>BSBM01000510.1:32422500-33890000 GCA_027924585.1 Larix kaempferi
GCCAACATGATGAAATAATAATACCCTTTGGCATAAAATATATTGTCATTTTAATTTCCATTACAAAAGGAAACGTGGTGTTTGAACTTCATCTACAAGAGATTCAATAACAAAAGGATAATTTGTGTGAAGGTTGTCTTACAAGAAAGCAACATAAGTTAACCTCTAATGAAGGAAAAGATTAGATGGAAAAAGTTGTTATTGAGTCCGTGCATGTTGATCGTTGCAATGAGCATCATTCATGTTTGCTGTGCATGGGGAAGAGATAAGTGAGGACAAGCAATCCTCTAGAACTAATGTGCAAGATGAACCAATAATACGTTTGTCAGTATGTATAAAATGAGTGAGAGAATAGTGATGGGTTGGGGTGGCGAGATGATTTATAAATTGTCATGGACACTCCATTGAAAAAAATTGTCACAGCATCTTACAATATTATGCAATCTCTTATTATGCAAATTTTTACTATAGATTCATATTTAATATTAATAGCATAGCGCACAAAAATAATAAAATAAATTGAAACTGAAATGAAAGAAGTTAAGAAAATAACATGTCGCCCACAAAATGAACATAAGATGTACCCTGGGAAAACCCAATCCAGGAAAAGCCAGCCAAAATGTTAGGCCTATGCCTTGCTCTTTTCTTATCAATTATGAAATGAAAATACAAATAAAGTGCACTCATTATGGAATTGCGTTGGACACTATGAAATGTATGGTTTTTATGAGATCTTATATGTCCTTTGTCCTACTTCAATATCCTATTCTCAATACTTTGCTTTATTATGGAGCAATATGATAAGAATGGAACTCCTTCCTATCCTAGCGTCATAGTTTTTAACAATGTTATGATAGTTGTCTATGATTAAGGTTACGGTCAGGTTTTCTGAATGCCTCAACTCCCAATTAGGGTTAGGGTTTTTTACCCTCTAGAATATCCTTGAAAGTCCATGTGACTAGATCTAGATGTGTGACTAATGGAAGTTGACATGGCAGCCACTTAGTGTTAAGGTGGTTAACATGAGAGGTCAATTTACAGGAGGCATAAATTCCTCATACAAACTCTAATTGAGGTGATCTTAACATCATTGGAAAGTTCTCGATGTGTAGAACAATGTCAAGAGGATGAAATTTCATTCACAATGATTTGACCCCAAAAATATTATTTAAGTACTAAAACAGAATCCAGAAGTTTCCAGACCCCAAATTACAAAAGAGAAAGTACCCTAAAATAGGCCCTACAAGTAAATTTCTCTTATTTTTCCATAGAGAAAATATAAAAGTAGATGAAAAATTATGTAATGATCAATTTTGAATCATACCTCTCCATTTAGGGAGGCTTTTGGTCCCCAAAATCTTTTACAGAAGGATTTTAAGACATTTATCTTCTGCCTTCTCCTTAGAGTACCATTTGAACTTGCTTGGAATTTGTCCTTTCAACCCAACTGTTTCTCACATGCTCGACTTCAACACCTTGATCGCATCGTTGAGACTCGCACAGGGTATTGGTCCTTTCAGTTATCAGTCGAAGACCCCGGATACCTCCTGACTCTTCAACATTTGAGAGTCTACGTATGGATACAACCAGTTATACTTTTCCTATAGATATCCGGGTTGCGCATGGCGACAGTATTCAGATGTACCACAGTTTTACACTCCCTCGAGTATACAGTTACATGTACTTCCCAGAGATGGCTCATAGTCATTGAGTCCCTACAGATGTTGGACACCTTCAGTTTCAGCAGTTCATCAGTTATTCCAGTGTATCAGTTATTGAGATCAGTGATGTTATGATCATGGGTACATTTTTTATTTAGTTTTTCAGGTCCCCCTTCTTGGGACTAGTTGTTGTATACATGTCTTGATACGAGCATGGGTATGCCCACCTCGTCCATTATCAAGACTATTCCTCATTCATATTGAGGCCATGTAATATTGTTTATTTTTTGCAGCTTCCAAGGGCCGTGGATCCAGTCTCCAATCGGTCTCTTCTCCTCCCCAAACCCCAGAAAAACGACAAAAGAACTATGATGTCTATCGGCCATACGATGAGCTCCTGCCCTCACACATTAGGGGGCAATCTGTTAACACCTAAAAAGTGCTCACTAGCTCATTTCCTTATTCACATGACCCATTTGTCCACTTTTTCCACCATCTAAGCCTCTAAAGCCAACAAAAGGTCACCAAAAGACCTTAATACACCCCTTTTCCCACTCAAAAAGATTATTTTTCCTAAAAAAGCATAAAAAACCCTAAAAAAGGGTCCAAAATTCCCCAAAATATTAAAAAGGGAATAAAAATATTAATTTTATTCAAAAAAGGAAAAAGGAGGGAAAAGTACCTAAACCATGTTGGTCAATACCATTGGTTTCCACAAAATCATAATGGTATTCCCCACCACCAAAACCTATAAAAAGGTGGTAGGGGCTCCTCATTTCACATCCATCCATCTTCCTATTCTCATGCTGCCAAAATCTCCCTTGAGCTTTTGGCCATTGTAGCTACCTTGGAGAAAGGACCCTTTGGAGTTTGGAGCTGCTCACCCTTGGAGCTTCTCAACTATCTTCATCACTTGGAGGTATTACTATTGCAAGCACTTGCTTGCCCCCATTTTGAATACAAAGTTATTTTTTCTATTTCTTGTTCTTGTTTTTTAATTCAAAAGTTTATTATGATATGCACATGCTAGTTTAGTTTAGATTTAGATTTAGTTTATTGTTTTTGCTTAATATTGAAACTACTGCTACTAGTTAGCAGGTGCCCATTGCACTAAGCTTGGTTGCAAAACCAAGCCAACAGTTTTTTGGCGACTCCGCTGCTTTCGAATTTTTAGATCTCACTTTTGCTTTAGATCTTAGTTTTTGATTGTATTAGTTAGTTTAATTCATAGATCTGCCACCCTAGACAGCAGATCCATTGCTGTTCTACATCTTGGCCCATTTTATTGCCATTAACAGCCCGAAATTCTCAATTTTCGGGTTCGTTTTTTGGCGTCCACGTACGGCTTTCGCCTTGCGGCTTTTTTCCCAACAATCGCGCGGCTCATCGCGACTGCGCAGCTCTTTTCCGCGCGGTTCACCGCGGCTTTGCGGCCAATTAGCGCGCTGCACAACGCGGCTTCGCGTACCTTTTCCGCGCTGCACATCACGACTGTGTGACGAAATCCTGCGCTGCACATCGCGGCTGAAACCCGCGCTGCCCATCGCGACTGTGCGACAGAAACCCGCGCGGTCCATCGCGGCTGTTCTGTCAAAACCCGCGATGCCATTTTTTCCATTCGGCCAATCCGTTTAAAAAATTAATTTTTTACTGTATTACCTGCCCACTTAGCTATTTTACAGTATCAAAAAATTCCTGCATTTTTTACAGCCATAGAAATCTTTTTATTATTTAGAATGCACCTTTGAAAAGTCTTTTTAAAAATTTTCAGAAATTGAGAGAAGGATTTATTTGCATTTTATCTAGATTAAAATTTTGCTGTTTACTTCTTTGATATTTTGCCCATAGCAATTTTAAAAAAATAAATCCATTTATTTTTTAAAGAAGTCATATTATTTGCTTTCCTATTTCAAAAGATCCTTTGTTTTTTGAATAGTCTTTGCAAAGCATTTAATTTCCATTGATTGAAGAAGTCATATTATTTGCTTTACTATTTCAAAAGATCCTTTGTTTTTTGAATATTTTCTGCAAAGCATTTACTTTTTCAATTTCAGTTTAAAATACCACACGTGCACCCACTCAAACACATAATTTAAACTGAGCCTTAAAATTTACCCTAACTTCAACCCACTTTTAACCCCACTTGGGGAACACTTAAAAGAACTTTGTAGCTAGGTAGTATTGAGGGGATAGGTGTTCCAATAACACCCCTCAGTTATTACATCTGAGACATAGTTGTTGTCCATTAGGGAACCAAAATCTCCTAGTATTTTTTGGCACGGTCATAACCAGTTTATCGGAAGGCCTCTCCCCTAGGAGGGTTGAAGTCATGAGGATGGTTCCGGAAGCCTGAGTGGAATACCGAAATCCATTCAGTAACTGAAGGGCTACCATTCGCAGTTCTCGGGATATCCCTGTATGGGGGTATTGCGGTAAAAGGACCAAACGGAAGATTTACCTTTTCTGGACGTGTCATGAACGAAGTATCCTAGTTGCCATTCTTTAGGATTGATTACCCGGTGTCCCTCCCGGTAGGGGGATATCTAGCCGTTGACTCAACACTCAATATTGTCTGACTTGGATTTCATCACCTTGTAGAGAATATTGTTTGCCGATTCACAATACTTTTAGTTAGGTGTTTGCATGATACAATCCACCTTTGGTCTAGTAGCACCTCTTTTTTCTAGAAGATGTTTGCCTGTTGGTACTCTGACCATTTTTTGCATCCCTCCACTTATTATAGCACAGCTGCTATAATAAGTGCTTTTTGAGGTTTATTTTTTGGCCTGAGAGCCTTTATTTTCACTCCCCTTCTTGCACCCTTAGTTGCATTAGGGTTTTGAGTTTTTTATACATTACCATCTTACATAGACGATTTTTTACACAAAAACTTATTTCTCACCATTGAGAATTTTAGACGCTCTCGTCGTCTTCAGGGCGAACTCCCAGAGTTCAGTCTACTTGGCTCTCCACGTCACCGACGTAGAGCCTTATCCCTCGACTCGACACATCGTCGGTCAACCATACAGTCATCCGATTCTGACACGCCTCACTTCACATCTGATTCTGAGGCAGAATTTGAAAACCCCACTCCGTAATTCCCAACCAACCTTATGGCTGGAACACCATTCGACCCACTTTTTACCAGCACCATAGGAGATACGTCCACAGACCCTTCTACTGCGGTGCCATCCATGGCAACAACCACCCCCCTAGGTATGCCTAATATGGGGAACACTCCACCTTTAGGAATGCCCAACACAGGGCCACCTCCTGTTATAGGAATTCCCAACACAGGGCCACCACCTGTTATGGGTATGCCCAACATAGGGGTCACACCCCCTCTGATTACCACAACCCAGATTCTAGGAATCACCACTACTATTCCTAACCCCGGTGTAACCCATGTTGCACTCGGAAACGCTGGCCCATACCAGACCACAGCTATTGGAGGACACATAACTTCAATACCTAGCATACCCTTAGGCGCTACTGGACCCCTACATCATACCACCATGACTAGTCATGTCCCAGTCACTACGCCACATCCATCTGCTAGCTTACCATACATGGCGAGTCTGAACTTACCAGACTTATCCAGGTTAACCAATGATCCTATCAGACACGACCTTGCGTGGCCTCACATGCCCACCAAACTCCCCTCCGACATCCCTAAGTTTGAGGGCAAGGCAGGTGAGGACCCCCAGAACCATATCATGTCCTTCCATCTATGGTGTTCCTCCAACTCCATAGTGGATGACTCTGTCCGCCTTCGTCTGTTACAGCGCACCTTCACTGGCTCTGCAGCAAAGTGGTATATCGAGCAGCCCCATGGGACCCATGCCAACTTTACCTCCCTTGCCTCGACCTTCCTGCAGTTCTTTCAGTTACCTGTCCGCTATGATGCGGGCGTCGAGATCCTATTGTCTTGCAGACAGAACACGGCCACCCACATCACTGACCACATTCATGAGTGGCGTCGACGCCGAAGCCTCTGCAAAATCAAGTTAGACGACCGTATTTTCTTAGATTGGTTTCTAAAATCCCTCCTCCCTCTCATTGCGAAGGATGTGGCATTCGAACGACCCCAGTTTGAAGAAGAGGCCATCCTCAAAGCCCAACAGTTTGACCTCATTTACGCCAAATCGGGTTATCTGTATACCATTATACCAGACGCCCCTCGGGGCGAGTCATCCCAACACGATGCGTCGGGGGCATCCCATGCCGCAGATGGTATCATTGGTCGTATGGCCTCACATCCCCAACCCTTTTCCATTTCACATCCTAGCCAGGGTCCCGACCTTTCGCGGGCTACATCTCAAACTGGAGCAACCAATTCATATGCTCCCATGGCACATCACCACCATACCCACGGACTTTCATGTCCACCTCAGTGCTTTGGTCATGCACCACCCGCATACACCCCTCCAGCCGCACCTCAACTAGTGTACTACCCACAGCTAGCTGCTACAGCTAACCCAACACCTCCAATAGCTCAGGGTTACCAACAACCCCAGCAGGTACCTGGTCCACTTCCAGCCCCACCGACTTATTATCCACCACAACCTGCTCCCGCACCTGCGGTGAACCAAAATCCTCCCACTGCTAAAGGGAAAGTGTACACACAGCACAACCAGCCCCAGCACCAAAACAACCAGCGCAACCAGGGTGGGCAACATAACCGTGGAAGAAAATGTAACCGCGAAAACAACCAACAACAACATCAAGGTCCTCCACCTCCCAATCCTTCGCAAAATAACAATGCTGCTCCTCCCGACCGGAATCCGGATCGTAATCCCAGGCAGCCCAAAAACAATAACCTTAGAACAAATCATCCTTTTTCTATTTGCGGGGTTTATGGTCATTACACACATGCTTGCCCACATTTGGAGCGAGCTCGGCAACTGTGGACTAACGATGCCCATCGTCAAGGGCAAGCGGCTCCTCAACCGCCACCCAACCCTCCACCACCTCAACATCAACCTTTGGTGCTGCAAAACCCATTTCCAAACCAAGGTGTAGTGAACACTCAGCCGTTAGCTCCCCCTCAGGGCAACCCGCCACCACAACAGATCACTTATGCAGCTCCTGATCAACCCATGTTCGATTCAGGTACTCACCACTTATTGATGATGTCATCCACCGAGACCAACCTCCAAACCCGTCGAAACCAATATGGCTCCACCTCTGAAGCCCCTCCTGCCGACAAAAACACTAACGTTAATCCCACGGATCAAACGTTACGTATACCTCCGGCTCCACTCGATGGCGCTCCCAAAGCACCTCGCTTCCCACTTCGTCGCATCAATAATAACCCCAATGCTCGCACTGCGTCGAATTACAACATTGTAGATGACTTAGCCCAATCTCCTGCAGCCATGTCTGCTTTAGAAGTTTTAAAAAATTGTCCTTCGCAGCGCAAGACTTTGCTCTCTGTCATTGGCGCTATTGACCCCAATGATTCACAACTGATCGCATTCGATTCAGACCAGTCCGAACCATGCTTACCATCTACTTTAGCGTTCCAAGTTTCCGTTTCCGTTCGGAATCTTGTCATCCATCGATGCATTATAGATGAAGGTGCCTCCACATGCGTTATGTCCACATTCGTTTGGCAGAAGTTGGGATCCCCTACTCTCCAGCATTCCACCACTGCGTTGCGAGCCTATGACGGCCGTTCGACACAACCCCAAGGTCTCTTAGCTAATGTCCCCGTCCAGCTGGCGGGTAAAACCGTGCTCATTGACATTGAGGTCATCAATGCCCAACTTGACTATAACCTTTTACTTGGGCGCAGCTACATGTATGCCATGCGGGCTGTTGCCTCATCCGTTTTTCGTACCATGCAGTTCCCCCATGAGGGACGCGTGGTCAAGGTCGACCAACTCACCTATTACGATCCCAAGGCCCCCGCTGCACCTGAAAATGTTCTCCCCATGGTTGAACAACCTGTTTGTGGTGCAACTACCTCATTCGTTTCGTCGCTTCGTTCCTCATTACGCCACCAAAGTTCATGGATTCTTACGCCTACTTCGTACCCACATACCCTTTGTTTGGGATGAACAAGCAGACACGGCATTCGACGCCCTCAAGAAAGCCCTCACACAAGCCCCCTTGATCTCCCCTCCGGATTTCTCCCAGGACTTCATCCTTTACATCTCGGCATCCGAACATGCCGTGTCCGGAGTCTTGGTCCAAGAATATGCCTCTCACCGAGAGCATGTCATTTATTACGTCAGCCAGACATTGTCTGGCCCACCCCTACGTTACCCGTACGAGGAAAGGTTAGCCCTAGATGTAGTCTTTTCCATCCAAAAATTGCGACACTACATTCTGCTCAGTCATACCACAGTTGTCGCAGACTCCAACCCTATGGTCTATCTCCTAAACCGCCGGCTCCTACAAGGTCGTGTTGCTAAATGGGTCATTATCCTCCAAGAGTATGACCTCACTTTCAAAACTCCCAAAAGCACCAAAGCCCTCGCACTTGCCCATCTCATCACTGACCTCCCATCCTCTTCGTCATCACCCGCTATTCAAACGGATCTGATTGACGATCACATCTTCATTATTTCGTCTGACGATCCATGGTACGGTGACATCCTAATTTACCTCCGCACGCAGAAATTTCGACCCCACATCGATCGTGACGGACGCCGTCGTATACGTCACCAAGCCCCCCGGTACCTCTTGTTAGGGGATGTACTTTGTCGACGCGGTGTTGATACCATCCTACGGCGTTGCCTATCCCATAGTGAGGCAGAGCAAGTCCTCAATGATTGTCATAGCGGTGCCTGCAGAGGCCATTTCTCCGGCATGGCCACCGCCCAAAAGATCATTCGTGCAGGTTACTTTTGGCCGTCATTATTTACTGATTGCATCACCACAGTCAAACATTGCCAAAACTGTCAACTTTTTGCCCCCAAAGCAAGAACCCCACCCACCCCCCTTCATCCAGTCGTTACTGCCGGACCATTTTGCAAATGGTCCATCGACTTCCTTGATTGCAATCCCACATCAGCCAGTGGCCACAAACATATTATTGTGGCCGTAGATTATTTCACCAAGTGGGCGGAGGCCATGCCAACTTACAATTGCACAGCCGACACCGTAGCGCGGTTCTTTCTCAACCATGTTATCGCACGTTTTGGAGTGCCAAAGCAACTCGTCTCAGACCACGGCTCCCACTTCGAAGACGCCGTCTGGAAAGAATTATCAACCTTACTGAAATTTGAACACCATTTTTCCTCTGCTTACTACCCCCAAGGAAATGGCCAAGTCGAAGCGATAAACAAAATTTTGAAAACCATCCTCCAGCGCACTGTAGACAAACACAAGTCAAATTGGCACCACATGCTCTTCCTGGCACTATGGGCATACCGCACGTCAACTAAAACCGCCACCGGTTTTACCCCTTTCCACTTAGTTCACGGTGTCGAATCCGTCCTCCCCATTGAGTGCCAGATTCCAACCCTACATATGGCCGTTGAACTCCTACTGGACACCGCCCCAATCGAGCAACGCTTACTACTCCTGGAGCAGGCCGATGAAGATCGGCGCACAACCCTTCAAACCATGGAAGCAGCCAAGAACCGATCCAAATTGAATTATGATAAACATGTCCACCCAAGAACTTTTTCTGAAGGGGACCTTGTCCTCGCCTACGATCAGGCTCATGACAAAACTGGGAAAGGAAAGTTTGTGTCCATGTGGCAAGGCCCATATATTATACACACTTGCCTCGGACAGGGGGCATACATTCTGACCGATTCAGAAGGCAACCCCCTCCGCAACCCACGCAATGGGTTGTACCTCAAACAATTTTACCCATAGTAAACCGCATGGACACCACCGTCCATGACTGACCTTCATGACAGTTATTTCCTTTTCCAGTTTTTTATCAGGTCGATTTTTCGGGCATTTTTTCATGCCCCCCCTCGTCGCCTCGGTTTGCGTGCCACATCGACCGGCGTCCGTTTTTGATACCTTATATCGCCGGATTCAGTTTTCCGCGCTCGTGATGATGCTTGAGATCATTTCTCGCTCTCACGCCCATATTTTTTGGGCATTTTTTCATGCCCCCCTCGTCGCCTCGGTTTGCGTGCCACATCGACCGGCGTCCATTTTTGATGAACCTTATATCGCCGGATTCAGTTTTCTGTGCTCGTGATGATGCTTGAGATCATTTCTCGCTCTCACGCCCAGATTTTTTGGGTATTTTTTCATGCCCCCCCTCGTCGCCTCGGTTTGCGTGCCACATCGACCGGCGTCCGTTTTTGATGAACCTTATATCGCCGGATTCAGTTTTCCGCGCTCGTGATGATGCTTGAGATCATTTCTCGCTCTCACGCCCAGATTTTTTGGGAAGTTTTTCATGCCCCCCTCGTCGCCTCGGTTTGCGTGCCACATCGGCCGTCGTCCGTTTTTGACAAGCCTGATATCGTTGGATTCAGTTTTCCACGCTCGTGATGATGCTTGAGATCATTTCTCGCTCTCACCTCCATATTTTTCAGGCATTTTTTAAATGTCACCCATCACCTCGATTTACGTGCCACAATGGCCGTTGCCCCTTTTTGACAATCTTTATGTCACCGGATCCAGTATTCCGCACACATGATGATGTTTGAGACCTTTTCTCGCTCTCATCAATCCCTTTTTGTTCGGTATAATTTTACCCCTTTTTCGGGCCGAGCAATCCCTTTTACGAAAAAGGCACTTAGGGAGTTTCTGTTAAGCTCTTTTCTGACTCCTCAAACAATGAAAAGATCGCCGAGCAACCTTGCTTCCTTTCATGCTCGCTAAACATATCTGAAAGGGCGTCTACCTGGTATAAGTTTACCCCTTTTCCAGACCTTGTAGACTAATTACGAAAATGTATACTCTAGTCACATTGGCTAGAAGAGTTCTCCATTTGCATCATTTTATGCTTTTTCGGGCCTTGGAGACTAACTTACGAAAAAGAACACCAATGGAGTCCACTTACCGCTTTCAGACTCTCTAAACATGAAAGTGACCATGAGCAATCACCATCCTGGGCTCGTAAAACCAACAAGACAGTAATCATAACCACTGCAGAGTCTTCTTATCGTTTTTAGACTCCTTAAAAATGAAAGCACCAATGAGCACGAACAGTCCTGGGCTCACAAAATCCACAGGACAGTACCATTTCAGAGCACACTTTTATCCCTTCTTGGAGCTCATTAAAACCATGAAGAAGGACCCAATGGTGCTTCTCGGTGCCACAACAGATCACGTCCACTCATATGGCAGCTTCCCTATTTTGGTCACCTTTGTTCAGAGTATTCTGCAGTATGTCACCTTGAGAACCCCTCAACAGCACCCATCAGCTTGACCCCCCCCAGAGTCAATACATACCCTTCAGTCTTGAAAAGCTATGATACCCACACCTTCAAGTCAGTTCCCTATGCTGCCCGGTCAACCATGTCATCATGCTCTGAACAAAGGAAGTTTGAGTCTACCCACTATATGACCCCTGTTACTTCCCATCCCCACAAGTATGTCAGTCCTACCATCAGTACTACCACACTTCATTTCTACACCTCACGCTCCTATCAAGGAAACATCATTGCCTTGTTAGTTGCTGGTCTCCCTCTGTCGACGACAACCAAATTTATTCCAGAGGACAGACCTAGAGGTCCCTGTGTCTTGGACTCATCACCATTTATGATGAGTGCCTATGAATCATTTCGAGAAGAGTCCTCAGTGCTTCTCCAAATGGTTGTTTCTCACATGCTCGACTTCAACACCTTGATCGCATCGTTGAGACTCGCACAGGGTATTGGTCCTTTCAGTTATCAGTCGAAGTCCTCGGATACCTCTTGACTCTTCAACATTTGAGAGTCTACCTATGGATACAACCAATTATACTTTTCCTATAGATATCCGGGTTGCGCATGGCGACAGTATTCAGATGTACCACAGTTTTATACTCCCTCGAGTATACAGTTACATGTACTTCCCAGAGATGGCTCATATTCATTGAGTCCCTACAGATGTTGGACACCTTTAGTTTCAGCAGTTCATCAGTTATTCCAATGTATCAGTTATTGAGATCAGTCATGTTATGATCATGGGTACATTTTTTATTTAGTTTTTTAGGTCCCCCTTCTTGGGACTAGTTGTTGTATACATGTCTTGATACGAGCATGGGTATGCCCACCTCGTTCATTATCAGGACTATTCCTCATTCATATTGAGGCCATGTAATATTGTTTATTTTTTGCAGCTTCCAAGGGCCGTGGATCCAGTCTCCAATCGGTCTCTTCTCCTCCCCAAACCCCAGAAAAATGACAAAAGAACTATGATCTCTATCGGCCATACGATGAGCTCCTGCCCTCACACATCAGGGGGCAATCTGTTAACACCTAAAAAGTGCTCACTAGCTCATTTCCTTATTCACGTGACCCATTTGTCCACTTTTTCCACCATCTAAGCCTCTAAAGCCAACAAAAGGTCACCAAAAGACCTTAATACACCCCTTTTCCCACTCAAAAAGATTATTTTTCCTAAAAAAGCATAAAAAACCCTCAAAAAGGGTCAAAAATTCCCAAAAATATTAAAAAGGGAATAAAAATATTAATTTTATTCAAAAAAGGAAAAAGGAGGGAAAAGTACCTAAACCATGTTGGTCAATACCATTGGTTTCCACAAAATCATAATGGTATTCCCCACCACCAAAACCTATAAAAAGGTGGTAGGGGCTCCTCATTTCACATCCATCCATCTTCCTATCCTCATGCTGCCAAAATCTCCCTTGAGCTTTTGGCCATTGTAGCTACCTTGGAGAAAGGACCCTTTGGAGTTTGGAGCTGCTCACCCTTGGAGCTTCTCAACTATCTTCATCACTTGGAGGTATTACTATTGCAAGCACTTGCTTGCCCCCATTTTGAATACAAAGTTATTTTTTCTATTTCTTGTTCTTGTTTTTTAATTCAAAAGTTTATTATGATATGCACATGCTAGTTTAGTTTAGATTTAGATTTAGTTTATTGTTTTTGCTTAATATTGAAACTACTGCTACTAGTTAGCAGGTGCCCATTGCACTAAGCTTGGTTGCAAAACCAAGCCAACACCAACCCACCAAAGTTCATGTTCCTCCCATTTGGTTGTTCTGGACTTCTTCTGCAAATATGTATCTACAACCAACTCTTCCTAATATTTTAGTGCTAAGTGTTCTATGATAGGTAAGACTTTCTCATCAGATTCTTGGTTCATCATGGAAGTCCCGTAGTGTTTCAGATTTTCCACATTCACTACTAAGTAAATGCACATATATGGAGGTAGACTCAGTTTGTGGCATTGTCACTTACCTTTTTTGACACTTCAAAAGGACCATACCTATACAATCCCTATAGAATTTATTTGTGTAGATGCAATTGAACTTTATCTCCTACCTTGAATTCTTTATCAATCGTATGTTGATGATGTCGGGTCTTGTACTTTTCATATGACTTAATCAATGTTTCATGTACTTGCAAATGGATCTCCCTGATCTTATCAATGAACTTTTTATATTTCAATGCTTCTCATGTGGTGTATTCCCTCACTCCTTCTTGTTGTCCATATACAAAATATAAGGATGAAGGTTGAAAATACCCAAAGCAAGTTTCCTTACTAGTAGAAGCGTGCACTGCTATGTTATAAGAGTGTTGAATATAAATCAAAATTTTGTTTTGATTCCTTGGATGCTTCTGATAGTAACCCATCAAAAGTTGAACCAATGTCATGTTCACTACTTTTCTTCACCCATCTATCTATGGATGGAAATTTATTATTGTAGATCTATTCAACATAGTGTCCATCTTCTCCCAAAGTGTAGTCCAAATGGAACTAAGAAAATCAATATCTCTATTTGAGATGATGCTCCTTGGTATCCCAAGGAGTACCCATACCTTTTCAAATAACATGTTTGCTACATGTTACACCAGATCCGAGTGTAAGGGAGAATCCGTATCTAGATACTAAGGGGGGAAATGTTCCATCTTCAATCTGATAAATATAAATATTGAAAAATATAAAAATGAATAATATATGAGAGATGATTATTACAAATGATTGCCGACTCTTATATACAACTTAGGCATTGGATTGAAAGGTCATGTATTTTTAATATTATACCTATTAATGACTATTAATTATTATTAATTGTATTTTAATTTATATTCGTAACATTGCCTCTCTCTTAGAAAGGCTTTGTCCTCAAAGCCTTATAATGTTGTCGCATCATTCCTTGTGACGTCGTAGCTGACGAAACATGTCGATACGAACTTATAAGTGTAGAGAATAACTTTTGATATGTTGACGGATCAATCCATCCCAAATTGATTTGTTGCTGACTGTTGGGATTCCCTACTGACCCGTCGTCAGGAGCTTTGATCACATTAGTTCCATGATCTTTCGATAATTCCCACTTTTTAGGATACCGGTTTATATGGTTTGGGTGTCGATAGGGAATTTTTACAATGTTATCATTTTTAAACTCTTTAATCAATTCTACTTGTGATTTTCTGTCATCTTTGGACTTCTTAAGTTGCTCCTTAAGATTTTCGTTATGATTTCTGATGCAATTATTTTCTTCTTGCTTGTCTAAAAGTTTTCCTTCAATGTCTTCAGTAGAGTGTTCTACCTTCCGACTATTTTTCAACTTCTTAGTTTTTGTGACTAATGTCTTGTTATGGTTCTTTAATCTGAAAATTCCTTAGGTGTTATTTGATAACGTGCTTTTGACAGCTGTAACCTCCGACCTGTGCGTCTTTTTAGTGTCGTCCTCTTTCTTTTGGAGTTCACTAATCTATTGCTGAAGGCGATAATTCTCTGGTAATTCTCTGCTTCTAGGAATCTTACTTTAGTCTGAATGTGTCTGATTTCGTCATCTTTCTCCTTGATGATTTTGTTTAAATGTTTTATTTCTTCTTCTAAATCATTATTGCTTCTATAAGGTGATTCTTCGCTATTTTTCAAGTTTTTGATTTTGTCTTCAAGGTTTTGATTGTGAACTTTCAAACGTGATATTTCTTTATCCTTATCTAATAACCTTTTCTGGAGCTCTCGCCTTTGATCTTCTAAACTACTATTCTCCTGTTTTGTTAAACGATTCTGCAATTCTTTCTTCAAAATATTGAATTGAAGATCTTCATTGGTCACTTTATATTTCTCTAACTCGTCCAATGTTGCTTGTAACTACGACTTCATTTCTGATTTTGAATTCATCATAATTCTTGACTTCTTCGATGATAGCTGATTTCCTTCCACTTGATTTCTTTGATGATAACGGATCTCCAACTTCTTCGACAATAATTTCTCTTCCCTAATAATAATAATTATTATTGAAATGTAATAATAATAATAATATTGTTATTATATATTTCCCAAATAATTGTAATATTTTACAATTGTGGAATAATATTAATTATAATACTATATTAATATTATTAATATACACACTACCACCTTCGTCTCTAAATAGACACAATAGCCTTTTCCTTTCTCTGCATACTATGCAGGCTCACATAAAGAAAGTTGTGCTCAAAAGGTACTTGGATCTCCACGTTGGTTAACCTTTTGCTTTAGATTAATTTCTTCGTGGATTGTGTGTAGATTAGGTGGTTGGGAAGAATGATTGTTACCCTCCCCACCAAAGTTCAATTCTCAGTTGACTTTTAGCTTTTATGTTATTTAATAAAGAGAATTAAAGACTAAAATCAACCTAATTAAGGTATAAGTTATTATTTAATATCTAATAAAATTTCAATAAATAAATAACTTAATTAAGGCGCGAGTTGGTTTCTTTATAAAACCAAGGGCTGGGCTAGTTTTACTTCCTTTTTTTTTCTTTTTTCTTTTTTACTTCTTCCTTTTTTTTTGTTTTTATGTTTTTGGGCCAAGGGCCTGATTTTTGGACAATGTCCTAGATTTGAGGGAAACCCAAAAATAATGGCTACAAGCCAGCAATGCAGCTCTGATCCCAAATGTTACATCGGATCCGAGTGTAAGGGAGAATCCGTATCCGGATACTAAGGGGGAAGATGTTCCATCTTCAATATGATAAATATAAATATTGAAAAATATAAAAATGAATAATATATGAGAGATGATTATTACAAATGATTGCAGCCTCTTATATACAACTTAGGCATTGGCTTGAAAGGTCATGTCTTTTTAATATTATACCTATTAATGACTATTAATTATTATTAATTGAATTTTAATTTATATTCGTAACACTACATCTTGTCCCTTGATGGTATTTTTACAAGGCATGAGAATGCATATCTTATTAAACCTATCAACTAACACAAATATATAATCATGTTCCTTCCTAGTTTTGGGGAAACCACCTATGAAAACCATGGAGATGGTCTCCCAAGGTCTAGTATGCACAAGTAAAGGATGGCATAATCCTTGCATATTAATACTTGGTTTTCTACATCTTCTTACATTCCAAGCCAATACAGATATCTTTGTAAGTTGACAAATGTCTTCCCAACACCAAAATGCCTTGCAACTTTGGAGGTGTGAGAATCTCTAAAAAGATGTTATAATCTTTGGCCTTTAGGAACACATAGCTTATAGAGCAACCCATCCTAGAGATGATAGTCAACCTTACCATCACCTTATTCTACATGAAATTGGCCTTATAGTTGTCAAAACACCTCTTTAAAATCATCATCTTTTAAGTATGCTTGTTTGTATGCATCATTGGTGAAAGGATCCATGTACATAAGAGTTTACAAAGTTTTGATCTTAGATGTGGGTGTCCTTGAAAGAATTCCTATCAACTTAATAGTGTTTCCCTTCTTATATTTGATTATTATATGAAATTGTTGTAAAAACCACATCCACTTGTATGGTCTAGTTTTTTTAAGCTAATTTTAGGCCTACAAATACTACAGTGGTTGTTGATCAATATGGATGACAATTTCCTTGCCCATTGGATAGTGCTTCCATTTTTTAACAAATTTAACAAAAGCATAATATTCCTTCTCATATGTATGGTATTTTAGGGATATGCCATGGAACATTTTATAATTATTAGCATATAGGATTACCACCCTTCATGAAGATCGCCCCCATAGTATATCCACTTGCATCCATATCCACTTTAAAAGGCTTATACCAATTGGGAAATGCAAGAACTAATGCTTGAATACTTTTTCATTTATGCTCTTCAAAATATTTCTTCTAATTTTTTCCTCATTGGAAACTCTTATCACCGGTTGTTATGGCATTGAGTGGTGTAGCCATGGCTGAAAAAGGACGGTATAAACTTCCATAGGTATTGTGTTTCCCCCACAAAGATATTAAATTAAATGACATTAGTAGGAGTTAGACACTTGATAATGGCATCCATCTTTGTGGGATCTAACTTGAGTTCCCCTTCACTAATTACATACTGCAAATACACCAATGATTTCAGAGAAAATTCACATTTCTTAAGGTTTTCCAACAATGGATGTTTTCTCAAATCCTCCAACACCTACATGGAATGTGAGATATGCTCTTCCCAAGTAGAGTTATTAACCAATATTTCATCTAAGTACACCATTACAAGTGAATCTAGAAAATGACACAATATTTAATATTCACCATATGTATCAATGTGGTTGGTCCATTACATAAAGCAAAATGTATTACCAACCACTCATTTAGACCTTGCATTGTCTTGAAGGAGGCCTTATAGGTGTCTTCTTCTTTTACTCATGCCTAATGGTATCCTGATTTGGGATCCAACTTGGTGAAGTGCTTTCCATGTTTCCATTGATCTAGTAAGTCATCAATCTTAGATAGAGAATATTTATTCTTGGGGTTAATCTTATTCAAAGCTATGTAGCCGATACACATTATCTAAGTCCCATCCTTCTTGGGTACTAGTATGATAAATGACTCACAAGGTGAATTCATTGAATTACTCTCTACTCCAATCATTGTTGCAATTGTTTCTTCATTTCATCTTCTTCTGAGAAAAACCGTCTATACAACCCAATGTTTGACAATGGGGAGTCCAACAAAGATTGAATCTCGTGCTCCACTTCCTTCTTAGGTGGGAAACAATTAGGATTCTATAACACTTCTTTGTATTCCTACAAAATCTCTTCCAATTGATGTTTTTTTCTCTTTAGTACAAACCTACAAATATTCCTTTACTTGCATTGAGTCATCTCCTCGTAGATTCTCTCATAAGAAGAGAAATACAAAGTTCCTCCTAGAACTAACCAATTTCTTACCTTTGTTAGCACTTACCAAAGAGATCTTCGATTTACTTTCTTGTGCATTGATGAGGAAAGACTTCCCATCCTTAATCAAGTGGTATTGGTTTTTTTTTTTCATTGGAACGAATAAAAAAAAAAATATTAAGAATGGGGTCGGGGCCGTAGCCTTGAGAAGCCTGATTACAATTTTCCAAACTATTCTAATTGAGCTCTACTCTTTTTTATGACATCTGATCTTTACAATTTTTCCCATATTTATTTTCTTCTTTTAATACTCTGATTTCCTTTGTCCATTTGTTCCACCCAAATTGATATCTTCACTTGGTTATATTTACCTTCAATAACTTGTCCCCACATCCTCTGTTTCTCATTAAAATTCTTATTATGCCTTCCATGATCTGTCTTCTGTATTAAATGACGGTGAGCAGCTTCTCTTTTCTCGGTGCTATAAGCTCGTTTCTGCTTCTTCTTTGGGTGTTTCTTTGTTGTATTTCTAGTTCTGTTCCTCAAATGTTTGCTATCATCTCCCAACCTCGGTCATGTGAACCTCTCTACAGCTCGATCAACTAATTTTAACCTCTTGCTATGTTGCTATCTGGTTCTGTCATTTGGATTTCCCCTTGCTATCCTTTGCTTCTGTTCTATGGAATTGTATGATGCGATATGAGCTGTCTATTGATTTTTATTTCTGTCTGCTCCAAACTGGAACCTGTGTTTTCCAATCTATCAACTATTTTGTTAGAGTCTCGGAGGATGTGATATATTTGGAATTTGGAGAATCCCTACAAAGTATTGCGAATTCTTTCCATGGTTGCATTTAATTTGAAATTTCCAGAGTGTTTCCTATTAATCAGATGATTGATTAAGATCTATGAATCTCCAAATATCTGAATTTCAGTGTAATCTTCTCTTATTGCCAATTGACATCCTTTTAATAGTGCTAGCGCTTCTGCTTGATTGTTCGAGCATTTACCTAGTCCCCAGATGAAACTAACTTCATGTTTTCCTCCTAAAGAGTATAACACCCCACCCGCTCCTACAATTCCAGGATTAACTTTGGATGCTCTGTTAAAGAACATAGTGGCTTTGCCTTGTGCTTCCCACCATTTCTGGAAATCATTTTCTGCTAGTTTGAGTATCCAGGAAGGATTTATGCTCGGTCTTGTGGATATACTATCCTTTTTGCTGATGTATGTGTGACCAATCCAGTTTTTTTCCAAATTAGTAAGTGAGGAGTCTATCTTGTTCACCTGGATTCTTATTGCTTCCATGAGATATACCTTTGATTTTACCGCCACATGTTCCGGACTTTGCATTGTATCATTGAATATCCTATTGTTCTGGGCAAGCCATATTTCCCAAAAAATGAATTTGGGAAGGGTGAACCAAATATTCTTCCATACTTGCTTGTTTGAGAGAGAGTATGGGTACCAATTTTTCCAAGAGGAGAAAAGGTCAGTAATTGAAATTTGATTTGGTGGAAAGACTTCCAATTCCTGTAGAGAAAGTTTCCACACTGAGTTTTCAAAAGGACATTCCACGAAGAGGTGTTCGATGTTTTATGGGATGTTGCAGCAGAGAAGGCATCTATGCGGCCCAATGAATCCTCTTTTAGCTAGATTTTCTCCGGTCAGAATTTTCTTGTGCATTAGCAGCCAAATGAAGAAATTGATTTTAGGGATGCCATATTTGTTCCATACGATCTTCCAGAGGTTAGAGGAGTGAAGAGGCTTCTGAGCTGCTTGTAATTCCTTGAATCCAAGTGCAGTTGTATATGCTCTTGTTCCCCCCCATCCCCATTTGCCTTTCGTGTGCTTATAAATTGGAGCCATCCTAGTTAAATTTTCTAGAAGCTCAATATTTTGTGTTGTTAAGCCTTCTGGAACTTTAGGCAAAGACCAATCCGTCCAGTTCCCTTTGTTGTCTCATTGGGAGATATCTGCCAGAGTGACTATTCCTCTTAGTGAGAGCCATTCTCGAATGACATTGAGAGATTCTATACCACCAAGCGTGGGCTTGCCGATAATTCTGTTAGTCCAGAGATAAGTTTTGGCCCCATTTCCAGGGATGCGATAGAATTGTCTTTGAAAGTAATTAATTCCAGCTCTACATAAATTCCATATAGAGGTGCCTTTGGGGATTTTTTCGAATTGGAGGTTGTGTATCGATCCTCCTTTAAGGTATTTTTTCCACAGTAGATTGCTGACTGAATGATCTCTATTTGAGAGTAATTTCCAGAGGATTTTTCGGCCCAGAGCCAGATTTACAAGACGAGGATCTCTTATCTGCAGTCCACCTTCCCACAAAGGTCTTTTTACAGTACCCCAACTGACTAGATGATACTTGTTTTTGTTTCCTTTTCCAACTTTCCAGAGAAACTCTTTGATGAGTCTTGCTATTTGGTCCATTATTGACTTGGGCTCCATGAGGATGGAGGATTGATAGATAAGGAAAGCGAAGAGTACTGAATTTATTAGGATCAGTTTTCCTTCTTGAATGAGCCATTGTCCCCCCCATGCGTGTATTTTTGCCTTTATTTTACTAAGGATTTCATTCCATTGAGAGTTTTTTTATTGATCCCAGAGTTAGGGGAAATCCTAAATATTTAATCTTTTCCCAAGTAGAAAACCCCCAAAACCCTAAGAAATGTGCAATTTTGTGGATTGTTTGCTGCTCAATGTTCCAACCATAAACTATGCTTTTTCTATTGTTTACCATCGCTCCCGTTACCTGGCAATAATTATGAATTATATCTTTGAAGGCTCTAGCCATTTTTAGTGATGCTCCTCCCAGGAAGAGTGAATCGTCAAAACATAAAGCGTGGTTTAAAGAGGGAAGGCCTTTAGCCATTCGAATTCCTAGGATTTTTCCTATCTCTCTTTCTATCTCCAGCTTCCGACCCAGAGAGTCCACCATCAATATATTGAGGAAAGGGGATAGTGGGCACCCTTGACGAATTCCCCGGGTAGCCTAGAAGAAGTTTGCAGGTCTTCCATTTATGAGAGGGGCGATCCAAGGCTTCTCTATGCAAGCTTTCACCAGCTCTATAAAAATTTTGCCGAAACCAAAGGAGGACAAAACTTTGTACAGATACTGAAGGTTAACTCTATCAAAGGCGTTCACTAGATCGAGTTTAATAATCACACCTTTTTCTTTTCTGAGATAGCTTGAGTGTATGGCTTCTTGCACTAGGATTACATTGTCTAAGATTTGCCTTCCTTTGATGAACCCTCCCTGATTGGGAGATATCAGGTTGCTGAATAGAGGTTTAATCCTGTTGGCTAGGAGTTTAGAGATTATTTTGTATGATGCGTTACAGAGCGAGATAGGTATGTATCTATCGAGGGAGCCAGGATTCACTTCTTTAGGCATCAATGCTAGGAGGGTGGACTTTATGTTACCTCCGATCTTTGATTTTTTATGAAATCCTCTAATCATTCGGATGAGATCATATTTGATGATGGACCAACAAGCTCGGTAGAAGTGTATTGAAAAACCGTCAGGGCCTGGAGCTTAGTCCGACTCCATATTCCATATCACATCGCATATCTCTTTTTCTGTGAATGGTTTCATAAATTTTTTATTTTCATTGTTGTTTATTATGCTAGGGATGTGAGCAAGGAAATCAGTTGTGGCTTCCTCATCATGTAGATTATCCTCTGTGTATAATTCGTGGAAGTGATTTTCATCTTTTTTTTTTTTTTTTTTTTTTTTTTTTTTTAATCTTTTCGAAACCTTTAATGATTTCTCCGTCGGCTTTCACAATCTCTGAAATGTGATTTCTTGATTGTCTGAATTTAGCTTGTCTATGAAAAAAAGATGTGTTTCTGTCCCCTGCCTGTAGCCACAGGCTGCGCGATTTCAATCACTAGTGTTCTTCCTCATTCCAGAGCTTTTTGAAAACGTTAGCTTGTGCCCATTGTTCCTTTTTCAAATCCAAGGTGGATCCTGTTCTTCCATCTCTATTTGTAGATTAGACAACTCCATTACTGCTTCATTTCTGTCCGCCGTTGAGCTCTTAATCATTTTTTAATCCAAATTTTTGAGGTGATTTTTGTGTTCTTGAGCTTCTCCTCCCACATGTAGCTCGGGGAACCCATGACAGGGATATCCCAGGCTTTCTGCACCTCTTCCTTAAATCTGTCTTGTTTAATCCAAAGCGGATTAAACCTGTAGGGAATTGGTCCTAATTCCTCCTCGTTGTTCAAATACAAAATAATTGGCTTATGATCGGACGCTAGGTTGGGCAGAATTTTTGATAGGATTATTTTCTTTTCCAGAAGAAGGGAAGTTTAGATTAAAAACAGATCTAGTCACGCGGTGATGTGTTGAGAGCCAGTTCAATCGTTTTTCCATGTGGATTTTCCCCTCTTGGGATTTATATCGAGCAGATCCCAATGATGAGTCAACTCTTCGATCAGATGCAACAAGGGATCTCTACCTTTATTTCCTCCTTTTTTCTTCTTTAGGATTCATAATTATATTGAATTCCCCTGCCATAATTATATTCGACAGGGTATAGATCTCCTGGAAATCTGTCAGGGTGTTCCATCATTCTCTTTTCTATGTATAATATACTGGGACGTATAAATTAAAGAGTGCAAAGGTTAACTTACTTTTAATATGGTATAGTTCAGTATAGATCCAGTGTTCATTGCAAAGGAGCTTTCCAATATGAATTTCTCTTCGGACCATAGAGTGGCGAGCCCTCCTGATGACCCTCTTGCGCTTACTGCCTTTCCCGCGTTCATATTCCATTTGGATCTGCTAATAGAGAGGATAGTCTCCTCTTCTATTTTGGTCTCTTAGAGCATGAGGATATCTGATGTGTTAATTTTGAGGAGATATTTGACTGCATCAGATCTCGATGGATTCCCCAGTCCTCTGTAGTTCCAAGAGACTAGATTCATTATTTGCTGGATGAGAGGGGTGGACCGCTTTTAGGATTCCCATGTCTGGTATTTATTCCATAGGACATGTCCATGGTTCCCTGACTTCCTTGCATCTTATGTATTTCAACCTCTTCTTCTCTAATTTCTTTGTTAGTTTTCCTCCCTACTTTCTTCGAGGATCTCTCCGTGATGTCTTCCTCTGAGGATGATACCCCTTCCATGTTAGGATATCTCATCATTCACTTTTGTACTTTGCATGCATTGCATGCACCTACATGCTGCCCAGTCATCAGTGTGGTACCTCCAGCACCTAGTCCTTAGTCTCCCAGCACTCGGGAGCTACTTTCCACTCAGTTTAAGCCCTCCTAGCCTGTCATGCGCCCAGTTCTCACCTACCACTGAAGAAGGGCACCTTTCTCACCTACCAGTCCAGTTACACTTCAGTTATCACTCTGTTTTACCTCTGATTGACCCATAACTGATGTTATCACTCCGATTGACCTCCGATGAGACATGACTGACAGTTCTGAGTGCATTTAAGCCCTCATGCGCCCTCCACTGAGCCTCCACCCCTAGATTAGTGCCACTTACCATCAGTTATAGTTATTACACTCAGTTAGACTTAGTTAGACTCAGTTAGACTCAGTTTGACACCTGTTTGACAGTGACTTGTGCATTGATGACCACCACTGATTGATGATGAGGACTCCTAGTTGGAGCCAAGCTATGCCATTCAGTTAATTCGAATGACATCCTTGGTTAATTCGAATTGCTCACTCATTGTGACAGTATTGTATTGTATTTTCACCCTTGTTGGGATTACAGAGAACTGATGCATGTTTTGCACAGTTTTACACCATATTTTCTGAGTTTCATCTATTGTGATTGATTTACTTGTTCATTAGATCTGCTGTGACTAATTTTACATGGTATCAAAGCCATTGCAGGGACAAGATCTCTTTTCTACAGGTGTTCTACAAGAAGATTTGAGTGAATTTGCTCAAAATTACAGAAGTTTTGGCATGAAAGATCTCATGTGCATTCGCTCATGTGCATGCAAAACAGAAAAATACACTTCCAATCCACTCCAGAAGCTTGAGTTTTGCACATAATTCCTGGATTTGATACATTGGACCCATTCAACTTGTTTGATCTCCAATCCCAGGTGTGATGCAACTCTAAAAGGGAGGATTGTTCGACCTTACTGTTCTTGTTTTGATTGTGATTTGCAGGTTAATCATCTCCATCAATTGCATTCACTACCTTGTGTTTGACAAGTTCTTCTACATCAAGTGCACTCTCTATTTGAGATGGAATACTCTTCTTCCAAGCCCGTTCTTACTCCCTTCAATTATTTTGAATGGAAAGATGATATGGAGATTATATTTCGCTTAAAAGGGTTCTATAGAGTCACTATTGGCCTCGAATTGGAGCCAAGCACATTGTCGGAAAGAACCAAACACTACAATAAGCTTGATGAAGCTTATGGTCTCCTTTGCCTCTCTATTTCCAAGGATCTTCACTTCCATCTCTGCGGATTGAAGACTCCAAAAGCAATATGGGAGCAACTTGACACACTTTTTGGCAAGTAGGACGAGCTTAGGGCTTTTCAATTAGAGAATGAATTGATTGCTCTTAGTCCTGAGAATTTCGAGACCATCAATGAGTGTTTCACAAGATTCAAGCACTTGACATTGCAGTTGAAGAACAGTGGTGTTGTGAAAGAGGATAAGCAATTGATCCTCTCCATTCTCTCAAAGCTTGGTAAAGATTACTCGGTATTTGTCTCTACTTTCAATTCTGGTCGGCTAACTACCTTGAATTAGAAGATGCCTACCTTGAATGCCTTCATTGAATCCGTTACCAAAGAGCATGACAAGTTGATTCAAATGGGGTCCATAAACTCCAAAGATTCAGCCCTATTTGTTCAAGGATCCAAGAATTCAAATGGAAAAGGAAAGCAAAAGAAAGAGAATCCCAAATTTGAACCTCTCAAGCAAAGAGAGAAAGGCAAGCAGACGGATGCACCATCCAGTTCAAGAAACAAGAAAAAGGGTAAAGAGGGCAAAGAAAAATCTAAGTGTTCTTATTGCAACCATGGCTTTCATCCTGAAATTTCATGCATGAAGAAAAAAATAAATCAAATGGCCCTCCTTTTGTAAAAGAACAACATATGTCTTCCCGACGGTGCAAGGAAGAAGGATAGGAATGATGATCATGAGAGAGGTCAAGCATTCATGGCAACTGTTTCGAAATCCACCACTCTATTGATAGATTCCGGTGCCTCGAATAATATGGCTGCAAATATTGACTCCTCTTCATTCGATCCAAACAGCTCCATCCCCATCCATTTGGGAGATGACTCAAAAATTTCATCAAAGGGTAAAGGTACCATCCATGTAGAGCATGGAAGCTTCCAAAATGTTCTCTATGTGCCTTCCTTGGCTTCAAATCTACTTTCTGTGTATCAAATGACACAGACTGGTGAACCGAAGCAAGTTAAATTCAGCCCTAATACAGTTTAAATTTATGATATCAAAAGTGGAAGACTTATTGCAGTCGAAAAGGCAAACCACACTGCAAAATACTATGAGTTTTCTCACTTTATGCCGCTTGAAAAGCCCACTGCTCTCCTCAATCATGGCAACGAGGTTAGTAGGATTTGGCATGAAAGGTTTGGACACCTTAAATACAAGTATTTGATGCTGTTACAAAATAATTTCATGGTTGATGGTCTTCCGCAACTCCGTTCCTCGAAGGGAATTTTCCCCGGTTGCATTGTTGGGAAGCACCCTGAGCACAGGTTCGACTGCGGCAAAGCTAGCAGAGCTTCTACCATTTTGGGCCTCATACATTTTGATATCAGTGGTCCGCTGCCAAATATTTTCATGAATGGTTCAAGGTATTTTTTGACATTCATCGACGACTTTTCCCGCTTTACTTGGGTATTTTTTCTCAAAAACAAGTCAGAAGTGCTTGGAAAATTCAAGGATTTTAAGGCTTCTGTTGAGACCGCCAATGAGAGAAAGATCAAAGCTCTTAGATCTGATAATGGCGGAGAATATATCAATACTGAGTTGTTGGAACTTTGTGCCGAAAGCAGAATTCAGATCCAACATACAGTTCCCTACACACCCCAACAGAACGGTGTAGCAGAAAGGAAGAATCGGTCACTGAAAGAGATGGCTACCTGCATGCTTGAGTCAAAAGGTTTGGCTGCAAATATTTGGGCTGAAGCCATTAATGTTGCTGCGTATATTCAGAACCGAGTTCCACATTCATCCATGAAAGGTTAAACTCCTTTCGAATCATTCTTTGGTCGCAAACCGGATGTGTCCAATTTGAGGGTTTTTGGCTCCACTGCATGGGCTAGAATTCCTTCTGATAAGAAAAAGTCTTTGGATCCACAAAGTATTGAATGTATCCTGATAGGATATGGGGAAGAATCAAAAGAATATAAACTCATGAATATCATATCCAAAAAGGTATTCATAGAGCGAAGTGTGAAGTTTGAAGAACCGCTGACAGATCTGAAACTAGTTGAGGAAAACACTGCCGATCTGCACCCTCCACAAGAAGAAGATTCGAGTGATTATGAAGAAAGCATTGGATCTTATATCTCTGATATTATATCAAAATTTGATGGCCATGACATATCAGGTTTGGAATCAGACCATAATGATCCTCCTCAGTTACCAAAGTGGGCCCAAAACTCTCTACAATCTGCTGCTCCAAACATTGGAAATCCTGTTGATCCAAGGAGAACAAGAGAAGACTATCAAAGAGAAGGTATGGATCTTTCTTTTTCTGATCCATTATTATCTGAGAAATGTTATTTGATGATTGGTTCAGATCCCAAATCATACTATCATGCTCACCACCGAGATCCATGATGGCAAACCGCCATGGATGAAGAGTACAGTTCTCTTTAAAAGAACAATACATGGGAGCTAGTTTCTCTTCCACCTGGAAGAAAATTAGTTCAATGCAAGTGGATCTACCGCACAAAGGTTGCTGCTGATGGCTCTATCAGCAAATACAAAGCTAGGTTGGTGGCAAAAGGTTTCTCCCAAGTCCAAGGAGTGGACTACACTGAGACTTTTGCACCGGTTGCAAAGATGGATTCCATCCGCCTAGTTTTGGCCATTGCCACATCCAAGCACTGGGAAGTGCACCACATGGATGTGAAGAGTGATTTTCTACATGGAGACCTTGATGAGGAGGTATATATGAAACAACCAGAAGGATACATATCAGATCCATCATTAGTTTGCAGATTGAAGAAATCTTTGTATGGATTGAAACAGGCCCCAAGAGCTTGGTACGCAAAGACGGACTCCTTCCTTCTTTCTCAGAATTTCGAAAGATGAAAATATGATCCTAATGTGTACGTACAACAATTTAAAGGTAATCTATTGATTGTGGTTTTATATGTTGATGATCTTCTCATTACTAGTAGCACTCTCCTTACAATTAACAAGTTGAAAACCGCTTTAAATCTAGCTTTTGATATGAGCGATCTGGGCTTGCTTAAGCAATTTTTGGGCTTGGAGATAGCTCAAAATTTTGATGGGATAAAATTATATCAGAAAAAGTATGCTAAATACCTGCTATTAAAGTTTAATATGGCAGAATGTAAGGCTGCTCCATTCCCATTCCTCTCAGGAATCAGTC
Organism: Larix kaempferi; assembly: GCA_027924585.1. Lineage (NCBI taxonomy): Eukaryota > Viridiplantae > Streptophyta > Pinopsida > Pinales > Pinaceae > Larix > Larix kaempferi. Next base: position 32,449,957 of record BSBM01000510.1, read on the forward strand.
TTGAAGAGGGAAATACTACACCGCTTGCAGATTGCACTATGTATCGATAGTTGATTGGTTCACTTCTCTACCTGACACACTCAAGGCCTGATATATATTATGCCATGAGTGCTGTATCAAGGTATATGCAGCAGCCCCATGAGCTTCATTGGTGGGCAGCCAAGCGGATCTTGCAGTATGTGCAAAGTACGAAACATTTTGGCATACATTATGCTGCAGATTCTGAGCTAGATTTCATTGGTTTTACTGATTTAGATTGCGCAGGTGATAGCATAGATCGGAAGTCCACTTCTGGATATGTTTTCATGATTGGACATGGGCCTATTTTTTGGTCAAGCAAAAAGCAGGAAGCCATTGCACTTTCTTCAGCAGAGGCAGAGTATCGAGGGGCAGTCAATGCCTGCATTCATGCAGTTTGGTTGCAGGGTATTCTTTCTGAGTTTGATTTTGGTAGCACTACTTCGATTGTCCTATTTTGTGACAATCAAAGTGCTATTAAGATCTCCACCGATCCAGTTCAGCGGCAGAGGACCAAACACATTGAGATTCATATGCACTACATTCGAGAGTTGGTGCATGATCGCACCATCATTCTGCAATATTGCCCTACCGATGAGCAAATTGCAGACATCTTCACCAAGAGCTTCACTGAGAAGAAGTTCTCTTACCTCCGTTCACTATTGGGGGTGAGTTCCATCATGGTGGAGATAGATTAGATCCATTTTTATGTTTAGCTTGAGGGGGGGCTTTCTTCCCATTGGGTTTTCCCTCTTTCCTCACTTAGCTTATTTCAGCATTTTTTTAGATTATTGTATTGGGGTGACCTTTGGTCTCAGTAACCAGGGCCCTGCATTTTATTTTTTACATCATAGTATAGCTTGAGGGGGGGTGTTAGGATATCTCATCATTCACTTTTGTACTTTGCATGCATTCTGCATGCATGCATGCATTGCATGCACCCGCATGCTGCCCTGTCATCAGTGTGGTACCTCCAACACCTAGTCCTTAGTCTCCCAGCACTCGAGAGATACTTTCCACTCAGTTTAAGCCTTCCTAGCCTGTCATGCACCCAGTTCTCACCTACCACTGAAGAAGGGCGCCTTTCTCACCTACCAGTCTAGTTACACTTCAGTTATCACTCCGATTTACCTTTGATTGACCCATAACTGATGTTATCACTCCGATTGACCTCCGATGAGACATGACTGACAGTTCTGAATGCAATTAAGCCCTCATGCGCCGTCCACTGAGCCTCCATCCCTAGATTAGTGCCACTTACCATCAGTTACACTTATTACACTTAGTTAGACTCAGTTAGACTCAGTTTGACACCTGTTTGACAGTGACTTGTGCATTGATGACCACCACTGATTGATGATGAGGACTCCTAGTTGGAGCCAAGCTATGCCATTCAGTTAATTCGAATGACCTCCCTGGTTAATTCGAATTGCTCACTCATTGTGACAGTATTGTATTGTATTTTCACCCTTGTTGGGATTACAGAGAACTGATGCATGTTTTGCACAGTTTTACACCATATTTTCTGAGTTTCATCTATTGTGATTGATTTACTTGTTCATTAGATCTGCTATGACTAATTTTACATTCCATAGGTTTCCTTTTTGTCATTTATGCGTATGAGGGCAAAGAGGTTAACTCTTTTTGTGGGGACGGTTGTTTTTCCTCACCTTCCTCTTGCAGCTTTCCTTCTTCCTTCTCTTTAGAACCTACTTGTTCTTCTAGAGTGCTTAAAATTTCAAATTGGTTTTGTGAAGCTTCTGCCCTAGGGTGGGAATTTTATGTTTGTCCCTTTTCTGTTGAGAGATTCATTGTACTAGTAGGGTTTCCTTTCCCTTTTGATTTGGAGTTGTATCTTTTCATTGTCTGTTTTTGCACTTGTCTCCACTATTCTCCTTTATGCTTTTCTGTTTCTTCTTCTGTCTTTTTTTGCAATGACGGGCGAAGTGGCCATATTCACGGCAGTGTCTGCATTTAAAAGGGATTTGTTCGTAGTCAAGCTCTTGAACATGGGACCAATCTATTACTATTATATTTATAGCTTCCGGTAGTCCTACTTCTAGATCCACTTCCACGCATATCCGTGCATAGGAGTACTGATATTTTTTTTGTTTCTTTGTTTATATATCGCCCGAGGACATTCCCTATGGCCTCGAGTGATTCCAGATTCCAGCAATGAAGCGAGAGGTGTGGTAACCTTACCCAGACAGGGACTGCCGAAGGTATATCTTGGGTAGGGTCAAAATCCGGAGTCCATTTATTCAAGTACAGACTTTGGGGCCCCATGAAGTATGGCCCATTTCGGAAAATAAGATCCTGATCCACTATTCTCTAGAAGACGAACACGAAGTAACCCTTTCCTACTAGATAGCTTTTTATGTCTTCAGCTGTTAGAGGTTTCCAATTCTGTTGTACCCATGCTTCTATGGCTCTTGGGGAAGGCCATAAACCGGTGAACTGACCAATAAGTCCTCTCTCTGACAAATTCATTGTTGTTCTGCAAGGTCGCTCAGTTGGGAGAACCATGGTGGGGATCTCTACAATATTTTTGAGAAATTTCTGATGGATTGATGGAACAAGTCTCTTCCCTTGTGTTGCTATTAGTCTTTTAAATGATGCGATCTCAGGAGGAGTCTGGGATGGAGGAGGATCCGATCCTCCTTCGAGATCCATGGTGGGCTCAAAGCTCCGGAAGTCAGTAGATCTATGCTGCTTACGATGCACAGAGCATCAAAATAAACGATGGCTGATCAGATATCTATGAGGCTACAAGCACCCGATCCTCGATGTAATCCCTCCCAATCTCCCTACGCAGAGGCTCCTGATGATCGGCCTGCTGAAACCTCGATCTCCTCGTCCAATCCGCCTCTCTTTAGTTCAGGTGCCGTGCTTCTATTGTTGTTGTATCTTCTATTCATTTTTCTTAAATCATTTCTTTGTGGTATTGGTTTTCTCTTTTTTTTTAAGATTGTAATTATCATGGACATGTAGGGGCTTCCAAGCACTACACTACACACGTCAAGTTGTAGTACGTCTACCTCTACTTCATCAATATAATTTGCACTAATAGTAAATTTGATCTTACAATGCTAAGTGACCTTGAGCGATGCATCTTTATTTATTCATAAATTCCAATCCAAGCTCTCTAACCAAATCTCTTCCTATGAGGTTGGTCTATGAACTGGAATAAATTATAGCATCCACTTGTTTTCTTGACTTGGATATTAATATGGAAGAGTTTACTCATCTCTTTCTATTCCTTGGGATGAACATGACTCACGTTCACCTCCTTTTGCATTTAGTGCAAACAATGTTTTCATCTGCATCTCAATTGCTCTTTGATTGGTTGCATGAATCTACATCTAATGTGTTCTTCTTTTTGGCATCCTTGTTGCAATGCTTTCATTTCAACTCTGGATGTAACTTCCAACATTGATCTTTGGTGTGACCATTACTCTCACCTTGATAAGGTCTTATGTCCACGTTTGTTTCCACTTTAAACAAAGATTAGGAATAAGTGATGGCACTAGAACTTGTTCTTTTTTTCTATGGCTATTTTTTCACCTTCTTTCCTAGGTTTTTATTATCTCTAGACTTCTTATTCGAGACAGCTTTTGAGTTAGAGCTACCAAACTCCTTGAAAGTTCCAAATTTGTTCTCTAGAGATAGCATGATATGCCTGTGTTACAAGATATGTTAGTGACTTGTGCTTCCAACTTTGAAAATATATCTTCCAACTCATCTCATTGATTGTTATTGTACTCATATACCATGACTAGAGTTTTAATACTTCTTTCTTACATCAATTCATAGATCCTACAACTTCTCGTTGAATATTATTGCACTCATCCACCATGGCTAGGGTTTTAAGACTTCTTTCTTACACAAATTCCTATATCCTACAACTTCTCACAAAAACCCCCAAAAAACTTGGCTTTGATACCAATGTGATATGTAAATTGTCATGGATATTCCACTGAAATAGTTTGTCACAACATATCTTACAATATTCTACAATATTGTATTATGCAATGTTTTACTTTAGATTTTAGAGTTAATATTACTATCTTAGCACACAAAATATTGAAATTAAAAGAAGGTGAGCAAAAAACACACTATCCACACAATGAACACAAGATGTGCCTTAGGAAAACCTAATATGGGAAAAACCAAACTAGAAAGTGAGGCATATGCCTTCTTCTTTTCTTCTCAATTATGAAATGCAAATACCAAGAAAGTGAGCTCACTATGGTGTTGCGACAAACATTATGGCTTATATGGCTGCTACAAGTTCTTCTACTTCTTCCATTCTCCTTCAATATTCCACCCTCAATGCTCTTCTCAACTATGGAACAATACTCAATACAATAATAATGGAATCCCTTCCTATCCTAAGGGTCCACTATTTAACAGACTTGATAACCATAAAGGGTTAGGGTTAGGGTTTCTATATGCTTCAACTATGTATTCAGGTGATCTTCACATCATTGTAAAGCTCTTGAAGTGTAGAACAATGTGTAGAGGACAAAATTTTGAGTCAAAAAAATGTTGTTTAAGGCCTAAAATAGGCTCTGAAAGTTTTAGGATCCAAAATCGCCAAAGTGAGGCCTACCCCTAAAATAGACCTACAATCAATTGCTCCAATTTTTCAACTCATAAAATAACAAAATAGATGACAAATTATATAATAATCTATTTCAAATTACAAAGAAAAAAGAAATTTATCAAGTGAAACCACATAGCCTCGAAGTGTCTTTTTCAATTGGAGGTGCTTTCTTAATGAAGAAAGAAAAATAACCAAGTGGTAGAGAGAAAATGGAAGGTAAGCGAAAAGACCATTATGGGTTATTTATCGTTGTCCATTATGTGTTATTTATGGCGGGCAATGAAAAAGGAGAAGAGAAGAAGATTCTCGAATAAGGTAAAGGTAAACCAACTTATAATTTGAATCAAGCGACACTTCTATAATGAAGCAAAACAAAAGCATGTGTGGGTTGTGCTACCAAGATTTAGAAAACACAGATTCAATGAACATGCAAATTTTATTTTTATTTTTATTATTTTTATTTTTTCTGACTAGTAAAAAGGTTGGGTGCTTCAACCATAAGTGATTCTATTCATTCCATGAATCGTCGATGGTTAGAAAATTGGATGGCGAGTTGACTTATTATGCGTAAACCATGCTAGAGAAACTTTTAAGGATCGATAATTTTCTCAAAGTGTAGAAACCTTGGTGAATCTTACTAATTCATAAATTTGCAACCATAAAATGTTTGGCGATTTAAAAATATATATATTCAAATTTCTAAGGAATTTAGATACTTTTTGGATAACTTTGACGATTTTTAGAGTAAAAAAAAATTATCTCATGGAATTTGGTGAATCATCTTTGAAAAAAAGGTAAATTGACGATTTTTTTTGGAAATAGAAACTGAAAAATAACCCATGGACTAAATTTCACCCCTAAAATTTTCCTTCTACTTTTCATTAACAATTAATTGTTAATTTCACTCAAAAGTGAGTTGTAGACACTATGCTTAATCTAGATAAGTTATCTTGGTTCCGAAACAAGCACCGATATTTAATATGACCATTAAGAGATGTTCCCGTAAAAGGTTATAATGGTCATTATTAATTAGTTATGTAGTTGGTTAACTTTTGTTATTACATCACTTTATGTAATAGAGTATTTATGACATTATATGTTGGATGTTAACTTAGTAGTAATGTAAAGAGAATTGGGTGTTATGTCACACACAACGTTATATGTTTCTTTAGCTTCTCACTCATTGTGCCGAGAGGTGCTCTACAACCTAGTATGGGGGAGTCTTGTGAGTTGAGTGTTTGTCGAGTAACAAAATAATACAAAGTAAACAAAAAAAGAATAATACAAAGTAAAAAGTAATAAATATTATGTCGGCCATAAACAAAAAAGAATAATACAAAGTAAAGAGTAAATATGAGACTTAAACTAGAGACTTTAGAGCTTAGGATTAGGTGGTAAATATTATGTCGGCCATAAACAAAAAAGAATAATACAAAGTAAAAAGTAAATATGAGACTTAAACTGGAGACTTTAGAACTTAGGATTAGGTGGTAAATATTATTTCGGCCATAAACAAAAAAGAATAATACAAAGTAAAAAGTAAATATGAGACTTAAACTAGAGACTTTACTTTTTACTTTTAATACAAAGTAAAAAGTAAATATGAGACTTTAGAGTGTTTGTCCACTAACAAAATAATACAAAGTAAACAAAAAATAATAATACAAAGTAAAAAGTAATAAATATTATGTCGGCCATAAACAAAAAAGAATAATACAAAGTAAAAAGTAAATATGAGACTTAAACTAGAGACTTTAGAGCTTAGGATTAGGTGGCTCAGGTATTACACTCAAGGAGCTATTCAAGGAGAGGTTTACACCTCAGGAGATTTGATCCCTCTCGGCGCTTGATAGAGCCTATGATTTGGATCTAGATTGGTTTATTATTAACGTATGTATTATTATGGGGTTACACCATAAATAAACTTCTCGCTCTTGTATTATTATGGGGTTACACGAGAATGAGATCATCGAAGTAAGGTTTTTTTCAATAGACATTTTTTTTATATGGCTTTGTGTTATTTTTTTGGTTATATATAATTAAATTTTTAGTAATTTGTTGAATGTTGTGGGGGTTGGGGAATTCGAAATCTGGATATTTTCATTTGTGCATTAAGATTAAAAAGTATTTGGAGAGGGTTATTTGGTTCTACCCTCTGGACCAAAGTGCTGTCAGTCAAATATATTGAAGATAATGTCACCAATTGGATTCAGAATCCGAAGAAGAAGCGTAGGGGAGACTTTCCCATCTGGGCCGGTTTTATTAAGGTTTATAATTGGCTGGCGGTTGACCTATCCTGGAGGGTGGGCAATGGAAAGGAAATCCTTGTGGGCATCGATCCAATTCTCGGGTTAGAAGAAGACTACTCTCTTTCTGCAGATATCACTACAACTCTGAAAGAGTTTGAGATTTCCACTCTTGACATAATTAAGAGAATAAAAACAAGTCCTCACCAGACTTATTGGTACAATGTTGAAGATATAGGGTTCACAGGTAGGTTGGCGAAGGAATGGAATAATTACATTAGCAGACTTAACACAACTGGATGTAGATTGAATGGTGGGAAGGATACTTTGATATGGAGCAGTAATAAGGAACATGGTTCGGTGATGGCCAAGCTTGCTTACATGGAAATTGTCAAACGTAAGTGTGTGTACCCTCATCATTGGTGGTACAAAGTTTTATGGAAGTGGAAGATTCCCACTAAAATCAAATGTTTTATCTGGCATGCACCCCAAGATAGGCTCAAAACCTGGGATAATTTTATCAAGAAGGGTTGGATGGGACCAAGTTTCTGCTCTCTACACAAACAAAACCTGGAAACAACTAAACATTTGCTCATCAGTTGTGAGTTTACAAGATCTGTTTGGGATTCAGTTTTGATTCACTTCAGATTGGAGATGAAATGGGGCATTGAGGAGTTTAAGGTCTGCGCTCTCAACTGGTTCAGATTGTGTAAGGATTTTCCTTTTCTTCCGGCGGTGATCTCGTGGGCCATTTGGGCCACCAGGAATTTGGCTATATTTGAAGAAGTTAAACCTTATAAAAACAAGACTTCCAACAGAATTTTGTGTGTGCTAAAGGGCTATTGTTCAGTTTCTTTAGAGGTGATTTCAAAATCTATTGGTTCTTTCTGCCTAAATCATTACAAACTTGTTGCTCTCTTTTATGGGCAGATGAAAATGGTCTTTGTGCTGCTGGGGGTCTAATTTATCTTAGTTGTGATCATTTTTTCAATCTTAAGCTCAATTGTGGGAAAGGAAACAACATGAAGTACGAACTATTGGCACTATGGTGTGTACTTAAAGCTTCAAATACTTTCGGGTTGCATGAGTTGGCTGTATATGGGGACTCAAGAGTTACCATAAAATGGGAAAATAAGGAGTTTAACTTAAATGTTATTGCTCTTACTCAATGGTGCAGAAGAATTAGGATGGAAATCCAAACTTTCAACTATATCTCCTTCGATCATATTTACAGACAACACAATGCAAGGGCAGATCGGCTTTCTAAAGAAGCATACCAGGGAGATGAATGTGTTCTATTTTGTTATGAACTTATGGACGACCTAGTTATTGATCATGGTCCAGTCAGAATCTTTGCCTCTGATTATGTTGATTTGATTATTGTTGCTTGTCCATAATGTTGTAGTTTTTTGAAGTTTCTGGAACGTCAAGATGTGATAATGACTAGGAGGATATGAGAATGTTAGTGTATGACTTGTAATGTATTTAAGTTGTTTTCAGCGACTTAATCTTTTTGTACTATTTGATTCACCTTATGAATACCAATCGTATGGGTTTTTTTTTTTTTTTCGCTGAAAAAAAATAAGTTAGATAAATTTATTATTTCCTGCCAAGGCAGGGATATACTTTTCATTCAAAAGTCAAGAGACTTTGACTTTATATTAATTCTTAATTTTTTGTGTTATTTATTGTAAATTTTGTAATGTTTGACAAAAATAATTATTAAACCAAATTTTTGGAAATTCAAAAATATATTTTCTATTTTTTGAAAAAGAAAATTAAATTTTTTCTATTGGTGAAGTACACTTAGGATTTGACATAAATCCCAGAGGATGTTTTTTATTTTTTGATATAAAAATTATTAAAAAAAAAGAAAATTAAAAAAAATCACACATGGACAGAAACATCAAATCATTAATTTCAAAATCATTAAATTCAAAAGCAGTACTGGTTAGTACTTTAAATCCTTGATCCATGCTGCTGCTCTCCATCCTGCCTCGTCGAATTTAAGAGGCATGAAGAAGCCAATGTATCTAGGTCGCTTCGACATGAAAGCACATTACATGTTTTTATCCTTTCCCATATTTAATTATATTAAATGGCTTTGCGAATAACAAAGGGGATAAAGGTAGATATGCTATAAAGTATATAGATTTGAATTCTTTAGAGTATAAAAGATTAATATTAATAGCATATAAAAAAGGTAGATTTAATTTTTAAATAAATGGTATAGTATAATTTTGTTAATCGGCTTGTTTATCCTTGAAATATTTTGAATTTTATGTAGGTGTATGGATTGGTGTGTAAATATGTAGGTTATGAATTTTATGTAAAAGGTGTATGTATTGGCGTGTAAATGTGTAGGGTAGTATTGGAAGGTTGGATTTTTAAATTTAATTTATTTGATCAAATTTAATGAAAATATATTTTCAAAATGTTTTAAACATTTTATTTAAGATTTATGATGATTTAGATTGATTTTTTATCATATTAGAAAGGCAAATTTTGATTGTCAAATTGCTTGTCAAATTCTATTTTTAATTGTTTTATCATGTTCATTGTGAAATATTGTACAATTGGGATCATTGTTGATTGATGAAGCATTTACAAATGGAACCACCATGAGTTAAATATTTTTTTTTTATAAAATTATGCTAACTTCTTCACATATCAATCCAACATAATTGCTACAACATTATTTCACCATAAAATAATGCATTATTTTGGGGACTTTATGTTGGTTATATACAACTTGAGTGAGCCTAATGGCTAATAATATGTGTTTCTTCCTAAGAAGTCACATATTCGAATCATGTCAAAAGATAAATTTATTGACACACATACATCATCTGGCGGGCATTTGAAAATAACATTCCAAACTGCTGATTTGACACTTAGGAAAAATTATCAAACCCTAGGTTAATATGAAGTGATTTTTCTTTTCATCAAATTTGAAATGTGAGACACCCAATGGACAGAGGTCAACAAGGTGATTCCATCCAGACCAATTTCATCCTTTGAAAACTTCTTTCTCTCTCCTCGGTGGGCATTTTTCTGGAGCAGTGCAAATCAAGCTAGGAAGCACTTTTGATAGATCAATATCTTCACCTACATAAACTCTTTGGACAAACCAATGATATGGTTGGATGCACCATACAACATTCTATAGATCCATACTCTCCAAATATTTTAAGACATCAACCACAGGAAATGGCGGGCATTTTATTGAGGTCACTAAGGCAGTTTTACTAGTAATTCTATACTTAGACAATTTTTGCATTTTCCTAGATTTGGAGCAATCTGTCTGAAACACTATTTTGGCAGACCCATAACTTCCTCCTCAGACACTCTCAAGACAATATGAGACCATATTTAGGTATACAACTCAACAAGCTACATCATGACCATATGGTGCGGGCATTTACTTTAACCTATGAATTATGACGGGCATTTTCTTGAGGCCACTTAGGCAGTTTTACTACCCTGGTTCAAAAACAACCTGAAACCCTGTTGTGGCAAGCCTTTAACTTTGTCATCAAAAACCCTCTTTGATAACTGAGACCATGGTAATATATCCTCTTCAACAAGATATATCATGATAGTTTCAGATACTTTTTATCATTCACCAATGAGGTACGGCGGGCATTTCCCCAAGGCCACTTGGACCAATTTTCTAACACAACCATTTTCAAGATTTTCTCCAAAGTTTATCCTGAACCCCTATTTTTGCAGACTTATAACTTTCTCCTCAGAAATGATTAAGGGAAAATGAGACCATGACTAGATTACCACTTCAACAATGAACAATACCATGTCAAAAGATAAATTTATTGACACACATACATCATCTGGCGAGCATTTGAAAATAGCCTTCCAAACTGTTGATTTGACACTTGGGCAAAATTATCAAACCCTAGGTTAATATGAAGTGATTTTTCTTTTCATCAAATTTGAAATGTGAGACACCCAATGGATAGAGGCCAACTAGGTGATTCCATCCAGACCAATTTCATCCTTTGAAAACTTCTTTCTCTCTCCTTGGCGGGCAATTTTCTGGAGCAGTGCAAATCAAGCTAGGAATCACTTTTGGAAGATCAATATCTTCACCTACATAAACTATTTGGACAAACCAATGATATGGTTGGATGCACCATACAACATTCTATAGATCCATACTCTCAAAATATTTTAAGACATCAACCACAGGAAATGGAGGGCATTTTACTGAGGTCACTTAGGCAGTTTGACCAGTAATTCTATACTTGGACAATTTTTGCATTTTCTTGGATTTGGAGCAATATGTCTGAAACACTATTTTGGCAGACCCATAACTTCCTCCTCAGACACTCTCAAGACAATATGAGACCATGGTCAAGTAGACAACACAACAAGCTACAACATGACCATATGGTGCGGGAATTTACTTTAACCTATGAATTATGAAGGGCATTTTCCTGAGACCACTTAGGCATTTTTACTACCCTGGTGCAAAAACAACCTGAAACCCTGTTTTGGCAGGACTTTAAAATTGTCATCAAAAACCCTCTTTGAGAACCGAGACCATGGTAAGATAGCCTCTTCAACAAGCTATAGCATGATAGTTTCATATAATTTTTATCATTCACCAATGAGGTACGACGGGATTTCCCCAAGGCCACTTGGACCAATTTTCCAACACTTAGCCATTTTCAAGATTTTCTCCAAAGTTTATCCTGAGCCCCTATTTTGGCAGACTTATAACTTTCTCCTCAGAAATGATTAGGGAAAACTGATACCATGACTAGATAGCCACTTCAACAATGAACAAGACCATGTCAAAAGATAAATTTATTGACACACATACATCATCTGGCGGGCATTTGAAAATAGCCTTCCAAACTGTTGATTTAACACTTAGGCAAAATTATCAAACCCTAGGTTAATATGAAGTGATTTTTCTTTTCATCAAATTTGAAATGTGAGACACCTAATGGATAGAGGCCAACAAGGTGATTCCATCCAGACCAAATTCATCCTTTGAAAACTTCTTTCTCTATCCTCGGCGGGCATTTTTTTGGAGTAGTGCAAATCAAGCTAGGAAGCACTTTTGGTAGATCAATATCTTCACCTACAGAAACTCTTTGAACAAATATATGATATGGTTGGATGCACCATACACCATTTTATAGATCCATACTATCAAAATATTTTAAGACATCAACCACAAGAAATGGCAGGAATTTTACTGAGGTCACTCAGGCAGTTTTACCAGTAATTCTATACTAAGACAATTCATTGCATTTTCTTGGATTTGGAGCAATCTGTCTGAAACACTATTTTGGAAGACCCATAACTTCCTCCTCAGACAGTCTCAAGACAATATGAGACCATGGTCAGGTAGACAACTCAACAAGCTACAACATGACCATATGGTGTGGGCATTTACTTTAACCTATGAATTATGGCAGGCATTTTCCTGAGGCCACTTAGGTAGTTTTACTACCCTGGTGCAAAAAAAACCTGAAACCTTGTTTTGGCAGGCCTTTAACTTTGTCATCAAACACCCTCTTTGAGAAATAAGACCATGGTAAGATAACCTCTTCAACAAGCTATATCATGACAGTGTCAGATCATTTTTATCATTCACCTATGAGGTATGACGAGCATTTCCCCAAGGCCAGTTAGAGCAATTTTCTAGCACAACCATTTTCAAGATTTTCTCCTAAGTTTATCCCGAGCCCCTATTTTGGCAGACTTATAACTTTCTCCTCAAAAATGATTAAGGAAAATTGAGACCATGAATAGATAGCCACTTCAACAATGAAGAAGACCATGTCAAAAGATAAATTTATTGACACACATACATCATATGGCGGGCATTTGAAAATAGCCTTCCAAACTGTTGATTTGACACTTAGGCAAAATTATCAAACCCTAGGTTAATATGAAGTGATTTTTCTTTTCATCAAATTTGAAATGTGAGACACCCAATGGATAGAGGCCAACTAGGTGATTCCATCCAGACCAATTTCATCGTTTGAAAACTTCTTTCTCTCTCCTTGGCGGACATTTTTTTGGAACAGTGCAAATCAAGCTAGGAAGCACTTTTAGCAGATCAATATCTTCACCTACAGAAACTCTTTGGACAAACCAATGATATGGTTGGATGCACCATACAACATTCTATATATCCATACTCTCAAAATATTTTAAGACATCAAAAACAGGAAATGGCGGGCATTTTACTGATGTCACTCAGGCAATTTTACCAGTAATTCTATACTTACATAATTTTTGCAGTTTCCTGGATTTGGAGCAATCTGTTTGAAACACTATTTTGGCATACCCATAACTTCCTCCTTAGACAGTCTCAAGACAATATGAGACCATGGTCAGGTAGAAAACTCAACAAGCTACAACATGACCATATGGTGCAGGCATTTACTTTAACCTATGAATTATGGAGAGCATTTTCCTGAGGCCACTTAGGCAGTTTTACTACCCTGGTGCAAAAACAACCTAAAACCCTGTTTTGGCAGGCCTTTAAATTTGTCATCAAAAACCCCCTTTGAGAACGGAGACCATGGTAAGAGAGCCTCTTCAACAATCTATAGCATGATAGTTTCAAATAATTTTTATCATTCACCTATGAGTTACGACGGACATTTCCCCAAGGCCACTTGGACCAATTTTCCAACACTTAGCCATTTTCAAGATTTTCTCCAAAGTTTATCTTGAGCCCCTATTTTGGCAGACTTATAACTTTCTCCTCAGAAATGATTAAGGAAAACTGAGACCATGAATAGATATCCTTCAACAATGAACAAGACCATGTAAAAAGATAAATTTATTGACACACATACATCATCTGGCGGGCATTTGAAAATAGCCTTCCAAACTGCTGATTTGACACTTAGGCAAAATTATCAAACCCTAGGTTAATATGAAGTGATTTTTCTTTTCATCAAATTTGAAATGTGAGACACCCAATGGATAGAAGCCAACAAGGTGATTCCATCTAGACCAATTTCATCCTTTGAAAACTTCTTTCTCTCTCCTCGGCGGGCAATTTTTTGGAGCAGTGCAAATCAAGCTAGGAATCACTTTTGGCAGATCAATATCTTCACCTACAGAAACTCTTTGGACAAAACAATGATATGGTTGGATGCACCATACAACATTATATAGATCCATACTCTCAAAATATTTTAAGACATCAACCACATGAAATGGAGGTCACTTTACTAAGGTCACTCAGGCAGTTTTACTAGTAATTCTATACTTAGACAATTTTTGCATTTTCCTGGATTTGGAGCAATCTGTCTGAAACACTATTTTGGCAGACCCATAACTTCCTCCTCAGACCGTCTCAAGACAATATGATACCATGGTCCTAGGTAGACAACTCAACAAGCTACAGCATGACCATATGGTGCAGGCATTTACTTTAACTTATGAATTATGGCAGACATTTTCCTGAGGCCACTTAGGTAGTTTTACTACCCTGGTGCAAAAACAACCTGAAACCCTGTTTTTGAAGGCCTTTAACTTTGTCATAAAAAAACCTCTTTGAGAACTGAGACCATGGTAATTTTTATCATTCAACTATGAGGTACGACAAGAATTTTCCCAAGCCCACTTGGACCAATTTTCCAACACTTAGCCATTTTCAAGATTTTGTCCAAGGTTTATCTTGAAACCCTATTTTGGCAGACTTATAACTTTCTCCTCATAAATGATTAAGGAAAACTGAGACCATGAATAGATAGCCACTTCAACAAGCTATAGCCTGATATGATGGTGCGGGCATTTTCTTCAAACCATGAATTACGACGGGCGTTCTCTTAGAGCAGTTTTGACTAATTTTTACATACTTTGTCAATATCCAAAGTTTCACAAACTTGCCATACTTTTCCATAATGATTGCAGATTGCAACACTGACTTCATGATAGCACCAGAACACCATCATGTGTCTTTCCAGCCTCATCACACATGCCACATCATCATACTTGCCATTCCATCAGTTCCTTTGTCATTCCTTTGTCTTTCACTGAGTTTACCCTTCCATCATGTCTTCGGTTATTCCTTTGTCATTACTAAAATCCTTTGAAATCAATGACAATTACATTCAACAAAGGGATGCAAGCAAGGAAACGATATTTTGGGGATTCTGTTTTTTTTCGGATTTGGAGGACAGTAGTCGGGGCTATTACTGCGGTTATTTCTAGTAAAATCCACGACGTCTAAGTCCGTGGTGACAGAGATGTAGGCTAAGAAACGTATCCTCTTTTTAACAAGAAAATTTAGCTTGGATTTGGTTTTACTGTAGCATGTATAGTTGCTATGACAACAAGGCTAAGGGTGAGTTTGGAGATGATACTATGTGCCCGCGCATGTTTCGCATCAGTGTTGCTCTAGCTAGCGAATGCCTCATATCACTTTATCAGAGGCGCAGCCTGATAATTGGATTGGATCAACTGTGAAAATGTAATGTTGCATTTCAGGGCTAAGGGTTCGACTTCACAGATCCTGCCCATGGATTTCAAAATATTTTTCAAAACAAAAGACCAATTGTTGCCAAGCATGATTTTGAAGCCATCAGAAATGTATTAAAGACTTTAGTTATGATATAAAAAATAATGGTTGGATATGTCATTTATATGATAGGATGGTTTGTTTATTTGTATGAAAGCAAAGACATTTGAAACACACCCCTTTTGCAATCTATACTATCGAGCATTTTTTTACGGCCATTTGCTTACTTAATTGCAAGCGTTTCAAAGTGCTTGAACCACTTCAGCTCCCCTAAGGACTAGTCTTTAAATACTAAGCGTGGCTAGAACGCATGACCTAGGTTCGTGGAAGAGTCTTTGGGGGATATTTTTTTTGGGGGGGGGCTTGGTTTTGGGGTCTTCATTTACTGGTTTGGTATGTGGCTAAAGTTTTTTTGTTATGTGGAGGAGCTCCAGTTTTACTGTAAAGAGGATAGGGCGACATGTTTTGAGTTTGACTAGGTTGGTTGATCTTCGGTTCATTTGTGTCACATTTTGAATAAGCTGCTCAAGAGTGGCCATGAGTTCGTCGATGTGGGGAAAGCTTGTAATTTTACCTTCCAAAAAATGGAATATAGCCAATCCTATTTGATCATAAGTCTAATAAGTCTAACAACAAACTCTTATGTTTTTTTATCTCTCGTAGTCTTAACCGACTTCTAATAAAGTATCTCTTATGTTCTTTTAATAAAAATATCTCTTCACAAGTTCAATTACTTTGATACTTATCAGCACTCATTTTTTAATTTGATGAAATGGTTAATGTAACGTTTAATTAATCAAAACCAAATATTTTGAAGGCATGATAAATCAGCAATTTTATGAATTAGTCAAATTAGTTATTTATTTCATTATACAACAAATTTTTATGTTTTTTAATATAAATATCTCTTATATTCTTTTAATAAAAATATATTTTACAAGTTCAAGAACTCATGATATTGAAAATAAACACTCATTTTTTAAATTGAGGAAATGGTTATTGTAATGATTAATTCATTAGAACATAATAAAAATATAACCTTGACAAGTTCGTTGTATAATAAATCATTGAAACTACTGAATTAGAAAAGCTTTATGAACAATATAAGCACGGTCTAAAATAACATGTTTTATTTGTTTCTATAATCAGACATAATAGAACAAGCAAATTTTACTAATGTAACTTTTCAAGTTACATAACTAAATAGTCATATTTGAACTCGATAAAAACTCAATCAACCATATAACACATATTAATTACAAATTTAATAAACTATATGACACACTTCAACATAGATTTATTTATAAACTATATCACTATATGGTTACTTTACAAGTATATACATTTTAAATACAAACTAAGAACTCATATAACACATTTCAATATTTATTTTTAGTATAAAAACTCCCATTATTAAAGACCATGTCCGCTTAGTTTCAATTTCATTCATACACTCATTGTCTATGTTTGCTCAGT
Source organism: Larix kaempferi (assembly GCA_027924585.1). Lineage (NCBI taxonomy): Eukaryota > Viridiplantae > Streptophyta > Pinopsida > Pinales > Pinaceae > Larix > Larix kaempferi. The sequence continues at coordinate 32,466,818 of BSBM01000510.1, forward strand.
TTCAATTTCATCCATACACTCATTGTGAGTCACTTATTTGATTGTGACATGTTACATGGTCGTAATAGTAGTGTTATATAAAGGTGGCTTAATCTCATCACTTTTTCTACTCTTATAACATTGGCAGGGAATTAGCTGCATTGCAGCTTTCTCTCTTGTTAATGTATAATTAATGATTATAAAATAGATTAATGGCAATGCAAAGCACATAAGAGTCGATACAATATGGAAGTGCATATGTGACTCCTATATAAAGTAAGAAAAAAGCAGATTTAAAAATTTAAGAATTAACATTTACAAGTTAAGAGTGAAAACTAAAGCACCATGAACAATGAACAATGAGTCTAGGAAGCTAATATTGGAACATACATGTGTAGGTACTAAGCAACCCCCAAGGTCAATGTTTGTCAAAAGCTCCCCTAATATATGAGGTTGAGATGAGGAATCTTTGAATAAATGACTATTTGAAAGAGGAGTTCGACGAAGCCCTAGAATGTGCAATGTGTTGCTCTCTAAAGGAGGTTCCTTGTCTCTAGTGTATGGGAGATCTCATATGTATGCCAATTTGGATCTATTGCAGTAGCCTTGAAGAGGTCACTGGAAAGCAAGGGATCCTCAAGCCCTCATGAATGTGGAATTTAAAATACATACAACTATGCTCAGCCTCCCTCTCGATGCTACTATCATATGTGAGCATTGGAAAAGATGTACTCTTTTGGACAAAAATATTGGTCTGCTAGGTAGCTAGAGAGGTTGTGAAGGCTAGGCACCATTGGTCTGAATCCCTGAAGAATATAGAGATTATATGGGACTCCCAAAAGAGTTAATGAAACCATCCTCTGATCTCATAATAGATGGGGCATTAGAAGATGAAATTATCCTTCATCTCAATACACTTCTGAAGATGGAAAATTTGGCAAATCTTATTCGAACCACTGAGATGGTGCTCGATATCCACCCAAAGTATAAGTGAACCCACTATGAACCGGCATAGAGGGATTTAGAAATCATGCATTCAATGTGTGTATGATGGTTGAACAATGAGATCGTCCCTTCCTCCATAAAGTGATTTGCATAAAAGTTCATCCTAGGATGTAACCTATGATAAGTGATCTATGCAAATGACCTGGATGCATCTCTTATAAATGTCATCTCAAATAATCTTGTTTGTTTCCTGTCGGGTAGGAAATATCTAACTAGGTGCATCTTGAGAGTATGTGAATGGAGGATACCATCCATTGAAATTCCCACTGACTACAAAAGAACAAAACCCCCGTGATTTAAACTCACCCTTATTGATGCAATTTAGGTGGTAGAGCTTCATGTTAAGTGATGCAATTTGGGTGATAGAGCTTTGTGTTAAGTGATGCAATTTGTTGAGAAGAAGATTTAAATTCAAATTAAGTAGATGAAACATTTGGAAGTCGAAGGCCACTTGGTTTGGCATTTGAGGAGTACCCAAGGGGATCCGAATACCCATTACCCAACATACAAATTTCCCATCGATGGACAAATTAGGAGTTGAAATTTGCTAGTTTTGGATATTGAATAAGAATATAAATGCTTCTTAAGTTTACTTATAGGTTCCTTAATTGATTTTCGTCAAGATCGTAGTAGATACAACTTAGAGAATAATCGGAAGTAGAGCTCACGCTAGCTCAAAGTCTCGAAGTAATTTTTTTACCATTCTGAAGATGATTGCAAGGAAAAATAGAGACAAGAATTTACAACACCATCTAGAGTTCCATGCACAGTAACCTCTATTCAATTTGAGTTTGTAATTTGTAAAACTTTCTTTTTGAAGATTCAATAAAACATGGTTGAAATAATTCCATCATTTAAGTTTTCCCAAAGTAGGTTTCTATAAGGTAAGTCTATATGTTGAATAGTTTGGTTGAATGTGCATCAAAATTTATGTTATTTGTTTTTCCATAATCAAATGGAAAAAACACATTTGCTAGTTCTTATTGTGACAACAACGAATTACATTCAAAGATCAATTGTGACAAGTAACTTGTTTAAATGGAAGCTTATGTTAACTTTCAAGTTTACTCCAAAGTGTTTGCACCATTTTGGGGTGATTCATGTTATGTGGGGTGCATTGTGTATGTATGACTCTTGTTTATTACATAATGGGCACGCACATGTGAAGGTGGCTTACTCTTAGATTGCTAGACCTTGTTTGATGCTTATTCCTTGGAGTATTGGAGACCTTTATAGGCTATAGCTTGATGACTTCTTCATGATGGCCCCATGGAGGTTGAGTTGCTTGCTTAGAGGATGCCTTCCTTTGGAAGAGAAGTGTTTTGTCTTATGAAGGAGGGAATTGAGCCTTAGATGGCTTAAGCACACTTGGATCACTTGCATGGAGGCTTGTACTTGACTCGAGAACACTTATGTTAAAGGTGTGATCATATAGGTTTGGAAGACCCAAAGGAGCACATTGCTTTGGAGGAGTATTGGAGCCTTAGGGCTCTTGGAGGTCATTGGAACTTTCTTAAGGAGCATTCATGTCTTGGAGCCTTGCTTGTTGACAACATCACCTTGGATATTGATGTGTTTCCTCTTGGAGTGGAGCATTTCACATGTGTGGACTGTTGACTTGATATTCAACTCAACACCAACCATTTACGAAGTGTTGCAAATCACGACCATTGACACTGCTTCAACTCATTTCTTCATCCGAACATTGACACCCATGAAATAAAAGGAGAAGTAAAAAAGGGGGTTCCCACCCAGTCCTTGTGTAGTTATAAGGAAAAGTTAGATGGCATCACTGCAAATACTTGTTCATTGAGTGCTTATGATAATTATATGATCATTTTTTGGGAGGCACATCACTCGTTTGATTATAATGTTTTGACAAAAGAAAGGCCTTGATGCATAAGCCCTGGTAGCATTCAATACATTAAGAATGTCAAGACTTACCATTATGTGTGCATTACCTTATTTTTATGAATGGATTTAAAATGGTTTTACGCAAGTCAAGCTTTTCGTTATTATTTAAGTTTAACATTATATACAATGTAACTTCAAAGATGATGTGCTATGCTTTAAAGAAATCGACTATGAATTCAATACATTGATCATGGGAAGAGTTGCTTTGTCATATAGGTGATTTATAGAAGTGAATAGGTGACTATGAATAAAGGTTGAAGCAACAAAAACATTGGCGTGCATTTTGTGATATATAGAAGTTTGTGGAAGATAGGAGTGACACGTATTGGCAATACCCATCGTAATCCCGTGTCATGCACATCCTAACAACCTCGTGCAATTATAAAATAGGGCTCGATAGAAAGAAGTTGGCATGATATACGACCTGTGTATGGTGATCATGGTATATTAATTGTGGTTTAATTGATTAGAATACTATATAACAGTAAGGTTGAGGTCACGTGACATAGTTATATGAATTGATTTAAATGTTAATCTTGTCATCGAGATTCAACATTATCTTCTCTATAAGTTGAAAGCCATCGTGGATAGTTAACCTATCAATCTCAATGCCACATCCTTCATATATATGAGCATAATCTCCCATAGTCTCCATGTGTTATTTTTTCCTTACAAATTCTCCTCATAAGGTATATGCAACCCTTTGTTTGTGTGCCCTTTACCCAATAAATATTAGAAGGCATAAGTGTACTGATTTCTTTGTTTTGTAAAATAATAAAGAAAAAAGAGAAGGAAAAGATGAATGCCACTCTGTCCATGGTTAAAATCCCTAGTTAACCCCCCGAAAAAGGTTTAATACAAAGTCCCCCTTTTTTAATGACACCAACTAGTCTCAAATTCCTTTTCTTGGTGAGTGAAAATGCTTGGTTGGCATAAGATGAAGTATTGTACTTAATCATGATGAAGTGTTGTACTCAATCATGATTATATTTGTACAGTGAATTACTAATGGTTCTACATGTTGAATGGAATGTAAATGTTGTTATTTTGGTTGCTAGATTTAGTCGGGGGTCAAGAAGGGGACAAAGGTGTAGACCAAATTCCATGTGGTGGAAAGCATGAGGAAACATATAAGGTTTTATGTACATTTAAACGTTAATTTCGACAAGTTTAAGCAACTCACACAGACCGATCATCTCTTCCGGAGTGGGAAAGTAGTCCAACATCCTTTGATACCACCCTTGCCATTGCTACGCCCATTGTTATACGTCAATTTGGCACTTCTCCATCTGTGACGACATTACATTTTTCGCTCACACAAAAGGATATTGTGGATGGAAGAGCCTTGACTTGATACTCATTTCCATGTCTTATATCATTCTCTCTTTCTCCAGCACTCCTGATTTGTTAAACTTAGTTTGTGACTAACACCCGATTGGTGGTCGTGCATGTTGCGTGTCACGTGCTACTTGATTTTTTTCCACCTGCTTGTTCGAGAAAAAGTTGCATGCGCATCTTGAAAACGGTTGAATTGCATGTTACACTCAACCTGCCTGTTTCCTACTAGCGTGTTGCTCATTAAATTCGAAAAATAAAAAATAAAATCGAATTTGGAGCAGTTGGAGTTGTTCTTGATAACTCCCCCCATCAGTTACAACCACATTTCATTCGATGGCTTATCCCTTCCCACTATAAAAGCAAGGAGGATTGGCCATGAGAACACCTCTTTTTCCCATTAAGAGAGTATGCTAGAAGAATATTAGCTTTCTCAATTCCCTTAGTTGTGTGCATGAGATATTCTAGTCCTGTTACACCTTGAGATTACTTGAGTTTGTCAAGAGAAGCAAGGAGACCTACATTGAGGTTTTGCAAGGTGCCTAAGCAGTTACACGACATATTTCTACTTATTGTTATTGATCAATAAAATCAAGATATAGTTTCCTTCCCAGGATTATGTTTATGGCTCATTTAATGAAATGATTATGTCTTTATGTTGAGATTATATATATATGTTCATTTTTATGTTTCCATCTTTTTCCCAAATTGTAATTATTTTATTGTATCCAAAGCTTTTGAGGAAAGTGTTGGTTTTGGTTTTGCAGGTATTCAACTCGAGAGATTGAAGGCTTGGAACTAGAGTTCAGGATTTATTAAAGCTTTGATTGACCTACATAAATAAGGTACATGTTTTTAAACTCTTAGTTTAACTTTGTTTGTATCCAAACCCTATTTTAATTGTCTGCATGGCCTTAGATGTCCGCTTCAATTAACTTAGTATGTCGGTGACCTCAACCCCAGTCATTGGATAGTTTTTCCTTACAACAGAATTGGCGACTCCACTAGGGAGAAGCATGTTTTCTTTGGGGTTTCCTATGTAATTCTTCCAGTTTGGGTGATTGATTTCTGTCTTTTATAGAGTCTACATGGGTCTTGAATCCTTAGTTTGATCCAAGACCTTTGATTTTGGGTTGGATTTTTGATTTTTTCAAGACTGACACATGGGTGGTAACACTTATAGTCGCATGTTCTCATCTTATGCACTAGTGGTTGTCTACACAGTCGTGTGTTACACGCAGTTTGCAACACTTATAGTTGTTTGTGCTCCTATAGGTTGCAATTGTTAAAAAAACTTGCTCAACCTTGGATTTTTTTAGTTATTCTTAAACTTGCTGAATCTTTTAAAGTACTTTTTGAGGTTCTTCAGAGGCTTGGTATCCTTCTTTACCCATCTATGGCTTGTTTATAAAACCTTGTTGATAAAAACATAGTTGGTGAAATTTTGTCTTAACTCTTCATACTTTGGTGAGTAAAAAAGTTTTATTGATAGAGATTGGTTTTGAATATTGCAAAGACAACCCTTTGCGTGCTTTGAGTCTTTTCAGTTGAATTTTTGTGTGAATGTGGGATTTAGGTCTTTTCAAGTAGCATTGTGATTCGATCTTGTATTCCACTTGAAGTGGTCTTTTGATTGTTGGGACATTGGTTTGAGTTTTTAAAAAAGGGTAGTGTTCACTTCATGCCTTTCCCTTCAGTCAGTTGTGATTAGCTGTTAAGAGAATAGCTTTATCCAAACGAATTTTTGGTTGTTAAAACTTTCCACTTTGGTCAATCTCTTGTGAACTTTCAGACTCTTTGTAAGTTGCTCATCCTTTTGGTAGTGTGGTGTTCACCTTGCATTTTTTATTTCCAGTCTGATTTCTTGAGACATTTATATCAACGTTGGCAAGTTAGTCTGTTTGCTTTTGCTTTTCATCTCTTCAAGCTTTGTTCTTGTGATCCTCTTGTGAAGTGGAAGCTTAGGGTATTGTAAGTTGTTTCAAGCCCTAATTACACAAGTGTGGTGCAAGAAGCAATCATTCCCAAACCTTGTAGATTAGTAGATATGCTTGCTCGAGTGGAGTCTAAAAGTTCTTTGATATATTTTTCTCTGAATAGCATAGCTAGTTTATTGAAAAACTTTGAATCTGTGGATGCTTCTACTTTTGAATTATAGAGGTTTGAAAGTTTGTTTGCATTAGTTTTTATGTGTAGTTGTTCATAGTGTTCTTCTTTTTTCCTATTATAAAAGAAAAAAAAAACAAGTTGGATCTTTTGGTAAGAATGAGTTTGTGCATGGTTTGCAAGCTTTTAAAGTAGCATTTTGCTTTTGAAAAACATATAAAAACAAAAATTGCATTTTGTTTTGTTCTTGCATAAAATTTTCATTTTATATTAAAAAACAAAACAAAACAAAAAAGTGTTTTCATTTCTTGCACTTAAAAAATAGGAGTAGGTTCGCATTCCATATATGAGACTTTATTTTTATTTTGCATAGAAAAAACAAAATTGGCATTGTATATAGTTCAAAATTTGCATTTGCATGATTAATCTTGCATTACATTTATGGAAATCATTGGAAAAATGAAAAGAGCATTGTAGAGGGTGAAGGGTGCAACAACTTTTTCAATTGAAAGGGGTTAAATAGTGCACTAGTTTGCATTTCACTTATTTTAGTTGCATAAATTTTTTCTTCATTTGAAAGTTTGTAGATTATATTTTGAACAAGCAAGAAATAATTGAGATAGGCTACTAGTTTTTCTTCTAGAAAGAAACTCACCTAACAGTTAAGCTACGATTTTGGAGGTAGGGAGTTGAGAGTTAACTCCTCCAAGATCACATAAAATTGTCAAACATATGTGCCTTTCATAAGGGAGGAAATCCAACATCGTAAGGGTGTGGCCAGGAAGCTCCTCTACCACAGGAGTTAAGCACAAGGCTGTGTGAGGTTAAGTTGTGGATATATCTTCAATACTTAATCGAGCATCAACAAGGATTTTACATGTACGGGGACTTTTGTCAACATAGAGTGTTGTTGTAGAGTTTCGGGCTTAGCTACCCTTCCCATACATACGATCCCAACCTGCGATTGTTCCCTTGGACGATGTTTGTGGATTAGTAGTCTTAGAATATTGTCTTTAGGGTCATATGCAGGTGTTATCAAAGGATTTTTTGTGACCACGTTGGGTGGACCTAGTGACTGGAGTATTAGTACCCTTGGAGGGTGTTTTCCAGATCCATTTGGTAAAACAATTGCACCAAGAAGGGAAACAAACCCGACCTTAGTAACTGCTCTATGATATTCATTGATTAGACTTGGGCCCTAATCATCCCAGGATGATTTTTGGGAGACCATATCTTCGTATCTGCATTGAATGGTACTAGAAACCAAGTGATTTTCATTGTAAGTTTTGTTTGCTTGTTGCAATCCGATAGGGACTTTCTAATGTATGCTGGTTGCTATTTTATCTTTTTTATTTCTCATTTGATTCTTCTGCGAGCCACCATGGCTGATCCACCTTTGTGCGGGTCCTGTAGATTACAAGGACACTCTGCTGAATAGAGAGAAGTATTTTCACCTAGGTGAAGACTAGATTACAATAGTCCACCCCCTTAGGGGGCAGAGGAAGAAAATCAGGAATGAAACATCTAACAATCCAACGAAGAAAATAGTTCAAGTTCTCTAGAATCAGAATCCTCATCAGAAGAAGGACATTTTAGTGCTGCTGAAGGGCAGATTGGTAATTCTCCTTCAATAGTATATTATTAGCCAGAGGAGAACATAAAAATTATTGTTTATGGAGCTTGATCTTCTTAATTCAGAGATGTTGTTGTTTCAACGTGTTTGTACCCCAGTTTGATATGATATGCAGGTGGATTGTACACTCATCCCAATGGGGGTGTGGGGGGCATCGACCACCCACGGGGGTTCGAGGGGGACCATGCCCCCCGCCTGGGGGGTCTGGGGGCTAGTGGGCCCCTGGCAGGGGTTCGGGGGCTTCGCCCCCAAAAGAAATTTTATGGGTTTTTTGTTGGCCAACAGTTTACGAGCCCATGGTATTGGGTAGCCCGTAGTATTTTTCCCATGGTAATTCCCTTCAAAAGGAAAACATTGTAATATGACTGTGTAATGTATTGCAGCATTGTAAATATCTTTGTGATTGTGTAAGAGAGACTAAGAGAGAGTGAAGAGGAAGTTGCAGCAGATGTGCTGCAGGTTGTATCCCTTCATTTGTTGGATGGTATAATAATACAAGGACTAGCAATTTCTATGTGGACGTAGCCCAGATTGGGTGAACCACGTTATATTGGTGTCTCTCTTGCATTGTTTTTATGTGATTTATATTTGCATCTTGTTTATTGTTATTGCTTTGCAATCCTATTTTTCTAATAATTGGTATCAGAGCCAAAGGTCTATTTGGCATATAAACTCGCAGGAAGGAAGGGTTCCTGGTTCGAGTGGGAGCAATGGTGGAAGAAGGAAATTTTAAGGTCGAGAGATTTAACGGCCAAAAATACCAATTATGGAAGATGCAATTGGAGGACTATATTATGTATCAGAAGGATCTATTCCTAACATTGGAAGGAAAATCAAAACAACTAGCAACTATGAAGGATGAGGAATGGGAGGTTCTTGATAGAAACGCACTAGGAACAATACGGTTGTGCCTAGATTCATCAGTGGCTTTCAATATCTCAAAAGAAAATACAACAGAGGGTCTGATGAGTGCATTGGGTAAGCTGCATGAAAAACCCTAGGCATCTAACAAGGTATTTCTAATGAAGTGTTTATTTAATATGAAGATGTCAGAAGGTGGATATGTTGCTGATCATTTAAATGAATTTAATACGATTACAAATCAGCTAAGTTCTGTAAAAGTGAACTTTGATGACGAGGTTAGGGATATTCTAATCTTGGGCTCATTGCCCCAAAGATGGAATGGCTTGGTCATGGTTGTAAGTAACTCTGTATCTGGTTCAAATACTTTGAAATTTGATGATGTTGTTGGTGTTATTCTTAGCGAGGAAATACGAAGGAAAAACACAAGTGAGACATCAGGTAATGCATTGACCATGGAGAGCAGGGGACGAAAAAGGGACAGAGGGAAAAGCCCAGGTAATCACAACAAGTCTAGGAAAGGCAGATCCAAGTCCGGACAGGGAAAGATAGAGTGCTGGAACTGTGGAAAAATAGGACATCAGAAGAAAGACTGCAAATCTCTAAAGAAAAAAGGAGATGGACAGCAGGAGACTACTAAGGAAGCAAATATAGTAGGTGATCTGTTACAAGATGCCTTGATTCTTGCATTAGATAATACTAGTGATTACTGGGTAATAGATTCAGGGGATTCATGTCATGCTACACCCCACAGGAAATTTTTTCATGATTATGTTCCACGCAATTTTGGACATGTTTTATTGGGTGATGATGAGCCATGTAAAATTCTTGGAATGGGTAAGGTATGGATAAAATTAAAGAATGGAACTAAATGGTTGTTGAAAGATGTAAGGCATATTCTTGCTATGAAAAGGAATCTGATCTCAACAGGGCGGTTGGAATATGGTGGTTGTTTATCTACGTTTGGAGAAACGTGGTGGAAGATCACTAATGGATCAATGGTGATAGCAAAAGGAGTCATGATAGGTACGTTGTATTTATGTCCTCATAATACTGAATGCTCTATCTCTTTATATTCCAAAGGAACACATACATCATTGTGGCATCATAGGCTTGGCCACATGAGTGAGAAGGGGCTGCAGATTCTCCACTCTAGGAAGTTGCTGCCAGATCTAAAGCAGGTAAGTTTGGAATTCTGTGAGAACTGTGTTTATGGAAAACAAAAGAGAGTCAAATTTATTAGCGTTGGGAAATAGAAGAAGAGTGAAAAGTTAGAGCTTGTACATACATATGTATGGGGACTGAATCAGGTACAATCTCTTGGTGGCTCTCATTATTATGTTACTTTTATTGATAATGCAACTAGAAAAACTTGGGTTTATTGCATTAGACAGAAATATGATGTGTTTGCTACTTTTAAGAAATGGAAATCTTTGGTTGAGAATGAGACAGGAAAAAGGTTGAAGTGTCTCAGATGGGATAATGGAGGTGAGTATTGACGCAAGGAGTTTGATAGTTATTGTTCATACCGTGAGATTCATAGAGAGAAGATAGTCCCATGAACACCACAATAAAATGGTGTGTCAAAAAGGATGAATAGGACGATCATGGAGCGTGCAAGGTGTATGAGATTGCATGTAGGATTGCCCTTACAGTTTTGGGTGGATGATGTAGATACTGTTGTTTACTTAATAAACATAGGGCCTTCAAGTGCTTTGGATGGTGGTATTCCAGAGGAGGCATGGACAAGTAAAAAGGTAAACTACTCTTTTATGAGAACTTTTGGTTGTGAAGCATTTGTCCATATTGTTAAAGAAAATAGAACAAAGCTTGAGGCTAAATCCAAGAAATGTACCTTTATTGGATACAAGGTTGATGATTTTGGTTATCGCTTATGGGATTATGAAAGTAACAAAATCATAAGGAGTGGAGATGTGGTATTTAATGAAAAGGTCATGTATAAAGATCAGTTGCAGGGAAAGAAATAGGAAAATGAAAACACATAGTACACAGTGCTTGATGAAATCAAAGAAAATGAAGTTCCAAAGGTGTCGAAAAATCAAGAACAACAACAGGTACCTCAAACTCCTGCAAGTGTTAGAATATCTACCAGGTTAAGTAGACCCCCTAAACGATTCTCTCCTTCACTGTATTATTTATCGATGGTTGATTCTAGTGAACCCGAATTTTATGAAGAAGCAATGCAGGTGGAAATTAGAAAGAAGTGAGAGCAAGGCATGAATGAGGAGATGGACTCATTAGTAAGAAAACAAACTTGGGATTTGGTTCAGTTTCCTGTTGATAAAAGAGCATTGCAAAACAAATGGGTTTATAGGTTGAAGGAAGAATATGGAGGCAAGAAGCAGTACAAGGCCAGACTTGTTGTAAAAGGGATTACATAGAAGTAAGGTATAGATTTTGATGAAATATTTTCTCCTGTTGTTAAAATGACTTCAATTTGGACTATTTTAAGTCTAGTGGCGGTAGAAGATTTGTAGCTTGAACAGTTAGATGTAAAAATAGCCTTTCTCCATGGGGATTTGGAGGAAGAGATTAATATACAACAACCACAAGGGTATGAGGTCAAGGGTAAGGAGAATTTAGTAAGCAAGTTGAAAAAGAGCTTGTATGGATTGAAGCAAGCTCCAAGGTAGTGGTATTTGAAATTTGACAGGTTTATGACAGAACAAGGTTATAGTAGATGTCATTTTGACCACTGTGTTTATTTCAAGTGGCTAGATAATGGAAGATATATTATCTTGTTATTGTATATGGATGACATGCTTGTTGTAGGGTCTAACATGCATGATATAAATGTGCTCAAGAGGAAGTTAGCTAATTCATCTGCGATGAAGGATTTGGGTGTTGCAAAGAAAATCCTTGGTATGAGAATAACAAGAGATAAGAAAAATCGCAAATTGACATTGTCTCAGGTTGAGTACATAGAAAAGGTGTTGGAGAGGTTTAGAATGCAGAATGCAAAACCAGTTAGTACACCATTGTCCATCCATTTCAAACTAAGTAAGGAGATGTGTCCAAATACATAGGAAGAGATAGATTACATGTCCAAGGTTCCCTATTCATCAGCAGTTGGTAGCTTGATGTATGCCATGGTGTGCACAAGACCAAATATTGCACACGCAATGGGAGTTGTGAGCAGGTATATTAACAATCTAGCTAAAGAACATTGAAAGGAAGTACAAAGGATTCTCAGGTATTTGAGAGGTACTACCACTCATGCATTATGTTTTGGAGGTTAAGACATTATTCTATAGGGATATGTTGATGCAGATATGGTAGGTGATAAGGATAATAGGAGGAGCACCATAGGGTATGTCTTTACTATAGGTGCAACAACAGTAAGTTGGATTTATAAAATAGAAAAGGTTGTTGCACTTTCAACAACAGAAGAAGAGTATGTTGTTGCTACAGAGGCTAGTAAAGAGATAATTTGGTTGCAGAGATTCATGGAAGAATTGGGTAAGAAGTAGGAGAATAACAGGTTGTATAATGACAGCTAGAGTTCCATTCATGTTGCAAGAACTAAGCCTTCCATTCTAAGACTCAACATATATAGCTGAAGTACCATTTCATACAATCTGTTCTAGAAGATGAACTGTTGAAGCTAGAAAATATACACACTAGCTAGAATCCTTCAAACATGTTGACAAAGGTAGTAACCAGAGAGAAACTGAGTTCCTGATCGGTTTCAATTGGCCTTCTAGAATGAAGGTGAAGATGAGAAATTTTCCAGATCCAAGGTTCAGAGCATAGTGCAACAAGTGCAACAGCGGCAGAGTTGCTGTGATCAGTCTCCAAGTGGGAGATTGTTGGTTGTGGAGCCTGATCTTCTTAATTCAGAGATGTTGTTGTTTCAACCATGTTTGTACCCTAGTTTGATATGATATGCAGAAGGACTGTACACTCATCCCAGTGGGGGGGTTTTGGGGGGCATCGCCCCCCACGGGGTTCTGGGGGCTAGCAGGCCCCCAGCAGGGTTTTGGGGGCTTCGCCCCTGAAAGAAATTTGATGGGTTGTTTTGTTGGCCAATAGTTTACAGGCCCATGGTATTGGGTAGACCATAGTATTTTCCCATGGTGATTCCCTTTAAAAGGAAAACATTGTAATATGACTGTGTAATGTATTGTAGCTTTGTAAATATCTCTTTGATTGTGTAATAGAGACAAAGAGAGTGGAGAGGAAGTTGCAACAGATGTGCTGCAGGTTGTATCCCTTCATTTGTTGTATGGTATAATAATAAAAGCATTAGAAAATTCTCCATGGAAGTAGCCAAGATTGGGTGAACCAAATTATATTGATGTCTCTCTTGTATTGTGTTTATGTGATTTATATTTGCATCTTGTTTATTGTTATTGCTCCGTGATCCTATTTTTCTAACAAAAATTCCCTCTACAGAGGATCTGACTGATCCTTCAGGATTTTTAAACCCTATGCAAAATCCAAATTTTACTCAAGGAATTGAGTTTGAAATTCCCAAACCTTATAGCCCTTCATTACATTGGTCACCTATGGCCAGTATTGGGGAAGCATCAGGTACTCGGGAAGTAACCCCCACAGTTAGTACTACACCTATACGAGGAGGTGATTCAAATGCATCATCATCTATCAGTTACAAATTGACTCCATCATCATCCATAATTTTTACTAGAGGACCTTCTTACGGTTTCCAAGGGACAAATCATTTTTCTTTTGGGATGAAATTTTCAGGATTTCAATCCATACCAACCAGGATACCTCCTTCGTCAACTTATACTACTGCATTGGGCGGTGGACCCTTAATACCTTTTAGTGGATTTATGTCCAACCCAAATCCCACCCATGTCTCTGGAGTTGTTAATGGTTTCACCATGCCCTAGATAAGTTTTCCCTCCCATTCTATGGGGGGCACGGGTGTTAGCAACCCTTTCTCATCAAATATTCTTTACAATAATATAGTTGGGATAGGGGGCACTAGCAGTGAATTTCCTTGGGGGAAAAATACTCCATTCGGAAACATCCCCTTTTCTGGGACAAGTATACCACGTATGGTTGACCTTGCACTTATTCTGTAATAACAAACAACCTACAGGAATCTTGGGGGGGATTTCAGGAGGGTTTAATCAACCCTTTTCACAACCTGAATTCACTCAAAATTTAGGTCAATACAATCCACTTTTCACTAATATGAACACAAATCAGTGGACACCTAATGCGCTTAGTTCTTGGAATACAATGGCTCAAACAAAGTTGCCTTTTTTGGATACTTTGAATTTGTCTGACCTATCGAAGTTAACCAATGATCCATTTATTCATAACCCTAGTTGGCCACCCCTCCCTACAAATTTACCTTTCTACATTCCTATGTTTAAATGAAAACCTACGGAATATCCCGCAAACCATGTGATGACATTTCATCTATGGTGTTCATTAAACTCTCTAATGGATGACTCCATTAGACTAAGATTGTTCCAAAGGAATTTGACATGGATGGAAGCAAAATAAAACATTGAGTTACCACGTGCTTCTTTCCATACTTTTGATGGTATTGCAATGACCTTTTTGAACGACTTTCAGTTACCAGTTCGCTACGAAATTGGTATTGAATTATTCACCTCATTCCACCCGAATAAGTCTACACATATATCTGACCACATACATGAATGGAGGAGAAAAGGAGTTTGATTAAAGCCTAAATTCCCGACGAGTTCCTAACGGACTAGTTCATTAAGTCTTTACAACCATGTATTGCGAAATATGTATCCCTCTCAGGGGTTCAAAACAAGGAGCGGGCTATAATAAAAGCTCAGCAACTGGGCTTAGTTTATTCTCAGTCTAGAATGCTATATGAAGTATTTCCCAATGCTCCTTGAGGAGACACTGATCCAACAAAACTAGTACCTATACCACGCCAACGGTGTGATTGGTTCAGCAGCAACCATAGTAGCTAGCCAGGGTACGCACCTAGTAGTGCAAAATTCAGTGGCAGTTGCTTCGAAAAACACATAAAACTCCAATCCCAACCATCCAATGGATGTTTTGACAGTTCAAACAACTGGTACTAAGGGAAACTAGCATCCTGGAGGGAAAAATAATAAGAATAAAAAAATGGGGAATAAAGATAATAACAATGCGGACAATAACAATAATAACATTCAAAATAACAATGTTGGTGGGGCTAAGAAGGAGAAAGGTAAAGTAAATTTTCTCTGCGTTTTGTGCAAGGAAGACCATTTAACCTACAAATGTCCCAAGATGGAAATGGCTCAAATATTGTTGGCTCAACAGGAAGGTTCCAACCAACATGTTGTTCTCACTAATCCATTTCCTTGGCCACAACAACAAATCATTGCTACGGATCAATCCAATCCCGAATCCTCGCAAGGGGTTAATCAGGATGCCTCCTCTCAAGGGGGTAATTTTGGTCAAAGTCAAGTCTTTATGTGTGAATATGACATCCACCTCCAGAATAGAAACAAAACCTTTGATACACCAACATATGGATCTAAAGGGAAAGAAACCACTGAAACTAATGTGCCTCCTCCATTGTGCATAGAAAAGCCACCAAATGATACTATTCCTAGGAGATCGAAAGGTGTCAGGAAGAAGGTTGTGTACAAACCCAATGCACGTGCCGCTCAACACCATAGCATAACATAGGATTTGGCACAATCTCCTTGTGCAATGTCCACGTTATAGGTTCTGCAAAGTTTCCCAACCTAACGTAGAAACTTGCTTCAACTTTAGGTGCTTTTGATTCCTTCAATAGTGAGATTATGACCTTTGATTGCAAGAATTGGAAACCTAGCTTACCTCATCATGTGGCTTTTCAAATACAGGCGATTTCTTGAAATTATACTATACACTACACTGTTGTTGATGAGGGTGCCTCTACATGTGTGATATCTCTATCATGTTGGAAGGCCATTGGGTCACCTGATGTGGTTTCTCCAGTCATGATGTTAAAGGCTTTCGACAACCACTTATTCAAACCTCACAGGATCATCCTAGCTCCTCTAGTAGAGTTGGGGGGAAAACAATTTCCATAGAAGTGGAAGTGGTTGAATCTCCACTTGATTATAATTTGCTGCTATGTAGGAGTTGGACCCAAGCTATGATGGCCGTGGTGTCTTCAATCTTCCGAGTTATCAAGTTTTCTCATAATGTGAAGATCGTCACTATTGATCAACTGTCATTTAGTACTAACGGTCCCAATCATCAAAATGGCTCTAATATCCCCCTAGTTTCCCATTCCGCGAAGGATTGTGAAATGTTGGAGTGGGAATGTATCCTGCACTGATGGGAACTTTCAATCTTCCACCACCCGACTTGCACACAAGTGCATCCCTGATACATGCAATATCCATTGTTTCCATGTCTTCCACACTTAAGGTGTCACACTTTAAAACTTCATATTTTAATGACCCTTGGAAGGTGCCAACCGTTGAAGCTAGGTATAGTTGAGTAAACTCGGATTTGCTACCAAAATAGCTTATCAAGATACTATTTCGAATGAATCAGACCATACTGGTCTTCATTCTGATCTGCATACAAATGACCAGTATTCAATGCCCATGTGGGCCATCAGTTTTTTTTCATGCCATCACCCCTTAGACACTGTATTTCCATTAGATGAAGCAATTCTAGAGGCAATGTCCTTAGGGGCTAGGCCATGGAAGGATATGCATCAACGTGCATCTTTCCTACCAGTTGAAAGTGATCTTAGAATTGACACTGAATCAAACAATAGTTCGCTCACACAAAGATTACCAAAATACTTGATAAACCAAATAAGCCATAATAAATGATATATATGAATTGATGATAGAATAGATTATATTACAATGGATGGTATAGCCCGTATAAATAGGCTATAAGGTGATTATTCACCCAAATGAGGTGTCTCTTAATTATCCTAACTATTTAATTATTTAATTATTTAATATTTAATCATTATCTATTTATGTTCATAACATTGCCTCTCTCTTAGAAAGGCTTTGTCCTCAAAGCCTTATAATGTTGCTGCATCGTTTTCTATGGTGTCACAATTGATGAAACACGTCAATATTATTGGTTGAGTACATAACATAAATTTTTAAATTCAGTAGGATTTATCCATCCTAATTTGATTCGTTGCTTAGCATTGTGATGCGATAGTGAACTATCGTCATGAGATTTGGTTGCATTAGTACCATTACCTTTATTGGATATGGGGTTGATGATTTTGGTTATCGCTTATGGGATTATGAAAATAACAAAATCATTAGGAGTAGAGATGTGATATTCAATGAAAAGGTCATGTATAAATATCAGTTGCAGGGAAAGAAATAGGAAAATGAAAACATCGAGTACACAGTACTTGATGAAATTGAAGAAAATAAAGTTCCAAAGGTGCCAGAAAATCAAGAACAACAGCAAGTACCTAAAACTCCTTCAAGTGTAAGAAGATCTACCAGGTTAAGTAGACTCCCTGAACAATAATCTTCTTCAATGTATTATTTATTGATGACTGATGCTGGTGAACCATAATGTTATGAAGAAGCAATGCAGGTGGAAACTAGAAAGAAGTGGGAGCAAGGCATGAATGAGGAGATGGACTCATTGGTAGGAAACCAGACTTGGGATTTGGTTCAGTTTCCTGCTGGTAAAAGAGCATTGCAAAACAAATGGATTTACAGTTTGAAGGAAGAAGGAGGTAAGAAGCGGTACAAGGCCAAACTTGTTGTAAAGGGGTTTGCACAGAATAAATGTATAGATTTTGATGAAATATTTTCTCCTTTTGTTAAGATGACTTCAATTAGGATTATCTTAAGTCTAGTGGCGGTAGAATATTTGCATCTTGAATAGTTAGATGGAAAAATATCCTTTCTCCATGGGGATTTGGAGGAATAGATATATATGCAGCAGCCACAAGGTTATGAGGTCAAAGGGAAGGAAAATTTGGTATGCAAGTTGAAGAAGAGATTGTATGGTTTGAAGCAAGCTCCAAGGCAGTGGTATTTAAAATTTGACAGGTTTATGACAGAACAAGGGTATAGTAGATGTCATTCTGACCATTGTGTTTATTTCAAGAGGCTAGATAATGGAAGTTATATTATCTTGTTATTGTATGTGGATGACATGCTTATTGCAAGGACTAACATGCAGGAAATAAATCTGCTCAAAAGGAAGTTAGCAAATTCATTTGCGATGAAGGATTTGGGTGCTGCAAATAAAATCCTTGGTATGAGAATAACAAGAGACAAGAAAAATCGCAAATTGACATTGTCTCAGGGTGAGTACATACAAAAGGTGTTGGAGAGCTTCAAAATGCAGAATGCAAAACCAGTTAGTACACCTTTGGCCAGTCATTTAAAACTAAGTAAGGAAATGTGTCCCAAGACACGGGAAGAGATAGATTACATGTCCAAGATTCCATATTCATCAGTAGTTGGTAGTTTGATGTATGCCATGGTGTGCACAAGACCAGATATTGCACATGTAGTGGGAGTTGTGAGCAGATATATGAACAATCCACGTAAAGAACATTGGAAGGCAGTATAGTGGATTCTCAGGTATTTGAGAGGTACTACCACGCATGCATTATGTTTTGGAGGTTCATACACTGTTCTACAGGGATATGTTGATGCAGATATGGCTAGTGATAAGGATAGAAGGAGGAGCACCACAGGGTATGTGTTTACTGTAGGTGGAACAGCAGTAAGTTGGATTTTGAAACTGCAAAAGGTTGTTGCACTTTCAACAACGGAAGCAGATTATGTTGTTGTTATAGAGGCTAGTAAAGAGATGATTTGGATGCAGAGGTTTATGGAGGAATTGGGTCATAAGCAGAAGGATAGTAGGTTGTATAGTGACAGCCAGAGTGTCATTCATCTTGCAAAGAACTCAGCATTCCATTCGAGGACAAAACATATACAGCTCAAGTACCATTTCATACGCTCTATTATGGAAGATGAACTGTTGAAGCTAGAGAAGATACATACTAGCCAGAATCTTGCAGACATGTTTACAAAGGTAGTGATCAGAGAGAAACTGAGTTCCTGCTCGGTTTCAGTTGGCCTTCTAGCGTAAAGGTGAAGATGAGAAATTTTCCAAGTCCAAGTCCAACAAGTACAGCAGCAGTGGAATTGTTGTGATCAGTCTCCAAGTGGGAGATTGTTGGTTGTGGAGCCTGATCTTCCAGATTCAGAGATGTTATTCAGTCGTGTTTGTACCCCAGGTCTACTGTACACTTGTTCCCCCACTTTGGGGTTCGGGGGCAAAGCCCCCGAAGGAAAGTTTTGGGTTGTTTTCACCAACAGTTTACGGGCCCATGTTTTGGGTAGCCCATGGTATTTTACCATTGTATTTCCCCTATAAAAGAAAGACATTGTAACATGGCTAGGGTTGATGTATTAGGTATTATGCATTGTAAAGATCTCTGAGATCGTAAAGAGAGACTGTGAGACAGTGAAGAGGAAGTGCAGTGGATGTGCTGCAAGTTGTATCTCTTCATTTGTTGGATGGTTTAATAATAAGGACTGGATATTTCAGTGTGGACGTAGCCCATCTTGGGTGAACCACGATATATTGGTGTCTTTCTTGTAATGTGCTTGTGTGATTATATTTTCATTTATGTTTATTTTATTGCTCTACGATCCTGTTTATCTAACAATTGGTATCAGAGCCAAAGGTCTTTTTGGCAGACAAACCCACAGGAAACTAGGGTTTCTGGTTCGAGTGGGAGTAATGGTGGAAGAAGGAAAGTTTAAGGTCGAGAAATTTAATGGCCAAAACTACCAGTTATGGAAGATGAAAATGGAGGACTATCTATACCATAAGTATCTATTCCTACCGTTGGGAGGAAGAGCAAAGCAGCTGGCGACTATGAAGGACGAAAAATGGGAGGTTCTTGATAGAAAGGCACTGGGAATAATATGGTTGTCCTTGGCTTCGTCGGTGGCTTTCAATATCTCAAAAGAAAAGACAACAGAGGGTTTGATGAGCGCATCGGGTAAGCTGTATGAAAAACCCTCGGCCTCCAACAAGGTATTTCTAATGAAGCGTTTATTTAATATGAAGATGTCTAAAGGTGGATCTGTTGCTGATCATTTAAATGAATTTAATACTGTTACAAATCAACTAAGTTCTGTAAGTGTGAAATTTGATGATGAGGTTAGGGATCTTCTAATATTGTATTCATTTCCAGAAAGCTGGAATGGCTTTGTCATGGTTGTAAGTAACTCTGTCTCTAGTTCAAACACCTTGATATTTGATGATGTTGTTAGTGTTATTCTTAGCGAGGAAATGCAAAGAAAAAGCACAGGTGAGACATCAGGTAATGCGTTGACCATGGAGAGCAGGGGAAGACAAAGGGAGAAAGGAAAGAGCCAAGGCAATCGTGGCAAGTCTAAAACGGGCAGATCCAAGTCCAGACTGGGAAAAATAGAGTGCTGGAATTGTGGAAAGAAAGGACATCTGAAGAAAGACTACAGATCTTTAAAGAAGAAATGAGATGGACAGCAGGAAACTACCCAGGAAGCAAATGTAGTAGCTGATGTGTTACAAGATGATTTGATTCTTGCATTAGATAATACTAGTGATTATTGGGTAGTAGATTCAGGGGCTTCATGTCATGCTACACCCCATAGGAAATATTTTCATGATTATGTTCAAGGTGATTTTGGACATGTCTTATTGGGTGATGATGAGCCATGTAAAATTGTTGGAATGGGTAAGGTATGGATAAAATTTAAGAATGGAACTGAATGGCTGCTAAAAGATGTTAGGCATATTCCTGCTATGAAAAGAAATCTGATCTCAACAGGGCAGTTGGGAGATGGCGGTTGTCTATCTACGTTTGGAGAAACGTGGTGGAATATCACTAAAGGATCAATGGTGATAGAAAAAGGAGACAGGGTAGGTACATTGTATTTATGTCCTCATAATACTGATCATTCTATCTCTTTAGCTGCCACAAGAACAGATACAGCATTGTGGCATCATAGGCTTGGCCACATGAGTGAGAAGGGGATGCAGATTCTCCACTCAAGGAAGTTGTTTCCAGATTTGAAGCAGGTATGTTTGGAATTCTGTGAGAACTGTGTTTATGGAAAACAGAAGAGAGTCAGATTTCTCAGGGTTGGGAAACATAAGAAGAATGAAAAATTAGAGCTTGTGCATACAGATGTATGGGGACCGGCTCAAGTACAATCTCTTAGTGGCTCTCATTATTATGTTACATTTATTGATGATGCAACTAGAAAAACTTGGGTTTATTGCATTAGACATAAATCTGATGTGTTTGCTACTTTTACGAAGTGGAAAGCTTTGTTGAGATTGAGACAGGAAAAAGGTTGAAATGTCTCATATCTGATAATGGAGGTGAGTACTGCGGCAAGGAGTTTGATAGTTATTTTTCATACCATGGGATTCGTAGAGAGAAGACAGTCCCGGGAACACCACAAGAAAAAGGTGTGTCAGAAAGGATGAATAGAACAATCATGGAGCATGCAAGGTGTATGAGAATGTATGTAGGGTTGCCCTTACAGTTTTGGGCATATGCTGTAAATACTGAAACAGAGGGCCTTCTGGTGCTTTGGATGGTGGTATTCCAGAGGAGGCATGGACAGTTAAAAAGGTAAACTACTCATTTCTAAGAACGTTTAGTTGTGAATAATTTTTCCATATTGATAAAGAAAATATAGCAAAGCTTGAAGCGTGAAGGTGAAGATGAGAAATTTTCCAAGTCCAAGTACAGCAGCAGTGGAGTTGTTGTGATCAGTCTCCAAGTGGGAGATTGTTGGTTGTGGAGCTTGATCTTCCAGATTCAGAGATGTTATTCAGACGTGTTTGTACCCTAGGTCTACTGTACACTCGTTCCCCCACTTTGGGGTTCGGGGGTAGCACCCCCGAGAAAGGGGGTTTGGGGGCCCATGTTTTGGGTAACCCGTGGTATTTTCCCATTGTATTTCCCCTATAAAAGAAAGACATTGTAACACGGCTAGGGTTGATGTATTAGGTATTATGCATTGTAAATATCTCTGAGATCGTGAATAGAGACTGTGAGACAGTGAAGAGGAAGTGCAGCGGATGTGCTGCAAGTTGTATCCCTTCATTTGTTGGATGGTATAATAATAAGGACTGGCAATTTCAGTGTGGACGTAGCCCATCTTGGGTGAACCACGATATATTGGTGTCTCTCTTGTAATATGTTTGTGTGATTATATTTTCATTTTTGTTTATTGTTATTGCTCTGCGATCCTGTTTATCTAACAGTGTGGAGTGAGTTTGGTAAAATATCAAGGGTGGACTTGTTGGTGTTGATTCTAGCTTTTTGTGAAGCCTTTGATGTGGCTGGATAACTTGGTGGGACACCTTTCTAGGCCTTTGTATTGTTGGTTGGGGTTTTGTATCGATGATGAATGATATAGATAGGGTTTGAAAAGTACTATAGAGTCCCAACTTGTAATAAGCTAGAAGAACTATCTTGTACTAACTTGTGATAAGTTGTTGGTATGTATGTACTTGTAATTTAATTGTTATGTGTATATGAAGAGTACTTTGTTGTCTAAATGTTGTGTACTTGTAGGTATGATTTCCAGATTATAATCTCATGGTGAATGAGTAGTTTCTAAGGTTATTTATTATGTAGATTTATCATGAATAGCTAGCAGAGTTTGTTGACGATTTGAGAAAAATATACAATCGATGTCGATAGATTTTTGACTGTAATAAATCTGTTGTAATTAAGTAATTTTTAGATCGGTTATATGGTGGGATTTGTGCCCTAAGGGATGACAACATATTTACCTTTAAGTACATTTTTAATGTTGATTTTCTTGGGCTAACTTGTGTATGTGGTTGGACAGAAGTGAATATTTTACTACTATAATTTTACATTTTAGATTCATCCCTAAGGCTAAAATTTTAGAGGAAGTAGATTCAGGGATCCTCAAGTTTGTGGTGAAACTTTTGAATTTGCATTAAGCAATGATTTCTTAAATTTTCCACACCCCATCCATTATTAATATCACCCAATTTCCTGTGAAATCCACCACCTAGGCTTGGGCATCAAATTTCCAAAGCCACCACTTGTACAAAGGTCAAATTGCGCTCTCTCCATGGTATGCCAATAAAGGTTGCCTCAAAAGGGCCTTTATTTTGGACTTATGGAATCCAAACACTTAGCAATGGAATATGTGGAGGAATCCTAGACGTTTCCAAAAGAAAAAATATGTGGACAACATTTTTCTCGTGAATCTTGGTTATAAGGATTCCATGGAGTTGTTTATATAAAATGTAAATGCAAGGGAATGTCCTATATGTGAGGGATTGGAGATGACAAAGTAGGAATCCTATTTATACCTATGATATAAAGGACATTTATGAGTTGGCGTGACACTCCTCTAACAAGGTGCTAGGATTAAATAATAATAATAATAATATTTTTTCTAAATACTTATCTAGTTGCCTTTTCCTCCTAGGCCCTATTCCCTAAATCCTTGCCCCCTTTCGAATCCCATTAAATAAAAAAGAGGGAATACCAAAATCTAAAATATATAACAACAAAAATAAAAGGACTATTTTTAAAATTAGAAGGATTGGGAGGTGGAGGACTATCTTCTTATTACTCAATTTTTATCAAAACTATGGGGATTCTAAACCCAAACCTAGAGCAAGGCAAGGTCCACTAATAACTAGGGAAATGAAAGATTATAAATTCAATCTAATAATAAGGTCTCCTATCATAATAAGATACCTACAAAGGGAAGTGAATAATTAATGATAAAGCTCCTATAGAATCTACAAGGATATAAAGGGAAGATACATTCTAAGCTTAAAACTAGGACTAGGAAATGCAAATTCTAAAAATGATTGATTATTGTTAATGACTAGGGATTAATTTGTTAGAGAGGTCAATTTGTGCTGTGAGATTTAGTATGATTAGAGTGGTATATGTTACTCTTGTTATTTATCTCCATACTATTGAATTTATTTCTAAGGAAGTGAATGACACGCTGCCAGCATTCCCCAATTTTCAATCCATCATCCCTATTGAGGTTTATGGGATGCTTCTCAATTTCAATAGTCTCCCATATTTTTCCTCTTCTATAGTGATCCTCTCTCACTACCAACTTGGAATCCTCAATACAAATGTGATGTTTTGAGGTGTGGGCATGTTCAACTCATGCAGACTTCTTATGTTTGTCATGTATTATGTCAGCACCATGCTCCCTTAGTATTACTTGTATCGAGCGTCCATTTCGATACATTACTCGATACATGTAAGACTCGGGGAGCACAGTGCTGATATAATACATGAAAAACATAAGAAGTATGCGCAATTTGAACATGTATGCACCTCAAAACACCACATTTGTATTGAGGATTCCAAGTTGGTAGTGAGAGAGGATCACTACAGAAGAGGAAAAATTTGGGAGGCTATTGAAATTGAGAAGAGTCCCATAAACCTGAATAGGGATGATGGATTGAAAATTGGGGAATGATAGCAGCCTATCATTCACCTCCTTAGAAATAAATTCAATAGTATGGAGACAACTAACAAGAGTAACATAGACCACTCTAATCATACTAAATCTCACAGCACAAATTGACCCCTCTAACAAATTAATCCCTAGTCATTAACAATAATCGATCATATTTAGAATTTGCCTTTCGTCGTCCTAGTTTTAAGCTTAGAATGTATCTTCTCTTTCTATCCTTAAGCTTATCTAGGAGATTTATCATTAATTATTCACTTTCCTTAATAGGTATTTTATTATGATAAGAAACCTTATTATTAAATTGAATTTAGAATCTTTCATTTCCCTAGTTATTAGTGGATCTTCCCTTGCTCTGGGTTTGGGTTTAGAATCCCCCTAGTTTTAATAACATTAATACTCTATAGTTAGTATGTTTAAAAAAAAAAATTCTCTTAGTTTAGTGGTATTATAATTTAGGATCTTCTTTAGTATTTTTAGGATATCCCCTAGATCTAGGTTTTAACTTCACTAATTCCTAGTAGGAAGACTATATTTTTAAATAATAAACTTTAAATACCCTAGATCTAGGTTTTAGCTTCCCTAATTCCTACTAGGAAGACCTTATTTTTAAATCATAAGCTTTAGTAGCTTTTAGGTTGAAAATTTTAATAAGTAATTAAAAAAATTATTATTATTATTATTTTTTATTAATTTTAAGACTAACCTATTGTTAAACTATAGTAGTAGGATGTATTAAAATTTAAAAGCATTAAAACAAATAAACCAAAAACTTTAGTATGTAGTCGGTAGTCGGCCTATAGGTAAAATATGGGTTATATATATATATATATATAATCTCCATAATATAAATTATATATTTGTTATAATATGTAAAATTAATAAAAAAACAAAACGACTAAAACAAAAATGAATTTCCATTCTACCAAACCACACACAATGCAACGAAGGATTTGAACTGGACAATTTGGGTTTTGGCGTAGCGTGGATTTGGGTGCCAAGGGTCCCAAAAGCCCTCCATTATAGCTTTTATTTTACATTTACCTTTTCTCCCTTCAATTTCATGTTCTTTGCAGGTCAGATAGCCCCCGGGGGTAGGGATTTTAAAACATTATGGGGAGGAGAACACGACGCTGTGTAGGTGCGTTTTTGACATTCCTTTCTTTGCTGAAAACTTATTTCTATTGCATTTTGAATCCGCCTTCACCTGATAAACACTTTCAACATCCAATCCCTAAATTGCAAGAGTAGGACATAGTAAACCACCAAAGCTAAAATCCATGACAACACGGTGGGATTCAACCTCGTTAAAATAAAGGAGCGGGAACACTGGCTCGGATTTTGTAGTAACATGCATAATAGGTTTAGCGATAGGAATATAGAGTACAAGAATAATTTTGTTTGATTGTACATCAAATTTCATATATCTTTTCCAGATCTGGGCTAAAAATGTTATTGAATCCCTAAATTGCAAGACCAGGATAGAGTAAGCCACCAAAGCTAAAATCCATGACGGTAGGTCTGGGATTTTGTAGTAACATCCATAATAGGTTTAGTCGTGTTCATTTTAGTAAAATGTTGGGGTTCACAGAGTTCAAAAGTGTAGCTTTGGAGTATTCTTTACTGTCAGTGAAAATGTCTTTTTTTCTTTCCATGGGGTAGGGATTTTGTTACATATAGAAATAGAAAAAAATGTTTGAGTGGTTGTAGAATACTCAATTTTGAAACTTTATAACTATATTTTCCTAGATTGAAGGAGGATGAGACAAGTGTATTTACCCATCCAATTTTAGCACTGTACCAGGCTGAAAAAAGATCGTATTGGATTGTTCAACCATCAAATTCCAACACTGTGCGGGACTGAAAAAAAAAAGAAAAAAGAATTAAGAGAACGTTTATAATCACTGGAGCGACATTGCAAAAACAAAGCAACACGATTTTGTTTACTTCTCTCAACAAATTCAGTATTTTGTTTCAGATAATATCACTCACATGGACGTGTATACCAAGAATGGAAATTGATGTTGAGTAAAGAATTGCAATAATAATACATACCAAGACTTTTGGTGTCTTAGGAGAGCAAATACGTTGCTTGGTCAAATGAGTTTACTGGAAACCAACGACTTGCATTTTATTTACATGAGAGATAGAGAAAGATATGGAATCAAAACCCATGGGCTCCATTGGTGGGGTTTTCTAGGTAAAGTAATAATTCTTTGGGGTTGGTCATTAGTTGTTGCCTGCTTGCTTTATTTACCAAGGAAGGAAGTAATGTGAGAAAAGAAGCATGTGCTTTCAATTCTGTTTATTCATATTACTTTTATACACGCTATGGCTCTGGCTCTAGTTCCATCCTGTGTTATTCTGTTTGTCTAATCATTGCAAATCCAAGTTCACAGCAAAATCATTCTTCCGTTAGCATATTATACATATAGTAAGTAAGATATAATGGATGGACTGGAAACTATATTATATATATGGTAAGTAAGATATGATGGATGGACTAGAAACTGGTATCCTTTTTATGCAGAGGTAATCTAAATGTTGAGTCTCCGGAGCCAGATGGAATGAAGAATCATATGGAACACGTCATAATATTTTGGAGGCTGGTATATAGTAAAATGTCTCTGAACTTGCTTTACTCTTTTTTTCATATGGGCATACCTATTTACGGGGATGGATTGGAGTATGCTCTTCAGATTTGGTATTTGGGACAAGGTAATATGAACATGGAAACTTTTCCAACTCAGCACGTCACTGAAGGGAAGAATGCTTGCAACTTGTTACTATCCACGTCAAATTATTTGCCTTACACTAGGTTGAGATTTTGAGGAAGGAGACGGTCAAGAAAAAACAGAGTAGGAAGACAAGTCCAGATTTATTATCACCATAAAATATGGGTGGCTTCTCCTTTTGGAATTCTTAGAGGAAATTTGTTTAAAAGGCTTCCTACTATTGTCCGCATGAGTAGCAAATTAAGCCCTTATAATGGTTTATGCACCATGGTAAGAAGCAGGAGGAAGCATAATTCATTTCCTTCTTTCCTTGCAGGTAGGGATTTTGTTACATATAGAAATTGTGATAAAATGCCCCTCTACATGCCAGATAAACCATACTATTGTGATTCCCAACTTGGGTTGTATTGATTTTATGGAAACCTATTTCCAACTCTTTTTACATGTCTTTTGTTATCAATTTTTTGAGTTATAAGTATTAGACATGATATTGTTGGAAAATGTAAAGGGAAATTGACTGTGATACTTTTATTTGTATGTAGATTGTGTTAGAAGCAGATGGTTATCATCCATATCTTGTATCCCTTGATAATGGATTAAGGGCCTTTATAAAAGGAGTTTTGGAGCTAGCCAAAGAACCTGTGTATCTTTGTGTTGATGAGGTAATCTTAACCTCTTGTTTGAATTCATCAAAACAAAAGTGGATTTCAATTATTTCTAAAATTTCATTGTGGCATCAGATTGATACATAAATGATGATTATATGGAAACTAAATTGAAATTTAGTTAAAAGATAGTATTCTTAACAAGAGTTGACGATGTAGTTGGCTAATATAGCTACAAAATATTGGTTTGTATTTTACATAATTTCTACGGTTAATCAGGCTTGAAAATCTCTATTTAGGTGCATTGAATATTCTTATGTGATCTTGTTGATTTTGGTTTGCCTTTTTGCACACAATAAATTGACTATAGGAGGATATCACACATATAGGGATTCTTGGTATATATGAATGTTTATTTATTTTTCTACACAGAAGATAATTTTTCCAAGTATTTCAGTGTATTAACTTTCAGAGGAATGTTTAAGGCTTGACCACATTTTTGGCATTTTTAGGGATTTTATAGCAAATTTGGCATTACATATTCTTTTTAGGCAAAATGTCAATATGAATCCTTGGAGTTGCTTGTGGAATAGGTGCTCTGTGTATACTTGACATTGTATCCACTGCTGCAACTACTACTCCACGCCTTGGAAGATATCCTCCATTCAAAAGAGAGGTAAGTAAAACATGTTTCGAGCAAATTGTAATGGGATCTTGCATTAGCTTATTGGCATTGTTGATTTTAGTGTAAAAATGCCTACATTTTTTACATGAGAGGTTAGCATATAGAATCATTGTAACATTGTTTGAAAAGTTTTTATGCTTGTAAAATGTACTCAGTTTGGAAATCGTAAGAAAAATGGATCAGTTTTTTAAAATTTCAATTATTTATGTTGTTTATATTATATGAAATAATTGCAATGCATTGATATATCAAGGATTGTTTATGGTTTCCATTTGTGTGTTATCTCCAAAAGCTCAGGACAAGCGAAATTGTCAAACGTTTAGACTTCTTCAATGAAAAATTGTTGTGAGGCTCATTCTCATATTGAGGGAGAACGAAGCGTACACATAAAATCAGGGCTTATAGATAAAATGTCAAAAAGGATTAATATATGGGCTTCAAATAAAGAATCCATTTGAGTATTCATATACTCTACCTCCTTATGCTCTGCTACCTGTTAATATTCACTAAATTCCATATTTATTGAGAATATAATCACATCTGATCTCCCAATCACCTTAAATAGCAAATGATATGTATTCTCTTCAACAATCATAGCGAGGTAACTTTAGATGATCCCAGGTTCTGAATTTTGTAAATTAGGTGTCTGGGCATGTGATAGCAGAAGGAGGCCTATAGGTATTCCTTGTTTGGCATAATAGTCTTCCTGTACCAACAAGTTATGGAAAACAACAGTCCCTCTTTCCAGCAGTAGCAATAGCAATAAGGTCAATTCTGGGAGTTGTATAGGATTTAAACAGTGATCTTAATCATTTGAAAATGTCACTTGCAATTGTAGTAACCCTAATCAATGAGATCCGGGTTGTCTCAAGTAGAAATTGGTGTCATGTGGTTGTAACAATCTCTAGTTTATATTTGTAGAGAGGCTTGAACTTATATCTCAGCAGCAATCTTCATATTTTGAATACTGGCCTATGTGTACCTACTATCAGCCTCAGGAAAGGAGCATACTGCATCTCTTTTTGTACGTCTATTTCATCATTTGGAAGATACAAAATGGCACCAAGTGCTCTACATAGTACTTATCTCGGATTATGAAACAAAATACAATATCAATGAGGCTCTATTATCTAAATAGCCTCCACAATCGAAAAAATAATAATCAATGATGAATAATCAATAATCAAACTCATCACCACTACTGGAAATGGGATGCTTGACATTAACATCTGGTTCATAATCCTACAGTTTATCGCTAGTAATCTACTTTTATGCTCCATTGAATTACCTTATTGGTCTTTCGGGGACATTAATAAAATGATCTTATTTTATCTTGTCTCGTCTTAATAGAGTCCACACTCGCCCCTCCAATGGAAGTAGAAACACTCAGTGACAAGTTGGGATTTTTGGGTGAGTAGTTCGCTACAAAAGTTTATCTCTTTGGTTCTCTCCCTTATATTTTCCATGGAAAAGTATGTTGCTCAAATCTGCTAAGTGATCCCGTCTGCCTCACCTTCGTGCACATTTTTGTCGTGAATACAATCGAGCACTTTAAAATTTCTGACATCAACATGACCGAGAGTACACTATATAGGTGACTGTGAATCTTATGAACTCCTTTTTAACAATGCCTTTTCTTTCCTTGCCCTTCATTTCATTGTTGCTTCTCCTTAGTTTTTTATTTTTTTATTTTTTTCATGCATCCTCATGTTCACTATCAATCTCTTCACTTTCAAGTTGAACATGTTGAGCCCTTTTGGCTGTTGGAGTACGTTTAATGTTAGGTTCATCCTTTGCTACATTCATAGTTGTCGACATTCAAGTAGGAATAGGTGTTGTTTAGGCTAAAGTGAAATCAATCCCTTTTATTCAATAGCTCACTGCCTTTCTATTTTTTAAGAATGCCTATAGAAATGGGTCCAAGCCCATGTAACCACTGTTCAATGGTGAAATATCTCTAAGTTTCTCTTCAAACATAGGTTGCATTATGTTGATATTTAGAGACTGGTGGAGATTGAAAAGCTTCAACAATATGTCACTAATAAGCCTCACTCACTACCAAGCACACTTTAACAGGTCAGTAGAAATATCGAGAGATAATAAGGTGTGCAAACATGGACTGCTAGGATTCAAAGCATTCCAAATGTCTCCCTCTGTAGACAACCATATAAATCTTCTTATGTCTAGATCAGATAAGAAAACTAACATAAGACATCTTGAATATTCTGGCAACTTAGAAGTGTGTGCAATCATCAAATCTATAACTGTATATTGTACTCTACTAAGACCACTAAGATATTCATCTTCATCTGATTTTTCTGGAAAATATTGTTCAAGGAACCTATTTGTTAATTCTATGCTTTTATGTCTCTTTTTGTTCGATGAAGCATTCTTATGTTTACCTTTACCTTTGGTCTTTTCTTCACTTTTGTCAAGGAACAACCCTATCTTTGCGGGCATTACTTTAGCAACCCTTGAGGGATTAAATAATCTTGTAACTCCATAGATAATGTTGATAGCCATTACTTTAAAGGAGGCAATTTCTACCTCCAAAATTGGAAAAATCAATGGTGGAAGGCAAAGAAGAATAACTCCAGTAATTCCAAGCAGAATTCAATAGGGGTGAATCATAGATGATTCATGATTCTTAAAAATGTTCCACCAAGTTTCTGGTCCGTGTGGATGCAGGTATGTTGGGACATGTACTTGATGTGTTTGCAGAAACCCCCCAAATTTCAGGGATGGCATGGCCTAGGGGACATCAGGGAACCCAAACATAGGGGATCCCACCCCAAATATAGAAAAATATGTTGATTAAATATTAAAAAATCTAGGATTTTTTCATCAATGGTTAATGATTAATAATAAAAAAATGAATTGAAAATAAGTTACATACTAAAGTACATTGAATTATTATTTATGACAGCAACAATATCCCACGGGCTCGAGAAATGGCCTCTCCAATCATTTCCAGATTGATTTTAGTGTGAAATCAACAACAAATAACTATTGTTACAGGTTTCCACCCACTGCTCTAGTGTGAAATTGCCAAAAACCAGTATTGTCACATTTTTTGTCCATTGAAGGCTGATATTCAAACTTAGATTGCTCTCCACCATGTTCAATGTTGAATCCTGTGAAAAAATGCCAACAACCCTCTACCTTTATGAGTTTAGTCACCAAGTTTTCAAACAAATGCTCAACACCAACAATCACTCCTCAAAATCATGTTATGTTTTGATTTAGGGTTTCTTTTACAATTTGCAGTATGTAGTAAGGTTGGTGGGCCACACTAGACATGAATGTGAAAACAATTTAAATTCAGGGTTTTATTTTTTCATTCAATAAAAAATGCCCTAGCAAACAAGGACATCTAGAAACACATTATTGTTTGCAAGGGATGCCATTAAATGGGACAGGGACATACATGGTTCTGTCCCTTGATGTACCTGACATACTGGGTAATTCTGGCTTGAAAAATGTCCTCTCCAACAATTTCCAGGTTGATTTTAGTGAAAGGTCAAGAAAAAATAACTTTTGTTACAGGTTTCCACCCACCATTCTAGTGGGAAATAGCTAAAAACCATCGTTGTCACAATTTTTTTCCCATGTGAAGGATAAAATCCAACTTTTGAATGCTCTCCAATGTGTTCAATGTGTTCAATCCTATGGAAAAATACCAAATATCCTTTTGTTGTTATGAGTTCAGTTGTCAAGTTTCCAGACAACTGGTTAACAACATCAATCACTCTTCAAAATGATGTTATGTTTTGATTAAGGGTTTCTTTTACAGTTTTTAGTGTGTGGGAAGGTTGGTTGTACCCACTAGATATGAAACAATTTAATTCAGGTTTTTATTTTTTCATTCAATAAAATAATTCCCTAGGAAACAGGGACATCCAGAAATACTCCATTGGGTGGAATAATTTTAGACATCCTTGTTTGATGGGGATGCAAATAAATGGGACAAGGACATACCTGGTTGTGTCCCTTGACGTACTCGTCATACCGTGTAATTCATGGTAAAAACATAGAACTAAATATTGGATTAATTATGATAACTAAATCATCAACCATTTAGTACGCATATAACATTAGTCATCTAGTAGCTATAGCTTAGAACATTGTCATCAAATGATCAAAGGAAAAAATATCAACTTTATATTTCAAGGGGACAAATGGTTACATTTCACAAGTGCAACAAGACATGTATACATAAACAATTTAGCCTGATAGTCATAAACTACTATCATCCTTTGTTGAACCATGTATTTTTGATAAGCTTCTAAACCATGCTTTGAGAGACTGTTAGCCCGCATGTTGTGTTCCCTATATACAGGAGTGAAGGAAATGAATTTAAATTTGCCAATTGGAAGCTTTATCTGATCAAGAACTTATTGAAGATAGATATATACCCATTCAATGATCAACTTTGAATCTCCATATACCCAAAGGCTAATCCTTTCTTCACTGCAATTCTGAATAGAGATTCCAAGGCCTTCATTTCTACTTAATTATCATAACCCTTACCATACCCCAACTTTGAAAGAGAAAACAATGGAATGTGAAAGAAACAATGCACTTCCAGCTCTACACTTCCCAGGATTTCCTTGACTTGTTCTATCAAAGAAACATCTTGCACTAGATATGTCAATCTGTGATGTCCCTATTTGTCTCAGGTTTATTTTTATAAGTCTTCCTAATGTCATTATAGATATATTTGATAAAAGAGAAACTTCCAATGGAAAGTAATATTTATCCTTGAAAAGACTGGGACTCCAGTAATCTAGAAAGCCCAAGTAACTGTAGAGGGAACAGTCTCATGTTTTGCTACAGCTATGTATTCCATCTAGTTCTTCAAACCTTCAATCAAATTTGCACCATCCCATTTGACTTTGCCTCCAGTTAGGGACAGAGTTTCCTTCCATACCTCTTTGACACAAGAGAACCCTCCTTATGCCCAATAGACTTGCACAGTCCAACCCTTGAAGTGTCTGTAGGTTTGACTCATGAAGGTTCTATCTTCTTTCTCTTTTGTTCACTCAACTTGTGCCACCACATGCCTACCTCCTACAGGTCTTGAATGCTCACTCAACATATGCTATTTCGCCTTACTATGCCCAAACCCATGAACTTGGCATTATTGCAAAGGTCTTTGAGCACTTGTGTGAATGACCAAAGATGAATGCTTGATTTCCTAAGAACATTTGAGGTGTCCTTTTATTATTTATATGAGATTGGCCTTGCATTTGCACTCCTTATAAGTCATTGTGCAAGCCC
This sequence comes from Larix kaempferi, assembly GCA_027924585.1. Lineage (NCBI taxonomy): Eukaryota > Viridiplantae > Streptophyta > Pinopsida > Pinales > Pinaceae > Larix > Larix kaempferi. The sequence goes on from BSBM01000510.1 coordinate 32,500,435, forward strand.
CTACAAGTTAAAGTGGACACAAGTTCCCAATTGGCCAACTTCATATGTGCCTGAAGGTGCATTTTTCCCTCTTCTTGAATTTTCTGATGATGGTTGTGTCCAATGGTTTTGTGCCATCATCCAACAAATGTGTGCCCACATGTGTACCTAATGAAGTGCACCCAGATGTGTGCCCAAGTACTCTCAACCAATGTGTGCTTGGAAACATGCACTCAAAGAGAGCTCGATGAGGTGCATCCAGCAAGTCTTCCCAGTCCATGTGCCCAACTAAGACCATGAGGTCATCTATAAGCCAGTCAAGTTGTTTTCCCATTTTGTTTTCCATGTATAATACATGTTTGTGGAAGAGGTCACTTGTAGTCAACCGATATCATTTGCACGTTGCCCCACTTGTTGCTTGACTATCACTTTCAATTGCTCGACTATTGCTTACAATTTTCATTGTTGAGTAAATCCTCCAAGAGTTCAATCCTCAGTCTTTGTCTTGTGTTTAACTCCCAGCTCTAGTCTTCAACAACCTTGAAAGGTGACACTGCTTTAGCACTCAAGTGGAGTAGTGATTCATCAATAAGGATCACTATCCAGTAACTGATATTTGGATAGAGTTGACAGACTGCCACAACCCATTTTCATTAAGCAGTGAGGGCGGATGCTTGGGAGATTATAAATTATAACTTATCTGGACTGTGCAGTGTGGATAATGGCACCGATATATCATATAAATTCTAGATTCCAGGGCACAAGTAGATCCCTCCACTATCATGATTATTACTCATATAATCATGATTATTACTCATATATTGATGTTAATTTTTTTAATATGTTACTTTCATTTATGTTCATGTGTGTGTGTGTGTAGGTGAATCTAATGCCAAACCTAAAAAAAATCAAATTTGAATTGAATCAAATGGTTGTTGGACTCAAACTTGAAATAAACCATGTGACTTAGTCTGTAATAACAGTCTTGCCTTCCCTTGCCAAGTTCCCTTCAAAGATTCTTTGCCCAACCAACTTATGAATCAACAAAACTAGAACCCCTTGCCCACTTAAGTTTCCAGATAGAGGGTTAGTCCTGATGGTAAACAATTTGTGACTACATCACCTGGTCAATGTATTTGAGTCTTTTGGTTTCCTACAAGGAAATTAAGACGGACATGATGAGTCTCGAGGTTGCACAAGATTTACAAAAGTGATGCCCTATTATGCAAGCTATAATTTTCTGCTTTATACAATGCTCTTGGGTATAGAATTGTAAATTTCCATAAAAATAAAGTTGCAAGAATCCTTGGTAAGGTAGGAAACAATGAAATATTTTTGTGAATTGCTTTATACCAAGGAGGGGGTGGTAGCAAAAAGGTAAAGAGAATGACTGCGGCTGCTACAAATGCCACGGAGAACAGGGAACCATTTGCAAACCCTAATGTCTTATGTTGTGCAATCAAAAAACATCGAATTTATCCTTTTCATCCGAAAGGGATTGGCCCAAAGCCTTAGCACGAACTCCAGACTTAACAATTAAGAGGCAGCATTAAATGAGTTGGTCCAGAATGGCCCAATCGCTGCAACGGTAGTGAACATGTGTGCCAGGAAATTATTGGAGTAACCATACCGTGGTTGACAACCCATTTTCATTTTCAGTGAATTTTGTAGAATTGCTTTTAATAAAAACTTTGAAATCAACACACGAACATGGCATACTTCTATTCAAGTGGCTAGAATTACTTTCAATAACAACTTTGAAATCATTCTATAGGTGAATAGTTTTTTCTATAAATTTGTTGGTCAAACAACCAAGCATCAAACTCCCACCAAGTAAGCTCTTGGTAATCCATATGCACTCAACCACCATTATCTCTTAGGGATTGCTTAGATTTTGTTGGGTCTTGAAATAAGATTTGAGAATTCTGATTTAGGAATCCAACTTGTCTTTATTAAGAGCCATCGAAATAAGAGATTGTGATCTTGGTGTCTAGCTTTGATGTTGGTTGGGAAATGGTGATGGTTGAATTCACTTGCTATTATTTTTGTTGCGTGGCTCTTTAGTATTTTTGTCCTAGGGATTCGTCTGGTTGTCCCACCATTGTTTATAACTTGTCATCATGTCCTACGTCATTTTTCCCTACAATGCAATTTGTCACAACCTTTGTAATGCAAGTTATTTGGCTAAGAACTTATTATACAAATGTTAACTACTCTTGAAATTGTTGAACCAAGAGCAACATGATGCTAGCTTCATAAGAAAACTCTAGTTCCTTCAAATCACTTGAATGTCATGAAGCCATGAAGAAAATGAAACTGGACATGCAAATTAAATGGTTTTTTTCTTAAAATGGGTGTTCAAAATGGCTCAAAATTTTCAAATCTAACACAAGCCTACCTTATTTTTTTAACTTGATCCCTTCCTCATGATTGACCCACTTTCCAATAACATCAGCAACACAGAAACCACATGTGGGGGGACCACTCTCCTCCCAACCAACCCTTAGCTGATAGCTGAGGCCCCCGAGCCTTGAGTAGATAATACTATGCCAAACAACTAGATAATTCACCACCTAGCCTCAACCCTACATACATCATATTCATATACTTAGCGCTCCCACCTTGTTCATATCCCACTGATTAAAAAGATAGCCTTATTGCTCCCACTTTGTATTGAAATCATGTTACCACACAGTCCCATTGACCTACTTCTATGGTCATTTGTTGGACATTAATAAAATTATCTTATCTTATCTTATCTAGAGATATTTTTCTTTGGATTCTCTTGGGATATATCAATGGTTGTAAATCATGCCATGATAGTGCATCCTTGTTCACATTGGTAGGCAATTTGGTTCTCAAGTCAAAGTCCCATTGTTAGGAGATCATCCAGCACGAGTAGAAAAATAAAATAAAATAGGGCATTTAGACCCTTTTGCAGACCACCTTAATAGATTGTATAATTGTTTTGGATATTTTGTTGCCTCATTATGGTATATTTGTGTGCTTATCAGTGTGTTTTGAAAAATAAATTGGATTTTAGGCATGGTTGTCTTTGGATATTATTGTCTTTTCTTAGAATTACAAATGATGCAATCTAGATGTTCATATTGCTCCTCTCCCCAATTTTGAAAGGGTGCTAGCTCAATGGAAGAGCGCCTGCCTTACAAGCAGGAGGTTGGTGGTTCGATTCCTTCGTGCCCCATTGATATTTTTAATAAAATATATTTTATTATGATTTATTATGGCTATAGAGGGGTTTCAAACCGCCTTTGTATGTTTCTACGAGGTGGGTCTAAACCGCCTTCATGTCACTACGAGGGGGGTTCAAAATTTCCCTTCTATGTTACAACGAGGGGGGTTTGCAACCACCCTCGTAGGTACCTACAAGGGGGGTTCATAACCGCCACCAAAGGTTTGTAATAAGGACATTTAGGGGGGTTCTGAACCACCCCCATAGGTGTCTATGAGGGGGGTTTAGAACCGCCCCTATAGGGGTCACAAACCGCCCCTATAGGGGTTTCAAACTACCTGTATAGTCCTCTACGAGGGGGATTCAAAACCGCCACTATAAGCCTCTACGAGGGGGGTTCTAAACTGCCCCTATAGGTATCTACAAAAGGGGTTCCAAACCGCCCCTATAGGACTATACGAGGGGGGTTCACAACCGCCCCTATAGGCCTCTACGAGGGGGGTTTGAAACCGCCCCTATAGTCCTCTACGAGGGGGGTTCCAAACCGCCCCTGTAGGTTTGTATGAGAGGGCTTATGAGGGGGGTTCACAACTGCCCTCGTAGGTCTCTATGAAGGGGGTTCAAAACCGCCCCCATAGGTATCTATGAAGGGGTCTACGAGGGGGGTTTAAAACCTCCTCCGTAGACCTCTACGAGGGGGGTCACAAACCGCCCCCAAAATTCACTTTTGGGGGCGGTTCCAATCTCGTCAAAAACTGCCCTTAAAGGGAAAAACTTTTAACATCAGTTCCTTTAGGGGCGGTTTTTCCAAAACCGCCCCCAAATCCAAAACCCCCCCATATGTCACTTTTCGGGGTTGAAGACAACCCCCCCTAAAGGCCAAAAATGTAGTAGTGAACTCTTCAAACATTCTCAGTCACTATGTGCGACCTTCAAACTATGAACCACTCATTGATGAATGACTCAAATATCCAGAGAATTAATGCATCCATATCCAAGTAGGTTGTTACTCTAATATGGGAACGTAGGCTATTATTCAAATACGGGCACATTGTTACTCTATCACAACATTTATATTATTATTAACACAGGAGTTTTGGCATGTGTTTCAGCATGTGTTTCAGCAAGATGGAATGGAACTATGGTTATTAGCATGATAAACATAAACACAAGGATAAAAAATTTATAATTATAATACCCTATCACAACACACAATCTCTCTACCACAACATTTCAATTCTCCAAGTGAATACACTATCCTCTGCCACAATACTTAGTTACCCATTCACACATTCGTGTACATGTATCAACTACGCAAGGAAATAAACAATATCCAGTACTCATATTATTACTAAAAACGAATAGATTACATAGAATACAACGTTGGCATTAGAATTACTAGACATTCCTTCCTTTTCACATTCACTCATTTTTCCGCACTTGCTGCCTCGCTTCCAGGCCATAGGCCATGGCAGCTGGAACATAGTCTACCTTCTTCCTGTGCTTTTTTTCTTTCTTCTAGAGCCTCTCTTCTCTTTCTTTGAATCCCTCTTTATTCTCTTCATGACTATTCATTTTCTTTCTCTATCGTCTTCCAGCTTCCGTCTCTTCCTTGCACATTCCTCAATCGCCCTTCCATCAACGATCCAACTTACTCAGCATTCCAATTCTGCATGAATCCCATATATTCTACCACATATGCATGTGCGTAATCACTATTGTAACTTTCCAAGCATTTCATTACTCACAACCATTAGGTTTTAACATAGCGTTGTCCATCCTGCAGGCACACCTAATCCATATTGTCGTAATATTTTATTCCTCAGCTACGCACCTATTTTCTAGGCCGTCCACACACTCATGCCAATATTTCCACGTCGCCCTAATTCTTCATTTAGGTTCTGCAATTAATGCACCATCCACCCAGTTGTAGCCATCATGATCTACTTTGCACTGTCAATACTAGTCACAGCAGCAAGGAATTATTAATACACGAGTAACAGCAAGCCGAATGTTTCAAATCATTTGCCATTTCCCATTCACAAGACGTGGATACTTTACTGAGATGAAACTCCACTCCGAGCTCTACGATGTGCATTCACAACAAGTGTAGCTATGTTGTTGCAATAGCTACAACTACACACCAAGGTAATCAACGAACTCAAGGTTCTGCTGCAACTCCCAAGGCACAACTATAGATTGACTCAGATGCTACAACATCACTCTTCTTTATCTTTATCTTGCTATGTAATTGCACCAAGGGTGCTTGATGTAAAAGAGATTTGTTGTTATCTATCAATATACTAAGGAAGGTTTTGCTAGGGTTTTCTCCCTCAAGTAATAGAGGGTTTCCCTAGGGTAAATTCATGTGTCGAATGTGATTGCTTATGTGTATGATTGTTATTTCATTTCAAGTACTATTGCATTTCCAAATTAAATATCAAAAATCAACATGGTATCAGAGATTAGGGCGTGATAGAGATAAGTTCAGCAATCAAGCTTGAGCCTACGTAGATCCTGAGCATGCACAGTACTTGAATAATTATGGATTCGATTTCAGTAAGACCGGAAGAACATATTGAAGGAGCTTCGAACTTCAATACTTAGAAGGCTAGGATCCTGAATATCCTGGAAGAGTGTGATTTGGATGGTTGTGTCTCCAGTGTTATTGAAGATCCTACTACTAATGCAAGGAGCACCAACTTCAAGAAGAATCAAGCCAAGGAAAAGAGGATTATTTATGATTCCATGAAAGACAACTTGATGCCCGTGATTACTCCAATGAAGATCTCAAAGGAATGCTTCAACACTTTGACAAATATTTATGAGAAGAAGGCGCTTGATCAAAATATAACATCAAAGAACAAGCTTCGAAATCTGAATATGGAAAAGGACGAAGTTGTGGATTCCTTCTTCACAAGTATCTCTCCAGTAAGATATCAACTCATGAGCATTGGTGTGACAGTCGATGATGATGATCTCATTCAAACCGATGTCGATAGTCTTCCATATTCGTGGGAGACATTCTTGGCTACAGTAAATGGTCGAGACGTGCAACCTAACTTTGAGAGACAGTTTCATGATTGCATACAAGAAGAAGGGTGAATCCAGAGCAAGTACACTGTCTCCAAAGAAGAGAACCTCGCTCTTACGACACTGATGAAAAAACGTAAGAAATATCACAAGAAATTATCTCATCAAAAGGAGAATGATTTAAAGAACTTTGATAAGTATAAAGTTAAATCTTTCAATTGCAATAAGAAGGGTCATTATTCAAGAGAATGTCGTGCAAAGCAAAGAGGAAAGTACAAGCGTAGTTTTCATGCTTCTACTACTATAGAAGATAAACCTACAAGAAAGGATTCATCCGATGATCAAGAAACAAAGAAGGAGTATTATCTTGTCTCATTCCTTTCTGGATCCATTACTACTAGTACCGAGACATTGTAATACCCCTATTTTGACCCTTAGGGTTTATTGGATTCAATGTAAATATTGTGTATATGTAATGTGTGTTTTCCCTAGTGTGGAGCTCAAGGCCAAGGACCCACTAGAGGATGCTTAGGTTTATTTGCATAGGCAAGAATTTGATATTTTGATTATTCATGTGCTATTAAGCCATGAGATATTGTAAATGATGTAAATATTCAATATTGCAATAAAAATACCAAGAAAAATGGCTAAGGAGGAAACCAATGAGAAGGGGCCATGTGTATCCACTAGGGAGAGGTGAGGGGGTTGTGGGATTGGAGCCCTTGCTACCACATGTCGATTTGTGAACCCGTTTGACTCCCTATGCTGACATTTAATGTTGTTGTAAGAAGGTGGTTAAGAAACCTGCTCATGAATTCGGTGGAGTATGGTGTAGCCCTGCGATCCATATGGTAGGGTATGGCTTTGTTTTGCTTGTTCCTTAGGACACTCTACACCTGGTAATTCACAGACCCTGATGACTATCCCATTGTTGAACCAAAACCTCATTCATCACGCATTTTAGAGACAATTCATGAAGCAGAGAAGAGAAAATCGTGTGTAAGCACGCGTTTGCAGAGTCGAGCATGCACAGAACCCTGCGTGGAAGCCTTATCTGTTGAGAAACCCGTGAATCTGAACCCTGCATGGAAGCCTTATCTGTTGAGAAACCCATGAATCCGAACCCTGGGGGTTAATTACAGAGCGTGAGAATCTTAGTGAAGCCATGAGAACACCTGGATATGTTTGCAGAGGACCGAGTTGCGGGACAGAGCTTAGTCCGCAACTGTGAGAAGATCCCAGCTTGAATAACAGAGAAGAAGGTCAAACAGAGGGTTGGAATTGCTTGATAAACCCAGTGAAGGCTTAAAGTCTCATAGAACCAACAATTGGACCCTTCTATTCCCACCCTGAATAGAAATGTAGGGAAGGGGCCCTGAGGATCTATGAAGCAAAGAAGGAGGCCTTCCTTGTGTAGGGTGAGGTAGGTATTGTGGGTGCCATGTCTGCTAAGTAGTTGAGATGTTTGTATCTTTGTGGTTGATCTCACTAGCTTAGCACCATCCTCCATGTTCCCTTGCATGCTCGATAAACCCAACTGTAGGTTGGATTAGCATTAGGGTGGCACCTTGACTGTGAGAGAGACTATTTAGCCCTCCTTAGTGGATACACAGCCCAGCTCGGGGGTGGTCTCTCAGTTGAAATAGTATAGGCTGGACACATACCTAAGGTTAGGTGGAACGTTGCTCTCACTTAGCTAGTTGCTTGGGAAGCTTCAAATTCAAAGATAAGTGCTCCTTTTGATGTTGAATGATGATATTCCATGTGTTATGTTATGATTGTTATGTTCAAGTTATTGAGTGAATGTTTACATGAAATTGATCAATAGGGAACTATGTATAAACCTGAGTAGAAGGTTGAGTTCATGTTTGGATGCTTCATCATTTGCATGAGTTAATGTATTGCTAATCTTTCATGTGGTAGATGTATTGATTAGACTTAGTTTCAATCACCATATGTGTTTTTGTTATGCATTGCTTATACGTGTATATGGATTGTGTGGCTTCATATGGGAATGGGGAAGGATTTAGATAGCCCCTGTGGTGCCTCATGACCTTTCTGTGGGTCAGGGGAAAGGATGAAGTCATGGTAGAAGAAAGGCAGAGTTCCTTGCCGAAGGTTGAAGGCATCTAGAGGAGCTATGGACTATGTTTTAGTTGGAAAAGTGATCAAGTTAGAATCCTCAGATGTGGTAGGGTATTATACCAGTGTATGGAGCTCTCCAAGAGATTTCCAATGGTACCAGACTTGCCCGATTTGGCTTAAGGATGAAGAAGTTATCAACCTGGGAAGTTTGCAGGTGCAAAGGTATGTGGTTCCGCATCCGCAATGCGGATTGCGGATTGCGGATGTCAGGAACTCACTTTTGGATTCGTGTGGTGGGACTTCCGCCTTTCCACATCCGCAATGCGGATTGCAGATTGCAGAAGTCAAAAAGTGATTTTTTCCCAGAGTTGCGATTTGGGATTCCGCATTTCCGAGTTCTACAATGCGGATTGTGGATTGCAGAAGTCGGAAGGGGAAATTATCCGGGAAGGTGATTTTGAGCTTCGCATTTCCGAGTTCTGCAATGCAGATTGCGGATTGCAGAAGTCGGAAGGAGAAATTCTCCAGGAAGGTGATTTTGGACTTCTGCATTCCCCAGTTCCGCAATATGGATTGCGGAAGGGGAAATTTCCCGGTACGGAGATTCAGACTTCCACATTCCCGAGTTCCGTAATGTGGATTGCGGATTGCGGAAGGGGAAATTTTCCGAGATGGAATTTTGGACATCCGCTTTCTGATTTCCGCACTATGGATTGTGGATTATGGAAGTCGGAAAGGAGATTTTCAACGGAGTTGAGAATTGTGATTCCGCATTTTTGAATCCTGCAATGTGGCTTACAGATTGCAAAATGCAGCCAGGTATATTGCAGATTGAAGGCCATTGCGGTTGTGTGTAAGTACAGAGGGTTTTGAAGAAAAAAGAAAAAAATATGTATCAGGTTGTCTCCCATCACCTCTAAAGGGAAATGGAGGGGTTGGGGATGTGACAGAGTGGTATCAAAGCTCAAGTTGTAGCACTGGTACTGCTTGGGCCGAACCGTGAATGAATTTGCAGGAAGAGAAGCGCCATGGCGCAGTTTTGATAAACAGTTATTATTATTATTGTTGTCCAGATGAATGATTTCCAGACTTGTGTGGATGTTTATGTTTTCATGCATCTTATGATGTCTGATAAATGTCTTTGTAATGCACAGTGATTGCAGCAGTTAATAGTTGAATTGTACAATAGACGCAGCGTACAGGGATAGCAGGAAAAATGGTGACCATAAACGATGCCCAAGATCCCTACGAGCCTAGAGAATACGCACTGGGGGAAAATGTGCAGTAAGAGCATGTTTAAACTGAATCTAATGGAAGAAGGGAGCAAGTAACTCCCCAGAACTTGGTTGAAGCAATGGTGATATTTAATGAGAGGTTGATGAAAGATCAGTAAGAGTAGCACCAGCTCAATGCTGGCATTTTGCAAGGCCTCATTGATATGCATCAGAGGATAAATCTTGGGTCTAACCCAAGCAATGTGGGAAGAGAATGAAGGGATGTAGGTAGTCACTCCAGAGGTCATTCTAGGAAGAGGACTCCAAGCCCTAGAAGGAGTTATGTGAGTAGAAGGTGCATAACACCCTCCTCAAGATCTCTTTCCAGCGGATCATGTGACTCCAAAGGCTCTCAAAGGATTCCAAGGCACACTTCCAGCAGAACTGAAAGAAGAAATAAATTCAGAGGGACCCCACAGGGAGAATTAGGAAGGCAAGCCCTCCCACATTTGAGGGAGAAAGTAAGACTGGTCAAGAAGCAGAGGCATGGATTCTTGGAATGAAGAAGTATTTTAGGATGCATGATTATTCAGAGAATGAAAAGGCCAGAGTTGCCATTTACAATCTAAATGGAAGAGCTTCCATTTGGTTGGAGCACCTCATGCAGGTAAAGAAATTCAGTGAAAAGAGGATCAGCTGGGAATGGTTTAAAATATATTTCAAGGAAAAGTACCTACCAGCTAGGTATTATGACATAAAGAAGAAAGAGTTCAGTGAACTCAGGTTGGGGCAAAGTTCTATGGAAGAGAATGTCCACAAGTTCTTGGAGTTGTTGATGTGTGTGGACTAGATCAAGGATGAAAGAGTAAAGATCCAATGTTTCCTTGGTATTCTACCTCAGAATTTCAGAGATAGGATTGAGTTTTTCTATCCACCAAGCCTTGATGATGCCATTAGAATGGCAATGCATTGCTATGAGCAGAGTAGAGGGAAGTCAGAGATTCAGCTAGCATGGAAAGGAAATCCAAGAGGGAGGCTTGAACCAAAGAAAAGTGGATTCAAGCCACCACTTAGAAATCAACCCAGAAATTTTACATAGGGACAACAAGTAAGGAGTGGATTTAATCCAGCAGTAGCAGCAAAAAAAGCATCAAAGAGACCACATGGAAGCATCAATGTTGGGGATGTGGAGGAAACCACATGCTTAGAGATTGTCCAACTCAAAGAGAGAATCCTAGAAGCTTGCACAACCTAGAAGGAGCAACCACAGTGGAAGATATGGCAAGGGAAACACCTCGGATTTATGAATCATTGGATGATCACCAAGCAGACCATCAATCAGCAGTGGTGGAAGTTGAAGGTAAGATTGCTAAGCAATCTATTTCTATTTTGATTGATCCAAGGTCTACTCATAGTTGTGTGTCTCATAAGGTGGTTGAAGGTTGTTCTCTTAGTAAGGTGAAGTATAATAATTCTTGGTTAGTTCAATAGCCACAGGTACCAAGAGGAAGGTGAGTGAAGTAGTGATGGAGTGCCTCATAGAGTTGAATGGACTCCTCACAAAAGCAAATTTAAATGTCCTACCATTAGGATCTTATGATGCCCTAATAGGTATGGATTGGTTGGAAAGAAACAGAGCCAAGATTGACTGCTGTGAGAAGGTACTTGAATGCAATGATGAAGAAGGAAGACCAAGGCTAGTAAGAGGAATTCACAAGCAAGTTTCAGTAAGGCAAATTTCAGCCCTGTAGTTGCAAAAGTTTTACAAGAAAGGTTGCCAATTGTATGCAGTTCACATATCAGACTCATCAGAGGATAAGGGACAAATGATAGAATACTTTCAGTTGTTACAAGAATTCCAAGATGTGTTCCCTGATGAAGTGCTAGGATTTCCACCCAAGAGAGATATTGATTTCTCCATTAATCGTGTTCCAAGGGCAGCACCAATTTCCAAAGCTCCTTACAGAATAAGCACATCAGAATTGGTAGAATTGAAGATGCAGCTACAAGAATTAATGGACAAGGAGTATATCAGGCCGAGTGTATCCCCTTGGGGAGCACCAGTGTTGTTTTTCAACTAGGAATTTGAGGTTGTGCATTAATTACAGGAAGCTAAACAAAGTGACAGTCAAGAACAAGTATTCATTTCCCAGAATTGATGACTTGTTTGATCAAATGAAGGAAGCTAAGGTGTTTTCCAAGATTGACTTAAGGTCTGGATACCATCAAGTGAGGATAAAGGAAGAAGACATTCACAAGACATCTTTCAAAACTAGATATGGCCATTATGAATTCACAGTGGTGCCATTTGGTCTTACCAATGCAGATGTACATTCACGTGTCTCATGAATAGTGTCTTCAGCAAATATTTGGATAAGTTTGTAATTGTGTTCTTGGATGACATTCTTCCTTATTCAAGGAATGAAGAAGAGCATAATGAATATCTAAGTATGGTGTTACAGGTTCTTAGAGAACACCATCTATATGCAAAGTTGAGCAAGTGTGAATTCTACCAAAAGAAGGTGTAGTATTTGGGGCATGTCATTTCAGAAGAAGGTATTGCAGTGGATCCAGAGAATATTGAATCCATAATGGATTGGCCTACTCCAAATAATGTTGCAGATGTTAGATATTTTATGGGTCTTGTAGGCTACTATAGAAGGTTTTTTGAAGGCTTCTCCAAGATAGCTCACCCAATCAATTCCTTGCAGTGGAAGAATATCAAATTTATATGGTCTGAAAAATGTGAGAAAAGCTTTCAGCGGTTGAAGAGGTTTCTTACCAGTGCTCCTATTTTGAAGATTGCAGATCCAAAGAAATATTTTTTAGTGTGCATAGATGCTTGCATTGAAGGGCTAGGTGGAGTGCTCATGCAAGAAGGGTTTTTCATTTGCTATGAATCAAGGAAGTTGAAGGAGCATGAAAAGAAATATGCCACACATGATTTAGAGCTAGCAGCCATAGTTCATGCTCTCAAGAGATGGAGACATTATCTCTTGGGAAGAAGATTTGAGCTCAGGACAGACCACATGAGCTTAAAGTATTTGTTTGACCAGCGAAATCTGAATGCTAGGAAAACTAGGTGGATGGATTTTCTTTGTGAATTTGACATGGAAATCAAGCATGTCAAAGGCAAGGAGAATAAGGTTGCAGATGCACTTAATAGGATATTTCATGTTGTAGCAGTGAGTATTTGTATATCAGATTTGAGGGCAAGGATTATTGAAGCTCAAGCTATTGATGAAGCTTACCTTCAAATCAAAGAGAAGTTGCAGCAGGGAAATGTGGATGAAAAGTGTGCAATATATCGTATTGGTGAAGATGATGTTCTCATATATCAAGATACCAGACTATACATTCCAAATTGTGCAGAATTGAAGAAGCTGGTGATGGATGATATACATCAAATGCCATATTCTGGACACCCAGGATATCAGAAGACCATAACAGCAGCATGGAAGCAGTACTTTTGGCATGGAATGAAGAAGGACATAGTAGAGTACATTGCTAGGTGTCAAAAGTGCCAACAAGTCAAGGCAGAGCATCAACATCTAGCAGTATTGTTGCAACCTTTTCCCATTCCAGAGTGGAAGTGGGAATTGATCTTTATGGATTTTATAACAGGTTTTCCCATGACAGTGAAGGAGCATGATTCAATCATGGTAGTAGTGGAAAATCTATCAAAGTTAGCTCACTTTATTCTAGTCAAGTCCACTCATAAGACAAGTGACATTGCAAATATCTTCATGAAGGAGATATTCAGGTTGCATGGATTGCCCAAGGCAATAGTTTCAGATCGTAACACAAAATTTACTTCCAATTTTTGGAAGGGACTATTCCAGGAGTTGGGAACTCAGTTGAAGTTTAGCACAGCCTATCATTCTCAGACAGATGGTCGGACTAAGATGGTGAATCAGATTCTTGAAAAGACATGTTAAGGATGTATGTGATGGATAAACCATCCAAGTGGGAAGACTACCTACACTTGGTATAATTTTCCTACAACAATGGATATCAAGCATCATTGAAGATGAGTCCTTTTGAGGTATTGTATGGAAGAGGATGCAGAACTCCAGTGAATTGGGGCATTCCAATGAACAGGGTAGTGCTTGGACCAGAAATGATTGAGGAGATGGAACAAGAAGTTGTTAATATCAGGCAGAATATGAAGGAAGCTCAGGGCAGGCACAAGAATTATGCATATTTGAAGAGGGTGCACAAAGAATTTAAGACTGGGGATCATGTTTACTTGAGGGTGAAACCAAGGAAGAGTTCCATGAAGTTGGGAAGTTGTGCCAAGTTGGCACCCAGATATTGTGGTCCATTTGAATTCCTTGATAGGATAGGGCCAATTGCATATAGGATTGCATTTCCTGCTAACATGAGAGCTCATAATGTTTTCCATGTCTCTTTGCTTAAGAAATATGTACATGATCCTAATCACATAATTGATTGGCATGTGATACGGGTGGAACCCGAGGGAGAGTTCCAAGTGGAGCATGTGCGCATCCTCGACAGGAAGTTTACTTTGCTCCGGAACAGAGCCATCAGACAGGTGAAGGTGCAATGGAAGCACCTTAGTCCCGAAGAGGCTACATGGGAGTTGGAGGATGCCATGAGAGAGACATTCCCATTTTTGTTCAGTTTTGAGAACACCGAGGACGGTGTTGTTCTAAGGGGGGGAGTTGTAATACCCATATTTTGACCCCTTAGGGTTTATTGGCTTCAATTTTAATATTATGTATATGCAATGAGTGTTTTCCCTAATGTGGATCTCAAGGCCAAGGCCCCACTAGAGGATGATTAGGTTTATTTGCATAGGAAAGAATTTGATATTCTGATTATTCATGTGCTATTAATCCATGAGATATTGTAAATGATGTAAATATTCAATATTGCAATAAAAATACCAAGAAAACTGGATAAGGAGGCAACCAATGAGAAGGGTCCATGTGTATCCACTAGGGAGAGGTGAGGGGGTTGTGGGGTTGGAGCCCATGCTGGCACATGTCAATTTGTGAACCCGTTTGACTCCCCATGCTAACATTTAATGTTGTTGTAAGAAGGTGGTTGAGAAACCTACTCATGAAGTCGATGGAGTATGGAGAAGCCCTGCGATCCGTATGGTAGGGTATGGCTCTGTTTTTCTTGTTCCTTAGGACACTCTACCACCTAGGAATTCAGAGACCCTGATGACTATCCCATTGTTGACCCAGAACCTCATTCATCACGCATTACAAAGACAAGTCGTGAAGCAAAGAAGAGAAAATCATGATTTTGTGTAAGCACACGTTTGCAAAGCCAAGCATGCACATAACCCTTCATGGCATCCTTATATGTTGAGAAACCCATGAATCCGAACCCTAGGGGTGAATTACAAGGCATGCGAAGCGTAGTGAAGGTGTGAGAACACCTAGATATATTTGCAGAGGATTGATTTGTGGGACAGATCTTAGTCCGCAACCGTAAGAAGATCCCATCTTGAATAACAGAGAAGAAGGTCAAACAGAGGGTTGGAATTGCTTGATAAACCTAGTGAAGGCTGAAATTCTCATAGAACCAACGGTTGAACTTTTCTATGCCCACCCTGAATAGCACTGGAGGGAAGGGGCCCTGAGGGACTGTGCAGCAGAGAAGGGGGGCTTCCTTGTGTTAGGTGAGGTAGGTATTGTGGGTGCCATGTCTATTGAGTAGTTGAGATTCCTGTAGATCTTTGGTTGAGCTAATTGGCTTAGCACCATCCTCCATGTTCCCTTGCATGCTTAATAAACCCAACTATAGGTTGGCTTAGCATTGGGGTGGAACCTTGACTGTGAGAGAGCCTATTTATCCCTCCTTGGTGGATACACAGCCCATATTGGGGGTGGTCTCTCAGCTGAAAGAGTATAGGTTGGACAGAAACCTAAGGTTGGGTGGAACGTTTCTCTCACTTAGCCAGTTGATTGGGCAGCTTCAAATTCAAAGATAAGTGCTCCTTGTGATGTTGAATGATGATATTTCATGTGTTATGTTATGCTTATTATGTTAAGTTATTGAGTGAATTTTTACATGAAATTGATCAATAGGGAATTGTGTATAAGCCTGAGTAGAAGGCTAAGTTCATGTTTGGATGCTTCATCATTTTCTTGAGTTAATGTATTTCTAATCTTGCGTGTGGTAGATGTATTGATTATATTTAGTTTCATTCACCATATGTGTTTTTGTTATGCATTTATTATACTTGTAAATGGATTTTATGGATTAATATGGGCATGGGGAAGGATTTAGATAGCCCCTTTGGTGCCTCATGACCTCTCTGTGGATCAGGGGAAATGATGAATTCATGGCAGAAGGAAGGCAGAGTTCCTTACAGAAGGTTGAAGGCATCTAGAGGATTTATGGACTATGTTCCAGTTGGAAAAGTGATCAAGTTGGAATCCTCAGATGTGGTAGGGGATTATACTAGTGTATAGAGCTCTCCAAGAGCTTCCCAACGGTACCAGACTTTCTCGATTTGGCTTAAGGATGAAGAAGTTATCATCCTGGGAAGTTTGCAGGTGCAGAAGTATGTGGTTCTGCATTTCCACATCCGCAATGCGGATTGCGGATGTCAGGAACTCACTTTTGGATTCACGTGGTGGGAATTCCGCCTTTCCACACCCACAATGCGGATTGTGGATTGTGGAAGTCGGAAAGTGATTTTTTCCCAGAGCTACGATTTGGGTTTCCGCATTTCCAAGTTCCGCAATACAGATTGCGGATTGCGGAAGTCAGAAGGAGAAATTCTCCTGGAAGGTGATTTTGGGCTTCCTCGTTTCCGATTTTCCGCAATCCAGATTGTGGAATTCGGAAGGAGAAATTATCTTGGAAGGTGATTTTGGACTTCCTCATTCCCAATTTCCACAATGCGGATTGCGGATTGTGGAAGAGGAAATTTCCCGGTATGGTGATTCAGACATCTGCATTCACGAGTTCCGCAATGCGGATTGTAAATTGCGGAAGGGGAAATTTTCCGGGATGGAATTTTGGACATTCTGCTTTCCGATTTCCGCACTGCAGATTGCAGATTGCGGAAGTCGGAAAGGATATTTTTGACGGATTTGAGAATTGTGGTTCTGCATTTCCGAATCCTCCAATGCGGCTTGTGGATTGCGGCCAAGTAGATTGTGGATCGAAGGCCATTGCGGATGCGTGTAAGTACAGAGGGTTTTGAAGAAAAAAGAAAAAAACATGTATCAGGTTGTCTCGCATCACCTCTGAAGGGAAATGGAAGGGTTGGGGATGTGACAGACATGGCTGGTAGATAGTGGCACATCCAAGCACATGACTTGATATAGGAGCGCTATCATAGATCTGAAGGAAAAGAAGTTTTCTTGTAAGGTGGAGCTTGGAGATAATACCACCTATTCGATCCAAGGCATTGGATCCACTTCTTTTCAGTTGGATTTAGGAGATGTACTGCATGTGTATGAAATATGTTTGTCCTCGATTGAAGAAGAACTTCCTGTATGTTTCGATTCTAGAAGATAAAGGATTCAGAGTTATCTTTATGGACAACAAAGCGCTCCCGTGGCCTAAGCATGAAGACTTGAACTCTACATCAATTATTGGAGTTAGAGATGGAGGTCTCTACAAAGTTCCTAGAAAACTCATTCAAGCCATTATCCATGACATAGTTGGTCCTTGTGAGTTGTGGCATAGAAGGCTTGGTCATCTCCATTTCAAAGCGCTACTAGGATTGAAAAATATGGTGAAAGGTATGCCCATGTTTAAATCTGATTTTGAAAGTGTTTGTGGAGGTTGCACTCTTGGAAAAAACATTAAGAAGAGTTTTCCAAGTAGTACCAAAAGATCCAAGGGGATCCTTAACTTGATTCATTCTGATCTATGTGGTCCTCTATCTGCACCCTCCTTGAGTGGTTATTTGTATTATGTGTTTTTCATAGATGACTTCTCTCGCAAGTCATGGGTTTATTTTTTGAAAGCAAAAAGTGAAACTTTCAACAAGTTTCAAGAGTTTAAAGCATTAGTTGAGAATCAGACTGGGAAGCACATTCGTTCTTTGAGAACTGATAATGGAGGAGAGTTTGAGTCCCATGACTTCAATGACTTCTGTTGAGATGCAGGAATAAAAAGACAATTGACTGTACCCTACAACCCCAAGCAAAATGGGGTTGTTGAAATAAATAACAGAACAATATGCGAGGATGTAAAAGCCATGATGTGTGATCAGGATCTACCCACATCGTTATGGGAAGAATCCTCCAGCACTGCCTTTTATATTCAAAACAAAATCCCTCATTCTATCTTGGGAGAAAAGACTCCTGAAGAGGTTTTCACTAATGAAAAAACAATTATTGGACACTTGAATATTTTCAGTTGTCTCGTTTATATTCACATACCAAAATATAAGAGGACAAATATGGAGCCATCAAGAAAGAAATGAACATTTGTTGGATATAGTGAATCCTCCAAATCCTTCAAAATCTATGTTCCAGGACAAAGAAACATTGAAGTCAGCAGAGATGTAACATTTCATAAAGAGGTTGCCTTCAAGCTATCCAAAGAACTTCAGTGTGATTCAGATATGGAGGAGCATGATACTCCTATGATGGAGGATCTAGTTTCTTATTCTCCCCTTTCATATGGTGAGAGGGAGAATCCAGATGAGTCCATAGATCTGCTTGATCCTGAAGAGCCTGAAGATATGATAGAAAGATCTCTTATTCAACCTCCTGCTAAGAGGAGATTGGCATGGTGTTGAGACATTTTGCAAGAGGTAGAAAAGCATGGAGCACCTCCAAGCTCATCCAAAGAGAGAAAGAGACCTTAAATATTTTTAGGATATGTAGCACAGATGAGTCACATCAATGATTCAGAACCCTCTACCTATGAGGAAGCCTTAAAGCAGCAAGTATGGAAATATGTCGTGGTAGAAGAATACAAATTTCTATCATGAAGAATTATGTATGGGAAGTGGTTCCTAAACCTAACGGGAAGTCAATAGTAACTTCCAAGTGGATTTATAAATCAAGCATGCAGCTGATGGAAGTATTGAAAAGTATAAAGCAAGATTTGTGTCCAGTGGTTTCTCACAGAAATAAGGGATAGACTATGATGAGACATTCGCTCATGTGGCCAAGTACACTACTATCCGAACCATAATTTCCCTTAATTTAGTTTTGGGTTGGAAACTTCACCAGATGGATGTGAAGACTTCCTTCCTCAAAGGTGAGGTTGAGGAATAGGTTTACATACAGAAGCCTGAGGGGTTTGTAATTCATGGGAAGGATTCCCATGTATGCAAACTTAAGAAAGCCTTGTATGGTATTAAGCAGGCCCCAAGGGCTTGGTATTCAAGGATTGACAACTATCTTATGAGCTTGGACTTCTCCAAAAGCGAATCTGACCCCAACATGTACTTCAAGGTTGTGAAGAACCAACCATTGATATTGGTTCTCTATATTGATGACTTGTTCCGTACTGGAGAGGAGCAACAGGTAGCTTGGTGCAAGAGGGAGCTCACTTCTGAGTTCGAAATGAAAGATATAGGTCTTATGCACTATTTTCTTAGTCTAGAAGTTTGGAAAATGAACGATGAGATCTTTATTTCTCAAGGAATGTATACAATTGATGTATTGTGGAGATTTGGTATGATGAACTATAAGTCCATATCGGATCTAATGGATCCTACCATGTATAGACAAATCATTGGTTCCTTGATGTATTTGATACCTAGTATACCAGACATATGTTATGCAATGAGTATGTTGAGTCAGTTCATGTCTTAGCCAAGACATACACATTGGGTTGTTTCCAAGCATGTGATTAGATACCTTCGAGATACTATTGCTTATGGACTCATATATGCTTCCAGTGGTGGAGTGATGTTACTTGGATATGTCAACTACTGGTGAGCAGATTGCAGATATGTTGACTAGGCCTCTGTCTGTGATGAAGTATAAGTACTTCTGAGACAATCTTGCCATGGAAGAGAATGCCTCCCTCCCTGAGAGCGAGTGTTAAAGTTACAGCATCATGAGTCATTCTCCAGGTCAATCTTGTGTGTCAAGATTGATCCTCGTGTGTCAAGGTAGTTCTCTATAGGAGCCTAAGTTGGACTCAGGAAACGTGGAGAATAATCATGAGTTGGACTCAAGAATGGTTAAGCTTCATGTGTTGAGGCAAGTGATTTATATGTCAAAGTGATGATGTTGTATAGTACTGCTAGTCAAGGATAAGGTCTTATGTATCAAGACATATCCTCATGTGTTGAGCTGGTGCCTCATGTGTTGAGGTGATACTTTTCATGTCAAATCATGTATGGTGTGTGATGTAATACTAACCATGGTTGAGCTATTAAGTCTCCCCTAGGGACTGGCCACCCCTAGAGTGAATTACTTTAGCATATAACCACTTGGAATGATAGTAGGACAATATGATCACATCATTGGGAAAATCTCCTTAGTATATTTGATATGATAATTAAGTTGGCACATGTGGACCATGCATATAAGACAAGAGATAAAGATAAGATGTGGTAAGATATGAGAGAATTCGAATTGCACATAAAATAATTGATTAAAAGAGATTTTGAATCGTTAAACTTCAGTGAATATTTCAGTAAATCAAAGGAGAACTCTAATTAATCACTACATTGATGTTAACAAGAAAGAATCAGTTAAAGAAAGTTAACTAAGTGTTATTTCATGATGACACTTATGTTAAACTAAAAGACGACACTTGAGTTGTGACACTTGCATGACGACACTTGAGTGACTCTAGTTATTTTCATAAACAAGCTCAAGCTCGTAAGATGCAAAATAGGGTGGTGGAGATTTCCACACAGGATGGGAAACATTTGACTGACTTTGAAAAGATCAAAGAAGCTGCATTTTGCACTTCAAGGAAGATGTATACTGAAGAAGGGGCGTTGGACGAGATCTTGGTTCAGGAATTCATATCTATCATTCCTAACTCCATCTCTAAGGAGGACAATGAAAATTTGGTGCAGCCATAAAAGTTGGTGCAACCAGTCTCCAGAAAATAAATAAAACATGCCATTTGGGACATGGAACCAGACAAGGGTCCTGGACCAGATGGATTCTCCATTATATTTTTTCGAGCTTGTTGGCAAGTCATCAAAAAGGATCTGCACATAATGGTTAGTAAATCACAACGTTATCTCAAATTGGAGGAGCCACTAATTCTTCTTTCCTAGCTCTCATCCCCAAAGATCTATCGCCCTCCTCCTTCTCTCGCTTTCGGCCCATCTCCCTATGTAATTTAGCATATAAAATAATAACGAAGATCTTGGCCAACCATTTGAAAGTCTTGCTCCCAAAGCTAGTCTTGGATAATCAAGGAGATTTTATCAAGGGAGGACAATTAATGGACAATGTGATCCTTATCCAAGAAGCCGTCCACTCCAGCATCAAAAGAAAAGAAAAGGGAATGGCCATTAAAATTGATATGTCCAACGCCCTTGACGGGGTCAAGCATGAATTTTTGTTTCAGGTAATTGCGAAAATGGGTTTCTTACATTCCTTTTCTGCATGGAATGCATTATACAACTTGACAAAAACTCTCAAGAGTTCTTGTTTTTTTATAGGTTGCATTTAGTGGTTATTTTTGTTCCGAATCGAAAAGTGGTGCTACCAATAGCATCATTTTGGGGGGAGCTAAAATTAGGACTTTTTGGAAATCCTAGCTGATGTTGATGCAATCAAAACCCTAAATCAACCCTCGAATCGAAAAGCGATGCTACCAATAGCACATTTTTTCAAGGGTAAAAAACCGACTTTTTAAAAAACTCAGTCGGTGTAGATGCAATCAAAACCCAAAATGCAATGCTACCAATAGCACATTTTTTCAAGGGTAAAAAACCGACTTTTTAAAAAACTCAGTCGGTGTAGATGCAATCAAAACCCAAAATGGCCCCATTTTCTTTCGTCGTGTTACTATTGCATGTGTTTCGAAACTATCTTTAGCATCATAAAAAAATATTTAATTTTTTTCTTTTAAAAATGGCCAATTTTTTTAAAATAAATTTGAACTTAAAAAAAAAGGAAAAAATATGAAAAATTGTAAAAAATTAAAAATTAAAAGAAAAAAATATTTTAAAAAAAAAACAAATTTTAAAAAGGAGGGGGAGGGGAAGGGAGCATTGTGGACAGGGGAGGGCGGAGCAGGTTGGATCAAAGGAGAGAGGGGGGAGGGATGTAGGGGAGGGAAGTGCAGGTGGGATGGACCTGAGAGTGGAGGGCATGGTGGGCCCCCACCCAAAAAAAACGTTTTATTTTTTTGTTTTGATTTTGATTTTTTAATTTAATTATGTTTTTTTTGTTTTTTGTTTTTTGTTTTTTGTATTTTTATTTTGTAAATTTAATTGGTGTTACACCAATAGGTGTTTATATCTTAGAATTTGGGGTGGATTACCATCTATGCTTTTCCTTGATTGAAGGAAAATGAGACAAGTGTACTGTTCAGATTGATTTTATGGGCGTCAATCAAAATTCAAAAAGAAATATAAAAAATAATTGGTAGTTAATGAATGAATAACCCGTAGCTCATGCATGGATAACATGTAGTGACAGACAACCCATTTAACTAAAGAAGTAACATGTAATTAAGGAATAGACAACAAGTGAGGCATAGAAAATAGATTATTACAATTAAGCATGGAGAACAACAAATAACTTGTTCATGGCACTTAACTTGTGACCTATCGGTGTTCACTGGCCACAAGTTAAGTGGTTGTGCTAGTTTTATTAATTATTTGTATTTTTTGTTTTTAAATTTTTTTTTTAATTTATATTTTTTTTTAAATTAGTTTTTTTAAGCAGTTTTTTTTAATAAAGTTTTTGTAAAAAAATGTAATTTTGGTTTTGGTTTTTTTTTGTTTTTATATATATTTTTTAAAATATATGTTTTTGAGGTAATTTTTTAATTTTTGTTTTGTTTAATTGGAAAAAAAATCTTCTTTATTTTTTTTTTTTTTTTAATTTGTTGTTTGAAATCATTTTTTCTTTTCACTTATATTTTTTCCGTTTTCGTGTTTTTTCTTTTTTTTAATTTAAAATTTATTTTTTTAAATGGGCATTTTTAAAAGAAAGAAAAAAAACTAAATATTTTTTCTGACGTTAGGGTTAGTATCGAAATGCATGCACTATTAACCTAACAAAAGAAATGGAGGCCACCAGTAGTACAACTTTTTGATTCAAAGGTTGATTTTCAATTTTGTTTCAGGGGTTGATTTTGGGTTTTGATTGCACTAACACAGGCCGGGTTTTTTAAAAAGTTGTAATTTTAGCCCCAAAAAAAAATGGTGCTACTAGTAGCACCACGAATCAAGGATTGATTTAAGGTTTTGATTGCACAGAGATCGAGGTTTCCAAAAAAATCTTAATTTTAGCTTCCACCCCCCAAAAAAAGGTGCTATCGATAGCACCACTTTTGATTCCGGGGTTGCTTTTGATGTTTTTGACGAAAACAAGTTTTATGGCAAGAGTTGTCATTTTGAGCATAAAGTTCTCATCAAGTTGTATAATATTTTTTGGATTAAAGCTTGCATTGGTTCTCCATGGATTGCCCCCTTATTCAATGGAAGAGCAACGCCTTTTTTTTCAGGACAATAGGAGTCTATGCCAGGGATGTCCCCTCTCCCCTTTGTTATACATCTTAATGGTTGACTCCCTCAATAAAAAATTAGACGAGCACAGACAAAAGGATGAAATCCTTGGGATTCAAATTGAGAGAGGGGTTAAGAGCATAAATCACACCCAATTCGCCAATCACACTCTATTGGTCAAGGGAGCCTCATGTCAAGTAGCAAGCAGATTTAGGAAGTCTCTCTCTGGATTCTGCTCAATATCAGGAAATAAAGTTAACAATGAGAAGAGTTCAATTTATGGTTCGCATATTTCACCGATAGAAATGCGAGATATCTCCAACATGCTTGGTTTTCCTGGAAACTCTGATTAAGAATAATTCATATACTTTGGATTACCCATTGTCTGCAAATTTCCCTGTAGGAGATCTTGGAATGCCTTAATAGAGAAATTTAAGACAGAGCTTCAGAGCTGGGGAGCATCTTAGTTAAATCCAACAGGGAAAACTGCCTTAGTCAAATCAGTGTTAACCTCTCTTCCTATCTTCCAATTTTCCATAATGCTTTTCCTTGCCTCAATTCTAAAAAATGCAAAATATAATGTGCATATTCTTGTGGCATGGTGGGAAAAACAATGAGAAAAAATTTCATCTTGTAAGTTGGAACAAAATCAAGAAGCCATTTCGAGAAGGGGGCTTCATATTCGGGATCTTTGAAGCAATAATATAGCTATAGGAGTTAAAATTCTATGGAATCTAGTGTCAAGGAAAAACACTTGGGAAAAGTAGGTGAGGAAACGAAAATATCTTAAAGGCCCCATATTGAAATGTTCAAGCACTCCTCCTCAGGAAAAAGGGACGCAAATCAAGCATCTTTGTCTCTTGGCATGGGAATTTTTTCAAAAAAATCTCTACTGGATACTGGGGAATGGAAAAAGGATCAAGATATAGACAGACTGTATCCTAATCAGCCCACCCTTGGGGGAGCATCGCAATCTCCAGGATCTTCAAAATTGAATGAAGGAAGCAAGCTTTTTAACTCTCTAGGATATCTCGTGTGGTATGATTCTTCGATAGGGGAATGGAAGGCATGGATGGACATTGACCTTCCGGACCAATTAAAACACTCATATGACAAACTTAAGGTTCTCCTCAGCGGAAAAGTACCTATCAGAAAATGAGCCAAGGATAGTAGAGGATGGGGCTGCTCTGACCATTACATGATGTCCCAAGGATATAAGTCTCTCTGAACTCCCCAAAAATGTTTCTCATGATCAGGCACTATGGAAAGGGGTGTGGAGTAAAGGAAATCTCCCCAAAGTCTCATTTTTTTGTTGGCTTCTTGCTCATGGTAAGATTCTTCGTGATAATCTCAATAAAAGGGGCTTTCAAAGTCCTTCAAGATGTCCCATGTGTGCTTCCAATGCTGAAACAATTGATCATTTGTTTTCTGAATGTTCCTTTTCTCAATTAGTGTGGTTTTATGCCACCTCCAATTAGTAATGGGCAGCTAATCCCAAGTTCCTCACTGGAAATGTTCAAGGAATGGGGAAAGAAGTATTCATCGTCTCTCAAAGGGAAGGTTGGTTTAAAATATGTTGGTTGACTCTTCCAAATTTTATTTGCTGGAAAATATGGCTAGTCAGGAACAATTGTATTTCTGCAATCTCGTCACTTCTCACGAGGTAGTTGCTTCCCAAGCTAAATCCCTTCTTTTCAAGTTTGTGAACTCAAAGAGAATGCTCACTTTTGCGTCGGGCCTCACTGCAGTAGACCTTCATTGGGTAGGAGGGTTCAATCTACCCTCCTCCCCCTTGGGTGTTCTAGTCAAAATCTTACCCGAAAAAGATTTTGAGCTATGGTGTAAGGCTCAACGAAAGTATGGCCTATTTTTTTATAGAGCTTCTAAAGGGAACCCAGGGGCGATAGGAGCGAGAGAGATTCTCTTTAACTCCGAGGGACAGAGGATAACTTAATAAACCGAGGGACAGAGGATAACTGAATATGCATGGGGATTAGGCAGAACCACAAGCAACATAGCGGAAGCTCTTGCTCTCTTGCAAGGTCTGAGGATTGTGAAGCAAAAAGGGATATCTGAGGTGTGTATTTTTGGTGACTCTTCAAACATTATCATCCTGAGTTGTTCTAAAGCAGAACCAAAGGACCTACATCTTCGAAGACTTATTAACAGGGTAGTCTCTCTTCTATCATCGCTTTTGAGCTCCCTCTTTTTTCACGTCATGAGAAATTTGAATAAGCTTGTACATGGCCAAGCTAATCGGGCAATAAGCCTAGCACAAGGATGGCTTTCGATTGATGACCAAAGACGCCTCTTTTGCGAAAACCCCTAAGGTAAATCATGTATTATAGGAAGGATGTGGTGGTCATCTTAACGACATCCACGTGGCATGAAAAGATAGAACGTGCCTATCACCAAGTATAAATCTAAATCATGGTATCTGCACAGTCTTTCAAATAGGAAAGTGGAGTTTCCTAGACTGATTTGGCTTGCTTGGTATGGAATAACCTCTTTAATCCTTTCTCCACAGATGGAATTCAATGCTACAATACAAAATCGTGATGTGAAATCTATTGCAAGTAAGGCAGTCTTAATTCAACGTGACAGGAAAATCATGACTTGGATGTAGATTTAAATAAAGCACAACAGGATCAAGTCAGCTTGATCTCCATACAAACACACAGTCATCAGAAAAAACACACAGAGAGGAAAATAGAGTTCTTTATCGGAAAAGAAAAAGACTTGTTGTTCTATTAAAGTATATGGTATATAAACAGAAAATACAACTACCCAAAATACGCAGGAGAGCTCAGCATTTAAGAGATCTTGGTGAGAAGTACACCAACCGAATTTACTCACTGATGTGAGCTTAACTGTCAACGTACACCAACACCCCCCTTTAAGCGAAAGGTATGGAGTACACAGAGGTAGACAAAAGATGAGTCCCGGCTACATTGCCTGCTAAGGTACTCATGTACAAAAGGATCAAAAATAGATGAAAATATGAAGGAGAACTGAGACTACCCCCCCCCAAGGACAATGTCCTTCACCCCAAGCAAGGCACGAAGCTGAACATATTTCGTATGTGCCAAAGGTTTGGTGAATATATCAGCAACCTACAAGTCAGTTCTACAGTATTGCAAATCAATAGTATGTTCACGAATCAGTTGTCGGATGTAATGCATGTGGACCTCTATATGCTTGGTGCGTTGATGCTCTACTGGTTCCTTGGAAATATGGATAGCACTTTAATTATCGCACCAAATTACAGTAGGTTGCTCCTGCTGAAAACTAAACTCTGATAAAATCTGTCGAATCCAAATAGACTCTGTGGCAACATTAACAGCACCTCGGTATTCTGCTTCTGTAGAAGAAAGGGCGATGGCAGCTTGCTTCTTACTGGACCAAACAATAGGGCCAGAACCAAGGTGAAAGACAAAGCCAGATGTCGATCTGCAGTCATCAGGATCACCAACCCAATCATAGTCTGTGTAACCCACTAAATCTGCATTGCCATGGGATGAATACTTAATGCCATATGTGTTTGTCCCCCTAATGTACCGAAGAATCTGCTTTGCAGCTTTCCAATGGAGTTCATGTGGTTCCTACATGAATCGAGAAACCAAGCCAACTACATATGAGATATCCGGACGTATGTGAGTCAAATACAGTAGGCTGCCAACAAGCTGTCGATATAAAGTAGCATCCACCAAAGGAGTAGTGTACTTTGCAGATAACTTGACTCTGGACAAATATGGCGTGGGTGCAGATTTGCAATCTAACATGTGAAATCTGCTCAAGAGATCCAATGCATACTTGGGCTGAGAGAGACCTATCCCGGATGTAGACTGAGTGACCTGCAGTCCCAAAAAATAGTGAAGCAGCCCTAAATCTGCCATGTCAAACTGTTGTTGAAGAGAAAACTTCACTTGATCAATCAAGGTAGATGAACTCCTAGTAAGAATGAGATCATCCACATAAAGAACAAGGAGGAGAAGCTCACCATCTTGCCGCAAAATATACACATTTGAGTCAGAAAGGCAGTGAGAAAATCCTAAAGAGAGAAGAAAAGAATCCATCTTCTCATACCACGCCCTAGGGGCTTGTTTGAGACCATATAATGATTTTTTGAGCCTGCACACAAGTGAGGAGTCTTGGATAAATCCAATAGGTTGCTCCATGTATATTTCTTCTTGCAAATCGCCATGAAGGAATGCACATTTGACATCCATTTGGTGTACAATCCACTTACGAGATGCAACAATAGAGAGAACAGGGCGAATAGAATTCATTTTAGCCACGGGTGCAAAGGTTTCAGAATAGTCAAGTCCCTCAACCTATGAAAACCCTTTAGCGACCAATCGAGCCTTATATTTGTCTATAGAACCATCAGCTGCATGCTTGGTTCGATATACCCACTTGCACTGAACTAATTTTCTGCCTTTTGGAAGAGGGACCAAGGCCCAAGTGTCATTTTTCAGCAAGGAATTATGCTCTTCTTCCATGGCAGCATCCCATTCCACCATGGGCCTCATTAAAGTCTTTCGAATCTGAAGCGCAAGCCATAAATACTCGAGGAGTCCTTTGAAGAGAGGACCTCATTTTTCTTTGACCCCAATCAAGAAGTGGAGGATGTGAGCTTGCTGTTTGTTTTTCAAGCTCACTGTCATGAGCAGGAGCAGACAACTCAGAGGAAGGATTATCATATGAAGATGCAAAATGTTGAGGAGGATGCTCATCAAATCGAACACTCCTGCTAATGAGCAATTCATGTGTGTCGGGATGTAATAATCTATACCCTTTAACATCTTCTGGGTAGCCAACAAATATGCAAGGCTTACTTTGCATGTCCATTGCCCTGCGTTTGTCTTTTGGAATGTGCGCCCAAGCATTGCACCCAAAGACTCTAAGATGCCCAACAGAGGGTTTTTGTCCACTCCAAACTTCTTCTGGTGTCAACCCTTGAATAGCCTTATGAGGAGTGCGATTTTGAACATAGTTTGCACAATTTATCGCTTCAGCCCAAAACTGTGGGCCAAGACCTCTTGCATGAATCATACAATTTGCCATCTCTTTCAAGGTACGGTTTTTCCTTTCAGCAACATCGTTTTGTTGTGGACAATAGGGCACTGTATGCTGTAGCTGAATACCTTCAGTGGCACAATAGTCCCTAAACCTGTTATTGACATATTCCCCACCATTATCTGTCCGCAAGCATTTGATAGACTTTCCAGATTGTTTTTCAGCCAAGGCTTTGAACACAAGAAAAGTGTCAAAAGCTTCACTTTTGTTTTTCAAAAAATAGACCCATGTCCGTCTGGAATAGTCATCAATGAATGTAAGCAAGTAGCATGCCCTTTGAAAAGACAGTCCAGGAAAAGGGCCTGAAATATCACTATGAATAAGTTGAAGAACTTTGGAATCTCTCCAAGATTTTCCCTTATCAAAACTATCTTGAGGATGCTTTCCAAGGATACAGCCTGTACAAATACCTTCAAAAAAGGAGATAGGTGGAAGATCAGTGACCATGTTTTGCTCACTGAGTTGCTGAAGATAGCGATAGTTCAAGTGGCCAAATCGCTCATGCCATAATCTGCTTAATTCATTTGAATGAGCAAGCAATGCACTGCTAGAAGATGTTCGCTCAAAATGAGAAAACAAATACAAGCGTGCATTATGATCCACTTTCTCGATGGCAACAACTTGTGAAGGGTACTCAATTTCACAAACAATTACAGAGTCAGGGGTAAACAATACTGTCTTCCCTGCTCTAGAATTTGCAATCTGATAAATTGAGAGTAAGTTCGGTGAAAGATTAGGAACATGCGAAACATTATTAATCATCCCATCTATCATCTCAACAAAGCCTTGCCCTTTAACAGCCAAAGGTGAAGAGTTGCCTATAAAAATATGCTCAGTTTTGCATGAATTAATGGAAGAAAACAGATTCTTATGAGCAGCCATGTGATGGGTTGCTCCAGAATCAAATATCCATTCAGGTTCAGAAAAAGAGAAACCTGCTATAGCAAAGAGGGCTTTGGCATTCCCTGTATCGTTGCTGGCAGAAGATAGGCTAACATTTAGATTGTGTTTCTTCATTTCTGAAGACAGGACAACTAGTTTCTTAAAACGGTGAGATTCTGAATGACCTTCCTTTCCACAGAATGTACATTTAAGAGAATTTTTCTTCCCTTTAAAATCTAGCTTTGGAGAGGAATTTGAAGAGTTACTTGATTTTGAGCTGCGTGTTTGTTTCCCTTTATATGCCTTTTTATGTGGCATCCTTGAATTGGGAGGTGAGCTAGCTATTAATGCATGAGACTTAGAAGTAGAGCTAAGAGAGCCCATTTGAATGAGCTTATCCTGGTCACGAGTGAGTCTTTCAGCAAAAGCATCAAAGGTAGGCATTACAAAGTTTGGACCCAAGGCATCCCTAGTTGAATAAAATGTGGAAACAAACACTGAATATGATTCTCCTAACTTAGAGAGCACTGCATAAATGAGTTGTTCATCCTTTTTCTCAATATTGCAATCCTTCAGTTGAAGCCTAAGAGATTTGAACTTGGAAATGAAGTCTTGAATGGTGTCAAAATTATTAGGATTGAGACTAATTAGCTCATTTTCCAGTTGATGACCACGAATGGCATCTGTTTTACCAAACAATTGTTCCAGTTGATCCCATGCTTCATGGGGAGTGTCTATGCCTTCCAAATGAAACAGTGGTTCAGGTGAAAGAGAAAGACAGATCAAGCCTAAGGCTTCATCACAGTGATTATGCCATTTAGGATTTTCAACATTTTGTGTGGGTTCTTTTCTGTTCCAGTGGTTACCCTGTTCAAACCTTTACTCCTTAATAGAACAACCATTGTTGACTTCCAGGAAAAATAGTTGTGAGGAGTTAAAACAGGGATTGGCAACTTATCTGTCATTGTAAGGAAAAGAAGATGCCAAAGAAAAGGATTAAATGGTGACTAGTGATAGCTTCAAACAGTAGGTTTAGACTCTAGAGCAGAGAGCAGAGAAAAATGGCAAAAGAAAACTTGGATGCCCTGCAAAAACGCCCAGAAGCCGCTGCAGCCAATGAGGATGGAGGAAGCTAACGCCCTGCAGCTCTGATAGCATGTAGATTTAAATAAAGCATAGTAGGATCAAGTCAGCTTGATCTCCATACAAACACACAGTCATAAAAAAAAACACATAGAGAGGAAAACAGAGTTCTTTATCGGAAAAGAATAAGACTTGTTGTTCTATTAAAGTATATGGTATATAAACAGAAAATACAACTACTCAAAATAGGCGGGAGAGCTCAGCATTTAAGAGATCTTGGTGAGCAGTACACCAACCGAATTTACTCACTGATGTGAGCTTAACTGTCAACGTACACCAACATTAGAGTGGGAGGCGGAAATTAAAACCCAGACGTCTTATGCAATGGATGTAGCTCCAGAAGCACAGAATTGCTTTGGGTAATTGGTAAGCAGGAACTTGTCCTCAACGAGTGAGACATCAAGGTGCAGAAAGTTGGCAGAAGCGGGTTGAAATATTTGCAATGGCGAAAAGTGAGAGCAGCTCGGACTGTTGTCCAGATCATGGCGTGAAGAGAATATCGTCTGAAATGAAGATTCTACGTCATAAAGTGTCCATGCTAAAGCACCGTCTGAAATTGATTGAACGAGCCTACGAAGAACACTTATGTCAACTCGAACAAGAAGCTACAGGGAGCACCAAGCACAGGAAACTGAATCAGACCAAAAAATCGATGCTGAAGGCAAGACAATTCAAAACTTGGAAATGCGACTAGGTCTCCTCGAGATTCAGCTAAATAGGGTCTCGAGCAACTCCTCGAGGATCAAGCAAGACCCAAAATTACTAGGCATGCTCTTTGGAGAGGGCTCCTCCAATTTTTCATAAGTGTCTTAAGATGTTAGGATTTTTTTGTTGAATTTACTGTAGTAGGATGTGTAATATAACCGTTAAATCTCCTCAAGCAAGAGGATTTTTTGTAATTAGTAATAGGCTCTTAGTTTTTATTGATGCTCTAGTTTCTATGGGACATAAGTCTATAAACTCTATGATGTAATTTCTATGGCTAGCTCAGCCATAGCATTAATGCAAAAACACTACTAGTTTTGGTTTAAAAAAATACATTTGACACCCCCTTGACCACCAATTACAACATTATGACATATTTACCCGAGAGACACAAAAAGCAAGGAAAATTTTAATGATTTGTAATTTTTTTGGTGTAAAAACCTTGACGAATCTTGTTGATTATCAAATTTCCAACCATAAAATGTTTGGCGATATTTTTTTAAAAATATTCAAATTTCCAAAGGTTTTATATAGTTTTTGGAAACACCAGATGCAGGTGAAGACACAAGGTGAGATGACATGGAGGCTTGAACCCAAGCCAACGCGTGTGTATTAGCATGCAATTTATGACGAGAGGTGGCGCACTCTCAGTTTCTAGGAGAGGCTTTATGGGGGAAGTTCTCCAAAGCGTGAAGGGTAAATGTAGCACGCAGAAGCTGTGTGACACGATGGGTGGAAGTACAGGCCGTATGGAGGATCAGATAGGGGGAATGATGGAAACGGGTGGGGAAGACGTAAGCAGCGAGGGTCCGTGGGTAAATGCTTTGTCTCCCTTAATGGAAATTTGCCTTAGCACTTATGTGACTGCCTCTGGCACCTCCAACATCATTTATAAACAACATGGTGAACAAGGAATGTGCATGGCGAAAGGTGGCATCTTGGCTCTGGGTAGTTACACTAGACGTCTGTTGGAGCTTTCTGGGGTGGTGAGCAAGAGAATGAACCTAAAAGGGGAGATGGGGGGGTCTGAGGAGAGAGTTAAGCGCATGGAAATCATAGAACAGTTGTGGGATGCTCAAGTTTCCTGGTTATACTGGGCATCCATTCGTCCCTCGATCCCGTTAGATATCGAGATGATGGAGCAGGGGATATGGTGCAAGTTGGAGGAGGTTCAACCGTCGATGGAGGTCACGGCTCTGGAGCAATGCATCTAGGACCCAAGTTCATTGCATGCTCTTCGGGGGTTGTATGAGAAGACAGTTGCACTCTACTGGTTAATTAAGGGTCTCCTCAGGCGGGTGCTGCTAAAACGAAAAGAGGAGCGTGGGACAAAATTCCGGTTGAGTTCTGGAGAGATTTCTATGTTGATACTAGGCTTCTGCATATGAAAATTGACGCCATTGGTAAAAAACTGGGCATTCCCTTCCTCCCGCAACTCGACGTGGTGGAGACTACGGATGCTACGAAGCAACCATGGACGAGCGAGGCGACTGGGGTCCGGGACCTGTGTGGCTTCTCCTTCTCTGAACTTCCAGGTTCCGTAAAGACTTGGCTCTTTGTTTCTGTTTTCTGTCAAATTAGAGTGAAATCAAAATTTTGGAATGTTCATGTTCGGTTACTTGTCAATGTTATGGATGATAGTATATGCAGCCTTCAAGGATTCGACCGTAGTCTTGAGTATCTCAATTATGTTTTGATATGGTTTATGTTAAAAGCTTACCAGTATGTAAAGCCTTGTTTTCTCCTTTGGGGGGTTCTATGGGTCGGCTCGTATTAAAAAACATTGATTAGGTGGATATCTCAGAAGGCCATGATGACAGTTTTGGCTTAAGACATATGTAATACTTCGGTGGAATGTTAATATAATATGATTTACTTACAAAATAAAAATAATAAAATATATATATAGGTTTAGGAAAAATTTGGCAATTTTTTGAGTGAAAATTTTTAATTCTATGGAATTTGGGTGAATCATGTTAGGAAAAAATGGAAAATGGTGAATATTGTTTTTGGAAAAACCTAGAAAAATAGCCATGGGCTAAATTTCACCACTACCATTTTGCATACCAAAAAAGTCATATTTTACAATAAAAACATGGTGACACACTTAATACATGACATCAAACCAGACTCAAACACCAACTTGAGGCAAACACATTATTACATACTATGACTTTGGAAGAGTGAGTGAAAAACCTAGACAAACACAGAGTGCCAAGTTCATCTAAGTGAAAAAAAAACACTCCAAAGCAGTGATAATACAAGTGATTCATTCAAGCTAGCCCTTTTACACATATAATAGGATGTCATGCATTTTTCACAATCATCTTCTTTTGACCATGGGAAAAAGAGATGTATAAGATGAAGTACAAGGAGCAAAAGATTGCCTAAGTTGGATCATGGAACTGGAGGTTCCCTGGTTCTTTGATATCTTTTGTCTCCATGATCATCCTGCTAGTAACAATGAGTCAAAAATGTTGAAGATTTAAGATCCAAACTGGAAAAGAATATTGTCCACATGGTAATGCATCTTGAAATTGATAAGCCATCATCGCCACTTCTTTCATTAATTTGGAATCTAAAAGTGCATAAGGTACAAAGGTCAACTCCACTTCCCTAAGGGAGAGGGAATACACCATTCATTCAAGAAGTTCTAGATAGGGATCTTATGCCCTCCCAACCCTTTGAGCCCATTACACAATTTCCTTGCATTCTCTCTAGGAATAACAAGGATGAGTCTAGATCAAAAGATAGCACTCTTATCCACTCTTCTAAGTATTACTTGGATCGCCCCAACCTACTAGATATCAACTTTATTCGAGGAAGAAAGAGCCCCCATATGATTCAGCGTAAGTAGAAGTTATATTAAGTTTAGACATTGAATCTTACAATGAATCTTTTATGTGAAGAAAGGCACAAAAGAAAGCAGAGAGAGATGTTAGACTAGAGAAACAAACAAAAAATCAAATGGACCTTTACCATGGGGCATGACCCAAGCCAAGTTACCTAATGATTGTCCTTTCTCTCAACATTAGTGGTATGGGTAATGTCCCACAAAAAACTTGCCCTAAGAGAGTGTGTAGTCTCTACCAATTGGATATAATTACTTCTAGAAACTATGGAGAAGGGATCAAAGTGGAAAGTATCTTGTCAACCTCTCTGAAAAGATGGAATTGCCTATAACTAAAAGTAAATGGTAGATCAAAGGAACTTATTTCAAGTTGGAACCATTCCTTTACTACAACTACTTCTTATTTATAGTCTAACATTCCTTGGAAACAAGTCAAAGATGTTTTAGTCATAAACATAGCAAAAAAAAAACCTTCTAGGAAGACTTCTTACGTCAAGTTCCTAAATCAAGAGAATATAACTATTGAGGGGGTCTAAAATTTTAACACCAAAAGCTTTGAAATATGGGGATCCACTTCCCAAAAGGACCCACTTTGTAGTTTGGAAATGAGGGATTACTATGATGTGGACCCTATCGAAATTATACTAACAAGATCAAGGGAATATGTTATCTCCAAGAGACTAGATCGATTTCTCGTATCCAAAAACACTCTAACTGACGTAGATAGATTTAGAACTTGGATTGGTAGAGGGAGTTCTTTTCACAACTATAAAGGATGAAAACAAAACTCTTAGCCTTTTTAAATTCAATCCTAAGTAGTTAGAAGATGGGGAGTTTATATACCTAGTCAAGGAGAAGTGCAAACCTTCTAATGTTGACACTAAAGGTTAGACAAGAGAAACAAAAAAATTCAAATGGACCTTTAGCATGGGGCATGCCCTAGGCCAAGTTACCAATTTACCCCTTTCTCTCAACATTAGTGGTATGGGTAGTATGCCCCACAAAAAACTTGCCCTAAAGAGAGTGTAAAGAGAGTGTGTAGTCTCTACAAATTGGATATAATTACTTCCAAAAACTATGGTGAAGGATCCAAAGTGGAAAGTATCCTGTCAAACTCTCTGAAAAATGGAATTTCTTGTTACTATAAGTAAATGGTAGATCACAGGGGTCTTGTTTCATGTTGGAACCATTCCTTCACTGTAACTACTTCCTATTGATTCCTTGGAAATGGGTAAGAATTTTTTTAGTCATAAACCTAGCAAAAAGAACCCTTCAAAAGTAACCCTATAGTAAGACTTCTTAAGTCAAGTTTCCCAATCACTGTAGTAAGACTTCTTAAGTCAAGTTTCCCAAATCAAGAGAATATAGTTGTAGTAAGACTTCTTAAGTCAAGTTTCCCAAATCAAGAGAATATAGTTATTGAGGGGGTCTTAAATTTTAACACCAAAAACTTTGAAACATGGGGATCAACTTCCCAAATGGACCCCCTTGACGATTTTTTCCTTTGTATTTTGGAAATGAGGGGTTACTATGATGTGGACCCTATCAAAGTTACACTAACAAAATCTAGGGAATATGCTCCAAGAGACTAGATCAATTTATGGTATCCAAAAATATTCTAACCGGTAGATAGATTTAGAGCTTGGGTTGGTAGACAAGGTAATTTTCACCACCTCCCAACTCATCTACAACTGTAAAAGGATGAAAACAAGCCTTTTGGCCCTTTTAAATTCAATCCTAAGTGGTTAGAAGATGACGAGCCTATTTCCCTACTTAGAAGATGACGAGCCTATTTCCCTCGTTAAGGAGAAGTACATACCTTTTAACATTGACACTAAAGGCGCGACACTTCAATTTTATGAGAATCTCAAGAAAAAAAATCTTTATAAATTGGGCTATCCACATCCACAAATGCAGACCTTATGAGTATGGTAATAGAAATATCCTCAATGTTTAACCATAATTATATTGGGGTATTCATAAAGATGAATAAAAAATAAAACCAGCCTAGATCCAAATCCTAGGCTCTATCAAGCGCCAAGAGGGAACAAATCTCCCGAGGTGCAAACCTCTTTGTCATTTCACCATTTCGTACATTTTGATTTATTTGTTGTTCTGCAACTTGATTTCTTTGTTCTTCCAACTGCTTCAACTTTCTCTCTCGATACACTCTTTGTCGATCAACGTTTCGTTTTCTTTGTTCCTCTCGTTCTTCTGTTGTCAATTCGTCTAACTTTCTTTTTCGATATTCTTTTTGTTGTTCTGCGTTTCATTTTCTTCGTTCTTCTAGTTCTTATGTTATCATTTCGTCCAAATTCCTTTTTCGAAATTATTTTTGTTCTTATGCTTTTCGTTTCAAGTCTTCTTCTCGTTCTTTTGTTGTCACTGAAATCAATGCATCCATACACTGAAATCTATGTGTCCATACATTGAAATCAATCCGTCCACAAAATAACATCTACACTGAAAAATATGCAATAAAAAACCCCATACACTGAAATCTATGCATCCATTCACTGAAATCAATGCGTCCATACACTAAAATGTATGCGTCCATACACTGAAATCAATGCGTCCACAGAATAATATCTACACTGAAAAATATGCAATAAAAACCCCATACACTGAAATCTATGCGTCCACAGAATAACATCTACACTGCAAAATATGGAATAAAAAGACCCAATACACTGAAATCTATGTAAGTATAAAACTCACTTTACATGATAATGAAATTCAATTTATTTACGAAATTATATATTTAAAAAAAAAGGTGATCTAGGAGGATTGAACCTTGGACCTCACACCCATTATCCCAACACCCTTACCACTATACCACATGTAGTTCTTATTATACATAGTAAAGAACTTATATACTTATATGTATATATTAATATATATTTTAATAAATGGACAACGGGAGGGAGGGGTGCGAGCTACACCCACTAGATCAATAAGATTTGACCCCGTGACCTACCTATGACCACCACAATGTGCGACCAATGTGATACACCCTAATTATGTTGTTACTATCTATTAATAGTTTATATTTAAATAGATATAATAAATTTATATCTTTTTTAAATTTAAATAGATTAAATTTTAAATTTGAACATATTAAATTTTAAATATTAATTTTGAATTTAATATAAAATTAATATATTTAATTTGAAACTTAATATATATTAAATTAAATATATTTAATTTATATTAAATTTAAATTTTGTTTAAATTTAATTTTAAATTTTGTTTACATATAAATATAAATTTTGTTTATATTTAAATTTAATTTTTGTTTAAATTTAAATTTTGTTTAAATATAAATATAAATTTTGTTTATATTTAAATTTAATTTTTGTTTAAATTTAAATTTAATTTTTGTTCAAATTTTGTGTAATGCAGGATGCAGGCCGGCGGGCGAGAGGGTGCAGCAGGCGGGCTGAAGGGAGGGAGGTCGCGACAGCAGGAGGGAGGAAGGTGGAGGGGAGGAGGAGGCGCGAGGGGAGGGGAGGCGGCTGCACAGGCAGGAGGGAGGGAGCAAGCCGGTGGTGGGAGGGTGCAGCAGGCGAGCGAGATGGAGGAGGTGGAGGAAGGTGGAGGGGAGGAGGAGGCGCAAGGGGAGGGGAGGCGGCTACGCAGGCCAGAGGGAAGCCGGCGGCGGCGGGTGCAGCAAGCGGGCGGGAAGGAGGGAGCTCGCGACGGCAGGAGGGAGGAGGTTGAGGAAGGTAGAGGGGAGGAGGAGAGGACGGAGGGAGCTGCGGCGGGAGGGAGGAGCTGTGGCAAGAGAGAGGCGGCCGCTGCGACAGGGAGGAGGGAGAGAGGAGGCGGTTGCAGCAGTCCGCGGAAGGAGATTGCAGGTGGGAGGAGGTTGCGGCTCCAGCAATAAATTTATTTGAAATTTAATTTCAAATTTAAGTGAAATTAAAATTTAAAATTTTAAACAAATTTAAAATTACGTATTCGGTGCTCAGAACACTTGGCTCAGATTTAAAATTAGCTATTCGCCACTCAAAATGCTTTCTCTTCTCTGCAGAATCGTGTTTTATAAATTTGTATGATTTTTTTTGTATTATGTTTGTTTTTTGTATTATATATAGTCACCGTTTCTAAATTCACATCGTTTCTAAATAGCCGACCAAATATATCTATTACTCTTAAAATTAATTTGTTACATGAGGGGCTTTACTTTTAACTTTAATTATAGTCAGTGTTTCTAAATGCTTTCTAAATGGCCGACCAAATACTTTCTAAAAACAACTTTTAACTTTAATTTGTTACATGAGGAACGTCACATTTAACTTTAATTTGTTACATGAGGAACGTTACCAAAAGTAACGTTACAACATCTACACATAATCGGCAAGTAAAAAGTAACGTTATATGTTACATGTGAGGAACGTTACATGTTACAACATCTACACCATAATCGGCAAGTAAAATTTGATCCCACGTCCTTTTATTTTTGTTTATTAATGGTCGACGTTACAATATTTAATTTTATTATTTGGTTATTAATTTTTTACTCGACACGTGTTACAACATCTCCCTCATACTACACTCGACAAACTCACACATGTTACAACATCTCCCTCATACTAGGCTGTAGAGGACCTCTCAATGCAATGAAGGATCTAGAAGCAAAAATGAAGCACATGCAAGAATGCAAAGAAAGTAAAAAGCAAATGAAAAGCAAGACAGCTAGCTGAAGAAGATGCAACAACTTGAATTTTTCAAGCACCTGCAACTCACCAAATTAATATTTATACCAACTTGTTGAATTTTTCAAGCATCTGCAACTCACCAAATTAATATTTATACCATTTGGGAAATGAAAAAAGAAGGGAGGTAAAGCAGATTTAAGGGTTGCACATTTCTAGAAATTTTACCATGAGCCTCTAAGAGAAAACATAATTTCCAAATGCAACTCACCAAATTAATATTAATACCATTTGGGAAATGAAGGGAGATGGGGTAAAATAAGGAAATTCCAAGACCAAGCGGGTCTAGGGGTTGCACATTTCTAGAAATTTTACCATGAGCCTCTAAGAGAAAACATAACAAATATAATTAAAATGATTTTTGTCGTCCCAACATCAAAATGATGAAGCAAATGAAGATCTAATGGCAGCAGCTAAAATGAGTAGTGGATTATTTCCAAAGGAAAAAGAAATAAACCGTCGCATTGATTGTTGCAGTATAGAATTTTTTGTTAGAATTTTTTTGTTAGAGGTTTAATCCAAATGATGGAAGAATCCAAAGTTTCAAGGAAGACGATGGATATCAGACAAGTTCCTCTATGTGAATCAATTTACAAAATAAGCTCGAAAGAAAGATCTGACTATATCAAGGGAGCATTTAGGATGTGGCTCAAGAGGGCTTCACACCATAAAGGTTAAAAAATGGCAATGATCATAAAAGAGCGGCATTTGACGAGTTTCTTATACATCAATGTCACATCTTGAAAGAGCAGTTAAAATGTCACGTTTTGAAAGAGCAGTTAAAATGAGTAATGAATTCTTTCAGGAAAAGCAAAAAACCAGCAGTTAAAATGAGTAGTGAATTCATTCTTTCCAAAGGAAAAACAAAAAACCATGGCATTGATTGTTGCATTGGAAATTTTTGTTAGAATTATATGATCTTATTAGAGAGTTTTTTATCCAAATAATGGAAGAATCCGAAGTTTCAAGGAATATGGAATCATTAAATTTTACATTCTTATCACAAATCCCCAAAAAGATTTATCTTTCTAAGGTTTCAGCCAAAGATCACCATTTCATCTTTATGGATTTCAAACAAATCTCCCTATATAATTCAATTTACAAAATAATCTCCATAGTTATTGCCAATAAGCTCAAGAAAGATCTATCTAACTCTATATCAAGGGACCAGTTTGGATATGGCTAAGGGGGCTTCACACTTTAAAGGTAGAAAAATGGTAATGATCATAAAAATAGATGTCCAAGGTATTTGACAAGTTAATTTCCTTATAGATCAAGGTGACGTTGATTCACATTAGAAACACTTTAGATATGGTGAATTGGATCTTAAGTTGTCTCCCAAGAGTGCCCTTCTTTGTCCTCGTTAATGGATTAGCTTCAAAATTCTTCTCTCCAGCTAGACAGACGTCTTAGGCCCTCAAAGCAACACAATAATTGATTACAACAAAATGGGATTATAAATGGCATCAAAAAATTGTATAGCCCTCCACCTGACTCATCTACGGTTTGTTGATGATGCCCTACTAGGGGCACTAAAAAGGTTAAAGAAATTAAAGCGATTAAGTAAATAACCAAGTCTACTACCTCGTTCATTGGAATTCCAAAAGCACAAGCAAGGTTCATTCACACAAGTTAATTTCAATACTATTGATTTTGATTTTGGTAGATCCAAATTCTTGAGATTCCTTGTAAAACGCAATGGTTGTAACTGCAAACACTGGAGATGGTTATATGAGAAAATTGAGAAAAGGTAATCAATATGGTGTAATTGATCGCTGACCTGATGAATAATTGACTTTGGTGAAGTTAGTATCTATTGGCACTCTCTGACAGGCGTTTTAAAGGCATACTGCAAACACTGGAGATGGTTATATGAGAAAATTGAGAAAAGGTAATCAATATGGTGTAATTGATCGCTGACCTGAGGCATATTGACTTTGGTGAAGTTAGTATCTATTGGCACTCTCTGACAGGCGTTTTAAAGGCATACTTTAAATGATTAAGAAAAAATGTTTTAAATTTCTTTGGTCTGGCAACGAATCTTCCTCTCGATTGAGGAAGTAATTGCCACACTCAAGAAAAGATGAAAAAAAATGGAAAAGATGGAGGTTTGGAGGTATAAAATATAAAGAATCAAAGAGGGTTTCCTCTCAAAGTAGGAAGTAATTGCCATAAAAAGAAAAAAGGATTGTGGTTAAAAGATATGCACTCCGTTGGAGGCCATCATTACCAAGAAGGAATCGCCAGACCAAAAGAAGATGGAGGTTTGGGGTTAAAAGATATGCACTCCTTTTGGATGCCATCATATTCTCTTGGCAAAAATGTGTGGATCCATCATTAGAGGACTGGATCTGAATCCCAGCAAAACCAATTTCAAATGTCTCACAGGACTGGATTAGACTCCTTGCAAAACCTATTTCAAATGTCTCGCAGGACTGGATTAGACTCCCAGTGAAACCTATTTCAAATGTCTCTCATGTGTGGAAGGCTCTTATTCAATATTTTCTTCTTCTAGGTAATTGACTTCTATGAAAGGATAGGTAAGGACCCCTGGATAGAATGTGAAGGAATCCACAGGATGCTTGGTGCAGCTATTGTCTTAATAACAATGGTA
Organism: Larix kaempferi; assembly: GCA_027924585.1. Lineage (NCBI taxonomy): Eukaryota > Viridiplantae > Streptophyta > Pinopsida > Pinales > Pinaceae > Larix > Larix kaempferi. The sequence goes on from BSBM01000510.1 coordinate 32,541,540, forward strand.
TTTTCTCTCTTGCTGAAGGCTGGAGATCCCAAGTCAACCACCATTTGGAAACAAGGCCAGAAAACTACAACGTCATTAGGCTTGGAAAGTGCTTCAAAGGATCGCTGAAGGGTAAAAATGGTCTTGTTGAAATATTACATAATAGAGGACAATATAAAAGAGAAAAAGATGTAGCTCACCGGCCCCATATTCCCTCAAAGATGTGTGTGTTAAAAGGAGATTATTCACAGCATCTAAATGGTTCAAATGGATGAAGAACTTGGAACAGTCCAACTATATGGTAGAAGCAATTGATAACTTACCAATGTTTATGGGTGAAACTGATAACTTCCCAAGACTTACGAGTGAGGATGCTGATAGGATTACTTATCAGAATCTGGCTTCTTCAATACTACAATACATATGAAAACTCTCAGAGATGCTTCTTTATACCAAGTGTTTCGAACCAGAAAGCTCCACGTTATCTTTGCCATTAGGGTTTAGGGTCAAAGCTCCGTGAAACATGCGGGGAAATGCACTTAGTAGTAGGGTTTAAGGTCAAAGCTCCATGAAACATGCAGGGAAATGCACTTAGTAGAAGGGTTTAGGGTCAAAGCTCCGTGAAACATGCAGGGAAATGCACTTAGTTGTCAAATTCAGCCACACTTACTGAGACCAAGAATTGTATGTTTTACTGAGCTCGTAATTTGTAAAATAGTCTTCGAGGGAACAAGGCAGTTATAGTGTCATGCCAAACCTGGGGGATGGCTTGAATTCAATCTTGCACTTGCATGGAGTCGAACTTATGACATGGCTTGAAGTCGCTGCTGAGATATAATTTAAAATGAAACTTAAACAAAACAAATCCTAATCCATCATGAGTTTCTGGAGGAAACTGTGTTCAACTTTATAAACTCATGATGAATTTTATAAACTGTGAAAACCTATACTCAAAAATCCTAAACTAGCCTTAAACAAGATAAAAAGGTGCAGCCTTCAAAAATTAATAAACTTCACATGTAATTTCATCCATCTGTGAAATCCCAGCTGCTAAGTAATCCCACCAGCGAAATACTTCAAGGTTGGATAGATCCCCATATTTAATGTTATAACTGTTTAATATATCCATTCATCTTTGGCCTACTGACCATCTTGAGCAGTAATGATGATGAATCCACTAAAAATCATATGTTGGACTCTCGTTAAGTACTAATGATGAATCCACAATCCACTAAAAATCATATGTTGGACTCTCGTTAAGTACTAATGATGAATCCACAATCCACTAAAAATCATATGTTGGACTCTCGTTAAGTACTAATGATGAATCCACTATAATCATATGTTGGTGGACTCCTTTCACAGAAGAAATGAAGAAAAAAGCCATAAGACTGTCAGTAGATGCAAGCAGATGGTCAGGTAAATCCTTGAACGAAGCCTTGGGTTAAAAATCATGCAGTAACAAACCACCAAATCTATCCCAGTTGTGAGGTCTGGGCCATACAGGTATCAAGAAATTCTATCTTGTACCAAGGCAGAACAGTTTCCTCTTCCATGCTGTTAAATATATTTCTGAAGAAGTGAAATAGCAAACAAAAGAAAAGGTCACCCGTTTAAGTCACCCCCAAGAAATTGACAAATTTAGGCCTTGGGGTTTCTTTGATGGGGCCAGGCCAAGGGAACCGAGGAAACAGTGGGAGCTGATGGCATCATGCACCTTTCATAATGCAGAAATCTTTCTTTCATGCTTGGGCAGGAAATATGTGGCAGAAATGCATGACCTTTTAAACTTATGATGTTAGCAACATAGAGGGACAGATAACCACAAGACCTTTGCTGGATCAGGTGAGAGATGCTGCTGCCCAATTCAGTGTTATCTCTTTCTCTCATGTTACAAGAGACCATAACAAGGTTGCATGTGAATCATCAAAACAAGCAATATAATAAGTGCAGTGATGCAGGAGCATCTTGCTCTCATTAAAAAAATTTAGGTGTTAATTAGACCTTAGGGTTCTGATATTGCCCAAGGGAGTGGTCTCATTGTAAAAACCTTGTAAATATTAGAGTTTGCAAAGCTAGCTAGAAGGCTCTAGGCTAGCAAGGTGTTAGGCAAGTCATTAAGTTATTAGTAATGAATGGTGATGAACGATTGTATCCGAATCTGCACAAGGTGGCAGAATTCATTGATATTGGAGTCATGAGTCATTAGGTGGATAGGATGGAATGTTTATTTTGGGGAATTAGTTGCTATTAATTTTGGAAGTCTGTTAGGGTTTTAGGGAGCTGAAAGAAGAGCTTCTAGATATAAAATGTAAGCCTACAGGCATGATTAAAATGTAAGCCTACAGGCATGATAGGGGAGGAGATGAACAAGTAACGAGAGGATCAGGCCATAGGTAGCTGAGAAGAAATCTCAGAAGTAAATCAGGGTTTGATTTTAGTTTGAACAGTTTGATTCTGTCAATGGAAGAAAAGATTCATCATTTCTGTGTATGTATTTATGCATCTTTGTGAATGTGTTAAAGCTGTGATGAATGTTGATTTATTTGAGGAATCCATGCTTGTCTATGTGTAACCTTGATGGCACATCAATTTACATTTGGTTAAGTTGCTGGTGAGGAATGAAATAACTAGTTTTTGTTCATAAGGAAATAGGGTAAACCCCTTTGGGAGATAATTGATTTGGGAATCCATTTGAGAAACCATGAAAGGATAATATTGATGGCATCAAATATCAGAGTGATTCTTAGTATTAAGTCTAAATGGAAATCCGGTTCTTGTGCATTGTATTTCTTGTTACGAGATGTGCTGTTGAAAAAGGGAAAACTCATTATTTCCTTAAGGAGTTTCAACCCAAGGGTGACCTGTTACTGAATCTTGGTGTTTTATTAGGTTATAGAGGAAGTCAAGAAATGTATAATCATTGGTGAGTTGCAGGTGCTTGAAAAATTCAAAAGGTAAGAGAATCTTCATTTAATAGTTCACACAGTAGATAGAATTTACGCATTGGTTGGTTAATGTGTTCGAATTTACGCATTGGTTGGTTAATGTGTTCTATTGAGGAGTCAACCTCATTGGACCCATATGTTAATTCAGTCTTATGGAAGGAGAACGAGTGAATAAATGAAGTTCCAGAAATCTTCATATATTCTATGCAGTGATATAAATCTTGAATGATTTGGGGTAATCATGTGAACAACTTAGGATGGGAAGCTGTTGTGAGTTCCAGTTTCTTGAAGATGAGTTGAATCACATATTTGTATGAGAGGGGTTGTGAGTAAACAGATTGTTGTGGTGAGAAGTGCCTAGTTGTGATATGAAGTCAATGTTTGATTTGAACAAGCAAGAAGATAGTCTAAGGAAAATAAAACAGTGATCTTGCGGCCTAGAGCAGGGTATATATGTTTAAGGGAAGGTTCTGGTAGCATAGTTGAATTTCTGTGACCTATTATAACTTTTGTGGCATACTCGCACTTCTGCTATGTTATTTGATTTCTGTAGCACATATAGAATCTGAAAATGTCTACGGAATGAAGAAAAGGGAGTTCATAAAGAGTAGAAAAGCAGGGATCTGAGGATCACTGCATCATGGAGGGTGCTCTCACAGTAGTAGAGTCTGCCAGGGAGTATGACATCCATCCAGCAATCATACAATACTTTGCTTTCGAGATGGACAGGCTGTTTTTTCTGGTTAGCAATTCCCAATATTCACAGTTCCTTTTTCCCTGTTTTCGACAAGTAAAAGAGAGACCTTGCTGATAATACAGTTGCAACAGGTTTCTGAATAAAACAGCGAATCTTCTACAGTCAACAGTGTTAAAGATTTCTTTACAGATAAGCAATAAAGCAGGGTTCAGCACCTAAAACTTGTCGCAAAGCATTACAGCCAAAAATGTTTTTTTGTTTTGAAGTGTTTAAGTTCTTCACAGATGAAGAACAAAGCAGGGTTAGTACCTATAGCCTATCTTAAAGCCTATTGGCCAGCAATATTTTGTGATGAAGTTCAGTTTTTAGAATCGACAGTCTAGTAATTTAAAGCCTGGAAACTAAAACTTTAGCCAGAAGTTAAAGAACTCGAATGATTTAAAACAACAATTTACTGTTAATGCAAAGCCTGAAAAATACTTCCATGATATAGTTGGACGATGCAGGACTGCTGCAGTCCAACGCTTATGTACTTGAAATTAAAAAAAATTGTAATGGCAGTCTACCCTTTTATTCTTGAAATGGCAGTGCCAAAGATGACAGGGTAGAAAGTATGTGATAGGAAGCTTCTATAGTCTATATTTTCAAAAAGATTTTCCAAACAGTGGAGCTTTTGTCAGTGCCTAAGATACATATGAAATGTAATTCAATTTTCATCTCAAATAAAGTTGCAAATGTTCCCTTTGAAATAAACTAAGGATGAGGAACTTAGTTTGAATTTAAACATAAAAACAATTGAGATTTTAGTTTTACATGTAAACAACAAGTAGACAGTATATCTTTAAAATACAAGTTTACTCACTTTAATTATGCATCCAATGAATACAGTGCTAGGCAGTGAAATTCACTCAGCAAAGATATGATGTATAAGCACATAACAAAACCATGACCATGATCTAAGAAGACTAAGCATTGTCAAAATTAAAGCAACTCCAAGATATTCACTGCACTATCCTAGCATATATAAAGACTTCTGTTATATAAAACTTTATCCTTTGGAGAAAACAACTAAAAGATGTGCAGGCTTAACAATACTATATACTACAAAAAAGGTTTGCATTATTGATGTCAAATTATTGCATTGGAATTCATGGTGAAAACTTCATAACAAAAAAAGTAATCCCAGAAAAAAAGATTAATTCATTAAGAACAAATGCAATCAGAATTGCTCAATGTAAATTAGACGGCAAAAATTCATTAGAAAATCAAATGGTTACACCTATAAACCATTCCTAGTCCCCTAAGCCTACTACTATCATCAAACTTGTCCTTCAAACAATTCCTCATACTAACATGCATGATAGTAGAACTAACTATTTTCACAGAAAATAGAACTCCATATGAATATGTTTACGCTTCTCAGTTTTAAGGAAATAAATAACAGTAATTGATCAACGATTTGCCTTAGCAACACGCTCAACTTCATCCTTCTTCTTGATCGCATAACTGCAGAGAGGAAAATGTTGCAGTCATTCTAGTGCCATTAATTATCACTTAAATCATAAATATTGTAAGTGAGAATGACATGGGAGTAATAAGAGAATAACTCGTGATTATAAAAACAATTGTGTAAGGAAATATAAAAAAAAAAGCACTTATACCTGTTTGAAGATCCCTTCGCAGCATTAATAAGCTCATCTGCAAGGCACTCAGCTATTGTTTTTATATTTCGGAATGCACTTTCTCGGGCACCGGTAGTGAGCAGAAAGATTGCTTGATTGACACGTCTCAAAGGAGAGATATCAACTGCTTGACGTCTTACAACACCAGCAGAACCAATTCGAGTTGCATCTTCTCTTGGACCACTGTCAAAATTTAGAAAGACTTATTAACGAACAAGGAGACCATTTTTATTGTACATTTCCAAGGGATGGCAAATAGCGATAAGGGGTAAGTTCAACACCAAATCGCAAATCTACAGAAAAAAACTAGGAAAAATTATCGTACCTGTTAATAATAGCATCTACTATGACCTGTATTGGGTTCTGATCAGTAAGGAGATGAATTATTTCCATAGCATGTTTCACTATTCTTACAGCCATCAACTTCTTTCCATTGTTACGCCCATGCATCATCAAAGAGTTAGTCAATCGTTCAACAATAGGACATTGAGCCTTCCGAAACCGTTTCACTGAGTAACGCCCAGCTGTGTGTGGAACAAATGTCGCATGCTTTTCCGGTGAGATAGCTATGTAATCTGCTAGTGATAGATCATTAACCTGCAGAAAAACCACAATTAAATCATACAAAATTCCCAGCAGTGCTTCAAGAATGTGCTCTACTATGATGTCCAGAAACACAAGCCACCAGAGGTAAATAGACTTCTTTTTTGAAGTGGACCTCTGTAACCCATAGAAGCCGTATTAGCAAGATATTCAATAGTTCACTAAAATTGACCAAAATGACAAAAGGCTCCAAAATAAACAAAATTTAAAATTCAGTGTCTTGAGATGTCAAAAACCACCACAAAATCCTAAAAACAATTGTTAATAACATAATATAAAATAAAAGATGAAAAGAGCATACAGAATTGCTTGGGCATTTGAAAAGCATAATTTTGTTTTTAACAAAATTACATTTTCTTCCAAGGAAATAAAAGGAGAAGAACATACAATACATAATTTCTGACACTAGCTCGATGACAACCCATTTAAATGAAAACGCTAAACCAAAAATACCCAAAATTTGTTAATAACATAAAACACCAAAAATACTTAAAGAAACGTTTATTCTCAACAAAGAAAGCCACAAGAATCCCCTGAACAATAATAATACAGAACTTGTTCTTTGTGATTACCTTGATAACATCACCAAAGAAATAAAAATGATAACATGTAATCAAACCGTATGTTCAAAAGCAAATCATGCAAATGGAAAATAACACGGTATGATGGAGACATTTACAGAGAAATCTAGCCCATGTTTTAGAATATGTGCTTCATCAAATATAGGTAATTTGAAAAGTGCATTGGACTAAAGAGACAGCATACTAACAAATTTGAAACTGTCAAATCATGCTAGACAATGAAGGAAGCTTGGGGCAAGCATAAACCCATGCTTATTGAGCACTCACATTCCCATCATGGCTTGGGAAATCCTTAACACCATTACAAGATAAATTCAAAATTTGGCAGGATGGGTGCTGAGAGAATACTTACCCCACTATCTATCAGCCACTGCATTGGACCTATTATCAAGGGAGGGTGTGCAAAGACAAGAAGGGCAAGAAAATATCAGAATGCTGAAGACCCAATCCCAGATGTATTCCTATACAACTGTGAAGAATGCACTACTGGTGCAGGAGCATCTGCTCACTGAAACAATTAAAATAGTAAATCAGACCTTGGGGTCTTGATCCTTGCCAAGAGGGGTTTTATTTGTATAATATTTGTGTAAATTTCTAAAATTGGTAGACTAGAGTTTAGAAGGTTCTAAAAAGTGATGAGTCAGAATAACTAGACTAACTGTTTAAGAGATGACTCAAGAGGTCTGATATTGAGCTGCTGGAATGTAACAGTCAGTTTCATGACTTGTTGATTCTGAATAATAAGATAGGAGTCTATTTTTAGAATCTGTTGCACAGATGTAGGAGGTCAGTTACAGGTTTGTAGGAGGTTGTTAGATGAGCTGTATAATTCTATTTCTCCTTATAATGCAAATTCCCAGAGTGAGAAGGGTTCAAGTGAATTACTCAAGAAGCTAATTTGTAAAGGGTTCTGGTCCAGAGGGTCCAAGAATGGGGACTTGGCCGAACAGAGGAGTAGGGTAGGTTTTGTATGTACAGTTTTAATGCATGGAAGAGATTTACTGTGTATATTTACTGTTGTTCAATCATCTGTGTGATTATGAATGAAGCTATCTGTGTGAATTTGGAACTTATAGAGTTCTGGATATCTGTGTGAGGCTTAAACTAGCAGTGGGGTTTAATTATGTTATATCAAAGTGTATTTATGTTCTAGAAGTGCATAAATAAGATAAGAAATCTGTGTGAAATCATAATGAGCAGAGTTCGACTGTAAGAGAAAAAAAATGAATGTTTAAGGAGTCGCAGAGTGTTTCTCTGATTACTGCGCAAGTGTAAGAGGATGAAACTATGCATCGAGTTCAAATTTGGGTTTGATAGGGAGAGGACTATGAAGTTATAGAAGAGAATGGTTGAATTTCCTTAAAATCTGGTGGAATATTCATTTACAGAAAGCAGACAGCGACAGGGGAGATCAACCAAAGAAAATGGTATTATCAAACCACTTTTTTTACGCCACCAATGAGCTGCTAACGAGCTGCTAACGATAGCTGGAGTTTGCTAAAAGGTTGGCGGAAAGAGAAAGTTAGTGATGATTATGGGAGTTAGTGAAGAGGCTCATAAGCCTGTGTTTCGTTGCATGCTTTTGTTATGAATGGGAGGTTGTTTACAGTCACAAAGGAGCTTGGAGCAGGGAAAGGAGTGAGCCCTGCACCAACTACAGCACAATAAGGCCACCTTGAGATTTAAAATACAAGTCTTGCCAAAATGCAAAGGGAAGAAATAACAGGCTAGTTTTTTTACTTCTGGAAGTGCTTCTATCTGGTGTACACCGGGTTTGACGTCTTAAACAGGAGCTTGCTTGCCCTGTCATCCCTTCGAGACTCGGACCATTTTTGTATAGGGTAGGCCACAGCAAGTTTGAAACCCGCTGCTTATTGCTCAAGCAATTTCTCCAGTGTAACAACACCGCATTGGCAACAAAGCCTGGTTTGAAACAAACTCGTTGTAAAATCAAATAACAGTATACATCTTGAACACATAAAAATCCAGTCAATAAACGCATGAATCATTTTATATCACCTCGGAACATCTATCATATTGAAACTAATGTAAAGATTGAAATTCTTGCAAAGGATCCCTATGTTCCAGAACATATATAACGAGGCATTCAAATTTATACTAGCATTTTGAGTTTGGCAATGTGAATTCTCAAATTTATTTTCGTAAAGCCTATTTAAGAAACCAACTTTTAACAGCGATGTTAAAGTACACTTTTCCCAATACAGCAGCAGATCAGTACATTGCAAAGCATTGCCATGATTTTAATTCAAAGATCATGCTCATTTTAAACAAGCCCTAAAACTCAACAAAGTAAGCTACGATTCAGAAGACTTTCCATACAAACGCAGTTTCCTATTCCAACAAAATTATAACCTTTAATCTTTAAATGAAAAAATAACATGTGAAATCAATGGATCGAAAGTATTCCCAGAAACAATCAAATCAACATGAAAAAATACAAAAGAACAAATTAACCTCAAAGGTTAAGTATAAGGTTATGTTCTACTCCGTAGCAGCGGCGATGTTCTACTCTAGCATTTGCCTCCCTGGGGATTTTGCTGTTTGGATGCGCACCTGCCTTATCTTGGGTTCGACCACGGGAGCTAATGGGGATCAAAGCCCACCGGGAACACTTCAGCTACAGCACAGAATGAATCCCAACAACCCCCCAAACGAAAACCCTTGGAATTCTCATGATCTAGCATTTATTCGATTGCCCTTCGAATCGTATGGGTGAAGGTTCACCTATCTACTCCACATAGCTGGCTAAATGGTGAATACCTCTTTTCCCCTTGGAACCCTGAATAAAACCTTAAAACCCAAACAACTTCAAACCTCACTACAACCAGGATCGGAGAGTATAGACTGGTGAAGGCGATCTGAAATGGCCAGAACATAGAGAAACAAACAGCATATAAATTAAAAATACCTCTACGTCATCAAAGGTCCAGCGATTGAAAAGCTTCACTTCAGGCTGTGGTAAAGTGACCGCCATGGCTTCTCCTTCTACTCCTCTGCACACCTTCGCTTCCTCCTCCCCACACTATCTTCGCGAGAATAAACTTCTACAAAAGAATGAGGGCTAGGGCACACACGAATATAAGTGAATGGAGCTAAAGCCCTAACCCTAGTTCAAAAGGAAGCACAAAACCCTAACCATTATTCTTTTGATTTTTTATTTGAAAACAAATAAATAAAAACGAGGTAATTCCGTGGCTAAGTGATAGACATTAAACAAAATCTAGTTTAACTTTGTAATTAAAATTATAAGAATGTTTACGAGAAGTTGAGATCTAAATAAAACTAACTTTGTAATTAAAATTATAAAAATGTTTACAAGTTATTATTAAACTGTTAATTAGTATTAAGAGGTTAAAAAAACCGTGTCAAATTCATATTGATCAAATGAATAAGTGATTAAAATAGAAGGATAATTAATGTACATATAACACTATATGACACTAGTAAGGTAATGTAAAAGAGAAAGGGTGGATACATAGCAAAAAGAAGAGTCATTTAGTAACATTTTGTATTGATCAAACAATTTAATAACTAGTAATTAATTGCACCTTGGGGAGCAATAAAAGAACGTTGTATTGAAGGGGAAGACGAGAGATGAAGAAGGTGGAGGCCAAATAAACTAATGAAGGAGAATCACGAAATAAAAGTGAAAACATTATATTCTCAAAAATTAGATTATTCACATTATTGACAATTACATAAATGACATTTTTTAGCATATGTGATTTGCAATCCCTATAAGCAAAATATGGTAATTGTAAACCCATGCCTGCAAAATATTGAAATGTAAGTCCTAGTAATATGTTATGTAATCATAAATTGATAAGAAACGAGCAGTCCAGCATTCATAATCTTCAAAAGAAACTCTACATTGTAGTAAATTATTCATAATCTGCAAAAGAAACTCTACATTGTAGTAAATTATTCATAATCTTTAAAAGAAACTCTACATTGTAGTAAAGTAGATCTCATGAAATTGTTTAATAGCTTCAGATTTTATGAAGTCTTCTTATATGCTTGGAGTTTTGTATCCCAATTGTCACAATGAAATTTATCTCACAAATTTAGGGTTTGTTATGTCAATATTTGTGCTTCTAAAATAATGCACACAAGTATGTTGATCCAGTCACGCCAAGGTGCACGAGGGGGACAACAGTTCGACTGAATGAGTCGGTTCTGTTATGGCGGAAGCTTAAGAAATAGAATAAGCAAAGCAGGAATACAATACATAGATAAACAAGGATGCACACAGACAATATGCTGGAATGCGAACCGATCTTCTCTATTACTCGATGACTGAAAAGCTTCTATGATAAGATGTATGTTACAATATTGTACATGCTTATATAGAGAATGCTGAGACGCTTGGGTGCATGCTCGTTACGTTCAGTTAGAAGAGAAGTTAGAACGGTTTTGGAAGTTCAATTGTTACAGTCGACTGGAAGACAGAGATACAATTTGTCGTAGTTCATCAGTCGCTAGTCAACGTTGAATGTCGACGTCGTGAAACTGTTGAGGTTGTTGAACTTGTCGAAGTTGCTGAGTTTGTCGAAGTCATATCGAATTCGGAACTTGTCGAAGTCGATGACTTGTCGCAGTCGATGTTAGCATCCGACAATAATGCCAATTACTGAGTGGATCAGACTTCCTTCCTTAAGAAACAATGGTCCCCACTGTTTGCTCGGTCAGGTGAGGAAACTTGTCTGTTAGTTCAGTAGCAGAGTACCACTTTCTTTGGGATGGGAGTTATCCGACTTTAGCAACCTGAAACAAGGGAATTGTGTTCGTCCTTGTATGGCGTACTCATTGTCCCACGATGGTATCGTGAGGAAGAGGTTCCTGAACATCTAGATGGATGTCTTCGGGTTCTGCTGTCGGTAAGTCGTTATGTTCCAATAGTGGTGCATGGTATGGTTGAAGTAGATCCACATTGAATACTGAATGCAGACCCAGGCATGCAGGAATGTCGAGATGAAAAGCGTTTTCTCCAATCTGTCGAAGAATACTGTACGAACCATATCGCAAAGGTTTGAGCTTCTTGTATGGACCAGTGAAGCGCTCCTTCTTGAGATGTAACCAGACCTTATCCCCAATTTGGAATGAATGAGGAATATGATGCTTATCGTGTCGTGCCTTAGCTTTCGTGTTTGCTCGTTGCAACATTTCATGTGCTTGCTTATGGATGTCGCAAATCTGATCTCGAAACTTCAAGGCTTTATCAATTTCCCGCTGGTTGTAGTCGGTGTCGGGGTTCGATTGTGTCGAGGAGCTGATCAATTCGATAGGCGCTGAGGGCTGAAATCCGTAACAGATCTCAAATGGACTCTTATCCGTATAGCTATGTTGAGCATGATTGTAACTGTGTTGTATATATGGCAGACTTTCATCCCGTGTTCGTCGATGCTTGTGGTTGTACATGCAAAGCAGTTGTACTACCAAGCGATTCACAACTTCCGTCTGTCCGTCGATTTGAGGATGGAAAGCTGTTGACAATGAGAGTCGTGTGTCTAGCTATTGCTAGAGAGTCTTCCAAAAGATGCTGACGAATCTGGCATCTCGATCGGAAGTAATGGTTGTTGATAAACCAAAGTGTTTCCAAACATGTGTGAAGAAGAGCTGAGCAGTCTGATGCGATGTCGTGGTCTTCTTGCATGGAATGAGAATGGCCATCTTGGAAAATCTGTCGACCACTACTAAGATCACGTCATGCTGATGTTTGGTAGTAGGATATCCCATCAAGTAGTCCATAGAAATAGATTCCTGTCACAACCCCAAATTTACCCAATTAAAAAAAAAATTATATAAGTGTATTGACGACATTAACTCTTATGTCGCAGGTATGCAAATCATTAATGATGCCCTGTGACTCAGTATCGCTTGTCTATAAGGTATAAATTGAATTTCATTATTCTATGCGTCAACTATTATTGGCGTAGCTTGTGGAATAAAGTGCCAGCCTTAGATTGACGACTATGTATTCTTATTACAGTCGTGGTTGACTCAACCACTGTCGTAAATTTTATTACAATTTATTTCTTTTCATACGTCTTATCTTGTGAACTTGAATTATCATTTTGGTCTTAGCTTATTGACCAGCCCATGGCCAAACCTAAGCTATCATTTTTTTTATAAATCGACTATGCTAAATTATTGCCATGATAAAAGATTTATGAAAAGAACTTGTTATTAAAAATCATATTACTACAATATGGAAAGATCCATATGCCATGGTCCTATCGACCTTAACCTTTGGCATTGGCTTTGGACTATGGTCTCATTATATAAATATGTACCAGGCCATATGTATTAAACCATGGCTATTGTAACATCCCTCTTCTACCCCTACTTCTTGTAATTTAAAATAGTTTACTGGTTCTAGTGAGGAGCTCAAGGCCAAGGCCCCACTAGTAAACCTCGCAAGTTTTGTTATTTATTCCTAAGTTGAAAATATGAATTCTAGGACTTAGGAGACTGAAGGTTGTGACGCAACTAAACGACGGGCAAAAGAATCCGCTAGGGGAGAGGTGAAAATGTCTAGAAAACCATCTCGGCACCATGGCTACCGGAGGGTAGGTGAACAATGGTTGTCCACTGGTTTAAACCTAAGCTTTTATGTTATCATCTTAAAGTTATATGAATCCTAGGTTAACGACTAGACTTAGATAGGACAGTTGGCCAATAAATTAAAAAGGTTTATAATATCCTATCGACCTACAATAGAAGCTAAGGGTAGTCTTAACTTATTATTGAAGAGTACAAAATTTATAATTTATACTATTGAGGTTACAATGGCAAGCTGGGCCATTTAAAGAGACTCCTTTTTAGAGGACCCTTTTAAATTAATAAAGAATAAAATATTTGAACATCTTTATTCTCAAAGGAAAATATAAATTTATGAGTTTAAATGTAATAACTACACTATGAGTTACTTAGTCGTTGAGACTCCTCGGGGTGACTCTCCATGACCAGTGTAGTGGGAGTGATGGGAAACGAGATGGAACTCTTGTAAACAACCACCTCGCAAGCTCCTCCTATTTGTAGCTTGGGGCTCCACCTGGCGGAAAGACCCTCGCTATTCAAGATAGACTTCCCAAAGAAGGGAAGGGGGAATCAAGAATGTATTTAGGCAGTCGTTGTAGTAGGGAAAGGGGGAGAAAAATGGATGGATCGAAGAAGAAGAGAGAGGCCGACCGATTTCGGGGCTTATCTCTGCAGAAGGGGAATCTCAGGGATGGGTATCGCAACTCTGTGGCGTGGAAGAGGCGAATCTGGTAGTAAGGGTACATGACAGAAGTTACCCCACATTCACTGGATACACTTGAGTTATGCTCAGGTATTATCTTTTGAGTTTGATGCACTGGTATTTGAGTGTTGATCCCTGCAAACGTGATGTATTTTTCCCCTGGCTAATAATATGCTATCTAGATACGGATCTGAGCTAAAGCATTGTACAAAACGCGAGGCATTAGTTTTGGATCTACAAATTATCTCTGTAAAACAATTAGGTTTGAATGCTGGTATATTTTATTAGATCAGAGAATATGCTATCTAGATACAGATCTAAGCTAAAATGTTATACAAAACTTGATGCATTAGTTTTGGGATCTACGATTTATCTCTGCTCAAATCGTGGTGGATACCGAAAACATTTTTTTAATACATACATAAACTATGTGTGAAGATTATATTCAGATCAGAGTTTCTCTCCTCTGATTGTGGTGGATATCGAAAATGTTTATATATATATAAACTGTGTGTGGAAAATAGGATAGCATTAATGGGAAATGATGGTTATACATACAAAAATAAATAAAAAAGAAGCAGAAGTAGACCTTGAAGGGGAGGAGGAGGATGGGCTCGTTAGGGTTTTGGGGGCCTCCTCGGCTCCTATAGCCCTATGGGGTTTGCACCCTATACAATCATGACGAACGTACCAGCCGCCAGCAACTCGGATCTCGAGACCCTAACCTGTCAGGCATACCACACTGTCGACTTGGTGGACTACTCGGCGGATCCTATGGAGGGTAAATGACTTTTCACCTCCCCAAAAGTTATTTTTAACCTATCTCCTCACTGTAATTTTTCCCCGGTTTCCTTGTCGTCGCTCTCACCGTTGTTTTTCGAGGCCATTAACAGTTTGTTGACATTGGGAGGAGCGAATTCGATGGTGGTTTCATCTCCCCTACATCTGTCGCCTACAGTAGACGGTTTTGCAGCTGGTGATTTTAACCCTGACGGTTTCCCGGTTTTAGGGTTTGCTAATCCTCTCCCAAATTTGTTTGGTTTGCCATCCCCAGGGGACTCCATAACCCTAGATTCCACCATCGTCCACTCAGAACCGCTCTCGGATGCCTGGCCCCCGGAAAATGTTGCTCTTTCAGATCTAGGGGTCTGTGATTTCCCCCTTGGGATTTTCACTGCGCCGCAGTCACTACCGGTACTCTTGGAAAATTCCTCCCCGCCGGCGCCGGAAGACTTCATCAACTCCTTCTTTAGCTCTCCTCCTCATGTTGGCTCTACATCGGCACCATTGGGCTTGGAAGGAATACTACCAAACTCTCTCCCCACTGAGTTTCGTCAAGAATCCCCTCCGCCGCGTAGACAGAAGGGTAATTTCTTAAAATGTGCGCGGGATTGCATCAATCTGATCAGTGGGAAAAACATCTCAGTGGCTGGCTCTTTGAACATGGCAGAGATGGCATTGGTCGGACGCGCGCGAGGAAAATATCCACGCACGGAGGACCTTGATCGATGGATCTCTGCTCACTGGCAACACCTCCTTGGAAAAAACCCAGAGATTGTGGTATTATCCCGTGGTTGGTTTGTCTTCAAATTCAACTCGTAGGAGGATGTCCGTCTCATTCTTGCATCACACTGGAGCCTTGGTAACATGCCTATCCTGTTTAAAAACTGGACCCCAATGTTCGACGCGGACACCAAAAAATTTGATGTAATCCCGGTCTGGATTCGTCTCCCTGGTTTACCTTGGGAATTTTGGAATATGGATTCCTTTAGGGATATTGGAAATGCGCTGAGCGCCTTCATTGATGCAGATATGTCCTTTTTGCAAACTCGATTATTCTCAGTTGCTTGTATTCTGGTTGCTATCAATGTCCGCGAGGGTATTCACCCACGCATCTCTATTACTTGGGGTCTTGCATCTCGGACCCAACGATTAGACTACGAGGGCATCCCTTTCAGATGCCACCGATGCCATGGAATTGGTCACCTTGCAAAAAATTGTAGACTCACCTTCCAGTTGAAGCCTGATAAACTCACAAACGGAATGAGGGAAACCCTCCAGGTACAAATGTCACTCAATCAATGGAGGTCCGACCGAAAGTCTCAACAGGTATTCAACAGAAGAGCACTACATGTGGAGATTCAGCAGTGGATCGATTGGTACTTATTAACGCATCTACTTCAGCCCTGCATACTTCTCAACGGGCCCCTGAGGGTTACACTCCAGCATTGATTCCGAAAAGCTCTGGTATCGCTACACACTTCACTCCTCCGGGTATGACTGATTTCACTCATCCTATGCTTTCTAATGTCGTTTCTGCTTTGTGCACTATGAATTTGGTCTCCCCTGTATGTCATTACCACCCCACTTCTCTACCTTCCACTTCCCCCTGTCCACCCCTCTCTACTTTTTTCCCTTCACCCTTTTTGAGCAGCTCATGTGCTCCACTCCCCACTAACCACGTGCCCTCCTCCATCCGCTTCCATCTTCGCAACCGTGACATTCCCTTCCTAAACCACTTCCCCATCACTACAGGTCTAGGGGCAAACCCTACACCACGTAAACCTACCCGGGGTCGAGGCAGACCTACACATTTTTCCTCTGCTCAACAACAGGCTATATTGGATATGGCAGACGGAAAACAACGTTCCATTATTGGGGCATTTAGAGCAGTGCATGCCCAATCAGGGTTTCCCCCATGAAACTTTTGTCCCTCAACTGTAGAGGTTTGGCAAGTAAACCTAAAAAACTTGCCCTGCAGCGACTTATCACACTTCAACAACTGGACATTTTTTTACTTCAGGAAACCATGGGGTCAGACATTGATGTTCTGGGTTTTCTCGCATCCACTTTCCCTGCTTTCGATTTTACTGCTGTTAGTGCTTGTGGGCTCTTTGGGGGACTCGCCATGGGCTGGAAGAAATCTACCAATAAACTCATCAACTCCTGGGGCTTCACCTCGGGACTGGGAGTGGAACTTTTTCACTCAGGTTTGAACCGGAACTTTAAGATCATCAACATTTATGGGCCATATGTTGATAGAGAACCATTCTGGAACTCTATCCGCAAAAACTCCTTGATCACAGGACAAGATACAATTCTTGGTGGCAATTTAAACTTCACTCTTGGTGCTCATGAAACCTGGGGCCAACAGGCTCGTGGGGATGCCCTCGCGGGTTTTTTTGAGCAACTTCTTCTGGACACTCACCTTATCGATCTTCAACCTCCAACTTTGAAACCTACCTGGAACAATCATAGAACGGGGGAGGACTGCATTTCTAAGAGATTGGACCGTTTTCTTGTTGCGGAAACACTGGTAAATCAACCGATCAGAATGCGACAGTGGGTCAACTCTGGAGGTATTTCGGATCATCACCCCATCTGCCTTGAGATTCAGGGCAATAATACAAAGCCTCCCAGCTCCTTCAAACTTTGTGCAACATGGCTAAGGGAGGAGGAGGTTGCTACCATTCTAAAAAATTCTTGGATCCCTTTCCAGCCCATAGATGGACTTTTCACAGCACCACATTTTGTAAAAAACATCACCCGGGTTAAACTTCTTCTCAAGGATTGGGCTCACAAAAAACGTGAAAGGGACACTGTGGAACTCTCTAGGGTTGAATCGGAGCTGGCTTTGATTCAGGACCAGGTTGGGGGTGGTTATGCCTCCTCGGAGTCCATCAAAACTTTAAAGGAACTGGAATGTGCTAAAAACAAATTACTCCTGGCACAGGAGGAAATTTGGAGACTCAAAAGCAGAGCCATCTGGCTGGATTGTGGTGATGAAAACCCAAAAAATTTCATGCATATGCCAAGGGGCGAAAAACACAAAATACCATTTGGGATCTAAAAAACTCTCTGGGAGATACAGTTTCCGCTTTTGAGGACCTTGCCTCGATGGGCTCTGCACATTTCAAAAAACTCTTCTCGGCACAGAATCGAGCCACCCTTGCGGAAGTGATCCGACTTTCTCAATATTTTTCGGGTGTGGTCACAGAAGAGGACAATATGTATCTTATGGCATAAATTACGGAAGGAGAACTTAAATCCACCCTACAAAGTTTTCAAAAGGATAAAATCCCTGGACCGGACGGATGGACCATCGAATTCTTCATTGAATATTTTGACACCATTGGAAATGACCTCCTTCTTCTACCTGAAGAATCTAGAAAAGGAGGACATACTCACCCGCCCCTGAACGCCACTTTCATAGCTATTATTCCAAAATCTGATAACCCCACCTCCATGGATGAATTTCATCCCATCTCCCTCTGTAATATCACCTACAAGATTGTTGCAAAGATCATGGAAAATAGGTTAAAACCTGTTCTCTCAAAATTTATCTCAAAATAACAGTTTGGTTTTCTGGAAGGTCGACAAATTCATTAAGCAATTGGGGTGGCACAGGAAGGCCTACACTCACAAAAGATCAAGGGATTAAAGGGTGCTATCATCAAAATCGACCTCTCCAAGGCTTTTGACAGGGTCAGCTGGCTCTACCTCCGAATGCTCATGACCCACCTTGGATTTGATTATGCATTCATAAAATGGGTAATGAGTTGCATCACCACTGCCTCATTTGTTGTTCTCATCAACGGTTCACCTTCTCATTTCTTCTGTGCGGAAAGAGGACTCCGGCAGGGCTGCCCACTCTCCCCTCTTCTTTTTCTCTTGGTGGTTGAAGGCCTTAGTTGGGCTATCGCAGATGCCATACAACAGGGTACTTTCCATGGTTTACAGATCACAAATAATTTTTGCATCTCACACTTGCTTTTCGTAGATGACATCCTTATCTTCTGCGATGGCTCCATTGGGGATGCAAATCAACTGCATCATATTCTAAATCTCTTCCAAGCAGCAACGGGGATGATCATAAATATACAAAAATCCACTATCACCCTCTATGGCCTCAATGCAGAGGAATTTTCCAGGTATACAACTCTTTTCCCATACGAATATCTCCAGCCATGTGATGGCATTAAATATCCGTGATTCCATTTAAAGCCAAATGCATATAAAAATTGTGACTGGAATTGGCTCATTGCAAAATTGGAAAAGAGGCTTATGTCTTGGAGCCACAGATGGCTCTCAAGAGCAGGCCGTCTGACCCTTATAAAATCTGTCCTCGAAGCTATCCCTGTATACTACATGTCGCTGGCTTGGATACCTAAAGGAATTAAGAACAAGGCCAGGAAACTTTGCTTCCATTTCTTATGGTTCCGTTTCTTATGGTCTGGACACTCCGAAAACACAACTTCACCCTAGGTCAAGTGGGAGAGGATCACATTGCCAAAATCTCTAGGCGGTTGGGGCCTTAAAAATATTCATCTATTTGCAAAATATCTAGCTGCAAAAGCCGGTTGGCGCCTCATCAACACTACAAATCTGTGGACAGAGGTGGTCACTCAGAAATACATTGCTCCATCCACTCTTCTTCACTGGATCAGAAATCCAACTAAGCCCCGAACCGGTGTATCAGTGATTTGGAAAGCGGTGGTAGATTCTCTCCCACTCATCTCCCAAGGACTTGCATGGAAAGTGGGAACGGGCTCACAGGTCCGCATTGGCTTAGATCCTTGGATCGGTTGTCAAAACCAACATATTCTGCCAGCACCACTCATTAATTCTCTTCATCAACTTGGTTTTTTTCATCTCTCCCATATTGCCGACCCTGCTACTACAGACATTTGGCACCAGGGTTGGTTATCAGCGGTGACTCTACAACTCCCAGTGGCACATCATTTTCACTGGGACAATTATATCTCTGCTTTACAACTCTCACATGCCCGCATCTCTGACCTCGATGATGAACTTATCTGGACTCCGGCCTCAAATGGGAAATATGCCCCAAAAATGGGATATAAATTCTTAATGGAGCAATTAAATCCTGGAAACAATAAAAAAATGGTGGTGGACATCCGTCTGGAAGATACACTGTCCGTCTAAAGCAAAAAATTTCATGTGGTGCACACTTGCAAACCGCATACCCACTTGGGACCGCATAAAGAACAAATGTATTGAGGGACCGGGATGGTGCATACTTTGCAAACAAGCCGACGAATCTGCTGCTCATCTCTTCCTGGATTGTGCTTTCAGTGTCAACATATGGTTAAAAATTACAGCATCTCATCAGGCGGCAAAATTTTGGAAGGGTCCCTCTATTGAAGAGGCCTGGAAATATTGGAACGATTCCCCATCCACGACCTCCATTAGGGCACTCCCCCTGCTCATCTTTTGGGGCATTTGTCTCGCCTGGAACCATCTGATTTTTAATGAAAAACCCACCGCCCCCTCCGTTCTGATCAACCACACCCTCTCTATCCTCCATCATTTCCTTCAATCACTCCCCATCACCCATCCACGTAACCCCACTCATGAAATCATCCTCCCAAACTTACCCTGGGCATACTTCGACGGTGCTTCACAAATTAATCTTTGTGGGGGGGGTGCCATCCTACACCTCTCGAACACACACTCCTTTAAGCTCCACATGGGATTGGGCAGCGGCACAAATAATTATGCTGAATTGCACACTCTAAAACTGCTCCTTCTCTTTGCTCTTGAAAAACAGTGCAGTAGGCTACAAATCTTTGGGGACTCGCAGCTTATCATAAATTGGATCAGCAAAAAACAACAGTGCCATCAATTGACTCTACGTTATTTACTTGCAGACACACTCAACATTGCTGCAATTTTTTACTCTCGCTCGTGCAATCATGTCTACAGGGAAAGAAATGTGGAAGCGGAGCTCTTATCCAAGAAAGGACTGACTCTGCTGCATGGTCAATGGAAGATTACAGAACATCAAAATGATACTTTCCATGAATACTATCACAGGCCATTCTACGAACCACCACCACCCGCAGTACTTATGTGACTAGACAATTTTTTTTGTATATTTTTTGTATTTACATATTTTTGTTGGAGAAACTCATTTATATAGCAATGATACATGATATGGATCCTGCGTGATCCACCATATATATGCAGATATTTTGAGACTTATTGATACTCGAAGCCGAAAAGCTATTTAGCGGAAAAAGCTCAGTGAAGCTTTTATACAATATGTAATTTTATTTATTTATAAAAAAATTACGCTTTTTTCCAAGGAAAAAAAATAAAAAAAAAAATATATATATATATATATAAACTGTGTGTGGCTATTATATTCAGATCATAGTTATCTCTGCTCAAATCATGGTGGATATCGAAAACGTTTTTTAAATATATATACAAACTGTGTGTGAATATCATATTCAGATCAGAGTTCTCTGCTCAGATCGTGGTGGATACCGAAAACGTTTTTTTAATACACATATAAACTGTGTGTGAAGATTATATTCAAATCAGAGTTATCTATGCTCAAATCGTGGTGGGTACCGAAAATGTTTTTAAATATTTATACAAATTGTGTGTGAATATTATATTCATATCATAGTTCTCTGCTCAGATCGTGGTGGATAGCGAAAACGTTTTTAAATATATATATATGTGGCTATTATATTCAGAATCAGAGTTATCTCTGCTCAAATCGTGGTGGATACCAATTTGTATCCGTCTCTAAAATGTTTTTAATTATATATATAAACTTGAGTGTGGAACGTTGGTTGAAAGCGTGGTTAATTGTACTTGTAGATCAAAGTTGATCTCTTACTAGAACATAAATAATTATATATATATATATATATATATATATATATATATATATATATATATATATATATAAACTAGGTGTGGAACGCTGGCTGAAAACGTGGTTAATTGTACTTATAGATCAGAGTTGATCCCTGACTAAAACATAAATAATTATATATAAAAACTAAGTGTGGAATGCTGCCTGAAAGCGTGGTTAATTGTACTTGTATATCAGAGTTGGTCTCTGACTAAAACATGGATAATTATGTAAAGAATTGAGTGTGGAACGTATGAGTGGTATATAAGATTATATATCCGAGCTTGAACCCTGGAAGTTTAAGTCTCTCGAAGTTTCCCTTGAGAGGGAAGATCTTTACCCTAATGGATTCCTTGCCAGGTCGGGGGTGGCCTTTCGGTGGCAGAAATATACACCAGACAGAGTGTTCAATGGTTGGGAGGAAAGTTGAAGTCAATCCTTCAGTCGTCCAAGTCTATTTTTATTTCTGATAAGTATTTTCAGTCGAACATGTCGTTATAGTTGATTATTGTAAGGAAATCTGTTTTATGTAAGCATTGTATATATATGAAATTGTTGGATACTCATTTTATGTTGGATGTTAGTTGATCAGTCTATGTTGCCATCGATACTCCTTGGTTGTTTTATTACTCTCATATATGTTGATGTTAGGTTATTCTCATTTATAATTGGTATTATAGTTTCTACATCCATGTGCCGAGGCGATCGGTAAGAATGATAATCTATTCATTCTGATAAAAGATACACATAGTGTATCCAGAGGAATGATATTTTGAATGTATGTGATACACTTTTATACACAAAAAGGTGAACTAAATATGGATAGATAAATGTAGTGCATGGGAATTTCATTATTATGTTAAGGTTGGGTTGTAGTAACAAGATTATCATGTGTTAACATAATTAGACTATGCTGCTTAGTGTTGCATAAAGTCCTATGACAGAGTATGAATATAGATATTGATTCTTGCATGATAGTAATAGACATTAATGGAGGAGAAAATTAATTGATAAATACTTATATAGGTTAATCATGAGTGGCTTTGATAATTGATATCCATTCGTAGGTGTCGATTCTATTGATGTAGGATTACTACAAGTCGATTTTATGCAAGAGTTATCATATGAGTTGCATTATTAATCGAATTCAGTTGCATGTGTGTTTGATTGATAATCACGAAAATAAAGTGTGCTAAAAGGTGAAAGACAGAATCTGGATGGTTTATTAGTTGTATGATGCATGTGATTTAAAGACATACCTTCTAATTAGTAGAGTTATGTTATTAACATAGTTAATAAAGCAAGAAAGGCCTAGGTGTAGTTAACAATTATTAAATTGCACATGGATATGGATAATAATATATTATCATGATCGTAATGTAAACTTGGATAATATGTACCTATATAAGGGAACCATCCTTAATACGAATGTTATACCTATGAGGATTGTTATTATAGGTTTCCTTAGTAACTAATATGCATCCTTTGTACACAAAGGATTAATGGACTTAGAGTAACTTGTTTTTGTAGGCATGGTGGGCTATTCAAAGGAATAGTGTTTAAACGTGTAATGAGTCTTAAGTTAAAAGGTATTCATATTAATTCAAATGAAGGGTATTAATCCGTGTAAATTTAAGTGGTTAGAAATTAACGTAATTGCTTGTTGATTTGAAAGTTTCGATAGGAATCTATTGTCTCCCTTCCTCAAGATCGTATCGAGGATACGAGAGTTGTTACATGGATTACAATCTTGTTTTTTAATCTAACAATGATATCATGCCTTAATAATGATTAGACACTATTGTGGTGAAGAATAGAGAAGGATGGAAGTTATAAATAATTAGGATCCTTTATGTTATAACTCTGTGGTGTAAAATTGGTTAACGACTAAAAGAGGAAATTTTTTTATGTCCCAAATAGCACCAAGAATGTGAGTTGTTACAACTATAATATAGTCAGATGGCTCTAAGATTCAACGACCAAGGTTAAACTATGGTCTTCATACATGCAACGTATAACTATTGCAGATCTACGGAATATTGAAATGATTTGGTTTCATTAATAAAGTCATATGCATTGATTAATGCAGAGCCATCGTGAGGTGCCAACTAGAACCTAGATTGGTCGAGCCATGTGATAGTCTTACAACTTGGTGTTCATGGCACAAACCCTGGCTATGAGCCATGTGATAACTTGTAAACTATTAATGGTCTTTGCTTGTCTCGTTGGTTTAAATGGTCGGGATGTTGACACTGCTATGCCTTAACTGCTCCGTAGCCTCGGTGATACTACGAGATCTTGACCCTCCAAGTTGCAAAGAGATGTGTTGCTCGCCGTTGGTCTACCAAATCTCGGTTGTAGCAACTCTTGGAAAAATGTGCTAATTCAATGCGGTTCTTTGATGCTTGGTAAACTGTTATGGGTTCGCTCAGAGTGTCACTGTTGCATTTTGCAAATAGAGGTGTCGAAGGCACTCTGGGATGGTTTGAAGCATAGGGTTCCCATGCGCAGGGTTCAACCTTGTAAAATGACCACCCTGTTATGTTGTACATTGTGATGATAATGTAATACTATTATGGAGAGCTTGAAGAGCTTTTACCGTGGTTAGAATTCTTTTTGGTTTGTGCATTAGTTCTGGTGGTTTGAATAGAGGTTCACCTGCACCTTGGGAAACTTCCTTAAGAGTTTTCGATGCCTATAGGGTGTGTTGTTTCGAACCAGGACAAAGTTCTTCTGGTTTACTCGCGCTGCATCTTTGACCAAGGTTTCTTGGCACACAAGTAACCGCCTTCTCCTGTTAGCTTTATGGTTTTAAAGAGATTTGATCTCTGTTTAGGATTTAACCTAACCATCTTCGTTTTGTGCAGGTTCGGGATGCTTTAAGAAGAGCAAGGGTTTGCTCAGACCCTCAAAGGTTCTGGGTAATGGCGTAGTTTGACTTGCTTATGCGGAAATTAGGTAATGTTCCTTCTAACAATTTTAACTCCATCTTTTATGTTATTGCTTACTGTTTTCCTTCAATGATTAACACTATGTTTTCACTGTGTGTGCATGTACAAACATCTCAACTCGGCATCGGGTGCGGACTCAGGTAAGCTCACCCTCGTATATGCACAAATTTTAAGTGGCTTTTGGTCGTGCTCTACGTTTTGCTTTGAAGATTTAGTATGTAGAAGCTCAGGGAAATGCTTTCGCATTTGCCCAGCGAAAGTAGAGTTAACAGGTGGTTCGGAATGGTCTTACGGTTGTCCCGTTTACCTTGTCATCTATGTTTTGTAACGAAGCTCTTACTTTGTAATTCTTGATCCTAAGCCTTTCGGCTATATATTAATGGTTTTATACAAGCAAACAATTCGAAACATGTGAATGTTTGGTCTCGGTAGAGACGCTATGTTACCTTAATGAGATTTAGCTTACAGCTTCGGATGTGGAAAGATTATTGTTTAATAATATTGTATGTATTGTTTTAGTCTTTTGACTCTGTGTTTATATAATATATGGAATCCATTCGGCTCCGTGTACCCAATGTTTTGATAATAAAACTTTGTCTCGGTATTTATATTACAGTAGGGTTTTGATAAATGAAAACGATGATGTTATTTTATATGCAAACCCTTAATGGTTTTGTGGCCTCTCTCGGCTCTGTAATAAGTTAGATTGTTGTCCTTTGAAACTTTGTGAATGCTAAAGTTTGGTTAATGTTTGGTATTTGCTCAAGTGTTGTGGCAATGCTTCGTATTCCCACGCATTTGTGAAGAGAAGGGTAGTCAGTCGACCCCTTTGTGTCCTCGACCTTCGTCTACAACAACGACCTCTCGGCTCTGTAACATGTTATGGTTTACTTAGTCCACATTTGATAAAGGTTTCCAAACTCTGTTTGAAATAAAAGATGGCCATTCGGCTCCTATATAATTCGATGTTTAGCTTATGATGCTTGTTTAGCTTAGATGTATTTAACTTGTCTTATTTTAAAATGTTTATACTTAAATGTTTCAACGTTTTGTTTTGTGGATTCTTTGGCTCTGTAAAAAAATGTCTGAAAATTATACTATGAACTTGAATAGAATGCGTTTGAGCCCCACGGCTATATCTGTATAATACTTTGTTTATATAATAATATTAAGCCATTAGGCTCTGTATATAAATGCCTATATATATATATATATATTTAGCATACTCTATTATGTGATTCCTTTGATAATGTGTGTTTATACAGTATCTATTAAATATAAACCCTAGACTGATATATAAAATGAATATTGTTTTGTAACTTAGTAAAATCATCAACATTATTATTACAGTACATAAATTAAATAAACTGAAACAATTCCATGAAACAGAGATAAATAATACAGTTATCGTTGACATGGTAAATATAACATAATAGAATAGAAAACTTAATAATTGTAACTTTCAGAATAAAACTCATTTTAACAGAACATTTAAGAATGTCAGTTCATCATTCTCTAATATTACTACACAAAAAATAATGCATACTAATAAACAATTAATAAGAACCTAACTGAAAGAATAGACCAAATCCAATCTAAAGTTCGTCGTTCCTCCCAACCAATCTTCCAGAACAACCAATATTACTTGTTCTGAAACCCTCGACCCTGTTTGTTGGACCACAAGGACAAAGACTGCTGAAACAGTTATGAACTATCTCTTAGTTCCACTTCTCAACTCAATAAAGATATTTTCCCTCTTCCATCCAAGCCTCCTGCTTGTCTGATGGGAATGCTTATTAAAGCTTTGCCTAGGACTTAGGTCTATCATGAGCCTCCTTCTCTAGAACCTCCATATGGAATTATGACCTTAAAAATAGGGATGATGCCTCCTGCACCTGTTGAGATATTAAATATCAGTTTTCACCACTATGGGCAGTTTTTCCAACACTTGTCATTTCTCCTTGTGGGCCAACAAACACTCTTTCAACAGCTTCTTCAGATTGGATTCTCCTGTTTTTATTTATTAAATAATAATAATAATTCAATATCCTCAAACAAGTGTCTTTGACCACACTTGGTCAAATAATTGTTCAACAACAATTAAAAACATTATTACAAAGCATTTAAACTTTAATTAAGGTTATAGGGGTATTACATACACCCCCCCTTAAAGATAACAATGCCCTCGGTGTTATTCAATCTTCCATTGTTTCATCTTGAAATAGAATTAGATATGCCTCCTGCATTTTACTTTCCAATGCCCAAGTAGCTTCTTCCAGGCTAAGGTGCATCCACTGCACCTTTACCTGCCCAATAATGTAGTTTTGAAGGATAAGCTCCCTCTTGTCGAGGATGCATTCTGGTTCCACTTGGAATTCTCCTTCTGGTTCCACCTGAATAACATTCCAATCCACAACATGGGTAGCATCATGTATGTATTTCTTTAACAAAGAAACGTGAAAAAACATTGTGTACTTTTACAGTAGGCAGTAATGCCAACCGATAAGCTATTGGTCCAATCCGGTCTAATATTTTAAAAGGGCCACAATACCTGGGTGCTAGTTTAGCACACTTTCCCAATCTTAAAGAACTCTTCCTTGGCTTTACCTTTACATAAACATGGTCTCCTACCTGGAACTCTCTTTGAGTTCTTTTAAAATCAACATAGCTCTTTTGTCTATATTGAGCTATCTTCAAATTTTGTTGTACCTGTTTCACGGTTAGTTCCATATCCTTTAACAATTCAGGACCTAACATCAATCTATCAACTTGACTACTCCAAGAAACTGGAGTATTACACTTCTGTCCATAAAGCATTTCAAATGGACTCATCTTAGCAGAAGCTTGAAAATGGTTATTATAAGCAAATTCAACCAAATGTAAATAGTCTTCCCATTTTCCTGATTTATCCATATCATACATTCTAAGCATGTATTCTAAGATCTAATTTACTCTTTCTATCTGTCCATCAGTTTGAGGGTGAAAAGATGCACTAAAATTCAGTTTAGTATCTAACCCTTTAAACAAAGCTTTCCAAAAATTTCCTGTAAACTTTGTATCTCTGTTAGAAACAATTATTTTAGGTACACCATGCAATTTGAAAATTTCTCTCATAAATATATCAGCAATATGAATAGCCTTGTATGTAGATTTAACAGGAATAAAATTTGTTGACTTACTTAACTTATCTACAACAACCATTATAGAATCATTATGTTTAGAATTTCTAGGCAAACTTGTTATGAAGTCCATGCTAATGACTTCCCACTTCCATTCTGGAATGGGTAAGGGCTGTAATAAACCTATTAGATGTTGATGTTCAGTTTTAACTTGCTGACATTCCATGCATTTAGCTATATGTTCAACAACTTCATTTTTCATATTAGGCCAATAAAATTATTTTCTTAACATAGTAATCATTTTCTGGTATCCAGGGTGTCCTGAATAAGGTGTCTTATGCATTTCATTCATAATTAATAGCTTAACTTCTGTAGAATTAGGTACATACAACATGTCCTTATACATCGATAATGCATTTCTGCTAAATTTAAAATCTGTTTTTACTTGAATTTCTTCATTTTCTGCTGTTTTATCTTTTATTTTCTAATATTCATCATCATTCCTTGCTACTGTTTGTATTTTTACCTCTACATCTGTTTCGTAACTGCTACTTGCAGCCACATACAACATGTTTGCATGATGACTCAGTGTCTGCTACTTTATTTTCTTTCCCTTTAATGTGATTTATTTCGAAATCATATTCACTTAGAAAAGACAACCATCTTGCTTGTCTTGCATTCAAATTCTGCTAGTCAAAAAGATACTTTAGACTAACATTATCAATTTTTAGTAGAAATCGCCTACCAATAAGATAATGTCGCCACATTTTTAGTGCATGAATTATAGCAGCCAACTCCCAATCATGAGTTGCATAATTTCTTTCATGTTCTTTTAGTTTTCTTGACTCATAAGCCACAACATAATTGTCTTGCATTAATACTCCTCCTAAACCTTCCTTGCATGCATTCATGCAAATGGTAAATTCTTTATACGGATCTGCAATCTTTAAAATAGGAGCTGTTGTTAACAAATGTTTTAGTTTATTGAAACTTTCTTCACATTTATTATTCCAATCGAATTTATTTCCCTTCTTCTGCAAAGAAGTTATATGATAAGCAATTTTTGAAAAACCTTCAATAAATTTTCTGTAGTAACCTGTTATTCCCATGAATGATCATATATCAGATACGTCTTTAGGAACTAGCCATTCCATTATGGCTTTTACTTTATCAAGATCAACTGATATACCTTCCTTAGTTATCACATGCCCTAGGTACTGAATTCTATCTTTAAAGAAATCACACTTACTGAATTTCGCATATTAAAGTTCTTGTTCTCTTAATACTTGTAGTACAATTCTCAAGTGTTCTTCATGTTCTTGTTCATTCTTAGAGTAAATCAATATATCGTCGATAAACACGACTACAAATTCATCTAGGTATTTACTCAATACACTATTCATTAAGCACATAAACATTGCTGGTGCGTTTGTCAACCCAAAAGGCATTACGACAAACTCATAATGACCGTACCTGGTCCTAAAAGCAGTTTTATAAATGTCTTCACCCTTTACTCTTACTTGGTGATATCTCGATCGTAAATCTATTTTAGAAAATATAATTGCTCCTCTGAATTGATCGAATAAATCATCAAATCGGGGTAACGGGTATCTATTTATAATTGTCATCTTATTTAGTTGTCTATAATCGACGCACAATCTTAAAGTACCATCTTTCTTTTTAACAAATATAACTGGTGCTCCCCAAGGGGACACACTTGGTCGGATATACTTTTTGTCAATTAATTCTTGAATCTGAGCTTTTAATTAATTTAATTCCAATATGATCATTCTATAAGGAGCTTTCGAAGCTGGTACTGCTCCTGGTATGAGATCGATTGTAAAATCTATCTCTCTTTTAGGAGGTAGTCCTGGAATTTCTTCCGGAAATACATCTTTGAATTCTTTCAGTATTGGAATATCATTTATATCAAGTTTATCATTTTTATCTCTATCGTCAAGTATATGAACAACAAAAACTTTACAACCTTTCCTAACAGATCTTTTAATTTGCAAAGCAAAGATTTCTCTAATCATAACTTTTCTAGGAATTCCTTTGACTACAACATAATTATTTTCTTCATCTTTGCATGTAAAAGATTTATCATAACAATTTAAAATCACTCTATGTTTCTCTAACCAGTCCATTCGTATTATCATGTCATACGATCCCAAAGGTAAAACATTCAAATCTGCATGTGTTTTCAAGTCATTCATGTAAAACTCACAGTTTTTAACAAAGTTAGTTACTTTGCTTTTCGTGCCTGTAGCAAGCTAAACTAACTATGACTTTTCAAATTTATCTTGCTGAAGTTTACATGCTTCTACCAATCTAGGAGATATATAACTTAAACTTGCACTTGGATCTATCAACATAGACATAGGTTTGTGTTTTAACATAACTTCGATTTCAACCATTGTTGATTGATGATCTGCTTGTCGATTCTCCAATGCTGCACTAATCCTTGGTAAGCTTTTGGCCACATCACCTATAGTAGCATCTTTTGGTATAGAATGTAAATTATTAACTTACTTTCTTTTCTTTGGACAATCTTTTAAGTAGTGTGGTTCTCCACACTCCCAGCATTGCAAAGGTCCTCTAGGATTATTAACTTTGTTATAAGTAGCAGGTATATCTCTTCTTTGATTATTTATTACACTTTGAGGTTTGTTTATGAAATTATTACCTTGATAACCTTTATAGTTATTTCTAGAATTTCTGAAAAAACTTAGTTCCTCTTTTCTTTTGATCAAAGCTCTTTCCTTTCCAAGCTGGTAAGTTATCTTTTATGTTTTTATTTTGTTCATAACAAAAGTTTGCTTTTCTCATAGCTTCTTCTAGAGTTCTAGGATTATCATACTCAATCCTTTTTTTATATATTACCGGTAAACAACTTAAGAATCGTTGTACTTTTGGTTTCTCTTCAATAATGTAGGGTACATATCGAAGTAAACTCAGAAACTTGCTACACAATTCTTTCATAATTAATTCTCCATGTTTCAGATCATAAAATTCGTTAGCTTTCTCTTCGTAATACTGTTCAGATAGGTATTTCCTTTTAAACAGTTTCTTAAAAGAGCTCCATGTTATGTGACGTTCCTTTATATTTTTCACATTTTTAATATCTTGCCACCATATATATGCGTTTCCGGACAGATTATAAATAGCCATTTTTGCCTTTAACTCTGTAGAGTAATTATAAATCTGAAAGTATTTATGTATTCCGAACAACCATGCTTCAACTTCTTCTTCGGTTTCTACTTCACCATTAAAGATAGGTGGTTTTATTTTCTTAAACTCTCCAGTGATTTCCTCGTAGTGTTTACTCTTTTTCTTGATCTGTTCACCATCACTACTATCACTGGTATTATATTTATGTTTATGTTCTCTTACTGAAATTCCACTAGATGAATCACTTTCATTATCTGCAAAAGTTAACTTTCTTGCTCTACGCTTATATGATGCAATTTTCTCAATTTCTTCATCTATAGGTTTGCTCTTAAATGTTTCTTGCTCAAGTAGCTTAGTGAGTAGAACGTTATTTAACTCTTCCTGTGCCTTTAAGATACGTTCATTATCTTCTTTCACACTTAGAATTTCTGCCTTTAATTCTTTTACAGTTTGTAAAATTCTAGATTGATTATCATTTCTGTTATCATTTAGATCAACCCATAAATTACCGTTATTAATAATTTCTTGTTCATGATTTTCTTGTTCACTGTGATGTGATCCTTCTTCGGCAGATGTCTCTACTCCCTCCTTTTTCCTGCAAAATAGAGATTATATTTATGTTCCCAAAATATCATGAAGAAAACATAAGTCAGTTTTTGTTTTTCGTTTCATGATGATCATACGTGTTGAGCCTATCTTCAGGCCTAATGTTTGTAACCGTGCTCTGATACTAATTTGTCACAACCCCAAATTTACCCAATTTTTAAATTTTTTTATATAAGTGTATTGACGACATTAACTCTTATGTCGCAGGTATTCAAATCAATAATGATGCCGTGTGACTCAGCATCACTTCTCTATAAGGTATAAATTGAATTTCATTATTCTATGCGTCAACTATTACTGGCGTAGCTTGCGGAATAAAGTGTTAGCCTTAGATTAATGACTATGTATTGTTATTACAGTTGTTGTTGACTCAACCACTGTCGTAAATTTGATTACAGCTTATTTCTTTTCATACGTCTTATCTTGTGAACCTAAATTATCATTTTGGTCTTAGCTTATTGACCAGCCCATGGCCAAACCTAAGCTATCATTTTATTTATAAATCTACTATGCTAAATTATTGCCATGATAAAAGATTTATGAAAAGAACTTGATATTAAAAATCATATTACTACAATATGGAAATATCCATATGCCATGGTCCTATCGACCTTACCCTTTGGCATTAGCTTTGGACTATGGTATCATTATATAAATATGTACCAAGCCATATGTATTAAACCATGACTATAATATAGTCGGATGGCTCTAAGATACAACGACCAAGGTTAAACTATGGTATTCATACATGCAAAGTATAACTATTGCAGATCTACGAAATATTGAAATGATTTGGTTTCATTTTTTTTTAACAAAAACATGTAATGTATTAAATAAAAGAATGAGCCGTGGATGGAAGCCAAATTCGGCTTGATACAAGTGTCAAGATCAAAACAATGCCATGAAAGCGATCGATTTGTGGTTCAAGGTCTGAATGAATGAAGTTCTTCAGACATTCTGCAGGCCGCAACATGTTTTTAGAAATGAAAAAAAACTTGTTACTTTCAATGGTGACTATCATGCCAAAATCCGAAGTCGAAATTTGAAGTCGATTTGCTAAGTGCGTAATTGCGAAGTTGATGTCACTCTAATCCGTGTAATGATGGTGTTTCTGCTAAATTTCCTATTGTTGATAGAATCCAGAATGAGTTGTGAGACGATCTTAATGTAATACAGAGGGATACACATGAATCATAGTTCTTTCTTGGTATGAGATCATAGAACAACGAATACCAATGTGCATGAGATCAAATGCAGGTTGTCAGGGTCAGGGGATATGATGATGTTATGTTTCTCCACTTGATAATTCAATTATCCCTAGTTTTAAACATGTTCCAGTCTTTGCTTCGATATCAACATCGTGATTTAAGTTTCTCTTGATGTGGTAAGCCCTGACGTAATCAAAGGTGCTCGTGATGTGTTGGATCCGATGGATAATTGTTCCAATTTCCAAGTTGTTGTAGACAGTCTTCGTGTTGAAGGCTTTGATAATGATGAGGGAGTCTCCAAATACTTGAAGTTTCCCAATCCCATTCTTTTTGGCGAGTTGATAGCCTTTTAAGAGTGCTAATGCTTCAGCCAAGTTGTTGGAGCATGTTCCAATTCCCCATATGTATCTGATTCTCTGCACTCCTCTAGTGTGAAGCAAGACTCCTCCTGCTCCTGCTGCTCCAGGGTTCTTTTTGGAGACACCGTCGAAGTGCAGACTATAAAAAATATGCTTGTTTCTCCAATCAATGCTGGAGAGTCTAATCTACCAAATGGGGGGATTCAGGCTTTGGGGGCTGAAACCAGGAGTGGGAATGGAGAGAGGAGTGCCGATCCACAGAAGTTCATCACTACTGAGACTAGTGTCATAGGAATGGCTGGAGAATTTCAAGCACTCCAAAAGCAGGCCTTTGGCTTTCCCAACGACTTGAAGGGGGGTGAGGTAGGAGTCCTAAAAGATTGCTTTATTTCCGTCGATCCAAATATTCCAGCAGGTGAACTTAGGGATGGTGATCCAAATTTGGAGCCAAAGCTTCTTGTTCGAGAGAGAGGAGGGGTAAGAGGATTTCCAGTAGTTCAGGAGAAAAGAGGTGGTGTTGAAAGAGGGTAAAGTGATGTTAAGATCATGGAACATGAGATTCCAAACTGAGATTGCAAGGCAATTAAGGAAGAGATGGTCTAAGGATTCATAATTTTTGTGGCAGAGGGGGCACCAATGGGGTCCAATAATTCCTCTCTTAATGAGATTGTCCCCAGTTAGGACTTTTCGATGCGCGAGATTCCAAATGAAAATATTGATTTTTGGAAGTCCAAATGGATTCCAAACCATATCCCAGAGATTTTTTCTTGATGAGTCATGGCATTGGAGAAATCTGAAGCCCAAGGTGGCTGTGTAATTTCCTTTTGTACCCCATCTGCGTTCATCCTTGTCATGAGAGTGGGTAGGGGCACAACCAATTAAGCTTTTAATGAGGATATCCCTGGAAGGTTCTATAGCAGCAGGGATGGTGTGATTTTTCCACTTCAGCCAAGTGTCGGTGGGGCTCCATTCACTAAGATCGTGCAGAGTATTTATTCCATGGTGAGCAAGCGAACAAGCGATACCATGGAGCTCTTGTTTGTCCTTGAGAGGCTTATTTCCCATAATTCTGTCAGAAAAAATATTTATGTCTTTCCCATTTTAGGGGACCCAATGGAGCTCATTAGAGAAGAATTTCCAGGCACATTTACAAAGATTCCAGATACGTGAACCTTGGATGTTGGTTTGCTGTTGAGGCATTTGAGAGAGTTGCCTACCAGATATTTCTTCATTAATATATGAATGACCTGATGTTGGTTGTTATGCAAAATCTTCCAGAGGATCTTACCTCCCATAGCCGTGTTAGCCTGGGAGGGATCTCGAATTTGGAGGTCGCTTGAGCGCTTTGGAATCTTTATGGTATTCGAGTTTATCAAATGCATTTTTTTTTCGTTATTTTTCCCTCTAGTCCAAAGGAACTCTCTTAGAAGCTTGCTGATGCATTCAATGACTCCTTTGGGGGCCAGTAGAAGAGAGGATTGGTAGATTGGGAGGGTCGAGAGAACCGCCTTCAGTAGGATAAGTTTCCCAGCTTTATTGAGCCAGAAGCCTCCCCAATTCTTGATTTTGGTTTTGATTTTGCTAATGATGTTTTCCCAATTTCCATAATTTGAGTGTCCTTGGGTAATAGGGAGACCAAGGTACTTAAAGTTGTTCCAATGCTTGTGGACTCAATATATGTCTCCAGTGGCATTGCAATACCATCTCAGATTCTGCTTAAAATTCTTAGTAATTATGGAAGAGCCTCCACCTAGTAAGAGGGATTCATCGACGAAGAGGGTGTGGTTAAGGGGCATTGAGTTCATTGCTAAATTGAGGCCATGTAGGGACTCGATTATGAGGTCGTGGTTCAACTTCCGACTAAGTGAGTCAGCCAGATTGATATATAAAAAGGAAGAAAGGGTACATCCCTGTCGGATTCCACACGATGCTTGGAAGAAAGTGGTTGGGCGACCATTAACTAGGGGTGCGATCCAAGGAATTTTTATGCAGGAAGAGATCCAATTTATGAAAAAATTCCCAAATCCAATTTTTTCCATGATTTTGAGGAGGAAAGAATGCTTGACCCGGTCAAAACCATTGGCCATATTGAGTTTGATTAACATACCTTTTTCTTTGTTGCATTTGTTGGAATGAATGGCTTCTTGGACTAGGATGACGTTGTCGAGGATTTGTCTTCCCTTTAGGAAGCCTCCTTGGTTGTCAGAAATGATTTTGGCTAGGAGCGGCTTCAATTTGTTGGCCAGCATCTTGGAGATAATATTGTAGGATGAGTTGCATAAGGAGATGGGTTGAAAACTGCTGAAGGAGATAGGATTCGTCTCTTTTGGAATTAGAGCGAGGAAAGTCGAGTTGGTGCAGCCTCTGATCTTCGCTTTTGTGTGGAAGTCTCTTATCATTCTCATATAGTCCTTCCTTATGTAGTGCCAACATGCTTTGTAAAAGTGGATGGAGAATCCGTCGGCTCCCGGTGCCTTATCAGATTCGAATGACCAAATGGTGTTGATGACTTCCTTTTCAAAGAATGGCCTGCGCAGGTCGTTGTTGTCATCAGAAGTGATGTTGTTCGGAATGTGCTCGAGCAGGATGAGTTGTCTGTCGTATTCATTGTTGTCTTCCTCAATGAATAGACTTGAGAAATGGTTAAACGTAGCAATCTTAGTGTCGTTATGCCCTTTGGCAGTGGAACCGTTGTCTAATTTGATCTCTGAGATGTGATTAATGGAATTCCTCACTTTGGTTTGCTTATGGAAATAAGCACTGTTCCTATCACCAGCTTTGAGCAAAGTGTTGCAAGATTTTAATCTCTAGTACTCTTCTTCTTTTTCTGAAAGCCTGGTAAACATTGACTTGATGCTTGAATTCTTCCTGTAGGGTGTTGTTGTCAGCTGGGTGTTCATCCATCGCGTTTTGATAATCTTCTAGATCATCGACTGCTTTTTTCCTTTGCTCATAGGGTGGGGGGAAGTTGTTTTTGGCCCATTGATTTAACGCTTTCTCGGTGGCGTTAAGCTTCTGCTCCCAAACGAATCTGGGAGAGTCGATAATGGGAGTTCTCCAGCTCTTACTTAAAACATCCCAGAATTCGGTGTGGTCTAGCCATTGAGGGATGAATCTAAACGAAATTGGGCCAAGGTATTCATCTTTACGAAAATGGAGGTGGATAGGTTTGTGATATGATGCTAAGTTTGCTATGATCCTTGAGGTGATGGTGTGCCCTTCTGTCAGCAGGCTTCATTGGATAAGAAATCTGTCAAGACAGGCCATGATGTTTCCTTTTCCCAACCGTTTATTGGACCAAGTATATTTCCCTTTCTTGGGTTTGATATCGAGCAAATCCCAATTCTGGATGAGGACCTCAACTTGGGTTTTGAAGATATCATTTCCGGTGAGGCCTCCCTTTTTTTCAACCATGGAGAGGGTAATCTTCATGTCACCTGCAAGGATGATATTTTGTGGAGTGTATGCCTCCAAGAATTCTTCTAAGAGTTTCCAACAGTCTTTTTTTTTTTCGAATAAAGGTTAGGGACATACAGATTGAAGAGCGCAATGTGGATATTGCTTTGAATGTGAGTGAGTTCCGTAAAGATCCAATGTTGGGTGGCGAAGGAGCTGCAAAGGTTAAAATTGTCAGAAGACTAGAGGGTTGCTAAGCCGTCAGATGCTCCTCTGGAGTTGATTGCCATACCTGTATTCTTATTCCATTTCTCCTTACCAATGTTCAAGATGGTGTTTTCATCGAGCTTGGTCTCTTGGAGCAAGAGAATGTCTGACATCTCTATTTTTTGGAGATCTTTAACAACTTCTAATTTGCTGGGGGCGCCTAATCCTCTTCAGTTCCAAGAGACCAGCTTCATCATCTATTGATGTAGGTGGTGGAAGGGCCTCCTCCTAGTGAGTGCCCCATTTTATTTCCTGCTAATCTAGCTCTTGTATTACTGTTGAAAGCCATGTCTATTGTTGCTTGGGCTCCTTGTGTCTTTTCACGTTCAACTTCTTCTTCCCTTAGATCTTTGCTCAATTTCCGCCCAAGTTTTATGGATGATCTGTCTATTAGATCTTTTGGCGATGTGGGGGAGATCAATGGTTTGTTTTTGTGATTTCAGCATAAGAGGGGGATGGCGTACCTTTGTTCGTGTTAGATATTTTGGGGCTTGGTGTGTATTGGGGTTGGAGTTCCTTCGGATCTTCATTTGTTTGATGAGTATCCTGAATTTCTTGATCTCCGATGATTTCTCCTTCTTCTGAAGTTTCGGGGACTTCGAATTTATGAACTTCTAATTCCTTGTATCTGTTTTCGTTGGTAGGAGCCCTTTGGTGTTGGTGATCAAATTTCCTTAAGTTTTGACCTTTCTGAAAGGTTTTAGGTCCCGATTTGGGGTTGGAGTTTTTTTGTGCTGCTGTCCATTGCTCTTTTTTCCCTTCTATCTCCATATCTATTGGTTTCTTTTTGCAATATCGGGCGAAGTTCCCATATTCATGGCAATATATGCACTTGAAAGGTTTCGTAATCTAGTTCCTGAATGTGAGTCCAGTCTGCTACTGTGAGATTTATAGCTTCTGGGAGTCCGCGTTCCAGATCTAATTCAACGCATATTCTTGCACATGAAAATTGATCTTTTCGATCTGCCTTGTTGATGTATTTCCCGAGTGTGTTCCCGATAGCTTCTAGCAATTCAGGATTCCAACAATGAAGAGGTAGGTGTGGAAGTCTCACCCAGACTGGGACCACGGATGGGATGTCCTGGGATGGATCGAAATCAGGATTCCATTTATTCATGTAGAGCCTTTGTGACCCCATGAAGTATGGGTCATTCCTGAATATTAATTTGCGATCTTGTTTGCTTTCGAAGACAAAAGCGAAGAAGCCCTTTCCTAGAAAGTAGGATCTAACTTCATCTGAAATCAAAGGTCTCCAATTTTTCTGAACCCATAGCTCGGTGGTATTCAGGGATGGCCACAAGCCAGTGAACTGGCCTATCAAATCACGTTCTAATAGATTGAGAGCAGTTTTGCAGGGCTGCTCGATTGGTAATGCTACAGTGGGGATCTCAGAGATTTTTTTCATGAATTTCTGTTGTGCTACGGATAAAGGCTTTTTTCGAAGTCAGAAAGTTCAGGGGGGGAGGGGGGGAAGAGCCACCTCCAGAATCCATTGGGAGGGCTTGAAGGAGGAGCAAACTTAGACAAAATCGAATGATGCCTCCATGCAAACACAGAGCGCAAAGGTTAGATCGGTTTCAGTTCTCAAACTCGATCTCGGGCTGCAAGGGAGGCCTGATCAAGATCCTCCCGACTCCAATCAGGGCGATCACGACTTCTCTCGGCTTCTCTAGGCAGACTCAAGCACGATCACATGCCACGGGCAGCATTTCTGCGAGCTAAGGCTCTCGAGGCAGCCTCTCGACACTCGCAGGAGTTCTTATCAGACCGATTTTAGAGACCTTCCAAAACAAAGTATGTCATTAAGATTATCTCATAAATGATTTGGTTTCATTAATAAAGTGATATGCATTGGTTAATGCAGAGCCACCGTGAGGTGCCAACGCGGACCTAGATTGGTTGAGCCATGTGACAATATTATGACTTGGTGTTTGTTGCACAAACCTTGGCTATGAGCCATGTGACAGTATTATGACTTGTTGTTTGTTGCACAAACCTTGGCTATGAGCCATGTGACAGTATTATGACTTGGTGTTTGTTGCACAAACCTTGGCTATGAGCCATGTGACAGTATTATGACTTGGTGTTTGTTGCACAAACCTTGGCTATGAGCCACGTGACAACTTGTAAACGATTAATGGTAAGTTATTTGCTTGTCTCGTTAGTTTAAATGGTTTGGATTTTGATGGTGTTATGCCTTAACTACTCCGTAGCTCGGTGATACTATGAGATCTTGACCCTCTAAGTTGCAAACATATGTGTTGCTCGCCGTTGACCTACCAGATCTCGGTTGTAGCAAATCTTGGAAAAATGTGCTAATTCAATGCGGTTCTTTGATGCTTGGTAAACTACTATGGGTTTGCCCAGAGTGTTATTGTTGCGTTTTGCAAACAGAGGTGCCGAAGGAACGTTGTGATGGTTTGAAGCGTAGGGTTCAACCTTGCAAAATGACCACCTTGTTACGCTATACACTATGATGATAATGTAATACTATTCTGGAGAGCTCGAAGAGCTTTTACTGTGGTTAGAATTCTTTTTGGTTCGTGCATTAGTTCTGGTGGTTTGAACAGAGGTTCACCTACACCTTGGGAAACTTCCTGAAGAGTTTTCGGTGCCTATAGGGTGTGTTGTTTTGAACTGGACCGGAGTTCTTTTGGTTTATCCGTGCTGTGTATTTGGCCAAGGTTTCTTAGCACACAGGTAACCGCCTTCTCCTGTTAGCTTTATGGTTTTAAAGATATGTGATCTCTGTTTAGGATTTAACCTAACCATCTTAGTTTTGTGTAGGTCCGGATGCTTTAAGAAGAGCAAGGGTTTGCTCAGGCCCTGCGAAGGTTCTGGGTAATGGCACAGTTCGACTTGCTTATGTGGAAATCAGGTAATGATCCTTCTAATAGTTTTAACTCCAGCTTTTAAGTTATTGCTTATTTTTTTCCTTCAATGATTGACGTTATGTTTTCACTGTGTGTGCATGTACAAACATCTCAACTCGGCATCGAGTGTGGACTCGGGTAAGCTCTCCCTCGTATATGCACAAATGTTAAGTGGCCTTTGGCTGTGCTTTGCGTTTTAGTTTGAAATTTTAGTATGTATAAGTTTAGGGCAATGCTTTCGCATTTGCCCAGCGAAAGTAGAGTTGACAGGTGGTTCGGAATGGTCTTACGACTTTCCCGTTTACCTTGTCATCTTTGTTTTTTTAACGAAGCTCTTACTTTGTAATTCTTGATCCCAAGCCTTTCGGCTCTGTATTAATGGTTTTTATACAAGTAAACAATTCGAAACATGTGAATGTTTGGTCTCGGTAGAGACGTTATGTTACCTTAATGAGATTTAGCTTACAGCTTCGGATGTGGAAAGATTCTTGTTTAATAATACTGTATGTATCGTTTTAGTCTTTTGACTCTGTGTTTATATAATATATGGAATCCATTTGGCTCCGTGTACCCAATGTTTTGATAATAAAACTTTGTCTCTGTATTTATATTACAGTAGGGTTTTGATAAATGAAAATGATGATGTTATTTTATATGCAAACCCTTAATGGTTTTGTGGCCTCTCTCAACTCTGTAATAAGTTAGATTGTTGTCCTTTGAAACTTAGCGAATGCTAAAGTATGGTTAATGTTTGGTGTTTGCTCAAGTGTTGTGGCAATGCTTTGTATTGCCCACACATTTGTGAAGAGAAGGGTAGTTAGTCGACTCCCTTGTGTCCTTAACCTTCGTCGAGATTACAACAACGGCCTCTCGGCTCTTTAACATGTTATGGTTTACTTAGTCCACATTTGATTAAGGTTTCGAAACTCCGTTTGAAATAAAAGATGGCCATTCGGCTCCTATATAATTCAATGTTTAGCTTATGATGCTTGTTTAGCTTAGATGTATTTAACTTGTCTTATTTTAAAATGTTTATATTTAAACGTTTCAACGTTTTGTTTTGTGGCTTCTTTGGCTCTGTAAAAAAAAGTCTGAAAATTATACTATGAACTTGAATAGAATGTGTTTGAGCTCTACGACTATATCTCTATAATACTTTGTTTATATAATAATATTAAGCCATTAGGCTCTGTATATAAATGCCTCTATATACAATATATATATTTAGCATACTCTGTTATGTGATTCCTTTGATAATGTGTGTTTATACAGTATCTATTAAATATAAACCCTAGACTGATATATAAAATGAATATTGTTCGGTAACTTAGTAAAATCATCAACATTATTATTACAGTACAAAAATTAAATAAACTGAAACAATTCCATGAAACATAGATAAATAATACAGTTATCACTGACATGGTAAATATAACATAACAAAATAGAAAACTTAATAATTGTAACTTTCATAATAAAACTCATTAACAAAACATTTAAGAATTTTAGTTCATCATTCTCTAATATTACTATACAGAAAATAATGCATACTAATAAACAATTAATAAGAACCTAACTGAAAGAACAGACTGAATCCAATATGAAGTTCGTCGTTCCTCCCAACCAATCTTCCAGAACAACCAAGATTACTTGTTCTGAAACCCCCGAGCCTGTTTGATGGACTAGAAGGACAAAGACTGCTGAAACAATTCTGAACCATCACTCAGTTCCACTTCTCAACCCAACAAATATATTTTCCCTCTTCCATCCAAGCCTCCTGCTTGTCTGATGGGAGTGCTTATTAAAGCTTTGCCTAGGACTTAGGTCTATCATGAGCCTCCTGCTCTAGAACCTCCATCTGGAGTTATGACCTTAAAAATAGGGATGATGCCTCCTGCACCTGTTGAGATATTAAATATCAGTTTTCACCACTATGGGCAGTTTGTCCAACACTTGTCATTTATCCTTGTGGACTAGCAAACACTCTTTCTACAGCTACTTCAGATTGGATTCTCCTGTTTTTATTTATTAAATAATAATAATAATTCAATATCCTCAAACAAGTGTCTTTGACCACAGTTGGTCAAATAATTGTTCAACAACAATTAAAAAAGATTATTACAAAGTATTTAAACTTTAATTAAGGCTCTAGGGGTATTACAATTCCCATGGTCGACTAGGAACTGGAAGAGGTGTGTACAATCCCTGTTGTCGATTAGGCGGTTTAGCAATGGCACAAACCACGCATGCTTGAATGTACTTGTTGAAATCGGTTTTAAGTGTAGGCCAAAAGAAATACTTCTGGAGAATAGCAAGTGTCTTTGCTACTCCAAAGTGTCCTACAATCTTGCTGTAGTGCGCGTCCCAAATGAGTTGCTATCGATGCTCACCGGTCGGTACACAAAGCTGTCCAAGCTTGTATAGCAAGGTGTCTTTCAGGAAGTAGTCGGAGGTCGATGAATTGTCAGTCTGAATTTGTCAATAGACTGTTGAGAAGGCGTTGTCGTCCTGATGCAATTGAGGCCAAGTGGTCGTGTCATATCCCTGCATACTCATCACTATGAAAAGGAGAGTAATGGGTGGTCGACTTAGATAATCGGCAGCATCGTTACCTTTAACTTTTCGATACTTAATCACCAACTGGAATTGTTGTAGGTAATTAATCCACTTGAGTTGTCTAATTGTTTGTAGTTTTGACTAGGTCAGAGCAAACTGTAGAGGCTTATGGTCAGTGAGGATGACCGTTTCCTTGCCAAGGATG
Organism: Larix kaempferi; assembly: GCA_027924585.1. NCBI lineage: Eukaryota > Viridiplantae > Streptophyta > Pinopsida > Pinales > Pinaceae > Larix > Larix kaempferi. The sequence goes on from BSBM01000510.1 coordinate 32,583,677, forward strand.
TAATGCCTCCATTGCTTGAGAGCTTGCACAATGGCATACAGTTCTTTTTCGTAAGTCGAATATCTTCTAACCTTGTCATTAAAAGTTTCAGAATGAAAAGCAACTGGGTGACCAAACTGAGTGATCACTGTGCCCGAGGCATAGTTCGATGTGTCCGTCTCAATCTCAAAGGGTTGATGCAAATCAGGTAGCAAAAGTACTGGTGCAGTGTAGAGCTTGTGTTTGAGCTGTTCAAAAGCTTCATGTTGTGTCGATGTCCATTTGAAGACAGTTTTTCCATTTCCCTTAGTCAATTGATTCAAGGGCCAGGCTATGTGACTGAAGCCGAGTATGAATTGTCGATAGAAATTCGCCAAGCCAAGAAAACTTCTTAGTTCTTGAATGCTTTGAGGAATGGGCCAATCTTTGAGGATCTGTACTTTGTCTGGATCGATGTGAATGCCTACAAAGTCAATTGGTTAAGCTGAAAGGCATGATTAACCATTCAAACAATCCTTCCTTGGTCTTGAAAGCAGTTTTCCACACATCTGCAGGCTCGATTGGAATCTGATGATATCCCGACTTGAGGTCGAGTTTAGTAAATAATTTAGCACCTTTCAGATAGTCAATGATCTTGTCTATCCGCGGCAGAGGGTAGCGATTCTTTGCCGAAATTTTGTTGAGGGCTCCGTAGTCGATGCACATGCGCAAAGTCCCATATTTCTTTGGAACGAGGATGACTGGAATTCCACAAGGAGAGGAGCTGCGTCAGATATGACCTTTGTCGATCACATCTTGGATTTGTCTGTGAATCTATTCATTTTCGAGAATGAATCTTCTGTAAAAAGATGCGTTAGGCAAAGAAGAACCAGGAGCAAGTTCAATGGAGTGTTTTACTTGGAAATGTCGAGGTACTCCGTCCGGGTCTTAGAATAAACTCCGATACTCGTCGAGAACATTGTCAATCAACTGCTTCTGTCGGGTTCTGCACTGGTCGGTGAGTCGACTTGTCACTGCAGTCTTCCTAGAATGTTGCGGTTTGATCATGATTAATGTGAACTTTTGAGCATGATTGATGAGCTTCTTTATCTGTTTAGTAGATATCAATGAGACCGATGGTGTAGGTCCTCGCTTTGGTATGTCGTACCATCGATTCCGGATTCTGAAAATCACCTTCTAAGACCATGACTGATAAATGCCATGGCGATCCCAGAAGTAAGGTTTCCCAAACAAGGCGTCGGCTACGGAGAGTGGTTCCACATCGCAGAGTACTTCATCTTCAAAAGGCTTTATGAAGTAGGCGATTTTGCATTGTCGGATGATCCATAGTTCCTGTCCATCCTTCATCCAACCGATGTTGTAAGGCTGAGGATGTGGAGTGGTGACAAGACCTAGTTTCTTCACGAGATCTTCAGAAATGAATTTATTCAGGATACCGTTATCCACAATCAGATGTAATGGATTGTTTTGAACCTATATCCGTGTATGGAACATGCGCTCTCGTTCCTCCTCGTCGACCATAGTCAAGCCTGCTGGAGTGGTCGATGTCGATGTCAAAAGGGTCATTGTGTCTGGATCATATTCTTCCATCGTCTTGTCGAACGCGTTGGATGTCAACACTTTTTCCCAAAATGTCTTTCGAGCTTTACATTCAGACGTATCATGCCAAGATGAGTGGTGGTAATCACACCATTTCCCGTTACGGGGTTGTTTGCTACATTCCCTTTTGTGAAAAAGGATTTTTTCCATGATCTGGCTTTGGCGGGGTCGACTGAGAAGATTTCGACTTGTCGAAGTCGGCTGGTTCCTTCTTATCGGGTGGTCGTCGTGATGTCGGCTTTATCGTGAAGCGTGCTTTTCCGTTCTGCTTGGTTTCAAGTTTGCTGGCATAGTGGAATGCATCTGTGAGCGTATTGACAGTCAGAAATTCCATCTCCTAATGAATGTACTAGTACAATCCACTGATGACTTCAAAACAAGCAATTTCTCTTCTTCTTGGACGCCATTTCTAGCCATGAGTCGATAGAAATCGTCGGTGTAACTCTGTACTGATTGGTATTTCCATTTCCTTAGCCGTTGCCACTTTTTATACTGTTGTTCAATGTATTTGGGTGGGTAAAATTCCTTTTGGACGTATTAGACAAATTTATCCCATGTGTCGATGGGGTCTTCGCTTTTCTCCATCTTTGTCGAGAGGTTCTCCCACCAGCAGTGCACATATGTTGACATCTTTAAGGATGCAATGGTGATCTTTTCGGCTTCTGAGAGTTGGTTCACAGAGTAATAGGATTCCAATTGTTGTACCCAATTGTCGACGGAGTCCGCGTCAATCTTGCCTTCTAGATTCAGTATGTCCAAATTCATTTGCACTTTGAAGGGGATGATTTTGTCGGAATTAGTTCTTGTCGAAAATCCTTCAGATGTCGAAGCAAATCGCGTGGGAATTTCATTGAACTGGATGAACATTTTAGTCCGTTGTTGAGCCAGCGCTTGCTCAATAAGTTGTGTTGTCTCGTCGATTGCATGTCTATCATCTGTTTCTCCTGCCATCTTTGGAGGTAGTGTCTGCTTGGATTCCTGAGCTTGTGAGCGAGTTTGAACAGGCATAAGTTAGGTAAATTCGATGGAAGTGTCCATGCAAAACTTAAGCATGAACAAAGCTTATGCTACTGCTTTGAATGAGCTCTGATACCAATGATCCAGTCGCGCCCAAGTGCACGAGGGGGACAACAGTTCGAATGAATGAGTCGGTTTTGTTATGGCAGAAACTTAAGAAATAGAATAATCAAAGCAGGAATACACTACAAAGATAAACACAGATGCACACAAACAATATGCAGGAATGCGAACTGATCTTCTCTATTACTTGATGACTGAAAAGCTTCTATGATAAGATGTATGTTACAATATTGTACATGCTTATATAGAGAATGATGAGATGCTTGGGTGCCTGCCCATTACGTTCAATTACAAGAGAAGTTAGAACGGTTTCGGAAGTTCAACCGTTACAGTCGACTGTAAGAGAGAGATACAATCTATCGTAGTTCGTCAGTCGCTAGTCGACGCTGCATGTCGACATCGTGAAACCATCGAGGTTGTTGAACTTGTTGAAGTTACTGAGTTATTCGAAGTCGTGTCGAATTCGGAACTTGTCGAAGTCGATGACATGTCGCAATCGATGTTAGCATCCGACAATAATGCCAATTGCTAAGTGGATCATATGTGTTAATATTTTCTCAAAAAATCCAAATAAGGTCTAGGCTTAATAATTGGTAAGCAAACTATGTTTTTTATTATTTAAAAGTCTCATAAACATCAATCCAAATTTCATATCATATATATGTTTTGGTCATTACTTATTTGTTTTATGTATTGTATTGTATCATAAGGCCAAACTTTCATTCATATATTGTATTGTATCATAAAAGACCAACTTTCGATTCATAAACAAGTTTTAAAAATTAAAAATACCAGAGTGACTTTATACCATATTTTTTACAACTAACTTTGTTATTATTTCCCTTTAAATATGATTTTATAATTATAATTTGTGTTGGCAATCATAAATTTTGTATAGCCCCGTGACTAGAAGGACATAATGAATGTCGAAGAATTTTAGACAAAACTTAAAAAATAAAAAAACTCAATAAGTAGCAAGTAACAAAATTTGTTCAAATACGAAAGGAAATGACATGGTAGTTAACATTACCAAGAGTTAATACCCTTACATTTAGGGATTACTAGAAATTGATTAAAAAGGGAGAAAACAAAGATATGTTATGTTTTACCTGGTTGATCTATACACCAAACGACCAACACATACCTAGGAAGTTAACAAAATTGAATTAAAACTATGATAACGATTTAACAAGGTAATAGCAAAGTAGTAAAGGAAGCTTAGTAAAAGAATATGAGATAACCTTGATCCAAAAGGAATCCGAGGGCTCTATGTGAGCTAGGGTAATCCATATTCAAGTTAAAAACTCTACTCAGGTCTCACTCCCAAAATTGGGGATTTAAATACGAAAACTCTACTATGGTCTTATTGCCAAAATTGGGGATTTAAATACAAATTAAAAATTAGGCTCAAACCCTAAAAAACAATTCAAATATGTGGAAATACAATAAGCCGCACTGGGTGCATACTTCAAAATGAACTCAAAACCCTTTCGTCTCTATCCAAAAATAATTACTCATGCCCAAAACCATTGAGGCTATCCCAAATATGAAGTAAACTAACATGTTTATCCTTGTGACAGATAAAGAAACAAGTAGTAATATTAAAACCTTTAAATGTTTTATAGAGAAAGAGACACTTGTAAGGATATGAAGATTAAGTTCACATGTTAGAGACACTTGTAAGGGATAGGAATATTAATTTTACCTGTTAGAGGGCTTGTCATATAGCAATGTAAAACCAGTACCATAAGAGCAATGTTGCGGGTTCGAAGCGTGAGGTGAGAAGTTGTTTTGCATTGCAGTGTACGAAGCATGTGCTTGAAGCCACTATGGAGGGTCAGAAGGGGTTGTTGCTATTGAGTACCCCTCACCATTTAACTCCAAGCTTTGCAGGGAGCTTATCATATATGAGACTCCATTAGACGAATATTGAGAAGAGCCATCGATGGATAGAGAAGATACCAGACTTGGCAAGCCTTTGGAATCATGTGAACGTGGAATTGATATGGAATTATGGTGATGGGGAATCTCTAGGCTATATGAGGGATGGACTATAGGACTTGCTGAAACTGATGAGGCATCCATTGTTGACGAAATTGAAAGATTCGGGATGCAAGAGTTTTTGGCAGCACTAACAGGTGAAGAGTGAAATGGACATAATCCCCAAACTCACCTGGATTAGCCAACCCCATTAAGTACATGAAATCGATGTCGTCGTTCTTGAATTTAATTTTGTTGCATTTTTATTGTTTTTTTGTTATGAATCCAATGATTTACTTTTATACAATAAGAAATGTATTGCTAAATATTTATGAAAGTTTTTCCAGTGTTTATTCTTAGTGGTTTGATTGGTTATGACCCGTTGAACTTATATTAATTGAGATAAAAAGATAAGTTGTTTATCAGTGATATGGGAATATAGACGTGTTTGTTGTTGGTTTATTAAAAATGATAAATGAATAAAAGCAAGGGTAAGAGGAATAAATCTTAAGAGTGATCTATTAGGAACAATAATTGCAGACCCTTAGAATCCTACTTTGCATATACCAATGACAAAAATACTCAATAGGGGCTAGAATTACGGGTCTCAATAAAGAAGGATATTGATACAGTTGTAGCTCACTTCTTAGTAGCACATACATAAATGAGTATCTCTGTGTAGGACTAATTCTATTAATTTTGAAGAAAATCTAGAAGGCAACATTAATCATACTATAGGTTCATTGAAAAATAAATAGATTAATTATTTGGAGTTTTAGATAATAAGTAAAGTAGATAAGGTTTGCATTACCTACGCTAGGGTATACATATCTGTCTGCAAATAACCATGAACAAATATATATAAATATATATTACTTGCGAGCCCAATAAAATAATAACAGTGCATGCATGTTATTTAGGAACTCATCCTAGTATTTACAGTAACACAAATGTAAATAAAAAATTGAAATAAATAATGATATTCAAGAACTCTTAACATAAGTAGCCCATACCTTATCTATTACATAGAATATCAAATAAACTAATTATCTCTAATATCATAAACTTGAATAGTGAACAAAAGAATCTATGAATAAATATACATGAATAAACCAAAAAAATTAATTTTATTGTTTCTAGTCTGAACTAATACATATGAAAGGCTAAGAAAGCCGAACTGAATTATATACCTTTAGGTATGTGTAAATGTAAGTACAAAAATACAAATTTATAGATCTTAAGTGGGACAAACGACATTCCAATAGAACAATAATAAACAATACAACAAAACTCGACGTGAGAGACATTCTCATTGTGAAGAAAGGTAAAACAAAGTGAGAGTGATTATCATGAGAAATTGGTCTTCGGTCCTAAATGTATATACAAAGGAATATGAAAATGTATATACAAAGGAATATGAAAATGTTATTGAAATTGTTCCTTATAGGATTCGAAAACCTCCATTAAAATTATAAAATGTAAACCATAGAATAAATACCATAACATTGACAACGTCGTGCAACCTAAAGGGTCATAATGATCAAGCAAATAAAGTATAACTAGCAATTTAATAAACAAATTAATTAACCAAACCGACCCATCTCTATTGCCACTTATAACATAATAATCCGAGAACACCGAAGAGGTTAATATCCTCACAGATTCACTAAACATAGATCGTAAATAAAATATACCAATTAATTAAATCCCTAGTTTTTAAAAAATCCTCATGATAACATTTTTAAAAAGATTTTTTTGAATCTCACTACTAATAAAATGAGCACTTCTATAAAATAACAATTAAACGGCGTTGTTATTAGAAGGCCTGCATACTTTTCCCTCGACAACCTTAAGGGGCATTTTAAAACCATGAACAAACGTTGTGATGCAAGGGTTTAGTTGGCAGCAATAACAGGTGAAGAGTTCAAAACCCCGTAAGTCCAATTGGGTGAAGAGTCACACGGTGAACCAGAGGGAGAAAGTGGTGGTGATAGAGGATGCAGAAAATGCGCATGATTGACGAGCATCGAGGTAGGCGATGAGATTTGAAATTGTGATGTGCGAGAAAGATTGGAATTGCCACACATGTATCCATAAGGAGAAGAACCCCCGTTCCGGGGACCATCGAAATAACCTCCTATGATGCCAAAATGGTTCACGGGACTCGAACCCTCGCCATCATAACCGGAAACAACAAGCACCCCGTCGACAGAAACATTATGACGGAGGTTCGAACGCTCACGATTATCAGACTAAAACCATTCCTCGAACCAGCTGAGGATCCCGAAAAAAGACGTAGCTGCTCACGCATGTGAGCAAAGAAGCAAACCCTGCGATGGCAATTGCACCCGTCCTTGCAGGGCTAGGTTCAGTACCGGGCGAGATGAAGCCAACATTTGCAGATCCCGTGAGAAAATTCACAGGAATCCCCATGCCTACAACTTCCCTTTATGAAAATTCACAGGAATCCCCATGCCTACAACTTCCCTTTATGGAATCCCCTTTATGAATCCCCATGCTTACAGCTTCGGATGTCGAAAGATTCTTGTTTAATAATACTGTATGTATCGTTTTAGTCTTTTGACTCTGTGTTTATATAATATATGGAATCCATTTGGCTCCGTGTACCCAATGTTTTGATAATAAAACTTTGTCTCTATATTTATATTACAGTAGGGTTTTGATAAATGAAAATGATGATGTTATTTTATATGCAAACCCTTAATGGTTTTGTGGCCTCTCTCGACTCTGTAATAAGTTAGACTGTTGTCCTTTGAAACTTAGCGAATGCTAAAGTATGACTAATGTTTGGTGTTTGCTCAAGTGTTGTGGCAATGCTTCGTATTGCCCACACATTTGTGAAGAGAAGGGTAGTCAGTCGACTCCCTTGTGTCCTCAACCTTCGTCGATATTACAACAATGGCCTCTTCGCTCTTTAACATGTTATGGTTTACTTAGTCCACATTTGATAAAGGTTTCGAAACTCCGTTTGAAATAAAAGATGGCCATTCGGCTCCTATATAATTCAATGTTTAGCTTATGATGCTTGTTTAGCTTAGATGTATTTAACTTGTCTTATTTTAAAATGTTTATATTTAAACGTTTCAACGTTTTGTTTTGTGGCTTCTTTGGCTCTGTAAAAAAAGTCTGAAAATTATACTATGAACTTGAATAGAATGTGTTTGAGCTCTACGGCTATATCTCTATAATACTTTGTTTATATAATAATACTAAGCCATTAGGCTCTGTATATAAATGCCTCTATATACAATATATATATTTAGCATACTCTGTTATGTGATTCCTTTGATAATGTGTGTTTATACAGTATCTATTAAATATAAACCCTATACTGATATATAAAATGAATATTGTTCGGTAACTTAGAAAAATCATCAACTTTCCATGGAAACTTAGTAAAATCATCAACATTATTATTACAATACAAAAATTAAATAAACTGAAACAATTCCATGAAACATAGATAAATAATACAGTTATCATTGACATGATAAATATAACATAACAAAATAGAAAACTTAATAATTGTAACTTTCAGAATAAAACTCATTAACAAAACATTTAAGAATTTTAGTTCATCATTCTCTAATGTTACTATAAAGAAAATAATGCATACTAATAAACAATTAATAAGAACCTAACTGAAAGAACAGACTGAATCCAATATGAAGTTCGTCGTTCCTCCCAACCAATCTTCTAGAACAACCAAGATTACTTGTTCTGAAACCCCCGAGACTGTTTGATGGACTAGAAGGACAAAGACTGCTGAAACAATTCTGAACTATCACTCAGTTCCACTTCTCAACCCAACAAATATATTTTCCCTCTTCCATCCAAGCCTCCTGCTTGTCTGATGGGAGTGCTTATTAAAGCTTTGCCTAGGACTTAGGTCTATCATGAGCCTCCTACTCTAGAACCTCCATCTGGAGTTATGACCTTAAAAATAGGGATGATGCCTCCTGCACCTGTTGAGATATTAAATATCAGTTTTCACCACTATGGACAGTTTGTCCAACACTTGTCATTTATCCTTGTGGACCAGCAAACACTCTTTCTACAGCTACTTCAGATTGGATTCTCCTGTTTTTATTTATTAAATAATAATAATAATTCAATATCCTCAAACAAGTGTCTTTGACCACAGTTGGTCAAATAATTGTTCAACCACAATCAAAAAACATTATTACAAAGTATTTAAACTTTAATTAAGGTTCCAGGGGTATTACAATTCCCATGGTCGACTAGGAACTGGCAGAGGTGTGTACAATCCATGTTGTCGATTAGGCGGTTTAGCAATGGCACAAACCACGCATGCTTGAATGTACTTGTTGAAGTCGGTTTTAAGTGTAGGCCAAAAGAAATACTTCTGGAGAATAGCAAGTGTCTTTGCTACTCCAAAGTGTCCTATAATCTTGCTGTAGTGCGCGTCCCAAATGAGTTGCTATCGATGCTCACCGGTCGGTACACAAAGCTGTCCAAGCTTGTATAGCAAGGTGTCTTTCAGGAAGTAGTCGGAGGTCGATGAATTGTCAGTCTGAATTTGTCAATAGACTGTTGAGAAGTCGTTGTCGTCCTGATGCAATTAAGGCCAAGTGGTCGTGTCATGTCCCTGCATACTCATCACTGTGAAAAGGAGAGTAATGGGTGGTCGACTTAGACAATCGACAATAGCGTTACCTTTACCTTTCCGATACTTAATCACCAACTGGAATTGTTGTAGGCAGTTAATCCACTTGAGTTGTCTAATTGTTTGTAGTTTTGACTAGGTCAGAGCAAACTGTAGAGGCTTATGGTCAGTGAGGATGACCGTTTCCTTGCCAAGGATGTAATGCCTCCATTGCTTGAGAGCTTGCACAATGGCATACAGTTCTTTTTCGTAAGTCGAATATCTTCTAACCTTGTCATTAAAAGTTTCAGAATGAAAAGCGACTGGGTGACTAGATTGAGTGATCACTGTGCCCGAGGCATAGTCCGATGTGTCCGTCTCAATCTCAAAGGGTTGATGAAAATCAGGTAGCAAAAGTACTGGTGCAGTGAAAAGATTGTGTTTGAGCTGTTCAAAAGCTTCATGTTGTGTTGATGTCCATTTGAAGACAGTTTTTCCATTTCCCTTAGTCAATTGATTCAAGGGCCAGGCTATGTGACTGAAGCCGAGTATGAATTGTCGATAGAAATTCGCCAAGCTAAGAAAACTTCTTAGTTCTTGAATGCTTTGAGGAATGGGCCAATCTTTGAGGATCTGTACTTTGTCTGGATCGATGTGAATTCCTACAAAGTCAATTGGTTAAGCCGAAAGGCATGATTAACCATTCAAACAATCCTTCCTTGGTCTTGAAAGCAGTTTCCACACATCTGCAGGCTCGATTGGAATCTAATGATATCCCGACTTGAGGTCAAGTTTAGTAAATAATTTAGCACCTTTCAGATAGTCAATGATCTTGTCTATCCACGGCAGAGGGTAGCGATTCTTTACCAAAATTTTGTTGAGGGCTCCGTAGTCGATGCACATGCGCAAAGTCCTGTATTTCTTTGGAACGAGGACGATTGGAATTCCACAAGGAGAGGAGTTGGGTCAGATATGACCTTTGTCGATCACATCTTGGATTTGTCTGTGAATCTATTCATTTTCGAGAATGAATCTTCTGTAAAAAGATGCGTTAGGCAAAGAAGAACCAGGAGCAAGTTCAATGGAGTGTTTTACTTGGCAATGTCGAGGTACTCCGTCTGGGTCTTGGAATAAATTCCGATACTCGTCGAGAACATTGTCAATCAACTGCTTCTGTCGAGAGCTGCACTGGTCGGTGAGTCGACTTGTCGCTGCAGTCTTCCTAGAATGTTGCGGTTTGATCATGATTAATGTGAACATTTGAGCATGATTGATGAGCTTCTTTGTCTGTTTAACAGATATCAGTGAGACCGATGGTGTAGGTCCTCGCTTTGGTATGTCGTACCATCGATTCCGGATTCTGAAAATCACCTTCTAAAGCCGTGACTGATAAATGCCATGGCGATCCCACAAGTAAGGTTTCCCAAACAAGGCGTCGACTACGGAGAGTGGTTCCACATCGCAGAGTACTTCATCTTCAAAAGGATTTATGAAGTAGGCGATTTTGCATTGTCGGGTGATCCATAGCTCCTGTCCATCCTTCATCCAACCGATGTTGTAAGGCTGAGGATGTGGAGTGGTGACAAGACCTTGTTTCTTCACGAGATCTTCAGAAATGAATTTATTCTAGATACCGTTATCCACAGTCAGATGTAATGGATTGTTCTGAACCTATATCCATGTATGGAACAGGCGCTCTCGTTCCTCCTCGTTGACGATAGTCAAGGCTGTTGGAGTGGTCAATGTCGATGTCAAAAGGGTCATTGTGTCTGGATCAGATTCTTCCATCGTCTTGTCGAACGCGTTGGATGTCGACACTTTTGCCCAAAATGTCTTTCGAGCTTTACATTCAGACGTATCATGCCAAGATGAGTGGTGGTAATCACACCATTTCCCGTTACGGGGTTGTTTGCTACGTTTACTTTTGTGAAAAGGATTTTTGCCATGATTTGGCTTTGGCGGGGTCGACTGAGAAGATTTCGACTTATCGAAGTCGGCTGGTTCCTTCTTATCGGGTGGTCGTCCTGATGTCGGCTTTATCATGAAGCGTGCTTTTCCGTTCTGCTTGGTTTCAAGTTTGCTGGCATAGTGGAATGCATCTGTGAGCATATTGACAGTCAGAAATTCCATCTCCTAATGAATGTACTAGTACAATCCACTGATGACTTCAGAACAAGCAATTTCTCTTCTTCTTGGACGCCATGTCTAGCCATGAGTTGATGAGAAATCGTCGGTGTAACTCTGTACTGATTGGTATTTCCATTTCCTTAGCCGTTGCCACTTCTTATACTATTGTTCAAGGTATTTGGGTGGGTAAAATTCCTTTCGGACGTATTCGACAAATTTATCCCATGTGTCGATGGGGTCTTCGCTTTTCTCCATCTTTGTCGAGAGGTTCTCCCACCAGCAGTGCACATATGTTGACATCTTTAAGGATGCAATGGTGATCTTTTCAGCTTCTGAGAGTTGGTTCACAGAGTAATAGGATTCCAATTGTTGTACCCAATTGTCGACAGAGTCCGCGTCAATCTTGCCTTCTAGATTCAGTATGTCCAATTCATTTGCACTTTGAAGGGGATGATTTTGTCGGAGTTAGTTCTTGTCGAAAATCCTTCGGATGTCGAAGCAAATCGCATGAGAATTTCATTGAACTGGATGAACATTTTAGTCCGTTGTTGAGCCAGCGCTTGCTTAATAAGTTGTGTTGTCTCGTCGATTGCATGTCTATCATCTGTTTCTCCTGCCATCTTTGGAGGTAGTGTCTGCTTGGATTCTTGATCTTGTGATCGAGTTTGAACAGGCATAAGTTAGGTAAATTCAATGGAAGTGTCTATGCAAAACTTAAGCATGAACAAAGCTTATGCTACTGCTTTGAATGAGCTCTGATACCAATGATCGAGTCGTGCCCAGGTGCACGAGGGGGACAACAGTTCGAATGAATGAGTTGGTTTTGTTATGGAAAAAGCTTAAGAAATAGAATAATCAAAGCAGGCATACACTACAAAGATAAACACAGATGCACACAAACAATATGCGGGAATGCGAACTGATCTTCTCTATTACTTGATGACTGAAAAGCTTCTATGATAAGATGTATGTTACAATATTGTACATGCTTATATAGAGAATGATGAGATGCTTGGGTGCCTTCCCGTTACGTTCAATTACAAGAGAAGTTAGAACGGTTTCGGAAGTTCAACCGTTACAGTCGACTGTAAGAGAGAGATACAATCTATCGTAGTTCGTCAGTCGCTAGTCGACGCTGCATGTCGACGTCGTGAAACCGTCGAGGTTGCTGAACTTGTTGAAGTTATTGAGTTATTCGAAGTCGTGTCGAATTCAGAACTTGTCGAAGTCGATGACTTGTCGCAATCGATGTTAGCATCCGATAATAATGCCAGTTGCTAAGTGGATCATATGTGTTAATATTTTCTCAAAAAATCCAAATAAGGTCTAGGCTTAATAATTGGTAAGCAAACTATGTTTTTTTTATTTAAAAGTCTCATAAACATCAATCCAAATTTCATATCATATATATGTTTTGGTCATTACTTATTTGTTTTATGTATTGTATTGTATCATAAGGTCAAACTTTCATTCATATATTGTAATGTATCATAAAAGACCAACTTTTGATTCATAAACAAGTTTTAAAAATTAAAAATACCAGAGCGACTTTATACCATATTTTTTACAACTAACTTTGTTATTATTTCCCTTTAAATATGATTTTATAATTATAATTTGTGTTGGCAATCATAAATTTTGTATAGCCCCGTGACTAGAAGGACATAATGAATGTCGAAGAATTTTAGACAAAACTTAAAAAATAAAAAAAAACTCAATAAGTAGCAAGTAACAAAATTTGTTCAAATACGAAAGGAAATGACATGGTAGTTAACATTACCAAGAGTTAATACCCTTACATTTAGGGATTACTAGAAATTGATTAAAAAGGGAGAAAACAAAGATATGTTATGTTTTACCTGGTTGATCTATACACCAAACAACCAACACATACCTAGGAAGTTAACAAAATTGAATTAAAACTATGCTAACGATTTAACAAGGTAATAGCAAAGTAGTAAAGGAAGCTTAGTAAAAGAATATGAGATAACCTTGATCCAAAAGGAATCTGAGGGCTCTATGTGAGCTAGGGTAATCCATATTCAAGTTAAAAACTCTACTCAGGTTTCACTCCCAAAATTGGGGATTTAAATACAAATTAAAAATTAGGCTCAAACCCTAAAAAACAATTCAAATATGTGGAAATACAATAAGCCGCACTGGGTGCATACTTCAAAATGAACTCAAAACCCTTTCGTCTCTATCCAAAAATAATTACTCATGCCCAAAACCATTGAGGCTATCCCAAATATGAAGTAAACTAACATGTTTATCCTTGTGACAGATAAAGAAACAAGTAGTAATATTAAAACCTTTAAATGTTTTATAGAGAAAGAGACACTTGTAAGGATATGAAGATTAAGTTCACATGTTAGAGACACTTGTAAGGGATAGGAATATTAATTTTACCTGTTAGAGGGCTTGCCATATAGCAATGTAAAACTAGTACCATAAGAGCAATGTTGCGGGTTCGAAGCGTGAGGTGAGAAGTTGTTTTGCATTGCAGTGTACGAAGCATGTGCTTGAAGCCACTATGGAGGGTCAGAAGGGGTTGTTGATATTGAGTACCCCCCACCATTTAACTCCAAGCTTTGCAGGGAGCTTATCATATATGAGACTCCATTGGACGAATACTGAGAAGAGCCATCGATGGATAGAGAAGATACCAGACTTGGAAAGCCTTTGGAATCATGTGAGCGTGGAATTGATATGGAATTATGGTGATGGGGAATCTCTAGGCTATATGAGGGATGGACTATAGGACTTGCTGAAACTAATGAGGCATCCATTGTTGACGAAATTGAAAGATTCGGGATGCAAGAGTTTTTTGGCAGCACTAACAGGTGAAGAGTGGAATGGACCTAATCCCCAAACTCACCTGGATTAGCCAACCCCATTAAGTACATGAAATCGATGTCGTCGATCTTGAATTTAATTTTGTTGCATTTTTATTGTTTTTTTGTTATGAATCCAATGATTTACTTTTATACAATAAGAAATGTATTGCTAAATATTTATGAAAGTTTTTCCAGTATTTATTCTTAGTGGTTTGATTGGTTATGACCCATTGAACTTATATTAATTGAGATAAAAAGATAAGTTGTTTATCAGTGATATGGGAATATAGACGTGTTTGTTGTTGGTTTATTAAAAATGATAGATGAATAAAAGCAAGGGTAAGAGGAATAAATCTTAAGAGTGATCTATTAGGAACAATAATTGCAGACCCTTAGAATCCTACTCTGCATATACCCATGACAAAAATACTCAATAGGGGCTAGAATTACGGGTCTGAATAAAGAAGGATATTGATACAGTTGTAGCTCACTTCTTAGTAGCACATACATAAATGAGTATCTCCGTGTAGGACTAATTCTATGAATTTTGAAGAAAATCTAGAAGGCAACATTAATCATACTACAAGTTCATTGAAAAATAAATAGATTAATTATTTGGAGTTGTAGATAATAATTAGTTAAAATTATAAAATGTAAACCATATAATAAATACCATAACATTGACAACGTCGTGCAACCTAAAGGGTCATAATGATCAAGCAAATAAAGTATAACTAGCAATTTAATAAACAAACTAATTAACCAAACCGACCCATCTCTATTGCCACTTATAGCATAATAAGCCGAGAACACCGAAGAGGTTAATATCCTCACAGAGTCACTAAACATAGATCGTAAATAAAATATACCAATTAATTAAATCCCTAGTTTTTAAAAAATCCTGTTGATAACGTTTTTAAAAAGATTTTTTTGAATCTCACTACTAATAAAATGAGCACTTCTATAAAATAACAATTAAAGGGTGTTGTTATTAGAAGGCCTGCATACTTTTCCCTCGACAACCTTAAGGGGCATTTTAAAACCATGAACAAAGGTTGTGATGCAAGGGTTTAGTTGGCAGCAATAACAGGTGAAGAGTTCAAAACCCCGTAAGTCCAATTGGGTGAAGAGTCACGCGGTGAACCAGAGGGCGAAAGTGGTGGTGATAGAGGACGCAGAAAATGCGCATGATTGACGAGCATCGAGGTAGGCGATGAGATTTGAAATTGTGATGTGCGAGAAAGATTGGAATTGCCACACATGTATCCATAAGGAGAAGAACCCCCGTTAGGATAGAAAACCCTAGACAAATTAGAAAAAGCATAGTCCTCATGCTATTGTAAACGCCATGTAGTCCAATTCCAACATCATATCCAATTTGAAAAAAAACATTTATTCCATGACATTGAAGAGCACCAACAAGTGCAAGAACAAATGCCTTGTGATCGTAAATGACAGTATGTGTGGTTGAGTCATACAACTATAAAGAGAAAGGCCAAATACTATATGTGTTAAAAGCTAAAAATATTAGAGTCATTGTAATGCTCGTGAAAATGTTTTCATTGTTACATTTTAATAACCTTTGGTTTTATCTATAACAATATTTTAATGAATTTTGATCAAATTTTCGTTCTTAGATTCAAAGATTTCACCATGGTTAAATTTCCCCCCTCTATGATTCAGTAGTTGAGATAGATTACCATCGTGTAAACAACTCAAATTCAAATTTCAAATGAGTGTAGAGCTCATATTTATGCCTGAAACAATGTGTTGAGAATTATCTTCCTAAAAAATAAATCTTAACATGTATTTACTTCATTTAAGTAAATGTTGATAAGATATTTCATCTTTTTATTTTTATGAAATCAAAATTAAAATACATTTCAAATCAACATAAATTAAATATCAAATATATTTCCCAATAAGAAAATTATAACTTAATTAACTCAACTTTAAGTTGGAGGGGGGAAGCACAAAAATATAAAAACTTTAAAACTAAAGCAGCCGGCACTTTCATGCAACCTAGGCTTAAATGTTACACGTCAAATCTAATGTGGAGTTACATTGTTCATCCAACGTCCAATGCATCAACGATGCGAGATAAGCAACTTTGCAATTTCGGTACACAATTAAACACAAACCCCCCTTAGTTGTGGCACATGAATTGACTTATTCTCCTTGAGACAGACAATAATATCGCAAGAACCAACCTAACCCTCTATGCTCAAATAGGAAACTATTCATTTCATTTTGGATTTGAAAAAAAAGGAAAAATTGAGTTCTTATTCGGTGTACAACGTTATTCCCAAAATCATATTATAGGAAACATAGTTAACAGTTACAGTGAGACCAAGCTCAAATCCCCCCCCCCAAAAAAAAAATCAAGAGAAAGCTTAGATATATATGGACCCACAGTATCCGTACTTTTGTGCAAGATATTTAACCCTAGTCAATGTGTAGTATCATAAACCAAGAAAAAATTAGAGAGTGTCTTTTATTTCTTTAAACTAGCATATAGTCACACTAACACCAAACTTTTTAATTGATGGGAAGTTTGTAGAATTTTTCAACTCAATAGAACCAATGAGATGATACTCCCACATTCTCACATGTTAATTTTCTCTGACCCGGTTAAACTTGTACTAATATCTACTGCAAGAGTATCATATCTGTTACAAGATATGTTGTGCAACAAATGCCATTGTACAATTAGGTGAATAGTACAACCCAAAATCCACCTATCATTGTAATGTGTTTCTAATCCGGATCGACTAGTGGGCTTCTAGCTCATACGACAACCAGCTTCTAGATGACATAGCAATAACAACTGGTTATATCACCACGTCACCCATGCTAGACATGGTTCTATGTGGTTCTATTGTAACCATTCCTCTTTTCTATGTGGTTATATTGTAGCCATTACTTCTCTCTCTGTAGCAAATCTTCTTCTGTATTCTGGGATGCTATAGCAGCCATTGATGTAATCTCTGTAAATTCCCTATTATTAATTAAAATCACAGTGTTATTTCTCGTATATTGTCCACTATTCAGGCACTAGTCAAACTATGTATAGATCTGTAAATCTATGTGTAGATCTGTGAATGTATGACTTTGTAAACTTCATGAGTGGGTCTGATTCATATGAGTCTCTTATATATATTAGTAATCTATTTGGCTTGGTTAGAAGATCTTTGGAAACTTTGTTTTCCCATTTGGAAGCTTTATTATTGTGAGTCTTCTAAATATTGCACTGGGGTTTTGGGGGTCGAAAGTTACTTTCTAGTTTGACCATTTCTTAGTGTTTTTTGGGTTCTGAAACATCTTCCATTGCGTTGGGATTGTTTTTTCCAGCAAGAAACATTTTTTATTTCACTAAAAAAGGTTTTCGTATGCTCGAGATATGATCGTTTTACCAGTGGGTCAATCTGTACAATTATGCTAACTCACCCTCAGTTATAAATGTTTGTGTAAAGTGTTCAAAGCTTCCATAAAATTCTCTAGAGTTTGTTAGTGGTTGGATTGGGTGTGTTTGGGAGTGTTAGGGTCAAGGTGAAGTTGTTTGGGAAAGAGTTGAGTCTATTAGGAGGTGTTTGGAAAGAGTTGGAAACCCAATGTTCGGTGTGGTCATATTTGAACTAGTGCTCCTAGTTTTGAATCCAATTATTCTTTAGGATTGCATTGGGGTTGATAGCTATGACATTGGATTGGGAATATTACAGTAGTGATATATTAGACCTGATTGACCATATTATATTGGGTTGACAATATATATTGTGGGCTGCACCATATTATCCATATTCTGGTAAACATAATAAAGCCATTGTTTGGATAAATTTGAGGATCAATTTACCCTCGTTACATATACACACAATTTACAAAGAATAAAACTATAAAAATAAATTTTTTATTTACTACGTCTTATATCAGCTGCATAAGACTTGTTTACCTTGAAATAGGCACATCCACGTTACACATATACATATCTTCAATGTAAACCCATGCAATTAAAACAATTTCCTTTATGCATTGCCCATAAACATAATTCAAAACACAGGCAGCCAGAAACATATCAGAGTTTAATTCTATCTTTTCCTAGTTCTCGATAAATACTAAAAACCCCATAGCAGGGTGAATGATAATTTATAAGCAAACATTGGAAAGACACAGAACTAAATAGACATATCAAAAGGCATTTCAACAGAGAAATACCATTCCAGGCATTCAACACAAGATACAATTCTAATGCAAATAATATATCAAATTGGATTTATTCAGGAATAGGAATCCAAGCATTCCACGGGAAATTACGAATTCAATGCAATTAACATATCAAGCATAATTAAACACATGAATATCATAATTCATACACAGATACTTATCTGGAAATTCACATGAATGTGGCAACTGGCTGCATGTGAGCCATGCTCCACCCAACCTTAGAACTTGTCCAGCCTGTACTATTTCAGCTCCCAAGTTCACCCCCGAGCCGAGATCCAGACATTAACCATAGGTATCTTACCAATTTCTCCCCAACTCGCTCTTAGAGTCTCAGGTGGAAATAATAGGGATAAAAATATTTACAGGGTTCAACAAACAGCAGTTTGGTAACCAATTCCTTTTCAATTCCGCAATTCACCCACCCGAGTTCCTTCCTGAAACGTACAGCGACACATTTCACTGCAAACACTGGGAATCCCTCTGGGTCTCATGCTTCATTGCCAATTCACTGGTTGATTCGACCAAGGAATTCATAATCAATTTGGGTTATCTCAGTATAACAATGTCCAGGTTCTCTCTCTACATTTTGAGTTTGTGTTCCTCACAGGAAATCTCTTTCTAGTTTTTCCTTCACTCGCAAACACTTCTCTTGCACTCAATAGACACTTCCCCGTGCTCTGCGTACATTCTCCCTACGTGCATTCTCTCGACTAACCACCCAGGCTCTTTGCGTGCCTTTTCCTTCATGCCCTCTCCCCCGACTGGCATCCCACCACCCAGGCTGTGGGTAGCATCAGCCTGCCCCACGTCCGCCTGGATCACCGAGGCAACCTCGTGTCCCCTATGGGTTCCCACGTGGCTGTCCTGGAGGCACACGTTACCTCCTCATCCTTAAGCACGATTAGTCACTAAATCATTAGATTAATTAATAATTAATCCCCCCCACTAAGGATAAGGCTTAGGGGCATAGGTTTTGGGTTTAACATAAGGTTTTAGAATAAGGGCTTAGGGAACAAGGTACATAAGTCAACCTTACCCCCTCACAACCCTTGGTTAATATCTGGATACCCTCTTCAACGTATCGCTCCTCATGCAACCAAGTGGTATTTATATTAAATTATTATCATGCTATGTACATACTCATAGCCACAATGTTCAAATTACAATCACAACTCTAACTTGGGCTAGGGGGGTTACAATTCCCCTCCCCTTAGATTTTTCATCGTCCTCAATGATTAACATTGTATCAAAACATATACAAAAATTAACTACAGTAATGTTTATTATATACACATTTTCAAAATAAATGCGGATACTCTTCCCGCATTACATCTTCCAGTTCCCAAGTGGATTCCTCAGGACTATAATGGGTCCACTAGACCTTTACCTGTCTGACGACTCTGTTCCTGAGTATCCTGCTTCTGCGATCCAATATGCAGATTGGTTGAACCTGCATTCCCCCTTTTGGTTCCACCTGAAGAACAAACCAATCAAGCACATGATTAATATCGTAAACATACTTTTTTCAGAAATGAAATATGAAACGCACTATGTATTTTGATAGTGGGAGGTAGTGCTAGCTCGTAAGATACTGACCCCACTCTTCTCAAGACTTCGAATGGAACACAAAATCTAGCGGCCAATTTATTGTATTTTCCCAACCGCAAGGAACTTTTATTTCCTTTGACCTTCAGGAACACCATGTCCCCAACCTGGAATTCTCTGTGTGTCCTTCTTTTATCTGCATAGCTCTTTTGACGATCTTGTGCCATTTTCAAATTCTATTTTATCTTTACCACTTGATTTTCAATATACTAAAGCATTTCAGGCCCAATCATCAGCTTGTCTACAGGTTTATCCCAATTGATTGGAACATTACACTTTCTACCGTATAAGGCTTCAAATGGAATCATATTCAAAGATTCTCGATAACCATTATTATAAGCGAATTCCAACAAGTATAGGTACTCTTCCCATTTGACTGGTTTGTCCATGACATACCTCATGTGCATGTCTTCAATGACTTGATTTACACGCTCAGTCTGCCCATTAGTTTGGGGATGATAAGTTGTTCTTAAATTAAGCTTAGTCCCAAACTCTTTGAACAACCCTTTCCAAAAATTAGAGGTAAATTTCGGATCACGATCCGACACAATGGATTTCGGAATACCATGCAACCTAGCAATTTCTTTCATATAGACCTCAACAATTTTAGCTGCCTTGAAATTTGATTGAATTGGAATCAAATGGGCTGATTTGGTTAACTTATCAACCACTACCATGATTGAATCATGCTACCTCATGGTTCTCAGAAAACCTGTAATAAAATCAATAGTTACAGTGTCCCATTTCCATTCAGGAATAGGCAATGGTTGAAGTAAAACAACTGGGTATTGATGCTCTGCTTTGAACCTTTGACAGTCTAAACAACAAGTAATGTAACTAACCACCTCCTTTTTCATGTTTGGCCAATAAAAATTCTTCTTCACAGCTGTAAGAGTTTTCTGATATCCGGGATGTCCTGCATAACGGTACATTATGCATTTCCCTCAATATTATTCTTTTCAATTATTCATGATCAGGTACATAGATCCTATCCTTAAAATGAAGGATACCATTCTTAGTTACTGCAAAATTGCAGAACTTTAATGCTTCACTTCCTTCTTGCAATGCTATTGTTATTTGTAAATAATTCTTGTCACTTTTCAAAGCTTCAAGCAATCTGATTTGTAATTCAGAATTCCAAGTGTTAATGGTTGAAACATGCATCAACTGTCCCCTTCTACTGAGTGCATCAGCTACTCGATTTTATTTTCCTTTCAAGTACTTTGTCACGTCCCCATTTTGACCCCCTTCGCATTAACTCGTAAATGATGTAAATATTGATATTTAATCATGGTGAGGAGCTCAAGGCCAAGGCCCCACCATTGATTTAGCGTTTTATGTATCGGCAATTAAAAATAGATGCCTGTGGTTCTTATGCTAGATAGGCACAATGTAAATTAAGACATCATGTAAATACGAATTTTAATGAAAAACCCACAACTAGCTATGCAATGCAACAAAGAGATGGGGGCATGATTCTACAAGGAATAGGGAGGGAAATTATTCAAACCCTTGAGCCAATGGTGATAAGCCAGATGTCAATGAATAAACCCTCAACTACCCATTCTGACTTATGCACCCAATCATTTAATTCTTCCAGAAATTGGTTGAGGCAGTTAATGCCTTGGGAATGAAGAGGCATGGCAACCAATTTCGTGCATGGGCAAGCCATCAACCTGGGAAAACGTACTTTTGCTTATGGGGCAAGAAAACACCCACAAAATGGTGCCCAAAGCCATTCTGAACCCATAGTCTTTCCTCTCTCACGCAGTCTGAGCTAGCTGGGCTTTCCCCATCACGTTTTTTTTTACCAATTTCCTGCATTTTTCCATAGCTGGGAGCTCATTTTTGTGTTTCACAGTGGCTGGGAGAAAGGGAGTCACGTTTTGGGGGTTTATAGAGGTCGTTTTTGCCCCTGAAATGCAGAAAAACGTTTTCTGAAAACGAATTTGCTCTCCCAAGGTTTATTCCCCATCTACCAGTTCGTTTTGGTTGCCCACGTTTTTCAGCACTTGTGTTTTGTTGTAGGGTGCATCCCTGTGTTGGTTGGAAATTATGAGCAAGAATTAGGAGTGGAAGTGGACCAGAATTGGCTTGATAAACCTAGTGAGGAGGTAACCTCTCAAGAGTATCAAAATGGTTGGTTGCTCTTCTATGCACACCTTGAAGAACACTAGAATGGAAGGTATGGCCTGAGGGACTGTGTATTAGTGAAGGGAATACTTCCTTGTGCCAAGTGTGTAGGTATTGTGGGGACCAAGCTAGATAGATCTTGCATAGGGTGCCCATATCTCTATGGATGATCCCACTAGCTTCGCAATTCTTCCTTCCATTGCCCAACAGCCTGATAAACCCAATTGTAGCTTGGCTTGGCTGATTTGGTGTATCTTTGGGCTATGTGTGAGTTTGTTGTTCCCTGATTCCTTGTAGAGATCATGCCCAGCTTGAGGGTGGCAGTGTGTTGAGATATTGATGATCACAACTGGCCTATGGATGGGTGGAACGTTGCAGTTGCATAGCCAGTTGCTTGGGACTACTTTGTTATAAGATAAGTATTCTCTTGTGTTAGATTTGAAATTATTTATTTGATGAATATCTTGAATGTATGATGGATGTGTAATTTGAATTACTTCCGTTGTGTTTTCTTATAATTATACATTTCCATATGTCTTTTTATATTATGTGAATGCTCATTTAATAAGTTCATGGGGCTAGATGTCTGGTTTTAGCATCACGATCCTCTCCATCGCACTGGTATGATGGGAGGGGACGTGACATACTTGATCTCAAAATTGAACTCACTTAAGAATTTAACCCACCTAGCTTGTTGGGCATTAAGTTGAGGCTGATCAAACAAATACTTTAAACTGTTATAATCAGTTCTTAACTCAAACTTATTTCCTAGAAGATAGTGTCTCCACATGCGAAGTGCATGAACAATGACTGCTAGTTCAAAGTCATGAGTGGCGTAGTTCTTCTCATGCTCCTTCAACTTCCGTGATTCATAGCAAATCACATGTCCTTCCTGCATTAGAACTCCACCCAACCCCTCAAGTGATGCATCAGTACATACCAAAAATTATTTATCAAGATAAAAATATTCAATATAGGCGCACATGTAAGCAATTCCTTAAGACTTCTGAAACTATCTTCGCATTTCTGACTCCAGATGAAAGGTACACCTTTCTTTTGCAAAGATGTAATTGAATTGGTTATTCTTGAAAAATATTTTATAAACTTTCAGTAATAACCAGCCAATCCCATGAATGATCTTACCTCAAAGACATTGTGAGGAGTAGGCCATTCCAAAATAGCCTTAATTTTAACTAGGCCCATAGCCACACCTTCCTTAGAGACAATATGACCCAGCTATAACAATTGTTTATGATAGAACGTGCACTTGTTGATCTTGGCATACAATTGATTTTCTCTCAAGATTTGCAAAGTAATCCTGAGATGTTCTTCATGCTCCTCCTCGGTTTTGGAATAGATAAGTATATCATCCAAAAATACAATTATAAACTTATCTAGAAACTTTGTAAATACACCATTCAACAAACACATGAATGTAGCAGGAGCATTTGTTAAACCAAAAGGAAGCACTGTAAATTCATAATGCCCATATCTGGTTCTGAATGTTGTTTTACAAATGTCTTCATCCTTAATGCGTATCTGGTGATATCCAGATCTCAAATGTATCTTAGAAAATATTTTTGCACCTCTTAACTGATCAAAAAGATCATCAATTCTAGGTAGAGGATACCTGGTTTTAATTGTGGCTTTGTTTAGCTGCCTGTAGTCCACACATAATCTGAGTGTGCCATCCTTCTTTCTTACAAAAATAACTGGATCACCCCAAGGTGATAAAATAGGCCGTATATACCCTTTCTTCATCAACTCCTCAAGTTGCATCTGCAATTCTTTTAACTGCGGAGTACCCATTCTGTATGGTGATTTTGAAGCGGTCACAGTTCTAGGCACCAAATCAATTGTGAAATCGATATCCCTCTTGGGTGGTAACCCAAGAACTTCTTGAAATACATCAACAAATTCATTCAACACTGGATATTCTTCCAAACTTAATTCTTTTTCAGTAGACAATTCTTCTACCTAAATAGCATACAGTTGGCACCTTTTTTTATACACTTCTTCATTTGCAAAACATAAATTTGTCTTAAGGATATAGGTCTCTGAATACCTCTTATATGTACATTAAGGTTGCCCTCATCATTCAGACATGTGATAACTTTACTGTGGCAGTCCAACACAACAAAGTGTTTCTTGAGCCAATCCATACCGATCAGCAAATCATATGATCCAAGAGAAAGAATGTCCAAATCTAAACAGGTTTGGTTTCCATTCATTTCAAAACAACAACTTTTGACCATAGTTGTGATCTTCCTCTTCATACCAGTTTCCAATTGAACCATTTTGGACTTAGACAACTTATGAGTTATCAATTTACATCTTTCAACCAAGTTAGTATTAATATAGCTATAAGAAGCTCCAAAATCAATTAAAATTGAAATATGCACATCATTAAGTTTACCTTCAATCTCGATCATAGAAGATTGATGATCATCTTGGCGATTATCCAATGCTGCATAGCTGCGAGGAACACTTCTTGCAACATTGCCAACAGTAGAAGCTTCTTGC
This sequence comes from Larix kaempferi, assembly GCA_027924585.1. Classification (NCBI taxonomy): domain Eukaryota; kingdom Viridiplantae; phylum Streptophyta; class Pinopsida; order Pinales; family Pinaceae; genus Larix; species Larix kaempferi. Next base: position 32,608,385 of record BSBM01000510.1, read on the forward strand.
ATACTATATACACCTGTTCCCTTATTTCTTCTTTCAGGACATTTGTTTAATAAATGGTCACCACCACATCCCCAACATTTACCTTGGATTGGTTTCTTTTGTCCTAAAGAATTACCCACCTTGGATTCTTCTTTCGGTAATGGTGGCTTAAAAGAAGAGTAGGTGTCCTTTTTTGTAACCAGAGGCTTAAACCCCTTTCTTCTCTGATCTTACTTCTCTTCTAGCTTACCTCTCCAAACCTTTTTCATTTCCTTCCTATTTTGGCCTTGCTCATACAAGCATCTATCCTTTCGGAAACAATCCTTCAAGGTGTGAGGTTCATCATAAGTCAATCTATCTTATAAAATGCAGGCAAGCCACTGATAAAATGTTGTACCTTCACCTTTTCATCCTTGATAAACTCCACATATCCCAACAGCTCCAAGAATTTCTTTTCATAGTCATCCATGGACATACTTCCCAATTTATGTTCAAAGAATTCTTGTGTCTTTTTATCATAGTACTGTTATGATAGATATTCTTTCTTGAAGAGTCTTTGGAATTTCCTCCAAGAAATTTGCTTCTCATCCAATTCTTCCACTTGTTTGAGTTGTTTCCACCATTATAAGCCCTTCCTTGCAAATTATATATTGCAATTCGTGCTTCTTGGTTTTCTAGGTAGTCACGTAAATGCAAATACTTGTTCATTTCCATGAGCCATATCTCTGCATCATCACCAGACTTCTCTCCATCAAAGGTTGAAGGTTTTAGTTTTTTGAGTTCGCCTTCTAGCATCACATCATGCTTTCTCTTTCTCTGCCTTCTAGGGTATCTAATTTGCTGGTTATTTTTATACCCATGAGAACTTTCATCAGTTCTATGATTTGAATGTGATCTCATTCTACTGTCTTTTCTTTCCTGAGAGAAGTGATACCGGCTCATGGATTCTTCACCTCTTTCTATATTGGAAGTGACCTGTTGCATATGATTTTGCAGCTGAGCCAAAATCTGCAGTAATTGTTGGTTAATTTGGTTCTGTTGTTCCAAACTTTGCAAAATTATTTTGTTTCCAAACTGCAAACCCCTCAAAGTTTGCACAACATCCCTAGTCCCATAACCACTTTGGTGACCATTAGATTCGTTACGTTATTCTTCACAGCCGATTCCTTCCCCAAAATTAGAGAATTCGGGTACTGACAGTCTGCAATTCCAATGACCAAATATTCCTGTATAATGCTAGCAATATAAATTTCACACAGATTATAAGTCTAAAAATTAATTATAGCATATATTCGAATATCTCTTTAGGAAAATAATTTCAATCCCAGAGGCCCGAGAGATGCAACCGGCGCTCTAGTACCAATTTGTAACTTACCCTCGTTACACATACACACAATTTACAAAGGATAAAACTATAAAAATAAAAAATTTCTTCACTACGTCTTATATAAGCTTCATAAGACTTGTTTACCTTGAAATAGGCACATCCACGTTACACATATACATATCTACAATGTAAACCCATGCAATTAAAACAATTTCCTTTACGCATTTCCCATAAACACAATTCAAAACACAAGCAACCATAAACATATCAGAGTTTAATTCTATCTTTTCCTAGTTCTCGGTAAAGACTAACAACCCCATAGCAGGGTGAAGGATAATTTATAAGCAAACATTGGAAAGACACAGAACTAAATAGACATATCAAAAGGCATTTCAACAGAGAAATACCATTCCAAGCATTCAACACAAGATGCAATTCTAATGCAAATAATATATCAAATTGGATTTCTTCAGGAATAGGAATCCACAGGAAATTACGAATTCAATGCAATTAACATATCAAGCATAATTAAACACATGAATATCATAATTCATACACAGATACTTATCTGTAAATTCATCTGTAAATTCACATGAATGTGGCAATTGGATGCATGTGAGCCACGCTCCACCCAACCTTAGAACTTGTCCATCCTATACTATTTCAACTCCCAAGTTCACCCCCAAGCCGAGATCCAGACATTAACCAGAGGTATCTTACCAATTTCTCCCCAACTCGCTCTCAGAGTCTCAGGTGGGAATAACATGGATAAAAATATTTACAGGTTTTAGCAAACAACAGTTTGGTAACCAATTCCTTGTCAATTCTGCAATTGACCCACCTGAATTCCTTCCCGAAACGTACAACGACACATTTCAATGCAAACATTGGGAATCCCTCTGGGTCTCATGCTTCATTGCCAATTCACTGGTTAATTCGACCAAGGAATTCATAGTCAATTTAGGTTATCTCAGTACAACAATGTTCAGGTTTTCTCTCTGCATTTCGGGTTCGGGTTCCTCACAAGAAATCTCTTTCTAGTTTTTCCTTCACTCGCAAACACTTCTCTTGCACTCAGCAGACACTTCCCCGTGCTCTGCATGCATTCTCCCTACGTGCATTCTCCCGACTAACCACCCAGGCTCTCTGCGTGTCTTTTCCTTCGTGCCCTCTCCCCCGACTGGCGTCCCACCACCCAGGCCGTGGGTAGCATCAGCTTGCCCCACGTCCGCCTGGATCACCGAGGCAACCTCGTGTCCCCTCTGGGTCCCACGTGGTTGTCCCAGAGGCACACGTTACCTCCTCATCCTTAATCACAATTAGTCACTAAATCATTAGATTAATTAATAATTAATAATTAATAATTAATCCTCCCACTAAGGATAAGGCTTAGGGGCATGGGTTTTGGGTTTAACATAAGGTTTTAGAACAAGGGCTTAGGGAACAAGGTACATAAGTCAACCTTACCCCCTCACAACCCTTGGTTAATATCTGGATCCCCTCTTCACCGTATCGCTCCTCATGTAGCCAACTGGTATTTATATTAAATTATTACCATGCTATGTACATACTCATAGCCAAAATGTTCAAATTACAGTCACAACTCTAACTTGGGCTAGGGGGCGTTACAAACATTGTTCCCAATTTAGTGGTTATCAATATTTATATTATGTATTATTTTTTATATTTCATGTGATGATTAGGTGTAATGATTTTTCATAAAGCAATTGTGAGGAACAAGAAGATGAATAATTGATAATTTTCGTTGAAGCATATAATTCTTGAAGGGCACTTTACATACCCAAAAATGACAATGGAGAAGTCAAAAGGTATAGGTCTCACATTTTTCGTAGCTCTCAAACATGATATGTATGTTGTGGTCTAAAATTGTTGCTCAACAATTACAAAATTATTTATTTGTTGTTTGCCAAAAATTTTAATTTAATATACTGCATATACTTGATTGTTGCAACAAGAGACTAGTGAGTTAAGGGATCCAAATCAATATTGACCATACACCAAACAAGCATGTACAACTAGAAGGGTTGCATCTATTTATATGAAAGCAATGAGGATGCATGTCTATCTATTGTCGATGCATGGGATCTAAACAATGAAGACCTATAAGTGATGTGTGTATTATAAAAGCACATTATCAACCAAGTGGAGGACATTCTTATTACAAATGTGGCAGTTTCCATCCATATAGCTATTATTAGGTCGGTCATTAAATAACCATCGTAAGCCTACACTATGGCTATGCAGTGCAATTGTTCATGCATTGCATATTCCTACCTACATTGTTAACAACATTTCACAAGCATGTGTAATATGGTTTGTTGAATTTCTAGATATGTATGATACCTCCAATGGGGTTTCTATGTTTACGCTATTAGATGCCCCTAATTTGTCAAACACATCTAATCCCAATAAGAAGGATGATGGGTATTCTTAGTGATATATTTTTCTTAGTTTATGGTTTTTCTCATATGAGATATCAGTCTCAGTATTATTTTTTTTCAGAAGGAAAAAACACTAAAAACTTGTTATTCATCCAAAATAAGAGAATCAAAGTTTACAATATACTTTTCAAGAGTTCCAGAGATAATTTTTGGCTGCTTGATCCACTATCATAGACATAACATCTTACAAATATACTATTATCTAAAATTTATGTTATCATTAGATCTAAGATAATATCAACTGCCTGCAATCAAAATTTACATAAAAAATTGATAGGCAATAACTTGATTCCTATCAACCCCAACGATAAACAAGAAACATACTAGAATATTGATCTAGACCCACTATCAACAACCAAACCATCCACTAATTCTTCATAGTAAATGTAGCCATTCATTTCACCAACTTCCTTTTTGGAAAGGCATCTGCCACCTGATTGCACTTTCTATAGATGTGAGTAAAAGAAAGATCATAGAAGCTATATTTCAAGTCCATAACTCTGTTGCACCACTGTTCCAGCTATAGAACTTGTAAACTTGAGTTTCCAATAGCCACAACAGGCTGAACTTATTGCTTTATAGGGACTGCTATGGTGTGCCTTCCCAGCCATCATTGAATTTCAACAACCTACAAACTTCAGACCATACCTTATGAATAAAAGAGTAGTGAATAAAAATATTAGAAACTTATTCATCAACAACTTTGCATAAGGAACAACACCTGGGGTCACAAAAATCCCTTCTAAGAAGATTGGCCCAAGCTAAAATTTTATTTTTGAGACACAGCCACAAAACAATTAAGTTTTAAGGGGATACACCATTTCCATGAAGGATTAAACCACCATTTAGTCTCGCTCACCACAAATTCTTTAGAAAATAACCACAAATTCTTTAGAAAATACCTTATATGATTTATTAGCATAAATAATGCCATTGGACCCCTTCAAGTCCCAAACTAAAATATCCTTTTTTTTAGAAATTATAATTCTTGCTTGATTCAGAGATAATATAAAAAATTTCCATTCTTCCGCAAGAGAATTAGACAAACACAAATCAATAGCCATATACCGGTATGAAAGAGAGTTATCAAAACCCTGTGGTTTGTTTGCTTGCGCAAGAACATTAATATTCAATCCACTAATGAAAGATATCAAGGGAGCATAAAATTTGTAATTGCTTTCACAACCCACAAAAGGATAAATGTCAACAACCACATGACGACCATTCCCAATCTTCCAAGAGATCCATTCCTCCAAATTTGGGTAATATTTAACCATAATCCTCCAAACAATAGAAGCATTTGCATAGGATTCAAGAGAATTCCTAATCCAATCCACAATCGAGAAATTCTTTATATATTTCTCTTTTAGTACTTGGCTCCAAAGACCTTCCCCAAAAAGACCTCTCCATAGGCTTTTAAGGCTTAAAGCTAAATTAAACCAGTCCAAGTTTTTTAGGACCCAACCACCCATATTTTTTGGACAAGATAAGCTTTCCCAACTGGACGAGTGGAATTTATGATTAGTAAAAATTCCAACCCAAAGGAAGTGAAACATTCTCCTTCTAATGCCTTCAATAATAGACCCAGGAATCTTAACCAACAACATCCAATAGTCAGGTATACTTTCTAACAATGATTTAACAAGAATGAGCCTACCCCTGAAGGACAACCATTAGAATGACTAGTTACTAATCCTTATTTCAAATTTTTTGAGCATCCAATATCGGTCCTCTTTTTTATATCAATTAGGTTTGAAGAAGTACCCAAGGTACTTAAATCCCTCATCTAAGTCAGCCATGAGATAAGAGAAAATATGATGAATTTGTTCAAAAGTCTCTAGATCAATACTATTGGGAAAACACATAGATTTTTGGGCACTCACATCCATACCCAATGCTTTATATAAAAGTTTGATTATATTTAGATAATTCTCCCACTCAGCCAAACAATCAATCGCAAACAACAAAACAACATCAACAAAAAGAAGAAGAGTAATACGAAGATGAGGGGAAATTTTAATACCTTGAATTTTTTTTCCTTTCTTTGCATCACCTATTAGCCTGCTCAAGCCTTCAATAACCAACAGAAACAAGAGTATATATAGTGGGTATCCCTGCATGATCCCTATGTGACCCTAAAATAAAGTTGTAGGATAACCATTGACCAAAATAGAAAAATTTGCAGATGTGAAACATGGCATAATCCAATTTGTCACTTCTACAAGTAACTCAATATGAAGGAGTACAGGTCTCATAAAGGTCCAATCCACACGATCATAGGATTTAGTGAAGTCCATTTTGAGAATTAAAGCCAGAATATCTTTAGTCTTAATGGGATGAAGACTCTCTTGTGCTACCCTATAGCATCCAAGATCTACGTGTTTGAGAGGAAATCAAACTACTCTTTAGAAATGCACCTAGTTAGAATAGGTTTAATTCTATTTGCAATAACTTTAGATATAACTTTATAAATCAAATTGCATAAGGAAATAGTTCTATACTCATTATAAGTTTCTGATCCATCCTTTTTTGGAAAGAGGGCTATGAAGGTAGCATTCATACTGCCAATCATATCTACTTTCAATGGAAACATAACTACTTTCACTATAAATCTCCTTGAAATACCTAATAGCAGCCACCTCCAAATATTTTTGATCTACAATAAAATCCCCATCTGCAATTCCTAAATAGCATTATTTATCTCTCTCTGATTTGCATAACTATGGAAGAATTTAGTATTGCTATCACCCTTAGACGGCCATACCGCTCTACTTTTCAAACGCCAAGTTTCTTCTTCCAACTTTAATAATTTTGCTTTTCTTTATTCTAAATTGATTAGTTTTTCCTTTCTGTAGCTAGAGAAAAGATCATCATCAACCAAAGAGGAGATAAATTCAATCTCAGCTTCAATAAGGAGAAGGTCTTTTCTATTTTCCTTCTTTGTCCCTTTTTCCCAAGAGGAGACATCCTTTTTTAATAATTTTAGTTTTTGGACTAGTTTGTGCATAGCGGAAACACACCCCTAAAGATCATAAGAAGACCACTTATTTTTAACCATCTCACAAAAGTTCGCTTCCTGAAGCCAACTACAGTTGAATTTAAATGGAACATGAGCTACAAACTTGCCAAAATCCAATTGCAAGCAAATCGGCCTATGGTCAGATACCCCTTAAGTGATTGACCAAGATCTAAATCTACCAAAACAGTCCTTTAGGCTATTAGCTAATAAGAATCTATATAGCCTTTTCACCACTCCAGATTTTCCAACCCTTCCATTTGATCATGTAGGAGTTATAACACTTGGCACAACATCTATAAAGTTAGCATCATAAAAAATTGAACAATTTTTTTTGGCTAGAGGATTAATCAATATACCAAAACCCCATATCTCATCTGTTGACAATGTAAGGTTAAGATCACCAACCATAATTAGTGAGGGATCATTTAAAATCCCCGAATTCACCACCCTATCCCAAAATTCCTTTCTTCGATTGTAAGGACCATAATAGTTCAAAATTATGACAACCATGTCCAAACCCCTGAGTTTTCCCTCTAAAAGGAGTCCTACACAGGTTGAAAAATATTTGAACTCAGCCTGAGCAGGATTCCAAGCAACAAGGATCCCTCTAGAGATACCACAAGCGTCCAACCCACAATAGTCCCAACGCGGAAAAAGTTTTAAGAAAAACTCACAAGTCTTCAGACTGGAAATCATAGTTTCATGAATAAGTAAGATGTCTGGATGATGAACCTCCATGATTCTTTTCAAGGCAACTCTTATGGGTGAGCTCCCAAAACCCCTTATATTGAAAGAGATAAGATTCATTAATCAACTTTTGACGAGGGTGAACATGCTCTAAGAGCCCCGAAATTAGAAGAGGAGGGAGACCACTGAGCCCAAGAAAATCCAATCGAAGTTAAATACGAAACTTTAGGAGTGGCGAATTTTGACCGACTCATCAGAGTATCCACATTCACCATTTTATCTTACTTACCCTTCCTGCCTTTCTTTTCCGACTTGTAACATTAGGGCATCGAATGGAGGAAATGGGAATAATATCATCCTTCTCCTATGATTTACTAGAGAAAACAAGGATTGGGTATTTTGCATGAACATCTTGAAAAGAAGGGGAATTCACAAAGACTGTCCTATGTGGCAAATCAAGAGAACAACCACTCAAATATGCAATAGGGGTAGGAGACAACACTATAGGTAAACTATGTGACCTCTTATGGGAATCCCTACTTGAGATACTCCCATTCTTTTCATGGTTTTATGAATTTTTCCCATGGTCAATCTTCCTCTGAATGTCTATCAAGCTTTGAAGCATAGCTACATTCAATTGACTATGTTCTTCCTGGGCTCTAATCAACCTCTCATTGTTTGCTCTGCAACCCTATAGTTCCACCCTTAGGATCCTCATGGTTTCTGGAATGTTTGGGCGAGTCACTTGGTTTCTTATACCATTTGATTTTGTCTCTACATTCTCATTCTGTATGTTCTCTCCCATGCCATCTACCATAGCCTCATAGGGATCATGTGCATCATGATCTATGATGATGATCTTCTTGGCCCAACCAAAACCAAAGATTTCCCAACTGCACTAGACTAGATGTTGAGCCTTAATGGTCACTAATATGATTTTGAATGTGTAAAATGTGATCATATAAACACATTTGTTAGATTTATTATATTCTCAGAGAATTATAAAATTATTTTTCATGCATTCTAGGAACAACCCATATTGTCAATTTCTATCAAATTACAGAAACATATGAATCACCCCTTCAAACTCTAACTGTTCATAGCTACAGTTAAATTCCATAACTAACTCTGTATATTTATAAAAAAAATAATGGGGGTCAACGGGGATTTCCCCCTTGCAGCCTCCCTACATTGTTGTAGAGTGGGTTGAGGGAAACACCCTTGTTATTTTTTGTAAATATTTTGATTTCGTGCAATCTGACACATAGGATCAGCACCATTCTTCGATTTCTGGCACTTGAAATCCAACTGCAGAAACCACTGCTTTTCCGCTGATTCACACACCTATGACACGAACCCACATCATATTAGCACTTATCAAACATAAATGGTTCTAGGCTCTGCAAGAAGTGGTTTCCCACTTATCAAACATAAATGGGACCACTACTTTTACGAGCCTAAATGCATGAGAGGGCGACACATCATACGGAAGTTCTCCTTTTAGGCTCATGCCAATTAATTAACCTTCGTGCATCTCCATGGGATTGAAGCACTCCGTTGACCAAATATGTACGATCTTCCAAGACTGACATGACTGGCAGGGGTCCCATCCTCTCTGACATCTCTGCATGTCACATTTCCCCGCGTCACATCACCTAATGTCATACCAAAAGTGGTTTCAGGATCCTAAGGAAAGTGGTTTACCAAAAATTCTTTCACGATCCGGAATGCACAAGCGGCTGACACGTTGATAGGGCAATTTTCCCTTCATACTTGTGCTAATTAATTAACTCTCACACATCTTCGCGAGCCTGGAGCACTATCGGTCATTGATCTCCACCACTGCTCGATGGTTAGATTGTTGATGTATATGTAACTTCGAAATGTATTTCATATATATTTATTGTACCCTTATTAGAGATGTGTTATTCCTCTATAAGGAAGTGTCGTCATGTGGATTGACAAGTGTCGCAAGTGTGTGTACTTGCCGATGGGTTATTAGACCACCATGTGTGGGGTCAGCCCTGAAATATATATTATATTGTGTATGTATCTAGATAGACAAGTCGGCCCCATAGTGTAACTGGGCAAACAGGTTAGTATAAATAGAGATCGGGAGATCTCTATTTTGATCATTCAGAAAGTCACACTTCTCTCACTCAGAAAGTGGCGCACTAGTGAGGAGGAGGATCATCTGCTACTAGGAGACTATCTCAAGTGTATTTTGGTTGTACTTTGGTTGAGCCATTGCTCTCTCTATCTCTAAGGAAGTTGTGGGGTTTTTCACCTTAGGGTTTTCCCCACGGAAACTCTGTGTCTCTTGTCCCTCATGCTTTTGATTCTTGTGATGCTTGTCATACTTATTGTGATTGTTATGCATTGATATACTGTATATGTTATTCTCTCAGTAAAGATCCAAGAGTATTGTGAATTAATGCTCAAAATTTAACATGGTATCAGAGCTAACCTGAGAAGAAGACATTTTGCAGTGACGAAAACTTGAGTTTCTTGTTTATTGGGTTTATCTCCACAGATTTTGGAAAACAGTATAGTATATTGACTCTACTCACCAAGGAGAATCTATCTGTCCAATCAGAATTCAATTCTGAGCATTTTTAGATTTGGCCCTAAAAATTAGGGTTTCCACAAAAATAGGAATTTCTGGAATCTGAAGACATAGCTGGAAGCTCCTTGCAAAAATCAAAGTTTAGAGCTTTGGATCGAGATTTTTGGTTGGGTAGATCGCCAGGAAACTAAAACCCTAATTCAGGGCTCTCCCCAGTGAACTTGGGAGGACAAAAGGACAAATCTGAAGGGTAAAGCTTTGCTGATCTCAAATTATGAATGCACCAGGCTGATCAGGTCATCAAGGCACATCTTTCTATCCATTCAGAAAGTTGAAATTCACATTTTGAATTTTTAGGGTTTTTTTCGACAAACCCTAATCCGGGACCAGATCCAGTTTTCAGCAATTCAAGTGGTAAGACCTAAATATTTTCTATTTCCATTTGAAGTACTCTTTAAAATGTCTCATCACACCAAGCTTGAGGATAAGCTTGAAGGGGCTGATAACTTCCGAGCTTGGAAGTATAGGATTGGGTTAATCCTAGAAGAGAATGAGTTGGACTCATATATAAAAGAAGACATCCCTATCCCAGAGGATGAAGAGGCTAAGATATTGCATAAGAAGAACTTGGTCAAGGCAAAGAGAATCATTGCTGATTCTATCAAAGACCATCTCATTCCCCATGTGTCATCTCTGAAGACACCCAAAGAGATGTTTGACTCCCTGACCAAGTTATTTGAAGGGAAGAACATAAATCGGAAGATGACTCTGCGGAATCAATTGAAAGGGGTCAAGATGTTGAATGGAGAAACCATTCAATCTTACTTCTCCAAGGTCTCTCAGATCAAGGAACAACTTGAAGCTGTGGATGAAGTAGTGGACAATGGTGAAGTTGTTATGACCACTCTGAATGGCCTACCTAGGTCATGGGACTCCTTTATTCAAGGAATCTGTGCAAGAAAGAAATTGATCTCCTTCAGTAAACTATGGGAGGAATGCTCTCAAGAAGAAGCTAGACTTGTAGCTCGTGAGGAAAAGATGGGAGGTGAAGATCAAGCTCTCGCAACTCACACCAAAAGAAGCAAGCCCAAGAAGGAGCACTCTCGCTACAAAAGATCCTATCAAAAGAATAAGAAGGATCTAAGATGCTTCACATGCAATGAGAAGGGTCACTTTGCTTCAGATTGTCCCAAGAACAAAAGGGATAACAACAAAAACTCCAGCAAGAAGAAGAAGGGCATCAAAAGAAAGTTCCATGCTCATGCTGCCGAGGATGATGAACCTCCAAAGAAGAAGGCTAGGGCAGAAAGTGATGATAGTGATGATGACTCATCAAGTGAAGAAGAGTATGTTATAATCTCTGCTCTCACAGGTACTATCTCCCATGGTTGTAATGATTGGTTGATTGATAGTGGGGCTTCCAAACACATGACTAGGTTTAAGGAATCTTTTGTGAATCTATCTGAACATGAATCACCCCATAAGGTGAAACTTGGGGATGATTATCAATACCAATCAAATGAAGTGGTGAAGCCTCCTACAACCTAGATTCTGGAAAATCTTTGAAGATGAAAGAAGTCCTTTATGTACCTGGGCTCAAGAAGAACTTACTCTCCATCTCTGCATTGGATGCAAAAGGTATGAGGGTTGCATTTGTGGATGGCCAAGTCCTAATGTGGCCAAAGGGAAAGACCATAGATGATGCAGTAGTGATTGGAGAGCAAGAGGGAGGTTTGTATAAATTGAAGGGACAACCTGAACATGCCAAGGTGCATGAATCCATGGAGCCAAGTGAACTTTGGCATAGAAGACTTGCTCATATGCACTATAGGGCACTTCCAATTGCAAGCAAGGCTGTAGAGGGTCTTCCTGAAATCAAGACCAAACATGAAGGTGTTTGCAAAGGATGTGCAAAAGGTAAGAACATTAAGAAGGCTTTCCCAAGCAGTGAAAGTAAGGCAAAAGATATCCTGGAAATCATCCACTCAGATGTATGTGGTCCTATGTCATCCAATTCTCTATGTGGGTATGTTTACTATGTCTCATTTATTGATGACTTCTCCAGGAAGACTTGGGTATACTTCTTGAAGAACAAAGATGAGGTGTTTGATAAGTTCAAGGAATTCAAAACCTTGATGGAGAATCAAACTGACAAGAAGATCAAAACATTCAGATCCGAAAATGGTGGAGAATTCACCTCAGGTGACTTCAAGAAGCTTTGTAGTGATTTAGGGATTAAGAGGGAGTTGACTGCTCCTTATAATCCTCAACAGAATGGAGTTGCAGAAAGAAAGAACATAACTATCATGGAAGCAGCAAGGGCAATGCTGCATGACCAAGATCTACCTATGCATCTATGGGCAGAAGCAGCTAGAACAGCTGTATATGTGTAGAACAGAACACCCCACAAGATATTGGACAACAAGACACTAGAAGAGGTCTTTTCTGGTAAGAAACCTGAAGTCAGCCATCTCAGAATATTTGGTTGTCCAGTATACACTCATGTCCCAAAGGAAAAGAGGACTAAATTAGATCCTTCAGGAAAGAAGGGTATCTTTGTGGGTTACAGTGAAAGCTCGAAGGCTTACAGAATATACTTTCCAGGGTTCAAGAAGATTGATGTCAGCAGGGATGTAACATTTGATGAAAACTCAGCATTCATCAAATCAAGGAAGGCACCTATCGAAGTTTATGAAGAACCTAAGGAAACTAGATTTCAAGACACTACCATGACAGAAGCAATTCCAGAAGTTGTTTGTGAGTTTGAAGATCCGCAAGAACCTGTAGATCCACCCCGTGAGGATAACTCTCACAAGAGGAAACCTGCATGGGCTAGAGAGCTCATTCAAGATGCAGAAAGATTTGGCATTCCAGAAGAAGAACACAAAGCAAAGAAGAGAACCAAATCACATAACAGCTATGTTGCTTTAATCTGTGACATTATGAACAAAGAACCTTCCAATTATGAAGAAGCAGCGGAAAAGAAAGAATGGAAGGATGCCATGGTTGAGGAATACCAATCAATAATGAAGAATGATGTTTGGGATGTTGTCCCAAGACCTAAAGAGAAGTCTGTTGTGACTTCCAAATGGATCTACAAAATCAAGCATGCTGCAAATGGCAGTGTGGAGAAATACAAGGCAAGATTCGTAGCCCGTGGCTTCTCTCAGAAAGAGGGAATAGATTATGAAGAAACTTTTGCACCTGTAGCCAGGTATACTTCCATCAGAACGGTACTTGCCCTGGCTGCAGCAATGAAATGGAAAATACACCAGATGGATGTCAAGACTGCTTTCTTGAATGGTGTAGTTGAAGAAGAAGTATATGTGGAGCAGCCACTTGGTTTTGAAATACATGACAGGGAGTCATATGTGTGCAGATTGAAGAAAGCCTTGTATGGCTTGAAGCAAGCTCCCAGAACTTGGTATGGTAGGATGGACAGCTTCCTATCTAGTTTGGGCTTTACCAAGAGTAAAGCGGATTCCAACCTTTACTACAAGGTTGAGGAAGGGAATCTTGTGAGTCTACTTCTGTACGTAGATGACTTATTTGTAACAGGAGATGACAGATTGATTGCAGATACTAAGAGGAAGCTTGCTGCCGAGTTCGATGTGAAAGATTCGGGAATGATGCATTATTTCCTAGGTATGGAGGTGTGGCAGAGTGCAGGTGGGATCTTCCTTGGTCAAGGGAAGTACACAATAGATATCCTGAAGAGATTCAAGATGATGGATTGCAAGGCCATGGCCACACCTATGGCATCGAATCTGAAGCTTCTATGTGATGCTTCATCTGAGCCGGTTGATGTCTCTATGTATCGTCAGATGATTGGGTCCTTGATGTACCTGACGAACACGAGACCAGATATTTGCTTTGCTGTGAACACATTGAGTTAGTTCCTGACAGATCCGAGGAGTGTTCACCTGGTTGCTGTAAAGCATGTTCTGAGGTACCTGAAGGGTACAGTGGATTATGGGCTCAAGTATAAGGCAAATCAAAAGTTTAACCTGCAGGGTTATGTTGATTCAGATTGGGCTGGCAGTGCTGCAGATAGGAAGAGCACATCTAGGTGCTGCTTCAGTATGGGATCAGGTGTGATCTCTTGGTTTAGCAGGAAGCAGTCCTGCGTAGCACTGAGTACAGCTGAGGCAGAGTATGTTGCAGCCTGTTCAACTAGTTGTGAGGCAGTATGGCTACGGAAGCTACTATCTGAGTTATTTGATCTCCCGTTGGATGCTACTGGTATCTTTTGTGATAACCAGAGTTGTGTGAAGCTATCCGAGAACCCAGTGTTTCATGACAGGTCGAAACACATAGAGATCAAATATCACTATATCAGGGATATGGTGAAGAGAGGAGCTGTGAAGCTCCTGTACGTTGCGACGGACGAGCAGATTGCAGATGTGCTGACGAAGCCACTAGCCAGGGTGAAGTTCGAGTACTTCAGGGAGAGGCTTGGCATTCTTCAGATTGATGACACTTCGAGGAAGAAGTGATGGACACATTTGCTGAAGCCATTCCAAGCATGTTGGAAGGAGGATCCTTCACATGGTTGTGGATGTAAGTGCTGGATGATGAGCATCAGGATGATGTTTTGGTTTCTGCTTTGTATGATCAGTTGGATCATTTATATATGTATGTATGCATCATGTTGGATGCTGGATATGATCAGTTGGATCATTTATATGTATATGTATGTACGCATCATGTTGGATGTTGGATATGATCAGTTGGATCATTTATATGTATGTACGCATCATATTGGATGCTGGATATGATCAGTAGGATCATTTGTATGTATTTTGTATATGCATCATGTTGGATGCTTGGACCATGTATCTGTATATGTATCAGGTGGATATTGTGTATGATCAGGTAGATCATGTATATTGATATATATCAGTTAGATGCATTGTGTGGATCATGTATGATGATATGTATCAGGTAGATACTTGGTATGCATAAGGTGGATGCAGTGTATGATTAGGATGATCATGATGATCAGGTAGATCATGTATGGTGACATGTATCATGTATTTGTATTTGTATCAGGTGGATACATTGTATGATCAGGTGGATCATGTATGATGATATGTATCAGATAGATACTTGGTATGCATCAGGTCGATGCATTGTGCATCAGGTCGATGCATTGTATGATCAGGATGATCATGGATGACGAGCTTCAGGATGTTGCTCCAGATGACATGCAGCAGGATGTTGCAGTGATAATGATCAGGATGATCATGTGTACATCAGGATGATGTATGGTGAGTGTCAGGTTGATACTCTATGGCCGTGGATCAGGTTGTGCAGATGAGCATATAATTTGGCCCTGGGAGATTTGCAGATAGTCTTTCGAGGTTTTTCCTATGGCATGTAATCTGGCCCTGGGATATCTGGCAAATGCTCTTTCGAGGTTTTGCTCTGGGAGGACATATAATTTGGCCCTGGGAGATCTGTAGATAGTCTTTCGAGGTTTTTCCTATGGCGTATAATCTGGCCCTGGGATATCTGGCAGATGCTCTTTCGAGGTTTTTGTCCTATGGCATATAATATGTCCCTGGGAGATCCGATAGGTTGGGCTGTGTGCCCGTAATAAGTCCTGGGATGCTCTTGCGAGGTTTTGCCATGACCACATATAATCTGTCCCTGGGAGATCCTATAGGTAGAGCTGTGTGCTCGTAACAGCCTGGGATGCTCTTGCGAGGTTTTGTGGTGACCACATATAATCTGTCCCTGGGAGATCCTATAGGTAGAGCTGTGTGCTCGTAACAACCTAGGATGCTCTTGCGAGGTTTTGTGGTGAGGTCACATATAATATGGCACTGGGAGATCCTATAGGTAGAGCTGTGTGCTCGTAACAGCGTGGGATGCTCTTTCGAGGTTTTGTGACGCACGTAATAAGTCCTGAGGATTCCACAGTATGGCCAGTGATGATGAAGACCTGCACGTGGTGGGCCTACATCCAGTATGAAAAAGGACTGGCTCTGTAGAACTTCCTATGACGAGTAGAGTCAAAGATTGGTTGAGATAGCAGTAGTAGTGATGATGATGATGACGATGCATCGATGACGATGATCCCGAGAAGAAGACTTGTCTAGCAGAACTATGTCGAGAAATACCTTCCTAGTTAAGAGGGAGTGTTGATGTATATGTAAATTCGGAATGTATTTCATCTATGTATTTCATATATATTTATTGTACCCTTATTAGAGATGTGTTATTCCTCTATAAGGAAGTGTCGTCATGTGGATTGACAAGTGTCGCAAGTGTGTGTACTTGCCGATGGGTTATTAGACCACCATGTGTGGGGTCGGCCCTGAAATATATATTATATTGTGGATGTATCTAGATAGACAAGTCGGCCCCATAGTGTAACTGGGCAAACAGGTTAGTATAAATAGAGATCGGGAGATCTCTATTTTGATCATTCGGAAACTCACACTTCTCTCACTCAGAAAGTGGCGCACTAGTGAGGAGGAGGATCATCTGCTACTAGGAGACTATCTCAAGTGCATTTTGGTTGTACTTTGGTTGAGCCATTGCTCTCTCTATCTGTGAGGAAGTTGTGGGGTTTTTCACCTTAAGGTTTTCCCCACGGAAACTCTGTGTCTCTTGTCTCTCATGCTTTTGATTCTTGTGATGCGTGTCATACTTATTGTGATTGTTATGCATGTAAATGTTATTCTCTCAGTAAAGATCCAAGAGTATTGTGAATTAATGCTCAAAATTTAACATAGATCTCCTCTGCCTTTGGAATCCATTGCATCCAGTCACCTGTGTGAGGGTCTGATGTGGATGGTCCAGTACATCATACCTTATTCCCATGTGGTTCCACCATGTCAGACCTCCTACCCATGTGGCACCTCCATGTCACTCATCCACGTGGCATGGGTGGGGTCCACATAAGAACTCCCAAATTTTTAAAATTTCATAACTATGCAAAATTTTCAAATGGAAATAAGGGTATTATTTTGAAAGTAATGTGAAATTACTCCTAGCCCTTTATTCGTCACTTAACCAAACCCGATTTTTACAGAACCATTTCTAACTTTTGCCTGTAAATGTTGATTTATGGCCCATACAGCTCTGGTATTGCAACCAGAAGCTCTAATACCACTCTATCACGTCCCCTTCTGTCAATCTTACCAATAGAGGGGGACATGAATGAACTACATGATTCCAAATTTCATCCCATAGACATATTACGAATTTCATAACCTATAAAATATGTATGCAGATGCATAACTAAAATACATAGTGGAAATAAAGTCTATCCACACACATCTAGTAGGCATATATGAACTCAATCATCATGGGCATCAAATACAAACATTGCACATTGAAATATAAAATAATACTTAACTTTATCCAACGCAGATCCAAGCAACTGGCTGTGTAAGAGGGATTTTTCACCCAACCATAGGCACTTTGTCTAGCATATACTCTTTTTGATGAGAGGCCACCCCTAAGCCGGGATATGAGGTCACCAGGGTGAAGAATACACCTACAAGATTCTCTCTCCCAGCCCAAAACCCACTATGCTCTCTATGCTTAGCCAAATGCTCATACAAAGCTCTACAGGGATCTAACTCAGACACCACAACCTTGGATCCAACAATACCTACCCCACACAACACCCTTCCGTGCTCAGGCATCCCCTTCACCGATCCATGATTCTCTTGGGCGATCCATCTTGTCAGGTGATTTAAATATGTGCATAGCAGTCCAATCTAATATGTGTTGTTGGAGAACCACTTGTAGCCTCAATTCGTGGCTTCTCAAGCATCTGTGAGTAGTAGAGCTCAACAAGTACAGGTTCCTAGATTTCCCAACCTTTGTGCTCACCTACAACCATATATTTTCCCTTCCAAATATGTAGCGCTATCTCTAAATTCGAATTTCTAGGTTATATAATCTGGTAATGGTCATGAACATCAATGGGGAGCTTTGCGTAGTGTAGATTTGTAGGAGAGAATGATACAAAATAAATTTTGGCTTCAAGGGATATGAGATAATGGTGAAAATACATCTAACATCGCTTCTATCCATAAAAGAAAGGAATCCTGACAGTTGCAGACTGACTTTTGACATTGGACATAACTGTCACAAAAGTGCATTCAACCCCATGCTTCAATAACTACATGGGTGAATTTTTCCACCAACCTCACACATGCATTCAATGATTGGAAATAGTCAAAAAAAGGTAATTAGCTCATTTAATTCACATGGCAAAAATAGGATGAGTTCTAAGGTTGACACTTGGCAGCAAAGGATTTTGTCTCCCACAAGCCCCCTTTCCTCTTCCCCTTTGGTGGAATCATAGCCCCTCTAGTGCTCTTTACACAACCATGTTGGATCATTTTATTATTTATGCAACATAATATTTACACATATTTCGAGTTAGCGTGACAAAGCCAACCATATGGTCCAATAACAATATTTACATCATACATGCCTAGTCATTCACTAGTTGGGCCTTGGCCTTGAGCTCCGCACTAGGAATCCATACTAGCATACTTACATCATATACATAATTTTGGTTAGACACATTCCAAGTCAAATTTGGGGGTATTATAATCTCGAATAAGAACAAAATGGTCCCAATACTTGGTGATTTATGTTGATATGTGGTCCCATAGGATGAGTTTGGATCCTTTCGATGGTGCCCTCCCTATAAGCATCTTTGAAGCTTGATCTAGCTCTTTCTTTAATTGATCTTTTGCATCATGTGCTTCCTCAATGATCTCCTATTTTTCTCTTACCACCTCATTTAAGGCTATTATGTCTCCTTCATTTGCATCTAAATTCTTCTCCAAATTATTTCAATTTGTTTAGTGTCCAGGGCCAACAAAAGCTTTCCTGCTCTCTTAGTGGCTGACTGCTATGGAGTAACCTGAGATGTGATTGTGTTCTTTTCTAACTCCAACCTTGGACTTGTAGTTCTAAGTCAATTAATTTATCTCTATACTGCTCCATGGAACACTTGTAATCCAACATCTGCTTATATATCTTTTCTTTCTGCTCATTCATCACTGGAAAATATGGAGTTTATACATGTTCAACATTAGGAAACTTTAATTTCTACTTTAATACTTGAATCGCATCGTCATTTTGCTGAATCAAGGACTGAACAGTGTGGGGTTGCTTGGGTCAACCCCCAATGTGATTATTTTCTGCTCAAGTTCTTTTATGGTCAATTGTTTGGCCCTAATGGCCACCTTCTCTTGTTTCAACTATTTTTAAATATGTTGTACCGGTGTTTGCATATTTATAACACTGGTAGAAGGTTAAAGAACAATTCACCAGAATGCCTGTAGAAATAAACTATGTCCACTAGATTTATCTCATCAAATTTAACCCTAATCCGGGTGGCTTGGGGTTTAAGAAGGCCATCTTGAAGGCTCCTTCTTTGTGGTCTACAAATGATAGGAGCTTAATATGGGTCATGTATCCCCACATGTCTGGGTAAGTGTCTCGTGATGCAAATTTTCTGGTGTTTTATATCCAGCTATTGAGAAAATAAAGAGGGATGGGGCTGTGAAGTCCCTGCTGATGTTGAGTTTGCTTGTTCTTCTAATGTGGCTAGTGCTGCAAATGGAAGATGTTCAACAGTGATCATAGGTCCCTTTGAATATGTTCCGGGCTGGTTGGAAGTATCCTCTTACTCTCTCATTGTAGCTTCAAGTCCTATGAACTCTACCAAGGCCTCTTGAGTGCTTTCATCTTCACTCATACTAGTGCTTCTATTAGGATTCTCTTCCTGTGGATCATCAATGTCCATGTTTGAATGTGCATCTACTAACATCCTTTTAGTCCCAAGATCCTGTTTTTGTGGGGTTGGGACAACAATTGACTATTTTTTTATTTCCCTATTTGTTCATGTGTTTGTTGCCTTGAATCATTCCATAAAACTCCACTAACTTGTTCCCATGTGTCCAAGTTAGCATATTTATCCATTTCTACATTTGGTTATTGTTATAGGCATGTATCTTGTTCTCTTTCCTTCTCTCTGAGATTACCTTATGGGGATCATACACCCATTTCTCTCCTTTCTTCAAATTCAACTGCTTCAACATGTCCTCTACTAAGAAATGTGAAGTTCTAGTCCTAACCAAGAAAGGTGCCACATCTTTAGGTAGATTCAAAATGATGGGATGTGTATATTTTATAAAATGCAACTAATGTGAATTTAATCTTTGTGTTATGTATTCCAACACAAAGATTCTAGGAGTGAGGAAGGCTAGAAGTAGGTATGTTTCCTCTTCAAATCCACTGATTCTAATAACAATATGATCTTCAAACAAATACCAATCCCCTACCCTTATGTCAGGGCTTAGATGCAACATCTCTTTAAATTCAGGGAAAATTATTTGGGGAGGATCATTGTACAATAGAAAGTATACTACACACATGAATTTATCCACAAAGTAGGAGAAATCCTTATTACTAGGTTTCCTTATGACTACATTTTTCCCCTAATATACAGGGAACTGAGCTCCTGCATTGTCTTTTGTGTGGAGTTCCAGGGCTTCAAAATAAGGAGAATTGTGATACAACATAAGGTATACTAGGTGAGACTTGTATCTTGTATATTTAGCAATGTGGAAATTTGCCAAATGAATGTGGATATTCTTAGCTAGGAATTGGAAATAATCAAACTTGTTTAACATTATTCCAGAGGGAGGAATAAGGGAAGCCATGAATCCTAGCAAGGTATCATCCACAACTCCGTCATTGTCAAAACCTAATAGTTGTTAGGAGATTTAGACACTTAGGAGTTAGTTAAGATCAACTTGTGTAATATATCCATTAGGAAAAGTGTGTTTCTTTAGTATGCATTAGTATGCATTTGTAAATACTTAATCCGATGGTCATGATATGTTCCCGACATAGAGTGATCCGACGGCTCAACTTCTCTTAGATCATATCTACCCTCGATCCATGGCTTAACACCCGATTGGTCCATGATCTCTATTTAAAGTTCATGGAGGGTCATTGGAAAGTTGATCGATTATGAGAAGCTCATTTGTAACTTTCTTTCTTTGCATAATAAATTGTCCCGTAGAAGCTATTTGGCCGGGGCCGTGGAGTGTTTCCCTCACGAGGGTTTAAACCACGTCAAAACATCGGTGTATCGATCTGTGTTCTGTTTGTGTGAAGTGGTTTCTCTAGGTGTTCGGTCTTTTAGGAGTACCCTGTGTACCCGAACAATAGTTGACACATCAAGGTAATGGTATTTCTTGAATTGTTAGAGAAGATGTTATATTTATAAGGTGAAGGACTATTGGGAAATGGATAATGCTTTATTAGGTAGTTTGTCAGTACTTGTTATTTTTAAGTTTGGGACATGGATTATTATGTAGGTGCCAAGGCATCATCATCAAAGGGACACAAGTTGTGATGATGTGGGAAAAAGAGCATTTGAGCAATGGATTCTCTTTTAATAGGGAAAATGGATTTAGAGCCATTAGAGGACATAACTATCCTTTTATTAGAAGAGTAATTCACATCACACCATGTTACAAACTCTAGGAAGTGGTAGGTCCGAGGACATGGTATCCGGGCTAGGTTTGATGCATAAAGGTGGGAGAAATCACGAGCGTTTTTGAAATCAACTTAAGCTTCTTTAATTAGTTGGTAAATGTTGGGTATGGATAGGTAGGGGTAAAAAATATCGCCATCTCTATCATGTAGGTGTCATTCTTTGGGATTTGATTTTGTAGGAGGCAAGGACAAGCTAGGGCCGACCGAGGAAGACATTTTATCAATTTGTTTAAATTGATCAACATACAAAGGAATTCAGGGTAAAATGATCGACGGGTTTACTAGTTAAATATTCAGTTTTGACTGTCACAGATAGTGTACAAGCTTATTGGATTCTTTATTGGTAGCAAGTTGTCTTGTAGCGCTTATATTTAGTTGTGAAAGTGGGCACTTTAGATCGTTCATTCGATATTAAAATATAAAAATTTACATTCGACACAAGTCAGCTTCACCTTGGTCAAATTTGGGATGACGTCATCGTCACATCACCTTGTCCCCTTGGCCACATGTTGATCTTGGGTTGGTACACACAACATCCACAAGTCCTTGGTGATGTTGTCGAGTGTACACAATCGAGGTGGACCATGTGTCTGCTTGTCATTCTTTCTGTGGGCCCAAGTGGTGTCTATTTGTATGCTTGATGGATGCATACATGGGCACCAACTATCTAAGGATGAGCGATGTTGCTTTGCGTAAAAAGTAGTTTTGGAAACCCACTAGCCCGAGGCGAAACCAAACCAACCAAAAGTTGCCACTTGTCAATTGTGGTTTTGGCACGTCGGGTTTCCTTCCTGTGGTTATAGCATGGGAAATTTTTCGGCGCAACATGGCCAACTACATGCCATCAATTTAAATCACCTCCGTTGGCTCTTGCTCGATGATGTTTGTCCCTTTTTGTCTTCACCTTTTGTTCCGGTCCCACAATCACATGGTTTGTTAAGCACGACACTTGGGAGCTAAGCTAAGATAAGCATGAGGTTTCCAACCTCCAATCACATGGTCCATCAAATCTAGCACTTGGGCACTAATATTTAATTAACCTTCAGTTTGGCTTCAACACTCAGGTGCTAACTGCATCTTAAGCCTTTTCTTATAAAAATATCACTAAGGTGCTATCTTACTAGTGACCTTTAGCCCTCCATAGTGATTTCTAAGCCCCCGTGACTAAAAATTCATCATCATACTAACATTGGCTCCAACATGGACAACATTTCACTTGTGATGTGATGAGAGCTGTAGATTATTGTCTTTACATTGGGTTATGGAGTCTACCCCTATTCTAACTATGAATTTCATGTTCATTGAAACTTAAAGCAATATCCCATTAACTAAATCTTAAAAGGCGAAAGTAAGAACATAATGAAAGAATTGATCCTAACTATTATTGTACATAGGTGGGAAATCTTTTAGATTTTTCAATATTGCAGGAAACATTTGAGAAACCTCCCATTCGTAGGAGATCCTAAAGTGTTACCATCCATATGAGCAAGTGTGCATGTATTATCTCCTTGAAGTATTGGAATCTGAAAAGGTCCCATCCATAGGTTGTCAAACTTTCCATTCTTTCCTTTATCTTCCCTTCTAGTATCTGATTTGAGTACTAGGTATCCTAGCTAAACATTTATTTCCATAGCCTTCTTATAAAAAATGTCCTTCATTATTTCCTAGTGTACCTAAGTTTGAGCATCCACCTACTCTCTTGTTTGTTGTACTTCAATCAATTGATGAGTCCTTCTATGCATGTCATTGGGTTCCTCTTCTTCATTTTGTAACAACTTCATGACTGAAAATCCTATTTGAATACGGAATATAGCCTCTTTACCATATACCATCTGAAAATGTGAGGTTCCTATTGACCTTTTGGTACTTATCCTATCTTCCCACAAAGCATTTTAGAGATGGGAATCCCAAGCTTTCTTATTTTAGGACATCATTTTTTTAACTATTGTTTGAGGATTCTGCTAAGCCATATCCTTGTGGATAATAAGAAGTTAAATGTCCTAGATCTATTTTGTGATATTGGAAAAATTGCATCATCTTAGCAGACTTCAAATCTTGTACATTGTCAATAGTGATATCCCTAGGACATCTAGATCTAGATAGAATATTTTCTTCAAGGAATGCGATTATGACTGCTTCATTTGTTGTTCTGGTAGGAATGGACTCTACCCATTTTGTAAAACAATCTATAGATATGAGAATCCATCTGTGTTGTCCACTTCATTTAGGATGAATCTCACCTATGAAATCCAATCCCTAGTGTTGAAAAGGTGATCCTACTCTTACGGGTCTGAGTGGTAAAGGCACCAATTTCTATTTTCCTACAAATAATTGACATTCTATGTATGCTCTAACCATTGTGCTAACATCTGAAAATAATGTAGGCCGATAATAACTAGCTCTCAATATCTTGTATGATGTATCCCTCCAAGCATGATGACCCCCACACACACCTTTATGAAACTCGATTACTATCCCCCCTATTTCTTCTTCAATGACACAATTTAATAGAATTCCCATTAGATATTTCCAAAACAAATATTCACGTAGGATGTAATATTTAATTTCTCTAAATTTCAAGGATATAGCTTTGGCTTTATCAAATTGAAGTGGGCATTGAAGATTTGCAAATAAAACACTATGTCCTTATACTACTATGAATTAGAGAACTTTGGATTTATTTTCAAAGAAGATTCCTGTAAATTACCCTCCTCAAATTCTATTAGCATTTGAGCAATCATATTGATATCTAAGGCTTGATAATTTGACTTTGCTAACACCTGACCTTTGACCATCCTGATTGGATTTATCTCTAATTCATATTCTTGAATCTTAGCTATCCATTTTCCTCTTCTTCCTTCACTATCGGGCTAACTGAGAATATCTTTTATAGTGTTTTTGGGTACATATGCAATTACTTTAAAATGCAACACGTAACCTTCGAAGGCTTTGAAATCTTTAATCATTGCATATGCTTGTTTCTCCACTATACTATATTTTAGCTCTGCTTCCCTTAATGCTTTGATGAAGAAGGCTATTGGATGTTCATGATCTTCAACATTTTTCTGTTATAAAAAAACTGCAATAGTACTCTGAGAAGCAAAGGAAAAAATTAGAAATTCCTAACTGTAGTCAAGGCTAACCAAAATTAGAGATTCTCCCAAAGCCCTTTTTATCAGCTAAAATGTGTCTCTTACTTTAGCAGTCCATTTAATTTCAATGTCCTTCTTTAACATCTCAATGATACTCTTAACAATTTAAGCAAAGTTTGGTATGAATCTTCTTAGGAAATTGATTTTTCCCAAGAATGATTATATTTATTTTATGTTTATTGGTAAGTCAACCAATTTTATTACCTCTATTATCTCAGGATCATTCTTAACTCCTTATTTAGACACAATGTGGCCCAATAGCTTACCCTCTTTCATGGCATAATGATACTTCTTAGGATTAAGAGGCACTCCAAATTTTCTATACACATTAAAAGTCTATTTGAGGTGTTTAAGATGATGTTCATCATATTCAAAAAATATTGTCATATCTTCCAAATAGATAACTATGAATTTATCCCTTTCTCCCATAAAAGCAATGTCCATCTCTCTAAAAAGTTTCCCTTGCATTAATCAAATCAAAGGGAATTTTATCATACATGAAGGTGCCCCAAGGTGTAGTAAATGTAGTATTCTCCTTGTATTCCATATGCATTGCCACTTGGTCATATCCAGAAATCCCATCCATCATTGAGGTTCTGTTGGCTCCTACTACCTTTTGCAAGATGTGATCCATTTTATGAAGATGCCAAATTTTCCTTCAGTGAGCATTTATTTAAATTCCCGAAGTCTACAAATAGTCTAATCTCTCCATTCTTCTTCCTCACATGCACTAGATTTTCCACCCATTCACAATATCTAAGAGGGATGATGATCTTAGCATCCAATAGTTTCTTGACTTCCTTTTCAATGATAGGAAAAAGGATATGATTCACTTGTCTTAATTTCTGTTTGAAAGGTTTGGCTCCATCCTTATAAGGTATTATGTGCTAAATTATGGTGGTATCATATGTTTTTAGGTCCTCATACTTCCATGAAAAGACATTAACGTATTCCTTGAAAAGATTAGCATATCTCTATTTTAAATCAACGGTCAAGAACTTAGATATTTTGATGTATTTTGGATCCTCTTGAGTTCCAATATTGAAATCGTATACATCTTCAACCTTAATGAACAAAAGGCTTGACTGCTACATCATTCTTATCAGCAAGTTGTTCAAGAGGAACTAATCCCTTTGGGATTAAATTATTTTTTAATTGCAAAATTAAGTGATTGGAAGTATGATTTTTTAGTCCCAGGATTGATTCCAACTCTTCTCCAAGTGATTTTCCATCTTTTCCATCTTTTCCTTCTTCTTCTTGATCAATATTTGTGGAAGAAAACTCATTAACCATCTCCATAAATCTTCTAATTTGTTGGTCATCTTAAAAAACTTGCCAATGTTTTAATTTGTCTGGAATAGATGGTCTAGATCTCATTTCCACTTCATATCTCAACTTTGGTTCATTTGGAGGTTTAAAAGTACTATAATCCAAGGCTAGAGAGTCTTCGTATTGATTTAAATCCATTGGAACAACAACAATATTCAAAGAATCAAAATAATTATCAATCAAGTCCCAAACCTAATTCCTATAATCTCTCATTCTTGGATGTTTTGTTTGTTAAATACTCCTAACCTATTGCACAATTGACTCATAATCTCCATATGTTGCAAGCTTTGTGATTTTCATTCTCCTTGTAGCTTCCAAGCCAAGAATTAGAGCCTCATATTCTGCTACATTGTTAGTGGCTTCAAAATCTTGTTTATATGATAAAGAAATATTTTCTCCTGAGGGAGGGATTAGGAGAATACTATAAGGATAGGTTTAAAAGAAGGCTGATCACTTTCATGAAAGACATGAGGAGAATTATATAAGTCAATTAAAGGTGAACCAAGGATTTCTAGTGAAGGATTTTTATCTTTTGGAGTTTCAAAGATATATGAAGATTCTTGGACCTCTAGATCTACAAAAGAAGATGATTACCTATATATGAAGACGATGCTCTTTCACGTGTATCTCACTAGGTAATGGGATTTTTAGGATTAGAGAGAATTTAGATGTCCTTAGATATAGGGTTAGCTATGTACGGTTCCTTCCAGAAGCTATATTTGTACCAATGGAGACGCCAAGTGAATTTAAACAGTCAAATGCTTGATTATCATTCACTCTCAAGAATCAATGTTGATCTTTGTCTCACCTAGGGAAAATTACTTCGAATCTCTATCCCCAACGACACCATTTCTCATGTAATCCCATGAGATGTCCCAGGATGTGAAGGAACTCTGATAGGGCATGATATAAACTCTATTTGATTTATATTTAAAGCTCAATATTTTTTAGCTAACATGATCTTTAAGATTTAATTGAATTTTTTCAAATACACAGGACATATAAGCATGTTGACTATAAGGCTTTAAGCTTTAGAGGCATTTTACCATTCTATATTCAAGTATCTTAATTTGAGATAGGTGGATATAAGTGTTGGAACATTTAAAAAATCCACTATGTCATTCTAGACTTAGGATAAATTAATTAATCATTTATGATTAATTTCCTGAGTTTTGACTAGGTAAAATATGTCAGTTTTGTCTTTTAGTGGACCACATGCCATCCTAACTCACCAAATCGAATTTGGATGGATTCTGGATAAGATTTCCTTGGATTCTGTCTGATTTGATTCTATTCCTGAATTAGAAAGACACTTTCCTGATTTAGACAGCTTTATTCTGTTTTTTCTACTTTCTAGTGGAAAAGGAAAAGCTAGTTGACTTGGAAACTCTTAACACTTGAAAAGTTCAACCTCCACATCATATATACTCTCCTAAAGCCATGAATACATTCTATTTACCTCACTCATGAGCTTCCATACCATACTTACTAAATTCGTGAGCCTGTAGGACTGTTTTGGAAACTGCTTTTGCCACCTAGGGGGTTTTTTGTTTTTTCTAAGCCTTTTCTTTTTGCTGGCTCTTTCCAAATTGCCTCAAAGGAATTCGATTTTCTCCATGGAGAATGTATTATATATTGTTATCATATAAATTAATAAGATACACAGAGTGATTTCCACAATTGATTCTCTCTATTCTTCTTCTTTCACTGTCTGAAATATTCCATGTGAAATTGCCTTATAAATCTAATTCCCAGCAATTAAAAATCTCACATGTTATCAGAGCCAGAGCTAGCTTGATTCAAAGCAATTGTTTTTTGTAAGTATTTCCATCACCAGGAGCGCATCAATATGGATCAAAAACAAGCCAAAGCTGTGACTCTCACTCCCTTCAATTTCTTTGACCGGAAGGCGTATGATCATCCAACTTCGGAGCAAAGGATTGTATCGAGTTACTATGGGGTTTGAAACTGAGCCAAGAGCTGTTGCTGTGACTCGATGCATCACCATGGCAGGCTTTGCCCAGGGAACCACGTTAAGGTACGACAGGGAAACGTTGTCTGCGATGATGACAGGCCATTAGCACTGTGACTCGCTGCAACACACGGCAAGCTTTGCCCAGGGAACTACGTCGGGGTACGACATGGCAACATTTTCTAATGATGACGGGGACGCAACCGAGGGCCACATATTCCATGATACGAGGGCTCCAACTCCATGCGCCTAGCCCAACGGGCACAGGAAAAAAGGAGAATAGGATTTCAGTCTGGTATCCCCTGAAGCACTTCCGCTTAATATAGAATCTCCTATTATGCCCAAACTTTTGCCATATCACTGTTCTCACTCCCCTGCAAATCACATACAACGAGTCAACTAATTGAAAACCATAAAAACAATGCTTGGAATTTAGAGATGAACAAACATTTACTCAAGCTTACTTGTTGTATTCACGTCCATTTATGTTCTTGGGATGAATCTCCATCTTTCCTCTAAAAAACTCCAAGATATCGTAGCATCCCACAGAGCCTCAATGGGATTGGGAGCAACGTAAGGAGTAATATCAATGGGCTTGGGAGCAACGTAAGGAGGAATCTGCATGTGTTCAACATCCTGGAAACAATGCTTTCCCTTAACACCAAAGGTTTGCAATATTAAACAGCTCTGTAAGAATGCGCGTCTCCCGTCATGAATTGCAACATCCTCCTACAAAACACAACAAAGGCAAAACAATCAACACAAAATCACAAATCTCAGGTAAGACCGCGATCCTCGACAATGCAAAAAATACAACAGTATGACCATGGCATGAAAGCATGCTCCATAATTATGCGTAGGGGAGAAAACATGATCGACGCCTCTGCTTCTATTCCAGAAAGGCATGGTTTCTGATATGTACTGCACCGCAGATTTGAGAAGCAACTAAGCATGGCCTAAATTACGCACAAGGTAGACAAGAACAAAGAAAAAATAAGCCTCTTGAGGATAAAAAAATACACTCGAAGATATTCAACAGAGAGCGGTGTATGCCGACCTCTGTAGCGAATAAATGACTCGTTCAACGGCTATCCACAAGCCAACCCTCGTTGAACTCTTATGGGAGATCGAAAATAAATACCTTAACATCCACTAATCATGAAACCCAAAAAAATATGCATGAGAAGCTCGATACCAAAATGGTAGAAAGAAAAAGCACAAAAATCAGCAACGGACAATACCCAGAAGCTTTGCACTTCATTATGAAAATTGTAACATTACCGTGAAGCTTGAAACTAGATAAAAAGAGTCTTATAAAATTAACTCAATCGATGACAGCAATATCAAAGTATTTTAGAATGCACATTTATAAACATGGAGCCTCAAACATGTCGACATATTACTTGAAACGAGTTTCAATTTTTCTCTAATGACACTCCAATTGCATGCATGCTTGACATATGGGTCTTTATGGCATCGATACATGGTCTTCATTGTCTTCGGTGATATAACTAACATTGCATGCATGCCAGATGGTTCACTACATTAATTGTAAAAACTTAAATTTGTCTGGGTCCACATTAGTTATCTTTGTTATTTACTCTTAGTCTAGATTTCATGGCTCTGCCAATGGCTACAATTAAATCGAGAAATATTATATTTACGAATTAAGGTTAAATTTAAGATGTTATAGGTTTAGTTATAAAAAAAGGTGTAGTCTAAATATTCTACGTTTTCAATCTTTTTCAATCATATTTTCCGTCTTATTTTGTTGGTAATTTGAGTGGAAATTTTTCAAAAATCTTAGAATCACAAATATTAGCTATGGAAATTGCATAATTTGGGTGCCAAGGGGGTATTAGAGGGTGCCAAATTTATTTATGGACTCAAAAATACAATTTAAACTCGTAAAAATTTACATTTTACCCCCAAAAAATACCCTAATTCTGACCAAAACCCACCGTAAAGTCGAAAACGTAGAATAAATAGACTACTCCTAAAAAGTAACAAACAAAAAAATCAAGGTCAACATTATCATATTTTTACTCATAAATTAAGATAATAGAATTGTTAGGCTCGAATCAACCTCTAACATAAAGGATTTATATAGTGGATCTAACTAAAAGACAATTGTAACATGTAGAAACCGAGAGCCAACTAAAGAATAAAATTTGAAGTTTTTAAGTACTTCAAAAGATTATCCATTAATAATAAAAATTAAAAATCTAGTAGAACCAAAACTGATCTTTGTGAGGATTGAGACAACAATAACTAACATATTTCAATGTATGTTATTATTACTAAACAAAATTGACCATCAATGGCAATGTTGTAAATATGATTTGAGGGGAATATATTTTCGAGTGTTTCATGAAGAAATTTACTAAAAATATCACGGAAAATATTGACGATCATAAACTTCGAATCTAACAAATTCATAAATATCATTAAAGATTAAAAAATAAAAATAAAAGATACCTGCCACCATCCAAAGTATGTTTTTATTCTTTTATTTAATTTAATTTAATTTTGTATATTTTATTTATTAATTAGGTTGACAAAGAATTAAGTTATTTATTCTAGATCTATTTTTGATGTGATTAGTCTTCGCTAGCTAACAATATGTTGAAATTAGCTAAAATCTAATATAAATTTAACACAAATTCAATAAAATAAATTACTTTTAATTTATATTTTAAGATGGTGAATGGTGTATTATTAAGGCACTCTTTGTCTAAAGTGTACACAAACAAAAAACATATTTTCTTTTTAAAGATATAGCTAAGCTTAATAACTATCCATGTAGTGATTTTCCCAAATGGGTTAGATCCATTGGTGAAGACCAATGATTTTTTCACCAGCGAACAAGGTTTGATTCCAATGAGGGCCGAACATGGAGCCATGGGGGCACCTTGAGGTAGTGGTCGAATGTGTGGTTCCACCCAAAGAGATTGTATTAAATGATCTCGTGACCTATGGAAACATAAGTGGATCAAATCCCACCCCCATGTCCTCCTAAAAAAAGTCAATTCTCACTACCTCACTTGGTTAAGGTGTGAGTCTCGAACTAGTAAGGCGACCGGAGTTCAATTACCCTTGGGGTGACTTAGTTGGGAGGCGACACCCAAAAACTCCGTCAAGTTGAGATTGAGGTTGGTGTGGTCGAGGCTTGGTGCGATCCCTGGGTGATTTTGACGGCTTAGATTCGAGCAAACAAAAAAAAACTATCCATATAGTGACTTATTAATATGATTTATTTTTTTTAAATAAATATTAAATTAATAAATAAATCTTTATGTTTATTTACTTGTGAAAAGTTATGAAAACCATTTTTTTATTAAAGTTGTATAAATATGTTCCGAACTCTCTTAGTATTTAAAGCGTTTCTTTGTTTTTGTTAATGGTACAAGTTACTTATATAAATACAAATATCACATCTTGCTCGGAAAAAAGAAATACAAATATCACATCGAGTAAGATTGCGAAATTATTCCTACTACTTTATGTGTTGAAATATGCGTGGAACTTCTTGTTGTTATGAATCATAGTATTTCGAATGTGGATCGGATTACTATTTCATCGGAATGTTATTTCATATTTGATTTTTTTATTTATTTTATTATGTTCAAATAAACAAACCAATGTCATAAGATTATTTTGATCATTTATAAATTTATATAGAGTAAAAGTCTAAAAAGTTAGTATAATGTTCAAGTACTTTTGAAACATCTATGCTCAGACTCTCAATTTATTTGTTGAATTCTTTTTTCACTTTATCATGTTCAAACAAACAAATCAATGCCACAAGAACAGAGACTAGCTACATTACAGCTATTTTTCTTGTTAGTATAAAGCCCTTCACTTATAAGAAATCCATCTTAAAAACAATTAAAGACTTATTACTGATTGGTTGAAGTTATACAAAGTTTAAAGTTATTTCCTTGAAAGAGATCCTACATGGGAAACATTTAAAGACTATTTCGTGTTTACGTCATAAATTTCTAATATATTTATTTTTCGGGTTATCAATATTACGAATACACTTAAAGACTTTTCAAGCTTTCTTAGATACTCTATTATGCTTTTAAAATGTGTTTTTAAAATCTAACTCAAGCCACGCAGTAAATGGATTAATATAATTTCACAGATGTAGCATAAAGATAAAACATATTTTATTTCTTTCCAAATAACTATGCTTTAATATACATAATCATTTTATAATATTTTTTTATAGTTGAAACATGATAAGTATTTTTATATATGGTTACACAAAGTTGATTCCAGTATGTTACCGCCATAACTTTCAGGTGCATCCACATTGCTCCTACATAGGTGCACAAGTTATTAGAAGTTTGAACTTGCAACATCAGGTGCATCTACATTGCTCCTACATAGGTGCACATGCTATTAGAGGTTTGAACTTGCAACATCACAAAGAGTGTCTTGAAAGTGTACCCTACCGCCAACCGGTTTGCTATGTTACTTTAGTGGCCTCTTGGTTTTTGCTTAAGAGTTGTGTCTTTAGCCAATAAAAAACAAACACTAAAAACAAAGACTTGTTGCTATGCAACTTTGCTTGTTTAGATATATACACAATAAACAAATGCACAATTAATAATATTATATATATATATATAAGTTAGAATGCAAATGTTAATGTAGAATTCTATTTTCATGAAAATGAATTATTAACAATATGCAAATTTAGAATGCTTTCATGATTAAACACTCTTCTTCATCAATATGCTTCTTCCATTTTGAAGATCGGATATACATTTGTGAATTGCCTTTCCAATTTGAAAGTGTCACAGGAATTACTTGAGTTATTTGTCTTTAATCATCAAATGCCGAATGTTGTAGTGCCATGGTAACCTCCAGAAGCAAGCTATAAATATCACTTAGTTTCTCATTCAAGATCCCCAATACATACTTTTATTAGATGTGATCGACATAAAACTATTTATGCACAAATGGTAAGTTATCTATCAATATCATCGATTGTTTTCTTCTTCTCATTCTCAATAGGTGGAATGAAAACTAGGTCATCTTCAACTTATCCGTAATGTTATGATTAACTTTCAACATACACATACACATGTTATGATTATTGGTAATGGTATGATTAACAATCTTCGGAATTCTTTTGTTGTTAATCAACACATTTTCTCCTTTAATGTCTGGATGAAGCATGCCATTGTTGTGTAAATAATGTATACCGAACAACAATTGTTGCATGCAACACTTGATTTTACATGGTCGAATTTATTTTTTTGTACTTGCCTTAGCCAATAAAGATCATGATCCATATATTAAAAAACAAATACAATCTGTCTCTTAGTGCTGCCTTCAAATTTAGGAGGAACAACAAAAGTCTCCTTCAACTTCAAAACATTCACGTGGTTCGTTTTGGCCATAATCTCCATTTCATGAATCAAGCTATGATTATTGCTAACTCTCTTCAAAACTACAATTTCACCAGTATTTAGATCTTTGTAATTTTGTCTGAGGTTTCCATGAATGAATCACCTTTGTAATTTTCCATCAGATTTGGAGTCTATATATCTTTGCATTCGGTGCTTATGAGTATCTTTTATTTTCCATCTTCGAATTCTTACAGACTACAGCTCCTTCCTCTAGCTGCGACGATCTTCAAACTATAACAACATTAATAACAACACCGAAAAAGATTCTACAGTCTATAAAGCTCTCAAGGCCTCCTTCTCAACCATCAACAGATTGACCTCTCTGTAGTGAATGGAGATGCCAGCTTCACACTGAATATAGTATGATCTCCAATTCTTCAATTATTAATATTCTATCCTCTATTTCGATAAGAACAAGCCATGGAATGTCTCATGACTGAAATGCGTTTGTAATATTCTTCCTTGTATTTCAATTTGTTTTTCTCTTGACACATCAACTCAAACTGAATGGAATCGTTGCAGAATATGACGCTAGCTTAATTGAATCGAATCGTTGTAGAATATGATGCTAGCTTAATTGAATTCGTTATGTTTCATATAATAGAGGTTCCCAGTTTTTGTTGTCGGCTAGTCGCCAGAATAAAATCTGTCACACCAACCAGGTAGATTCCACCTAGAATGAAGCAATTAGGGTGAATTTCATTTTTTATGCAAATTGCTAAAGCTATCCAACCAAAGGGATGGCTACACGCAGCCGAAAAAAGATTCACAGGTACTCTAGCTTTTCTTAGTCTTCACTTGCAAGAATTGCATAGGCTTTGTCTGAGCGCTGCACGCAACCGCTATAGATTTCTGAATCCAAGGACGTGTAGGTAGTAAAAACTCAAGGAAATTGATCCCATTTTTTAATTTTTGCGTGTTTCATTGTCTAAGAGGGTAGTTTCAAGCATGAAATAAAATATTGTTTTATTTGGGGAAGCATGAAATAAAATATTGTTTTATTTGGGGAAGTAGTCATTGTGTACTTTAATTACACTTCTAGTAACTAGATTTTACGGAAAGTAGTATTTGCAAATACCTTTGTGGCTTCTAAGCTCAGTGGCATCCTATCATGCTTTTTGCCTCACGGAGTTTTAATCCATGTACTATAACAAGTGATTCACCCATGTACTATTAACATACATAGATACACTTTCCAATGCCTAGAAGTATAATATTCCTCCGCTTCGTGTATTTATTTGCCTATAATTACCACGTTCCCATTCTGAACTTTGTTTCTTCCATTTTCTCTGTTGTACACTCTGCTTAAAAAAGAGTTGAGACTTCACACAAATTTAATTGTACATGCCTACGTATATCTAGTAAACACTTCTATTTCATTTGATTTATAATTGTGCCATTATAAACTTTATAACTCAAGTTTTTTGAATGTATGCGCAGAGCGGAAAGAAAATGATGGACTACAATAAAGGTTCGATTTACCTAGTGAAGTTGCTCCAGAATGCAAGAGATTGACCCTACTCCATAGAATCTCAGCTTGAAGTATGAAGGAATCAAGCAATCTTCGCATAAAGAAAAGACTGCCTTCGTAATCGCATAAAGAAAAGACTGCCTTCTCAGACCGAATAAAGAAATTTAGGAGGCTGTGGCGGTGGTTTTGCAGTAAGAGTGTAGGTTGGCGGTGCTAAGCTATGAGGTAAGGCGATGAGATTACAGATAGAACAAAAATCAATGCCCAAATCAATGATAATTTAATGAGGAGACCGAGGATAGAGACATACAGATAAAATGCAGAGGCCCCTGGTAAGCCGTGAGATGCTAGAACAAAATCAATGCCGAAATTAATGCAGAGGCCAAACACCACCGCTTTGGGATTTATACACAGTAATCCAAGCCAGAAGATGTCTCAACGGAATTGAACCTGGGTGGATAGAATGAAATCCATCTAACCCCACCATGCCATAATTTTTTATTTATTAAAATTTTATTCCTCAAAGCATTTTATGACTTTAAGAACAATATAATATTTTATTATCAAAGCGATGTGAGAGATCTTATTATGGTTTCCTCCTCTTTGTAACCCCGCTTATTCTCTAACAGAAATGCAAATATGTTGAGTTTAAGTGTACCATTTTTTGACAAGGAGCTCAAGGCCAAGGCCCCCAGTAAACTCTGTAAGTGACGTTATGATTTCCTAAGTTGTGTTGAAGTTTGAATATGTAGATTTAGGAGACTCGAGGGCTTGAGGCAACTAAACGATGGGTGAAAATGAATCCACTAGAGGTATAAGTAATGACTAAAAAGTTGTGATAATCTAGTGATGATGACAGGTTGTCATCATGGTTCCTTGGAAACTAGAACAAAGTGAATAATTGGTATTCATTTAATAGACTAAAAGCCTAAACATGTTTAAAGTTAGTCTATAAGCGTTGCAAGGCAACACATCATTTGCATAGAAGGTGAATGAATTAATATTAGCTTAAACAAATAAATAGAAAGTTGCAATGAATATACCTTCCTCTTAGTTAGAATGAAGCTGACTATTATTAGTTCAAATCTAGGCAAGGACTAAATATTGTTAGCATCCAAGTATTATTATTATTCAATGATAATGGGGAAGAAAATATATATAGATATAAATACATCTGTGTATTATAGTAGCCCACTCTTTAGATGAGAAGCTACTATGCAAATATCTATAAGCATACATTTAATATATGTATATTTGAAGGGGATAAATTGTATAGTTAATTTAAAGACAAGGGGATACTATTAAATAAAACACCATTATAAATAGGGAAGTATTACTATACTCATTTTACTTTAAAGTTTATAATGAATTAAATATAATATAGATATAGATATAAATATATAAAGAAAATATAAATGGAAGTATTACTATACTCATTTTATTGTAAAGCTTATAATGAATTAAATATAATATATATATATAGATATAGATATATAAATAAAATATAATAACAAGGGTTCACTTTGCTTACTCAGCCTTGGAGGAGTGAAAATACGTTATACACAACATTATGTATCATTTAACCAAAATAAAAAGAGGAAAAATTATTTAGGAATTAACAAAACATTGTGTTCTTTATTTTAATATAATTTGTGTATAGATAAATATGTAATGACGATTAGGGTTCATTTGAGCAAAATATAAAGAATATTTATATAAATGCAATTTTAAGTGCTCGCCTGGTTTTTTTTGATAGATTGTCAGTCCTCGCGTGGCTTCTCGAAAGACAGCCAACATGTTTAATTTACAAACATACAGAATGTCGAATGAAAGGCTCAGTTTTTCAATGGGGAGCCATGCTTATAACCCAAGCTTACACTTTTTGTTAAAAACTATAGTAAAGGATTTCGAACGAGGAATTAAGAGCTAATATAATCCTTCTTCATTTAAATACATAGCTTTGCCAATATAATATAGAAAAGACTAAGTTGTCAACGATAATCGTAATAGTTGTGAAGCTCTTCTATTATCCTAAGTATAATATATGCCTTAATGGGTAAGGATTGAGAATCTAAGATTCAGAACTTTAACTTCTTGATAATTGATAATTGGAAATATCATAAAAGAGTAAAACTTAAAGTGTAGCTATGGTCAATAGCTAGCACCAAAATCATGGGTTAACATGTGGTAGAATATTTTTGGATTTTAATGTTTAGTGGATTTGTTGCCTAGTTTGGGATGATCTTGTGGTGGGAAAATATATGCCAAACAAAGAGTTAGATTGGGTGGAATGTTGCAAGATGGTTGGGTGGAACGTTGCAGTCAAGCTTTCAATCGCATCGGTTTACCTTTAATTAGATAAGTGCTCTACAATATATTCATGTAAAGTTGTAACATTACCAATGAGTTATTAAAATTGTTAAAATTACTATGAGTAATAATTTTGTGAATAATCAAATGTTCTTAGCTATCGCGCTATTGAATAATATTTACCTTTAAATTGTGTAATTTCAATCATGGAAAATAATTACATAATCCTTCCTATTTCCTTAGTGACAATACTCCAAATGTGTAAAATTAAACTCTCACATTGTTTCCATCATGCTCATTGGAGTCTAGGCCATTTAGCCTCTTCGTTTATGTATTTTGGGTCAAATATGGATTGCACTTGATTTGTTTTTAGTTGTATGCACCCTTTCTATATACATGTCAAAAACTTTGCATGTAAGTGTATAATTATTTGGATTCAAAACTAGGGTTTTTAGGCTATGCTCTGGAGTTTCTAGGATAGGCTCTAGGTTTATGGGATTAATGTTGAACTCCTTTATCATGACCATAACAAAAATGTAACCCTCACTTAAGCAAAACCACTTATTAGGCATGGGAATCTTTTTATACCTTATTTTAACACTTGCATTAGGAAGTTTCATAAAATCTTAGAGGAATGAATAATGTCCTCGGAGGAACACCTTCGAGATTCATGGTGGAGGCGGGGGCTAAATCCTAGAGGAGGGGGCACATGGTGCTATTTATAAATAGGATCCTAATATAGGAAAGGATTTTGATATGTAATTATTTGTTGTAACTTGAAATTTTCTATACTCTATAGGACATTTAGGTCATTTTCACCATAATGCCATCCCCATGTTCATAGTCACCATCCCCATTCTCATTGCGCCATGACCATCATGATTCATCAACACCATGCCCATTTCCACCATCAATGTCACCACCATCCTCCTCATGCCCATGTTGTCACCATCAACACCATGCCCATTTCTACCATCAATATAACCTTCATCCTCATCATGCCCATGTTGTCACCATCGCCATTGAGAGGCATTGGAAATTTTGCACAAAGCAATGCAATTTCATAATCTTGGATATTCTTGGAGAGATTGCTCTTGTGTGATGCTATGGATTGCACCATCCAAATATTTTTACTTTTGGATGATCGTTCAAGAGTCTATCTATTGGCATGTGATATGCATAATATGCTTAGATATTGCTCATATATGACAAAATGCAATAACCTATTTGAAGAAATAAACTTTTCCAATTCTCATTTTCTTCTCATTGACTTTTGCAATGTTCATTCTCTTTTTTATAATAAAACAGAGTTAGATCAAAGAACACTTCGTAGCAATCATTTTGAAAATTCTTCCACTTACATGTGAAAATTTTAAGACCAAATATTGAATGTCACATTTAATTCCACAAATATGTATTTCAAGTAGTTTTTCACTTGGTGGCTCCAAAAGACAAGTGTAATAAGCAATTCAAAAGATGCGATGATAGCGGTGCATCACTTGGGTACAATTCAACTCTATTATCTCTATTGATACCAGCAGTATTAGATCATCAAGTAAGGTAATTAGAATTAGGGTTAGGGTGAGGCATATTCAAACTTATAAATGTAATTGTGCTAAAAGTGGATGTCAGGACAAAGGAAACCATAGCAATAGTTGCATACATTTTCTTCTTCTTGAAGGTAATCTAGTTGCATACATGTTCTCCTAATGAAGTATGTATCAACACTTGGGAGCCAAAGAACCCTAAGACATGTCCTATATGGTAGTTTGAAAGCTCCTTTATTTCCATTGATCGCTAAGTTTGTGCATTTAGGGAATAACTCCTAGGTCTCTAAATTACCTTAATTCCCAGTGGTTAACCTAATCCTCTTATATTCCCACATAGATAAAAAAAAAATGCACCTAGTAGATGCCAAGTGTTATGTTCCAAGACCTTACGCATGGTCGTCAAGCCCTAGAAGCTCCAATACAAATTTTCTAACGTTTTTTACAATTGTCTCTTCATGTTTTGTTGAGTTCTTATTGCATTTGGTCCTTCTAAAGATGGGCAATTGACGCAATCAAGCACAAAAGTTTGTTTGCATCAATTTGTACATAAAAAACATGCACATATACAAATATCTACACATACATACACACATAAGATTATGCACATACACAATAAATAAACCCTAGCTTGCAGAAGGCCATGCCAATCTTTCTCAAGGGGGTAATTTATGATCCAAAGGATCTCGGGTGAGCATGGCCATCTGGAACACATCCACAATGGCCATATGCACGTGTGGGAGCTGATAGAACCCCGTCCCGCTCGTCGGTTTGGGTTCCGTGCCCCCGAAGCAAAACCTCAAAGTGTCCCTGAATAGCCACGGGGTGCTTGGAAAAAATGCCCGTAGCACCAAAACCGTGACTCCGACTGCGAATATGTTGATTCCGATGGATTCAAAACCCCGGTTTTCATCTAGGGGACCCCCCACACTGTGCCTCGAAGGCTCGAAAACGGTGCTATTGTGCCATCTCAGTAACTACGATTTTGCTCAGTGAAGGCCATGCCAATCTTGCTCAAGGGGGTCATTTATGATCCGAAGGCTCATCGAGCGTGGCCATTGTGAACACATCCAAAATGGACATATGCACGTGTGGGAGCTGACGAAACCCAATTCCACTCGTCGGTTTGGGTTCTGTGCCCTCGAAGCAAATCCTCAAAGTGTCCTGAATGGCCATGGGGTGCCTCACAAGAATTCTCGTAGCACCAAAACCGTGACTCCGATCGCGAATCCTTCAATTCCGATGGATTCGAGACCTCGGGTTTCATCTAGGGGACCCCCCACATCGTTCCTCAAACGCTCGGAGACGGTGCTATTGTGCCATCTCAGGAAATAGGGTTTTGCTCAGTGAAGGCCATGCCAATCTTGTTGAAGAGTGTCATTTATGATTTGAAGGCTCCCGGGAGAGTGTGACCATCCTAAACACATCCACAATGGCCATATGCAAGTGCGGGAGCTGACATAATCCAAGTCCGCTCGTCGGTTTGGGTTCCATGCCCCTGGAGCAAATCCATATGCACGTGTGGAAGCTGAAAGAATCCAAGCCCACTCGTCGGTTTGGGTTCCGTGCCCCCGGAGCAAATCCTCAAAATGTCCTTGAATGGCCATAGGGTGCCTGACAAAAATGCCCATAGCACCAAAACCGTGAATCCGATCGCGAATCCGTCGATTACGATGGATTCGGGACCCCGGGTTTCAGCTGCAAGATGTTACACAACTCAATTCTATTGCCTGGTTCGAATTCTATGCCCCGAAAGGGATTTAGCATGTGTCCCTGAAAGCTTCTGGGAGGCGAGTTTATATGGGCCATAAAATAATCACCGTGGCTTGGATTGATGAACCATCAACTCCGTTGGAATCGAGACATCAGATTAATGCTAGGAGTGCCTATCTCCTCTAAGCCTATTGCTTGAATCTCGTCTTGTTTGACAATTTGAAAACTAGGGTTTCCCTTAGTAAGAGACAATGAATTTTTTGCATATTTTTTGCAGATTGATGATGATAGCGGTGGTATTGGTGGTGGTGGTGGCAGTGGTGATGATGATGGAGGCAATGATGATGACGATGATGATGACGAAGACACCAGTGGCCACCATGGTAGTGATGATGATGGTAATTTAGACAACAATGGGCACCATGGAGATGACAAACAAATATTAAAAAAAAATTGCCAAGATATGAACATCAT
Source organism: Larix kaempferi (assembly GCA_027924585.1). NCBI lineage: Eukaryota > Viridiplantae > Streptophyta > Pinopsida > Pinales > Pinaceae > Larix > Larix kaempferi. The sequence continues at coordinate 32,649,366 of BSBM01000510.1, forward strand.
TATGATGTTTTGTACACAACATATGGGTCTTAAGACCTTGATCATAGTTGATGAGGAGCACCAACATATCAAGGCACGAATGATGTTGTCATGGCTCCTGGGACATGTGTAGGATATTAATTCACCACACAGGCCCTATAAAGGAAATATTTGACTCATGAATCTAATATGGGAAACATTATGAGTTTTCTCATACCAAGGACATGTGTCATTTCCAATACCATGTTTTGGTGAGGAAAAAAAATGCCTCGGGTCCCAAAACAGTCTTTTAGGGTTCATTAGCCATGCACATGGTTTATAAAAGGAATATTTGGACGATCAATGTAATATTGACATCATTATGAGGATTTAGGCACTGTATATGGCTATTGGGGCCACCTATATTGGGTAAGGTGGAACACCAACATCTTAAGTACCTAAAATATTATTTTATGGTTCATGAACCATGCATTGGGTCCCAAAACACCACACATACCCTATAACAGAATCTTTGTTCCATGGGTGTAATATCGGTGTCAATACAAGGTTTTTCCCATAAATTATGGGTCTTAGGGACCATTAGTGTCATGGAGTCTAAAGCATGATTTTAGGCCTCATGGGTCATGCACATGGTTCCAAGCCAATACATATGCCTTGCAAATAAAAAGTTTGTTCTATGAGTGTAATATGAGTTCCAACAAGGTTTTACACATGACATTTTAGGGCACCATTCTGAAATTTATCATCTAAGGGATGGGCGTGTGTGTAATATGGGTACCATTACGAAATTTATCATCTAAGGGATGGGCCCTAGCTACAATATAATGATGAAAATGATGGTCTTATCCTTTAGGGCCTAAAATAAGCTTTTAGGTTCATGAGGCACACATAAGGTCCAAAAAATCAATGCAGGCCCTATATAATATTTTTTTTGCATATGAGTATAATATCAACACCTTTATAATGTTTTTTGCACCACAAATGGGTCATAGGGACTTGAATGTGGTTTGAGGTTAAAATTAGCATTTAAAGGCCTAAAAGATGATTTTAGGTCCCTTGGATAATGTAAAGATTCCTAAAAACAATAGATTCCCTATAAAGGGAGTATTTGTCCCAACAATGAATATGGATTCCATAACGAGGTTTTCTGTACCAAGGATGAGTCCAAGGCCCTAGCCATGTTCTAAATATGAAAATCAATGTATTTTGACCTAGCATATACTAGGGACCATGGGCGATGAGAATGGTCTCAAACCCCCATATATGCCCTATAAAGAACATACTTGGCCTATGAGTGTAATATGGGTGTGATTACAAAGTTTTATCACCACGTATTGTTATTTGTGCCATAACTATTGTTCAAGGATGAAACCAACATATTTGGGCTTAAAAGTTTTGTGCACCACAAATATATCTTGGGAGCTTAACTATGCCTCAAGGAGAATAGTAGTGTCTTAGGACACCCAAGATTGTATTTGGAGACTTCCTCTTAGTCATGCATGAGACCCGAGATTGTATTTGGAGACACTGTGTATTTTGGTTTTCTAATAATGTTACGAGACTATTAATTATGTATTTGAACTTGCTTCCATTTGTGATTTTGATCGTGGAATCATTTTGCATTTGACTACTTTATTTTTTGCATACAAATATTAATTGTGTTATGTTGTATATTATCATAGTTTATGAGATGATGTTATGAATTTTTGCATAGAATGTGGTTCAATCCTAGTATGAACAATATTTTATTTATTTATTAGCAATAAGATCCAATTATATATAGAGGACCAATCATAATCAATATAATCATAGTCATGGTATCGAATTGCTCCAAGAAACCGTTAAACCCCTAGCAGGAAGGAACTGAGACCTTCACACACAGAGATTTCGACCCAGCAGGGTTTTTTCAGGAATACGCAGGGCTCTGTGCATTGATTTTATTGATTAGGGAAAGGTGAGCGATGGTGGATTGAGCGCAAGCTGTATTTTAACTATGAATATGGATCCGGGAAAGAAGGTTCAGGATCATCACAAACTATACAGAGTACTATTTCCTAACCGCTAGAATTTGACAGGAGATCGTGGGTTTCTAAGCCTTGGGCAATGGCGGCTTGGGGAACGAAGGTTTCTGAGCTATGGAGATAGTTCGTGGGCTACTGTACACTGGTGAAATGGCTGGACGAGACGATTTTTGGTTTGATTCTTGGAGACGTGTGGAGTAATTGAGGGGATTTGCAGGTGGATGGTCTTCTTGCCGTGGATGTGTGTCGGGCTTTTCGGGGATGCGTGGGGATCTGAGGACAGCGTGGTGTTGATAGCAGATATCTTGGAATTGCGGATTGGGGGTCGGTCCCTCTCTATATTGGGTTTTTTTTTCAGGGGTCTCTGTCCTGTCAGTGTAGTTGTTGCCTGTTTTGTGCTTGGGTTTGGTGATCTGGCTGACTTGTAGATACGTCTGGGGTGGCATGGCGGAGGACGTGGATTACACCTCAGACGGGGTAATTGATAGAGAAATTTTTGTTGATGGTGCTGTCACTGCTGCGTTGACTGGGTCTGGGGTTTTGCTACCCACTTCTGCCAGGGATATTCGTAGATCTGACCTGGGACAGGGTTGTGGAGGGTCGGAAATACCCAGAGCTATTCCTTCCAGTGGACATGATGCGGCTGCCCCAGGCGATGGAGATTTTTTACCTGAAGTCGAATCCCTGTTTGCTCCTCGTACAGGGGTTTCTGAGATTGCTGACTCACATAAAAATACTGCTAAGAAGGTTAAAGAACGGAAGAGAAGGGACAAGTTAGTGCTGGGGGTGGATGTTACGATGGAAGAGGCGGAGGATTTCTCTCTCACAGCTGTGGTTGGACATGTTCGGGGCAAAATATTTGGTCGTGGTTTCCTTCAGCGTTGGGCGGCTGAGCAGTGGAAGGATTTAGTGTCAACTGCCCCTGAGATCCAGGTTTTGACGAAAGGATGGTTTTCCTTCATTCTATTGCACAAAGGGGAGGTTGATGCAGTTTTAAGTCGACATTGGTCGATGTTGGGCGTCCCTATCGTTCTGAAAAGCTGGTCCCCCTTCTTCGACTCAAAATCGAAGAAAATTGATAAAGAACCACTGTGGGTGAAGCTCCCTGGGTTCCCCATGCATTTGTGGAATGAAACTCGGTTTGCTGAGATTGGGAATTTTCTTGGTGAATATGTGTGCTCTGATTACTCCCATTATGCGACTGGCTTATACACGGTGGCAAAGATCTTGGTTAAAATTGACCTACGGCTGGGGCTCTCTGCCGAGATTAATGTTCAATCCAAGGATGGGGACTTCGTTCAAATTCTGGATTATGTGGGTGTGCCGTTTAGGTGTCACCGCTGCCACGCTCATGGACATCTGGTAGCCGGTTGCCCTTTACCGTTTCGGGCTAGTAAGTCATTGGTAGATGAAGCAGCCGATGATTGTGCTTATCCTATGTTGACGGTGAACTCTCTGGCGGCGGTGGATGATGGTTGTGGGCCTGCTTTTGACAGAGGGGTGATCTCCGATACTGTGGTACCATCCGACAACCGTGGGATGCATGGACCAGAGGCAAATTTGACACCTTTGGTGAACAAAGGAATGGAGATTATTGGGAGTGCAAATCTGGTTGCTGTGGTGGCATCGATGTGTACCGCGACTCCTTTGACTTGGGCCACCTCCAGAAAGTTACAGGAGTTGTCCAGTATTCGACGGGGTTCATCTGCGAATCCCTCAGGTTTGTCTCATTTCTCTTCTCCTGATGTTTCCTTATTTGCTGTCTCTAATGATATGGGAAGGGATTGTATTGGGTCTCCTCCACTAGCCTGTACTGTCTTCCCATGCACTGTAGCTCCTTGTATGTTGCCTGATGTGGATAGTGTTTTCACCCCGACCATTGTATCCACCCATCACTCTACTGGTTCTGAGGGTCGCAATATTCGCTATGCTCTTAGAAATAGGGAGATTTCTGTTGATGGAACGGGGGGGAAGGGACTTCCTGAATTGGCTTATAGTGTTGGGGGGAAAGGTCGAGGCCGTAAATCCCTTTTGTCAAAAGCACAGGATCGGGCTAAAGTAGATTTAGTGATGGGTACACAATCTTCTATCGAGTGGGCACTTAGAGCAGCGAAAGCCCTGGAAGGGGGTATCATATGAAAATATTGTCCTTCAACTGCCGTGGGTTGGCGAGTCCCATTAAAAAATCGTCGCTAAGGAGGTTGGTGGACTTAAATCAGCCGGATGTTTTACTGTTGCAAGAAACTATGGGTGGTAGTGCGGATATAGTTCGGGCTTTAGAATCATTGCTTCCAGGTTGGAAGTTTGTTGGAGTGGATGCTCGGGGGCGCTCAGGCGGGTTGGCCTCGGGGTGGAAGGTGAAGAGCTGTAGATATGCTAGTTCTTGGGGTATCCCTTCTGGTATCGGTTTGGAAGTTTGGGATGCTGAGATAGGTAGGATGATCACGGTTCTCAATATCTACGGGCCCTATTTAAACAGGGTTGAATTTCGGGACTCATTGTTAAGTATGGATCTTTTCGAAGGAAAGGATGTGATATTGGGTGGGGACCTCAACCTTTCTCTGGGGTCTTCTGAAGTGTGGGGGCCTCGGGCTACTCCGGATACATTAGCTAATTTTTTCATTCAAGCCTTCGCCAGGAAGGATCTTCTAGACATTCTACCATCCAAACTAACTCCAACTTGGAGGAATAAGAGAGCAGGGGATCAGAGGGTGGCTAAGAGGCTGGATCGGTTTCTGGTGGCTGATGTGTTGGCACTGGGGGTTGATGTTGTTAGGCAGTGGGTAGGGTCAGGAGGGGTATCTGACCACTGCCCCATTTTTCTGGAGTTAAGAGGTAGAAGGAATAAACCTCCCAGTCCTTTCAAATTCAATCCTAGTTGGCTGAAGGAGGAGGATTTTCTTAAGTTGGTTCAGAATCTGTGGGTTCATCGACCTCATGATTCTCAGGAGCATGCGGGTGCACACTTTCATCACAATCTTAAGCGTATTAAAGAGGCCACTATTCTCTGGGCTCATGAAAAAAGGGCGATAGATGATCAGGATTTGAGGGCTGCTGAGATGAATATTGACAGGCTTCTTCATGGTCAGTGAATGGGTTATCTGGATGAACAGCAAAAAGGAGAGATGATGGAGTGGGAACGCCGTAGGAATGTGATTCTGTGTGAGAGAGAAGAGATGTGGAGAATGAAAAGCAGGGCGATCTGGCTTCAATGCAGTGATGAGAACACAAAATATTTTCAAGCATATACTAAGGGGAGAAAATTCACAAACTCTATTTGGGAACTATCTTCAGCTGAAGGGGAACAGGTCTCCAGCTTTGATGGATTGGCGGATTTGGGAGTTAGACACTTTGGAGATTTATTCACTGCTCAACCTGGGGCCTCTATTGCAGAGGTTATTCGGGTGGCTTAGCTTTTCCCTCGTTTTGTGGGGGCGGATGAAAATCGACTGTTTATGGAGGAGGTGTTGCCGATTGAGCTCTCGCTGGTAATGCATTCCTTTCAGAAAGATAAAAGCCCGGGGCCTGATGGCTGGCCTATAGAATTCTTCTTAGGTTTCTATGACTTCTTCGGGGAGGAATTATTGAATGTGGTGGAAGAATCGCGAAAGGCTGGGTTTGTACATGGCCCCTTCAACTCGACCTTTATAGCTCTTATTCCAAAAACGGACAAGCCTGACAGCTTTGATGAATTCAGACCTATCTCTCTCTGCAATTGTATCTATAAGATCATCTCTAAGGTTATGGCGAGGAGACTCAAGAATATTTTGTCTAAGCATATTTCTTGTGAGCAATTTGGCTTCTTGGAGGGTCACCAAATTCATGAGGCCATCGGAGTTGCCCAGGAAGGAATACACACTCTGAAAGTGCAGAAGCAGAAGGGTGTCGTGATTAAGATTGATCTCTCAAAAGCATTTGATAGGGTTAGTTGGATCTATATCCGGATGCTTCTAACTCACCTGGGTTTCTGCTACGAATTTATAAGATGGATTATGGCCTGCATCACTACGGTGAGCTTTGTTGTACTGATCAATGGTTCTACTAGTCCTTTCTTCCAAGCTGGAAGGGGTCTACGACAGGGATTCCCCCTCTCTCCGCTGCTGTTTCTCCTTGTTGCTGAAGGCCTCAGTCGTTTTATTCTGAAAGCAAAAGCTGATGGTTCCTTTCGAGGCATATCCATTTCTCAGGTATTGTTTATTACACATCTCCTTTTTGTTGATGACATTCTGATATTTTGTGATGGCACGAGACAGGATATTGATAAGGTGGTTGAAGGTCTCAATTTAGTGCAAGCTGCAGCGGGTATGTTAGTGAATATTGACAAATCTACAATCACATGCTCGCATTTAACCAAGCAGGAGATTCTTAGAATGGCTATCAGACTACCTTACAGGATTTTGGATATTGATGATGGTTTAAAATACCTTGGCTTTCACTTGAAACCAAATGCTTATATGAAGGCTGATTGGCACTGGTTATTAGCAAAATTAGAACAACGCCTTCATGGATGGAGTCATAAATGGCTCTCTCGGGCAGGGAGGCTGGTTCTGGTTAAATCAGTATTGGAAGCAATTCCGGTGTATTGGATGTCTCTAGCTTGGATCCCCAAAGGAGTCTTGGAGTAGATCCGAAGGTTGTGTTTTTCCTTTCTTTGGAAGGGTAAGTGTGATAATCGAGCTTTGGTGTGGGTCAGATGGGAAAAAATTGCGGTCCCAAAAGCACTGGGAGGATGGGGGTTAAAGAATATTTTTCTGTTTGCAAAAGCCTTGGGGCCAAGGTGTCGTGGCGACTTATCCATACACATAGTCTCTGGACAAGAGTGGTATATCATAAATATATTGCCCCTCTAACTCTACTCGAATGGATTAGGCTGGGCAATAAGTCGAGGGCAAATTGCTCTGTGGTCTGGAAAGCGGTGGTGCAGCATTTTCATTTGGTTGGCTCTGGATTAGTGTGGAGGATTGGAAATGGGCGTCTTATTCGTATTGGACTGGACCCTTGGGTTGGCTGTAGGGGAGGTCATGTTCTTCCGGTGGACTTGAGGACTTTTTTGACAGCTAGAGGTTGTCATTTTCTGGCTGATTTAGGGGATCTGGGATCATCTACTCTTTGGCATCAGGGGTGGATCTCTGCACAGCGTCTAGAGATTCCTGAAGAAATGCAAGGAGCTTGGGAGGATTTTCTCCGGATCTTAAGACATTCGAATATACGACTGACCAATAGGATTGATGAACTTATCTGGGATCACCATCCCTCTGGAATATACTCCCTAAAGAATGGATATATCCAGCTGAATGTGGAAGTACATAACAGGGAATTGGTGTGGTGGTGGAAATATCTGTGGAAGTTAAAGTGTCCGGGTAAAGCAAAACTGCTCTTCTGGGCTATTCTGGAAACTAAGGCTCCAACCTGGGACATTCTGCAAAAACGTTTCATCCAGGGTCCGGGGTTCTGTCCTCTTTGTAGGGATGCGGAAGAGACCATTTCTCATCTATTTGTTCATTGTCGGTTTACTCAGGCAGTCTGGGCTGATATTTGCAAATATCTGGAGATCAATGTGAGGTGGCGGGGGGAGAGTGCCCATGAAGCGTTCCAATTGTGGTGGTCATTTCAAAAGACCTCTTCCATCTGGGCTTCCCCTTGTATTTTCACCTGGGCCATTTGGATTACCAAAAATAAGATCATATTTCAAGATTGCAGGGTTCCGATGGAGAATGTAGTGGCACAAGCTGTGGCAGTTATCCAGCACTTCAAGGCACCTGTCAAAGCGATTAGTACTCGACCTGTGCGCGTGGAATTGATAGATAAATCCATGCCGTGGGCTTATTTTGATGGAGCTTCACTTGACCATCAAACGGTGTGTGGAGGGGGGGGAGTAATTTTCAAATCTGAGACCCATTACTATCATATCGTGGCTAGTTTGGGGAGGGGATCAAATAATTATGCTGAACTTATGTCTCTTAGACTGCTGATGTTATTTGCTCTGGAACAAGGATGTCTAACTCTTCAGATATTTGGCGACTCCATGTTAGTTATCGATTGGGCAAAGGAGATAACACAGTGTCATGTGATGGTACTATTACCTATCCTGGAGGAGGTAATCCGGTTAAAGTTGTCATTTAATCATATTACTTTTACACATGTCTACAGGGAGAGGAATGGGATGGCCGATTAGCTTTCCAAAGAAGCGACGCAGCAACACTTAGCACTTGGAACATGGCGGATTACCATTCACTCAACGGGGGGCACTTACACCTATTATCACATACCATTTCATGAAGTAATTGAGGCACGGAATTGAGCATTAGCTCAGCTTTTAAATGACCGGTGATGGACACATTCTTTTATTCCTGTTACAGTATGTTTATATGTTCGGATATAGGCGGGCTGTATGGACAGCAGATTTTGTAGACCAGTGATGGTCACCATCTTAATCTCTGATACTGTATTTGTGTATATGTAATCGGATATATGCGGGCTGAATGGACAGTCGTATCCATTGTATTTGATTTTGTATGGGGCATTATACTTAATGTTAATATGGGACAAAAAATATGTGACAATGTAGGGATCTCAGTGATTCTATTACATGTGCAGAATGTAATTTTGTTCATTTTTTTGAAATAAAATTCAACTTTTTCCAAGGAAAAAAAAAAATATATATATATATATATATATATATATATAATCATAGTCATCATAATCATAATCATCATCATCATAATCATAATCATCATCATCATAACCATTCATCAAAACAAATAAACAAACACTTCAATCCATAAAGGACACGCGATGGAATTTACACACACACACACACACATGCCAGTCTTGCTCAAGGCGATCATTTATCATCCCAACACTCCCGGGTGTGTGTGGCCATCGTGAACACATCCATGATGGCCATATGCATGTGTGGGAGCCGAAAGAATCCAAGTCTGCTCATCGGTTTGGGTTCCGTGCCCTTGGAGCAAATCCTCAAAGTGTCCCTGAATGGCCACGAGGTGCCTGGAAAAAATGCCCATAGCACCAAAACCGTGACTCTGATCGTGAAGCTGTCGATTCTTATGGATTCGGGACCCCGGGTTTCAGCTAGGGGACCCCCCACAGAGTGCCTCAAACACTCGGAAACGATGCTATTGTGCCATCTCAGGAACTAGGGTTTTGTTCAGTGAAGGCCATGCCAATCTTGCTCAGAGGTTCATTATGATCCAAAGGATCCCGGGCATGCGTGGCCATCATGAACACGTCCACAATGGCCATATGTACGTGTGGGAGCTGAAAGAATCCAAGTTCGCTTGTTGGTTTGGGTTCCATGCCCCCAGAGCAAATCCTCAAAGTGTCCCTGAATGGCCACGGGGTGCCTGACCAAAATGCCCGTAGCACCAAAAACGTGACTCCGATCGCAAATATGTAAATTCCAATGGATTCGAGATGTTGAGTTTTAGGTAGGGGACCCCCCACACCGTACCTCAAACGCTCGAAAACGGTGCTATTGTGCCATCTCAGGAACTAGGGTTTTGCTCAGTGAAGGCCATGCCAATCTTGCTCAAGAGGGTCATTTATGATCTGAAGGCTCTCGGGCATGCATGGCCATCGTGAACACGTCCATGATGTCCATATGCATGTGTGGGAGTTGAAAAAACCTGATTCCACTCGTTGCTTTGGGTTTCGTGCCCCCGGAGCAAATCCTCAAAGTGTCCCTAAATGGCCACGGGCTGCCTGACCAAAATTCCCATAACACCAAAACCGTGACTACGATCGCAAATCCATCGATTCTGATGGATTCAGGACTCCATTTTTCAGCTAGGGGACCCCCACACTGTGCCTCAAACACCCACACCCGAAAATGGTGCTATTGTGCCATCTCAAGAACTAGGGTTTTGCTTAGTGAAGGCCATTCCAATTTTGCTCAAGGGGGTGAATTCTCATCCAAAGGCTCCCGAGCGTGCATGCACGTTGTGAACATGTCCAAAATGGCCATGTGCACATGTGGGAGCTGAAAGAATCCAAGTCCGCTCGCTGGTTTGGGTTCCGTGTCCCTGGAGCAAATCCTCAAACTGTCCCTGAATGGCCACGGGGTTCCTAACCAAAATTCCCGTGGCATAAAAACTGTGACTCCGATCGTGAATCCGTCGATTTCGATAGATTTGGGACACCATTTTTTAGTTGGGGGACCCCCCACACCATGCCTCAAATGCTCAGAAACAATGATATTGTTCCATCTCAGGAACTAGGGTTTTACTTAGTGAAGGTCATGCCAATCTTGCTCAAGAGGGTTATTTATGATTCAAAGGCTCCCAGGCATGCGTGGCCATCGTGAACATGTCCACGATGGCCATATTCATGTGTGGGAGCTGAAAGAACCCAAGTCCTCTTGTTGGTTTGGGTTCCATGCCCCCAGAGCAAATCCTCAAAGTGCTCCTAAATGGCCACGGGGTGCCTGACCAAAATTCCCGTAGCACCAAAACTGTGACTGTGATCGCGAATCCCTCGATTCCGATGGATTCGAGACCTCGGGTTTCAGCTAGGGGACCCCCTACACCGTGCCTCAAATGCCTGAAAACGGTGCTATTGTGCCATCTCAGGAACTAGGTTTTTGCTCAGTGAAGGCCATTCCAATTTTGCTCAAGGGGGTCAATTCTCATCCAAAGGCTCTCGGGCGTGCGTGGCCATCATGAACATGTCCACAATGTAAATGTGCATGTGTGGGAGCTGAAAGAATCCAATTCCGCTCGTCGGTTTAGGTTCTGTGCCCCCAGAGCAAATCCTCAAAGTGTCCCTGAATGACCACGGGGTGCCTGACCAAAATCCCCGTAGCACCAAAACCGTGACTCTGACCGCAAAGCCGTTGATTCTGGTGGATTCGGGACACCGGGCTCTAGCTGGGTGACCCCCCACACTATGCCTCCAACTCCCAAGAACTGTTATATGTGGCCATCTATGGAACTAGGGTTTTATTAAGTGAAGGCCATTCCAATTTTGCTCAAGGGGTTCAATTCTCATCCGAAGGCTCCTGGGCGTGCATGGCCATCATGAAAACATCCATAATTGTCATGTTCATGTGTGGGATCTGACGGAACCCAACTCCGCTCGTCGGTTTGGGTTTCGTGCCCCCAGAGCAAATCCTCAAAGTGTCCCTGAATGGCCACTGGGTGCCTGACCGAAATTCCCGTAGCACCAAAAATGTGACTCCGATCACGAATCCGTTGATTCTGGTGGATTCGGGACACTGTGTCTTAGCTAGGGGAACCCCCCACACTATGTCGACAACACTCGAAAATGATGCTATTGTGCCATCTTCAGAACTGGGGTTTTGCTCAGTGAAGGCCATTCCAATTTTGCTCAAGGTGGTCAATTCTAATTCGAAGGCTCCCGAGCATGCGTGGCCATTGTGAAGATGTCCAAAATTTCCATGTGCACATGTGGGATCTTACGGAACCCAAATACGCTTGCCATTTGGGTTTCGTGCCCCCGGAGCAAATCCTCAAAGTGTCCCTGAATGGCCACGAGGTGCCTAACCAAAATGCCTGTAGCACCAAAACCGTGACTCCGATCATGAAGTTGTCGATTTCGGTGGATTCAAGATGTCGGGTTCTAGCTAGGGGGCCCCCCCACATTGTGCCTCCAATGCCCAGAAATGATGTTATTGTGCCATCTACGGAACTAGGGTTTTGCTCAGTGAAGGCCATTCCAATTTTGCTCAAGGGGGTCAATTCTCATCCGAAGGCTCCCAGGCGTCTGTGGCCATCGTGAACACATCCACAATGGCCATGTGCACATGTGGGATCTAACGGAACCCAACTCCGCTCGCTGGTTTTGGTTCCATGGCCTCGGAGCAAATCCTCAAAGTGTCCTTGAATGACCACGGGGTGCCTAACCAAAATGCCCGTAGCACCAAAACCGTCACTCTGATCATGAAGCCGTCGATTCTGTTGGATTCAGGACGTCGAGTTCTAGCTAGGGGACCCCCCACACCGTGCCTCCAATGCCCATAAATGGTGCTATTGTGCCATCTCCGGAACTAGGGTTTTGCTCAGTGAAGGCCATTCCAATTTTGCTCAAGGGGGTCAATTCTCATCTGAAGGATCTTGGGCGTGCGTGGCCATCGTGAACACATCCACAATGGGAATGTGCATGTGTGGCATCTAAGGGAATCCAACTCTGCTTGCTGCTTTGGGTTCCGTGCCCTAGAGCAAATCCTCAAAGTGTCCCTAAATGACCACGTGGTGACTAACCAAAATTCCGATAGCACCAAAACCGTGACTATGATCGCAAAGTTGTCAATTCCGTTGGATTCGAGGCGCCGGGTTATAGCTAGGGGACCCCCCACACCGTGCCTCCAATGCTTGAAAACGGTGTTATTGTGCCATCTCTGGAACTAGGGTTTTGCTCAGTGAAGGCCATGCTAATCTTGCAAAAGGGGGTCAACAAGCTAGATTAGGTTCTATATGGCTAGATTAGGTCTTCGAGGCTAGGTTACGTCTCTAGGGATAGATAAGTATTCTAGATTAGGTCTCCAGGGTTGTAGGTCCACATTAGGCTTTCCAGGGCTACATTTGTTTTTGTCTGGTTTATAGGGCTAGATCAGGGTCTTTAAGCTATATTAGGTTCTATAGGGCTAGATTAGGTCTTTGGGGCTAGGTTATGCCTCTAGGGATAGATAAGTATTCTAGATTAGGTCTCCAGGGTTGTAGGTGCACATTAGGATTTCCAGGGCTACATTTGTTTTTGTCTAGTTTATAGGGCTAGATCAAGGTCTTTAAGCTATATTATGTTCTATTTCTTAGAAGGAACATGTAGATCTAGCTTCCAACACATATAGTGTGATTCTGAGATATTTCAGTTTGTTAGTATTACCACTTGTGATCAGGGTGGATGTCAACATTATTGATCCAGTGGCTTAGGAGCATGTAGGGGTGATTGTACCGCCCAAGATATTTATATCATTTGTTTCTTTCGTCCATGAGACTTCCAATTATATAGCGGAGGAGAGGTGTGATGATGAGATTGAATTCATCCATGCACGTTCTACTTATTCATTAGAGAGATGTGATGTATTAATGGAGGACGTTGTTGAGGGTGATTCAAGAACCGTAAACAATGTGAGTATTCCAACGTATAGAGCCATGGATTATCCTGCGAATGGTTTGAGATCGATTGTATAAACCATTGAAGAAGTAGGTGTTGATTCTTGTGTACAAATCATCACAGACAATGCACTTGTTTGCAAGGTTGTTGGCATGATTGTGGAAGCTAAATATCCAAAGGTATGTTCATTTTGGACACCGTTCATTTGAGTTGTTAGTGTTGTAGAGTCATCTATACATGCTTTTATTGCTCTTACAGGTTATTTGGACACCTAATTGCATTGTCCATTCCTTGAATTTAGCACTGAAATCCATTGCTTCAGATGTGACATGGATTGGAAACCTTATTGAGCATGCACACCATATCCGTAACTTTGTACAAAACCACACAATTTCCCTCACCATCTACAAAGAGAACACACAGCTTTCATTGCTGAAGATTGCAGATACTCGATTTGCTTCCTCATTCATCATGCATGGAGAATGAGTGTCCCGAGTATGGGACATCGGCAGAGAACTCATGGTCCATCATTCAGGATATTCTTTTCTCTAGGTGGGACAAGAATTGCACACCTTTGCATTGCTTGGCCCACTCATTGAACCCCAAGTTCTAAAGTCAGTATTGGCTCACTGGTGGGCCGAGGCCCTCACATAGAGTCCCTCCTCACATGGATGGAGAGATTGCACATGGGAGAAAGATAGAACTTAGATGACTATTTCAGGATAGAGACTTACTTTATGAGGTGGAGTAGGGCTTTGTAGAGTTTTCCACTTCCACTGGGATATTTGGAGGCTATGATGATGGTGATCACATGGAGGGGTCATCCTCCACACCAGCAGATGCAGATTGTCAGATGGGCAAAGAGGAGGAGGAGGAGGCAGAGGATGATGATCAGGGCAGTTATGAGTTTGTTGATTCAGGCATGGAGGAGGACTATTGACATATGAGATTATTCCATCTTGATCCACCCCTTTTTGTATTTACTATTAGTCTATTTGGCATTTTCCAATGCCCAGCGACATTCCGACATCTATGTAATACATTTTGATTTTGATGACTTAATGAGAAATATGGTTTTGACATCTTGAGGTATTGCCCAATGCCTATCAAATTTCAATGCATCTATGTGTCTCAGTGTGATTTGTGAATGACAAATGTGTACTCATTAATGTGTATTGATTCTAATTTCTATTGAATATTTACAAATTTTCTAATATAAGATGAGTTTTCAATCTTGTTTATGCATGTGAAGTTTTCCTAAAGGGATGGAAACTTGAATTGGAGTGATTGGTGTAAAACATCAACGTATTGTAATAGTAACTTAAACATAAATCAAACATCAAATAAACAATATAAGATAACGATATCAAATAAACTATCTAACATGAATAACATTAGACATGCATGAATAAACAATCACATGACTATACTATGTACCTCAATCAATCAGTCCTTCTGGATCCTCTCTATTTTTCATTGTCTCAAACAACCTCTTGTGCTCTGCATGAGATAGTAAGTAGCATACCTTGTTTGATGACTTCGTTGGCATTGTTTGTAGTTGGATGTTTGTACCAACGATTAAGTGCATAAAGTGATAAACCCGTGAACCTGGTCTATAATCCATGTATGTGTAGCCATTCCTCTTTGGTCCCTTTCCATCTACTGTAAGATATTCTCCCTGAACAACCATCGAGCCAGTCGGAAAGGTAATGCCTTCACTATCAGTTAATGATGCAAGGAGGGTTTGCTTCCCCTGGATGCATCGTCCCAACCAATAATTCATGCCAATTGCACTGTTTGTCGGGGCGACAACTGCGTAGATGTGTCCTACAAAAATGAATTTTATGGTCATATTCAAACAAGTAGTGGTTTGATAACTTGGATAATTAAAAAAACAAGGAGGGAACCGGGATATCAATGCAAAATTTTTTACCTAGATGTACAAGATAATATATATGATCATATTCATTCGAAATAGAAGACTGGCCTTCCTCTAACTGGATTGTTTCAACAACTGCGCGTGGATCCACTGCAAGTGATACATGATCCCATTCATCAACCCAATCCATTGATTCACACTCATCCCACTCACAAATTTTGCAAGGCCCACATAATCAAGCAATTTTCTGCATCCATATTTCAAATAAGGGGTTGTTTGAGCTTCGAACTGAATGAAATCCACGAGTGCCTTGTACAATACTACAACTATAAGAACGCGATAGATCTATATCAACCACATGCCAGAAATTTCTGACAACATGTCCTCTACCTATTGGTTTGTGCTACTCCGTGGTTCGATATGACATTTTTGCAAAGCACCATTGAACTATGGATTCTGGTTCGATATCTCCTCCCTTCGTAGGGCAGTTTTTAGACATGCTCCAGCCCCATCATGCTCTCCCTTTCCATGCCCGGTCTCAAAATAGTTCCATATTTGTAGAAAATCATAATTCTTGTGAAAAATACTCAACCATTGGAATACACGTCCATTTTTTAACTGGCATGCACAACCATCTAACCATATCCAATGTCGATCCATCTGTATACCTCTCTCCTTCATCTGATCATAGAAAATTCTGAAGCAATGCTAGACATAATGCAGGTTGTGGCACCTGTCGTCACTGATGTAGAAGTTGGTCTTTTTCAATATTATCCTCATGTCATTACTGCTCTCTGGCGTGTGCCTATACGTGATATGGACCATTATGCTAACTTGGTCTGAATGGTAGTATTGACTTTGAATCTCATTCTGTGGCTGCATGGTGTAGTTTTCAGCAAAGTCCACAACCGACAATATTTTTCCATTGGGAAAGGTGTCCCTGCACTGTCTGTACTGTTCATCCTGCCATCGTGCTACATGGACATGTTGTACATACTGCTCAGTCTTTTGGTAGAATTCATTCATGAAATCACAAATTTGTACCTGGTGCCACAAAACCAAGGGCATTAATACAATGTGACATTTGCAATCTGAATATATATGTATAAATTCAACATGTACAGTATGAAATTATGCAAACTTAGATTACCGATGACTTCACTAATGCATTTTTTTCTTCTTTCCTTTGCACTATCTACTTGATATGTGATGTACTTGAAGTTCTGCATTTCTACTGACATCCTCCCCATGCTCCTCGATTTCATGGATGCATCGGCTCAATAATGCAAATCCACTGCACCTGGAACATGTCCATATAAACATGATCTTTTATAATATTTTTGTCCTTCGGGTCTTGGACACATTGTGCTGTGTATAAATTCTCTGGATGCATTCGGTGGTTGTAACGATGGGCAATCTTGCACAATGTTAGTATGCAAATTACAAAATATATGTCTATATGTATCATAATAGTACTCAAATTCTACATTTTATCTACAACAACATGTGTTGCGATCAATGCAAATTCTAACATACCAGGGTTTGCATTTTTCAAAGGACCCTTGGCCCAAGTTCAATTGTGTGTGCTCATTCTTAAACCTCTCATAGAGTTTTGTTTGTGTCGTGTCAAGGAAGTGCTTAACATGGGGTTCACACGCCTTAACACATTTTCTCAACTTTAACACATCTCTTTGATTCGATGGCGGTCTAGTGTTATCATGCCAAAATTTTTGTACTAGTTCTTTAACAGCATCAATAAGCTTCATGTCTGAACGAGGTAACCTACCAACAAAGTCCCGACAATATTTTTGGCCTGGGGTCTCAAGTTTTTCTCTAATAGCATAATACTTTTGAAGAGTCTTTATATCTACTTTAAATATTTTACATGTGTGTGATAATATGCGATGTTGCCTTGTGGATTTGTCTACAATTGATTATGACAGTACACGACGGGCCGCATTAAAACATTTTGTACAAGAATTTTTTCCAATCAAATTAAATGAAAAATGTATATTTCTAACAACATGATTGTTGTCCTCTGAACTTTTAACTACCTTTATGCCTAAAATTCTCCTAACATGAGCTAGACAATGTGATTTTAACAAAGCCAGAAACAATTGACATTTTGCTGCATCGGTTTTGGATTCAAAAAATTATTTGATTATCATGTTACAATGGAAACCAATAATGCATTTGGGCAACTTACCTCCAAGTTCTGAAAAGGAACTTTCATCCACATGAATACGTCTAAGAGTTCTTTGTCATCCGCTTGATAGTCGAGGCAAGGGAGTCAGAAAGGAAGTACGAGTCTCGTCACCGGTTTGTTGTGTCCCTTCTTTCACAATTTGGTCCTGCAAGGGAGTGTGTTCGACATGTGTGTGATCTTCTTGGGGAGGTTTCCAATTAACAACTTGTTCAACATCCATCCCTTCATACTAGACATCAACCAATATTTGATTGACTTCAACCACTTCGCCATTGCTTGTTGATGGATGTAAGGAACTAACATTTTGATGTCTATGGTTTTCCATGTACAACCTAACCTTTTCTCTTATCTCATGGGCCTTTTCAGGGGGAAACTCCTTCCTTCTAGACTTTCTTTTATTACTACGTCTATTACCCATGTTCAATACATTTTTTAACAAAACAAAAATATCACCCCTGCAAGAATAAATAACAAATGAGATATTATTTTTCAATTATGAAATGAGGAAACTCGATGTGCATGATTATTAAAACTTGATGTAGCAATTGATTATGTACAACAACATCTAGTGAGAATGTTTTCATATAATCTTAAAAGCTATTGAGAATTCCCTAGATATAACAACAACATCACCTCTAGGAATTCAATTTGAGTTGTTTTTCATCTTCAAACAATGTACAATGAGCGTCCTTTTGGTAGCTTGGCACTTGACACATGGTTTTTTGACAATAGTTTGCGTTAGTAGATGGTATTGGATGGTGGTATGGGATGTTAGTAGGAGCACATTTCCTACAAAAGGAGAAGCTCCTACTCACTTCATTTTCATGTTTTGGATGAGGGAAAATAGCCCCAAAAGATTAAGAGTTTGATTCTTTAGGTGTTTGTATGAGTTGTTGTAATGAAATCATGAGGAATTCAACAAATGTTTGTGTATTGGATGGAGTTATGTGATCATGAAAGGTTATTAGTGGTGATGCAAGTAAGTGTTTTTTATTATCTTTATGAAAGGTTGAAAGCATTGCTTGTTGCATGTTGTAGTTTTTTGTGGTAAGATATTTTTATTGTCTATGTTGAAGATTAAGAATACTAAAATACATTTATCATACAATTCATGACGAAAACCTAAAATAGATACAATTCAAACAAAGTGAATGAAGACTAAAATACATTTCACAAGAAAAAATTGTCACCGTACCTCAAGGATTAGGATTGCTCTTTGCTTGAAATGTAAATGCTCTTTTAATGTATCCACTATATGTAAGAAGAGTTCAAGTGTGTCCAAGCAGCATGAGAATTCAATCCAAGGAGCCAAATAGAGTCCAATTGTTGTGTATTCAATCCAAGGAGCCAAATAGAGTCCAACTGGTGTGTATTCAATCCAAAGAGCCAAATAGAGTCCAACTGGTGGGCATTCAATCCAGTTTGTCAAAGAAACACCAAAAGGTGTGTGAATTCAATCCCAAATGCAAGTGATTGTTGAACTGTGCGTGAAAAGAGCGAAAAATATGTGATACATGAGAGAAAAAATGCGGGAGAACAGCGCGGGTTATTTTCTAAATTTTATGTTTAGCAGAGGCGCGCACGCGCCTCTGCTGACCGTTGCTTTGTTCAGTGGGTAAATTTGAATTCATTTATTGCCCAATAAATCTCTATGTGTCGGTTTATTCCTAGAGCCCCTCCCCCATAAAGGCCTTTAGGTCGTCTTCTAAACCATAATCCCTAAGTGCATAAGTGCTTCTAGGTGGTTAGGGATTTTGGGGTTAGGGTTATAAGGATTGTAGGTTAAGAGTTAAAGGTTATAGGGATTGTAGGTAAGTTATGGGGTTAAAGGTTATATAAAAATAAAAATCTACCAATATTAAAATGTGAATTATGATTGGTTAAAATTATACGAGCAATGCAAAATTGAATGTACAAATTATCATGGAAATTGAAAACATAAAGAAACCAAGATAACTTGCAATAAATATTCAAAATTTGATTTTCTATCAACCACACAACCTGACCAATATGAATTTTTATAACCACATATCTTAGGGTCTTTGCTTCTACTGCACAACCCCTATTCATCCAATTACTTGTTAATTATAATGTACCATGCCTTGGGTGCCTTCTTTAGGCCATATATAACCTTCTTCAGTGTGCAAACAAGATGCTCCTGTCTTGGAACTTGAAAAACTTGTGGTTGATATGTGTACACTTGTTCCTCCAAACATACGATGAGGAAGGCATTTTCCATATCCATTTGGTCGACATTTCAACTAAATTGTGCTACCGTGGATATAATTAATCAAATTATGCTCATCTTTTACATAGGAGAAAAGGTCTCTTCGTAATCGATGCCCTCTCACTTAGAGAACCCTTTTGCAACCAATTGTGCCTTATGCTTGTCAAGTGTGCCATTTTAGTTTTGCTTGACTTTGAACACCCATTTGCAACCAATGGGTCTCTTCCCTAGTGGAAGCTCTATGAGATTTCAAGTTTGATTTTTCATTTGAATCTCATGTTTGGTTTCCATGGCGTACCATTCAATTTTCACTATTCCCTCCTCAAACACCTATGGCTCATTAAATCCCTGAACATTAACCATGAAAACAAAATTTACCATGTTTGTTTTATGTTTCTCTTACCCCTTAATGATATTCCCTTAATCATTTCTCCCACCCGAATATCGGTAATGACTTGTTGAGCCACCACTATGGCCTCTTCTTGGGGCCCTCCTCATCGAAGTCAGTATTGTCACCATGACTTGTCTTACCTCTACATGTTTCATACGAATGCTAATTTCCATTGTCTGCATCAGAAATTATCGTAGACTTCACATCCTCAAAATATTTCCCCATTTTGGGCATAGCTTCTTGAATCTTGACACTTGTATCCTTCACCACAACTGGTTTCTCCATGGTAATTTTGAAATCTAAAGAAGCTTTGAAAGGTTGAACTTCTTCATCAACTATGACATATCTATTGAATATCAACTTATTGGCGTTAACATAAACCATCCTATAAGATTTATATATGTCGTTGTACCCTATGATCATCAATTTCTCTCTCTTATGGTCTAAATTGGTTCTTTTCTCATCTAGAATCTAGGCATGGAAAATATAACTAAATACCCTAGGATGAATGACTTTAGGCTTCCTCCTAGACCATGCTTCCTTTGCAGTGTTCTGCTTCACCACCATCATTAGATATCTATTTAATAGATATAATATTGTGAACAATTCCTCACCCCAAAACCTATTTGGAACAAACATGTTCTCCATCTTACACATGGTCATCTATTTAATAGCATGGTTCCACCTCTCAACCACACCATTCTATTATGGAGTGTAGGGTGTAGTGAACTGTATTTTTGTTTAATGCTTATTGCAAATGTTATTGAATTATTTGGAACAAAATTCTTTGTTATCATCAGACACGAGTGCTAAGGTGACATCCTAACTCTTTTTTCTTGAAACTTTTGAAATTCATTAAACACTTTATCTTTCAATTTCATAAAATACACCCACATTTTCCTATTGTAGTACTCAACATAAATAAGGAAATACATGCACATTATCCTACTATAGTCGTCAATAAAAAGAAAGAAATACCGAACACTAGTGTTGGATTACATGTTCATTGGTCCACAAATGTTTACATGAACCAATTAAATGACTATGTTTTCTCCCCAAACTTGTCCTTCCTCAAATGGTGCTCTATGTTGATTTCTCGTCTAACAAGCTCAAAAAAGACCCTATATTTGTGCTTGCATATCAAGAAGTCCTTCTACCATATTACCTCAAGCCATATGAGAAAGGTAGGTTAAGATTAGGTTCCCATATAATCGATGTCAAAGAGTACTTATATTTGATGTACTTGTGCTTACCATTGCATGCTCCGTGACCTATCCAATGTTGAATAGTCTAAACAATCCATGATTGTCCACACCAAGAGCTATAGTCTTGTTGGTATCCTTGTCAACTAAGTAGCATTTGTGTTTCCTAAAGTTCACATCTAGATGGGGTTAACACCTTATAGTCTGAATTATCAAGGGTAGAATAATATGCATGCCTAATACATAATACACATTGAGGAAAATCAAGTTCCCCATGACCCATCCTTAGTGCTCATAACCTTCTAATAGTGACATATCACCACTCATAGGCCAAATGTACTAGATAGAGGTCATGTGTGGTAGTTCAAGGGATTATTGGTTACCCTTGAGCTTCAAAATTTATATGTTAGGCCTAATTTCAATGTCCCATTCCTTTACATTGGTTTATGGCTCAAGACCTATACATAGTTCTCAAGCAAATATGATCATTTGAAGGTGAAGTATCTGCTTGCAATGGCATATGTGTTTATTGCACCGAGAGTAGCGAGGTGGTTACAACTTAGTATGGGGGAGACGTGTAATTTAATGTAGCGTAACGATGTCACGTTATGTACCCAAAAGAAAAAGTAATTAAAAAAAGTTACGTCGGGCCATAAAATAAAAAGTGAAAACCAATTAAAAAATAAATTAAAAAGTCCATATCCGCTCATAAAACAAAATTTTAAAACTAGATAAAAACTCATTAAAAAAACAAGACCTCAAGAAATTGGATGCCTCTCAGTGCTTGATAGATACGCGTTTAGGATGGATCTATGCTAGTTCAAGGAAACAATCATATGATAATGATACCATGATGGCAGAGTCATCATCAATAGGCCAATGATACCCTCAAAATGGTATTTGTTCTTGGTGGAGGAAACCTTGTTATCCCTCAATGGATGTAACATTCCTTTCAGTCCCGAGCTTCAAGTCTCCTCCCATGACCATGTCCAAACCCCCAATTCCAAAGACTTGGATACATAGTGCCATGGAATCATGGATATCCCTGCAAAGTCATACATGGTGCTTTGAGACATTTTTCATGGCTTTGGATGCCTCAATGGTTTCTTTAGGGACAAATGCATGGGATTTTTCCCTCTGAATGTCATTCCCAAGGCCTTGAGACACATACAAATTTCTCCAAACCACCTAATTGCACCAACATCCCTAATTATAAGCCATTGGCACACTCAAGAAGCCATGTGTGGTTGGTTGAGGAAACCTTCTTAGTCTTTGATGGCTAGAAGACTTCTTCAAGGCCGAAGGTTTTGGTATCCTTCACTAAGCATGTCCAAGGCCCCAAGACATAAATATAGAGCATCATGAATACCATTGAAAAAGTCATGTGTTGTGCTTTGAAGCATTTTTCATTGATATAGATGCCTCAATGCTTTCTTTAAGTATAAATTCAAAGTATTCTTCCCTAGAGCATCATCCTAAAGGCCCCAAGACATGTACATACTACTTAAAAATACTGAATGGCACTAATATCCTCAATCATAGAGTAATGATACCCTCAAAATGTCATGCGTGGTTGGTGGATGAAATATTCTTATCCTTGGATGGCTAGAAGATTCATTTAGGTCAATAGGATAAACTCTCCTCTCTTGACCATGTCCTAGGTCCTAAGACCCTAAGACATAGATACATATTTCCGAATATATCCCTATGAGGTAATGCATGGTTCCTCGAGGAATTTCTCATGGCTTTGGATGCCTCAATGGTTTATTTAGGGCCAAATGCATGGTATTCTTCCCTGGAAAACCATTTCCAAGGCCCTAAGACATGTAGATACTGAGTTCAAAACCATATAATGGCACTTCCATCCTCAATCACAGGACAATGATACCTCAAAAGGCCATGTGTAGTTGGTGGAGGAAACCTTATTAGCCCTATATGGATATAAGATTCCTTTAAGGCCCAAGTCTTAGGTCTCCTCCCTTGACAATGTCCAATGCCCTAAGTCCCCAAGACTTGGATACATAGCACAATCGATACCCCTGTAAAGTCTTGTTTGGTGCTTTTAGACGTTGTTCATGGCCTTGGATGTCTAAATGGTTTCTTTATGGCCAAAGGCACAATATTATTCCATAAAACATCATTCCAAAAGCCTTGATTAGGCACATACATATTGCTCAAAACCACTTCATGGTATCGACATCCTTAATCATAGGCCAATGATAACATTAAGAGGTCACGTGTGGTTAGTGGAGGAAATCATCATAGCTATTCTGGATAGAATATTCCTTTAGGGCCCAAGGTTCAGGTCTCTCTTTCTCTGGCTATCTCTCTAAATTGGCTATGGGTTATAGGTTTTAAGGGTTGGGTGTTCGATGATAGAGTTTAGGGTTGATGAGAATTAGAGGTTATAAGGGTTAGGGGTTAATTTTTATTTGACTAGACACTTTAGAGGTTAGGATTACATGGTTAATATTATAGGGATCAAGGGATATATATAATTATGTGTTAGTATTTAGGAGTTTTAGGGGCTATACTAGTTTAGGATTATAGTGGGCTAAGAGTTATGGTGGTTAGTTGTACTAGGGACTAGGGATTGTAGTGGCTAGGGACTAATGGTCAAGGGTTTGGGGATTGAGATATAGGGGTCATGGATTTATGGTTACAAGGATGAATATTTATATGTACACGAGGATAATGCAAGTTAGTGATTTTGTGTAATAATATATCTCCTAACCCTTGTGGTGAAGGAGAGAAGAGAGGGGTGAGGGAGGGAGGAGGGATTTGGTAGAGTGGAAGAGAGGGTGGGGGGGGGATTGGGTGGATCGGAAAAGAGGGGGGGGTGGGGTCATAGAGAGTGAGGGGGGGTTTAGGGAGAGATAGATAAAAATCAAGATGTGACAAAGAACGCATGCGCGCCTCCACGCGTGTGTGCATCTACGTGTGCGTGCATCTACGTGTGCACGCATTTGCACGTACATGTGTTTGGATTAAAAAAAAATTGGCGCCCTTGCAGGTTTGGTATTAGGTTCGGATTTCCAAACCTTGAGGCTTGGTCTGAGTTATGGCAGAACACACAAATTTCTGTAACTTCATGTTTTTCACGCTTAGTTCCGCATATGCTCCACTTGTGCACTACTCATGAAATTGCACACATTTGTCGAGCTCTGTGTACATATTCTAACTATATATTTTTTGAATAGATATGTTATTGTTTTCTATTTTTAATTAATTTTTAACCGCACTCTTGTCAAATTTGTAAAAAACATAGGTCGTTTATTTGTCCTATAACTTTTGGTTGGCATACATATTTCGAGAACGGAAAAGAACCCACACAAGACTACAAGAATACCTACAAGCTAAAAAAAAAAAGGTTATTGATTATGTTCAAACCATGATATGGTGGACCAACACTCAACCATGTAGTTTTAAGGCTTCACTAACTTTCGTAATTTTTAAAAAATATAAAATTAACTTTTAAAATTTTGTAAAAATAGCCCTGCATAAGATTCGTCTGTTGCCTACGCCTCTACATATTTTTTTCCTCATAAATTGACAATTTACATAACAAACCGGTGGACCAACACGAACATATGCATTATGTTTTAGAGAAAAAATAACATACCAATCTTAAAATAATGACATTTTGGGGTGGTTATACCACTTTTCCATAAATAAAGGTTTTATATTCCGGAAGGTGATCCGTTTTTCTACGTTTCATCTTTTTACACCTAATTCTAAAAAAAATTGTAGGTACCTATAATAATTCATTTTAATGATAAGATTTGTGTTTTTCTAGCATGCCATTGCAACTAACGTGTCATAAGTGGGTATCATTACCTTGCACCAGCCCTGCAATTAAATTGATGAGAGCTCGAATTTCCATTAAGTCTTAGGGACTTGTTTGTGATGAAGTAGCTCATATGATTGAGAAGGGCTAGAAAATTTGTGCTAGGCAATGGATGTTGATGGATAATCACATGGAAATCATGGAGATGCCAGCTTTTGTTAAGTTTGCAGAGTCGGTGCCAACAAATCTAAGAATCGTTGAGGTGGACGAACAGAGGAATCAAATAGCAAAGGCGATCCGATATGCTACCCAATTGGACATCTCATTATTCCGGTATTTTATTTCAACTCCTAGTTAGTTAAAAAACACGTTATAAGGATTCCTTGATTCCTGGTCCAAGGTCCGAGCTAAATATGTCAGATCCTTTTTGTGCAAAGCTCAGTTACAGCTTGAACATGCGAGCTATCCTGATTTCACGGACATGTGGAATACCTATACTGCATGGAAAGATTATGTTACCAATCCATATTAGGATAGTTAGGGTCTTCTTCTTAAATTCAGGAATTTAATCCTTCTTTTCAGGATCCATTTGTCTCATGTAATTTTATTTATATACACCTCAAAAGAGGAGAGGGGGGGGTCGACTGATGTAATTTATGGTATTAGACTTTGTGGAATGCTCTGTCTCTCTGAGACTAGTATGTAATTTTTGTACGCTTATTAATGAAAGATGGGATGATGTCTGCATTTAGTTCCAACACATGATCAGATAAAGTTTTCTTGTTTTGATATTGTTCCTCTTATGTTATTCATTAACTAATTTTTCTTAGATGTTAATAGTTACATGAAATGATTGATCACTTTGAAAGTTTTATGTGAATGAATTGTGATGACAGAGTAAATTGAATGTTTTCATTTATTTATGTGCATGACACATTTCCTTTGTGAGTTATTAGCACTTTGAGATACTAACTATTTAGTTTTATTAAATGATAGCTTTTACTGATTTAGATGCTTTGTCTCTGCAATCTTGAACGATGCAAGTTAATTGATGTTTCATTTTAACTGTTATCAGTGAATGTTTAGCAAATAATCACGAAGATTTATCTTCTTTATTCTTGTTGTTATATTCCATTTTGAAGTAGGAATTAACTATCTAATTTCAATTTAACTCGGATAGGTTTTCCTTTCTGAATAGTGAACTTAGTATTTCATCAGTTTCATTACACCTTTCAAAATTAGTCACTCAATTCGCACAACCGATAAGTCTCCTTTGGGAGCAAAACCATAAGGCTAACGTAGGCTTAAATCCGTCGAAAGGAATCATCCCAAACAACTAGGAAATAGGGAAATCCTTGCGAGGGTTTACTGAAGTTCTTGGATCGGATTGCTATCTTTGCGTTGACACCTAGACCCATTCCATCCAAACCTGGGCTTCAACAAATACATACCTCATGATTACCATGCTTACCTATCTAGATATCGTCACTATTCGAGGATATATTAAGGTTCAACAATTGGCGTTCTTCAAAAGGTGAGGAAATACATTGAGAATATGAATCAACCATGTTTTCCTGGTCAGGGAGTAGGTGCAATGCCTTGATATCGTTGTTTGCATTTGTTTTAAGACACCCCATAATTTCATCTTGTACATGATCTATCAAGGATGATGACCTATCACAATCCACTCTTCTACAAGACATGTCTTTGATACAAACATGTTCATCCACTACTATATCATTTCTATCTTCGACTGTTGTTTGAAAAGAATCATCATGGAACTCAGTTTCTCTCAGTTGATAAGATGGGGCAACTGTTAAGTTTAGCCTAATTTCACAAGCAAGATCACTGAAAGAAACATAATCATAAGATAGACAAAGATTTACCCTGGGAAACTCTCATGGGGTAGAAAACCCAGCAAAGCTTTCCTCAATATAGATAATCAACCAATACAAGATGTAGTACCGAAACAAGAGTTCCTTCTCCTCCTTTGCAGATCTCTCTCTCTCCTATGCGCCAATCACAAGTGAGTGAATGAATGGTATAAATGAGGAACACACCTCCTCTATTTATACTTGTGTTCTAACTAAATTTTCACCCTAATGGGGCCGACCTCTCCTAAGAGAGTCTAATAACCCCTAAACAGCTAACTCAGGGTCGACCTCACATGGGAGATCTAATAACCCTAGTTACCACACTCTCTCGGAGGAATAAACCTCTCCGGATATACAATACGGTCTCCTCGGAGGAATGGAACATCTTTGGAATAATAAAGTACAAATATAATATTCTTAGAAGTTACAATATTTCAACACTCCCCCTTAACGAGAAGGATATTATAACAACATATGTAGGAGCAAGGAGTCATCAACTACATGATACATGATACATCTATAAATCATTGGAAGCTTTCTTCATACATCATCAGTAACTCAAATAGTTACTGGAATATCTTCAAGATCTTCAATACTGGAACATCAACATCTTCAGTACTGAGTCTTCATCTTCTGCAGCACTTGAACAGCTACAGTAATATCATCATCTGGATCCTCTCGATCAACAGCATCAACATATGGATCTTCGATCAACAGCATCAACATATGGATCTTCGATCAACAGCATCATCTGTATCTCTCGATCATCATCGTCTGGATCATCTCGATCTACAACATCATCATCTAGATCATCACGATCAGCAGCATCATCATATAGATCATCATGATCAGCAGCATCGTCATCTAGATCATCACGATCAGCAACATCGTCATCTAGATCATCACGATCAACGGCATCGTCATCTAGATCATCACGATCAACATACTCTGCAATACACATGATCCTTCCTTTCAAAATTTCGGGATCCTGGACAATCCTTCCTTTCGAAATTACGGGATTCTGGTCCATCAACTCTGGTGATCCTTCCTTTCGGAATTACGGAATCATGGACAATCCTTCCTTTCGGAATTACGGGATTCCAGTCCATCAACTTTGGTGATCCTTCCTTTTAGAATTACGAGATCATGGACAATCCTTCCTTTCGGAATTACGGGATTCCAATCCATCAACTCTGGTGATCCTTCCTTTCGAAATTACGGGATCATGGACAATCCCTCCTTTCAGAATTACGGGATTCCAATCCATCAACTCATATCTTAGACAATCCTTCCTTTCGGAATTACGGGATTCCAGTCTAAGGATCAACATTTAAGACTATCCTTCCTTTCGAAATTATGGGATCACTATCTAAGGATGATCAATCCTGATTCATTTAAGACACCTCCCATGTCTATGGACGATGTAGTCCAGATATACTTACAGAATGATCAATCCTAATCCACTTAAGACACTTCTCATGTCTATGGACAATGCAATCCAGATCTACTTACAGGATGATCAATCCTGATCCGTTTAAGAAACTTCTTATGTCTATGGACAATGCAGTCCAGATCTACTTACAGGATGATCAATCCTAATCCGTTTAAGACACTTCTCATGTCTATGGACGATGCAGTACTCTCATCCACAAATTCTAAGGACCATACATAGGTGACCTCATCAATATTCTCATCAATACAGGTATCCACATCATCGACCTTACTGTCGATGCAGGAAATCTCATCATCAGTGACCACATCACTCCCCCTTTCGGGGAGGGTCCTTCTGAACTACACCAAGCCTGTCTCGGAAATGCTCAAACTTTACTCGACACAGAGGTTTGGTCAAGATATCAACAACTTGTTCGTCAGTGTTCACATACTCGAGCTTGATAGCTCCTTTATGCACCATATCCCGTATATAAAAATATCGGATCTCTATGTTCTTTGACTTATCATGAAATACTGGATTCTCTGTCATCTTGATACAAATCTGGTTGTCACACATGATCACAGTGGAGTCCATCTCTAAGTCAAATAATCCTAATAATAGCTTCCGAACCCATATCGCTTCACAACTAGCAGAGCAAGCAGCAATATATTCTGCTTCAGCTGTGCTGAGAGCCACACTTGACTGCTTCCTGCTAAACCACGAGATCATGGCAGATCCTAGACAATAACATCCACCCGATGTACTCTTCCAGTCTGATACACTTCCTGCCCAATCAACATCTATGTAGCCATACAATCTGAAGTGATGATCTCCACGATAACATAGACCAAAATCTATCGTACCCTTTAGGTACCTCATCACATGCTTTGTAGCTATCAGGTGAACTCATCTAGGTTCCACTAGATACTGAATCAAGGTGTTCACCGCAAAGCATATACCTGGCCTGGTATTCGTCAGATACATTAATGACCCAATAATCTGTCTGTACAAAGTCACATCCACTAACTCTGAAGAGTCATCAGCTAACAACTTCAAGTTGGAATCCATGGGAGTGGCCATGGCTTTGCATTCCAACATGTCGAATCTTTTCAGGATTTCCACTGCATACTTTCCTTGGTTGAGAAAGATCCCTTCTGGTTTTTTCCATACTTCCAGACCTAGGAAGTAATGCATTAATCCAAGATCTTTCATCTCAAACTCTGTAGAGAGCTTCTTCTTGCATTCGACAATCTGTGTCTTATTTCCAGTCAGAAATAGATCATCCACATAAAGCAACAATATAACAGGTTCATCATCCATAACCTTTAGATAAAGGTTAGGGTCAACTTTACTTTTGGTAAAGCCCAAGCTTGTCAAGAAACTGTCAATTTTTCCATACCAAGCTTTGGGAGATTGCTTCAACCCATACAAATCCTTCTTCAGTTTGCACACATGGGTTCTTCCATCTTCCACCTCAAATCCTTGTGGTTGTTCTATGTACACTTCCTCCTCAATCACACCATTCAGGAAGGTTGTCTTTACATCCATCTGGTGTAATTCCCACTTCATCATGGATGCAAGTGCCATGATGGTTCTAATGGAAGTGTACATTGCAACTGGTGCAAATGTCTCTTCATAGTCAATTCCCTCTTTCTGAGAGAATCCTCTGGCCACAAACTTTGCCTTATATTTTTCAATGCTACCATCCGCAGCATGCTTTATTTTGTATATCCATTTGGAGGATACCACACTTTTGTCTTTTGGTTTGGGAACTATATCCCAAACATCATTCTTCATTATTGACCGGTACTCCCCAGTCATTACCTCTACCCATTCTTTCTTATGAGATGCCTCTTCGTAACTGGTGGGTTCTTGATCCACAAGATCACACATTAAAGCCATATAGTTGGAAAATGGCTTTGGTCTCTTTCTCACTTTGGTGGAGCCTTCAAGAGCTCCATACATTTATGCTCCTAGTATAATATCTCTTGCCCATGCTGGCTTTCTCTTTCTTGATATGTTCATGGTAGGGGGTTCTTGAGGTTCTATAATGTCATGGTCTTCAGGTATTACATCTTCAGGAATGGGTACAGCCTCTACAGTTATGGAAGGTGCATCTTCTTCATATACTTTTTCATACTGGCACTTCCTAGATCTCTTGAGAGCTGCCTCTTCATCAAATGTCACATCCCTACTTATTTCCATATGATGCAATCATGGGATGTATATTCTTAATGATTTGGATGCTTCACAATATCCGACAATTATTCCCTTCTTCCCAAAAGGGTCTAGCTTGGTCCTCTTTTCTTTTGGAATGTGAATGTATACTGGGCATCCAAATATCTTGAGGTGACTTACCTCAGGCTTCTTCCCTGTGAACACGTCTTCTGGGGTCTTGAAATCAAGAGCACTATGAGATAGTCTATTTTGCACATGGACTATTGTCATGGTTGCTTCAGCCCATAAATACATAGGTAGGTCTTGATCATGTATCATTGTTTTTACTGCTTCCATAATGGTTCTATTCTTTCTCTCTACAACACCATTTTGTTGAGGATTGTAGGGAGTGGTTAGTTCCCTCTTAATCCCAGCTTCTTTACAAAATATTTCAAAATCCTTTGAAGTGTATTCTCCACCATTATTTGTCCTGAGTATCTTGATCTTCTTTTCTGAATGGTTTTCTATCAAGGCTTTAAATTCCTTGAACTTTCCGAAGACTTCATCTTTTCCCTTTAGGAAATATATCCAACTCTTCCTTGAGTAGTCATCAATAAATGTAAGGTAATATTCATACCCACTCAAGGATGTGGATGGCATTGGTCCACATACATTTGAGTGAATCAATTCCAAAGTACTCTTAGTCTTTGTTTCACTCTTTGGAAATGGGTTCTTGATATTCTTCCCTTTTGCACATCCTTTGCATGTGCCTTGATGATCAATTTTCAAATCTGGTAGTCCTATAACAACCTTTCTCACATGGGGTAATGCATTGTAGTTAATGTGAAAAAGCCTCCTATGCCATAGCTCACTAGGGCTAGTGGCCTCATGAACAAGGGAAGCTTCTGTAAGACCCTTGAGTTTATATAGTCCTCCTTCCTCTTCACCAATAACTATTGCATCCTCAATTGATTTTCCTTTGGACCACATGAGCACTTGTCCATCTATGAATGCAACCCTATAACCTTTCTTATCTAATGTTGAGATAGAAAGTAAGTTCTTCTTCAAACCTGGTACATATAGAATTTCCTTCATTTTTAGTGGAGTTCCATAATCAAGCTTGTAGCTTGCTTCGCCAATTCCCTTGATGTGATATTGGTAGTCATCTCCCAAGGATACCTTCTAGGGAGAGGTCTTTTCTTCCAGATTTGATAGAGTTTTCTTTTGTCCTGTCATGTGCTTTGAAGCACCACTATCAATGAGCCATGTATCTTCTCTAGGTGTTACTGACCCAGAGAGTGTAGAGAATAGAACATACTCTTCTACATCTTCTTCTACTACTTTAGCTTTCTTCCTTTTAGGCCTTTCCTCTTCTTCTTCTTCACTATCATCTTCTGCTAGATGTGCATGATGTCTTTTGTGAAGATTCTTCTTCTTCCTTGAGGGACAATTTCTAGCAAAGTGTCCTACTTTGTGACAACTGAAACATTTAACTAAGGAGAGATATCTTTCTGAGCTTACTCCTTCTTTCTTTTGAAATCTATGTGGAGGATGAGATTTCTTATGTTCATTCTTCATGGAGTTGAAGTGACTCCTTCTTCTTCTGGTGTGAGTGGCCAAGGCTTGGTCATCTTCTTTGAGTAGGGCTTCTCTATTGGCTACCCTAGCCTCTTCTTGAATGCAATCCTCCCATACCACATCAAACTTCATACTTTCTTTTCTTGCACACATAGTTTGGATGAACGACTTCCAAGATCTAGTGAGACCATTGAGTGCAGTCATGACTAGTTCATCTTCATCAAGGGTGTCTCCAATGGCTTCTAGTTGTTCCTTGAACTGGGAAACCCTTGTGAAATAATCTTGAATAGATTCTCCTTTATTCATTTTGGTATTCTTGAATTGAGTTCTCAAATTCATCTTTCTATTGATGTTCCTACCTTCATACATTCTGCCTAGGGCATCATACATTTCCTTTGGGGTCTTCTTGGATGCCACTTGGGGAATCAAGTGGTCCTTGATAGAATCAGCAATGATTCTCTTTGCCCTAATCAAGTCCTTCTTATACTTTTCTTTGGCTTCATCTTCTTCAGGTTCTGCAATCTCATCTTTGATATATTGGACAAGATCAGTCTCTTCAAGAATGAGACCAATCCTATATTTCCATGCCTGGAAATTCTCTATACCCTCTAGCTTGTCTTCAAGCGTAGTGCTTGGAGCCATCTTATCCAGGGGGTCACAAATATTGAAGTTTCTCAAAGGATAGAATAATACTTACCAGGAGATGAGCTCAATTGATTTGAGATTACTGGTGTACTCTGCTTCTAGAAACTTCAACTTTTCACCTTCCAGATCTGCAACAGCATTTCTGGTTTTTTGGTCTTCACTTTTCTGGTTTATTAGTGCATAGGTTTGCAGCTTTTCTGGTTCACTAGTGCACAGGTGCACACTTTTTCTAGTTTATTGGTTTTCTGGTCCAAACCCCAAACTAGGGTTTGAATTTCCCGGAGTTCTACCCACTCAAAAAGTTCGATCTAGGGCTCAAAACTTCGATTTTGAGGAGGGCTATCCAGCCATGCAATCAGATTCCAAAAATTCCAACTTTTGCAGAAACCCTAATTTTCATCAGAGGAGGAGAGAGAGTTATTTTCACCTTCTGAAAGATGTCCTATTCAGGCTAGCTCTAATACCATGTTAAGTTTAGCCTAATTTCACAAGCAAGATCACTGAAAGAAACACAATCACAAGATAGACAAAGATTTACCCTGAGAAACCCTCATGGGGTAGAAAACCCAACAAAGCTTTCCTCAATATAGATCATCAACCAATACAAGATGTAGTACCCAAACAAGAGCTCCTTCTCCTCTGATGCAGATCTCTCTCTCTCCTATGTGCCAATCACAAGTGAGTGAATGAGTGGTATAAATGAGGAACACACCTCCTCTATTTATACTTGTGTTCTAACTGACTTTTCACCCTAATGGGCCGACCTCTCCTAAGAGAGTCTAATAACCCCTAAACAGCTAAATCAGGGCCGACCTCACATGGGAGATCTAATAATCCTAGTTACCACACTCTCTCGGAGGAATAAACCTCTCCGGATATACAATAGGGTCTCCTCAGAGGAATGGAACATCTCTGGAATAATAAAGTACAAATATAATATTCTTAGAAGTTACAATATTTCAACAGCAACTTCATGATAACTTTTCATATCAAGGGAATCGTTAGATAAATTTATTTCTCCTTTAGTGTGAATCTGTAATCGACTACTGGGATTGATCACAAAGGGTGTAGTCATTCTTCCCTTTTCTTTTGTCATCAATTTACTTTCTTCTGTCACCTTGTTCGAGTTTAGACCTACAAAAAAAATAAGAACTAATATGCGTCCTTTCCTGTGCATGGGACCATCAAACTAGTCAAGATATAATGAATAGAAAGTGTTAGAGTTTAACTCAGTAAATGATTCCCTATCACATGAAATTATTTCATTATCTTGGTGAGTCATGATTTTAGTATAGTCAGTATCAAGGGAAACTCCTATTTTTTCATTATCGGTTAAACTTTGTTTAAGTGAATATTTCTCTACTATTGTGCATGGAACTTGCTCGGCTTCATATATACTTTTGTGATCTCCCAAATCATCTATGGAATAAGAGATCTTAGACTGATTTGAATCTTCAATCACATCTTCCTCAAAATTTGCAAAGAAGTCTTCCTCTCTCTGAGGGTCTTCCTGACAATGATATTTAGACATAAGTTGAATATATTGATTAGTACCTTCATTCTTAGGAGGAATTCCAGGATGGGAAGACTGTCCAAAACCACTAGGAGGAATTCCAGGATGAGAATATACTTTACAATCGAACATGTCCTTCTCAACTGAGGTCTGACCTTGTTCTTCCTTTATCCTTATCCATTCTTTTTCCACCAATGCAATTCCATGAAGGGTATAATACACCTTTAGATATTCTTCCCATGGGGGTCTACCATTGTCATGGAGTCGAAAATAAACCCGTGCAATTATTTTCATGAATTCATCTTCATATTCTTCCTCTCCCCTCTGAATACTCCTGAATTCTTCCTAAAGTTCATCATGGTCATAGTTATCAAAATCATCTACGATTTTTTTCAGGAACTGAGTCCATGTGTGAAAATAATTGGTTGGAAAATACTCCAACTAGCGTTCGACCCTTCCTCTGAAAGTGAGAGCAATAAATCTACATATAATACTTGTGTCGGTAACATTATTAGTCATACAATTACAAAAATATTGGATAACATGATCATATGCTTATATTTTACCCTCACCATCAAAGCTTTTAAGTTTAATTTTTGACAAGTGATAAGCTGTATTTCGAGAAATCTTTTTGGTTATGAAAGTGAAAACGCCTTCCCATTTTTGGATTTGGGAAGAAGCCATTGGCTATTCAAATAAAGAGAATGTTAAGTCCTCATAGGCTAGATTGTCATCCAACCTGCCTTCTAGTGTCGTTTTTTGATACCACATAGGGATAAGATTGTACAGAGTTGGGTTTAGCAAGCCAAAGGATAAATAGCCAATTAATATAATTGAGATTATATCTATTAACTATTTTTTTTACCTCGACATTCCTTCTAGTGCCATTTTGTTGACGAGTTTAAATGTCCACGCCGGGAAGACACCCGTTTGCAAGTCCCAAGTCAAACCCTGTCACATTCGGTATAGTGTCCCCAATTGGTTAAGGGTCCAGTTGCCACTTATTAGGCGTTTAAAGTTTGTTTCTTTATTTTATTTTATAACAATTAATTTAATCTAGACTAAGATAAGACTATAAACTAATTAAATAAAGACAAATCTAACCTATCTCAATTGATAGCAAACTTTAAATACTCAGATGCATAATAAAAGATATACTATTGAACTAGAAAAAAAGAGAACTTTTTTTGCATTCAACAGTATGGTTAAACAAACATTGCTAAAGAAACAACAGATAATGAATCATTCGATTAGTATCTTCAACTCAACTACTTAACCATTGAACCTCAAGTTTCCTGCAATAAATAAGATGATGAAACCTAAAATTTTATCATAATTTGATATATTATGTAAATTTTGCTTTTGTAAATTTAAACGTTACAGTTATTGAAATACTGGAGATTTTACCTATATAGTGAAGCTCTGCGGACTCCATATGCCAAAAAAAAGAAAAAGAAAAATTCATAAAAGCTATTCCTTTTTTAATGCTAAAAAAATGTTAAAAATTATAAATAATACTACTACTAATAATAATTTTTTTTAAATTTTATTTACTTTTGTCAACCATGTATATAATTATAAAAAATAATAAAATAACAAAGAAATATCATTTTTATATATAGTATTTAGTTTTTGTTTTAAATTTGTTTTATTTACTTTTTGTTAATAATATTTTTTTTAACTGAAACTGTTTTTTGAATTGATTAGAAACCGGTTGGGTTGAAGCCAAAGCAACCAAGATTACATAGTTTCAAAAGTCAGCTTCAACGGAATACAGATTTCATTTCCAAATGAAGCTATATTTCAGGGTATAGGGGCCATTGAGGGAGCTTCATCATTTTTGCTGAAAACTCCTTGAGGCAGGAGACAGCCCAAGTTTTCTTTGAGGTTTGCTTCTGTGTTTGATCCGCAAAGAATGTGGAAAAAATGAGAGGAGGCAAAGTCTTGCAACATATATCGCAGCCTTTGTAGAGTCTTATTGAGAGCTGGATTGTTAAAATGAAAAAAATGGTCCTCTGTGTTTAAAATTTTTATCAAAATTTCAGAGTCTCCAAAAACTTGAATTTCTCGCATGCCATTTTCACGGACTATCTAGCAAGCTTTTAGAAGCCGAAGGATTTCTGCCTAATTATTAGTTCTCTGACCAAGAGGCTAGCTGAAACTATCCTTTCTAGAACCATCCGAGGAGTATATTACTCCGCCTGCTCCAACAATCCCTGGGTTTCCTTTGGAAGCTCCGTTAAAGAAAATAGATACATTGCCCTGCTTCCTCCACCAAGCTTGAAAAATTGTATCTGGATCTCGTAATCGCCATCTTGGAGTGATGAAGGGGCGAACAATAATTTTATTTCTATCCCTGAAAATAAAAGTTCCCAACCATTTCTTTTCTTCTGTATGTAGAGAACTTTCTTTCTTATAGATTAGCTAGGCCACTGTTTCTAGAAGGGAAGCTTTAGCTTTGGCAGCCACCATCGAAGGGGAGCATGAAGAGCTGTTGAAGATCTTATCATTTCTGGCCAACCATAATTTCCAACACACATATTTGGGGATAGCCTGCCAAATTCAATTCCAAAGAGACTTGACTGGGATCACAAGGGGATAACGCATCTTCCAGGCAGAGAATAAGGCAACCACTGTGATTTGAGTTGGAACTGTGGCATTGAGACCATGGAGGAAGATTTTCCATACTTCTTGGGCGAATGGAAAGTCCACAAACAAGTGTTCCATTGTTTCAAAATCATTACTGCACAGTGCGCATCTATGTGGACCAATAATGCCTTTTTTAACAGGTTTTCTCCGGTCAGAACTTTCTTATGCATTAATACCCAAAAGAAAAAATTTACTTTGGGAAGACCAAGAGGATCCCATACCTGCTTCCAGAAGGACGTTGAGTGGATCGAAACATGTTGAGGTTGAAGATATAAGTATCCCTGCGCTGCAGTATATATCCCGGTCTTCCCCCATCCCCATTTATCCGGTGCTTGCAAATGTACAGCAGTCGAATCCGTCAGAGTTAATAAAAGGAGGTTTTGTTGTACGTGAAAGTGCTCTGGAATTCTAGGAAAGACCCACGACTGCCAGTTCCCTGAATCATCCCAGACGGAGATATTAGCCAGCTTGTGGCTTGCTTGGAGTGAAAGCCAATCCCAAATGCCATTTAACTCTTCAGAATTTGCAATGGGAGGATGTCCCATGATACTATCTTGCCACAGCAAGGTATTATTCCCATTTCCAGGAACTTTATACATATGTTTTTGGAAGAAATCCAAGCCACGTCGACAGAGATTCCACATCAACGTTCCTTTTGGGGTGTTTCCTGCCAGAAGATTTCTCAAGGGGGCTCCGTTGAGATTTTTTGCCTTAGAATTTGACTCATAGGATGTCTGCCATTTGAATAAAGATTCCACAGAATTTTGCTACCCAAAGCTATGTTAGCTAGACCGGGATCTCGGATCTATAAACCTCCTTCAGAAATTGGACGTTTGACAATGTCCCAATTTATAAGATGAAATTTCTTTTGATTTCCTTTTCCTCCTCGCCATAGAAAATCTCGAATCAACTTTGAGACATGTTCCGTGAACGCCTTAGGTGCCAGAAGGAAGGATGCTTGATAGATTGGTAAGGATGAAAGCATTGATTTTATAAAAATAAGTTTCCCAGCATTAGTAAGCCAATGCCCTCCCCATGCTGCAATTTTTCTCTTGAATTTGCATAAAACTTCATTCCACAACGCGGATATGTTGGATCGCGGGGTTAAGGGCAATCCAAGATAATTAAATTTTTCCCAAGAGGCGTAGCCAGAGAATCCCAAAAATTGAGCAATTCTCAAAATAAGTTGTTGATCTACGTTCCACCCATACACTACGCTTTTCCTTTTATTGATGAGGGCACCAGAGATATTGCAGAAACTGTGAAGGATTTCATTGTAGACCTTAGCTATCTTGATGGAGGCTCCACCCAGCAGGAGAGAGTCATCATCGAATAAGGCATGATTTAATGGATCGAGTCCCTTCATCACCCTAATACCTGGAGCTGTCCCTGCTCTCTTTGCTTCAATCAACTTTCTACTTAATGAATTTGCCATCAAAATGTACAAGAAGGGGGAGAGAGGGCAGCCTTGCCTTATTCCCCTCGTAGTTTGAAAATAAGTAGCAGGTCTTCCATTTACTAATGGGGCTATCCACGGATTTTCAGTACAAGCTTTTATCAAATTGAAAAAATCAGTGCTAAAACCAAAGGAAAGAGATTTTTACCCAGTCGAATGCATTTGTCATGTCGAGCTTTATGAGCATCCCTTGCTCCTTTCACTGATAACTAGAGTGCATGGCTTCTTGTACCTAAATAACATTGTCCAGGATATGTCTTCCTTTGACAAATCCTCCTTGCATCAGAGTGATGAGTTTCTCTAGAAGCGGTTTAATTATGTTTGCCATTAGGTTGGCAAGAATTTTATACGAGGCATTCCATAGAGAAATTGTCCTAAATCTGTCGAAGGATCCAGGGATCACTTCTTTGGGTATTAAAGCTAAAAAAGTGGAGTTAGTACTACCTCCCACTTTAGATTTTTGATGGAAAGATTTAATCATTCTCAGCAAATTAGTCTTAATTATTTCCAAGCATGATCTATAAAAGTGAATTGAAAAACCATCCAGTCTTGGAGCTTTATCGGGCTCCATAGACCAGATAACTTTGCATATTTCTTCTTCAAAAAAAATGGCTTCATGAGAGC
This sequence comes from Larix kaempferi, assembly GCA_027924585.1. Taxonomy (NCBI): domain Eukaryota; kingdom Viridiplantae; phylum Streptophyta; class Pinopsida; order Pinales; family Pinaceae; genus Larix; species Larix kaempferi. The sequence goes on from BSBM01000510.1 coordinate 32,688,077, forward strand.
TGAGTTGTCTTCCCTGCTGACAAGAGAGGGGATGTGTGAGAGGAAGTCGGAAGTGGCCTCCTCACAGCCATCACCATCTTCTTTATAAAGATTCTGGAAATGGATTTATAATGCTACTTTAAGCTGATCATGACCTTTGTAAACCGTCCCATTTGGAGATATAATTTCTGAAATATGATTTCGAGAAAGGCGTGCTCTGTATTGCCGATGGAAGACTGAGGAGTTTTGATCGCCAGCTTTAAGCCACAAACTACAGGACTTAAGCCTCCAATACTCTTCTTCTTGCCGAAAGGGGCAAAAGGATTTGAATTGGGCAGCATGTTCCTTTTCAATTTCTGAGATGGTAATTACTTTACTTTCCGTTTCCATTTGCAAATTTGCAAGCAGCTGAACAGTCTCTCTTCTATGACTGGAGGGGGTATTATGAGGCTTTTTTATCCAATCTTTCAGAGCATACTTTGTTGTCTTTAGTTTCTGCTCCCACTATAGCTAGGTGACCCTATGGCTGGAGTGGACCAGGTCGTTTGCACAATTTCCATGAACCCATCTTTTTCTATCCAAAGAGGGCTATAACGAAATGGTATTGGACCCAAGTTTTCTTCTGCTTCCAAAATTAGGAGAATAGGCTTATGATCAGAAATAAGATTTGGGAGGATTTTGGAGGAGATTAATCTCTTTTCCATCAAGAGAGAACTATAGACAAGAAACCTATCTAGGCGTGCTGAGATGTGATCAGCACCTGCTCTATTATTTGTACATGTATACAGTCCTTTCAAAGGCTTGAAATCAAGGAGATCCCAATGCTGAATTAGATCCTCCACAAAGGGAATCATTTGGTCCCTGCTGCTATTACCTCCTCTCTTTTCGTTATGATCAAGCACTATGTTAAGGTCTCCAGCTAAAATGATATTCGTAGGGGTATATAAATCTAAAAATTATGAAAGAGATTGCCAACAGTCTTTCTTTTCAGAAAAGAGGAATGGAACATAGAGATTGAAAAGAGAGAAGGTTAAATTACTTGGAGAGTGCCAAAGCTTGGTTAAAATCCAATGTTGAGTCTCAAAGGAGCTTTCTAAATGAAACATGTCCTCCGACCACAAAGTTGCAAGACTGCCTGAGGAGCCTCTTGCACTAATGGCCTTCCCTACATTTTTCTTCCATTTTAATTTGTTGATTTCAAGAAGGGTGTCCCCTGCATTTTTTGTCTCTTGGAGCATGAGGATCTCGGGATATTCAATTTTCATAAGATCTTTAACTACGTCGGCTTTCAATGGATTCCCCAAGCCTCTACAATTCCAAGAGACTACACGCATTATTTACTGGGGGTGGAGTGGGTAGTGCCTCCCTTAGGAGGCCTATTTCTTGTATTTGTCCCAATGGACATTTCAATAGTGGATTGGCTTCCTTGCGTTTTTTGCCTTTTCGCTTCTTCTTCTCTAGCTTCCTTATGTGATTTCCTCCCTGCTCTCTTCAAGGGCCTCTCGAAGGTCTCATCCACCGAGGAACCAGAGTTTTAAGGAGGCTTCTTTCTTGTCATTTCAGCATAAGAAGGGGAGGAAGAGGTTCCTAAAGGAGAACTGGCCTAGGATGTCTCTACCTTATCTTTCACTGCTACGGGAGTTTGTTTCTGCTGCTCTACCTCCTCAATTGATAATTATGAAACAGGTGTGCTGAGGGATTCGAAGGATTTTTGGATGCATCTGTTGTTGAAGGGGTTGAACTCCCTTCTCCATGAACCTACCCTGAAGTGGAAGTTCTAATTCCCATTGGCGCCCCTTTCCCTTTAGATCTGTTGTTTTGTTTTGATGGAGCTGCTTTTGGAACCTGAGTCCATTGTTCTCCTTTCAATTTCTCTTCATCTTCCTCAGCCTTCTTTTTGCAATTCCTTGCAAAGTGACCGTAGCCATGGCAATGTCTGCATTTGAATGGAAGTTGTTCATAGTCCAATTCTTGGATGTGTGACCGATCTTCCATCGTAATTTTTATGGCTTCCGGTAGCCCTACTTCCAAATCTACCTCGACACATATTCTTGCACAGGAATACTGATCTTTTCTCTCTGCTCGGTCAATATAGTTTCCAAGGGTGTTGCTAATGGCTTCTAGTGACTTCGGGTTCCAACAATGCAAAGGCAAGTGTGGGAGGCGCACCCATACTGGGACTGCCAATGGAACATCTTGAGTCGGGTAAAAATCAGGAGTTCGTTTATTTAAATACAGACCCTGAGGACCCATAAAATACGGGCCATTCCTAAAAATAAGGTTTCTATATTCAACTATATCAAAAACGAACACAAAAAATCCTTTACCTACAATATGACTTCTGATGCCTTCCATGGTTAAAGGACGCCAGTTCCTCTACACCCATGCTTCCACAACTTTGGGGAAGGGCCATAGGCCTGTAAACTGTCCGATGAGCCCCCTTTTAGCTAGATTCAACGCAGACCGGCAGGATTCCTCTTCAGGGAGGGAAACCGTAGGTATACTATTTAGTTTCTTGACAAATTTCTGCTAGGATTCAGACGCTGGGCATTTACTGCTAACCGCTATCAGCTTCTTGAAGGTCGTGATCTTAGAGGGTGGAGGAGGGAGGACCTAGGGGCCCCCTCTTGGGGCCATGAAGGCGAACAAGAATGCAATCTCTTGCTCAGTCACGCTCACAGCTCGGGAGAGCTCTCATGCCCGTGGGGGAAAAAACCATGGTTCAGAAGGAAAGGAATTTGAAATTTTGATGGTTTTAGGTTTGTTAATAATATTTTGAATAATGTGTTATGTATATAATATATTTTATTTATAATCAAATTAATATAACAATGTGTTGTAAATTTTATTGTTAATGGGATAAAGTAAATAATGTAACCTCAACGCTTATGATCACAATAAAATAGAGGTTTCATCTTAACATAACTAAATCTTGGAATTCTTTTGAATAAACAACTATTTTTCGTAAATTCTAAAATTATTTTTTTAACACTTCTGAGATTACTTTTGTTTATGATAATTCCTTTTGGACTATTAGAGGTAGTCATATGCGTTTAAGATACAAATACTCTGCCTATGAAAAGCCCTAATACTCTGCCTCTTCAGCGCACAAGAAGCTTCGCCTAGAAGTAACATGTGTGCAAAGGAAAGCAAAGAATCTCTAAGCTTAGCAAATAAAATATTTAGAGCACTCTTCAACCTTCAAAGCATTTATGTAAAGCACTGTTTCTACATTTAAAGAATTTCTTTAAAGCAAAGAAAAATATTAAAAGCAAGACTTCGAATTTCTCCGACGTTAGGTTGAAATGCCAGTCACATAAAATCCCAAAAATGATGCATTTAGTATAAAAATTTACAACTTTAAGATAAACTTTAGAAAGTAAAAAAAATTCAGCATGGAGAGATTAATATGAATCACCGATTCATATATTGTCTCCTACGGGGACATAAAAAAAAACCGAAAACGTTGTTCATTTCATGGTTGTAAACAACTTGGAAAAAGAAAAAAATGAAGTAGAGAAAAGTTCAAGTGCAATTCGGTAGCGAGAGGCGGTCATGGGTCTTTATCGACTTTTCGATAGACATTTGTTGAATTACAAATATATATTCTATGTTTTAAAAATGATATTCAATTATTGATATTTCTTTCATTGGGTTTGGGTTTTATAATTTTAGTGTAATTCTTTTAAATTGGTATAGATTTCTCTAAAACTTAGGTTTATCAACTAGTATCTAATTTTTTGAGGTGTAATTGTTTTTTATTTTTTTACGTGTCAAAAAATATTTACACCTCAAGAAATTGAATTCCCCTTGATACTTGATAAATCCGGATTTAAGATGGATCTATGTTGGTTTTAATTTTTTAATTTTATGAGATTTTTTTAATTACTTGTTTTTTATTTTATTTTTGGTAACTTATGAGCCAGCATGAAATTTTTTAAATATTTTATTTACTTTTTATTTTCGGTAACGTTACGTTACATAACCTTACATAATGTTACATAACGTTGTGTAACGTTACAACATCTCCCATACTAGGTGGTAGAGCACCACACTACTCTCAATGCAATCATTGTATAACATCATAAAATACAGTAATTTAGAATCCTACTTTGGTTTTTTGTTAGTTTTTTCATTGATGTTCTCATTGCTTTTTGCTATATTATGAATGGTTGATATGTATGAGGTTATTAGATTGATTGATTTAATATATTTTGAAAAAAAGATTAGGTACTTTTCTTCATTTTGAGGATAGTATTTAAGGTAAACTTTAGAGTTTTAGGGCATAAGGCGATATACAAAATAAGACTAAAATCGTTATCACAATATGCACATTATGTCATCAACATGTCATTTACGGGAATATAACCTAGCTGGGAGGATAATACTCCATCATGCAACTACTCGAGCAAGATCTAGTTGACAAGTCATCAAATAATTATCCAATTGTTGTTACTATTAAACTACAACTTTATTACAAATGATATGTGTAATAAAAGTAAGGAGGAAATTAAGTTTCATGTCATTATTTTCATTTTTCATTTTTCCCCTAACTACATGCATAGATAATGGAAATTAGTTTTATCAATAATCTCAATAAATAACATGCAAGATAAATAATATTTTTATATGTTCTAAAATTAAACATAGGAAGTTGTTATTGTGAAAAGCAAAATTGTTCTTTACAATATAGAGCGGATAAGATGTATAATACAACGTATCATTAAACTAAACTAAAATAAATGAACATATATCCATCTTAATCCCAATTTTTTAAGTAATTAGAAGTTTACGCCTTAATTTCCTTTTCTTTCCTGCCAATGCTTGATAGATTGAGATCAATATTAATCTTTAAATATTGTAATACTTGGTTTATTTTTTATTAGATCGATCTAGTCTCAGGATGAATTTTAAAATACTAGTGCTCATTGCGTACTACTTTCCCAAAGGTTAATGGTACATAATGTTTCATGTCATTGACATTGCTATTAATGGAATTGTTGTGGTATATGAATAGATAAAGGCCAAAATCTAAAGCAACAAGGTGCTACTTGTGAGTCTGAATAATGATACTGGGGTGAAGTAAGGTTGTCCTCTCTCCCCCATAATTTTTGGCCCCTACATAGATATCCTAAAACACTGAATAAACGCAAAAGGTGCAACAGTGGGGGGAGGGGAACATGAATATAATATGGATTATAATCATGATATTGATTTATGCATATGATGTGATACTCTTGGCTAAAGCACTACACAATGTACAAGCACATCTTTGAGCCAAAGGCCTTTTGCAGAAAGGCAGGAATGTGATATGTGAAAATGGGGAAAACCAATTTAGTAGTGTTCTCACTCAAAAGAAAAAGAAAAACATAGCCCTAAATAAACTTCGATGGAGAATCGTTGGAAGTAAGCCAAGGCTATAAATATTTGGGTTGGATTTCAATGAAAAGTTGAGTTGGGATACATGCAAAAGGAAAAGACTATGAGGGGGTCGATAATGCCCTCTCTAATCCAAAATAGAAGTTAATAGAGACATGGGATTCGAATATTTGGCATTTCCTCTTCCAGTGTTCTTGGACAACATGGAATTTTGAGCCCAAGTATAGCTAAAAGCAGGGGGAGCATCTTGAATGGGTACAAAAACACCTAATAACAAACAACCCAAAAGTTAAGGACAATCCCTCGTATGAGATACTACGTGTAGAATAAAAAACACAATAGGGTTGGAGCCTGGATAATTAATTTTATATAGGTAAAAAATCACATCGTTGAACAATGAGAGGTTCTCGACCAAAATTTCCGAAGTGGATTTGAAAAGACAGTATAAATCATGGGACCTATAGTGTAGAATTAGGCTTAAGGATTAGTAAATAGAAGAGGAATTTTATCAACAAAGAAAAAAACATTCACAAGCCATATTCACTCTAGTAGAAAACAATAATGCCACATAGAAAATTTCAACAAATAACAAGAAATCAAAATTCAAGTTTATTTAAAGCTCTATACATCGTGGCATAAAAAACTTGCAATGGCTCGACAAAGAACCAACACTCACAAACTATAGTGTGAATATAGGCATATAGGGGCAACCCAAGGAACAATGAGAGTATGTTTAGTTCAAGCTTAAGTTTCTTTAATCCTCATTGCTTTGTTATCTAAGCATACATCTTTAAGAGTTCAAGATTTAAATTGAGTACTCTCAAAGGGAAAAGTTAGTGTGAAATATAGATAAGAAGAGAAGGCTAGGAGATGTAGGTAAAAGCTATTGACATATTTGTAGTGGTCGAGATGCAAATGTGAGAAATATAGATAAGTAGAGAAGGCAAGGGAGATGTAGGTAAAATCTATTGACATATTTGTAGTGGTTGAGAGGCAAATGTGAGATTAATTTAACAATGTGACAAGTAATTGATACTTATAACCACATCATAATTTTATAATTTTTACATTTTACATTTTGCTTCTTATTAACATTTTTGTTTGTTTGTCATAGATGATAACATACATCATATTGTTTTTTGTTAGTCCCTACCCGTAAGCATAGACTATATGTTTCACCTCACCTAATTAGTTTGTCTAGTGATACAAAAAAAACAAAAGTATCTCTAAAGTTTGAGAAAAATAATAATAATCTATTTTTATTTATTCAATTTATTTTCATATGTGTTGAATTATGATTGTCCCATGGGCCTTGAAAAGACTATTTTTAGTTAAAAATAAGAAAATAAAATAAAATTTACATACATTATGAAAACTTTAGAAAGTTCATGAAATATTTATGATAGAGTGTTGTATTGTTATCACTTCAATGTTGTAGTACTGTCACTTCATATAGGAATTTTATATATATATATATATATATATATATATATATATATATATATATAGAGAGAGAGAGAGAGAGAGAGAGAGAGAGAGAATTAATTATATATATATATATATATATATATATGATAGAGTGTTGGGTTTCACGACGGTGGAGGGTAGCTGGGAGCTACCGGCCGCGTTAGGGGAGAGGTCGCTGCCAAACCTCTCTCTGTCACTTAATTATACGGAAAACGATGGAGGAAGAATTTACTCGGGTAAGGGTTTGAGTTTTTTATTCTGCCGCTGGCCGTTTTCTGTGTGGCGTCAGGGTTCTGGAGCCCGTGTCGGAGAAGTGGGGTATTGGTGGGATTACAGATGTGATCAGGGGTTGTTTTGGCTTCGGTGAAGGATTGGACATGGCAGCGTTTTCTGGTGTACAGATGGAGGCTTATGATGCTTGGGGAGTGCCAGGTGGAGGGCAGCTGGAGGGCCTGGAAGGTTTCTCATTGCTGGGGACTGGTGGTACTGTATCACCCGGTATGGGGCAGGTGAGGCCGGAATATGGATTAACAACCTCGGATTATTCGACATGCTCCCCTTGTGGTTTCTTGCCGGAAAATCTGGATAATGATGTACTGTCAGTGGATATCTTGGGTAGTCAGGGTTGGAGAGAGGCTGATGATTTCGTTGCACGGAACCTGGGTTTTCCGGTGTCAGGGTTACTGGAAGGTTCTGAAGCTGTGGTCGGAATTGAAAAGATTGTTGATGAGGGTGTGGCTCGTCTGGTTCAGCAGCCGATTGGGACGGTTGGAGGTGGTACTGGAGGGGCTGTGAGAGTGCCTCTAGAGATAAATGAACATCGGGGTTTTGGTAGCCCTACGACGGTTGCTGGGTCACAGCAAGCTCGTGTTGGGGTTGATTTGTGGGCCGGGGTTGCTCGTAAAGGACCTTGCAGGCGTCGAAAGAAAAGCTGGATTAAAACCCGCATTGTGGGTAGCTATGCTGTAGGCGAGGATATTGCCTGGGAACGAGTCCTTGAGATGTCTTGTTTGACGCTGGTAGGTAGGGTTATGGGCAGAATGTTTGCCCGTCCCACTGTGATGGCTTGGGTAGATTCACATTGGCGCGAGGTGTTGGGATACACACCAGAGGTGGATATGCTGCTCCGTGGGTGGTTTGCGGTGGTACTTCGTTCTGAGGATGATGTGCGCAAAATTTTGGACAGGAATTGGCATTTGAAACATAAGCCGATACTGTTGAAGCCCTGGCATCCTCTATTTGATGCGAGTCGGGAGAGAATTGATACGTCTCCGGTGTGGGTTAGATTACCGGGCCTTCCTCTGCAATTCTGGGATATACGCCATTTCCGTCAGATTGGGGATATTTTGGGAAACTTTCTGGAAGCTGATCTCTCCTATTTGAAGACGCATTCCAAACAAGTTGAGAGAATTTTGGTTAATTTAAATATTCGTGAAGGTCTGCCGGAGCACATAAATTTGGATTGGGGGCCAGTTAGCGTTTCTCAGATACTAGATTATGAGAATGTACCCTTCAGATGTCGTCGGTGCCATGTCTATGGTCACCCGGAGTCTGATTGTCAGCTCTTGGCCCGCCCACTGAATGGGGGGAAGCAAAACCCTTCTGGTATGGCTTTTATGGAAGAACCACTGGACCTGTTAAACAATGAGTCAGTGCTTGTGCGGATGGACTCGGATGGGGACCGGAATGTAGAGGTTTTGGAACTTGTTGGCCAGGATTCAGAAGCGGCACGGGACATTCATGGTGAAATCAATATTGCTACTAATGAGGACATCCCTGGATCTGCTTCAACGGCTGTGGCTGAAGTGCCAGGACCTTTCATGTCGGGTATTCCTTCTTTTTCTTTTACACCCTATGTACATCTTTATATAAATCGGTGCTCTATGGTCGGTTTTGATTGGGTTGAGGGACTGAAGAATTTATCTTTGTCGGGCCTTTCTGTGACTACTCCCCTCACTTCTGTGTCGTCCCCATGTGGGTGCTGTGGTTACACGGCGGGTGAACCTGTAGCACACATTCCTAATTTGCCACCCCTTCTTTTGGAGGACAAACTGACTATTGAACCGGATCCTGGGAAGGTGGATGTGTTTTCTGAGCCTTCTTCACCCGAATCATCTGCATCAGGGTATAATCTCCACTCCTGCACTAAAAATTCTGGGGGGGGTTTGGGAAAGACAATGGTGCCGGCCCGGAGGGGAAGGGGCCGTAGGTCTCACTTATCTAAGGCACAGAGCAGAGCCAGAATGGATCTTCGGGATGGGAAACAAGTTTCTATCGAGAGGGCACTTAGAGCAGTGAAAGCCCGGACGAATGTTCGGTAATGAAGATCATGTCCTTCAATTGTCGGGGTCTGGCTGGGCCAAAAAAGAAATCAGCCTTCATGAGGGTGCTTACTCTTGAACACCCTGATGTGATTCTGCTACAAGAGACATTAGGTTTAGGTATTATCATCAAGGAGAAATTGGAACATTGGTTGGCAGGATGGACCTTTGTGACCCTGGATGTTAGGGGTCGCTCTGGGGGGCTGGCTGTGGGATGGAAAAATTGTGCGATTAAACTGATTAATGCTTGGGGAATGGCTTCGGTGTTGGGAGCAGATTTTCTCTCTGTTGATTTGGGTACTCGCTTCACTGTGGTAAATGTCTACGGGCCCTATGTAAATAGAGTGCCTTTCTGGGATTCACTACTGCAGGATCCACTCTTAGATGGTGAATCGGTTGTGGTGGGGGGTGATTTAAACTTCACCTTAGGGCAATCGGAAGTTTGGGGACCATTAGCACATGTGGATCCTCTGGCAGGATATTTTCAACAGAAGTTGGTTCGTATGAATTTGTTGGATATTGAACCTATCAAGTTGAAACCCACTTGGAGGAATAACGGGAGCGGAGTGGCTCGGGTGGCAAAAAGACTGGACCGGTTCCTGGTGGCTAAACAGTTGGTGGACAGGTTTCTACAAATCAGGCAGTGGGTAGGGAGTGGTGGGGATTCTGATCACTTCCCTATCTTTATTGAGATCAGAAGAGCACCTGATAATCCACCAAGCTCACTTAAGTTTAATAAGAATTGGCTTAATGATGAGTCTTTTAAAAACCTCTTTCTGGACCTTTGGAGGTCGTTTGATGTGGATCATGATCATACTGGGGCATTTCAGTTCGCTGAGAACATTCATCGTTTAAAAGGAGCTGTTAAAACTTGGGCCTTTGAAAAGAAAATTAGGGACGATGCTGAGTTGAAGCTGATTGAGGTTGAACTACTTCAGATCTATGAGGGGGATGGAGGGGGTCTTCTGACTTTGGAATCCAAGGTTGAAATGGTCAGGTTGGAAGGCATAAGAAACAACCTTTTGATAGAAAAGGAGGAAACTTGGAGACTCAAGAGCAGGGCGATCTGGCTGGAATGTGGGGATGAGAATACTAAATTTTTTCATGCATATGCCAGGGGGAGGAAGGCGGTCAATACTATTTGGAGCTTGAAAGATGAAGCAGGAACTGAACATTTCGACTTTGAAGGCAAAGCTAGATGCGGGGTGGGTCACTTCCAGAACTTATTTAAGGCTCCAGTACAGGCCTCCATTGCAGAAGTTATCAGGATCGCTCAATTATTTCCACGGTTTGCTGAGGAGGAGGATAATAGGAGACTGATGAGGGCAGTTACTGAGGAGGAACTGAAGGAGGTCCTTGGTAGTTTTCAGAAAGACAAGAGCCCCGGGCCGGATGGATGGACTGTGGAATTTTTTATAGAACTGTACGAGATTGTGGGACTGGATCTCCTACAGGTGGTAGAAGATACTCGTTTGAATGGGAGGCTTCCTGCATGTTTCAATTCTACCTTTATAGCCCTCATACCAAAGACCGATAATCCGGTTACTCTCTCTGAGTTCAAACCTATTTCTCTGTGCAATTGTATTTACAAGATTGTGTCGAAGGTCATTGCTCGGAGACTCAAGGTATCACTCTCTGAACATATTTCAGCTGAACAGTTTGGCTTTCTTGAGGGACGTCAGATACATGAGGCTATAGGGGTGGCACAGGAAGGACTACACAGCATGAAGACTCGGCACATCAAAGGAGCTATTCTTAAAATTGACTTGTCCAAAGCATACGACAAGGTGAGTTGGATTTATATCCGGCTTCTTCTAACACATTTGGGTTTTGGTATCAATTTTATTAGATGGATCATGTCTTGTATAACTACTGTATCATTCTCTGTGTTATTGAATGGAGCTGCCACCCCCTTTTTTCATGCGGAAAGAGGCCTTAGGCAAGGCTGTCCACTTTCCCCACTACTTTTTTTGCTGGTGGCAGAAGGTTTGAGCAGGGCAATAATTGATGCTAAATTACAGGGGCGGTTTAAAGGCATCGGCATTGGGGAACGTTTATTTGTTACTCACCTTTTATTTGTGGACGACATCATCATCTTCTGTTCAGGAGATCGAAGGGATACTCGGACTTTGAAGGAGATCCTAGAACTTTTTTCTAAAGCGACGGGGATGGATATTAATGCTGATAAGTCCACTCTTACTACCCATTTGCTTCGACTGGATGAGGAACGGGCACTTGTTGAACACTTCCCTTTTAAATTATCTACCCTTGATGAGGGGTTGAAATATCTGGGATTCTCCCTTAAAGCAAATATTTATCTTAAGAAGGATTGGAGATGGATAATTGGCAAGGTGGAGAAAAGATTGAATGTCTGGAGTCACAAGTGGATGTCGCGTGCTGGTAGGCTGGTTTTGGTTAAGGCCGTTTTAGAAGCCATTCCCGTATATTGGATGTCCTTGTCTTGGATACCCAAAGGAATCCTGGAACAAATCAGGCAGTTATGCTTTAGATTCCTGTGGAGTGGTAAGAAGGAAGGACAGGTTACCCCTTGGGTCAATTGGAAGCGGATTGTTGTTCCTAAAGGACTTGGGGGCTGGGGATTAAAAAATATCTTTTTGTTTGCTCAGGCACTGGCAGCTAAGGGAGGATGGCTACTTATCAAGACTAACAGTTTATGGACCAGGGTTATAATAAGGAAGTATCTCTCAGATACTAGTCTGGATGAATGGATAAGGAGCCCTCGGAAATCACATACTGGGGGATCCGTGATTTGGAAGGCAGTGGTAAAATCCTTCTCACTGGTGGAGAATAACCTGGCTTGGAATGTGGGTAACGGTGAAAAGGTGAGAGTTGGCAGAGATCCTTGGATCGGGAGTGAACAATCACATTTGTTGCCCGAAAATGTTGTTCATACGCTGGAAAATAGGGGTATTATCACTCTTAATCAACTGGATTTTCAGCGACCAGATGAACCGTGGATTCAACATTGGAAAACAACGGATATGCTGGGCTTGGGGGATCCGGACGCTGTTTTACTGAATAATTACATCTATGGTTTGAATAGGGAATGCATACATCTCTCGGATCTGGAGGATGTACTGACTTGGGAACTTGATCCGGCGGGGAACTATACACCAAAGATGGGATATCTTGTACTTAGTGCAGGAGCAGCTATTCGGGATGAGGTCTGGTGGTGGAGATCATTGTGGAAACTTAAATGCCCATCAAAAAACAGACTTTTTATGTGGTGTGCTTTAGAGAATCGGGTGCCGACCTGGGATATTCTGCAGAAAAAGAAATTTCCAGGGCCCGGGCTGGTGTGCATTGTGTAAGATGGAATTGGAAACTGTAACACACCTCTTCATCACGTGCCCGTTCACTATTGCTGTATGGAAAGAATGTTCTAAATTGGTCGGTTTTGATTGTAGATGGGAAGGAACATCTGTTGGAGTTGCATGGGAGCGCTGGTGGAGATGGGCGATCAATAAAAAACAGAAGATTCTACCACTGCTGATCATATGGGGGATATGGCTGGCAAGGAATGGGGTTATATTTCAGGATAAATCGTGTACACCGGAAATTATATGTACAATGGCAGTGGGTCTTTATCTAGCATACCCCGAACATGAAAGGGCTACACAACAGAGACGTAACCTGGAAGTGGAGATTGACAGAACTTACCCATGGGGGTTTTTTGACGGAGCCACTAGCAATGAGATATGCGGTGGGGGAGCTGTTCTATATCTTTCCGTTTCTCACTATTTTACTATCACTATGGGTCTTGGAATGGGATCCAACAACTTTGCCGAAGTCATGAGTTTAAAGTTATTACTCATCTTTGCAGCTGAGAGGGGATTTACTAGGCTGGCGGTTTATGGAGATTCTATGAATGCTATAAATTGGACCAATAAAACTCAAGCCTGCAGAGTTCTTAGACTTGCAAATGTACTTCACACTATTCAGATGCTCAAACAATCCTTTGACATATTTATATGCCGGCATGTTTACAGGGAAAATAACCAAAAAGCGGACCAGGCATCCAAAGAAGGGCAGAACATGGATTTTGGCACTTGGAAAGTAGTCGAAGAGAATGATGGACAGAGAACCGAGTTCCTACTCAGACCTTTCATTGATGAAAACATTATATGATGCTGTTATATAGCTGAAAAACATAGTTTTAATTTCTGTTAAAAGTACTGATTTACGGAATCGGCATGAATGGTTTTTATATAAAACTTTCGAAGTTGTAATAGCAAGATAGTCCGTTGGGACAGAACCTTATTATTTTGGAAAATAGGGAAGCAACAATTTTTGCATTTTGAAAGAAGACGTAACAGTCTCATCAAGTGAACCAAACTTTTGGATTGGACAATTTACTGATACAGTGAATACTGATTGTAATTCTGATCTCCTTGGATGAATGGAATTATGCTTTTTTTCTTTTGAAAAAAAAAAAAATGATAGAGTGTTGTATTGTTGTCACTTCAATGTTGTAGTACTATCACTTCATATAGGAATTATATATATATATATATATATATAGAGAGAGAGAGAGAGAGAGAGAGAGAGAGAGAGAGAGAATTATATATATATATATATATATATATATAATTCCCTACCTATTCCAATCATTTATACAACTTAAATCAATATGTTTATATCCGTGAGATGTAGAACAGTTGGTGGCGGGGTATGGTTAAGATGCCCCCTAAGCGGAAAGGTCACCGGTTGTAATCCCGCGGATACCAAAAAATCCAACCATGTTAAGGGTTGGTGTGGTCCATGCAGGGTGCGATCCCTAGGTGATTTTGATGGCTTAGATGCTCCTGGTTCGTGGTAACTTAGCCAAAGGCAAACTTGCTAGTCAAGGAGGTTCCACCACTTTGCCAACAAAATAAATAAAACAATCCATATGTTTATATTGAAATAGTACCATTAATATTCTTAATATTCTCTTATGCAATCTTTAAAAGCAAAATATGCAATCTTTATATTTTGTGCTCTTTTTAAAATTTGAAAAATTCTCTCATTTCCCACTTTTTCATTTTAGTTTAATATAGTTTTTTAAATTAACTTTTAAACATATAAAAACATCAATAAACATAATTATAATTTAATATTTTTTAAATTAATTTGTGAATCTCTTCTCCTTTTAAAAAATAGTATGAGTTTTGGATTATGTATTATTATTTATAAAAGATGATAAGTTGCTTTATTATACCTGCCGAAGACAAGGATATTGCAATCCATTTATTTCAAAACTTTTTTATTTTTAATTTCTTTTGCTTTTGACAAAAAGATTTATTATAGTTTTTTAATAGTTTTGAAAAATATTTATATTAAATTAAATATATGAAAATTAAAAATTAATTTTTATAATTTTTAAATATCAAATTTCTAATTTGCGATTGAACAAAAACAATGATAAGACTATTTTTCCCTGCTTTGAAAACTATTTGTCAGAATTAAAAAATATATTAATATTTTTAAAATAAATATTATTTTGGAAATCGCCTTGTAACTCCACGTAACTCAAGTGAAGTACTATGCCGTAAAAAGAATGGATTGTCAGCATTAAATACGCCAAATTGACGCAGCATGGCACGGCAGGGTTGTACGTTAAATATTCCCGCTTATTAAAACAATATAAATATGTCTTTGCCTGGTCTTATGAAGACCTTAAAACATATGACACGCGGATTATACAGCATGTGATTCCCCTCAAAGAAGGTGCTAAGCCTTTTTAGCAGAAGTTAATAAAAGTACATCCAAAGCTGACAAAGCTGTACAAAAATCCGCTCATGCATGCGAAAAATGATCTCCTTCAGGTTTTTGGGGCTGTGTTGTCATGCTTTTCAGAGGCCTGGAAAATGGCGGCGAGCTCAGTGATTGACGTGTTATCTCTGCTAATTGTTAAGCTTGTTGGATGACATGGAATACAATTCGTGTTGGCATTTTCGTCTTGGTATCTCTGAGTTGTCAAGTTCTCAAATGACCTGATGAGTGCTACCCACGCTTTACCTTGATTTAATGATAGTAGACTTACTCTTACCCGTAAAATAATTTTGCTGACTGCGCTTTTGGTGATTCACAAACCCATACTATGCTCAACATTTTCTCTTTCCAAATTAATAATGATAAGTTTGTAAGGTAATGTGACGTCCCTTGCCGAAGCTTGAAATCCAACGATATCCATTCATTTATGTGTCGGATGCTCAAAACTAAGACACTCATCGCGTTGATATTTAACTCCTGCAACCTTCTGTCATGAAACAAACCTGAAACGTAAGCTTAGATTAATCAATTTAAAGTGAAATCTCATTTTTAATTGTAATTCTTTAAGTAGTGTTACAAAAAACGAAAAAGCTTCTTAAAGTCAATCAATAGTAGACAACATTATGTTGACTAAGCTAATTGCTCAGAACATATCTCTCTTATAAAGCATAGTTTAAATATTAGGCATAGTTTCTCTTATAAAGCCTAGTTTAAATATTAGGCATAGTTTAAATACTAGGAAAGAGATTTTATTATAAGGGAGGAAATTATTTCTAAACTATTTTGATCTTAATTTTTACTTTTGAGTTATATATAATTATTAATTAAATTTTTTTCAAAGAGTAGGTATAAGCAGCAATTATGATTTAATTTATTTTAATTTATAATTTAAATTAGATTTTTTTATTATGAGAAATTGTATTGATGAATTTGATATTTTTAAAATAGTTTAGTATTTAAAAAATGGTTTATATATTAATCATATTAAATATTGATGTCAAAACAAGACAAACAATTCAACAAACTCACATTTATTTATTTATATTGTAATTTATATTGTTTTTTTTCAAAAATAAATATATTTAACTTATTTAACTTCACTTTATATTGTTATTTTCAAAATTCACAATTTTAAAGATTTTTAGATATTAACATTTAATATGCAATTTCACAATTTTTAAGATTTTTAAATATTAACATTTGATATATATTGGCACCCATATAAAGCACTTTATATTACTATAATAATTTTTACTTCTTTATATAAAATTACTTGGATTTTATTTTTATTTTTAAATTAATTTCAAATAATTTATTTGTTTTTCTCTTTCTCTTTTTATTTAATTAAAAGACATGAACTACGTTGCACTTGTTTTTTATATTTTTCTTTTATCTATCTATTCATCTATCCATCATTTAATTCAGCCCAACATTGCAAGGACTATTTTTTTTTCACGAGAAAAAAAAAACTTTATTTATCATCATAATAAAGAAAGTTACATTCCATATTATATGGCAATAAAAAGTCCATGTAATCTGGCTATTAAAAGCCCATTCTCTGTAGCTATTCTACTTTTAAAAAAAACAACATTTAAACTCTTTCTCATCTTTGAGAAATACTTCATACACTAGTTTTACGTTCTCAAAATACTATACCAAACTTTCCAGTACATAAAAACCATTTAAATGGGCACTTTTCAAGAGTTCATCAAACTGAGGCATATTGCAAAAAACAATATTCCTATTCAGTTAAGGAGTCTACTATCTCCATCTCCACCATGAATTGTTGTTACATATATAGGATAGGACTTGGATAAATTTGCCAAGCCACCATTCATTCATTTAAGAGAGGCATATTGACAAGATTCTTGTTCGGAATAATCCTTATTCACTAACTCCATCTCCACCATGAGCCTGGGACCAATTCTGCTTGGGATTAATCACCATTTGCCTGGATCAATCTCTGATCCTAAAGCCGATCCAACATCAACCTGTAACTGACATCATCCTGTAACAAAATGTGAATTGACTGTATATAATGGAAATAAAGGGTGTGTTGAACTGTGTACTAGACCTCCTTTATATTCCAGAATTTTCCATTCTCCTTCCTTATTTAATCCTGCTTGTGATAGAGCATTTGCCTCTCCATTTGTCTCTCAGTAAATGTGATTGAATTTCATAGAGTCCATTTTGTCTTGTAAATATTTTATCTCTTCGAACAAGGGTTGCAGAGCAATGCTATGGCATTGCTTTTTTCCATTCATCCATTCTACTACAAGCATCGAATCTCTAAAGATTTGTAATTTCTTTATGCCTTTTTCCATAGATAAAGAAAATACTAGCTTTAAAGTGAATAGTTTAGCAAAATTATTTGTACCTTTCCCTATCCCTACCCAAAACTGGGTTTTTATGTATCTGATTGATATATGTCTCTGCTTGCTCCACTATGTTCCTTCTTCGTCGTTCCATCAAAGAAAACCCATGATACTTTCCTATCAATTGAAATTTCTTTATCCCAACACTCCTATTTTTCATTATGATGTTCTGGAAAGCAACTCCGAATAGCCACACAACATCTTGAACATAATTGGGGAGATATATATGTATTAGCAAAAAGCTTCTCATCCCGGGCTATCTAGATATGCCATGCTATAATAAGTGGAAGGCTTTTAAGCTCCTTTAGCTCATTCTTATGAGTCCAATTCCATAAGCACATGTTTGTTGTGGAACCTATCCAAGCACTTTTAATGTGCATAATTGCTTTGATCTCCTTCATGACTGAAGTTAGGAATCTACAATCCACAAACAAGTGAGTGTTTGTTTCCCCATTGTTGCAGCAAAGAACACAGAGTCTAGGACCGTGGATATTCCTCCTTTGCAACTATTCCCAAGTCAGTACCTTATTTTTTAGGATAAACCACATTGATATCTTTGCTTTTGGTGGACATTTAAATTCCCGGACTTTGCTCCACCACCATTCATGTTTGGTCTGAGAAATTAATATAGAATCATATCCCCGTTTTGGTGTATAAATCCCATGTCGAGAGATTTTCCATATTAATTCATCTTTTTTATTATTCAGTCTTATCTGAGATTTTGAGAGTTGTTAGTATACTTGTTCCATCTCCTAGCTTCTTCGTCTATGAACCCCAACCTTTCAACTATAGTCCAGCCTCAGGCCTTTGTTATTTCTCTGTTATAAATTGCGATTTGGTTGAGCTTGAAAATGCCCCAGAAGCACAATTGCATTATCATATTAAAAGGGAGAGTGTAATCATTAAAGATACTCGTACATGGGTCTTCACCAATCCTTATTGATTTTCCATCTCCTACTTTTCAAATGAGCTCTTTGCCTGTGGTATGGAAAGCTTGAACCATTACTTTCCACATCATTGATACATTGCAAATGGATTTAGAGGGGTTACGTATTAAGTCTAGGATTGAACCTGGATAATATATATTTCCGAAATAGAGTTGTCTGCCATATTCCTTCTCCATTTATTAGTCACCATACATTCTTTGTTGCTAATGCTTTAGAAAAAAGATGCAGATCTTTTAATCCCCATCCTCCATAAGATTTTGGGAGAGATAGTTCATGCCATTTGATCCATATTGTGCCTTTTTTATCCATTCGTCCGGCCCAGAAAAAATGAAATATGAGATTATTATTGAGTTTATTGTCCCTTTTGGAATCCAAGACATAGATAACCAATATACTGGTGTAGCATCGAGCATTGTTTTTGCGAGCACCAATCTTCCTGCTTTTGTTAACCACCTGAAATACCAATTATTTATTCGCTTTTCACATTTTTTATAAGCCATTACCAGTCCTTCTTTGTATATGATGCTGGTTATATACAAAATCCGAGGTATTTTAGTCCACTATCCAATTCAAAAGTAGCAAAGGGGAAAGATCATTTGAATTCCAGCCGTTATAGCTCTAGGATTCCTTCATAAGCTATAAAGGATTTATGTTCGTTGATCTTCATACCTGTACTTGCACAAAAAACCTTCAATATTGTAGAGAGAGGATTCATGTCTTGTATCGATCCATCGCTGAAGAGGAGTATGTCGTCAACAAAAAGGATATGTGTTAAGTAGAAGTTTCCACCGATGTTCAGTCCCTTAAGTCTTCCTAATGCCTTTGTTGATGCAATTTCTCTGCTTAGGCCGTCTGCTATTAGAAGAAAAAGCAAAGGTGCTAAAGGGCACCCTTGTCTTGTACCACAAGAAGATCTGAAAAATCTTGTAGCCACTCGATTGATCAAAATAACAAAAGATACAGTTGTTATGCAGCACATAAACCATTTAACAAAAGAGTAATCAAACCCCAGCTGCGTTAGCATTGATCTCAAGTAAATCCAACTGACCTTGTCATAGGCCTTTGATAGGTCTATTTTGACCACCACTGCCTTTAGTTTTTTAGTTCTTATTGAGTGTAAACCCTCTTGTGACAACCCTATTGCATCATTAATCTGTATCCCTGGCAGAAACCCAAATTGTTCATATGTTATAACTACTACAAGAAAGGGTTTTATTCTGGTGGCTATTAATTTTGCTATGATCTCGTAAATAGAGTTGCATAAAGATATAGGCCGAAATTGTTCAAAGGAATCATGTTTATCATTCTTTGGAACAAGTGTTAAGAGGGTTGAATTGAATGCTGCTATAATTTTCCCATTTTTCCTAGACTCCTCTACTACTCTAAGTAAATCCTAACCCAAAGTCTCATAAAACCCAATATAAAATTCAATTGCAAACCCGTCAAGTCCAGGACTTCTTTCTTTTTTCAAAGATTGCATTACATCCTATAGCTCTTTTTCAGTTACTTCCTTCATCGATATTTCATTATCTTCCACTCCTGCAATTTTAGGGAATTTTTGAGAGATACCTACAACCTCCTCTATCCTTTCGGATTCCATAGGATTAAAAAGTTTTTCAAAGTATTTTACTCATGTTTCTGCGATACCTTCATAGCAATTGAAAACCCGACCCTCCTCATTCGAAATTTACCAGATAGTATTTGTATTTCTCCAATTATTGGCATACTAATGAATTTTTTTTGTATTCTCATCTCCTTTCGAGAGCCATATTGCTCAACTTTTAAGTCTCTAGTCTCCCTCCTTGTATTGTAGTATTTTCCTTTTCCTCTTTTCTAGTTCCATAATAGTGTTTTTTGCTTCATCAGTTAGAAACCCTGCTCCTTCTTTATCAGACCAATCCTTCAAATAATTTTCAATATTTTCCAAGTCTTGATCTTTAAACTTCCTTGTCCTATGAAACCTGTCACGTCCCCTCCCATCGATCCAACGCAAGGAAGGGAACATGAATGCAGATCTTGGGTTTTTTATCAAAAACTCAGTCGATTCGTTAGATTCATACAAATAAAACAAATGTGTGTAGATGTAAATCAAAATAACATGCACAACGGAATTAAACTATCCACACACATTTCTCATGCATACATTCAGTAAAATCATAACAATCAATACATTGGAAAATTGAATACACAGAGATAGAATACTTATCTTCATTGTGAAATTGTCCCAAGAAGCTAGCTATGTCGCTGCAACGTTCCATCTAACCATAGGCCAACGTTCCATGTATATTCTTAGCTAGGGTTACATAATACTCATTTGTGGGGTTGATGTTTGGCCAGCACACATGCTGCTCCACAACATCAAGTAGTTAATGCCCAACTAGTTCACCGACTGGATTTACCAAGCATTGGTGGTGCCAAACCAATCCCATACCTGGTTTTCCCTCTCCATTGCCAAGCCAACACATCCGTCTGGATCATCAACCAATGGAAGGAAACTGCACCACAACCATTTCTAGGTCAAGGCTCTACTACGGAGCCATAGGCATCTCAGGGTTTCAAGTCAGTCTTGGTACCCCACCTTACTGCTAACCCAATAGAGATTTCATGCCTTCATCAATATCACCACACCTTCACACATCACAACCCTTCATGCACATATCAACTCTTCATCCACACAAGGACGGGCACTCCTTCTCCTATGCAAACCGGTGGTTCCCTCTAGGAACTCTATAAGTGACTTTCTTGACTGCAGGCTAGCATGAACCCATAATACCCACTCACGCTACACAAGGATGATACGCCTTTTCTAGTACACAACTCCTCGGGCCTATCCATCCCTTCTAGTGTTCTTTAGTGTGAGCGTAGAAAGGTTACCAATGCCCGTACAGTCCTCTTGAGTACCCTTTCTTCACTTTTCCTCTTAATGTGCAACACCAAATTCCATCTGTGTAAGCTGACAACACAAGAAGGATAAGCAAACTCATCGGTATTGCTGCTCTAACATTGTAACCATATTTCATAACATTCACTATCAAATATTGAAACACCAGGAATGCATCCATTCCCTTAGTGTGTAGTCAATATTGACAACCCTAACATAACCCAACACACGAAAGGTATGCATCCCTTTCTGATGTGAGCCATGTAAGCCCTAGTCACACTCAAGCAGTCTGGAATAATAATGAAATAATAAAACATGCTCTGCATATTAAATCTAATAACCAGATGTGTATATTCTTAGTTATGGTTACAGAATACTCATCTGTTCTGCAGATGTATCTTTTCTCCATTTGTGAAGAATGGGGGCTCCCTTCTCTGAGTCAACAGTCCTTCGGTTTGCCACCCCAATCTTTTCACATTCCATAACCCACATGCCTTCTTGGCATAATTTTACAATCTCACTCACATGGTTTTCCAACATGCAGTGCAACTGAGATACTATCCAAATTTACAATGGTGTTTCACCCGAAACCCATTTCCAAAGCATGGGATCCTTCCCATGGAGTTTGGCTTCTACAGGCCATCACACATGGTCTTCTTGCAAGGTGTCTTCCTAACACACTCCTCAACAACCAAACAGTCAGCAACATTTTTTTTTATTATAACTGAAATGGGTAATTTTTTTTATAAAAATGTAAAAAATGAGTTGTGGCTGAAGCCAACTAGCTTGTTACAGCGATCAAATGTTCAGCATAGTAATGTGAATAAGGATTACAAGCTTCAAGTGAAAAAATAAGAGTCAAAATGCTGCTCTTTAAAAAAAAATTAGGATTATACATAATGCATCATAACTCTATTGTTTCATTGATTTCCAGAAAATGAATGCTGTATTACTGTTCTTTATGCTCCATGGTTCTTTGCACTTGATGCTCCATGTTTTCTGTGCGAGTGAGATTCAATTTACTTCTTCTTTCTTCAAGTATGAATCTGCTTGTATTTGTTCAACATGATACATGTTTTCTTTTTCCAAACTATGCCATGTGAGGCCAAACTACGCCATGTGTTAATCAAGTATTCAAATGAGAATACGATACAGAGTGTTGTTCTTTCAGTTATATCTGGAAATATACAGAGTGTTGTTCATTCAATTGTTTCCAGAATTCTTACAGAGTGCTCCATAAAAATTTCATTCATTAATCTCCAGAAAATGATAGTCATAAGATTGGTTTTTCGATGTAGAGAAGGATTACGCAGAGTGTTTCATGCTCCAGGCTTCTTAACACTATTTGTTCCATTGTTAATCTTTTGCCTGTATTTTTTTATTTTCTCTCTTATGCATGAGACGAGATCTAATTCCATGTCTCTACATCAACGCAGGTATGATGCTTAAGGGATGTGATGGTGGCTGGTTTCTTCATTGGAGAATTCAATTCTTCCAGATTCTAATCTTGATCCAGCTTTTTCCTCCGTGTCTGCTTTGTAATTTAGCTCTTGCAATATGTGGAAAGCTCTGAAGTGAGAGAATGAATTTGCAATGTGGTGAATTCGATCCACGGTCCTTTTTAGTGCCAGATTGTTGAACTTTGTGTCTGAGTTAAGGGCTTTGACGATTATGAGGGAGTCCTCGAATACTTGTAATCTATCAATTCTCATTTCTTTGGCAATTTGACATCCTTTTAACAGAGCTAGTGCCTCTGCTAAGTTATTTGAGCGTTCTCCTAACCCCCATTTGTATATGATTCTAGGTGTTCCCTCCTTGGCTAGCAAAACTCCTCCTGCTCCTACTACACCAAGGTTTCTTCTAGATGCGCCGTCAAAAAGAAGGCTATCCATATTTTGCTTGTTTCTCCAATCTTGAAAGTCAGAGTCAAGGAGTCTAATTTGCCAGGACGGTCGGTGATGAGCTCGATGATTCGTTTTACTAGGGCTTGGGACTGTGGTTCCAATCCAGTTTACTTCTTTATCGCTGAGTTTTGAGTCTATCTTGATTTTGGAGGAGTTCAGGCATTCAAGGAGTAATCCTTTGGCTTGTCCGGCAACTTGGATGGGGGAAAAATAGTATCCTGAAAAATTACTTTGTTTTGAGCAATCCATATTTTCCAGCAGATGAATTTGGGGATGGTGACCTAGATTTGAAGCCAGTCCTTGGAAAGGGGAGAGGGATAGGTGGATCTCCAGTTCTTAAACAGGAAGGTAGTGGTGTTGAAGGTTGGAAGAGTTATATCCAGATTGTGAAGCATGTAGTTCCAAATAGTTGTTGAGAAGTGGCATTCCAAGAAGAGATGATTAATCGTTTTGGAATTTTTGTGACATAGAGGACACCAATGTGGCCCAGCTATTCCTCTTTTGGTGAGATTTTCTCCGGTGAGTATCTTCCAATGAATGAGAGTCCAAATAAAGAAAATAATTCTGGGAAGTCCAAAGGGGTTCCATACAATCTTCCAAATACTTTTTCGTGGAGCTTCATGTGATTGGAGAGTGATGAAGCCTAATTTAGTGGTGTAAACTCCTTTTGAACCCCATCCACATTCATCTTTGTCTCGGAGATGTGAGGGGGCGCAACCTTTCATATTTTTGACGAGGAGGGTCCTGGAAGATTCCAGATTGGTAGGGGATGGGAGGTTCTTCTAGTTATGCCAAGTTCCTGAGGTGTTCCATAAGCTGAAATCATTCAACGTGTTGATGCCATGTTGTTGGAGCCAAAGAGCGATATCATGAAGATTTTGTAGCGGATCGTTCCCCATAATTTTATCAGAAAAAAAGATTGATTTTTATTCCATTACCAAGAACCCAGTAAAGTTTTTGTATGAAGAAGTCCCAAGATGCTTTGCACAATGTCCAAACTGAAGATCCTTTGGAAGTGGGCTTGCTATCAAGGCATCTTAGGTTGTTGCTGTTGAGATATTTTTTCCTTGTCAATTGACTAACTCGGTTCTGTTTGTTATGCAGGATTTGCCAAAGAATTTTTTTGCCCATTGCTAAGTTTGCTTGAAGTGGATCACGAATATGAAGGCCACCCGAAAACTTTGATTGCTTTGTAGTGACCCAGTTTACTAAGTGGATTTTGTTTTTATTATCATTTCCTCCTGTCCACAAGAATCCTCTCAGTAGTTTATTGATTTGTTCAAAGACTACTTTAGGAGCTCGCAACATGGAGGATTGATATATTGGCAGGGCTGATAAAACAACTTTTACCAATATCATTTTATCGGCTTTATTGAGCCAATGACCTCCCCAATTTCTTATTTTAGACTTGATCTTGCTGATGGTTTCATCACACATTCCATAATTTGTGTGTCTTTGAGTGATTGGGAGGCCCAAGTAGATAAATTTATCCTAGTGTTTGTGAACTTTGATTCCTAGGATGGTACCAATATTTGTTGCAGAGGCGTTGTTCAAATTCCAGCCGTAGACAACACTTTTCTGAAGATTAATTTTTCCTCAAGAGGCGTTGCAATATCAGGTCAGATTTTGCTTGAAATTTTGAGCTATGATGGAAGAGGCTCCTCCTAATAAGAGAGAGTCGTCAGCAAAGAGGGTGTGGTTGAGAGGCAGGGAATCCAAGGCAAGATTGAGGCCAGGTAGGGAGCCAGTGAAGAGATCAGAATTCAATTTATGGCTGAGTGAGTCAGCCATAAGAATGTAAAGAAAGGAGGATAAGGAGAATCCTTGCCAGATTCCGCGAGTGGCTTGGAAGAAATTGGTGGGACGACCATTGACCAAGGGGGCAATCCAAGGCCCTTTTATGCAGGATGAGATCCATCTTATAAAGGTTTCTCTGAATCCAAACTTTTCCATGACTTTAAAAAGAAATGAATATTTGACACGATCAAATGCATTGGCCATGTCGAGTTTGATTAACATACCTTTTTCCTTTCGAATCTTGCTGGAATGGATGGCTTCTTGTACAAGGATGACATTGTCAAGGATTTGTCTTCATTCCAAAAATCCTCCTTGATTGTCTAAGATGTTTGTTGAGAAGGGGCTTCATTCTGTTAGCTAGCATCTTGGAGATAATTTTGTATGATGCGTTGCATAAGGAGATAAGGCGAAATTTGCTGAAGGAGCTGGGGTTCATCTCCTTTGGGATAAGTGCAAGGAAAGTAGAATTGGTACAACCACCAATCTTTTCTTTTGCGTGGAAACTCTTGACCATTCTCATGTAGTCGGTTTTGATATAATGCCAACAAGCTTTGTAAAAATGAATTGAATAGCCGTCAGGACCAGGCGCTTTGTCAAGATCGAAAGATTGAATAGTATGGATGACTTCTTGCTCGGTGAAAGGCTTGAGCAGAGCAATGTTGTCCTCCCGCTTGATGATGTTGGGGATATGCTCGAGGAGGATTTGCTCTCCATCTTGCTCTGCGTTGTCATTCTCTGTGTAAATATTGGAAAAATGGTCTTGTGCAACAATTTTAATATTCTCGTGTCCCTTGACAGTCAAGCCGTCATCAATTTTGATTATGAGATGTAATTTGTTTGTTGTCTGCCTTTAGTTTGCTTATGAAAGTAAGATGTGTTTCTATCCCTGGCTTTGAGCCAAGTGCTCCGGGATTTAAGTCTCCAAAACTCCTCTTCATTTTGGAAAGCTTGGTATGCCTTAGTCTGTTGCTCGACTTTTTGCTGAAGCGTAATGTTGTCCGTTGGATGTTCATCCTGTAGTAATTGGGTGGTTTCTAATTCATCGATTGCCTTTTTCCTAAAATTCGAAGGTGGAGGAAAATTGGACTTGGCCCATTCTTTTAGAGCTTTTTTTGTTGTGTTGAGCTTCTGCTCCCAAACAAAACCGGGGGATCCAGAGACAGGCACCTTCCAAGATTTATCCAAAATGTCCCAGAAACTAGCGTGGTCCAGCCATTGGGGATTGAATCTGAAGGGTATCGGACTGAGATTTTTCGTTTTCTTGGAAATGAAGCTAGATTGGCTTGTGATCTGAAGCCAAGTTTGCCATTATTTTTGAAATGGTAGTTGGTCCGTCTGTCAAGAGACTGCTTTGGACGAGGAACCTATCAAATCGAGCCATTATATTTCCTTTGCCCAAGCGCTTGTTGGACTAGGTGTAAATCCCTCTCTTAGGTTTAATATCAAGTATATCCCATCTTTGGATGAGGGCTTCTACTTGAGATCTGAATAAATCCTTCCCGATGATGCCTCCCTTCTTTTCAACTGTGGATAGAGTGATATTCATATCTCCAGCTAAGATTAGATTATGTGGAGCATATGCATCAAGGAAATCTTCGAGAAAGTTCCAACACTCCTTCTTTTCAGAGTAAAGACTAGGGACATACATGTTGAAGAGTGCAATCTGATTGTTGCTTTGGATATGAATAAGCTCAGTGTAGATCCAATGCTGGGTGACATAGGAGCTGTGCAATTGGAAGATATCATAAGACCACAAGGTTGCTAGGCCACCGGAGGCCCCTCTGGCACTTACAACAATTCCAGAGTTTTTCTTCCATTTTTCTTTTCCAATGGCTAAGACGATCTTATCATCAAGTTTGGTCTCTTGGAGTAGGAGGATGTTAGGCATGTCAATTTTTTGGAGATATTTGTATGCTTCTATTTTGCTTGGACTGCCTAAACCTCTGCAATTCCAAGAGACCAGCTTCATTATCTACTATTGTAGGTGGCGAAGGGTCCTCCTCCTGTCGAGTCTCCTATTTTCTTTCCTGCTATTCTGGCTCGGGTGTTTCTGCTGAAAGCCATGTCGATAGTTGCTTGAGATCCTTGAGTTTTCTTGTGTCCTGCTTCTTCTTCCCTTAGATCTTTGCTTGTTTTTCGTCCAAGCTTTTTGGATGATTTATCGAATTGTTCTTTTGAGGAAGCGGGGGAGGTTGATAGGATGGATTTTGTTGCATCGGGGTAGGATATTTTTTTCCTCTTAGGGATTGGGGTGTTTTGGGGATGAAGATCTTTCGAATCTTCGTGAGTTTGGGGTGTTGGATGAGCCTCGTGTTGCTCAGGAATTTCTCCTTCTTCTGGGGTTTTTGAGGTTTCTTGGGTTTTTGGCATCTCAAGAACTTTGTATCTATTCCTGCTATTGGTGTCTATGGGATTTTGATGATAATCGTCTCTCTTGGAGCTTTGACCTTTTGATGAAGCTTTTGGTCCAGATCTAGTGCTTTTTTGTGCGGCTATCCATTTCTCTTTTTCTCTTCCTGCCTCAGGATCTATGGGCTTCTTCTTGCATGATCGAGCGAAGTGTCCATATTCATGGCAATACCTACATTTGAAAGGGATTTTTCCGTAGTCTAATTCCAGAATGTGAGTACAATCTGCCACTTTGAGGTTTATTGCTTTAGGGAGTCCAGGTTCCATATCTACTTCAACGCAAATACCTGCACATTGGTACTAATCTTTTCGGTCTGCTATGTCTATGTATTTTCTGAGAGTGTTCCCGATGGCTTATAATGATTTTGAGTTCCAGCAGTGAAGGGGAAGATGCGGGAGTCTTACCCAGACCGAGACTGCAGATGGAATATCTTGAGATGGATCGAAGTCCAGATTCCATTTGTTCATGTATAGTCCTTGTGGCACCATGAAATATGGTCCATTCTTGAATATTAACTCGTGGTCTTGCTTGTTTTTTTAAATGAATGCGAAGAATCCTTTCCCCATGAAGTAAGAGTTTATTTCTTCGGAGATCAGTGGTATCCAGTTCTTCTGCACCCAATTTTCAGTGGATTTTGGAGAGGGCCATAAGCCTGTGAATTGGCCTATCAGTCCTCAATCCGAAAGGTTTAGCGTTGTTCTGCAAGGTTGTTCTATCGGCAAAGCGATGATTGGGATCTCATCTATTTTCTTCACAAATTTCTGTTGTGAAGCAGAAATGGGCTTTTTCCCCTATGCAACAACTAGCTTCAAGAAATCTGGCAGATCGCAGGGGAGCGGAGGGCCTCCTCCCGAGGCCATAGGGAGGTGGTCAAGCTAGAGAGTAGTAGGATCGCATACTGCTCAGCTAGCACGTGATCGACAGCTCAAAGCTCTACACTTTGAAGGCTGCAAAGCCCCTCGTTCATCCCCGACTACAAAGCTTGAGTGCACTCGTTGACAGCACGTTGATGGTTGCTCGAATCTGCACGTCTCGATGGCTGTAGTGCACTCTTCACAACAGTCATCAACATTTTAACTATCAAATTCAAATCTTATTTCCCTAATCAGTCAATGGCATTAATAATTAAATTCAAACATGAATTTACAATTCTGTCTCCTACATGAATTGATTTGTTTAACCATGAGGCCATCCTCATATTGTTTGGCTCTTGTAAGTGGTATCACTCTGTCCATTATGGTTTTACACTTGCTATCATACATGAACATCCACTTACAACATATCCTCCTGACATAATTCTAGAGAAGCCAAACAACCATTAGTAATTATTAGCAAAATTTCAAGCCTGAAATTTACAAATATGTTACATGCATAAGTTAAATTTCACAACCATGAGAACCTTCTCATAACCTTTGGCTTTTGCACATGGTAGATCCCGGTCTTTACTACGGACTTATCATCATTGCCATACTCAAGACATTTCTGCCTGAAATCTGAAACTTTCAATCAACCAAACATGTTGTCAGTATCTATGCAAATAATCGTCTCATTGCTACAACAATCACTAAAGTGATCTGAGAATTATAACACTCAATAATTCAAACACTTTCAGCTGTTAACATTTGAAATGCAATGAAATATATATATATATCTATATATGCATCATTATCATAATAAAATTGCAAGACACGGTCTCATTATCCCTGCAATTTAAATAAAAACTCCAATATTCATTACTTCGCAACCATATTCTTTTTATGCAACTTTGTCCTTTCGACAGAGCACGTAGACCATCAAACATGACTAACTTCTTCATGCAATTTTCTCCTGCATTCATAGCAGCTCGTGAAATGATCCCATAATTACCCTTAATTCATCATTTCATCTATTATCTAATTGCAATGAAACATACATAACACAGCCATGCATTCACACAATGCATCTTAACATATGCATCCACACATGTAGGCATGCATAACCTTAATAGGACCATCTACCCTTGCATGCTTTGATTATTAAACTCATAACCAACGCACATGCATGACGTTCTTTTTCATGTGAATGCATTGAGGTTTCTAAGCAACTATAGGGTGTAAGGCTCCTTGCCTTCACTTACCCACACCTCACCATAATCGGTAAGATGACATTCACATTCAGGCACTCAATACCACATGCAAACCGAATCGACATGGTTTAAACATAGTTGAAGGGATCTTACCAAATCCTCTTTCAACATTCATGCAATTGACACAAATAACCATTACCTTCATGGTTGTCATTAACATCGCTTGATGTTACCTGATCATTGGGCCTCTTACCAAGGCTACACAGTCCTTTTTCCAACCTTTTGATCATGAATCATTACTCTAGCCTTCCCTCTCAAGGTTTGTTGGTCACATGCTGTGACTTCTTTGCATTTTCAGTCATGCTTATATGGTCTAATTCCTACAACCATTGTCAACAACATTAATTGTCATCAACCATAGTCAATACCATTAATGGGCTACTGCATGTGTAACTTCACTACCTTTACCCATATGCAACATCATTCTCATGCATAAGCAATTCACATGCACTATGCGATGACTCGTTAATCATGCCCACTAATTCATATGCATTTAATCTACTACTCTCTTGCATTTCCAACATCCCTATACCATAATTTATATGCATGACAACTTCAGAATTATAAATACAATATCAAGAGGGTAGTGGAGGGATTCTCCCTTCCAATTCCCCATCATAGCATGGAATTCCTTTTCCTCATCATAGCCGATCCAATTTCATGGCTTTTTAACAAGCACGCAAGGAATCATTAGCTATGATCTTCTCACCAAGTAACAATTCAATACATATACTTTTGTATAACATTCCTACTTGCTACTTTCCAAGCATGTAATTCTTATGCTATAAACAGAAACAATTTAAGGTGAGAAATTTCCCTCTTATCAACATTGTCTTACTACTGCAATTGCTTTCAAAAAATATGGCCAAGTTCAACTTGACCTTTCTTAACTTCCCTGCACTTATTACCACTGCAATTGATTCAATTCCAACTCCATAAGGAGTCTTTTCAAGGTCCACTATATACCCTTGCACCTTATTCAACTATGAGACTTCCTTTCCTTTCTTATGGAAACATTTGCCACAATTTTGAACCACACAATTGATTCACACATGGAAATGCCTCATTACATTCTCAGAAATACACAAAATAATTTCCATGCATAATGGAGACAATCCATATTGACAATTTCTGTCAGCCACAAAATTCTCTTCACAATCAATGACTGTCTCTGGGGGACGACGAGGGTCAAGGGGGCTTTCCCCCTCGTGGCTTTCAATTTCGTGCAATCTGGCACATAAATTCCATGGCATTTTTCAATTCCGGGCACTTAAAAAATCCCTTGTAAACTGCTCAAATTTCCTGTTTCGGCAGACTTTTGAATTCCCCTCCGACCTATTTTGGCAGACTTGGCCTTTTGTCTCTGATTGAGGCACTTATCAATTTGATGCCGACCTGTTTCGGCGGACTTATCACTTCTTCTCTGATTGACGCACTTCCCATTTCTCATCGACCCGTTTCAACGCCGATCGGTGCGATTTCCATTTCTCGCCGATCTGATTCGGCGACCTTTCTGGTTTCTTGCCGACCCATTTCGACGACTTATCCAATTCCTCGCCGATCTCTTCATCGGTGAAGTTTTCAATTTGTTGCCGACCCATTTCGGAGCAACTTTCAATTTTACGCCGATCCATTTCAGAGCAACTTTCAATTTTACGCCGATTCATTTTGGCGACTTATGACTTTTGCGTCAACCGTTTCGGCGCAACTTTCGCTTTTGCGCCGAAACGCCTTTTCGATGATCCTTCCAATTTTCTATTGACTGTTTTGGCGCACTTCCACTTTGTCGCCGACCGTTTCGGCGCAATTTCCAATTTCTCGTCGATTCGCCAGACTTTTATTTTTGCGCCGAAACGCCTTTTCGGAAACCTTCTTTCTTTCTCGCCTAAACATATCGACAACTCTCCCAATTTCTCGCCGATAGTTTCGACGGACTTTCCAATTATGCATCGACACACTTAGGCAGAAAACTCAAAAACAGATAGAAATGTTTTTAAATTTTTGAAATTTTTGCTGAGCAAGAAGCACGCTTACCTCTGCAAGTTACCTGATTGGGCCCATATAGGCCCAATGTTGCAACCTCGTGCTCTGATACCAATCTGTCACATCCCCTCCCATGGATCCGGCGCAAGGAAGGGAACATGACACCAAAGTCTGGGGCTTTTACATAAAATCAGCCCGATTCATTAGATTCATACAAATAAAACAAATGTGTGCAGATGCAAATCAAAATAACATGCACATCGGAATTAAATTGTCCACACACATTTCTCATGCATACATTTAGTAAAATCATAACAATCAATACATTGCAAAATTGAATACACAGAGATAGAATACTTATCTTCATTGTGAAATTGTTCCAAGCAACTAGCTATGTCGTTGCAACGTTCCACCCAACCATAGGCCAACTATGCTCATTAATCTCTCAACATAGTTGCCACCCCGAGCTGGGCATGATTTCTACAAGGAAAAGGGGACTCTCAATGTCAACACAGCCCAAGCAAACATCACATCTAAGCCAAGCCAGTCCACAGTTGGGTTTATCAGGCCAATGTGAATGCTTCTATTTTTGGATGCTTGCACTCAAGCTCAATCCAAAACAATGGATACCCAACCCATACACAACAAGCTCAATTATTGGGCATGGATACCCATTTTTAACAATGGGATCTACAAACAGGATGTCCATGGGTTTTCCCCAATCATGGCACAACAAAACGACTTATGGGGAGGGAAAAATCGACCGCAGGGGAGCAACTTGAATTTCCCACAGATATAGGGGCATTTAAAATGGCGAAAACGACCTCCCAGGAGGCCCAAATCAGATTTCTTTTCTTCCCCACAGCTCTGCAACACAAAAACACCCTCTTCCCAGGCATAAAACCAAGGTAGCACTGGAAGAACGTGGAGGAAAACGCCTCGGAAGCTCAGGCCGTGTGAGGGACCCAAGACAATGGTGAATAAAAAATGGCTTGGGGAGCAAATTTGTGGCTCCTTTCTTTCCCAGGAAGCCAAACACGTTTTTCCAAAAACTGATGGCTTGCCCATACCCAAATTTGATAGCCATACCTCTCCATTCCCCAAGGCATTAACTACCTCAACCAACTCTTGGAAGAAATAAATGACTGGGTACAAAATTCAACATGGGTAATTGAGGGTTTATGGGTTCTCTCATTGACAATTGGCTTGACTTGATTGGCTCCAAGGGTTTGGATATTTCTCTCCCAATTCCTTGTAAAAATCATGCCCCCATCTCTTGTTGCATTGCATTGCATAGCTAGTTGTGGGTATTGTATTAAAATGCATATTTACATGATATTTGCAATTTCATTGTGCCTGGATAGCATGCAAATCATATGCATCACTAAATCGATGGCGGGGCCTTGGCCTTGAGCTCCTCACCACGATTTTATAACAATATTACATCATTTACATTTTAATGTAATGGGGTCAAAATCGGGATATTAAAAAACCATTATAAGGAGACATATTTTGCACGCTTCAAATTGTTTAGGAATTGGATGGCGGTTGATTCTCTATGAGAAGAATTATAAAGAATCCAAGCTTCCTTGTTAGAGTTAACAACTCATTATCTTCTAGCCATAGGGAACTGAACTTAAAAGGAGCCAAAGGTTTTACTCCAACATATGCTATTTCCAGGTAAATTGGATAATGGTCAGAATCGCCGCCGACTCCAACATTATGAAGAAAACGGAAGGGGGAATCAATTAAGTCTTCACTAACCATAAATCTGTCCAAGCATTTAGTAATTTTGCTCGGACCTGTATGCCTATTGCACCATGTCGGTTTAAGTTTGATAGGATCAAAATCCAGTAGTTCAGTTTTGATTATGAGTTCAATGAAGAAATCCAAAAGACAATCTTTCTGAGCTGATGGTCCCGAAACCTCATAATTTCCTAGGGAGAAATTGAGATCTCCTCCTAAATTTAAACTTTTATGTTTAAACCCTCCTTTTTCTAGCATCTTATTCAATAAAGAAATTCTATCCAAGTAAGGGCCATAGACATTCATTAATGTAAACTCCTTCCCTAGGTCTAATGAAAAGACAACAATACATAAAATTGAATCCATAGACCAAGCATTTTTAAGGGCCACACTTTGAGTTTTCCAACCTGTAATTAGTCATATAGAGTTTCCTTTTGCATCAGTATAGCTAAACTCCCATCCACTAAGAACTTTCTTTAAACCCTGCATAATTTTTTCTCCTTCACTCATTGTCTCTTGCAAAAAAAAAACATCTGGTTTCTCTAACTCTACTAGTCTCTTAATGTCTAATTTCTTAGAGGGATTAACCAGCCCTCGACAATTAAGAGAGCATAGTTTCATTAGGGAACCCTAGTCAGGGATTCCTCTGCTCTAAGCATCCCAATTATAGATTTCTGCAAACCATAAGCAATTTCCCACGATGCATTTTCCTGAGCTTTACGTATGAGAGATTTCCTTCCTTTTCCCCCAGATTTGTAAAGATCAAGAATCATTCCTAATCCTCCAGAATCTCCTCTAGGAGTAAAAACTGAAATGGCTTTCCCAGATTTGAGTTTTAGTCTGTAATTAGTATCCTTCTCAAGAGTAGTCTGAGTATCTTCAATTGACACCATTCGGGGAGACGATTCCAAGAGAAAACCTTATGAAAGACTTTGATCAATTGCTGACTATTAAAAGAGAAACCCTACCTTTAGAGAAGTTTTAGCTTCATCTCTGGGAGGGACTGATAGCACTTGGGCATTGGAAGAAACCCCAACAATTAAGGAGTCTATAGAGACTGCATTGTCTTTTTGAGAAAAAACAAAAGCTAAGGGAGAACCAAAAGAGGGTTTGCTTATTGGAGAATTCAAAGGAGTATTCTCTATTCTTTTGCATTCCTCTTCCTTATTTATCTTTTTTGGAACCGTCTCTAGGCTAAACGAAAATTTCCCTGAATGAGCATGACCTTTCTTGGACTTCGAGGATCTTCCCCCCCTGATTCTTCCACACATATCTGTTGAACGAAAGAGTACATTCTTCCATTAGATGTCCATAACTATGACATCGAATACATCTGAATGGAAGTCCTTGATAGTCTAAAACCTGTGAGTGAGCCATATTCCCTTTATGTATTATAATGAGTAAGAAAGACCTTCCTCGATATCACTATTAACCAGGATTTTAGCTAGAACCATTCTATCGAATTCCAAATGAGATTTATCCACCTCTACAAAGGTTCCAAGAGAGTTCCCTATGACTTTGAATATGTCTTCCGACCATAATTCAAACGACAAATTTGGCAATTTAACCTAGACCGGGATATTATCAAACCTTTCTATCTCAACATCAAATATAGGAGACCACTTCTTGAGAAAAAGTACGTTGGATTCCCATTTCCAAGTTCCCTTAAAAATATAATCAGTATCTGCTGTTGTAGAGAATTTGAAGGCTATCCAACCTCTTGATAGGACGAAGGAGACATGTATATCAGTCAAGAGAGATCCCTAGGTTTTTAAAACCCATTCCCTCAACCCTCGTTCTCCCATCTTTCTTCCTGAAAAAACGCCCTACTAGAGTCTTTTCTGAGTTCTCTACAACCTCATCCAGGCTAATCTCCTTCCCTAGAACCATGTTTAGTGGTTCCTTCTTTTTTATGCATTTCTTGAATGTTTTGAAACCCTGCTTTTTCTAAGTGTCTCCTTCAATCTTCTGTGAGTCTGGTAAATGAACCTCATTATTCTTGCTCCTCGGACATAAAGGTTCGTTAACCCTGATATCAGTATCTTCTGAAAAGTTCGGATCGATTAGGCTTACCTTTTGTGAAGCATACAAGTTTATTATTTCAACCCCCTCATTAACAACCTAGCTTTTGTCAGTATCAAAAAGAGCTTTGGAAATATCTCCTTTGGTACAGTTTGAGCCATTTGTTGTCAGGTTCCTAGCTTTAGCTTTTGTACGTCTCAAAGTCATTATTGTAATTTAATGATAATTGGTTAATCCTTAATGTAATTCTCCATAAGAACCAACCAACCCACCTCCCTTATTAGACCTTAAAAAAAAAATATTTAGTTTGTTTTAAAATTTTAATCTATACTAAGTGGAAAAAAAGCATTCCTAACTCACCATAGTTTTGATAGATTAGAAGTAAAAAAGTCTTTCATGCAACTACTATATCACTTACCCACTCTAAATACATGGTTTGACCTACATAGAGTGCCTATAAGTTTTGTGCTTTACAAGGCCGTTATCCAAAATCCTATAAACCCTACCAAATACTATTTTCGCAATGACCTTGAAGCTCTCCAAACCTTGCATCCGTGTTAAATATTTACCTTTCCCACTGGCCCCGAAATCCTGCTAAATATAAACGTTTTCCCTAAAACCCTACAAACCTTGATTCCCTGCTTATATTACCCTTTACCTTAGATCCTGGATCTCTGCAAAATATTACTGCTTTTCCTTACGCCCTAAAATCCTTGCTAACTATTGCCCTGGATCCTTTTCCATTGAAACAGACCCCCTCATCCGTTTTCTTACTCAGCATTCACAATGGGCAAAGCAAAGGGAAAGCACAGGCTTGATAAATTTTATCACCTTGCAAAAGAGCAGGGTTACAGGTCCAGAGCAGCTTTCAAAATAGTCCAATTAGATACCAAGTTTAGTTTTTTCTCTTCGGCCAGGTCCCTTCTGGATCTCTGTGCGGCTCCTGGCGGGTGGATGCAAGTAGCCGTAAAGCATATGCCCGTGGGGAGTCTGATAATGGGCGTTGATTTGGTTCCCATTCGCCCCATTAGAGGGGCTTTCTCTTTACAGGAGGACATAACTACCCCCAAGTGCAAGGCCTCCATTCGGAAATTAATGAAGGAAAATGGGTGTAATATGTTGGATGTTGTGCTGCATGATGGGTCTCCGAATGTGGGAGGTGCTTGGTCTAAGGAAGCCACTACTCAGGCTTCCCTGGTTGTAGATGCATTAAAGCTCGCTGTTGAATTCTTGGCACCCAAGGGAACTTTTGTCTCCAAGGTATGAAATTTGCCCTCCTTTTCATGTTTCATACATATATTTACATTTATTATAGGAAAAATGCCTCTATATTATATTAATGCACATAAAGCTACACCAGCTATCAGCATGTGGATTATCGATTTCAGGAGAGAATATCTTATTGAATAAACCACATCCTAGCTGAAAACTGTAATGATTGATCAGATTGGAACCCCATCAAGCATGTGTAATGGGGTGGATTCTCCATGAAAGGAATCCTGGCATTACCTTTTCCACAAGAGAAGTACCAGTCAAGCTTTTTGTGGCCGTTTCTACCTGTCTGCTTGATCATCTATCTGTCTGCAAAACTGAGCCCTCTACAATAGAGCAGGGCAACAGAGAGAATGTGATACTTACTCGCCTACCATGATCTCAATGGACTTTCTAAGATCATTGGACAAGTCAACCTCAACACAAACTATGGAAGTATGGGGAACAAAGGTCTACATTGCTAAAAAACAGATAACTTACCGAACAGGGCTACTATTCCATCCATAAAATATCATAGTGGTGGGGAAGACTAGGATTTTTTTTTGTAATTCAGACTACTGATTTATATTAATATACAAAAAAGATTACGTCCATACAGACTTGAATTTCCATTATAAGAGGAATGTCTGAGATTGTTCTTGAGAGCAGAAGTGACCATATACAAACTGATATCTTGCATAAAACAGATAGACAAACTGAACCCAAGGCAAAAAATTGTTGGTTCTATTGACCTGCCGTGCTAAACTCGTTGTACCGAAGATAGACATATACAGATTACAAAAATTGAGGGATGAGGATTTGGAAACAACCATCTGACCAGAGGGTCTTGGCTGATCCTTGTCATGACTAAACAAAAAAACAAAGAACCAGAGAGACCTACTAGCTGGGAGGTCCAGGGTGTTGTTCATTGCCAGTGTCAGAGTTGAGGATGATGAATTCTTTTTGGGAGTGCTGCTGTTGTCTTCAGCATGCAGCTCACTTGGCCCATTGTCTTGAGGCTCCATCTCATCCTCGACCACTACAGCACTTAAACCCCAGTGAACTCTGATCATGGCATCATATTTTGGCGCCATTAGCTCCAGCTCCCTTTTTATCTCTGTCTGCTGCTGAGAATCTCTCTCTCCCATAGCCTGAGCAATAAGGGATTTGACTAGCCAATATATTTCAGTCATCTTGGATATCTTTGTATCCCTACTCCTAGAAAAACCAGTATCTGGAAACCATTAGATGGTTTCACTATCTACTTTATCAGATATGGTCATACCTATTTTAGCAGATGCCTTCATCTCTGGAATGCTGATCTCCTTCTTGACTGACTCTGAGTGCCTCCAAAAACAATGGTTAGAACAGGTGCTTTGGACGACCTTGCCTCAGCCAACACTGGCTACATTCCTCTCTATCTTGATTGGATTTTCCCTTCTTACCCTCCAAACTGAGAGCATCCTTCCCTGTCATATTTCTACCTGAATCGTCCAGACTGAACTGGGGCTGGTTGATGACACTTAACCACGATAAGAGAGGCTGTTGACCGCACTGAGGTTTGGCCATGGCCTAGACAGAGACACCCTCCCAGGCTGGCCAGAGGATGCAAGAGGATCCCAGACTCAGGGAGGTAGCTCTTGGACTCAAGGAAACCCACCTAGAGCCTAGAATAACCTTGGTCGCCTAAGCTGGACAGGTATGCAGGTCCGAGATGTTAAATTTTGGTTAGGGTTAGGGTTTGATGCAGAAGAATAAAAAATCAGTGTGCAAAAATTACTTCTAACAAACTAATACTGAAGTGAAATAGTACAACAGTAAATAGAATTGAAACATAATTTTCATCTCTTTCAACTTTTCATCTTTAACACTACCAATTGGTCACTGTGTTAAAGTAATCTTCAGTAACATGTAATCACTAACAGTAGTATAACTTACACAGTGTTTATTAACAGAAACATAAATAAAGAAGACAAGTTTAGGGTACTTACCTGGAGTGTGGAACCCTTCCTGTTTTATACTCAGAAAATTTTACTTTCAGAAAAGGACTGTGCCTCTCAGAGGTCAGTCAATCACTAGGAACCAGATGACCCTACTAGAGGGTTAGTACAAACCAGAGAGAGAGAGGTGACTGGGCTGAGGTATAACCAAAATAGTCAATGACAGTCATTTGCACAGTGGTAGTCCCAAACAAAACTCAACACATAGATTTAACCCAACAAGGTCACAGCACAGTGGATCTGATCATAAATTAGTCTCAGCACATAAGTTTGACCACAAGAAAAAATATCAGTACACAGATCTGGGAACGGCCAGGACTCAGCATCAACAAACAGTCAAAGACTCAGTCCAAACAACCTATATAGACTGCAGCCTCCACCATAGAGCTGTCAGCAAGCAAATCTTAGATCAAATAAGGTCACGCCCTCCACAAGTGAGCACAAAGCAGGGTTTGATAATACCCTAAGGCCTCACGTCCTTCATAAGTGTGCCACCATCAAGCTGAAACAGACCTTAAGGTATTACAGCCTCCACTAAAGAGCAGATATAAAAAATATCAGACCCTTAATCAGCAGATGGGAACTTATAACAGGCCGATGTGTCCTCCACAAGGCATGCAGCCTTCACCAAATCTGAACAACAGACTCATAAAGTCACGGCCTGCCTAAAACAGGCTCACAGGTGGCAATACCATACTCCAAGTGCTCACGGATAGGTCAGAATGCACAGATCGGACCTCAAACAAAACATGTACAGCAGACCGAGATTCTCCAAGGTCACGGCTAGGTCAAAATCAGATGTCAGCTGGGAGATCAAACTTCAATCAAGCTTCAGCAATCAAACCGAAGGTAGCAGCAACAAGATCAGCCCTAAACAAATATCCAAAAACCAGATCTGAGATGAAGCCGGTAGGTGACCTTAAAGCAATTAATCAAGCAGCAACAGATAGTCCCTTAACCCTTGACGTCAAGCAGGATAGGAGACAGAGCTGAGATGTGACGTAAAAGTCACAAGATATATAAATATAAAATATAAGTGACTTCCTTGCTACAAAAAAATTGCTTTATGTCTATTTACATGAAATATGAGAAATATAGTCAAAGAGCTCTATTCCAGTTGTTCCTATAATAATGGAAGTGTTTGAAGGTTATCCATGTTGTATCTATATTCATTAAAGTTTTGACCAAAAGGTTTTATGAAGAACTTATGCAGAGTCTTTTTATTAATTTTAATGAGGGATTTGATGCAGAGAACTGTAACTTATGAAGTCAGTTATTTTTTGAAGTGTATGATTTTTTGAGATGGCGCTTGTGATGTTTCAGGTATTTCGATCACAAGATTACAATGCAGTACTTTATTGCTTCAAACAGGTATGTTGGTCATAACTTAAGTTCGCTGTCTCTGAACTATTTTTCTGTTTGAATTTTATTATAGGCCATAGGGTCGCCGTGTATCGTATTTTCATCCATTTGATATTCAAAGGTTGGATGGCAGTTGTTTGAAAAGGTAGAAGTGACAAAGCCAGTTGCCAGTCGATCGACATCCGCGGAAATATATGTTGTTGGTTTGAGATATAAAGCACCTGCTAAGATTGATCCACGCCTTCTCGATGTCAAACATCTTTTCCAACAAGTTGTTGATCCACCAAAGGTAAACCTGATCAGTCTTTGATGTGCAATATTTGACATTAGAAAATACTAAATATTTTACTAACACTAACATTGCTAGTTGTCCCATAATATAAGTGTTCATTAGATAAAACTAAATAGTAGTTACCATCACTAACATTGCTAGTGGTCACATGATACAAGTGTTCACTGAAATTGTTAGAGTTGGATGTTTGCTCCTCCAACAGATTCTATCTTAATGAGGCGATAAATGAAGAGGAGACAGCCAAATGACAGCTGAAATTGTTCTAAATCTACAAAAATAGTTCACCCAGTTTCTGGAACGGACAATATTCATTTCCTGTATACAAACAGTAATTCAATAACTGAATATCCAATTTAAGTAGGACAACAGGTTATAATCTATAAAGGAGAAGTATATAATAGATGTATAAAATACGAGATGATTATGCAATGACCATGTGACAGTGTACTTATAGCATTGACTGGTCACAATCTAAGTCAAGATTCGACAAATTTTTTTGATGAGGTTTGAAATTCGTTGAATCTAAAAAAAATTCGTTTGATGAGGTTACATTATTTACTTTATCCCATTAACAATAAAATGTACAGCCCATTGTTATATTAATTTTATTATAAATAAAATATTAAATATATTATATACATAACACGTTATTCAAAATATTATTAATAAAAAGTAAATAAAACAAATTTAAAATAAAAACTAAATACTATATATATAAATGATATTTCTTTGTTATTTTATTATTTTTTATAATTTTATTTTATAATTATATAGATGGTTGAAAAAAGTAAATAATTTAAAATAAAATAAAATTATTGATGAGGTTTGAAATTTGTTGAATCTAAAAAAAGAAAGAAATTTGTTGGAGTTTGCCAAATTTTAAAGGTGAATTTTAAAGGCAAATTTCAAGGTGAATCTTAAGTCGAATTTCAAGGTGAATTCAAATCTCAAGGCGAATTTCAAGGCAAATTTAAAAAAAAATATTTTTATTCATTAACTATGTGTTATTTAATGGAAAAAATAAAAAATTTCATTTTTATTAAAAATCTTGAAATATGTATATGGACAAATCTAATGGCGAATCTTATTCGAATCTCATTAGTAAATTCGAATTCGAATTGAATTTTATTGCCGTCGAACTCGAATTCGAACCTAAACCATGTGACTTAGGTAACGATGGTAAGTCCTTTCCTTTCAGTAGGTTATGTCTTTAAGATAAATAAGATAAGATAATTTTATTAATGTCCAACAAATGACCACAAAGGTAGGTCAATGGGACTAAAAGATACATCTAGTGTGAATACAATGTGGGAGTGCAAAGGCAATTCCTAGAAAATGCTGAAAGCAAAAATAAAAAGAAGAAAAGTAAATCACTAGGTCTAGCCGGCACCAAAATATGTATAAACAACAATGTCATAGGTGCGGTGATACAAAATGAGAATGTCCGAGACTGGAAACATGTCAGTGCTAGTAAAGAGAGAGAGCAAGATATGAAGTTGAAAACAATGATGTTAAGGTCTCTTGGTTCTAATGACAGAGGGTGAGGGGGGTGATTGGGGCATTGGCTCGTAGTTAGAGTCCTCGGGTACCATAGTGGGATCCTACTGTATGATCCTTGGGGGGGACGTAGGATCGAGGTAACCCTGCTCTGATATCATCTAAGGCCAAAGGAAAGAAAATCCTAATAGATATCTGGTTGCTCAGTTAGGGTTGGGAGGTAGTTCGATGAGCGGGATGCACCATTTGTGAATCTGTCTGGAGCTGATCCGTCTGTGACTATGAGGATGTGTAGTCGGATGTCTAGTCTGACACCTTCGAACTGGTCTCAAAGATATCGCTCGATCTCCCAAGGGGGGAGGTTAAGGGAAAACACGAGGTCTCACCACTCTACAGTCTGAAGTACCCAAGAACTCTTTCTGTCTCTTGTTACCTTGATTTGATGAAGCAACATGAAAGTATGAGGTGATCCTCTTGGTATTCCCATGGTGGGATGGGGCCTACAAGAACTGTGATCTGTGGTTGAATATCTCCTTGATGAAGAAGGCTCGGCATTTTTGATCTTGATATCGAAAGAAAGTGGAGAGGGAGCCCCCTGAGTCCCTATAGAGGCAATGGTAGTGTCCCTTGATCTCGTGGTAGAAAAAAGGGCACATGAAAATGAGATGTACCTTTGTCTTTGACTCATGTAAGTGACACATTTGGCAGATCCTATTTGGTTGAGGAATATGGTGGTTGGTCTCCACCTGGAGTTTGTGAGACCCAACTTGGAGCTAGCCCAAGGGCATTTTGAGTAAGTGCATCCAGTGCCGGTGTGTGTATGGGGGGCAGACAATGATGCCATCCTGCAACTTTAGGAAGTGCTCTAGGTAGAAAGACATATTCGGGGATAGGGTTTTTGGAGGTGAGGTCCAAGTAATATGGATGTACAATTTGTAGATGTCCTCTTGGATGGCTCGATTGAACTCCTGTCCAGTTGACAGTAGATGGCCTGGTGCATCTATAGAGTACCATAAGGGGGGAAGGTGCTTTGGGAGATGGTCATCGATTGAAGAAGCTGAGAGGCCTCTGAGAACCAACCTCGTGCTCGATCAGTGAGGCAAGGGCCTTTGAGGAGCAGATTGCAAGGTAGGGGTACCTCTCTCTCTCAGATGCTGAGTCTCTGAAGGTCCCGATTCTATGTAGGAAGGAGACTAGACGAAAAATGACCTTGAGGCGAAAGGGGTGAACTTCGAACTTTGCTTGGATGATGGGTTGGGGAACTCTACGTTTGCATTGAACGATGCGCCTGAGAAGCAGGACTTGAACTCTCTTAGTATGGGCCAAGTTCGACAAAAGCAAACTCGGTCCCCAAATCTCTGAACCATAGAGGATTGTGGGTTTGATATTTGCCTCCATAAGGTAAAGTTTGGATGAGATGTCCTGAAATTGGCTTTGGAAGCATTGTCTCTCGATGAGGGCTAGGGAGCCATAGCCTTTGTTGAGCTTGGGTTGGAGGGTTTGTCCAATGTTTTAAAACTCGGAACTAGACTTCGAACTGGTCGAGAGTCAACTTGGCTCAGAACTAGAACCAATAATGACTTGGAGTGGATTGGTTTCAATGACTTAGACTACTAAAAAATACATAAAATTTTACAATTTTAATGAAAAAAATATTAAAGATTCCAAGCTATGATTCCAAACTATTAGAGACAATCTGCAAAGTCTATTCATGTATATACCATGTAAGGGTGAATATATCGAAATGGCACCAAGTGCGATAGTAGATACATATCCGAATCAGAATTGAAAATACATAATCATCAAAATCATTGCCTATACAATTCGTCAATAACACCTTGTTCCCCCCCTTATCTAGTCTCCAGCGCTTGCCTCTACCTCAAATCTCAAAGTTGATCCTCCAAGGACATTAGCACCCTAC
Source organism: Larix kaempferi (assembly GCA_027924585.1). Taxonomy (NCBI): domain Eukaryota; kingdom Viridiplantae; phylum Streptophyta; class Pinopsida; order Pinales; family Pinaceae; genus Larix; species Larix kaempferi. The sequence continues at coordinate 32,731,511 of BSBM01000510.1, forward strand.
AATTTTGATGAAACTTCCTAGTCCCAAGCGTTAAAATAAGTTAGAAAAAGCTTCCCATGCTTAATAAGTGATTTTGCTTGACTGAAGGGTACATTTTTATTAAGGTCATGACAGAGGAGTTCAATCAACTCCAACAATCATGCATCAACATCACCAACATTAAGGTACATAGAGAGTTTGACGTGCTTGATTAAATTCCAATCCCTTATCCTCACACATGATAGAATCCAGTGGAAATGCTGCAATCTTGAAATCTTGAAAACTATTAAGTCTGTTGAATTCTAAATGGGATCTAAAATTCTACTTTTTGCATATGAAGTTCGATGAGGTTGGAACCACTCCCAAACATCTTGAAACAATTAATGGTAATGTTAAAAAGTTACGTAAATGGATTGAAAATGAAAGACAAGGGGAATGATCACTACTATTAAGTTTGTTGAATTCTAAATGGGATCTAAAATTCTACTTTTTGCATATGAAGTTCGATGAGGTTGGAACCACTCCCAAACATCTTGAAACAATTAATGGTAATGTTAAAAAGTTACGTAAACGGATTGAAAATGAAAGATAAGGGGAATGGTCACTTGTACAAAAATGGTCAATTTTTTTAAATCCATGTCTAGCCTCCACGCGTGCACCATGGGTAGATTTGGATTAACTTGGTTGAGTTAATGCGGAACCGGTTGATTTGAGGTCGGTTTGGTATCGAACGGCTCGGTTTGAGGCTGGTTTGGTATCTAACCAGTTGATTTGAGGCTAGTTTGGTATCGAACAGACTGAGTCAAGGTTCAACTTGACGGTTTGGTACCAAAGTGGCCTCTGGGCCGAGTTTTCTTCTAGTTTGAGGTCGATGAGGATTAAATCGATCAACTTGGTTGGTTTTGGTTCCAAGTTGACTGGTTTTTAAAACATTGGGCTTGTCGCATAATGAAATAGGGTCCTATGAACTGAACCCCCAAGTAGGTGTATGCTGTTGTGAATTGTGATATCAATTTCTTCCCCTTGAAAGTAGAAATGTAACTCAGGAAAGAGGCTTTTTGATGAGTTGAAGATCATAACCTTGGTTTTATCCAGGTTGATTGTCAACTGTTGACGATCACAAAAGCTAGCCAAAGCATCAATCTACCTTTGAAGGTCCTCAGGAGTGGAGGGCAACAAGATCAAGTCATCAACAAAGAGGAGTAGTTAAATTAACACCACGTGTAGAAGGCAACCATCTCCCTCCTGGATGTGCTCATGGAGGAAGGACTCCGACTCGTCAATATAAATCCCCAATAGAGTTGGCGAAAGGGGGATCCCTGCTTTACACCAATGGTACTCTGGATGAAGTAAAAAAGGCCATGTGTCATTTGGAGGCAACCCAAAAACGGCTCATAGAATCTCATATGGTGTCAGGAGGGTCTGAGATATGCCAATATCACGAAGTTGTTGGAGCAATGCCTGTTAGAACCGTGTCAAATGCTTTTTGGAAGTCTACAAAGTAGCAGTGGACTTTTGAAGAGTGATGGCAAGCCTCCTCAATAATTGCTCTGAGTGTGAAAATATTATTGGTTGTTTGATACTCCGTGCAGAAACCTGATTGTCCTCTAGCCTTGAGGTGTTGACTCTCTAGCTTGTCAGAAAGCCACACATGTAGGACTGTGGCATAAATCTTGGAGAATGTGTGTCAAACCATGATAGTTCGGAAGTTGTTCGGCTTGGAACTACTCCCCGATTTGTAGATCGGGTGAATAATGTGTCCGGTCCAGGAGTGGGGAAAACCAGAGCATACCACATGGTTAAATATTAGCAATGTACAAGTCGAGAGATTGGATGTTGTGCTTGAGAAATTCAACCTTCTTCATCTATTGATTTGTTAGTTTTCATAACCTTGATTGATCTCCTGATGTCTCTCTTAGAGAAGAGATGGCATGAAAGGGTGGGGGAGGAGATACATATGGGGGGTTGTTCGAGAATGTCGTAGAGGGTGTTCGTGTAGGAGAGCATGAATTGGGGGTCTAGGTTGGGGAAGATGGTGTGGTGTTTAGGGAAAAAGGTATGCCAATAGGGTTTGGGGGAGTGGTAGAGGGCTGCGTAAAGTTCACGTCTCCTTAGGGAGAGGAACATTCGCTTCTTACAGGTGTACGAGGCAACGATAGCTCCTCATTTCGAGGATGGTACCCAAGGTAAACCATCGACCTTTATTATGGGGCCCAACCCGATGGGGATATCAAGTGAGGCCCTTAAATATCTATGCATAGCCACCCAGGGATTTGACCCCGAGACCTTCTGCTTACAACTCACAGCTCTCAACCACTTGAGCCAACCCACTAGGCGTTTAAGGAATACTTTTATAACCCTCTAAATGCTTTAATACTCCACTAGTTATAATAGGGTTTCAACTGTACTACTTTGAGTATAAGAATAATATTTAGTTGATTTTAAAACTTTGATGTTTTATGCCACCTTTCTCCTTTTGATTTGTAGAGTAGTTATTTGTTTTTGGTAATAGTCAATACTTTCTTGATATGCTTTATATAATTTTTAAAATTTTGATTTATCATTTAACACCTCAATCAATTTTGAAATAAGGTGGATGCATTTATATTTGGTGGACTAATAAACTTGACTTATTTTTTAAATAAGAGGTGTTGTTGGTGATATTTGGAAGGTCGCAACCTAGGGTCACATGACCCTATGTTCCTCACGATAGCGGTGGTATGGAAATTCAATACCATGGATATACCAAAATGCGAATATACCTAATTGTATGATATGTTCACAATTGTTTTAATGGTTGTGTCCTCTTGAGATGGTTATTGGTAATGACGGGATTTATCTTCAAATGCCAGCTAATATTTATCTAAAGCAGCGACATAATGGGATTGAACCTTAATATCGTTGACTTGCTATTGTATGACTCAATGACTTGAGATTTTGAGTGATGAAGTGCGGAACCTTGATGGGAGGCTTCACAGGAAATCTCGCGGTGATTGCTCAATTGTGTCGTGGTCCTTCCTCCAATTTAATATTTGGAATTCCCTTTTGCAGAACATAGTAGATTGCAACACAAAGTAGTTTAATATTTGTATTTCCTTTTTAACGTAATTAGTGTTGATTTTTCACTCATTATTTGTCAATTTTAAGGTAGCTATGCTTTGGTTCACCACATAATCCAAAAATGTACAATGTTTGGTCGTTGATTCAATTATTGTCGACTTTCTCAGTAGTGTGGAATAGTGGCTTCACTTCCTTCACCTAGTTTCCTGTGTTTGCTGTTCCCACGATTCCTTTTTTTGGTTTCTTTGCTTATAAGCTATGTTGCATGGGTACCTGTACCCGGGGGTAGGTTACACGTAAGGTACGTTTCATGCCGTACCCTGCCGTACCCAATACTGGCTCCATGTACCCGAGATGCTGTTATAAAAAAAGGGGTACTTATAGGCTAAATGGTATGGCGTACCCTGTGTTTGTGTACTCCGTACCCAGTGTTTAGTTACTTCGGGGGTACGGCCGACTCAACAAAATGCAAATCCGCAGGGAAAAATGTAATGACCCCCAACCAAAACTGAACTAAATTTTGCTAACTGCGTATGGAGTCTGGTTCAGGACTTATGTCAAGCACTTTGCAACACTGTTCAAATTACAGTGAATATTGTCCAAATCTGGTAGACTGATTTTTCATTGATTTACAAGGATTGTATTTATGGTTTTGTGTTCAGTACTCATGGAACATAATTTGACTACCAAATGTGCACATAAAAAATATACATATGTATTTATTAATAGTGAGAAATACACTGACAGCAACCCAGGAATATATTTGCAACTTTTTATTTATGTAACAACAGTACAAATAGGTGTTTAAAATCATATTTCAATTGTGCCTTCAGATCTGAGTTTGATTGTTTGTTACAGCTTCCTGGTACAATGATTTATCAAATTTTATGTAACTTCCAGTCTTCCACTTGATATCTACTATGAGTCTATGATTGTTCAATGAATCATTGAATTTAGAATTATGAATCATGATTAATAATTTATGAAGAAATCTGAAATATGCATGTATGATGTGACTGTGACTTATATATATATATATATATATATATTATTATATACAGTACCCCAGACGTACCCAAGTACCCTGTTTCAAAAAGTGGCGTCCCCGTCCCCGTACCCAAGTTCCCTGGCAACTTAGCTTATAAGCATTGGTATTGGAATGATCTTTCACAAGTTTCCTGATTTTTTTACTTTTGAAATATAATTCGATCTTCAGTTTTTGTTCGCAGTGGGTTGATTCTCTTTTTCCTTTCCTTTTCGGAATTCCTCGACTGTGATTGGCCAATGGCCAGATATGGTCAAGGACCAAGATCAAAGAAACTTAGAATTTTTTTTTGTGGATGGGTTGGCAATGGCAACATTTCAAAGAAACCTTAGAATGTGTCTAAAAGCTGAAAATTAGAACGCAACTCTGATACCAAATGGAACGAACAATATCTGTGTCCTAAATATAAACAATAATTCAATATCTGGATATTCAATTTAAGTAGGACAACGGGTTATAATCCATGAAGGAGAAGCATATAATAAATGTACAAAATATAAGATGATTATATAATGACCATGTGACAGTGTACTTATGGCATTGATAGGTTGCAATGGTAAGTCATGTCCTTTCAATAGGTAACGTCTTTATGATAGGACGTGTCCTTTCATTAATCATTAATCATTATTATTTTACTTCAAATTGTATATTTATACATTTATGTTTGTTATAGTTTCGTTTGCCGTATCAAACCTTTTTATTTAATCAATCATTTCAAACTAGGATGGGCTTCAAATTTGGCCTAAATTTCATTCTCCTTACGAAAAACAATAGCTATTATGGGAGTGCATGATGCCTCATTTCCACTTGAGATAAGATAAAATAAGATAATTATATTGATGTCTAACAAATGATCACAAATAGGTCAACGAAACTATTAAGTACAATATTGTGGAATACAAAGTGGGAGTGAAAAGGCCACTCGATAAAAACATGATTAATGCATTCTAATCTATGCTGAATGGGACCTCTAGTCTAAAATCAAGGAGTAGAAACAAAGCTGTATCGTATGTACATTCTAGCATGGTTGACAACCAAAAGTTCTTGTGGAGGATATCTCCAATGATGATAAGTGGAAGGCTTAATGCCCCTCGATGCTATCTCCTGAAGATGGAGAGGGTTGGGGACAACTTCCCTCCCTTGAGCCAAAGGTCTTGGTAATTGTGTCCCTCCTAACATTTGAGGTGATAGGGAAGAAGCTTTTGATAGATAATTGATTGGAAGAGCTGATTTGAGGTATGTCTTATTGCTTGGATGATGTAATCTATTGCCAAGATTTGAAGGTAATCACATGTCTGTTATTGCTGTGTGAATTGTCTTAGGGTTTGAGGTGACACCTTCATACGAGACTCGTTGGCTGAACACAGATGGCCTCTCGGGGTCTCATAAATTTAACAATTGATAAGGTGGAGTTGTTTGTCTGCCTCTTTGTAATGTCCCTTGTTAGGAATTTTATTAAAATTGCAATTTTCCACTTTTTTTCCTTGGTTCGACCTTGGACTAGTTTCGATCTCTAGGTCCCAAATTTGCCCCAAATGATCCCAAATCTTCTGAGAAGGTATATGAATGATATTAGAACATAAATATGTGTTTCAGGGATGCCTGTGTACCTTTAAAACACTTCTGCAAATACTCTTTCAATTCTGGTCAATGTAGGTAACTTTACTAGTGATTTCCCTTTGACTAGTATTGGTCTCTAGGTCTCAAATTGACTCCAAATGCCTTCAAATCTTCAAGGAAGGTTTATGAATGATATTAGGAATTGAATATGATGTTCAGGGATAACATATGGCCACCAAAAGACCTCTGCAAACTCTCTTAAGATTCTGGACCAAGTATGCAATTTTACTAGTAATTTGGGGTTCAAATCCCCCTGAGGTAAGTACTGAAAATGGCTTCCCAAATGCCTCCAAACCCACTCAAATTTATGAACAGAGGTATGTAATGTGTTAAGTATGTTATTAAGGTCTCATATGCACCATTAATGGTTTATTACAACTGTTCTCACCCTCTCCCATTCAACTGCAAAAATCCCCAATTCGACCCTTGGGGAAATGGCACTATTTCACCTCCCAATACAACTAAACTGAGTAAAAATGCTTCAAATGCTCAAGTACAGTACATGAAACTTGTAGAAGACATCCATGGTAGTATATTGATCACAAATATATCAGAGAATCATCGATTCATTCGAAATCATCATCAATACATTGGTTCACAACAAGGTAGTGGGGAAATGGCATTGTTCTTCCATTAAAAATGAGATTTATACATTTCTACTTGGAATTTCGACCTGAAACTTTCTAGAGATGAAGAACAGAGTATTTAATTCATATTACAAAAGAAATGGGGCATTAGAAGCTCCCCCAAAGAGTACAATAGCTCACCAAAAACGCCCTCCCTCAAGGATCAAGAATATGCCATCAAAACTGGAAATGGTTGAAGGAGCGAGCTGCAATAGAAGAAACCATGAGCTTCCCTGTAGCTTACACCTGCAAATAAAGACTCCATTAAAGCTCCAAATGAAAGGTCTGAATGGCCTTTCCAATTGCCAACTTGGATGGGAATCTTTCACCCTCGAAATTGGCTAAGGCAAGAAACTAGTCATCCACTAGCTCTCCCTCTTCACAAATGCAATTGCAAATTTTACAAATGATCAAAAGCCATTCTCATACTTCATTTCTACATTTTATAACCAACATTATCCTTCTAAGGGTCGAAATCCTCTCAATAGATTCAATAGATTTACATTTAGGAAATATTCCACATTTGCCACTTGTCTCCTAGTTCCAACCTTCCATCTTCTCCCAAATTCGATTTTGAGTCTCTTTGGCTTCTCCAACTCCCAAATTCGCCTTCTTTGAGCCTATTTTTGGGGCTGACATGTCATAGTGGTCAGATGTCAGAGGTCAGGTCTGCAATTTGTCATAGTTGTCATAGATGCTCCATCATTGGTGTCATAGGGGCTAGGGAATCTAGCCCAAGTGTCCACAAACTTCCACTTTGACTCTTTATCTTCCATGGAGGTTACCAATCCTTCCCAATTCGACCTAATATGCTCAATGACATGTGTTATGACTTACCAACTCACCCAAGAGTGTTCACATTCCCATTAATTCAAATTTGCAAAAGAGAGATACTATGTATTATGAAAAATCAAGCTAGTGTGGGTCCCACATCCTCCATATGTCTCCAAAACCATTTGTCACTTAGGATTTCTTTTGAATTTCTTTATTCACTCTATTTATTAAATACTTGAACCCTTCTAATGTCTAAACATCATTTATTATCCCCCTTATTCCAAATCCCAAAGCTTCCACCCCAAACCTAGGAAACTAGTAATTTTCCTCCTTGGCAATTATTTGACCCTTAACATCAATTTTACAAACTCGAATGAATATGGCTAATGTGATTAGGCCATTGTGACCCAATTCCAAATTTGGGACATGACACTCTTGGTGTCTTAGTTTGTTGGGAATGTTAATTTTTAGTGCAGCTGCGAGACCCATTCTCAGAGAGAATGGTACCCTAGTCAGTTAACTAGGGTTCCTGGTCAAGTTAACCAGGCAGAGTAATGAGTAAGACCCTAGAAGGTACCCTAGGGCCCCCAGTTGTCTCCTGGGGTTCTTGGTCGAGGACCAAGCAGGTTGATGCCATGGCAAAGTCCCTAGCATGTGGCTAGGGCCCCTATTTGTCTCTAGGGTATTCTGGTCTAGAACCAGACGGTTTCTTGGTCATGATGACCAAGCAGATCCTGCAGGTTGAGACAGAGACTTCCTAGGTCCTGCAGATAGTTGATCAACATTCAGTCTAGGACTGAATGCTTAGCTTGAGGCTGAGGATCATTCTCTGGGAGAATGGAGAACCTGGTCATGGACCAGATGGTTGATCAACATGTCCCAGTCTACGACTGAGGCTCAGCCTTGGGCTGAGAAGCCATTCCTTGAGAATGGAGGCACTTGGTCAGTTACCAAGATTATGATGTGTGATGTCCTCTTCTCCTAGGTCTTCGAGATGGATGAGTTGGTTGGTCTTCTCAAGGGACTGGCCACCCCTTGTGGAAGCCACTAACATTTGACCTAAGGAGCAGTTGAGAGGATCACATGATCACATCATCTGTGTGGACCCTTCCTTATACAATGATGATGAACTTTCAGGTTATATGGAACATTTGTACATTTGAGAGAGAGATGACTGGTTGTACCTTTCCATCTTGGGTGATTTACTTTTGGTCTTTTAGTGTTGTGGTACCTTGTCTTTGATTTGTGGTAAATAGGGTCATTGACCCACCTTTTATTTATACCACCCTTGTTGTTTTTGATCTTATGGGTACTTTAGATGTTTGACCACTTTCTGAGGTTCTTTTATTTATTTTTATTTTTATATTTATATTTTTATCTTTTATTATTTTTATTTATTTTTATCTTTTATTATTTTTATTTATTTTTATCTTTTATTTATTTATCTTTTATTTTATTTTAAAGTGGCTTTTCCCTAATTTAATGAGATCCTAATTTTTTATTATTTTAACTTTTAATTTTTAATCTTTCCTAATTCTAAGGAATCCTAATTTAAAGGATTATTTTAATAATCCTATTATCCTATAAATAAAGGTCTATTGTTTATCAATTGAATATATATATCTATATCTTAGCTCTAGCTTCTCTGCTCCTTGACGTCAAGGGTTTTAAGGTTCTTTCTTGCTGCTGCTTACTCACCTCTGTAGGCCGTCCATCTGCTGCTGGAGATTACCTTCATTCCAGATCTGATTTGTCTAACTGCTAGGGTCTTCTGTAAGGTTGCTGATATTATTATGACTGGGCTGTGATCTGATTTATGACCTCCCTATGTACTTGACATGAGGTTGACTGATCTGATTTTGCATACCACGATTTTTTGAGGTAACCAAAGTCTGCCATAACTCTAAGAGAGGTCCGATCTGCTGTTTAAGGTTTGATCTGCTGTTTGTAACTCTGAGAGAGGTCCAATCTGCTGTTTAAGGTTTGATTTGTTGTTTGTGACTTGACTGGGATCCGATCTGCTGTTTGAAGTCTGCTTGGGATCCGATCTACATGCTGAGAGATCATTGGTGGAGGCCGTGAGGCATTTTTTGGTATGATCTACTAGTTTGTGATTTGTCTAGGGTGCGATCTATCTGCTGATTGCATTTTTTGTGGAGGCCGTAAGGCCCTGGGTTTTGTCCTACTCTACTGTGTGCATGTCTGTGGAAGCCATGAGTGTTGGTGGACAGATCTCTAGTAATCAGACCATGTTTATATGCTGTGCCTTGCTCTTCTACTAGATCTATTGCTGAGATTTGTTTTTAACATATCCATATTACTGAGACTTGATCTTTATGCTGAACCTTGCCTCTGACCAGATCTAAGTGCTAAGATTTTACTTATGGTCAAACCCTTGTGCTAAGTCTTGTTTGTGGACTGATCTATGTGCTAAGACTTGTCTTTGATTCAGATCTATAATGCTGAGACTTGATTAAGATTGTCATTGTGTTCTTGACTGTCTTTGACTATTTGACTGTATCTCAACCTGTCATCTCTCTCTCTCTGGTTTGTACAACCCTCTTGTAGGGTCTGATAGTTTCCAGATTTGACTGGCCTCTCTGAGGCACAGTGTTTACTGAAAGTAAGTAATTCTTCTGAGTATTTTATAGGAAGGGTCCCACACACAAGTAAGTATCTTCTCGTTTATTATTATGTGGTTAAAATTAGTTATTCTACGTTAATTGCTGCTGAAGATTAACTTAGCACAGTGACCTAACGGGTAGTGTTAAAAATACTTTAACACAGTGACCTGAGAGTGCTAAAGACATGAAATTTATGTTATGATAGTTTTTACTACTGCACTATTTAATATTCGATATTTGTAAATGTTTATTAAATGTATTTTCTGCATTAGAATATGTTGAATTGTTATTTTTATGTACAAAACCCTAACTTGACAAAATTTCAACAGGGAACACTATAAAGAAATAAGTAATTAGCCCGGAGGTATTTGGTCTAGGCAGGGGGTGGCCGGAGTGAATGGGATCGGAGTTTGAGGGCGTCCCTCATGAAGAGGGCTAGGCATTTTTGGTTTGGAAACTAAAAGGTGGATAGGGAGTTATGGAACTCCTTGAAAATGCAATAAAATCGATCGAAGTGCTCTTTTGCCTTGGTCTCCTAAGGATGGTAGACCTTGTCCTCCCTACGTGATATGATGGTTGGTTTCGACGTGAAGCCCTCGAGAACCAAACGGAATTGCATGTTGGTACAATGGATCCGAAGAGCATGCATTTATTGAAGCATATAAGGAGGTTGAACAAAAAGGATGTCCCTCAGCTCCATGAACTGCTTTGCATAGAAGGCCATCTTGGGGTTTAACTGGCATGGTGGGTTGACCCATGTAACTTGAATATATTGCATGTAGATGTCCTCTAATAATCCTATTGAACTCATGTTTGGTCAATAGGAGATGGCCATGTGCATCTAGAGAATATCTAAATCGTGGGATGCAGGCCATTGAGATATTGATAGACTAAACTAGACAAGTGGCTTTTGCAAATCAACAATGAGCACAATGGCATTTATTGGTAGTGGTAATGGCCTTTGAGGAGTTATAAGCAAGATAAGGATGGTGATCCCTATGGGTTGTCAAGGTGTAAAACATGGTGCATAAGGGAAGCCAATGTGAAGATGGTTTCAATCTTGGGGGGTGTGCCATTAACTTTGCCTGAATAATGCGTGGGGAACTATCCTCTCGCTCAGATGATGGTGCAAAGCATGAGGACATGAACTCTCTCTGTCATGGCCTATTGCGACTCAAGTAAACTAGGCCTCCAAACCTTAGAATTGTAGATAACTATGGGTTTGATAAGGTTGTCCAAGAGGTTTATCTTGGATGGAATGTCCTGAAACTGGTTCATAAAGTACTGTCACTCAAGGAGAGTGAGGGAGATGTAGCCCTTGTTGATTTAGGGTTGGAATGCTTTCTTCAATCCAAATCTAGGCCTTGAGAATTGTGTTCCTGAGTCACAAGCAAGTGTAAGCAGTGGTGATCTTAATCTCCACACCGTGGAAGTAAAAGTGATAATCCGAGAGAACATAATATTCTTTGATCTGTTGAAGATTATGACCTGGGTTTTGTCACAATTGACTATCCAATGACGAAGATCCCACAAACTGTTGGGCATTGGGCTATCTTGTAAATCCTCTAGGATGGAGGCCAGGAGAACCACCTTGTTTGCAAAAAGGAGGATGGAGAGCAAGACTTGGTGGAGGTAGCACTCGTCCTTGGGCAGGATATGTTCTTCGAGAAAAGACCCCAACTCATCTATATATATCCCAAACAATGTAGGGGAAAGAGAACATCCTTGTTTCACCTTAATGGTGCTGATGATAGTCTGATACTTTGTGTGCTGTGTGGACTTTTCCAAGAATGGATTCATAAAAGAAACACAAGATAGCTGCGATAAGGATTTCCAAGATGCCAATGTATATAAGTCTTTGGAACAGGGCCTCTCTTGGGACAGAGTCAAGTCAACAAAGCAACAAAAGATTTTTAAAGAGCGATGCCTCACCTCCTCAGTGATAACTTAGAGTGCGAGGATGTGATCAATGGTTTGGTGCTTTGACCTGAACCCTACCTGTCCTCTAGCCTGAGAAATGTGTCCTCTCAAGCTCCTCACTAACTGTAAATGGAGGGCAGCTTAGAGTAAGTGTTGCCCACCATGACTATCTGGTAATTATTTGGATTAGCTGTAGACCCTGATTTGTGGATCGGAGGAAAGAAAGTGAATTATAAAATGATTCCAAGATTCATGTTAGTTCATACATGCCTAAGGTCAGGCTACCATTAGTATAGGGGCCATTAGTGAATGGATTGTATTCATGTTCAAATAGATTTTTATTGAAAAAGCCAAAAGGCCAAATTGTTTTGTACCAGTTAAGGAACACTAGTGAATGGATTGTTTGTGTCCAAATAGATATATATAAAAATGGTCAAATACTATGCCTGAGTTTTGGAACACTAGTGGATGTATTGTTTTAGTGTTCAAAATGATTTTTATTCAAAAAGGCCAAATTGATATGCCCAGTTTTAGTTCATATTATGTAGATGGGCAAAACGTGAACATGAGCCTCACACACAACTTGAGCCATTGAAAATTTGATTGGACATTCTGGTGGCCTGAATTTTTTTTTTATCCCAGACAATATCTGGAATGTAACATGCTTCCTATTGCTGGGAACAAATTAGGAAAATATAGAATCTGTAATGAATGCAATGACAATAATGCAGATATGCTAAATAGTGGCAGTTCTCTTTGGAAATTTTCATAAATATTGAAGAAATGATCTGAAATACCTAATTCTGGCATTTTTATTAGCTGGGGGAGTTCTACTGTCTACATGATAAAGGTATAAGATTCTTGACATTACCACTATTTGTCCTCTGCCTTAAGGCTGATTGAAGCCATGTAATATTGATGACATGTATAGCATGCCAGTGAAAACTGAGGCTAGAGCTTGTAAATTTGCAATCATATATCTGCACAAACAATAGGTTCTAACACAGTTGAGGTGGGAGAAAGTCTTAGCTCTGAGTTCAACAATGTGAACATAGATAAGGTTGGTATGTTTGCCTTGTAGTAAAGAAACCACGAGCCACATATAAGCATTTTTATTTTTAATGTGTTTCTCAGAAGGCAATGCATCTCTGTTGCATCCTCATTCTCAATATCACTGAACCTTGTTCAACATTAGTTTATGTGGTGAGGTAAAACACAGTGGAAACTTCACTCAAGAGTTCTGTTTTCAGGTGAAAAGCGCAAATCTTGATGTGGTTTCATGATATTGTCTTTTAAAGCAATGTGTTTACATTAATTCCTTCTTTACTTAATCTAATAGTGTTGATTCCTTTGCAAACACTTTTAATTCTTTTGCTATAAGTTTATTGGGGGGAGTCTATTTCCAGTATTGCTAAACTAAAAATACCCTTGCTATTGTTTGCTGGCTTCTTGGTGAAAAAGCCTTTGGGGAATAACTAATTATGTTCATATATATATATTCTTTGAGGAGAGTCAGTGCTACCATTGGCAATTGTATGTTTCAAGAAGAGTAAACAAATTCTTTCTGTATCTGGCAGGTTGTGGATGTTCTCAGAGGAACCAAACAAAAGCGAAATCGTGAAGGGTAATTCTTTATATTTCTGCTCAGCTGTAGGTTTTAGTGTAGGTTTTCTTCTTATGTAAATGGAAATGTTTCCCTTTTGGTTTTTAGGCTCCATGGGAACTGTAAGTCCTATAACATGTATTGTTGGGTATGCCATTTTCTAATTTTGGTCTTTGATCAACAAAATTGTTAAGAATGCACAATTTCACAAATTCCTGTTAGAGGTCAGTACATTAGTTTTCTTTAATACATATTGGCTATTGCCATGCTGTTCATCAAACCTTAGATTATGACTTTTGGTCCCCAACTATTTGTATTCATTTTTATTACAGATATGAAGATGGACTTGCAACAATACGGAAGATGGGCCTTGCTTCAGATTTTGTTTGGTCAGATAAACCTTTGGAAGTCCTTGGTTCAGTTACTTCAATTTCATTTGAGGATCCAGCATGTTCTGCCTTAAGGGAGCATTCCCTTACAACTGATGAGGTATTTCAACTCTAAATAATTTGTATGTAATTTCTGACCATGGCATGGGATGATGTAATGTTTAACTGGATCTCTTAGGTATCACATTTTTATCAAAATAACTCTTAAGTATCTATTTTCTTTTTCACAGATAAAAATACTATGCGATGATTTGCGGGTTCTGGGAAAACAAGAGTTTAAGCTTTTGTTGAAGTATGTTTCTCTGACTCTAGTTTATACTAGAAAAATTTCTAGTTGCTTTCAATATAGTCTAAAGATACACTTGATTAACAGATTTTAACTCATTATGTTGTTTTTTGTTTTATGCAATCAAACATAGTTTTTGCATAACTTTAATACTTAGGTTTTTTTAGCATAGTGAAGAATCATAGGTCAGAGCTTTGAAAGGAGTGCTGGTCTACTTAGATGGATGGCCTATCCAAGGATGTTATATATGTATCATTGTTGAAGCACCGAAAAACAGTTTCAGTGTTGGCAACATTTTAGGAAACCATGTTCATAATGTTGGTAACATCTAAGAATGAGTCCCAAAAATAACACAAAAAAGGACACAAAAATAACACAAAAAAGGACAAATGTCTCTATCTCTGATTCGCTTGACAATAAATTAGTAGTCTTTATCATATAGTATAAGTCCTGTGATTGCTACATGACCTTGCAAAATTAGGTAGATGGTATGTGAGTAATGGGGAAAGGGAAATGTTATTTAACAAGTTCCCAATTAATTATAATCCAAGACATAATTGAGGAACAATTTCAAATTTTATATTGAGTTGCACATACACATATGCACAATACTTGTGGAGAGAAGAGAGTATTAATTGATGTGTATAGTAATGAGATACATCAAAGTAATGTCTCCTAAGAGACACAAGCACTTGCACAATCACTTATTGTGTTAAGACAGCTTAGAACTAATCAACATTTATATGTCCTACGAGTTTATAACATGTGAATCTATTACTTTTTGCCCTAAGTAACTTTATTATGTAATCACCTAAGTTGCAAGAAACTTGGATCCCTCTGTTTCAATATCCGGAAATGTTTAGGGTATTGAAATACCTTTGAAACATCCTCAATTGGGATGTTTCAAAATTTAGAAATGCTGCCAAAACATATTGGGATGTTTTCAATGTGTTTTGGGCGTGTCCCTGCACATTTCCCAACAGATAATGACTGTTTGGGGCTGTGCTGGCTCCACATCACTCCTAAAAGTAAAACAAAAAAACCCGACACTAAAAAATCCTTATGATATAATATTTTTGAGAGTTCATATGTGCAATAGTTTTCTATTAAATTGCCTTTTATATTGTTCTATATTCTTGATAGTTTCATTATAATTTTCTTGATAATTTGCTTGTCAAAAAAAAACTATTTTAGTTATTATTATTTTTGTTTTTCAAAATCACCATTTCTCTGTTTCCTAAAATTTTGGTGGGTTGTGTTTCCATACAGTTCCGTTTTAAAACTCATGCCCTTTTTGAAGTTTCATGCAACTTAGTTAGTTAGTAATCACCTATCAGAGTCTCAGACATAAAGAGACAGCAATTAGACTAAGTTAATTTCCTCTCCCTCTCCCTTAATGGTCATACAGTGGAAAGCAAGAAATTCTTCAATCTGCTGTCCACAATCTCATGTCTTGATGCCTCTTGTATACACCACATGCCCCTTTCAACTCCACTTTAAAATTCAGCTTCTAAAGCTGCTACAAAATAAGTGATAATGTTGACTTGCAAAATTAGGTAGATGGTATTTGAATAATGGGAAAAGGGAAATGCTATTAACAAGTTCCTAATTATCCGTAGTCCCAGACAAAATTGAGGAACAATTTCAAATTTTATTTTATAGTTGTACATACACATACGCATGATACTTGCAGAGAGAAAGAGAGTATATTATTTAGAATGTGTAATAATGTGTTATATTAAAGTACTATCTCCTAAGAGACACAGTCACTTGCACAATCATTTGTGGTGTTAAGACAGCCTAGATCTAATCAACATTTATGGATCTTATGACTTTATAACATGTGACTTTATGACTTTTTGCACCTAGCAACTTTTTATCTAATCACCTAAGTTGCAGGAAACTTGGACCCCTCTGTCTCAATACCCTGGAACGTTTAGGATACTGAAATGCCTCTGAAATATCCCCAGATGTCTTCAGGATGTTTCACAATTTGGAAATGTTGCCCAAAACATATTGGGATGTTTTCGATGTGTTTTAGGCCTTCCCCGGCATATTTTCCGACAGTTAATGACAGTTTGGGGCTGTCTGGGTCTCACATTACTTCTAAAAGCGAAACAAAAAATCCTTTTATAAATTGCAATTTTTTGAGAGTTAGTATGTGCATGAGTTTTCTATTAAATTGTCCTTGATATCATTCTAAATTCTTGATATTTTCATTATAGTTTTTTTTTTAAAATTTTGAGAGATACTTCTTATATTTACAAGGCCATATTTACAATCATACCCACTCAGGTATTTTAACCTGGGTCTCCACATTAATACAAGCCCGATCACCTTGCTGCTTGCCTATAGAACACATTTGTTATAGTTTTCTTAAAAATTCGCTTTCAATACCTATTTTGAGTTATTATTTTTCTTTTTCAAATTCTCCATTTCTCAATTTCCTAAAATTTTGGTGGGTTGTGTTTACATATACTGTTCCCATTATAAAAGCTCATACCCTTTTTGAACTTTTGTGCGACTTAGTAAGTCACCTATCAGACTTAAAAGGGATAGCCATTAGACTATGTTAATTCTATCTCCCCCTCCCTGAATGGTCATACCTAATGGTGAAAGCAAATACTTGTCCCAACATACATACTTCTCTGGATCATGCTTGTCATAAAATATAGTTTTAGCCTGCCTGTGAGTTGTACAATCAGTCAACAACTGAATATGATGATAGTGGAAGTCTATGACCTAGAAATCCTCAATCTCTTGTCCACAATTTCATTTCTTGATGCCTCTTGTAGACATCACACTCCCCTCTCAAATCCACTTCAAAAATCAGGTTCTAAAGCTGCCACAAAATAAGCGATAAACATTGATTGTATGACATTTAATCAACATGGCTGTTGTAGAACATCTCACGTCATCGACCACATGTTCTTCCGTTGACTCGTTAGTAGGATTTTAGAGTCAATGTTGCCCGAAAAATTCAGCATACCTACCATTGACGTGGACGCTCATCTAGGTACCAAAATATATCAAATATTAAGAACCAGTGTTTGGAGTTTGTCTTAACTTGTGAAGAGTTTTGTCCACAAGCTTCCTCTTACATGCTAATTGCACCTCATGTAGTGCATTTTTACCTCGCTTTACATCTAACTTGCTAATCCACCAGCCAAATTGCATTGTCATAGTTGGTAGTTGGCACCATGTTAGAAATGCCTATTTTTTTGTAGGAACTGTTAGCTTTTGGGGTTACTCCAAAAGTGTTTTGCCCTTGCTTGGAGAGTTTTATGCCCCTTGGCGATACATCATGGACATATGGATGGCTCAATTTTGGTGGACGCTTGACCTTGCATAAAGTGTTAGCAAGGTGCCCTTACCTAGGAGGTTATTACCTTGATCAACATGATGATTAACTCAATGAAGTACCACTCGGGAGGAACTCGCGAGTACTCGCAAGTCTCTGTCCCGGGCAATCTCCAATCACCCGTCCACCTACTCGTGGACTCGACCAGACTCGTTCACTCGTCCGGAACTCGCAGAATCGGTCAACACTCGTGCAGACTCGTCCAGAAACTCGGCAGGGGAAAGCCCGTGGACACAAACGCAATTGTATTTTGCTTGATAAAAAATGGAGGGAAAAGCCCGTAGACGACCACTTCCAGTTCGTGATTCCTGTTGTTGCTTCCCTATTCGTGAAGGTGCAGTTCGTGCTTCCTGTTCCAGGTAAGTCAATTGTTCTTCGTTTTTTTTTTTATGTGGAAGGGTGAGACGAACAACTGAACCCATCGCGTCGTGTTGACAGCAGCACAGCCAATAGCCTCTTATGTGCGTCGAGAGCAGCAAAGCCAACAAATCGTATAGCGGGTTGAAACGAATGCAGCACGACCAATAGCCCAGTCCCGTTCCCCACCCCCTTCAGTGATGAAGTGTCGGACCATGTAGTAGTGAACGAATACGCTTCCTTATTTTCTCCGCACATCTTCGCTTCTCCGCCTAAAGGCTCGACTCTCACCTGAATTACTAGGAGCGAGGTTGTTGAGGGGGTTAAACTACGATAGGCATATAATCGGGGACAGCTCATAAATTAACTATGCATGCTATAAACTAATTAATCTTTCCCATCGGCGAATGACGAGAACTAATTACGAGCGAACCAACTAAAGATAACAACGTTTTTATTTATTTATGTATGTATGTTATAAAATTATATATAACTAAATAAACTAAAAAGTTTAACTAAAATTTAAGATAACTAAATTATATATATATATATTTATTTATGCTATAAAGTTTAACTATATACTATATACCTTAGTATAACTATATATATTGTTTTTATTTTATTTATGTTATATGTTTTGATTTTATTTAATTTCTATTATATATTATATATATTTTTTTATTTTATTTATTTTAAATTTTTATTTATGTTATATATTTTATCTTTTTATTTTTATTTTTTTTATATATTTTTTATTTTTTATTTTGTTATATTTTGTTTTATAGCTTATATGGATTGGGAATGCTTTTAACCTCTTTTTTGTGCCCAAAATGTACAATATTTTAAATTTTTTTCCTATTTGTCGAGTCTTGCCGAGTCTGTCCCGAGTCTTCCCGAGTTTTTCCTGAGTCTACGAGTCATATGCTAGCCAAGTATTTGCCGAGTCTGAGTCGTGCAAAATTGGACTAACTCATTGGGTGCATGCAATGTAGGAGTTAGTTTCTCGATTAGGAGTAGGAGTGTTGAGCACTTAGACTAGGGTAGTTAGCCCTTGGAGCTTGGGACCATGTGAGATTTACCTTGGAGGTTGGACACTTGACTTGAGGATGCTTGGGTTGAGGAGCATTCTTCATGGAGGTTGGTGATGGACCCAAGGACATCTCTGTCAAGGAGGAGCATTGGAGCTTTGTGACCACATTGGCACACATGAGAGTAGCATTGGGCACATAAGAGGACATGTGGAACACAGTTAGAGGAGTGCCTTGCACGAGGACACTTGAATAGCAGATCACCATGGAAGAGGAAGCACTGGACTAATAGCTTTTTGGTGAGCACACCATTTTGGAGGATTGGTGTTGAGCCCAAGGAATGTCATGCTTGGAGGGTATTTCACTTAATTTGGATAAACCCTAGTTTCAGGAAACCCTATTATAGAGAAGTCTTTTAAGGAGCAAGATGCTAGGGTTCATGAGGAAACACTGGGAGAATATAAGGAGAGAGAAACGTCTTGGATGTTCATCGAGAGATTGTGCTTGTGTGATGCAATGATTTTCTCTTGTGATTCTAGGGTTTGTGCTATGCATGCAAGCCCTAGAGAAGAACATAAAGTTGAAGATGATGATCGTTATTATGGCTCTTGTTGTAGCACACTAAGCTCCAAGGGGTCTAGTCTCGAATCCAACATACATCAAATGTGGGGAGCTACTCTTATATAGAGGGTTGCTGAACTACCCTTACAATAAAAAAGTAATTGTTTTCCTAGATCCTTTAGTTCTCCAAGGAATAGCAATAGAATATTACATTCAAACCTCCTCAACATCGTTCTCACTAAAAGTAGCAATGAGTTTGTTGAGCTACTTTCTTCTCCAAGAATAGTTAATAAAGTATACATTCTAATCCCCAAGGAAAACAATATAACAATATTCTTATGTAACCAACTTCATGAGACCACGCCAACAATGATAAAATAATGAAACTAGTTAAGCAACACCCTCCAAGAATAGCAAAAGAAAGTGGGATGCATCCTCTAAGTGTTGACCATGTAACCACCTCCAAGAAATGATAAATAAGTGCCTTTCCACGTGCTTCCTTCAAAAATGATCTCCCACATGTGAGCAAAGGTTTCAAGAATGATCTCCCACGTGTGAATTAGGGTTTTTACCCCAATAAAACAATAACTATCCTTGATAAATGTGTAACAAATCCTTCAAAACTAGAACAGCTCCTTAACCAACCCAATAGCATACTCTTCAATGTGTAACAACCTTCCACGTGTGCAAAGGAGTCAACCAATAATAAAATAATCTTTGAGAAACCTTTGAAGAATGTGCATGAATAATCTCTTTGACAAGGCAAATAATATAATATTTCTTGAGTAGAGGTGCATCCTAGAGAAATGTGCCATGGTGGTTAGATCTATGTGTGCACCTTCATGAATCCTCCAGATGCCATAACCAAATCATGCTAGGAGAATGTGTAAGGTGGTTAATTTCATAAATAATCTTCAAACAGTGAGCCAAAATCATCAACTAATTTGCAAAACCATGTGTTGATTTCCCTAAACCATGCGCACAAGAGGAGGGCGACCTACAAAAGTGTGCAAAATGTCAAGTAGGTGGAGCACTTCACATGCATGATAGGTCACAACTTACCAAAAATAGAAAAGTGCTTCCTCCAATGTGCAATCATCTCGTTAAGTTTGACAAAATCAACTCCAAATAATAAAAAAAATCCAAGGTGGTTAAAACTCCTCAAAACCTGTGCAAGTGGATAGATCCAATGAATATAAACCTTCTCCACTCCATCTTATTAAGTTTGACCAAATCAACCCAATGAATTCCAAGACCAAGGGATGGCTGCTCCACTCAAGCAAATAATGTGACCTGCCTCAACATGTGTGCATTGAGGGGAGCCCTCCATCTAGGGGTTGCTATTCATGTTTTACATCATAATGCACCCATCCAAGTGTGAACACTAATCATATGAGCTAGGGCATTCACACTAGGATCATCCAATCACATCACAATAACCATTGAAATGTCTGGAACCATTTGAAAAGGTATATATGTGCCAAGGGCTGAAGAAATTTGATAAAATAACAATTTCTCTTTCTGAAATTTTATCGAACACATTGAATGCATAACTTGGTCTATGATTTATCTGAGTTATGATTTATGTAACCTTTGTACAATAAATATACTGATAACTGAAATATAAACACTTATACATTCTCCCAATGACTTAGCTGAAGACAAATGCATACACATCAAGAACTCAGAAATTTAGGGCCAAGCCCAGGGCAAAACCCTCACACCTCATGAGGGAAAACCCAGAGAGATTTTTATTAGAGAGCATCAAGTAAATTACAGCGGAGATATTAAATGCTAGGCAATCTGAAATACATTGAGAAACGTGCCACAAAACAGAAATAAAAGTACCAGCAATAAATGCAACTGTACGGCCTCCTTCCACAACAAAACTGCCTTGAAAAACGTGCCAATGACTGCCCTTGATTTCTGTGCCAATGTTCTTCAACAAACTGCAGAAAACCTCGAAATCTGTGCCAAAAGACTGCATCTCAAATCTGCAGCATGAAATGCTGCTGTACAGACTTTACGGCCTGCTGTACGATCTGTACAGTATGGACTTTTCTCGGTTTCTGTGCAGAAGTACAGATTCTCTCTCTCCTTGGTATTTGTGCCCTAGCAAATCTTAGTCTCCTCCTTGCTGCAACTTGTGCTCTCTCTCTCTCTCACATGTGGGTTTGCTCTCCTTGAAACCCTTGATCTCTCTCTCGTCTCTCTTGTGTGTTTTGGCACTTTTCCCAAGGTGCATTATATAGATGTCTTTATCCTCCTTGAAACCCTAACTAACACAAACTAACTTTTGGATGGCTAAGATCACTTTTGATCTAAGGGTTTATATTAAATGCACATTAAATGCCATTTTTAATCATTTAATGCACAAAATACATTAAATAAAGTCATCTTACTTTTAAAACATAAAGTCACTTTTTATATTTCAAAAATACATTTCCTAGGGAAGACAACTTGTGTCCCCACCACGACACAACAAAACATGGTGAAGGACCATGGTGAAGGACCTTTCTCATTACAAATTTCAACACTCCCTCTTAATGAGGGAGGTCCCAACACAATCACCTTGACCATTGTCAAGAGCTTCTACTAAATCTTGAAGCTGATGTCGGAATATGACTAGATCCTGCTCATCTTCTCTGTGCTGGCTGAGTCTTCTGCTAGTGCAGCTCTCCCCATCTGAAGGTACCATTTGTGCATTTGCTTCATTTTCAGACTTTGATTCGGATAGCCATCCTCCTGAACCTGGGAGCATTACCTCTCCATGCAGAAAGTAAAGTTTATCTTTTCTATTCCCAAGTAGAATAGTATTATTTGAGTTTTTTGACCGGTAGAGAAACACATTCCCTATTTTGATGAAAACTACATACCCATCATCCTCCAACGATGATATAGAAAGTCTGCTAACTTTCATGCCTGGGACAAACAATACTCTGTCTACTTCAAGAACCTCTCCAAATCTTAGTTAGAATTTCATAGTTCCAACTCCTCTGATTTCTGCCTGAGTACTTCCAATTCCTGTTCCAATAAAATGTCCTCTGTCTATTTCTTCTATTTTATGAAAATTTCCATATTTACCCGTCATGTGGCTTGTTGATCCACTATCAACTACCCACATGTCATAGAAATCTGTAGTGCTACCTACACTAGTTTGTATTGAAACTAAAGAGAATTCTTGTTCAAACTGGGAAGCAAAATCTCCCATTTCTGCTAATGGTGCTCCCTCTTTTTCTTCATTCCCTTTTCTTTTCGGACACTGACTAACATATTGACCATTTTTATTGCAATTAAAGCAACGCACCTTACTGAGGTCTTTTTCTTTCTTCTTCCATTTGCTCTTACCTTTAGTTGCAAGGGCAACATTGTCTTTGTTAGGATATTTCAATACTCCATTCTTGTCCTACCTAGCATTATTTATTTTTCCTAGTTGTTGATGATGTCATTTGCCCCCTAGTGGTGTGCAAATGTCATCTAGGATCCATCTACCACCTTTTGAGCCCTGCATGCATCATTTTAGGACCACTTCAGTCAGTTCCCCTGCATGCATCATTTTAGGACCACTTCAGTCAGTTCCCTATTTTATAGGAACCTACTGAGTGTTCCAGTGCAGTCCATCTGAGTTATCTGACTCTTGTGGGGGGTTAGAGCTCCGGATGCCACTGATTGTGGTCTCATGCGCCCTTTTCTGACTGATATGCATGACAAACTCACTATTGCGCCCTCCTTAGTCAGTTAACTGATTGTGACTTCAGTTAGCTGAGTTTAGGTTCAGTTCAGTTGACTTTGAGTCTTCTGGAGCACTCCAGTGGTGATAATTCCTATGCTAGACCAACTGAGGTTCGAATTCTCAGGGGGTTAGAGCTTTGAATGCCACTAATTGTGGCCTCATGCACCCTTTTTTGACTGGCATGCATGTTAGACTCACTATTGCGCCCTCCTTAGTCAATTAACTGATTGTGACTTCAGTTAGCTGAGTTTAGGTTCAGTTCAGTTGACTTTGAGTCTTCCGGAGCACTCCATTGGTGATAATTTCTATGCTAGACCAACTGAGGTTCGAATTCTCCTGCATGATTCAAATTCTCTCCATTGTAACATCATTGTTTATTATACTGATAATTGGAACATGGGACATTATTCTACTCCTATCTGAGTTCTGCTGCATTATTATTCTTCTGCTATTTTTTACTGTAGTTTTCACTCTTCTTCAAATTTTCTACTCATTCTTTCTTTGTGAGGTATCTTCGGCTCTTTAGATTTGTTGTGACATAGAATTTCACATGGTATCGGAGCCATTTGAGCAAATAGGTTGAGCAGCTGCTTTCGGTAGTGCACCATAAGCCTTTGGATTTCCACAACAAATCCTAGTGCCATTGCATTGAATTCATTGGAGAAATCCAATGAGGTCTAGCCAGGTGTGAAAGATTCGGATAAAAGTGCCTACTCTCCTAAAGCAGTGCTCAGTAGTAGTTTACCTCCTTATTGAGAGTTTTTTGCTGGCTATTTAAAGTTTTTGAGTGCAACAGCAGTTGCAGCAGTTACAACAGTTTTCTGTAGTTGCAGTAGTTTTTCTGCAGTAGCAGCAGTTTCACCTTGTATTCGCTCCAGTAGTTGTAATGGACAATTTGAACTCTCCTCTCTCTTCCAGGATCTTGACACCCTTCAATTATCTTGATTGGAGGGTTGATATGCAGATGGTATTGCGAAACAAACCATTGTACAGGGTGACAATGGGGAAGGATCCCAAACCAATATCAACTGTGGAGAAAACCAAGTATCTGAATAGATTGGATGAAGCATTTGGTTTCATGTGTATTCATATTTCCAGAGATCTACTCTTCCACATTGAAGGATTGAAGACTGCAAGAGAGTTATGGTTGAAGTTAGAGACCCTCTTCGGCAAACAAGATGAGCTCAGAGGCCATATTTTGGAAAATGAGTCGTTGCTCTACAACTAAGCAGTTTTGAGACCATTCAACAGTTTTTTTCAAAATTCAAATCTCTAGTTATGCAATGCAAGCAGCGTGGCAATGAGAAGAAGGATGAGCAACTGGTGCTATCCGTTCTGAGCAAGCTAGGTCCCGAGTTCTCTATCTTTGTCTTTACCTTCCATTCTGGGCGAATGTCAATCCCTGGTTGGAAGATGCCCTCCTTAGATGTTTTCACTGAATCTCTCATCCAAGAACAAGATAAGCTGATACAGATGGGCGCCTTGGAGGCCTCCAAAGATCAAGCTCTTATGGCTGGAGAAGCAAAAAGTGCGAATGGGAAGGGGAAGCACAAAGGCAAGGATAAGAGGGAATCTGAACCTAAGCAGAATGCCAAGTCAAGTCCATCAGAAGGAGCCTCCAGTTCTAAGAAGGACAAACATAAGGGATTTGAGAAATCCAAGTGTTCCTATTGCAAGAAAGCAAACCACCAAGCTTCTTGAACAACACAACATTGCCCTCCCAAAAGGTGCAAGAGAGACTGATTCTGGAAGTGAGTGTGATGGTCATGAGAGTTGCCATGCACTGAAGGCTGGATTTTCAAAATCACAAGCCCTCCTCATAGATTCAGGAGCCTCCAACCACATGGCTGCCTCTAGAGAATCAGTTTATTCTCTAGATCTCAAAGATGGTCCGATTATTCACATGGGAGACAACTCTCAGATCTCTGTTGAAGGGAAGGACACAGTACATATGGAGCATGGCAAGTTCAAGAATGTTCTATTTGTGCCTTCTTTGTCGGCAATTTGTTGTCTGTATATCAGATGACTCACATAGGTTCACCGAAGAAAGTGGTCTTTGGTCCTGACATAGTTGAGATTGCAGAGATCTCCACTGGGAAGATTATAGTGAAAGGGTTTGCAAACCATGCCTCCAAGGCATATGAATTCTCACATTTTTTGCCATACTCTCTGCCTACCCCATCGGAATTTGATGAAGATCAGAGTGATACCTGTTCTAATGAAGATGAGGATCAAGATCTTGATGTTGAGAATAAAGTTAGATTAACCAACAAAGAACACAAATATAAAAAAAAATGGACATTGAGCTTACCTCTTTAGCTCTCCAAGTATTTGTAGAAGTAGATGCAGCCTTTGTTGTCTCCTGCAAGCTCCCACAAATCTCCTTCAAGCTCCCACAATTCTCTTCCAAGCTCAAGCCTCAAGCAGACAAGCTCTCCACTCAATAACAAATTAGAAAAAAATAAAAAAAGCAAAAAAATGTCATTTTCGTGATAGCTTTTGGGCGTCCTTGGGAGCGCAATTGGAGTGTGCTTGGAGCGAGGTTGGAGCACGGTCCCTCCTCCTCGGGAGCTTCTTTTGGAGCACCATGCTCCCAAAGTGGCAGGGAGCATGCCATCGCCCCTTGGAGTGTGCTCCAAGGGGTGATCCAGCACGCTCCAGTTCGGAGAGCTGTTCAGGAGCGAGCCCTCCTAGGGCGCTCTCGGTAACACTGGTTTGTCTATCTTTTCAGCTCCCCTCCGACGAAGATAATGTTATGTACTCGACTCATCATTGATGTGGTTTTGTCTTGGATTGTTTCCAAAGACAAAGGAAGAAAATTTGGAATGAATAATATACTAAGGTGGCAGCATTGGTGGTATGATTTCACCTGACCCTTCTCTGTTATCATAATTAGGGTAGGTAGGTATAGTTTTATTTGAGTTCAACATTTACTGTTACCCATGCATTGCAGTTGTGGTTATCTCATTTTGAATAAGGCAAGATGGAAGTGTCTGCCTCCGACGCATTTAATGTCTTTGTTGTTAGATGTGTGTGTAGGTCTACAGGTACCCAGGAGATTCTAGGGGATTCTCATACACTCGAGAAGAGCAGTGTTACCAACAATGGTCGAGAAATTGCCGATGTCTGAGAAATCGCGATTTTTTGAAGGCCGTGATTTTTCTTCAAAAAATAGCTGAAAAAATCGGCCCGCTTTTTTCCCAAGAAATCGCCGCTTTTTTATCGAAAAATTGCCCCAAGAAATCCTGAGTCGATGGAAAAGTTCGGCCGTGTGGAAAGGGACAAAAATAAAAGGCTTTTAAGTTGGTTTTTTGACTGTCTTTTTGCTAATTTGTACGCTATAAAGACTAAGAGGAGAGCCAAGGAGACCAAGAACACTTCATATTTACTTAAGGATGATCTTAGGCATCATTTCCTTCGCCATCAAGGATCAAATTTGAAGATTGGACCTTGCCATTTGGAGTTTTTTCCACAATTATCACAACTGCAGGTATGTAAAAAAATTGTCCATTGTTTCTCATTTTTCTAAGAGGGATTCTTGTTGGTTTACATTGTCAATTAATTCTCCATCTTCAAAGTTGATTTTTATATGGTCTAAAACAATTTTTTTGCATCTGCTATGTTATTTGTAGCAGTTAAGCATGCCAAAAAATGTTCTTGCATTTTTTTCTTGCCTTAGATCGTTGTAAATCCTCACAAAAATGTCCATTTATTTTCTCTCATCAAATCAATGTTTGAATGCTCAATATATCTTCAATTTCTTGTTGTGTTTTACATTTCCATCAATCACATATGCTAAAAACGTTTTTTTTTCTTGCCCTAGGTTCACACTTCATTTTTCCATATACAAGATGCCGAAGACTTTGGATCCATTTTGGGACTTGGGTACACCTGTTGATCCACTCAATCGACAGGTTCTCACTTGCAATCTATGTGGGAAGAGAATGACAGGTTGGATATTCAGGCTAAAATATCACCTCGCACAAATAACAGGGCATGATGTGGGTCCTTGCAACCAAACAACCCCAGAACTCATTGCTAAGGACACACAA
This sequence comes from Larix kaempferi, assembly GCA_027924585.1. NCBI lineage: Eukaryota > Viridiplantae > Streptophyta > Pinopsida > Pinales > Pinaceae > Larix > Larix kaempferi. The sequence continues at coordinate 32,758,529 of BSBM01000510.1, forward strand.
GCAATTGAGGGTACCCACACAAGCAATTGAGGGAACTGGGCTAAAGAAACAATACAAGGAGGCCGTTAGAAATCAAATTTCTTCAAGATCCTGGTTCGCAACGGGAGTGGGGGCTAGTTGGACGAGTCCGGATACTGATACCCACTCCGCACAGCAGTCCACAATGCCTTCTCCTTCGGCAACATCGCCTTTCTTTGTGTTGAGGTGCACAACCTTCTCTAAGGTCCATGGTGAAAGTAAAGGAGAAATCAGAAGCAAACAAATTTATTGGTCGATGCTTGCTATGGAGTGTTATTCCTTTCAACTTTGCGAAGAACCCATTTTATGTGTCCATGTTTGAGGTGACTGCTATTGCTGGACCAGGGTTTAACCCCCTAGTTATGAGGAGTTGAGAGGGCCCATCCTTTTGATGAAAAGGTCGACTGTACTCACAAGTTGGAGGAGCTTCAGAAATCATGGGACTTAAGAGGATGCAGTGTGATGTCAGATGGTTGGACCGATATGAAGGGTAGGACCCTTCTCAACTTCTTGGTTCATTGCCCCAGGGGGACTATGTTTATGAGATCCGTGGATGCATCCGCACATATCAAAGATGGATGAGTTCATTGAAGAGATCGGGACGCAACATGTTGTCCAAGTCATAATGGACAACGCTGCGAACCATGTGGCTGCTGCTAGGATGCTCATGGCCAAGTATCCTACACTGTTCTGGACTCCTTGTGCCACCCATTGCCTTGATTTCATCTTAGAGGATTTAGGCAAGATTGATTGGATCAAGGATACCATGGATTCGGCGGGGAGCATCACAAAATTCATATACAATCATGCAGCGGTGCTTAGCTTGATGAGAAGGTTCACAATGGACAAAGAGTTGGTGCGTCCTACCATCACACTCTTTGCCACTAGCTTTATTTCTCTTCAGTCTCTCTCGAGTTCTATGTGGGGCTTGTAGGCAATGTTCCTTTTCACCTGAGTGGCGTGCTTTATCATTTAGCACTAGACTAGAGGGGCAAGCCACATTCAGGCTAGTTACATATGATCATCGCTCTTGGGATGCGGTGAAGGAGGTGTGCACCATCACCGAACCTTTGGTAAAGGTTCTCCGCTTGGTTGATGGAGAGAGGCCTGCAATTGTCTACCTATATGAGGCCATGGATAGGGCCAAAGAATCCATACGTGCCTATTATGAGGACAAGGGAGATCAGGGGGAGGAGAGACAACAAATGATATGGGGGGTGATTGATGCGCGATGGAACCACACACTCCATCGCCCCATTCATGTTGTAGGGTTATACCTCAACCCTGTGTTTGCTTTGGCTTTAGATTTGATGGAGAGGTTATGTCTGCATTCTACGAGTGTGTCCAGAGGATGGTGCCTGGTGCAATTGAGCGTACACAGCTTTCCCAAGAGTCGGAAATGTATAAGAGAGCCATGGGATTATTTGGGTTTGGTATAGCAATAAATAACCGGACCAACCTGATGCCAAGTAAGCTTCACCTTGTTTCAAGTTTCAAATTTCATTCTCTTTCTCTTTCTTTGTTTTAAATTTTATTGTCTTTTCTTATGTTTTTTTAATTCGTTGTAGATACCTGGTGGGAGAACTATGGCGGTTGCGTACCTATTCTACAGAGGCTTTCCATTCGGGTGCTTAGCCAGACATGTAGCTCTCCCGGTTGCGAGCGCAATTGGAGTGTATTTGAAAAAGTACACTCCAAAAAGCGCAACAGGTTAGAGAATTTCAAATTCATTATAAATTATTAAATTCTAATTTATAATTTTATGTCACTTGACCTTTTAATTTATGTATTATAAATTATTAAATTTATAATTTAATATATATGATCCCCCTACAGGTTGGATACTCAACGCCTTGATGATTTGGTCTACGTCCACTACAATCTCATGCTGTGGGTGAAGCAATATGAGAGAAAAGTTGACGCGGCGACCATTTCATTGGATGGGATTGACACCATTGCTGCATGGAGGGCGGATTGTGAGGAGCCTGTTATGGAGGTAGCCCCTGATTGGCTAGAGGCTGATCATGATATTGATAGTGATCATGATGATGATACAAAGGCTCTGGATGAGGATGTTCCAGTTCCAGAGGAGTTTCACAGTGTTCACATAGTCTGGGAGTGTGCCATAGTCAGAGTTAGAGGGAGATAGACTCAGTGGTAGCACTGGTACTGGTAGAGGAGTAGGAGCAGGGCTACCTCCTTGACCTTCTCTTTATTCAGGACATCAATTTCGACCGCCTTCTTCTGTTTCTAGAGGACATCATTTTGCAAGGTCTTCTTCTAGAGGACGTTAGAGTCTAGTATGAGGCCCACAAGCCTCAAGGGCACCTACTTCTAGTTCTAGAGGAGGGGCCATTTCCACAGCGATTGCCTTTGCTCATAAAAGGGGTAGAGGGAATCAATAGTTTATTTACTTTATTTCATTGTAGATGACTCATGAGTCATGATGATGATCATGAGATACATTTGTTATATTTTTGATGACTCATGATTAAGTACATGATCCATTTTTGATATGTTGATGTATCTCTAGACATCTTATATATCTTATATAGTGGTTTTCTTTCCATATTCGTGTGACAATGTGTTTATTTGATGTTATTGTTGCTTTAGATGTTTAAAAAAAAAAAATGAATATTTTTGTATTTTTCAAGTTTGCCGATTTATTGGCAATGTTTGCCGACGTGTTGCTGAAATATCCCGAAATGATGTTTCCTGGACCCTGCCGATTTTTTCGCTGCGCCGATGTTTGCAACACTGATCTTTTATATTAAATTTCCCAATGTGGTTTATGAAAGTAAGAGTACCATTTAAAGAGCGGAAAGGCTGTAATCAACTAGTGGAAGCCATGGTATTTATGTTAGCTGTGGAGTATTTTCTGCCTTGATTTTCAAGTAAAGAAATTAGTATTCCATTTGAGAATTGGTTTTAACTAGTAAAATGTAGTTGACTTTCACATTACTATTATCTTGAGGATGAATCTGGGGATTCATATTTTACCATTGAATCTTATAATTGTTAATGAATATTGATTGAAACAAGGTCTAGTTTGTCAACAAAACAGAAAAGAGATAGAAGCACCTTATTTGAACTTTTTGGTCAACAAAACTTGAAAATCTTGTACATTGAAATAAAATTCCTACTATTAAAATTGAAGAACAAGTCAACAGAAATGAAATATTAAAGACTCGGTTGGAAGCCTTGAAAACGAAAATCAATTTTTAGAGGAACAAATTTGTCTACTTCATTTAACAAAAGATAATGAAACTTTTTGTCTAAAAAAAATCAAAATTTGATTACTGATGTGAAATGGTTAAAGCAGAAGGAAATATCGATTTCATTAGTCGAAAAGCAATTTGTTAATAAATAAATGTTTACAGACTCAAGTTGAATATTGGGTAGAATAATTGGATTTTTTTATTACTGCAATAGGTCATTTCCGGAAGTTTCGCTAGTGTAACTTCTTGTCCATAGCTGAGAGGAAGGAGAATAAATAAGTTCTCCAGTAGTTAAAGCAGAAGACATTGAAACAGGGAACATTCATTTCAATTTCAAGGTTCTCCATGTATGAACCCGCACCGCATATCTATGTTGAACTTGTCGATACCTAAGGGAGAAGGGACTAGAGCTCTTCAGGTTCCCACGTGCCCAGGAAGTTTAGTGAGTGAGGTTAGGAAGGATGACAGCAGGCAGGATTTCATTTGCTTTGTTTAGCGTCTTGATCCTTGCCATATAGCCATACTCGCATAATATATATGTGTTATTTTTGAATACCTGCTATGTTGGTTACTGGATACCTTGGAGCCGCCACCATCCAGACACAATCTTGATATTTGGCAATAGAATCCCACCAGGCAAGAAGTTTAGATAATTGGTTCAAAACCTTTCCCATTTGATGTCTCTCCTTAGTCACAACAGCTTTGTGAGGGGTCTAGGAGGTCATTTAGTTTCAGTTTATATGGCGTTGTGTCTTTACCAAGAAAGTCAGTCACAATGTGACTACTGTAAGGTACATCGTACCTACTTTTTCAATATTTACTTTTCGGTGATAAATACTATTAGTGTTCCAGCAAAGTCAGTCATAATGTGACTACTGTAAGGTACATCGTACATACTTTTTCAATATTTACTTTTTGGTGATAAATACTATTAGTGTTCCAGCAATATATCTTTCAGGTTTGGATTCTCTTTCTGAGGTAAAATTTTTGTTATGCTTTCCATTGGCTGCTCAATTTCTGTGTTAAGTAGATCTAGGTCAATTTAAAACTAAATTATTAATCACTTCCAGATTTGGATGAACAAGAAATATGTGTCTCAGCTATCTCTCTTCTTTCATGGGCTATTGAACTTTGTAAATAGGATATTTTTATTGCCTTGCATTGGCTTACTTTTTCATTATATAATGTGCATTTCTTAAATCAAATGATTTCCAGGTGGCGTTTGCACATTCGGAAGGCCTTGTCTCCTCAAGTGAAAGATGATTCCAGGATGGATGAAGTGAAAGAAACAGCTGAGGGTGATGATGATGAGCGAATGTTGAGTCAGATGGAGGAATTGCATTCTATTTATGAACAAAAGAAGAAGAAAAAAAAGAAACTCCTTTCAAAAAGACGGGCCAAGGTAGCCATATTCTTGTTTGCAACTTACACTGCAGTAGCTAATTGCATTTATTGTTTTTTAATTAATTTTTGAATATTGGTTGAAAATTTAGTTTTTCTGTTCCACTGTTACTTTTAATCCTCCATGTATAAATTCAACTCACTCTGTTTTGTCAAAAATCCAGGCCAAAGCGCGTACTCGAACAGGAATGAAAGTGGATGTCATGGAAGATGGCTATAATGACTATGATTTATTTTCTTTAGCTTCTATTAAGGTCTGTTTGTATTTAAAATGGAGTTCATTATTTTTTCAAATCTAATATAATGGCAGTGGTGAGTAGTTGTTAACTCTTTGTTTTGTATTTTGGACATTGGCATACAAAATAAAAGTTTAAGCAAAAGGGAATGAGACTAGCAATCTAGAATCAGTATGATAATTGTAGACAGATTAAGCTGATAATTTAATAAGTTACAAAACTACCTTTGTGTTATTGGATGTTTGAGTTGCCCAATCTATTGAAGATCTCAGATATGACCTATATTATAAACTATAACATAATATGATATCATCATAATTTGAAATTTGGGATTACTGTCTAGACACATAACCGGGTCCTCTAGTGTTAGCGCTTTGATTGGTAGAATCTATTTATATAATGTAAAGAGGTTCTGTTAATATGGAGAAAAACTAGTATGTTAGGTCTGTAAAGAGGTTCTTCTTGGAATATACACTGGAAACTCCAGGGCACTACCCCTCATTCCGAGAATGTTACCCAGTGTACAACATGCAGTGTAGACTTAGAGTGCCTGGCCCGGCAGGGACATTGAGTGAGGCCCACAACATCAAGAACACCAGAGGCAGCCAGCCCGGGGAGTTGACCCTGAGACCTGCATGTAACTCACAGCACTCAACCACTCAAGCTAGCCCACCTTGCTAAAATTAAAGAGTGAATTTTATACTAGGCTTTGCCCATTTTTCCCTCAATCAAGAGAACATGAAGTATGCATTCATTTTGAAATGCATCAAATAACTTCCAAGTTCCAATGCATTCTTAATTTCTTGTGAATAAGTAAACTAGCTCGCAATTGACGTCAACCTCTTTCAAGAGCCTTTCAGTTTATACCACTGTATTGTACCAGCACCTTATTTTTCTTTAGCTAGACATGTTGAAGCTTATTATTTTCTGCTTTTTCTAACACATTCTTAATTTCTTAAGAATAAGTATACCATACCAGCTCCAGTCGACCTTGACCTCTTTCCAGAGCCTTTCAGTTTATATTGTATCAGCACCTCTCTTTTAGCTAGACATGTTGCGGCTAGTCTCCAGCTGTCTTGTAGATCTTATACATTATTATCTTTCTGCTTTTAGCATTGTTCCAGGAGAGGCCATGGCACTTACTGTGATACACTGGATGTACTTTTTTAACCCCTTTGATCTACTTTTGTGGTCTTTTGCTGGACGTTAATGAAATTATCTCTTTTATAAAACATTTTCTTTTCCATATTCATCTTTGTAAATTTACAGTCCCATTGGATGCTAATATCTAAATAAAATAAAATTAAGTTAAATATACAACAGTAAATTAAATGTGCTAAACATAGGTAGGTGCCCTGTAGTAAGGGACCATTGTCTAGTTTTTCATTCCTTGAAATTGCTGATTCAGTTGATTGAAATACTATTAGCTTACACACTTAAGTCTACCCCATAGATCGTTAGGGGCATTGGTATTATGCACACCATGGATAGAGTTAGGGTGATGCTGCAAAATTAAAATCCTAATCACTAATCAGCAGGTTCAACATACATGAACAAAATAGATTCCTCTTAAAGCCTAATACAGAAGTTACACAAAAATGGGTACGGATTTCTAAAATTTGGGTGTATTTTTTTCCTATGGCATATGTAGCTCACTTTTGGTTGGGTATTGAATCTCTTTTATAAAATATGTTTCTGAGGGATTTTGTTTCTGAACTCTAATTGCATTTGCAGGCTAAGAAGGACCTACAGGTTGTGGATTCTCCAGCACAATCTGATGATGAGAATGATACTGCAAGTGAAGATGAGGCCAATGGCCCAAAATCAGAAGACAATGACGCAAATGACATTGATTCTGATGAAGAGAGGAGGAGGTAATTTCTTTGATATATGGTGAATGAATGTATTAAGCAGTATGATAGTTCATGTAATGAAGTTTTGTTGGCTACTAATTTGAGGCAACTGTTTTTATTGATGAAACATTCTGGCCGGTCTTGCTTTTTTTTATTCATTTTTTTGCAGGGTAAGATATTATACTTGGGGAATATAGAAGAATTTCATCCTTTTTGTTTCTATTTGTTTTGTTGGTTGGGTAGGTATGATCAAGAACTTGAAACCTGTCTGGATCAAGCCTATGAGCGGTTTGTTGCTGCAAAAGAAGGCAGTACAAAGAAGCGAAAACGTGCAAAATTAGTTAATGGTGCCACTGATAGCGAACTGTGGAAGGTAGTGTGTTATGTTTGAAAATATAAGATTTTTTTTTTGTGCAAGCTTCTTTGGTTGAGGAAAAATCCTAATATCCAATCTCTGTTTGCTTGCAGGACAATGGGACTTATCAGGCTAATGTTCATGAAGACTATTCAGATGACAGTGCTGAGGATGGTGAAGCCAATCCATTAGTTGTGCCGCTAACCAAGGAAGAGCAACCATCTAAAGAGCAGCTGACTGAGCAGTGGTTCAGTCAGGATCTCTTCGTGGGTTTTCAAGACACCTGCAATGAGGAAGACAGTAATTCTGACATGTCAGAAGGAGGTCGAGATGTTGAATCATTCCAAAAATCATTGGGTGAAAGCAGCTGTAAGCCGGACAAGAAATCCAACAAGGAGAACATTGCTATTCCATCTGAGTCCAAGGTTTTGCAAGACAACAGATCTGGGCCAGAGAAAGGTGATGACTTTGAAATAGTTCCTGCTGCATTATCTGGCTCAAGTGATGAGTCTTCTTCAGAAGATGAATCAGATTATGACTCTGATTCAAAAGCAGAAATTTTAGCTTATGCTAAGAAAATGTTGAGGAAAAAGCAACGGGAAGAGATTCTAGATGCTGCCTACAACAGGTATACTTTTGATGATGAAGGTCTGCCAGAATGGTTTGTCAAGGAGGAAAAAAATCATAACCAGCCTCAGAAACCCATAACGAGGGAGGAGATTGAGGCCATGAAGGCAGAATTCAAAGAAATTGATGCTCGTCCAGCAAAGAAGGTCGCAGAGGCAAAAGCCCGTAAGAAACGGGTTGCAATGAAAAAGTTGGAGGGAGTTCGAAACAAAGCAAATGCAATATCTAATCAAACTGACATATCCAATCAATCAAAGAATAAAATGATTGAGCGCCTATACAAGAAGGCTACGCCTAAAAGGCCTCAGAAGGAGTATGTCGTTGCCAAAAAGGGAGTACAAGTCAAAGGTGGTAAAGGAAAAGTAATTGTTGACCGTCGATTGAAAAAAGACTCCCGATCTAGAGGAATTGGTAGGCATGGTAAAAACATTCCCAAACAGGGGAAGACGAAAAAGAATTCTTCAAAAGCTGGAGCTTCTGGAGGTAAAAGGCATGCGAAAGCAGCAGATGCTGGTGGAGGCAAATCAGGAAAACGGATGTGATTGTATTATGATAATTGATGAGTTACAGATATTTAATGTCTTAATTAACTTTTTTTGAGTGGGGTAATATTTTTTATAACATTAGCTCCTAAATTTGCTGGTGTTGCAGCTGGGGTGCCATCTCATAACATTTCATGTTTAAATAGTACTTCATTCCTAAGCAAGTCTTATTCGTAGTGATGAGATCATTCTTCGCCGTTGTATACATGTGTTTTTATGTGGTTTGTACAATTGTGTTCTGTGCAGTGATATGTAGTTCCCTCGCGCCGCTTTGTCAAGGCCTGTTTGAGCTTTAAAATATTGATCATGAATAGCTGTAATTTTTTTTTGAAGCTGTTGCCGAAGGATGTTATATTATTTGCTCCTTTAGAAATCCTCAAATTCCAGGATTGTCCAAGTCTTGATCCACTTTCAGTGTAAATGCTACTTGAGATGTCTTGTAAAGATGTAATGTGGCATATTGTAGGGGCTGATTGAGCTGTTCTACTCAGATTGTAACAGTAACACTCATGATATGGAATGAATGCAATTGATTTTTTCAGGAGCTTCTGTGCTTTCCATCCCAGTCCCCTTGAAAACGTTCTGCTGCTTTGGGCCAGATTTCAGCTTCCTTCACAAATAAACTTGAATCTTCATAATGATCAGTACTGGAATTTACACATTCGATGAGAGAACAACTATGATGGTACCACACAAAGACCATAAGAAAAAAAAAAAACCGATCCGGGGCGCCTAAGCCCAACTTCTCGCCAGGGTTTCTCAATACTGTCCGGTCACGGTCGTTTTGTTTTTTCAGTCAGAGTGAAAGCTTCCATTCGCTTACAACATTCCCTATAGAACCAAGCCCATAAAGAAGAGAAATTATCATATAAAGTGTAGTGGAGAAATTATGTCAAATTAAAAATATAAAGGGACAAATTATGTCAAATTAAAAATATAAAGGTAGGAATTATGTCAAAATAAAAATATTCTAATTATATAGTGAAAGAAATGAATTTAGGTGTGTAAGTAATTACCTTACACGAATATATTTGGAAAAAAATTTGAAAATGTGAGCTTAATATATTTTGTTTATTATGTAAAAGAAAAATCAATTAATATAATTATTATTAGTAAAATATTTTTATTTTAATGAAAAGTTTTATATGAATTAAAAAAATATTATGTAAAAGAAAAATCAATTAATATAATTATTATTAGTAAAATATTTTTATTTTAATGAAAAGTTTTATATGAATTAAAAAAAAAAAGTACAATAAAGTATATTTGACATGAGGGGAGATAGATATTTAAAAAAAAATTATGTAAAATAATTGAAGATGAGAGTTTTTAGTTAACTTATCTGAGAATTAATTTTATTTATATATATATATATATATATATTTGAAATTAAAAGAATTTGAATCCAATTTCATATAAATTTATAAATTGGATACCAATCATCCTACACAATTTTTACTAAATTAAGTTATAATTGATACCACTTCTTTAAATGTTCGGATTGACCTGTGATACCATTCATGATTTAGATCACATATAATTATTTCCTTCTAACACCATTATGTGGTAATATTATGGCAATTTTTTATTTTTTTATTTTTATTGTTTTAAGAAAATTATTTTATCATTTGGTTAGTTGGATACCACGCTTGTTGTGGAAACTTGTAACAAACTCCTAAACTACTTTGTATGGAATATTCTGTGCATATCCTTTGGTCATTTATAATATTTTTGGTATATCAACATTAGATCATATTAGAATAAAAAAATTATTAACCACTTTTAATTATTCATAAAAAAATAACAAAGAATCATCGTTATGTTTTCGAAACATATCTTTAATTTAATAAATAAAAATGATGAAATAATAATCATTATTTTATGCATATTTCATATTTGTGAATCTCGATTTAAAATAAATAAATCATAAAGCATGACATATAAGACATGACCTAGAGAGATGGGGACTCTTTGAAAATGCCTACAAGGTTAAATGAGTAGGAGGATATAGGTCATTATAAGGAATTTGGAAGACATGTAAACGTTAGGATTAAGAGATAATCAAGCATGGAAACCTAAAGAAGAATAATGAAGGAACACAAAACTTTAAAATAATACATTTGGATTATTTACATTATTATTATGCCTAGACTATAAATTGATATAATCTCTTGTTATAATCAAAGTTACTGAGAGCACAAATACATGTGGTGAGTGTGGGTATAACAATTTTTAAAAATATTAGTATGGATTTGTGAAATGTTTTAGGAACGTAAATATTAATGAATTAATAGAATTTTCTATTAATAATTCAATTTAATTTTAGAGTTAGTGATGCTATTAATTGTTCTACATTTTTCCTATGAATAATTAATTTAGGAAATATATCTTTTGAGCATAAAATGATCGAGAAATCTTCCAAGGGGTGTGATATCTTTCTCCAACATTACTATATATTGTTGATTATTCATGCATACTATGAATTTGGTTATGAAAACATGGTATGGTTTTTCATGATTAGTCCTACATATTCTATATGCGGAGATGATTATTTTAATAACAAGTTATTCATGATGTTATGATGAATGCATGTGGTTCTGTTACGTATGTTGAGGTGAGGTGTACATTGACATGCTCTGATTGTGCATAATTGTTTGAATATATTTCATGGTATGATATTAATACACAATGCAGTTGCAATGATAATGTTTATGAAAATATCTTATTAATGATATGATGATATTAATGCTCAGTAGGATTGTGATTTCATACGATGTTTGGCATATTTTATGTTCTTGTATATGATGTTGAAACAATAATTAATGGCTTCATTATAATATATGGCACAAAGACGATGTAATATTGCATAGTTATGAATAATGATCGATAATATGGCTGAATATTACTTGACATATCATAATCCATAAAGATACAGGTCTGCATTTATTAATTCATGATTGTCAGAACTTAGAACATCAACGAATGTCTTGATATTATATTGGATCAATGTGATGCTGAATTTGTTCTTTAGTATATATTGAGCATAGATGATAATGGCATCTTTCATTGCGATGGGGGATGGCTTGTGGAAGCAGGGGTTTCTTTGATTTTTAATTGTAAGTAACTGCACCTGGTTTATGGATAAGAAATGATCGTGAAGTGATGTTGTAATGTATGTGAATCTCTTTTATGATGAATAATGACCGACTCTATGATTGTGAGTGAAAGTGTTGCAGGAATTCCACTCTAGGGCCTTTGAGGCTAAGTCATTTTAGAAACCACGATCTCATGGGAGCCCATAACTATGAGGGAGTATGGGCCGGGGACAAAGTCACTCAACAATACCTTTCCAGCTATGGTTCTGATGCGTGGTCGACCAAATTCCGGTGTGGCCGATGAGGTGACCAGAGAAGACCAAAATTCGGTGCCGCCGATGAGGTATGATATTGGAATTCCACGACTTGAGGTACATCGGCCATAGAGGGAGGTATATGGAAAAGGACTTCCAATGCTTGGGGTTGGTTGCCATGGAGGGATATGGAGGGAGTCAGGGCCAACCTTTCGAGATGCCTGGTTGACCAAAATACGGTGCGGCCGATGAGGTAACCAGATGTGACCAAAATCCGGTGCGGTCGATGAGGTCAAAATAGATACCGAAAGTCAACCAAAATTCGGTGCGGCCGATAAGGTCCATAGATCGGTTTAGAAATTATGCTAACTGTGAAGCTTCCGATGCCTACTGTACTGTCTGCGAACAGGTTACAGTAGAGGGCCCGTGCCATGGCGAGCGGGACCACCCAGAGTGTTGGCGTGGAGGGTTATGGAGGTTGCTCGGGTGGTATGATTCTCAGGGAGAGGGTGAGTAAGGAATGATGAAGTTTTGGGGGGAATGTGTTATGTCTTTCTATTTTCATTAAGTTAGTTTTGATTTATTGTTTATGTCATGTTTATGAAGTGTATTGTGAAGCTAATGCATAATTTGTATGAATGGTTGCATATTAGAACCTAGGTAAGTAAACAATAGCATGTAGTAAATAGGGCGTTGAATGTATTAGTGAAGGAGAAAAAATCTTACGTGTTGGCCACATGGAAGAGTTTTCATCTTTTTTTTTACAGTAACAGGTAATAAGATTTTATATTAAAAAAAAGAAGGACGAGATTACAAAAGGTGGGAAGACTGATCCCAAGAAAGGAGAGTTGTCAAGACAAACTCATCACCTTCTAGTCTTTGCATGTCATACACATTCCCTGTTCTTCGAGAACTAATTTTTTTTACAAACTTACCTAAACTGAAACTGCAGAAGAAATACATATCGAGGTAGATGGGCCAGCTTCTACAAGCTTAAACAAAGAAAAGGAGACATCCATTACAAAAAAAGGTACTGCAAAAACTAAGAACGGGTTGACAGAGAAGTTCAATTGGCATGGAGCTGAAGAATGTTCTTCTCCTTGCTCCTAGCTGCAACACCTGCATTATCATCATCAACGCCGTGGAGAACTGTGGGATTGGTCATGTTGCTGGTTCTCATGCAATCAACCTCAGCTTCAACAATCCTAAGGCAACTATGCAGGGACTCAACCTTGCCAGACATGGTTTCGAAATAATCTTTCATCTTACCGCTGCTGTTGCGAACTTCAGTGTTCGAAATCTGAACGAAGGTGGCGAGGTGGGAAATGGATTTTTTCAAGTCAAAGTATTCTCCTCTAAGCCAGGGAACCTGTGTTTCCATCTCCAGAACATGTGAGAGAACCCCCGGGGATGGGCTATCAGGTCCTTGCGGGGAGCCCAAGTTCACGAACCCACTATTATCCCCAACATGGTGCGTCCAGTTTCTGCCGCTGCCCGACTCTCTGGAGGTTCCACGAAAAAACTACTGCACATAACCGCAATCGTTCTGGCCATGTCCCGCTTCAAGGAGAGGTCAATTCTTGCCGTTGGTCGGCTCGCTTGAGTGACCACAATGAACATGCAGCCCAGAACCCTTGTTGTTCTGACCCTGCCCCCCGTTGAGAGGAGCCCAGCTTCTGCAATTGCCAGAGTCGTATCCATGAAAACCGTTCTGCACCAGACCCCCATGAGAAGCCTGATGCTCAGAGCCACCGTTCCCCTGCACCACATCGAGGGAGGACAGATACCTCTTCATTCTGACCCCCGTCGAATTAGCCTGGACATGCTTCCTTCAACGTTTGCATTGCAGAGCAAGTGTGTTCTGACCAACATCTTCCATGATAATAAGCATAAACAAACACAACACTCGACGCAAAGGGTTGAGGAGGATGCCGAAAATGTCACCTTCAGACAAGAAATAGGTCGAGTTGTCCTTAGAGCCTGGTCGCAATGAATTCTTGCATGCGAGCCACGTGGAGACAGTCAGGGGAGGCCACCGTTTGAACTGGGAGGACGTGTGAGAGGATCTAGGGGGAAGGAAAATCCCAAGGCAATCTTAGCATTAATCACAAACAAATCAAGGTTGATTCCATAGTTAGATGGGTAGTGGGGTGAACCCCAATCCGAGAGGGTGCACAAAGAAAGCGTGGTCATAAGGAGCCAAAGCAAACCAAGAGGGGGAGGGTTACATAACCTAGTTGTTAGCCGAGCTTTGTCCATTGCTGATCATAATACCACAGTCCAAGCTGGCTCCAATGTTGGCCATGGTGTCGACTTGTTGATTATTGTGTCTCAAGACATGAAGGACGGAGATACTGTTGAAATCCTTAATCATGAAGATGAAATGATGATGGAGATTTGAGACTGGATTGCGACGAGTTTTGGCTAGAGCCCTGGCTTTCCTGATAATCAACATTGAGTCTCCAATAGCGACGAGATCCTTTACATCTGCATTCCTAGCGACCTCCATACCTTTGATTAATGCGAGCCATTCCGCATCATTTTTGGTCCTTTTTCCAATCCCCCAGGCGAAGTCTTTCACATTGTTTCCTTCGGATCCCAAGACGACTCCTCCTGCACCTGCCAACCCAGCAAGAGTTTTCATCTTCACAATAGCATTAAATGTATATTTATAGACACTATACTAGTTAAATGAGTATTTTATTATGTTGTGATACTATTCTGTGTTGTGAACCTATCTTTGTGGGGAATTTAACTTCTCGGCGAAGTTTCTTGAAGGGGGGAAGTATGTAACACCCCAATAAATTAATTAGGATTAATTAATCTATTAGAAGTCTAACTTAGCTATTAGTACCTTATTAATAAAGCATATATTATTTAACTTGAATAGAAAATGAAATAGTAAATAAATAAATGCTTAAGCATTAACATTAGCTAATAAATCTTATTTAAGTTAATTAAAAGTGATTAGGAAAAGTGAGGTGCATGGGAGCCACTTGGCACCCATGCAAAAATACCTCTAAATTAACTAAGTATCTAATTTACTTGCATAAATGAAAGGGGGTTCATGCTGGTTTGGGGGAGGGCAGTCAATTTCTGATTTCATGTTGGGTCTGGTTTGTTGTGTGAGGGGAGTATTTTCTATCTACCATTGGGTTTGTTAGTTAGTTGTTAGTGATTACCAACAACTGTATGTCTCCTTGTTTTTTTTCCTTCTTGTCTAAATTGGGAAATTATTGGAGATGGAGGTTTGGAGGTTGAGGGTAGAATAGGATTCTGATTGTGATGAATGAGCTCGCTTGGTATTGCTGAGTGAGGGCTTGAGGGCTCTCAGTCTTGGACCAAGGGGTTGGTTGAGAGGAGAGCGGTCCCCAACATGTGTTTTTTGTGTTGCTGATGCTCTTGGTCGGCCTACCTCTTTGGTACAACTAGTAAGTCTTTATTGATAGCGAGGTATGTCTCCTTTCTTATCCCGTTAGTTCTTTTTTGGTTTCATGGTTTTAAATGGTTTTAAATGTATATGGTTATGATTATAAATGTTGTTGTATAAAAATGATTAAGTGATAAATTATGATTGTTACATTCGTGTTAATTTAGCATGCATAATTTAATTTTAATGTACTTAATTTTTCATAATTAAGTTTATATCTATACTTATTGAGGTTAGTCCTCATAGATGCGCCGTAAAAAGTAAGGCTATCTATATTTTGCTTGTTTCTCCAATCATGAAAGTTAGTGTTAGGAAGTCTAATTTGCCAGGACGACCAATGATGAGCTCGATGAATCACTTTACTGGGGCTTGGGACTTTGATTCCAATCTAGTTTAGTTTTTTATCGATGAGTTTTGAGTCTATCTTGATTTTGGAGGAGTTCATGCATTCAAGGAGTAATCCTTTGGCTTGTCTGACGACTTGGATGGGGGAAAAATAGTTTCCTGAAAGATTGCTTTGTTCCGAGAAAGCCATATTTTCCAACAGGTGAATTTGGGGATAGTTACCCAGATTTGAAGCCAATCCATGGAGAGGGGAGAGGGGTAGATTGACCTCCAGTTCTTGAAGAGGAAGGTAGTGGTATTGAAGGTTGGAAGAGTTATATCCAGATTGTGAAGCTTGTAGTTCCAAACTGTTTTTGAGAAGTGGCATTCCAAGAAGAGATGATCTATGGTTTCATAATTTTTGCGACATAGGGGACACCAATGTGGCCCATCTATTCCTCTTTTGTTGAGATTTTCTCCGGTGAATGAGAGTCCAAATAAAGAAATTAATTTTGGGAAGCCCAAAGGGGTTCCATACAATCTTCCAGAGACTTTTTCGAGGAGCTTCATGTGCTTGGAGAGAGATGAATCCTAATTTAGTGGTGTAAACTCGTTTTGAATCCCATTCACGTTCATCTTTTTTAGGAGATGTGTGGGGGCATAGCCTTTCATATTTTTGATGAGGAGGGTCCTGGAAGTTTCCAGATTGGAAGGGAATGGGAGGTTCTTCCAGCTATGCCAAGTGCCTGAGGTGTTCCATAAGATGAAATCATTCAATGTGTTGATGCCATGTTTTTGGAGCCAAAGAGTGATATCATGAAGCTCATGAAGATTCTGTAGCAGATCATTCCCCATAATTTTATCAGAAAAAAATTGATTTTTATTCCATTACTAGGAACCCAGTAAAGTTCTTGTATGAAGAAGTCCCAAGCTGCTTTGCACAATGTCCAAACCGAAGATCCTTTGGAGGTGGGTTTGCTGTCGAGGCATATTAGGTTGTTGCTATTGAAATATTTTTTCTTGAGTAATTGACTAACTCGGTTCTGTTTGTTATGCAAGATTTTCCAAAGAATTTTTCCGCCCATAGCTAAGTGTGCTTGAAGTGGATCACGAATTTGAAGACCACTCGGAGACTCTGATTGCTTTGTAGTGCTCTAGCTTACTAAGTGAATTTTTTTCTTATTGTTTTTTCATCCTGTCCACAGGAAATCTCTCAGTAGTTTGCTGATCTGTTCAGAGACTCCTTTAGGAGCCAGCAACATGGAGGATTGATATATTGGTAGGGCTGATAAAACAAATTTTACCAATATCATTTTTCCGGCTTTGTTGAGCCAATGACCTCCCCAATTTCTTATTTTAGGCCTGATCTTGCTGATGGTTTCATCCCACATTCCAGACTTTGTGTGTCTTTGAGTGACTTGGAGGTCCAACTAGACAAATTTATCCCAATGTTCGTGAACTTTGATTCCCAGGATGGTACCAATATTTGTTGCAGAGGCATTATTCAAATTCCAATCGTAGACAGTGCTTTTGTGAAGATTAATTTTGCCTCCAGAGGCGTTGAAATACCAGGTCAGGTTTCGCTTGAAATTTTGAGCTATGATGGAAGAGGCTCCTCCCAATAAGAGAGAGTCGTCAGCAAAAAGGGTGTGGTTGAGAGGCATGGAATCCAATGCGAGATTGAGGCCAGGTAGGGAGCCAGTGATGAGATCAGAATTCAGTTTACGACTGAGTGAGTCAGTCATAAGAATGTAAAGGAAGGAGGATAAGGGGCATCCTTGCCGGATTCCGCGAGTGGCTTGGAAGAAATTGGTGGGACGACCGTTGACCAAGGGGGCAATCCAAGGCCCTTTTATGCAGGCTGAGATCCATCTAATAAAGGTTTCTCGGAATCCAAAATTTTCCATGACTTTGAAAAGGAATGAATATTTGACACGATCAAATGCATTGGCTATGTCGAGTTTGATTAACATACCTTTTTCCTTGCTATTCTTGCTAGAATGGATGGCTTCTTGCACGAGGATGACGTTGTCGAGGATTTTTCTTCCTTCCAGAAACCCTCCTTGATTTTCTGAGATGATTTTGCTGAGAAGGGGCTTCATTCTGTTAGATAGCATCTTGGAGATTATTTTGTATGATGCGTTGCGTAAGGAGATAGCGAGAAATCTGTTGAAGGAGATGGGGTTCATCTTCTTTGGGATAAGTGCAAGGAATGTGGAATTGGTACAACCACCAATCTTTGCTTTTGAGTGGAAACTCTTGACCATTCTCATGTAGTCGATTTTGATATAATTCCAACAAGCTTTGTAAAAATGAAATCAATAACCGTCAGGACCAGGCGCTTTGTCAGATCGAAAGAATAAATAGTATGGATGACTTATTGCTCGGTGAAAGGCTTGAGCAGAGCAGCATTGTCCTCCTGCGTGATGTTGTTGGGGATATTCTCGAGGAGGATTTTCTCTCCATCTTGCTCTGTGCAATCATTCTCTGTGTATAAATTGGAGTAATGGTCATGCACAACAATTTTAATATTCTCGTGTCCAATGACAGTTAAGCCGTCGTCAGTTTTGATTTCTGAGATGAAATTCGTTTGTTTTCTGCCTTTTGTTTGCTTGTGGAAGTAAGATGTATTTCTATCCCCGGCTTTGAGCCAAGTGCTCTGGGATTTAAGTCTCCAGAACTCCTCTTCGTTTCAGAAGGCTTGGTATGCCTTCGTCGGTTGCTCGACTTCTTGCTGAAGCATAATGCTGTCCATTGGGCGTTCATCCTGTAGGAATTGGGTGGTTTCTAATTCGTCGATTTCCTTTTTCCTAAAATTCGAAGGTGGCGGGCAGTTGGACTTGGCCCATTCTTTTAGTGCTTTTTTGGTTACGTTGAGCTTCTTCTCCATAAAAAAACAGGGGGAACCGGATACAAGCACCTTCCAACCTTTATCTAAGATTTCCCATAAACTAGCGTGGTCCAGCCATTGGGGACTGAATCTAAAGGGGATCAGACCGAGATTTTCGTTTTCTTGGAAATGGTGCTGGATTGGCTTGTGATCTGAAGCCAGATTTTCCATAATTTTTGAAATGGTAGTTTTCTCGTCTGTCAAGAGGCTGCTTTGGACGAGGAACCTGTCCAATCGAGCCATTATATTTCCTTTTCCCAAGCGCTTGCTGGACCAGGTGTAAATCCCTCTCCTTGGTTTAATATCAAGTAGATCCCATCTTTGGATGATGGCTTCTACTTGTGATCTGAATAGATCCTTCTCGATGATGCCTCCTTTCTTTTCAGTTGTGGATAGAGTGAGATTCATATCTCCAGAGTGAGATTAGATTTTGTGGAGCATATGCGTCAAGGAAGTCTTCGAGAAAGTTCCGACATTCTTTCTTTTCGTAGTAAAGATTGGGGACATACATGTTGAAGAGTGCAATCTGATTATTGCTTTGGATATGAATAAGCTCAGTGTAGATCCAATGCTGGGTGGCATAGGAGCTGTGCAATTGGAAGATATCATAAGACCATAAGGTTGTTAGGCCACCGGAAGCTCCTTTGGCGCTTACCACAATTCCATATTTTTTCTTCCATTTTTCTTTTCCAATGGCTAGGAAGGCCTTATCATCGAGTTTGTTATCTTGGAGTAGGAGGATGTCAGGTATGTCAATTTTTTGGAGATATTTATCTTCGTATGTTTTGCTCGGACTGCCTAAACCTCTTGTTGATGCCCTTGAAATCACAACACCAACAGTTGGGGATCCTCCCTGATAAGCAAGCCCAATTAGATCGCTCACCGTTTGGTATGGGGGATCCGTCCGATTAACGGTCCGACTACCGTGTGTGTGTGGTTGATTTAAATCTTTTACCGGTTGCGGCCCGGTTCACTGTTTATGTATTTTATTTTAATTATGAGATGCAAGTGCCCTAATTAAATGCATATAATTGACAGGAAAAAACCACACTAGCAATGCGCAGGTTCTTACCTCTCGTCTTACCACTCCTGCCTCATCAATTACCTATTTATTCCTATTCTAAATTAATCTAATCTAACTATCCTATCCCCGCAGGGAGCAAGATTGAATTAAGAGTAATAAACTAGAAATGCTCATGAAAGTCTCACAGATAGCTGTTTCAACACAATAATCACATTTACAGCAGAAAGAATATCAAAGATAGCTCTGATACGATAAAACACATTTTTACTCATTTAGCACATAAACAATTGCACAGAAAGCAAAATCATTAATCACCATGAAGTAATTCAAGAAAATTAGAACGATCTCACAGTATGATTATAAATGCAATAAGAAGTAGTTCCATTAACATTCCACATATTCCATGCAAAATCTCTGCACCAGCTTTTCCCAGGCAACAGATCCTTCTTTATTAAGCATAAAATAGTTCTCATACAAAAATAGTCCAGCTCTATTGTACCTGCCAAAAGTCCTTCTTCTCTATTCTCTTCCTCTATTTATGTCTTTACAAAATTCGTCTTCTAGTCTCTTTTCACATTCCCTAACCTTAGGGATTCCCATAATTTTTTCTTCTAGTGCTTGTACAAAGAAATTACAAATATTAATATTCAGTTGGCTTTTCCTCATTAGAGATGTATTTAGAACATATGTCAAAAAATATAAAAGATATTTACAAATTCAGATTTATGTAGACCCAACTAAACTAGAAGAATATCCCCCCCACGCATTAGCTTCTTCTGTAATGATATTGAGCCTGTTGGGATCCAATACTTGTAAAGAGACTTCATGATATGACAACAGAGTCTCAACGTGCACCATCCTTGCTTCTGCTGCTGTACAACTATCTTCCAGGAGATATACATGTATAGATGCTTGCCCTATAAAATGGTGAATATCTTCCTCAGTGAGAGCATCCAAATTTTTGATGTATTCTAACACTCCATGTAATCCACTCTGCAGCTCTGTCATGCGTAGATTTCTTGAAGGAAGTTCGCATATTGGCAGGAGTGGAGAGAGATGACACTTTTCATGAACTTGCTGGATTTTTCCATAGAAATCCTGACTTTTCTGAATAGTCTTTAGAATGTCATTATTCAGTTTTCTGGAAGCCTTCCTGCAAAATTCTAAAAGCTCCACCTTTGACTTCAAATTTGTTGTTGTCTTAGGAAGCAAGTTGTTAGGGTATTCAGAGTTGGTCTCTCTCCAGATCATTTGGCTCTTGATCTTTTATGCAACCTCACACAGCTTTTTCCGGAATGTCAGTGACTCTGTGGATATCTCATCCATCCTCGCCATCATTAGCTTCATCTTATATATCTTTTCTGTGAGAATTACCTGAGAATGATATATTTGTTCTTGAATTTTACAAGCTTGATCACAGAACGGGGATATATCTAGCTTTCTTTTTTCCACTAACTTCAGCTGCTCTGTTAAAGATTCTTTCTCCTTTTCTAACTCCTCTACCTTGGTTTCCAGTCCCTCAACCTGTTGGTTGGAAGCTGACTCGCTTGATTCCAGCTGAGTGACCCGAGCTTCAAGGTCATTCTTCTCACCTTCTAATATCATTAACTGCACAGTTAATGCCTCCTTTTCTTCATCCAAGCTCTGGTACTCATTCATTATTATTTCTTGCTCTGATAGAAGGGTGTCATGTTTTCTCTTCCATTCTATCCCTTTTGCTCGTTCCTTTACCAGATTACCCTTTAATTTGAGTACTTTCTGTTTGCTTCGCTCAATATCATTCATCAACTTGTCAACGTTATCTTCATTTGCTTGAGCGGCAACTACATTGACGGATGCTATAAACTTGGGGTCCTTGTGCATACCATCCAAGACGACGCTCTCCTGAACAGTGACGATGTCTAGTTGGGAGCCTATTTTCATTATCTTTTCTGTCCTCTTTAAGATGGCTTTTCTTTTACAGTCAAAGACGATTGTGTCCAATTGGGCCACAGTATGCTCCTTTGACGGGGTAAATGGCATGAGTCCGAGCTCAACCAAAGGGAGATGGCCTCCTATGAGTATTTAATTGGATACTTCGAGCGGGTTTGTGTCCATGATCTACATGCTTGGGATTCCCATTTCCGCAACCTTCTTGGACTTTTATTCTTTCTCTTTTTCCTTTTGCTGTTCAGCCGCTTCCTTTTCTGCTCTTTCTCTCATTGCTTGCAACTTCTCAGCTTCTTCTCTCTGAATCCTATCGGCCTCTTCCTTTTGAACTCTTTCAGCTTCTTCTCTCTGAATCTTGTAGGCCTCTTCTTTTTGAACCTTTCCAGTCTCCTCTTTTAGCCTTTGTTCTGCCTTTGCTAATTGTAGAGCTACGACTTCATCTTATTTCCTTTGTAATTCTACCTGCTTAGCATCTTTGGCAGCAGTGCTGGAGCCGACTCCACTTTTGGGACGAAAATGCTTATTCAGCTCTGTCATGCTGCTAGCTCTTATGAATATCTCTTGATCTTTGTCAAAGTCACGAGCATAGTCAAAATGTATTTTGATTGCTCTACAATGCTCGGCAACTTTGTTGGCATTGTCATTTCTCGTGAAACTCATCTCGCCAAAATGGAAAGCTTCCAATTCTTGATCAAAAACTCCAACAGTTTTAACTTTGGAGAATTTGTATGCTCCAATACATAAAGGCAACGGTGGAAATGAAGCCTTTTTACGCTCATGAAAGAAATCACCAATCCCATCTATGAAGACTTGCCTCACTGCTTCTTTGTGAACTACATAATCAGTCGCATATTTGGGAAAAAGGGATGGAGGTTTGGAACCTCCATACATATTGAGATACGTACCCTCCTGTGAAAAATAATAATCTCCATATTATTCTACAACTGCCATGGCATTTTCAGAGGCATGATAAGTTCTTCACATATGAGCTTATAATAACCTTTGTATTTATGAGCCCACAAGATCTTGTAAGCAACATAGATTGGGGATTCAACTCTGTTCCAGGTGTAGCCCAACTTGGGGAATGGATGCCTTGATAAAATGCAATCCATGAGATACGAGGACATGTAAAATTCTGCCTTCTTCTGGGTCCATCCTCTTTTTACACTCGTTGTTTTTGATGAAATACTGTCTGAGATGATGTTTGCCCAGTTAAAGATTGTGCCATGGAAGGCTATGTGGTGAATTAGAGGTATCCAATTCAATTTGTAGATAGTCCCGTCTGCTTTGCCGAAAATCCTGCTTAGCATAAGGGATATGATCCTAAAAGGGGTCCTCAGGCTTTGACATTCATACTCTCCGCTTGCTCTCTGCCTCAACTACTTTCCTGGTATTAGTATTTTCTTAGCGTACTCGAGAGTGTCCATGTTAAGACTTTTAGGCCAGTCTTCAGTCAGCAGGACCTAAGGGTGCGGTAATTTGTATGGTGCTGCTATGTGAGATTGGTGGAACGAGGCAAATGCTTCTCCTTTGCTGTCTGACATGATCCTTGACGTAGCATCAACTTGTGAGAGAATCCACCCAATGACCTTTGAGCAAGGAAAAAGCTCCGGGCGTGTAGCTGCTTTCGTGATGCCAGATTTCTTGATATTCTAATATAAGACCATTTCTTCAAGAACTGCACCAGGGACATCCTGGTCCCTGATCATCTGATATAGTTCTCCCCACTTAAATTCAGGGAGAATCCATGTCACTGGTTTAGTATCCTCGAACATGGTCTCCATCTTGGTTTCTAATATAATCTCGACATCTGACTCAGACTCAGCTACCTTAGATTTCCTCTTGGCTACTTTCTTAGTCATTTTTCAAATTTTGATAAAAAGAAAGCCATGTGTAAGCGAAATTCAAACATAAATTAATCAACCTTTTTCAGACATATTACTGGTGATAAGCAGAGTGGAAAAATACCATTATCATGCTGTTAAGTTTTGTGCTTTGTTTATCAATGTGCAGGTGGGAAAACAGAATCACATGTAAATAATTCCAATTAACCCTGCCAACTATCTTAATAATAAACACAACCAACTGCTAAAAGTAAATTCTGAATGCAACTTGGAGTGAGCAGTCAAACAACACTTAGAAAAGGTAGCTTAAATGATTAAAAACAATGTTGATTTGGTCCAAAATACGAAACACAGGTGCACAAGGTGAAACGCTTAAGGGCGCAGGCCGGTTAGTCTTGTTGAGAACGGAACTAGGGCTCAAGTCTGTGCAACAACAGAGCAACCACCATGGGTCTACTCTGGTCTGATGGCCGTAAGGGTTCACCGCGTGCAACGGGTAGCATGTGTACTACCATTGCTAAAAACTCTAAGACACTCGAAACATGATTAATCCCAACAGGGTCGTCGAAAAGGTTCAATGTGAGTTTGAACGGGTCAGGGTGATGGTCGAGGTAGGGAAACTATAGGTACGCGAAGTCCAAAGCAACTTCCTTTTAACAACAAGTCTAACCTTAAACCATTTTGTCCTTAACCGATTGGTGGTAAAAAAAAGATTAAGTTTCGTAAGAAAACTCAAAACTGCCCTACTTAAAACAAGACTTACTAACAAGAACAAAGGGTATATGACCTACTTGTCAGTTGCTGACTGGCTGCAAGGTTCAACTACGTTATTATGCTCAGTGCTCGGCGAGGTTGAAAAGGCGAAACAAACTCGAAACAGTGTTCATGCAAAGTTAAACAAAAGACAAAATGACCCAAAGCCCTATATATAAACTTTTCCAACGAGAGCAATTAATGTAGAGTGAACGGGGTTGGCAGTGCTTTAAATGCGCAATTATGGAGGTGGGGCCAACCTTGTTTTGGCGCCATAAACTGTTTTGAACATCGCTGCCACTAAAGGTTTGCTTCCAACCGTTTCAGCGGGATTTGTTGGGTCTATGCAAAACGTATCGGTGGTGAAATCCAAACCACGCCGACACCGGATTTCGGCGAGCTTTCCTCGGCGCTATTGCATGAGACTTAATTCTTCGTTCGCGACCGTTTCAGCGGTTACTTCCGAGTTCAGCCGAAACGTGTCACTTCGATAAAAATTATTTACCGATTCCTTTCTTCGAGTCTCCTTTTGGCGCACTTAGCAGTTGCCGGTGACTGTTTCGGCTCAGATATCCCAGTTTCCTGAAACAAGTCACAATGCTAAACTTTCTCCGCCGACCCAGAGTCTTCACGCCAAAGAAGTGAGAAAAGTCTAAGTGTCAAAGAAGCGAAATGATAGCGCTCCGAACATTTCAGCGGAGTTGACTGAGTTCTTCCGACCGTTTCGGCTTGGTTTGGTGAGTTCCTCAGAAACAAAAGGGCGTCCACAAGTTAAAAGATGTCACCGACCGTTTCGGCTTGACTGGGTGAGTGTCTCCGAAATAGAAAGAAAGTGTAAAAACTTAAAGGATGCCTCCAACCGTTTCAGCTCAACTGGATGAGTCTCGCCGATCGTGTCGGCTGCGAAAGCTGAGTTTTACTTAGTCACAAAAATGAATTTCTTTGCCCGATCCTCTTGGAAAAAAACTAAGTTCGAAGGTAGGATTTTTCTAGGAAGACTTAAACTCTAAAACTCTCTTAAGAGAAAAGGAGGGGCTCCAATATTTTCAAAAAATTTGGGGATCATGTTGTAGCAACAACACCTCTACAATTCCAAGAGACCAGCTTCATTATCTACTGTTGTAGGTGATGGAGCGTCCTCCTCTTGTTGAGTCTCCTATTTTCTTTTCTGCTATTCTGGCTCAGGTGTTTCTGCTGAAAGCCATGTCGATAGTTGCTTGAGATCCTTGAGTTTTATCACATTCTGCTTCTTCTTCCCTTAGATCTTTGCTTGTTTTTCATCCAAGCTTTTTGGATGATTTATCGAAGTGTTCTTCCGGGAAAGTAGGGGAGGTTGATGGGATGGATTTTGTTGCATCAGCGTAGGAGATTTTGTTCCTCTTAGGGATTGGGGTACTTTGGGGCTGAAAATATTTCGAATCTTCATGAGTTTGGGGTGCTGGATGAGTCTCATGTTGCTCAGAATTTCTCCTTCCTTTGGGGCTTCTGAGGTTTCTTGGGTTTTTGACATCTCAAGAACTTTGTATCTATTTCTGCTGCTGGTGTCCATGGGATTTTGATGATAATTTGCTCTCTTGGAGCTTTGAACTTTTGATGAAGGTTTTGGTCCAAATCTAGTGTTTTTTTGTGCGGCTGTCCATTGCTCTTTTTCTCTTCCTGCTTCAGGGTCTGTGGGCTTCTTCTTGCATGATCGAGCGAATTTTCCGTATTCATGGAAATCCCTGCATTTGAAAGGGATTTGCTCATAGTCTAATTCTTGAATGTGAGTCCAATCTGCCACTTTGAGGTTTATTTCTTCAGGGAGTCCATGTTCCAGATCTACTTCAACGCAGATCCTTGTGCATGAGTATTGATATTTTCGGTCTTCTCTGTCTATGTATTTTCCGATAGTATTCCCGATGGCTTCTAATGATTCTGAGTTCCAGCAGTGAAGGGGAAGGTGCGGGAGTCTTACCCAGACCGAGACTGCATATGGAATTCTTGAGATGGATCGAAGTCCGGATTCCATTGGTTCATATATAGTCCTTGTGGCCCCATGAAATATGGTCCATTCCTGAATATTAACTCGCGGTCTTGCTTGTTTTTGAAAATGAACGCGAAGAATCCTTTCCCCAAGAAGTAAGAGCTTACTTCTTCTGAGATCAGAGTCTCCAGTCTTCTGCACCCAATTTTCAGTGGATTTCGGAGAGGGACATACGCCAGTGAATTGGCCTATCAGTCCTTGATCTGAAAGGTTGAGCGTTGTTCTGCAAGGTTGTTGTATCGACAATGCGATGGTGGGATCTCATCGATTTTCTTCACAAATTTCTGTTGTGAAGCAGAAAGGGGATTTTTCCCCTGTGCAGCAACTAGCTTCAAAACAGTTGGCAGATCGGAGGGGAGGGGAGGGCCTCTTACCGAGGCCATAGGGAGGTGGCCAAGCCGGAGAAAAGCAGGATCACAGACTGCTCAGCTAGCACGTGATCGACAGCTCAAAGCTCTGCACTTCGATGGCTGCAGAGCCCCTCGTTCAACCTCGACTACAAAGTTCGGATGCACTCGATCACATCACGTCTCGTTCGTTGCTCGGATTTTGTACGTCTCGATCGTCCACCTCAAAGTTATTTCCCCTTGGGACGTGAAGGGGATGTGATTTATGTTCTTACCAATTCTCACCACTGAGACAATAGAATATTATAAAGCAGATTAGAGTGGGAAATTAATTACAAAGCAAATTCCAGCGAGAAACTAATTACAAAGCAGAGGATATACTTTTTGTTCATGAAAAAAAACCATTATACCTGATATTTCAAGAGTGAAATCAAAATATACATTGATAAGCCTGATGGCTCCTTCAAACTTCATAAATGTTCTGGTATTTATCTTTCCTGTCCTGTAGCCACACATTACAATCATCCACACAGCAAAACATTTGAAAACATTTAATCTTGCCTTTCTGAACGAACACACAACCTTACAACATCAACTATAAACACCCACACATAATACTGTCTGTGAAAAACCTCAACATAGACTCATAATGTCAATGAAAGACCGTCTCATAGATCAGAGAAGGAATGAAATGAAGCAGAGGATATAATAATTAAATCAACATCCCACCCAGATTATTTGGAGGAAAAGTAATTACATAGCAGATGATATACTTAGATAACATCCCATCTTCATCTATTTAACAATTTCTTTGTAATTGGTTTGTTGTGCTATATTACATCTGCATAGATATACAGAGGGAAAGGAATTACAAATCAGAGGATATACTTAGGTTAACATCCCATACATCTATTAACAGTTTCTTTGTTATTATTTGTTGCGCTCAATCACAAACTGCATTTCTTAGCTGAATCAGTGAATCACTATAGTCATTCCTTGTTAAGGTAGGTTTTGTAGTGTAGATAACATTTAATGTTGGTTAAGTAATAGTATGAATATTGAAACAGAGATGTTTCTGGTAGTCAGAGTAAGAAGTGAGTTTATTTTAGTCGATGACCATAGAAATTACGGTACAAGCTAATTGCATTGAGACTAGTGAGGTGGTTTACATCCAAGTAGTTAGAAATTTTTTGAGGTGTAAATTTTTATGAACGTGTACAAAAATCAATATTAAAAAAAAAAAACTCTCAAGAAATTGGACCCCTCTTTGTGCTTGTAGATCTGGGTTTAAGATAGATCAATATTGGTTGATTTCAAAATTACCAAAAGAAATTAAAAAGATTGGGATATGTTTAGTAGTTTGTATGCCAATATGGTACCATTTTAGTTGAGTTTGAAGACCCTGTATTTAGATGTGGATAAATATGGTTTGTTAAAATGAAGATTGCTGGTAGCAAATTTTAAGTGGAATTGAAGAACATTTGAAAGCACTTAAGTGGGAACAACTTGCTATAGATCATTCTGTACTTGTGCATTTTTAAATTTAAAGTTCATCGTCCTCTATTATAGTGGGTAGAGAGACTTCATTCTTTGATCTCCGAATGGTCAATCAAGTAACTTAAAGCTCCGTGATGTCTCCTATTATAGTTTGTCGAGTGACTTTGTTCCTCCCTTGTGGTTGAGTGTAATCTTAAACACTGTCAATTTTCTTAAGGTCGATTTAGAAAAATAAAAGTTCCTTGACCTTCCTTGTTATATGTTACCACTCAAATTAGCACTATTGACCAAGGTCACAGATCATGGTGTGACGAGTGGAAAACATAGGAGGAGCTAGTGTCCAATGTTACCACAATCTATCTCTTTAGCATTTTAGGTCAACTATTAGGCCAATGGAGTCCCTAGATTTTGATGATTGATATCTGCAATTCGTTAAACAACACACAAACACCTTTCTCAAGAAACCTCTCAGTGAAGATTAGTGTCTTATGGAGTCAAAATATGAATGCAATAATGATACTAAGTGAGAGGTAGGAGTTATGTTACTTTGTCACGTATCCCAAGAAAGATGATTTCAATATGCTACTCCTGTTATAAGGTTGCATCAGCTAATATACTTAAGAAAACTTGATATAAATCAATTACAACGATGCCAACTTACCATTTGATATGTACCTTGTATAGTAGGGCAAGGGGAAAGCCTCCAGAGGGTGAATAGGAACACTAAATCAGATCTGGTGTGTTCCCTAGAACAAACCCCAAATGGATGGTGGTATGTGCCCTAGAACAACCCCCAAATAGATGGTGGTCTTTCTTATCACGTTTTCCAACAGGTGTCCAACCCTCTAGGGGTCAATATAGCCCCAAAACCTTGCTTTTTAGACCTTTAAACTTGGTTGAAATGATGAATATACTTGCTACATCTATAATAATAGATCTGCAAAACAAAACCCTAGCAAATATAGGTCACCGAAAAACTCACAATCCAACCACGAGAAAATGGCACATTTAAGAATCTACCATTAAATTGCCTAGGGTGCACTTTTTCATCTAAACAGAAATTCCAAATTCCGAATATATTTTGAGATATGAATTTTTCTAATTAGTAGGGTTTTTCCAATTTTATATTTTGTTTTTGTTTTTTTAATAATATATATACAACAAAATTTAAAAAGGAAAAGAGAAGGGGTTATGACTTTAGTCCTCAACCCTATGGCAATTAGAGATCGAGGTCAACGCCCCTACTCAATTTGGTTATTTAAGATTTACCAACTAAACTAGAGCAAATTCTAGTAACTTCATACTAGGTTGAAGTAGCCAAACCCTAATTAGGGAAAACAATGAATCCCAAGGATCACAATGGAGAGCTTCTTCAAGAGGAAGTCTCCTCAAACAACACTAACGAAATGCCAATAAAACTCTAATGTACCTTGCTTAAGGTGCAAAATCTATGTCAAACAAGAAAATGGAGAAATTTTACCAACATCAACCAAGGAAAGAGCAAGAGAGAGTTCGTAGGTCCTCCTTAGCCACAAGTTATTACAATTATTCTTTAGATCAATCTTGCAAGATAGTAACCTTAGAAATTCAACCATTCCACCATTCATCATAAGAGAAACTTGCCAAAAAGTGAGGTGCGCTTGAAATGCTCCAATATACCGAGAGGAAAAAATACATATTAGAACCCTTGTCTTGTTTACAAATGATGCTAGGAGCCTTCATTTATATGAGGCTTCCTAGGCTTTTTTAAGTTTTAGAGCCTACCTTACTAAAAAATAAAAATTACTTAAAACTAGGGTTTGTTACTCACAAGTTGGGGACTAAACCCGAAATAACTAAAAATAATGATAAAATAATGAAAATGGCTTCATCCGAGTGAAGTGATGCGCCGGGGCAGGACATCATGCCCCAGCTAACCCCCAAAATGTAGATCCTTCAATGTCCCCCCCTTTAGCAAGGTAAAACTCTCTTGAAGGGGATGGCGTCATGATGAAGTGAGCACATGTGGACCAAGAGGGGTCTTACAAGGAAAATAAGGTTTAAGTGGGCATAAATGAAGTGTTCTAAATCGGGTATGACAATCCTTACACGTGCAATCACCTTCTTACATAGCATAACATGGGTGTGGCTAGGAGCCCCTAAACCATGTGTCCTAATGGGTCATCCCAAGAAGCACTGGGCACTAGCCTAGGGCACAAAAAGGCCCAACATGATGGGGGACTTCCGCCCATCAAGGGGTAGTCAACAAAGCAAATACTCCTTAGAGTGAAAACCAAAAGGACCTGCCATGACTAGACCATGGGTCTTGAGCCCCGCTAGACCAACACTTTTACATAAACAAGTCCAAACTTGGCCTTTTACAATGGAAAAAGACCCCTTCACTCTAGTATATCTTAGTAAGCATGTTGCAAACCATCTGGGGCATAAGACTATAGTAATGTTTTAGCTGTTAATGGATTGAGGTTACTCTCAGTGGCTAAAGCTCGACCAACTCCATCTATCCCATTCACTATGAAGAACATTGGAATTGTTGGATTATGAGCAAAATCGATCCATTAAGAAACAAGCTCGACCAACTCCATCTATCTCATTCACTACTAGGTGCATTAGAATTCTAGGATTCTAAGGAAAATTGATCCACTGAGAAACAAAGTTATCCCCATGTTATGCTTTAACAATGAATTTATTAATCACTCCACCTACTTGTAAACGGTAGAGTTCTCCAAACCTCCTCATTTCTTCTCTACCATAGAAAAGGAATAGATAATAAGTAGGCCATGTCTTACAATAGCTAATATACCTACATTCAATTTATCGGGCACGAGCAAATTCCCACTTGGGCTCATTGATTGGATTTGGATTGTTATTTTAATTAGATTTTGCCTTGTGTATATTGGTTCATATGTTTATTAGAGATTTTTGAAGATTAGCCATTTTACTTAATGTATTGCTCGTGTGCTTTTGTATGAATTAATTGAATGATCACCATTTTATTTTGTGCATAGGTGATTCGACATTACATTCTTGGTACTTATGTAATTAATGTGTTTTACTACCTCAATAGTCCATGATATTTATTTAAAGGTTATTGACGGTCATTTGTCAGTGATGATCTCGATGAAGATTAATGATTTGTGCTTTATCACTTCATTGATCCATGATTTTAATTTATTTAATAGAGAATCAGATCAGTCGATCTTGGCGGCCTTCACTAACATCTCGAGGTTTTGGTGTAACGGTTCGTATCATCTTAGCATTTAGTTATTTAATAGAGTCACTATATCATTCGATGGGGGAAAATTATATAAGAGTAATCTCTACACAGAAAAAAGGGGATCTCTCCACTGGTGGACAGAGGATATTATGTAGCGATCTTTGCAGCGTTGTCCCTTGTTGATAGCAATGTTTTACAGAACTTATACTTTGAATTTCAATGCTATATTGTTGTTCTCTGCCTAGAAAAGGGAAGGGACGGCTCTCCATAGAGATCGATCCCCATTCTGGTTCATTACTTCTGGGCGCATGAATTCATAGGGAGGGACATCTCTCAATAGAGTACGTCTCCATTTGTTCATTACTTCTGGGCGCATGAATTCATAGGGAGGGACATCTCTCAATAGAGTACGTCTCCATTTTCTTCTTTATATTTGTATAAAGGTGTTTTCTTGTGGTGTGAGTGAAAATAGTTGGGATGGTCTCTCCATGAGATAGAGCCAATCCCATTATCCTTATGTTATATATATATATATTTACATTGGTAAATGCGTTGATGGCTATCCATCCAAGCCATTTTATAATTTGGATTAGGAACTCAGATTTGTGATTATTGGTGATAGTCTAGTTCTAATATTGAAAAGATGGAGTCTAAAACGTTGGGAATGTACAGACTGGCCAATACTTTGGTTTAATCTACATTTTAGTGGCTAGTAAACTTATTCAAAAGAGGTCATTGACCTAACATACAACTCAAGTAAATGTTTGTTAAATATTGTATTGATTTTTAACTTTAGTGGATTCATTTCCTAGCTCAGAGGTGGTCTTTTGATAGGAAAACATATGTCGGACAAAGAACCTATGGTTGGGAGGAAAGTTGCACTCATGCCTTTAGTTGCCCCATTCTGTTATTTTAGATAAAAACTTATAGCTATTTTGTTGTTATAATTAAATTGTTGCACAAAAATCTATTGAGCTTTGCATATATTCAATTATGATTAATTGAGATGGTATTGTTGTTTCAAACTATGTATAAGAGTTTTCAGTTCCTTTAATTGTTCAAAGCTATTCTTATGTTAAACGAGTAAGTATAATTCTGTTGTCATTAATAGGAAGGTCTATAAGGATGCATTATTATGGTGTTGACTAAAATGATTGGATATGTAAATGTATGTTTTGAAGGATCTTTTATTAATGAACTGTTATAGTAATGGGATTTCATTGAAGATGTATAAAGTTGTTTATTAAAGTAAAGTAATAATGTCAATCAGCTTTGGCATTATTATGATGATTCAAGAAAGTTGTTAGTAGTATACTAAATTATAAATAGTATCCCATTCTCGAAAGGGATATTACAATGGATTTTAATAACAACAAATATTAATTAGAATGATAGTTAGTCTAAATAGTTCTAATACTTTGGGGAAAGAAGTTTAAATATCATGTCAAGATGAACTCTACCATGTTCTATTCTTTATTGTACTTCGTAGTCTGTACTTAATATAGTACTCAAGGAGTAGCATTCTCCTAGTAAGATTGTATGTTCTGATGGATACGAGATATTGATACATTCATAGAGTTATTAAAAGAACTTCAAGGAATGTGTGCTAAAGTTAGCTATCCTAAAGCCAATGAACATCTCATATAGAAGTAAATTGATTGGATATGGGTTATGGATAAGGGGATTTAGACAAGATAGTAGACAATTACTTTATGCCGAGAGTTGAATTCCTTTTCATATGTATTGTATGTAGGGGAAAGTTTGTTAAGAAGGTGCTTATTCATAAATATATTGATTCAATAATCATGATGACTAATGCATTGGTTGTTTGTATGAAGATCAAGGAAAAAATTTACACTCCATTTTCCTCGTATAATAGATAAAGGAGATCGGGTCATTTATTATTGAGTATAAATACAACTTTTTGTTTTGTTTTGTGGATGTTTCCTTCTTTGAAGATTTTACCACAAATATTTTTGTATTTATTTTTTGCTTGTGCTTGTTATTTCTTTATGGTGTTCATTCTTGTGGTTACTGAACTCATACCAAATATGTGTGTTTGATATGATCGGATATTGTAGTTATGTTGATGTAACATACATGAAGTATGCATACAAATATTAATTAATAATAGAAATCATCAAGACCGCAATTCTTCATTTCGTGGTTGTTGATTGCACCAAGAGGTGCTTATACAACTCAGTATGGAGGAGATGTTGTCACGTTACATTATATAACGTAACGTTTCCAACCACTATGGAGGAGATGTTGTCATGTTACACAATTGTAACATAACATTCCAACATAGTAATAATTCACTTGACATAAATTTTAATTAAAAAAGTAGTAATAACTTTTATAGAATAGAAAAAAGTAGTATGTAAAATAATGTAAACAAATTAAAAAGTAAAACAATGCTAAATAGTTAAAGTATCTATTATGGGTATATGGGTCACACTCTTAAATTCATATGCCAATATTTTGGGCACATTTCTTGTGAATAACACCACCATATAATATAGAGAATCAAGGTATGGTCAGAAATACAATCATTACAATAGGGGCTCAACAAGAGCAACATGTCACTTACAAGAATTGAACTTGGGTGGGGAGGGTAACAATCATTCCTCCCAACCACCCAAGCTGTAACCAATAAAGCTATTAAATAAAGTAGCTATATAAATATATTTTGATTTTACGAGAATGTAGAATTTTTGGTGTTTTGAGGTTGTATTTAATAACATTTTTTATCCTTGTTCCAAAAAGTAGTGTTATTTCTAT
The DNA here is from genome assembly GCA_027924585.1 of Larix kaempferi. Lineage (NCBI taxonomy): Eukaryota > Viridiplantae > Streptophyta > Pinopsida > Pinales > Pinaceae > Larix > Larix kaempferi. The sequence continues at coordinate 32,792,184 of BSBM01000510.1, forward strand.
CATTTTTAAAGTTAAAATTACAATTTTTTGTAATAATGGCCTTGATAATCTTGTAATATTGCCAACAAAAAACTTTAAGATCAAGTCACATCCAATCATTGTTTATTCTAAAAAACACTTTTTATTTTTTCCCCTTATTTTTTCTTACATCATGGTCTTAACAATTTGTTTTGTTTCCAACAAAAACCCTTAAAAAAACCTTTGAATTGAAAAATAACAACAATAACACCACTCCACACTTTTTAGTCAAGTTAAAATTGCAACTTTTTTGAACTTATGACTTTGCCAACCAATATTTTTATAACCAAAATATCAAAATAACTTTTTTAAACCTTTAAAAAAATCTTTGAATTAAAAAATGTCGTTTGACAACCAATATTTTTGTAACAAAAATATTAAACAAACCTTTTTAAACCTTTAAAAAAAGATTTGAATTAAAAAATGTCACCAATAGCACTACCCACCTTTGCTTTTTTATTTGGAAAATTAAACATTTTTGAAATTATAACTTTAAAACGTGTTGCAAACAAAATCATAAAAAGGAAAATATAAATAAAAAATAGAGAGAAACAAAAATGTAAAAATTATATGTTAAATAATGTAAAAAACAAATTTTAAAATTCAATAGGTTATTTTAAAATTTTATTAAAAAAATTAAAAATCAAAATTATAGTTAAAACACAAATAGTTAAAATTTTATTAAAAAAATTAAAAATCAAAATGATAGTTTAAACATAAATAAATAAAAAATCAAAGCAAATCTAGTTTTTTTGAAAAAGTAAAACACTCTCAAATTTTCAAAGGCTTTCTACATATGGAGATACGAAATCAGCCCAGATTGTTATGTTGCTGGAGCTCAAAAAGCTGATTGAAGCCAGCTCTCTATTTCAAGACAAGTTGAAATTTATATAGTTTGGGTTATAAATATGTGATAACAAGCTTGATTGTAGGTTTTTGTCAGTAAGAAATATAGCAAGTATTCTATGTACTCGGCCATTCTTTCTATGTAACCCGACCTCCTTTTCATGCATATTAAGAAAACCATGTTCAAAAGAAGGTGGATTAGAAAAAACTTAATTATGGTATTCAATCAGCTCTATATATGTAAAAACCATGTTCAAAAGAAGGTGGATTAGAAAAAACTTAATTATGGTATTCAATCAACTCTATATATGTAGCACTTCGAGCTCTCCATGCCTTTTGCCAACCTCCTCAATGCATGAAAAGAAAATGAAACTACCAATGAATCTTCCATGCATGGAAGGAAGATCAAAGAAACTACCAGTGAATTTTCCATGCATGGAAAGAAAATCAAAAAAGAAACTACCAGTGAATTTTCCATGCATGGAAAGAAAATCAAAGAAACCTTTTTTATATTTTAATATTTAGTATAAATCTAATTATTATTTTTGTTATATGATGTTTTTAATTTGAATATTAAAAATGAGTTTGATTTAGAATGTAAATATATATATTGATTTTTTTATAAAATATTTTTGAATAAAAACTTCAAGTACTCATACTTACTTAAGTTTATAGGTCTATTTATCTCACAATTTGGTACAATGCTTTTAATAAACAATTATTTATACTTAGACTCAAAGTCTTATTTATATTTGTTTGTGTTTTGGTACAACTTTTATGTCAAATTGTTTATAATAAAGAAAGACGATTAATTTTGAATTAATGGAATTATGTAGATCAAATATTATTTTCAGAAAATAGTCATATTATAGTAAGAATATTTTAAGAAAATGACCATCCATATTTAGATCTATATTTAAAAGGATAGCAATCCTTGCTCGCAGAGAAATCCTAATCCAATTTTTTTTTCAATAAGGAAAAGCTGTACCTTGTTATTTTCAATAGGAAAATCAAAGTTACATAATAAGTACTTGAGTCCTAGAGTCAATCTAAACTATACTTCGGAATAATCCAACATTCCATAGTTCAAAATACATAATGACAGAGTTCTATGATATTCAGTGCCACAATGACCTACAAACATAAAAAAAGTATGTGCCCAAAAACCCGAGTTTGAGAAAAATCTATGACAAGTTGAATGCAAGAGAGTTAAAGAGCCCAGGCAGAACCTTGATCAATAAGGGAGTTATCCAGAAACTGCTCAAAAAATAGGTACCCATCCATGGGACCAATTGCAGCTTTAGATAATCGATCGACTTCCATATTAGCTTCTCTGTAAATATGCTTGAATACTAAATGATCAAAGGAGTTAATCAATTGTTCCACGTTCCTAATCCATGTAGTCAATATCATAGCTTTAATGTTTGCTTTTCTTTCCAGCCAGTGTATAACAACCTGAGAATCACCAAATACCATCATGGAGAAGATACCTCTCCTAGAATCAAACTAGAGAAGGCATCTAACTGCCAAGAGTTCAGCCAACATATTGCTCCCGTTCCCCAATGCTCATTTTAAGCAGAAACTTGTTGTTTTTTTTTATATAAATAACCGCACCTGCGCCACAGATTCCTTGATTTGAAGCGCCATCGAAAAAACCATAAATAGAACCATTGGCCAAAGTGGGAAAACTAACCAATCTATTTTTGCTAGTTACTACATCATCAAGGTGATCAGTTAATGCTCCCAAAATAATTTTGCAGGCATCGGATATAGAAGGTGAGACGTTTTCAAATAATGCAGCATTCCAATCATAAATAGAGGAAGAGTCTTGTATCTAACCTTCCTTTGAAACCAGTTGAAAAGAACATCGTTGAAAGAGTTTCCTTCCCAATCAACTGTGAAGTTTAACCACACTTTTAATTCAACCCACACTTTCTTAAGAAAACACCAATGAATGAACATGTGATTGACATCTTCCTCCGCACATTTACAGAGTATACATATATTTGGGCTGATGCACGGCCGATGAAACCCTTCTTCAATAAATTGGACCATGTAAGAATTTTGATCTTCAGACAGAGCCAAAGGAAACACTTAAGTTTCAATGGTAAGTTCCAATTCCATAACTTCAAAAGCCACCAACAACGATCAGGATGGGTCTGATAATTTAAGACATAATTATACACCTTCTTGACTGTCAGAACACCATTTGCTTTAGGTCCATCCCAAATCAATATATCATTATCAACCGACAAGGAAATGCCAGAGAATATCAAATGACCAATGTAACGATTCTAAACCAGAGCTATGTCGTCGAGAAGTCCCAGCTCAAGAGCTGTAAGCCAATGTGGTTTAATCGAAGCAGAGCCAAAGTGAAAGACCTGCGAAAGGACCATTAGTTTCCTCTTATGCAACTCGTTCACAACATAACCAAGGAGTATATAATTATCTTCAATTACCACACTAGGATCAATACCAATAACAACCTCAGAGCCTTTTCCAACCTTCCAGCTGAGACGAGAACCTATAAGATGGTAAGTGCTAATAAGGCTACGCCAAATAGCTGAGGCTTGTCGATAGACCAAGATAGGCTTGCGAACCCATTGATAAACAATGAAAGTCTTCCGATATTTCAGTCTAATGACCTTGCTCCATAGGCCACTATCACATAGAGCCATCCAAAGGATTTTAGTCCTCATGGAAAAATTGAACAGTTCTATGTTCTTCAAACCCCACCCGCCCATCCTCTTTGGCCATGATAAACTCTGCCAATTCGACAGATGAAATTTTTTAGGTGTGGCTTACCCGACCATATAAACTAGAACATTATGCTATGAATAATATTGATGATCGATGCAGGGACCTTCCTCATCCCAAACCAGTAAACTCGAATGCTTTGAATGACAGATTGATCCAGAATGAATTTGCCTCCAATCGAGAGCCATCGGAAGGCCCAATTACTTAGCCTTCTGTCTATTTTGTGAATTAAGCATCTCCAATCTTCAACACGATAATTGTTAACCTTAAGAAAATATCCCAGATACTTGAAGCCCAATCAATAGTCTCCATTTTATAAGGAAACAAAGTCTTCACATGATCTACACAGTCAACATCATTACAATTGTATATAAAACTGGATTTGCTAGGGCTGATAGCCATTCCAGAAGCCAAACAAAAAACATCAAAAAATTCTTTGTATGTCAACCATTCATCCAAAGAGGCTACACCAAATATCAATACATCGTCGACAAATAATAAATGTGAAATAACTAATGCTCGAGAAATATTGATACCTTTGATTTTAAGTACCACCTTTTCTTCATTAATGAGTCTTCTCAACCCTTCGATGGCAAGAATAACCAATAAAGGGGAAAGAGGGCAACCTTGTCTAATACCCCTGCTGTTGGAGAAAAAGTATGTGGGGTTTCCGTTAATCAAAACAACAAAGTTCGAGGACGAAATACAAGACATGATCCAGTTCACCACAGCCACAGGTAGACCAATTTGAAAAAGGATTAATCTGAGATAAGACCAATCCAGACGATCATAAGCCTTTATTAATTCCATTTTCAAGATAAAGGCTTGTATATCTTTGAATTTGATTGAGTGCAAGCACTCTTGTGTGACCCCCATAGCATCAAGAATTTTCCTGTTGTAGAGAAAACCAAATTGCTCCATGGAGATATGCTTAGCCAAAATAGGCTTGATTCCGCCAACACTGATTTTCATAATCACCTTATATAAAAGATTACATAAAGAGATAGGGCGGAAATCGCTGAAATCCGTAGGATTGTCCTTCTTTGGGATAAGAGTAAGATAGGTAGCATTTAAACATTTTGGGATGAAAGTCCTGGATCTTGATTCCTCCATAGCCTGAAGAATGTCATCCCCCATAATGTCAAAAAAGTGGAGAAAAAAATCCACTGTCCAGCCATCCGGGCCTGGACTTTTCTCTTTGACAAATGCCTTTAATACATCCTTAATTTCATCCAAGGTCACTTCATAACCGATCTTGTCACCTTCAGCAACAGAGAAAAATCTTGGGAATAACTTGTTGATACGCAGTTGAGCCTCCAAATTACCAGACTTATCCTGTTTATATACATTCTGAAAGTGATTAACCGCAGCATGCATAATAGCATTCTGATCAAACCAAGTGTTACCATCACCATCTTTTATCTCCCAGATGTATTCAAGTTTGTCCTTTGATTAGCAACAGTCTGAAAAAACTTAGTATTGCGGTCACCTTTGGCGATCCATATCGCACGGTTTTTTAATCGCTAATTGTTTTCCATTTGATTAAGGATATTTTCCTTTTGTTTAACTAAATCCAATATAGTTTCTTTCCTACCAAAGGAGAAGAAATCCTCTTCAACAGAGTTCTCTAGGTTCAAGATCCGATCCTCAATAGAGCAGAGTTCTTTAGTAATAGAATTCCTCTTGTTTTTGTCCCAAATAATCACATCAGTACGCAGAGTATTTAATTTCTGCATAAGTAGAAGAAATGGGGAGTGGTGTTCCATATGTGCTATATCCTTCTATTTACTTCGAACCAGGTCACAAAAATCTAGATCGTCCAACTAGGTACTGTTAAATTTAGAAGGATAGACAGATCTAGTAGCATGAAAATCCATTTGGATAATAATGGCTTTGTGATCTGAAACACCTGTAGGTTCACTCCAAGACCTATACCTTCCACAAATACCTGCTAAATACTCATTCATCATAAAACGGTCCAAGCGTTTGGCCACTCCAAGATTTCCTACCCGACCATTATTCCATGTTGGCACCAAAAAGGAAGGAAGAATATCGATAAGGCCCAAGGAATCGAAATGCTCTTTGAAGTAGGAGGCCAAGGGATCCGAGAGCCGATTCGAACCCTAGATCTCATCTGAAGAAAGGGTAAGATTAAGATCTCCGCCCATTATAAGGTTCTGATCATGGAGTGTGCCTGGAGAGAAGACCTGATCACAAAAAAGTTGTCTATTGCGATAGGGTCCATAAACATTTAGTATACTGAATTTTTGATCAATCCCTTTGAAATGGCCTTCAATTTTTAGGCCTCACACGTTTGAAAAGCAGAAAATTCAGCCACCAAAGGGTTCCATGCAACCAAGAGACCCTTAGAATGTCCAATGGCATCCACTCCACAACATTTCCAATTAGGACGAATCTTAAGAAAAAAATCACACGATGCATTACCAAAATGCATGGTTTCTTGTAAGAGTATAACATCCGGTATCGAAGAGTCCAAATTCCTCCTTAGATCAGCCTTTTTGGGATGGCTGTCAATCCCTCAAATGTTGAGGGAAACAATTAACATTGAGAAACATCCTTCGGGCCTTCACTTGCTCTAAGTGACCCAACTAGACAACCCAAGTTTAATGCCGAGGAGATGGAGGAGATGTTAGAAATTTTAGGGTTAACCCATTTATCATTCGAGTCCAAAGAAATGTCAGCCAAAACATTATGCTTGTTTCATTTCTTTCTGGTGGTAACATTGGCGAATTTAATACAACCAAAGGAAACCCCAATCTCAGAGTCAATAGAAGGTCCGCCAACAATAGGAATAAGGATCTTATCCGAAAGAGGAGTAGAGTGAACACCAGGTTTAGAGTCATACAATCCCTCCCCTGATACAATGAGTGAACCTACTTTAAACACTTAAGGGGAAGAACCACAAACATTATCACCAGGGTCAATAAAAAGAGGGGTAGGCAAAGTATCATTCAAAACGGGGGAGGAAGAGATGCAAATGCCCAAATTGTCACTTCTAACAGCATCATCAGACAAAGACAGTTCATGGTTTGCCAATAAAGTATGCTTCTCAAGGTTAACCCGTACAAGAGAATCAACGACTCTAGAAGGGGGAAAAATATTTATAGGAACCCTTGAAACCCTAGGTTGGATACAACCCAGAGAAGTATCAACCCCATCGATCAACAAATTAATAATATCCTCTGAGGTTACCGATTTCAACAACAGAGGAAGAAAAGTTTTAAACTTACCCAATAAGTTATTTGCAGAATCGACATCAAATGTTATGGGAAAATAGACTGATCCAAATCCTCAGGTTCCATTCCTTCCTCCGCATCCAGTTCAGCCTCCGTAGTATACGCCAAGCAATCGTGTCGAATGTGGCCAGTTTTATGGCAGTTGAAACACCTAAATGGAATTTTCCAATAGTCGAGCTGTTGAACAAAGGCCCCCTAATCCCACTTGACCTCAACTTCGTTAGGAAAACCTTCAGTTACATCGACCTCCACAAGAACCCTAGGGCATTTTCTCTGGGAGGCCATTAGGGTACTTTCCTCAATAAGAATAAAGCGTCCTATAGAATTTGCAACATCCATGAAAGCATGGAAACTCCAACAAAATAAAGGAAAGCTAGGCAGGAGCACCCAAAGATGTCTTCTGTTGAGTTTCTCCTTCCACGGGTCGAAGGCAGAATGCCAACGAATAAGTACCAAAGAACCAGTTCCAAGAACCCAGAATTTAGATAGAATGATATGAAGTGATTCTTCCGACAGCAAGTGGAAGTATATCCACCCGTTTACTAACATAATAACTCTTGGAACGTAGTTAATGAGGGGTTTCCAACATTTGGTGATCCACTCCAAGATCTCCGAACGATTGAGTCTAATGTATTCAAGTTTCCCGATCAGTGCTCGTGTGGATAAGTTATGGACCATATCCATGGTCACGTCCTTCCCAGAGTGAAGAGTGCCCGTCCCTTCCTAACCTTCTCAGCGTTAACTCTCCTTCTAACCCTAGCTTTGTGTTCAAATAAACCAAAAAACTTCCTCCCCCTGTCAGAAAAAACGTTGTGTGGGCTGAACATAGTCACAATCAAAAGAAGCAACACCTCGGGCTGGAGGAGGGGGAAGAGGGTTTTGACGAGGCTCACGGAAGGGCTTTTGTGGGGGAAGAAAAACCACAGAGGTTTTGGGGTTTACCCGCACATGGGTAGGAGTCAACGGAATATGTCCCCCGGGTGACAACATCATTCCACAAACAAAATCATGTCGAGTGGAAACCGTAAATAGAGTAAAAACTACCAGTTGAAAGTAGACAGGACTAGAACCCTGCAAGTACTAAGCCAAGAGATAACAAACTAACAAGTACAAAGGATGACGCTGAAAATCCTAGAGCTAAGACTACTGGTAAATAATTATTGCAGGAAAAAAAACAAATACTTCCCACTTGTTATCTTGGTTGGTACTAAGCCATCCTCGGCGGACGACGAACTCCAAGCCTACAGTAAAAATTTACCGGCCCTAGCCTAGATTCTTAGAAAAAACGTAGCAGAGCTATCAAAGCAATGAAGCATTGTACTCCTCCCCTGAGAAATCATAATCCAATGATACAAAGTCATTTGTAAAAAAATATAACTAAAAGATATCGTAGTACAACCAATATATATATATATGACTTTGTTCCAATATATACAATTTTGTTCCAAATTTTTAGTTCAATTATTTTTCAAAGGCTGCTCGCAGCCCTTATTATTAAAGTTAAATGTTTATCATCATTTATATTTTCGATTAAAAAACATAACCATTATCACAATTATAATTATATTGTATTTCCATGTTAACAATTTACCTTTTGCTTCTATTTTTCTTGTGGAAAATAATTTATGTTAATATTAATTATAATTATATTGTGTTTCCATATAAACAATTATTACATTGTTTCTTAACTAAAATGATTGTTTCCATATTAACAATTGTTACATTGTTTCTTAACTAAAATGCTTGTTTCCATATTAACCATTATTACATTGTTTCTTAACTAAAATGCTTGTTTCTATATTAACAATTATTACATTGTTTCTTAACTAAAATGCTTTTTTGTGGAGAATAATTTATGTTGATATCATTGTACAAAGCTGTATATTTAAAGAGAAATGAATTAATTCATGTGTTAATAAAATATTAAAATTCTATTGAAGTGAATGACCAAAACATCTAGCACTATATGGTTAAAGCAGGCCTTCTCTCAAGTAATGTTAGGTTAAGTAATCGCTTGGAATAAATTTTTGCATTTCTCCATTAGACAAATTCATGTAGCCAAATGAGTAGAATATTTGTATTAGGACAAAGGGAATAGATTTCTATGGCAAGGTTTCGCTCTGTTTCCTAAGCGGGTTGAGTGCTTCTGAGCTCCATTTGCCACGGTCTTGACAAGCTGAAACTTTGGCTCTGAACAAGCCTCTCCAGCTTTGCACTCCCGAATCAAACACCCGGTAACTGATTGGCTGGGTGACATTATTCTATGTTGTTAGGTGCCACTTTTTTTCTCATTTTTGCTCTTTTCCACAGGAAACCCCGTATTATGCCCTTCGATTTCAGCTATCCTTCCTGCTGGAGCCATCAGGACAGAGCTTTAAAATCATGGAACTGCTTCTAGGACAGATTGGAGGAAAACCAATCTTCCTGTCGCTGAAAGACTTATATATATCCAGAGTCTAATTTTTTCCCGAATTTGTCAGTGGTAGGTCCAAATTCCTGAGGGCGTAATAAGAACTGGATAAAGTGGGGAATTCTGCTTTCTGAAACTCAAAATTTATTTTATCCCTCTTTGGATCCCTAAGTACACTTGATGAAAAAGATCTTTGATTTTCCTGGACTGATTTTTTGCCCTGGCGCTTTTTCAAAATCTTGCAGAATAACCCTAAGATTCTTTTCTTCCCATAAGTTATCAAAACAAACACATCGACGACAAATATCTAAAAATTAACTGTTAAAGTCTATTGACTAAAATTAATATCCACATGGGTTATCTGCCTTGCGACATATTGCTGTTTTATGATATGTAAACATAACAAATATTACTCCAATGAAGAATGCTTTCAACTATGAAATCTCTAGTACTCCTAGAAGTATAGAGCAACAGTCATGGCGGACATTTGTTTAAATGTCTTGCAAGTGCAGAATTCAATCCATACGGCGATTTCTGATTGTGAACCTTTATCTCTATAGATATTAGAAAATAATTGTCTTGGGTAATATGATTGAAGGCAAGATGGGATTGAGCAGCATATTACATTTGAAAAATCCTCAGAAAAGGGATAGCATTCATGTAAACAAGCAGGTAACTCTTCTTAAAGTGATAGAAAATAAAAATGACTACATGCTTGTTTGTATCAATTTCATAAAATAACAAAGGGCTCGTCAAAAATCTCCCCGATGAGAGTAGCAGAAGATATTAACTACTACAAAAATGATGAAATTGAATATTTCTTACATGTAATCAATAATTACAAATTTGATTCATACAGTCTGATAGCACAAAGGCAAGAGGGCAGATGAGCTTCAATGGCCATATAGGTTTTGATGAACACGGGCCAACATGTATTGAGAAGTGCACAGCTTTAATCTCACATGGAATCTTCCATGAAAGAACTTTACTCTCTTTACACACACTTGTGGCATGATGATGGATCAACTGCTGTCATTGATGTAAGCCCTAAGTGACTTTGTCTGCAAACAGTGGCTGTTTAGTTTCAATGTCGTCACTATCTATAGGCTCCCACTGCCGCTTTGTAGGATCTGTGCTTGAAAGTTGATCGATACTATCACTATCCTTTGATTGGCCCCAGATCACAGCATAGAAACCCAATACAATGAAAAACGCTCCCACCACACTGAATCCAACAAGACAATAGATGATGTCAAAATAAGGTCAAGATAGGCAACTAGCTGTTGTCTTTTTCCCTCGTATCCTCACATCTATCTGCTTGTCAAATAATAAATGATGGCTAATTCTTGAGAATGTTAGATACCAAACCTTCCAACATGTAGTTTGTCACCAAGGAAAATAGCTCCTGCTATGGCTGCGATTACTATCCCAACGGGCTTAAACATTGCCACAAATAGAGGTCCTTTCTTGCGATTACACCAAGTTTGCATTGTATATGTCAGACCTGTACCAATAATTGCCTGCAAGGAAAGAATCACCATATTCAGAGCCACTGGACACATGTTTCAAGAGAAAGCTGCAAGCACACAATGAGGAGACTGGCACTGAGCTGTGATCCATACCGAATATGAAATACTTATAAACTCAATGTCCCATTTTAGACTCCAAGCAGCTGACTCACGCACAGTAAGCGATGTTAAAAGAGCTGATTGTATAGTTGCAAAAAAGGTGGTGAAAGCAGTGATGGACAGTTCAGCTGGATATTTCTTCAAAGTTGCCACCTGAATATTTCAAATTGCTTTATGGAAATCTTGCTAGCAATAATGCAAAAGGAGGATCAACAAGTAGATTAGCATTCAACAGATTACCTGCATTATGTTCCAAGTGGACCAAGAGATGGAGGCCCCTGCAAGGAAAAGGGATCCTATAATCCAATCTTTGACTGCAATTGTGTTCTGAGCAGTATCGTGACTGTTGTCTACATCATCGTTTAGAAACCAGAAGTTTCTTATGACAGGACCCTTGTACAGAGTCACAGTCATCGCTCCACATACAGAAATGAGGGTACCCAAAACCTTTGCCAGGTTACCAGAATTTCTTATGTTTACTTTCTCCAGCCTGAACTCATATTATGGCACAAATTATACAAAAGCTAGGCATAATGCTGAATAGAGACAAATGTAAGTAGCAGTAATCAAATTAATCTAGGTAGAGATTTTAAATCCATGGAAACTGAAAACCTCCTAGATTGTGGACTAAGGAATATGAATCCATATCTGAAAAACAAATGTTAAATTTGGATTAGGTCAATACCTGAAAACAATGGACAATATGAAGGTGAAAGCAGGGATTAGGTTCCCCATTGCAGTAGCAAGAACTGGGGAAGTGTAGTTTACGCCTGTGAAGACACAATTCTGCATGACAGTGACACTGCATGTCCGACCACACTTCATATAATAAGAATATGAGATTCATGTAAATAGCAATCCAACATAACAACAAACTACAACTTCTTAGAGTGGCTCCAAGTGGTGAAAGCAGAAGACCTCCATAGCCCGACACGAGGTTCAAGGCTTCAAACTATGCAAGACTTAAATGCCATTTGAAATTTTATTAATGTCTATAAATGACCAAAATTGGTTAATGGAACTACAGAGTACAACAAGCACTAACAGCTAGAAAGGGAGTGCAGAACACATCTTCCAGCAAAGAGTACAGTAAAAGAGAAATCAAATCCAAATCTAAATCTAAATGAGTAACAGTGAAGCATAGAATGTAAAAAGGGTAGATCAAAGTAGATAACCACCTCTCCAAAACAAAATAAAGAGGAGTTAATTGCTCTCATCATCAACGGCCTGCCGAAATTATAATGTCTTTAGGTGAGTGGTTTATGCTAATAGTGCCCTAGGGGGTAATCCTTGGACACTGCATAAATTTTTCAGAGACTCAACTGATGTTGGGGTCACGCAAGAGACATGCTGCACAGAAGACTTTGTCTTGGACATGAGAACTTAACCTTTTCAACCAATGTGTAGGTCACATGTGTGACACCGTGCAGAAGAGTTTCACTTTTTGCATGAGAGACCGTTTTCAGCTCAACTGAGGCTCAAGTCCCGGGGGTGCTAGAGTACAGGAAAGCTTCTTACCAACTCATACAAGGTTCAAGATCGGGGGGATATGCTGCAGACATGCCGCAATGCTTGCAGGCAAGCCCTTGGATACTAAAAGTGAAAGGGCTTCAGTCAACTGGCTTTTTAGAACAAAAAAAATTGAGCTGGTAAAGTTAAGGGTTGAAATGTGACATTCCATATTTGGCACCCATGTTATTTTTTGTGGCTTGGGAGTCTGCACCAGCCGCTCCTAGCACTCCCGGTCACCTCGGGCACTCTCCATATCATTTTCCCCAAAAGATCCAACACAACTGCTTGAAAGAGGGGGCAACATTCAATTCAAGCATATTGTAAATGAATGAGCTTCAGTCAACTAGATTTTTATATTTATTTTGAATTGGGAAAATTTAAGGGTTCAAATGCAGCTCCGTAGTTACTAAGCATCCATGCTCTCACTGTGGCTTGGGATGTCCGCACTAGCTGCTTACGGAATTTCGATCACCATGTTCTATCTGTTAACAATTTCACTTATAGCAGTCCAGGTGACCAGGGCATTTTCCAAATCACCCTCTCCAAAAGAACCCAAGGGGCAATATTCCCTCTGCTCTAAAATGATTTCAAAGGCTTTCCCAATGCTATCTAGCTTTGAACAAATAAATTAATCAGAAAATAAGTCTTACCCACAAATCGCCAGCACAAAAAATCTGCCCAGCATTGACCATGTCAGAGGAGGCCTTTTCCTCCTGCAGGCAGAAAACCCAATTAAATATAAGGACAGTTGGGTATCATGCAAGCCCCTTAGGCATGCATAATTCACATCAAATTACAACATTTTTCTAGGTTATGCTGTATATGAAATTAGGTTTTATATACAGGCCTGGAAATGGCCATCTCAATGCCCTAATGCTGTATATGGACATGAAAAATATAGATATTAATGGAAATATCTTCATAGTTAATGTTATATAAAAATCGGTTGGATGAGACATATTCTACTTACCTGTCAACGAAAAATGCAATTGGGATCAGCAGGGCAGCAGCCAGAGCATTGCTGTAAACAACAAACACAAAATGGTTCATTCCTTTGGAGAAAGCAGCTTTGCTCAGTGTGGTCAATCCCACATCAAAGCACTCCAGTGAAATCATGACTGCAAATGGCAGGAATGAATACATGGAACCCATTTTTCAGTTCTCTCTCTTTCCCTCTATCTTTGATCAAATAACAGTCACAACTCGGGTTCTATAACTTGGATCAGAAACCTTCATTCTCAGTAGGCAGTTAATTTAGAACACGCCCAACAAACATTCAGGCTTGACTGTATATTCTGAAAAACATGTCTCAGGCCTGACTGCATATTCTGAAAAACATGTCTCCTTTAATGGGATTTAATGGGAACGTGACAAATTGTACAGTTTTATTATTTTTATGTTAAAAATAAGATTCCTAGCGCATCGTTTTATAAAAATTATATTGTACTCCCAGGCTCCCAGCTCATATTATAAAACGAAACAATAATTAGAATAAATTTTATGTTTTTAAAATCTTTATATCGAAAGCAAGTGTTTCACATGGACTCAACCTTTTGGACGGCATGATCGTTTTTCATCAAAAAATAATATTCCAAGGCACGTGAAAATGGTTGAAGTAATCGTAAGAATTATATTAATGGATGTTGACCTTGCATAGTGTGTGGTTGATTTGAGTTAATTACGCATTTTGGGTGTTTCTATGGTTAGTATTTTATTTAAGTATTTTTATCACAAGATAGTTGGTAAAAAATGGTCTCTTGAATGGATTTTGGTTTTCTTGCGTCAAGTTGGAAACAATGAAACACAATTGGAATAATTATTGTGTAAGTTTTGTTGGGAGTTTGTTTAGTTTGAGCATGCAACCATTTTAACATAATTGGGATAATTATTGTGTAAGTTTTGTTGTTTGTAGAAGAGGTTGTAATAACAAGGAGTGTTGTTTGGTGATTCTAACACTTTGTGGTTTTTGAGATAACTTGATGATTTCAACACTGTTCGTTCTTTGGAAATTTTGGTATACATATGTTTTGGAAAATGAAGTTAGTTTTTGTTGATCAAAGATGCCAAGGGATTGGACTTAGATGCCTATTCATATTTTATTACTATTTTAGTTTATTTGAGGAAGATGATGTAAATACCTTTATATATACCATTTAGTTATTTTATGTTTTTTTGATAACAATGATGTAAATATCTTTGTACATAGCCTCCGATTGTCATTATCTAGCTATTTTAGGTTTTTTGAGGACACATATGTAAATACCTTTGTACATAGCCTTTCATTGTATTGTTTATTTTCTGTTGTAAATAATTGTTTTTAAATTAAAAAGTATTTTTACCAAAGAGTTACATAAAGTCTTTGAATTTTGTTTGAAGTCTCTCAACATGATTTAATTGCAACCAAACCATAATTAGTTCTTAATAAAAATATTCCATTGATTGATATCCAGATAAGCTATCACCATGGAAGCTCACCCACTGTGAAGTTTGCAAAAATGCATAGCAGAGACATTGTTGATGACAGTAACCCCTGCATGTAGTTTATGCGTACAGGCTAAAGGATAGTGATCTGCTCAATACTTGACAGAAGATTCGTGATAGAAATTTATGTATTAATATGTATTGCTCCTTGTAGATGATCAAGAGAGCAGAAGACGTATGATACAAGTATGGGGTCTCTCTGGTCTCTCTCGTTAGGGTTTCTGGTCTCTGGGATAGGATTCTTGGTTTTTTTGGGTTTCCTCGGTTTTTTTGGCACTGGTAGTGTTGTTTTATCATACTTGGAGTTCACTAATCGCTTAGATTAGTTAGTACCAACCAAGTCTAAAAATAAGTGGGAAGCGACATAACTGGCTCGACTTTTACGAGGTAACCCGGTCGGTTTTGTTATATGTTTGGTCACTGTCACCAGTTCCGATTTTTTCTGGGGTTGGTGCTTTTCCCGGTTTCGGTTTTATCGCTGCGGTTTCTGCAGTTCTACCTTGTTTATTGAGGCGACCGGGTCGGTTTCATGCTTTTTCTGGTTATTGCTTCCGGTTATGGTCTTTTCTTGTTTTTTCGCTGGTTTTTCTGTACTACTACCGTGTCCTTCTCCTGCTATACCATGTGACTCGGTGGGGGTGTGATGTTGTTAGGAACCTATGTCAACCCTTCTCTATACTATGTTAGTATATTGTTGTTGGACGCATATGCTTTGTAAGTCGTCCCGTAATATTTGTTGATCCGTAGTTTATATTAGCCCATAGTATTGACCCATAGTATTGGACGCATATGCTTTGTAAGTCGTCCCGTAGTATTATATGTCCCATGGTTTTGACTCATAGTATTGGGCATAGACTTAGTATATAAGTGTGTGTTGAGGTCATTGAAGGCACCGTGAAGTTAATTGTATTGAGCTTGCTCAAAGGAGGTTGCCCCCTCGAAGTGGCCCGTGATCAATATAAAAGTGATTATGTTCTATTATTTCTGATATCTCGTGTATTTGCATTAATTAATTATTGTAGGTTTATCTCAGATGTCACCTTCTAGAGTGTCACTGTCAGGACTTGGTGGGGGGGTCACATCTGAAGGGAATACGGGCACACCTGGAGCCTTGAGGGATGAGTGGTGCCCTTCACAAAACCCTGTGGAATTTTCATGCAAGGACATTCCGGTTCTTGGGGTTTTTTCTCTGGCTGGTTCGACGGATGTTTCTGGTGGTAGTCCTCAATGTATTGCCCGAACGAATTTTCAGGGCAAGGAAACGGGAGAACTGGTCGGCTATTGTCGAGGGAGAATGCTAGGCGGCGGAGGAAAACTAAATTGGAAAGGGCTAGTTTGATTAAACCCTCATGTATTATGGGGAAGGATGTTACTTTCGATATGGTGATCGACCTCTCCAAACAAACTCTCTTGGGTAGATTCGAGTTTATTCGTTTGTCTCGACTTGAGATCTTGGCATGGATGGAAAACTGTAGGAAGCCCATTATTAACTATATTCCGCGGGTTACACTGTTGGAAAACGGATGGTATAGCTTCCATTTTTTCACGGAGGATAGTTTGCGGGAGATTGAAGGTCGGTTTTGGGTCATTGGGGTTGGTACTTTGGTTTTTACGCACTGGCACTCCGGGTTCAATCCATGGAAGGAGAAGTTGACTAAATGAAACCGATGGGTGATTTTGCCGGGCTTTCCACTACAGTGTTGGTCTTTCGGGGGTTTCTTATCGGTGGCAAATGCTTTGGGTCGTTTTATTTTAGTAGAGGAGGCTACCTTGATGGCGGTTGATCGACGGGCACCGCGTATGTTGGTAGAAGTGGATGTTACTCAGGGGCTACCACCGGAAGTGGAGGTCTCCTGGAGTGGGGGTTGCTTCACCCAAACGCTGGATTACTGGCGTCTGCCGTTTCGGTGCTTTGGATTCCATGGCACGGGTCACCTCCGGAATTCTTACCTCGGGACGAAAGTTTGCAACCCTGAACCTTCGGCGGATGGTGGCTTCTCAGGGTACTCTGATTCCTTACACTCGGTTCCTTTGGACCATACATCAGCGTTGGAAAGCTTTGGTAAGTTACGAAATACTCTCTTTGTTATGCAAAAGTTCATTCCTAAGACGGAGTTTATTTCTCTGTTATACGGGGAAGAGGATGCGTATTTTGCGCTGTCGGGTGATGCTAGTCTATTGTCAGGGGATGGACCCCTTGGCTGTACATTGAAGGATGCGGTTTCCCCTATCTCGTCCCTAACTGGTATTAGCGATGAGGTGGTTGTGTCTCCTGCCCTGGTTTTGGATAACACCCTGATCCATGTTTCATCTGGGGCTTATAGTGATGGATTGGAGTCTCCTCTTGCTCATGTTTCTCCCACTAAAGCATTGTATGTGGGCTTGATGGATGGGTTTCCTCCTATTTCCAACCTTGAACTCTCGGCTGTTACCCCTGTCCTGGGTGCTACCTCTATCCTGGTCTTCTCGTCTTTACAGGGTGGGGATGATGTGATTCCTATAGCATCTATTCATTATAGAAATGTTACCGTTCGTAAGAAACATGGCAAGAAAGGCTCGCGTCCGGAACCCAACCTGGAGTCGGAGGCCCCTTTCTCCTTTGAAAACAATAGGCTATCAGATATGACGTGGTAGGGTGCTATCCTCTGTTAGTTCTCCATCCTACCTTGAGGCCCTTAGAGCAAGTTGCCCTCGCTTGGAAGGTTCTTAATGCTCATTCTCTCCCTGAATGTGCGAGGGTTTGGCAGTGGACCTAAAAGAACTGCCCTGAAGTGTTTGTTTTTGTCGTCGAAGCCTGATATTATAGTTTTACAAGAAACCATGGTTCCTTTTTTACAAGCTTGTGGGTCCTTTTTAAAGATCTTACCAAACTGGTATTGCTGTGGGTCTGACTCGGAGGGTTTGTTTGGGGGGTTGCTGTCGGCATGGAACCCTTTATGTGCTCAGTTTAATGCGTCTACAGTGGATGCAGGTATTCTTTTGGAAGGAAAATTGATGGATTTGGATTGAAATGTGCGCATTTTAAATGTGTATGGGCCATACTCGTACAAGGAAATTTTTTGGGATGGTATTTTTCAAAGTGGGGTACTCAATGATCCCTCTTTGATAGTGGCAGGTGATTTAAACCTCACACTCTCTGCAGATGAGGTTTGGGGATCAAATTGTAAGGTGGATCCTCTTGCGGATTACTTCCGGGATGCTTTTGAGGCTGCTAGCTTGCTCGATGTGGTACCGGCGGTTATGACTCCTACTTGGAGTAATGGACGTGTTGGAAAGATGGGATGCATGAAGCGTTTAGACCGTTTCTTGATCGCAGAAGACCTCTGTAATTGTTTCAGGAAATACAGGAGTTGGTCTATGGCTGCTGGTATTTCAGACCATAAGCCGGTCTTCTTGGAGGTTGATCTTGACTCGTCGAAGGTGAGTTATCCCTTCAACTTTAATCATATGTGGTTGGAGGTGCCCAGTTTTTGTGACTTGGTTCATAACAAATGGACAGAATTCTCCAGGGATGATTCGGGGTTTGCGTGCTTATCTTTGGTATCCAAACTGAATCGGTTGCGGTTCGAGGTGATTAAATGGATAAATTTTTTTAAGGAAGAACAACATGCGGAGTTGTGTGATATTGAATTTGAGTTACAGGTTATGGGAGAAAATGTTGACTCTATTTTCGATTCGGAGTATAAAGAATAGAGATTGGCTCTGGAACGGGTCATCCTTGCACGGGAAGAGGAAGAATGGCGCTTCAAGAGTCGAGCCACTTGGATCAAATGCGGGGACAACAATACCAAATTTTTTCAGAGCTTTGCAAATATGAGGAGGAATGGGAATGCCATCTGGAAGTTAGAGGATGAAGGGGATTTGATACTTAAAAATCAGCTGAAGTTGGAAGATGGTGCGGTAAAGGTTTTTAAGGGGGTCTATCATCAGGAAAGTGCGGGCAATCTTTTTGAACAGCTCTCTGTGATCCGGAATTATTCCT
The DNA here is from genome assembly GCA_027924585.1 of Larix kaempferi. Taxonomy (NCBI): domain Eukaryota; kingdom Viridiplantae; phylum Streptophyta; class Pinopsida; order Pinales; family Pinaceae; genus Larix; species Larix kaempferi. The sequence goes on from BSBM01000510.1 coordinate 32,811,075, forward strand.
GAATTTTTCCTCCCGAAGCTGTGGGGTCTATCTGTGCTCCTATTACCTTGAAAGAAGTTGACGAGGTTCTCAATCATTTTGAGAAGGCAAAGAGCCCTGGACCGGATGGGTGGTCGGTTGAATTCTTCTTGCATTTTTTTGACCTCATGGGTTTGGACATTCTTCGAGTTGTGGAGGAATCTAGGTGCAAAGGTGTCATCCCGGTTAAGTTGAACTCGACTTTCATCACTCTTATTCCAAAAAAGGATAATCCCTCTAGTTATAATGGTTACCAGTCAATTTCTCTTTGTAATTTGTTGTACAAGTTGGTATCAAAGATCATAGCAAACAAGATTAAGCCCTTTTTAGACTCTGGCTTGTCGATGGAACAGTTCGGCTTCCTGTCGAATAGGAAAATATTGGATGCCATCGGAGTGGCTCAAGAAGGGATCCACTCTATTAAGCAGAAAAAGTTGAATGCTCTGGTCTTAAAAATGTATCTTATGAAAGCTTACGACCGAGTAGACTGGTCTTTCCTTCGTTTCGTTCTCCTTCATATGGGCTTACCAGTGGAGGCTGTTGATTGTATTATGGCCTGTGTCACTAGTGTCAATTTTGCTGTTTTGGTAAATGGTCACCCATTTGGTTTCTTTAAGGGTGAAAGGGGACTGCGTCAAGGATGCCCCTTGCCACCCTTGCTTTTTTTACTTATTATTGAAGGATTGAGTCTTTTGCTTACTTTTGGAAAACAAGAGAAGAGGTTCATGGGGGTCAAGATTGCTCCGGGGCTATTTATTACTCACTTGCTCTTTGTAGATGATGTGCTGATCTTTGGAAGGGGTAATATATAGGATTGGCGTATTTTTTCGGACATCTTAAATATTTTCTGTTTGGCTTCCGGGATGTTGGTCAGTCCGGATAAATCAAATTTCTTTTATGCTGATGGTTTTGACCCTAGGATGCGGTTGGACATGGGGCTACTCTTTCCTTTCAAATGGAGTGCTTTACAGGATGGTCTCAGCTACCTGGGATTTTTCCTTAAACCAAATTGTTACTTGGTTGTGGACTGGAATTGGCTCAATAACAGGGTGGAGAAACATATTAATGTGTGGGCATATCGGTTTTTGTCTCTTGGGGGCCGGTTGGTCCTTCTTCAATCGGTGTTGCAAGGGCTTCCGGTTTATTGGATGTCCTTATCGATGGTCCCTTAGTCGGTTCTAGATGTGATCAGGCGATGTATGTTCCATTTCCTTTGGTATGGTTCCTTGAGAATAATAAGTATCATTTGGTATCCTGGAAGCGGTTGGCTCTGCCCAAATGGGTAGGTGGATAGGGTACATTAAGCACATTTTTTGGTTTAATGATGATTTGGGAGCAAAATCATTGTGGCGGGCTCTGTTTGGTTCGAATCTTTGGAGTTTAGTTATCAGGAAGAAATATTTAAAGAATGCTCTCTCTTTTGTGTGGCTCCGGAATACTCCTCCATTGTGCATGCAGTCTTCGAAGATATGGAAAGGCTTTTATAACAAACTGCCCATCCTGAAATGTGGACTACCATGGAGTATCGGCATGGGTATCTGGGTTTATATTGGTATCGATCCTATCATCGGGATTGACGAAGACTATCAGTTATCGCCCGCTTTGATTAAGGCTCTACATGATCGGAATATTGAGGTCGTGGCCCAGATACATAATCCGGAGGTGTCACGGGATTCTACTAACTATTGGATGAGTGCTACTGATATTGAACTTAGTGGCCGGTTGGTAGAGGAATGAAGCCTTTATATTCGGAAACTGAGGGCTGCGGGCATCTTATTATCAAACAACCCTGATCACTTAGTCTGGGATTGGGGTAACTCTAACGGATCCATTTCGGCAAAATTGGTTTATGATTTTTTGGTTACTTCCTGGGCTCCTGTAAATAGATGTCCGATCACTCATAAATTATGGCGATGGAGGATTCCTCTAAAGGTGAAGTGCTTCATTTGGTTGTGTTGGAAGAATGGTATATTAACGTGGGACAATCTCTGTAAGAGGGGATTTGTGGGACTGGGAAGATGTCCACTGTGTATGAGGCATGAGGAATTGGTGTTTCATTTATTTGTAACTTGTTCCTTCTTCATCACTGTGCGGGAAGCCTGTCAGCAATTGTTAAGATGTAAGATTCCGTGGGAGCAGAATAGTTTTCAGGCATGCTTGGAGCACTAGGTTATGGGCAGGTATGGGTATGTGGAACTTCCGTTTTCCATTATTTGGGAAGTTTGGAAGCATCAGAACCGAATCATTTTTCAGGATTGTAAGATTGGTACCTATTAGGTGGTTTACAAAGTCTTAGCGTCTACCTCCGATTTTGGACACCGAAAAGTGGTAAATAAGCAGAGATACCTTGTCCCTCCTTGTATTGACTATTCGGTCCCTGTTGGTTTCTTTAATGGAGCGCAGCAAAATGGGTGGTGTGGAGCGGGGATGGTATTATTTATAAATGCAGCCCATTTTTATCATCTCAAGCTTTCTGCTGGGAAGAGAACTAATACCAGAGCGGAACTACTGGCGCTTTGGGGGCTGTTATATTTTGCTCAACTTCGGGGGATTCACAGGCTTCAGGTACATGGTGATTCACTAGTGATCATTAACTGGGCTGCAGGAAAGGCTCGGCCGGAGGTGATTCAGCTCATACAGTGGATGGACAGAATTCGCGAAACAATTCTTCAGTTTGTTGATATTAAATTCACTCATCTCTATTGTGAATTTAATACTACTGCGGATACTCTATCCAAATCTGCTATTGGTATGATGGATGGTAGCCTAGGGTATGATGAATACCTTGAGGGTTCCTTGGTGGATTCGGGCTTGGTAAATTTGTTTTAATTTTATGTTTGGAGACTGTATGCGCTGAATTTTTATCCTAAGAACCTCGTACTGGTAGCGATATGAACGATGATAGACTGTGTATGAAGATTTGGAATACTGTTTATGTTTTGTTCCCATTCGTGGGTGTTTCTCGGTTTTTTTCTGTCATATTTGTGAAATGATAGATGGAAAAGCACATATGATGTAACTTTGATTCATCTCTTTTCGAATAACAAGTTACTTTTTTTTCGGCTTGAAAAAAAAAAGAAAAAAGACAAGCTATCACCATTGTTAGATGTGAGATGTGAGCCCTCTATGTGTTTTTAACCTTGCCCACATCACTATTCTACAATAGATGTTAGATGTGAGATGTCAGCTCTTCCATGAGTTTTTATATGTGAAAGGCAACCTTGTCCACATCATAATGTAGTTGATGTACTCAACCAACCATCTAAACATTAATATTTCTAACAACTTTTTTTGTTATTTGATTTTTTTTAATGTTTTTATCAAGTTTATTTATTTGTCGTTTGATTTCTCTCATCTTGTTAGACTTGTTTTAGCTAGCCCCCTCGGACCGCCCAGATCCACAAATGAATAGAAAGTTGGATTTGCATTTTATTTCACCTGAATCGCCCCATCTATCCTCCTGAGGATAAGTTCAGGACCGACCAGCCGCCCGACAAAAAAAGAGAGAAAGCGAGTTGCTGGGATGTTAGGATAAATAGAGATAAAACCTTTGTGTGTCACCCCTGCCAATATGTTGGGTTGATTAGTCATCCATCAATGAAACTTCATCCATCAATAAAACTAGCCGAGACTAACTAATAATGTATTCTCTACGATTAACTAACTGAGGAAATTGGCCTTTACTTGTCTTAGCTAACTTGTTTTTTCTTGTCTTTCAGAAGTAGCAAATTCTAAAAAGGTTTAAAGGATAATACTATCCCCATCTACTTGTCTTTTAACAAAAAGCTTTTTTACGTAGAACGTTCTTTTAATGTTTCAATACATCCCATCTTATTTGTCTTATCTACTTAATTCATCTTGACCATTACAATTCATTTTACCTTTAACAATGTCATCTTACTAGCTATTTAGTATTAACCCTACGTTCTATAATAACACGGATTAGTATTAGTGTAGACATTCTCTCATATTACTTATTTTTTTCTTCTAATTATTCATGTGAAAGCTCCATTATGATCTCACACAAACATCACTATGATCTCACACAAACATCACTAGATCTCAAATCTACATTTTAAATTGGATAATAAAATTTATATGTTTTTAAATATTTTTTAGATTTCATATCTTGTATCATTTTAAATTGGATGATAAAATTTATATGTTTTTAAATATTTTTTAGATTTCATATCTTGTATCAATATTTAAAAAGGAAGCTCTGTCTAACCATCCCAAAAATCAACCCTAAATCTTTTTGTCCCCATCCTCAAAACTTGGCGAGATATAGATAATAATGCTTCAACTTGTATTTATATTGCAGGATTATAAAGCGTTTTCTCCTTATTAATTAAGGTAATAGGTATTGGGTCCATAAGGCGTGAATGAGTATAGGTGAGTCATCTAATTAACGTGTCTCAATAGATAATAATGCTTCAACTTGTATTTATATTGCATGATTATAAAAGTTTTCTCCTTATTAATTAAGGTAATGGTAAATCTAATTAACGTGTCTCAATTCACTAGATTTGAAGGATGTATTAAGATTACAAAGGCAACATTTTAGTTGGTTGTTTGATTGATATGTGAGTTGAAAAAAAAATATAAAGTGTTATTTTGGAAATATGATAAAAATATATATATAAGTTTATATATATATATTGGTATAATGGTAATAAATAATTAGGATAATGAATAAATATATTAATTGTAAAATAATTAATTTTTACTTTAAGATTATATTTATTTTTTATTTGATTGATAATTTTTTTTTAAACAATTTATCCAATAAGTTTATATTTAATTTTTTCTTATATATTATGGTATAATAATAAATCAATAGGGTTGAGGAACTCTAAAATTAATAAAGATAATAAATGCAAAACAACAAGTTCTTGGCACACAAATAATGTAGAAATTGAAGATGTATTAAGTTAGATACATGCAAAGTTTGTGCATCTTGGAATTGTTTCTACTACATAAATACTTTTTGATATCTCTTTATTATAAAATATCTGAATTTATAATAGTTAGTTTTCCAAAATCAAATGGTTAATATTGTCTTTGACTTATTTTGAATTTGTAATAGTTTTTTTCCAAGAAAAAAAAACATTAGATTTGATATTTCAAGCTTGAAATTAAACTATACATCAACCAAATTTCATAAATAGTTTACTTATTACATTTATTCTTCAAAATAGATTGGACCCAAGTGCCCTTCATTCATGCCTTCAACATTCACATCACATGCAAAACGAGCATTAATTTGAATTTGTGAAAGTTATTTTGCCAAAATCAAATCATTAATATTACCTTAATGTTTAGGAGGTTAATAGCATTTCTAAATTACACATTTTTTTAATGCATTATGGGTTATCTTCGTATATATGTAAATTAAAGTATATGTATCAATTCAAATTCCTTAATATATATATGCAAAAGCTAAATTTCTTGCATGATTAAAAAAGGGTAAACAAAAATTATTTAAAAGAAAAACCAAGTAGACCTAAATTATTAAAAAAAAAATCACAAATAATAATTTCAAACTTAACATTTTCAACAATAACACTTAACGAGATAGTTAATAGTATGAAACACATTTCGTTTTAAATTTAACAAATTATTTACACGTATTTATTTACACCTTGCTTCTTCAAAATCAATTCCTTCTTTAATTCAAAAACATATGGGATGGAAAGTCAATTTTCTTCTTTTTTTTAGAGAGAAAAAAATGCAACTTATTTTTAGAAGAAAATCAAAGTTACATCAGTAATTTTGTATAGCATAAAGAGCTTTTTCAACAAAACACAGCAATAGATCCCGATGTCCTCTAACATATATCATCTAAGAAAGAAAGACAAGATCAACTTAAGATCACTTGCTCCACAAAAATAACCTATGTTCCCAATCCTTCTACAGTCTTAAAAGAAAACACATTCCAAAAGAAGAAAAGGCTTCAAAAGGTCCTCATAGTGCCCTATTCAACTAGAACGCCATCCAAAAGTTCAACAAAGTGAAAGGAACCATCCATAGGGCCGATGGCTTCTTTAGAAAGACGATCTGCCTCCAGGTTTACCTCGCGATAAACATGCTGGAAAATTAGATGAGTGAAGGAAGACGTCATACGTTTCACGTCCCGTAGCCAAGGATCCAATAAAAGAACATCGATATTGGCCTTTTGGTTTAGCCAATCAATAATAACCGCCGAGTCTCCAAAGATTTTAAGCGAAAAGATCCCTCTAGCAACTACAAACCACATAAGACAACGTATCGTAAGAAGTTCCGCTTTGGTGTTGCTCCCCTTACCAATACCCATCTTCAACTCTATGCAATGGCTATTCTTGAAGTAAATGACCGCTCCAGCTCCACACAAACCCAACTGAGCTGCCCTGTCAAAAAATCCATATATAGAGCCATCCCCAATAGTTGGAAAAATGGTTTTTCTGAGTTTAGCCTTTTTCAAAACCGGAGCATAGCCACCAACAGCTCCAATGATTAGTTTGCAAGCACCAAACACCGATGGAGGGGTGTTCTCGAACAAAAGTTTATTTTCGGATATCTAGATGGTACTCATCATAAAGAAAGGTAAGGGGAAAAGCTCAACCCTCCATTGACACCATCTAGTAACAACAGAGCTCAAACATTCTCCAGACCAATTGTCCTGGAAATTCAACCAAATGGTTAACGTGAGCCAAACTTGACGAGTAAAATTACAATGGATAAATAGATGGTGAATATCCTCATCCGCACTATGACATAGAGTGCAAACACCAGGCCCCTGGAAACCTCTTTTCTGTAAATTTACCCAAGTTACAATTTTGTTCTTGAAGCACAACCATAAAAAAACATTTCAGTTTAAGTGGTAATCTCCAATTCCACAGCTTGGAGTACCACCATTGATGAACATGTGACGAGGAGACATCATTTTGAATCAAATTATAAACCATTTTAACAGAAAGAACCCCATTGGACTTGGGTCCATTCCAAACCAAACAATCAGCAGAATCGATTAAAGAAATACTCGCAAAGGACAAAAGCTCAATATAATTGTCCCACTCCAGAGCCAAGAGAATCGACAAATCCAATTCCATCGCACTAAGCTAGTGTGGTTTTTCATTAACAGATCCATAGTGATAAGCCTGAGCAAGCACCACAATTTTCCTCCCGTGGAACTCCCAAATCAAGGAAGTAGACAGAGAATAACCATTGTCATCCCCAATAAACGGATCTATACCAATGAACACATCATGACAATTCCCTATCCTCCAACTTAACCAAGGCCTGATATAATTATAGGTACTAACAAGACATCTCCACACAACAGACGCTTGTTGAGGAGTTTTACCCAGATTGCGAAACCACTGAAGGGAAGTAAAGGTCTTAATGTATTTTTGCCGGATGACCTCACTCCACAAACCACCTCCACCCAATGCCCTCATAATATTTTGGTTCTCATGCCACAGTTAAATATATCTAAGTTTTTAAAACCCCAAACACCTTTTGATTTAGGCCAACACAGACTCTGCCAAGATGATAAGTGGAATTTCCTCACATGAGGTTTACCTGACCATATAAAATGGAATATGCTGCTCCGAATGATATTGATGATAGTTGTGGGCACTCTCCGAAGACCAAACCAAAACATTGGAATACTCTGAAGTACCGACTGTGCTAAGACCAAACGCCCACCTATTGAAAGCCATCGAAAAGACCAATTAGAAACCCTTCTATCGATTCTCTGTATCATCCAACGCCAATCTTCAATCCTGTAATTGTTGCCTTTGATGAAAAAACCCAAATACTGAAAGCCAATGTCAATGTCTTCCACTTTGAAAGGGAGTAAACTCTTTTAGTTTTCCAGACACCTCAAATCTTTGCAATTAGAAAGGAAGCATGACTTAGTAGTACTAATAGTCATTCCTGAAGCTAAGCAGAAAATATCCAGGATATTCTTATATGAAGACCATTCCTTCATATTAGTAGCTCCAAAAATCAAAACATCGTCAACGAACAACAAGTGATTTAAAGCTAGAGCACGAGTGAGTTTAATACCTTTAATTGCGTGTGTCTCCTTGGATTCATTGATGAGTCTGCTCAACCCCTCAATTTCCAGAATGAATAAGAGGGGGGAGAGCGGACAACCTTGACGAATACCCCTACTACCCGTGAAAAACTTAGTAGGTGAACCATTATTAAGAACCGCATAGCTACTGGAAGAGATACAAGCCATAATCCATTGAACCACAAGCAAAGGGAGACCAATTTGCATGAGCAACAATATTAGGTAGGACCAATCCAATCTGTCGTAAGCCTTGATCAAGTCCAATTTAAGAATAAAATCCTGCAAATTCTTCACTTTAATCGAATGTAAACATTCTTGAGCCACTCCAACAGCGTCAATAATTTGACGATTGGAAAGGAACCCGAACTGTTCCAAGGATATATGCTTAGCCATGAAAGGTTTTAACCATAAGGCAATAATATTGGAGATCAACTTATATAGCAAATTACAAAGTGAAATGGGCCGAAAGTCATTGAAATCCACCGACTTATCCCTCTTGGGGATGAAAGTAAGGTAGGTGAGTTGAAATGCTTAGGAACAATAGCCTTAACTCAAGATTCTTCAACAACCATGAATATTTCATTTCTGAAAATATCAAAGAAATGTAAGAAGAAATCCACAGTCCAGCCATCCGGGCCTGGGCTATTTTCTTTGACAAAGGATCAAAGAGCCTCCTTTATTTCATCCAAGGAAACAACCGCCCCAATCTTCGTACCATCCTCAACAGAGAAAAAACAAGGGAAGAGATTTACAATATTTAGTTGGGCTTCTAAGTTCCCAACCTGATTCTGATGATAAATACCCTGAAAACACTCTTCCGCCGTGTCACCTACCCAAATTTCTGAAAATTACTATTTTATTTGCAAAATACTTTATGATAAATTTAATTACAAAGTTTTGTAATTATGATCAGTTTTGATCATGGATGAATGTAATTACTGAATATTATTATTTAAATAAATTAATTAGGAGACAAACACCCAAGAGGACTGTTAAATGAGTGTTCACTGACCCACTAGGAGGAATGGAAGCTGTTGGAAGGTATGAGACAGATGGCAGCAATTGCATCACACCACTAGTTGTTGGTTATGGGACAACTACCCCTAAAAATAGGGCATTATCCCCCAAGTGGAGGGAGTGATCAGGCAACTCATTTAATGACCCAGTAACATCTGAAAAGGCCTAGGCAGCCTATAAAGGCAAATTCGAATTGAGCAGGCAGCTCTTAATCAATATTTCTGCAGAATATTTTCCTCATGTGTATCAGGTGATCACTGAGAGATTCGAATAGGGAGGCTAGTGGTGAGTGCAATCTTAAGTCTGCATATTGCTGAGAAGAACCAGAGATGCTGGTGCAGGTCTATTGGACTACTAGCTATTGAAGATTTAGAAATTATTTGCTATTGTAGGGAGAAGTCCTATTTCCTGAGTTTCTTCCTCTTGGTGGTTCAGTGAACAAGCTCGGGGGTTCTAAGACAATACTTGACTATTTTTAGGAATTGGTTGGGTGGAACAGCCTTCTTGGGCTATTTGTTGCCCTACAGATTATCCAGGTTCTAACAAATTTTCTACCTTATCTTAGCTAGTAGATTTGTTTTATATATTTAGTAATCTCTATTTCCTGTTTTAGAAATTGAATCTAATTGTAAATTTGTTTGAAGTCTGGATGATAAAGTTTAAATGATGTTTTGAATTGATAAACCTGTATCTATATTTTTCCCCATGCTGTTTTGTGCATCGTACTCCAGTATAGATACGCAAATTAAGAACAGATTAAAAGATAGGCAAATTGCCATTTTGAAATTCGATAGACAAATATAATAATTCATATGTTTATTGTTTTCTGCTTTATAGTTAATAGATGTAGAATGTTCTGTATAATATTTATTATATATTTGAAATGTTTTCTTAAGTTATATGAGAAACAAATAATGTTTAATTCCTGTACAGATGCAATGCATTATTCTTATCATTATTATGTACAAGGAAAAAGATAGAAATCATATATCTATATACCATATTATAGTTTCATTGTAATAACATAGCTGCAAAATAAAAGAATGTGATCATCATAATTAGACTGTACATAACAGTCAACACACAGTTTTCACATTGCACATACATACACTGTTTTCACTTCTTATTATATCATTTTCTATAAACTTGTAGTTCAACAGATAGTGGAGATAATATAAATATTCAATTGCTTATAGTTATTGTATTCAATAAATATTCGAACTGTAAGTATCGAATCCCAAACTGAGTTTCATAACAAAATCTAGTTAGTTTTCAATCTCCCCTTTTCTTTTACCATTTTTGCAAACTCATTATACACAAGTTTCAGATCAAACCAAAGTTCCTCGAAAGTTCATTTTACAAACATTTAGAACACGACTTAGGGTTTGACCTATTGTTTTCATTACAGTCGAATTCATTACCATTCGAAACATTATACATTATATAGTTACCATTTTTGACAGAGTACTTAAACCCTATCCAAAACAATTACAACATCAACCTACAACATTAAATAGCTAACACAGATTTCGACTTATATTTCATACCCTTAGTTTTCAGTTTTCTATTTTGTTTACAATCATCGAGAATCGTTAATTTGGACACAACCACTACCATTATACTCTTACCAAAGACAAAACCTATACATTCGTTGCCTGAGTACAATAGTTTTTCGTTTTCAACGAAACATTGTAACAGATATAACTTACTACCTAGAAAACAAACCCAATAGTACTGTATAAAAACGACAGTATAAAATTCGAGAAGCAGAGTGTAATTCACAGGTCAGACGAGCCTCGGCTCTATTACATTCCCACAATAATGCATATCAACAAGTGGTTTGTCAAAATGTTTTCACCATTATAAGTTTCCATACACAAGAAAGAGGAATCATTCGTTCCCAACAGCAGAACCTTACAATATGTTCAAACGAAATCAAAACAGGGTTTTATTCCCTTCATAGTTGAAATCGTAAACCTAAGTCTTACGTTTCCTCATAGATGAAATCTAAACATCGAAATAAACGCAGAGAGTAGAGACGAAGGTCTCTCATTAACACAGAAATATTATCAAAAGATCTTTTGACAGACGACGTCATGGCAGGACCAACTTCTCTCTGCAGAATCAACCACATCATCAAAAGGAGCACCTACGAGGGTTTTTGGAGGACCTGGGGGCTTACCAGGAGTGGAAGCAAACATTACTTTCCAAAACCCTTGTCCAAGGTTGATATCGAACCCTGCAACAGACAATGTTCAAGCTTAGACTCTGGACTATAGCTTTATTCTATTTTTAAAACTGAAACTCAAAAACTTAAAAACTCCAAAGTCGTTATGCTTTCTGAGGAATAACTTACCCTTTCTTTTGATGGCCAAACTACTTGCAATCACCAGAAGATAACAAGGTCCCTACTATAAACGAAACCAGAGATCTTCTACCACTCTACAACTTGACAAAACTCATACAATTTCATAAACGAAGAGTTCGAAAACTTCAATGCATCATTAACTCAAGACCAGAGAGCAGGTTTCCTAATTACAACACCATTACAAATTGTAGAACCAGCAACTCAAATCATATCAACAGGAATCGAGGTCGAGACCTCCTGCTACTTGCAAACCCTAGAAATTTCAGTAGCTTGTCGGCCATGAAAACCGTAACAATAGCATAATGAACAACTTTCAATTCATAAACCAAATCACGACAGGAGTTAGGTTTTTCAATCCAATGGTCCGGGTTTATCACCATCAACGATCACAACACTGCCAGCGAAATAGCATTGGAACGAGTGACACTGCATTTAATGCCCACTCCACATTACAGCTTAGTATTGCCACTATGGCATAGGGAAGGGTCGAACATTAATCAATAACCAGTTCGGAAGCGTTTGCTTACAACACTTAACTATTACACGTAGGAAATTGCATCAACTATTACTGCGATTTCATAGTACGTGGATTGACAACAATCCTTATCATCCCAGGTTTCGTATCAAGCTTTCAATGCAGAATCGGAGGACAATCTTCTTAATAGCTCGACGTTCTTGTCACATTAATTAGCCAGCACCGTCACCCTGTCAAACAATTAATTTATGTTAGTGCCATCAATACTTAAGTTATAGCTCCATTGCATATTCAAAACATTACGCAAGACTTTATTTGAAATCAATACATTGTTTGCATAGTGGATATAGGTTCTATCTATATGTTTCGAATTAAAAGTATTAAGGCCTAAGTCTAAGCCATGTATTAAGAACCAAACTCATATTACCTCGATATGGTGGACTTATATATATATATGATAACCATAGTATCTCTATTTCATAACTTTTGAAATATTTCAAACTTGCATATATAAATTTATATTAGGAATAATTACCATTATAAATTACTAGGTAGGTTTTCAAACAATTTAAATAGTGTGGTTAGTAGAATAACCATAAGTCCTACTATCCCTCTTATAAAGGTAATTTAATGTAGGGTTTACAACTTTGATTTCTTTTACATGACCAACGTTTGCAAACATGGATAAATTCATGTAACGGTATTGAACTTCATACTTTGACTCTATCACATTGCTCATGACGGGTAACAATAAAATCACAACACTCTTACTGTACAGGTATGTGTTATCGTAAAACGACGACTAAGTCAGCTATGACAATAATAAGAATTACAGTGACAAAAATATTAGCACATTGACGAACATAGATGACTCCGTTTCAAACATTATGGAGTTGTAAGACAACATCTTAAAAACAGTAATTATAGCTATGAAATTCATACCTGTACACTTTTGGTGAATCGCAACAGATTTCTAACATTTTATCTATTTACGACATTTAAATTGAACCATACACGTACTTTGTTTCTACGCAGCCATGAAACTTCTTACCTGTCGTCTGCACATAGGACATTCAATAAGCTTTAGCGTTGCAGCTAAGTAAGCTCCAGGGTACCTCATAGGACACCCTTTTCATCAAAAGTCAAACTGTCAGTATCTATGTAAAAGAAAAATAGTGTCGCATCAAATTACTAATCGTTTAAGTACATTTGTTATCATAATCATGTTTACTAATTATATGTTAAATTGTCATTATCATTTTGCTGCTAAAACAGAAATTAAAGCATGTTTAGTACTAACAAATTTACAATTAATGCTGTCGCAAATCTCAATTTATTATTTCCGCAATTATTATTATCATAATATATGCTGTTATCAAAATTTTAAAATTTTATGAAATTTTGGGATGTTACACGCCGAAATTTTAATGGAGTCCTCGTCACTTTTCAGAATGCCATCACTTCCTCGAACTTCCCATATGGAATTCACGTTCCTCCTATGACTCGCATCATGTTGAAAATTTTTTGTGTTACTGTCGCCCTTGGCCACCCAAAGAGCACGTCTCTTCAGCCTCCAAGTATTTTCCAGCTAGCTTAAAATACACTCCTTCTGATTAATGAGCCCCCGGATAGCCTCTTTCCTGGATGGGGCGAAAAAATCCTCATCAACCACGACCTCCAGAGAATTTAGTCTACCTTCAATAGATACCAAGTCCGCTTGCATGTTCTTCTTTTTGTTCCTATCCCACCAGATCACCTTATCGCGAAGAGCAACAAGTTTCTTGTGGAGAGCCTGTAGGTATGGTAAGTGATCAAAGTGACCCAAGTCCATCCACGTTCGCTCAACCATATCACAAAACTCCACATCCTCCAACCAGGTACTATTGAACTTGAAAGGATACAATCTCTTCTCCGCATAAGATTCAAATTGTAGAATAATGGCCTTATGGTTAGATACTCTAGTGGCCTCCCCCCAAGAGCAGAGCCTACCACATTTTCCAACAATATCCTCGTGCATCATAAAGCGATCTAAGCGCTTAGCTACCCCATGATTTCCATCCCTGCCATTGTTCCATGTGGGGACTATTTGAGACGGCACGATGTCAATAAGGCCCTTCAAATGAAATTGTTCTTTGAAGTTGGAGGCTAGCGGATCGACCATACGCCCCGAACCGCAGACCTCATCCGAAGAGAGAGTGTGATTCAAATCCCCTCCGATTATGAGACTATGAATCTGAAAGGATGGACAAGCAAAGGAAGAATCCAAAAATAGCTGTCGATCACAATATGTTCCATAAATATTAACAATGTTGAAGAAGTGATTCGTCCCACAGAAACAACCTTCTAACAAAATGCCTACACAGGTTTTAAATGCCACAAAATCAACAACTAAGGGGTTCCGAGCAGAGAGGAGACCACTGGACTGACCAACCAAATCTGTACTACAACACTTCCAGTTGGGACGAATCAACTGAAAAAACTCACATGCCTCTGACCCCAATTGCATGGTTTCCTGCAAGAGAACCACATCAGGCTTCACTGAATCCAACAACCTTCTAAGTGTTAATGTATTTGTAACTTCGGAAGATATTCACTTGTATATTCTATATTGTATTTGTATTTTATTATTGTACCTTCGACGAAGATGTTTATTCCTCCGTTCGGGAGAGTCATTATTGTAATTGAGTCATGTAAAGTCAGTGAGGTTAACCCTCCATTGTATGTCGGGGATTTAGACCCCTAAGTTGAGTCATCATGGGTTATTAAACTCTCCTAGAGAAGTCGGCCCAGTCAGTTACACTTAGGGGCCGTCATGTTTGGGGTTAAGGCTAACTTAAAGTTAAAGTATAAATAAAGAGGGTGCTCCTCTCTATTTCATCATTCACTCACTCATCAAGTTCGCATAAGTGAGTAGGAGGACAAGTTCGCACACGTGAAGAAGAGAGAAGCTACTAGAGACCATTTCAACTCTTGGGGTTTATTGTATTGTTGCTCATTCTAGTTCGCATAAGTGAGTAGGAGGACAAGTTCACACATGTGAAGAAGAGAGAAGTTGCTGGAGACCATTTCTACTTTTGGGGTTTATTGTATTGTTGCTCATTCTATCTCTGAGGAAGTTGAGGGGTTTTCTCCTTTATAGTTTCCCTGATGAAATTATTTGTGTCTCTTGTCTCTTGTGTTTGAATTGTTGTGCATGCTATTCTCTCAGATAAGATCCTAGATAATCTTGAATTAAATTGTGAAAATCTAACATGGTATCAGAGCTAACCTGAGAAGAAGACACTGTGCAGCTGCAGAAGCTAGGGATTCTTAATTTTTGGGTTTCTCTCCATAGATCATCAACAAAAGGAGACTAGGCTAACTCGCCTAAGGAAGGCACATCTTTCTGTCGAAACAAAAATTCATTATGAGCATTTTCAATTTTTGTCCTGTCACTGCTGCGGGAAATTAGGGCTTTTTACAGAAGTGGAATTTTGGAGTGCTTTCAGCACAAGATTGTTCTTCTCCTCAAAATCGAAATTTAGAGACCAAGATCGAATTTTTTGGTTGGGTGAAGCTCTGGGAAAGTCAAACCCTAATTTGACTTTGGACTTGAAAAACCAGAAAACCAAAAAACTAGAAAGGACCAGAAACTGTAGATCCAAAATTCGCAAGTCACTTTTGAGGGGTCAATTTTTGGAATTTTCAAAATCCAAGTGTACCAGCATGCTCGCCTCATCCAGGAGAATCTTCCTATGCAAGCATAATTCAATTCCAAGAATTTTCATTTTTCGGCCCGTCACTGCCGCCAGAGGAAAACTAAGGCATTAGATATTTTGGGTTTTTGTTCACAGATTTAGGGAAGTGAGTACATTGGACAACTCACCTTGAGGAAGCACATCTATCTATCCAATCAGAAGTTCCAAATTCCAACTTTGGAAAATTAGAGTTTCTCTAACAAACCTTAGCCAGCCAGCTCCAAATCCAGTTTCAACAAATCAAGTGGTAAGACCTAAAGATTTTCTATTTCCATTTGAGTTTCTCATTAAATATGTCTCACCACACCAAACTTGAGGATAAGCTTGAAGTGGTTGATAACTTCCGAGCATGGAAGTATAGGATTGGGATTGTCCTAGAAGAGAATGAATTGGACACCTATTGGAATGAAGAGGTTCCAGTTCCAGAGGGAGATGATGATAAAGCCTTACAAAAGAAGAACCTGGTTAAGGCTAAGAGAATCATTGCAGATTCTATCAAGGACCATCTCATACCACATGTGTCTTCTCTGAAGACATCTACAGAGATGTTTGATTCCTCGACCACCTTATTTGAAGGGAGGAATATAAATAGGAAGATGACATTGAGGAACCAATTGAAGAATGTCAAAATACAAAATACAGAGACCATGCATTCCTAATTTACAAGGGACTCTCAGATAAAAGAACAACTTGAAGCTATGGGAGAAGATATAGAGAATGGAGGAAATGGTGATGACCACCTTGAATGGTCTTCCTAGGTCATGGGATTCCTTCATTCAAGGAATATGTGCAAGAAGAAAGTTGATCACCTTCAGTAGGATGTGGGAGGATTGCTCACAAGAAGAAGCTCGAATTGTAGCTCGAGAAGAAAAGATGGGTAATGAAGACCAGGCTCTCAGAACACACACCGGGAAGGACAACAACAAGAGGGAGCATCCTCATCACAAGAAGGGTAAACACCACCACCAGAATTGGAGGGAGAACCTTGAAGGATCCATGAGAGATCTTTCTCACATTCGATGTTATACTTGTGATGAGAAGGGACACTATTCCAGAGATTGTCCCAGGAACAAAAGCAACTCCCACAAGAAGAAGAACAACAAGAAAAGATATCATGCTCACACTGCAGAGGATGATGAACCTCCAAGGAAGAGAACCAAAGAAGACAATGAAGATTCTTCAAGTGATGAAGAATATGTATTGTAATGAAGGTAACCAACTACAAGGGTTTATTTAGAAGGCTCCACCACATAAGGTGAAGCTAGAGATGACTTTCAGTATTACATGAAAGGAGTAAAAGAAGCTACTGCAGAGTTGGAATCCGAAAAAAAAGAGATCAATAATCTATGGAAGAACCTCTCATCCATTTTCATCATTGGTTAAGGTGCACACTATCAGAGACTCCAGTAGTTCCTGCAATGAAGCAAAGATTGAGAGGGAGTCCACCCAACAACCAAACAAAGATAAGTATTTGAATTCTCATTTCTTGTCTATATGATTACTTAAATGATGTTGTTCAGTCATGTACATACTTATGTTCCTAGATTTAGGATGTATATTATGCATGTTAGAAAAGTTGCATTAATGAACATATTCTACTAATATGCAAGTAATGGGTGAGTGGCCTATGGTACTGTACAACACTCCATTGCTACTTATCTATATTGAAACCTATTTGCTGACATGTTGGGAGTAGTGCACACTCTTAACAATGTTCTGGTAGAGATGGAAGGCATCTAGAAAGTTACGGGATATGGATACATGTTGTATTGAAGCATTGGCTAAGATAATTGCATGACTGTATGACCTATGTCTTTATGCGTAAGAATTTGTTCAGAAAA
This sequence comes from Larix kaempferi, assembly GCA_027924585.1. NCBI lineage: Eukaryota > Viridiplantae > Streptophyta > Pinopsida > Pinales > Pinaceae > Larix > Larix kaempferi. The sequence continues at coordinate 32,828,590 of BSBM01000510.1, forward strand.
CTATGAGATGTTTCTAATCATGCAATTGAACTTGACTTGTAGGAAAGATCGTATACCATCACCTACAAGAGAGACTTGTTTCGAAGAACAAGCGACGAAGACTCAACATACATCAGAAAGTTACCTGTTGAAGACATTGAAGAACCAGAGGCACCCAGTATCCGAGATACAACAATGAATGAAGTAAATCCAGAAGACTATGAAGAAGCAGCAGAGAGGAAGGAATGGAAGGACACCATGATTGAGGAGTACCAGTTGATCATGAAGAATGATGTCTAGGATGTGGTTCCGAGACCAGTAGGGAAGTCTATTGTGACTTCCAAATGCATCTACAAGATCAAGTATGTTGCAGATGGCAGCATAGAGAAACACAAGGTGAGGTTTGTGGCACGTGGCTTCTCCTAGAAGGAAGGGATAGACTATGAGGAGACATTTGCACCTGTAGCCAAATACAATTCCATCAGATCAGTACTTGATCTGGCTGCAGTGATGAAGTGGAAGGTACACTAGATGGATGTCAAGGCAACGTTCTTGAATGATGTAGTAGAGGAGGAAGTGTATGTGGAGCAGCCACTCGGATTTGAGACACATGACAGGGAAACTCATGTGTGCAAATTAAAGAAGGCCTTGTATGGATTGAAACATGCACCCAGGATGTGGTACAACACAATAGACAGCTTCCTGACTTGTCTGGGATTTACCAAGACTAAAGCGGATTCCAACCTTTACTACAAGGTTGAATAAGGGAACCCAATGATACTTCTACTTTATGTAGATGACCTGTTTGTGATAGGTGAGGATGGGTTGATTTCCGACATGAAGAGGAAGCTTGCTGGCGAGTTCGAGATGAAGGACTTGGGTATGATGCACTACTTTCTAGGCATGGAGATGTGGCAGAGTGCGGATGGAATCTTCCTTGGACAAGGGAAGTATGCAATAGATATCCTAAAGAGGTTCGGGATGATGGATTGCAAGGCCATGGCCACACCTATGGCATCGAACTTGAAGCTATTGAGTGATGCTTCATCAGAGTCGGTTGATGCCACAATGTATCGTCAGATGATTGGATCCTTGATGTGCCTGACGAATATGGGACCAGATATCTGCTTTGCTATGAACACATTAAGCGAGTTCCTGATGGATCCGAGACATGTTCACTTGATTGCTGCAAAGCATATTCTGAGGTACCTGAAGGGTAAGGTGAATCATGGGCTCAAGTATGATGCGAATCAGAAGAATAACCTGGAGGGTTATGTTGATTCGGATTGGGCAAGTAGTGCCACTGATAGGAATAACACTTCAGGGTGCTGCTTCAGTATGGGATCAAGTGTGATCTCTTGGTTTAGCAGGAAGCACTCCTGCGTGGCATTGAGTACAGTCGAAGCAGAGTATGTCGCAGCTTTTTCGGCTAGTTGTGAGGCAATATGGCTGAGGAACCTACGGTTTGATTTGTTTGATATCCAGTTGGATGCGACTTGTATATATTGCAACAACCAGAGTTGTGTGAAGTTGTCTGAGAACCCAGTGTTCCATGACAATTCGAATCACATCGAGATCAACTATCACTATATCAGGGATATGGTGAAGAGAGGAGCAGTGAATCTCCAATATGTTGCGACAGACGAGAAAATAGCTGATGTGTTGACCAAGCCACTGGCCAAAGTGAAGTTCGAGTACTTCAGAGAGAAGCTTGGTGTATTCCAGATCGAGGTTCCTTCTAGGGGGAAGTGATGAGTCTGGATGACGCAGATGCATATGAGCCATTCTCACATGGTGGTAGCTGTGTCCTCCCATGGTGTAGATGTAAGGGATGGGCCATTCCGGCATGATGGCAAGAAGTCCTCCCATGGCCGTTGATGTAAGTGTTGAGCCTTTCCCGAATGGTGGTAGGAAAGTCCTCCCATGTCGGTTGATGTAAGTGCTGTGTCTCACATGCTGGTAGGAAAGTACTTGCATGTTGGTATACTGGGTCTCGTATGGTGGTAGGAAAGTCCTCCCATACTGGCGATATTGTGATGTGCATCTGGGTTGTGCTCCGTGTGACGATGAGATGATATGAAGATGATGAGACGATAGTAGGGTACACAGGTTTTGCAGAGGCATATAATCAGTCCTGGGAGATATTGCAGGTTTTGCAGTAGCATATAATCAGTTCTGGGATGCTCCTTCAGGTTTTGCAGTGGCATATAATCAGTCATGGGAGATCTTGCAGGTTTTGCAATGGCATATAATCAGTCCTGGGATGCTCCTTCAGGTTTTGAAGAGGCATATAATCAGTCCTGGGATATCTTGCAGGTTTTGCAAAGGCGTATAATAAGGCCTGATATGTACCTACTTGATGGCTTACTTGCAGAGATGATGAAGACCTACATCCAGCATGAAAAAGGGTGGCTCTGTAGAACTTCCTATGACGAGTAGATTGGAGATTGATGGTCAAGATAGCAACAGCAGTGACGATGATGATCCAGTTTTGATGATGATCCAGCTTTGATGATGATCCAATGATGAAGACTTGTGCTAATGACTGTGTCAAGAGAATAAATTCCTAGTTAAGAGGGAGTGTTAATGTATTTGTAACTTCGGAAGATATTCACTTGTATATTCTATATTGTATTTGTATTTTATTATTGTACCTCCGACGAAGATGTTTATTCCTCCGGTTGAGAGAGTCATTATTGTAATTGAATCATGTAAAGTCAGTGAGGTTAACTCTCCATTGTATTTCAGGGATTTAGACCCCTAAGTTGAGTCATCATGGGTTATGAGACTCTCCTAGAGAAGTCAGACCAATTAGTTAAACTTAGGGGACGAAATGTTTGGGGTTAAGGCTAAGTGAAAGTTAAAGTATAAATAGAGAGGGTGATCCTCTCTATTTCATCATTCACTCACTCATCAAGTTCGCATAATTGAGTATGTAATGTCCCTTGTTAGGAATTTTATTAAAATGACAATTTTTCACTTTTTTCCCTAGTTTGACCTTTGACCAGTTTTGAGCTCTAGGTCCCCAAATTGCTCCAATTGCTCCCAAATATTCTAAGAAGGTATATGGATAATTTTATAACATAAATATGTATTTCATGGATGCTTTTGGACCTTTAAAATACTTCTACAAATCCTCTTTCAATTCTAGCCAATGTAGGGAACTTTACTAGTAATTTTCCTTTGACTAATATTGGTCTCTAGGTCTCGAATGGACTCCAAATGCCTTCAAATATTCAAGGAAGGTGTATGAATGATATTAGGAGTTTAATATGATGTTCAGGGATGATATATGGCCACCAAAATACCTCTGAAAACTCTCTTAAGATTCTGGACCAAGTATGCAATTTTACTAGTAATTTCGGGTTCAAATCCCCCTAGGGTTAGTACTGAAAATGGCTTCCCAAATGCCTCCAAAGCCACTCAAATTTCTGAACAGAGGTAGGGAACATATTAATGATGTTATTAAGGTCTCATGTGCACCATTAATTGATTCTTATATCTGTTCCAACCCTCTCCCATTCAACTGCAAAAATCACCAATTCGACCCTTGGGGAAATGACACTATTTCTTCTCCCAATGCAATTAAACTGAGTAAAAATACTTCAAATGCTCAAGTACAGTACATGAAACTTGTAAAATACATCCATGGAAGTCCATTAATCACAAATGCATCAAAGAATCATCCATTCATTCGAAATCATCATCAATCCATTGGTTCACAACAAGGTAGTGGGGAAATGGCATTGTTCTTCCTTTAAAAATGAGATTTATACATTTTTACTTGGAATTTCGACCTGAAAATTTCTGGAGATGAATAACAGAGTACTTAATTCATATTAAAAAATAAATGGGGCATTAGAATCTCCCCCAAAGAGTACAATAGTTCACCAAAAATGCCCTCCCTCAAGGATCAAGAATATGCCATCAAAACTGGAAATGGTTGAAGGAGTGAGCTGCAATAGAATAAACCATGAGCTGCCCTGTAGCTTACACCTGCAAATAAATACTCCATTAAAGCTCCAAATGAAAGGTCTGAATGGCCTTTCCAATTACCAACTTGGATGGGAATCTTTCACCCTTGAAATTGGCTAAGGCAAGAAACTAGTCATCCACTAGCTCTCCCTCTTCACAAATGTAATTGCAAATTCTACAAATGATCAAAAGCTGCTTTAATTCTTTGTTATTGACATTTATAAAGTTCTAATGTCCTCCATGGGTCGAATTCCTTCCAAGAGACTCATGCCAACTCAAGTTGGGAAGAGATTCCAAAGAACGCTACTTGTACAACAATTCCTAGTCTCCCACTTCCACCAAATCACATGTGGAAGCATCTTAGCTTCCCTAACACCCTTGAGCGCCCTCTTGGAGTATATTTTTATCCTTGACATGTCATATATGTCATATGTCAGCCTTCAGTCCTGATTTGTGTCATAGGTGTCATAGCATCTTCATCATTGTTGTCATAGAGCTAGGGAATCTAGCCCAAGTGTTTCACTAGCTCCAAATTGCCTCTTCCTCTTCCATGGGAGTTACTCTTCCTCTATATTTCAACCTTGTATGATTCATGCCATGAATAATACCTTTTGGACTCCCCCAAGTATGTTACCATTCACCTTGAATTCGAATTGGTGAGAGAATGATGCCAAGTGTAGTGGGGAAATCTAGCCATATGTGGGTCCCACTTCCTCCATGTGTCTTCATGATCAAATGCCACTTTGATTTTCACTTGTATATATTTATTTATATCCTTTATTAAATATTTATGCCATTCTAATGTTCAAACATCATTTCTTATCCCCATTATTCCAAATCCCAAAGCTTCCACCCCAAACCTAGGAAACTAGTAATTTTCCTCCTTGGCAATTATTTGACCTTTAACATCAATTTTACAAACTCTAATGAATATGGCCAATGTGATTAGGCCATTGTGACCCAATTCCAAATTTGGGACATGACAAATCCTCCCTTCCCAATATTGCTTGTCCTCAAGCAATTTCAAACATGGGTGTTGAAGAACTTGCTTTCTGTATAATTCTTTGAAGTTGCCATTGAATTTCGCAACCTTGAGTCTTTGAGTTTCCATGAAGATTTTAGAGAGAAGCCACCATGCTTGCTGCTGCACTACTCTGATAAAAATCACTTTATTAAGTGGGAAATCCATCTCCCATACTGCTTGTTCCCCCAAAAAATTTGAAATCAATGAGATAAAAATTATTCCAGGGTCCCATTGCTTGTATTGCACCCCAACAATTAAGAGTGCTCTCCAACCCATACCATCAGATAAGAGGATTCCTAGATCCCATTTTCTTGTATACATTCTTCCAAACATCATGAGTACAAAATATATATCATCAAAGTACATAACAACATAATGAAAATGTACATCAAGAAGATGCTTCATCAAAGAATCATGAAATTGTTTATACCTCCAAGTAAGTAGACCACCATTTGCTAGGTGCATACAATCTTCAAGTGACCAATCAAATCTGCTCCAATGACATAGGTGAGGATCCCATGTTCGATAGTGCTGCTCCAAAAGAATGTGATATGCATCAAAATATTCAGCCATGCATTCTTTCATCCAAGAAGTGAATGAAGAATCTCCACTAAAATCTGAACGAAATAATGAGCAGAAAAAACAAGGAGACTTCAAAGGACTCAAAGAAGTCTCATCCATACATCCATGAGGATATGTATCATCATAAGGTAAAGCAATATGCCGCTGCAATTCTAACTAATGAAGTTCTCTATTCATGTCATCATCAAAAGGAGAGGTAGGAGTTTCATACCCCTCATGTGGCACCACTAGAAAAAAACCTTTCAGCCAATTTTCATCCCAAAGTGATGTGGCTGGAAAAGAAGTGCGGGGTGAAGAATTATGAACCAACTTTAATTCTTTACAACTCTTACCCATTGAAATATTTAATTCATCTTCTCCATAATTGGCCGTCCAACTATTGTGAGATCATGTACCTCTTCCAAGGCTTTGCAACTCTCTCCATGAGGCAACTCATAATCCCTTTGAACAAGGACAAGTGCTTGTCCTTCTTCTTGTTTTAGTGTAGCATCTTCAAGAACCTGCATATCAACATGTATCTCATGTTCCACCATTACATTAGGTTCCTCTTTTGTGACATAAATTATTTCATCCTTTTCCTTGAAAAGAGAACCACTGCTCATTATTTTTTCCGAGTTGCTTCCAAGTTCACTAAGAAACAATCTGAACTCTTGAAAGAATTGCCTCCACTTGTATTCAAAGGAAGGCTTCAATAATTTTCTAAACTCCTCATTCTGCTCTAAGGTTGCTTTCCCATCCTTACTCCTAGTGACCAAGGAATGCACTTCTTCTCCTACTTCTTCCCTTTCACCAAAGTGCATCCAGTTTCAGTTTCTAAGGGTGGTGGCTTATTTCTTTGACTCCTGGTCTTCATTAATGTTCTACCACATCAGGTGCCAAGACCATGCTCTGATACCACTGTAATGTCCCTTGTTAGAAATTTTATTAAAATGGCAATTTTTCACTTTTTCCCCTAGTTTGAGATTTGACTAGTTTTGAGCTCTAGGTCCCCAAATTGCTCCAATTGCTCCCAAATATTCTAAGAAGGTATATGGATCATGTTATAACATAAATATGTATTTCATGGATTCTTTTGGACCTTTAAAATACTTCTACAAATCCTCTTTCAATTCTAGCCAATGTAGGGAACTTTACTAGTAATTTCCCTTTGACTAATATTGGTCTCTAGGTCTCGAATTGACTCCAAATGCCTTCAAATATTCAAGGAAGGTGTATGAATGATATTAGGAGTTGAATATGATGTTCAGGGATGATATATGGCCACCAAAATACCTCTGAAAACTCTCTTAAGATTCTGGACCAAGTATGCAATTTTACTAGTAATTTCGGGTTCAAATCCCCCTAGGGTTAGTACTGAAAATGGCTTCCCAAATGCCTCCAAAGCCACTCAAATTTCTGAACAGAGGTAGGGAACATATTAATTATGTTATTAAGGTCTCATGTGCACCATTAATTGATTATTATATCTGTTCCAACCCTCTCCCATTCAACTGCAAAAATCACCAATTCGACCCTTGGGGAAATGACACTATTTCTTCTCCCAATGCAATTAAACTGAGTAAAAATACTTCAAATGCTCAAGTACAATACATGAAACTTGTAAAATACATCCATGGCAGTCCATTAATCAAAAATTCATCATAGAATCATCCATTCATTCGAAATCATCATCAATCCATTGGTTCACAACAAGGTAGTGGGGAAATGGCATTGTTCTTCCATTAAAAATGAGATTTATACATTTCTACTTGGAATTTCGACCTGAAAATTTCTGGAGATGAAGAACAGAGTATTTAATTCATATTACAAAATAAATGGGGCATTAGAATCTCCCCCAAAGAGTACAATAGCTCACCAAAAACGCCCTCCCTCAAGGATCAAGAATATGCCATCAAAACTGGAAATGGTTGAAGGAGTGAGCTGCAATAGAATAAACCATGAGCTTCCTTGTAGCTTACACCTGCAAATAAAGACTCCATTAAATCTCCAAATGAAAGGTCTGAATGGCCTTTCCAATTACCAACTTGGATGGGAATCTTTCACCCTCGAAATTGGCTAAGGCAAGAAACTAGTCATCCACTAGCTCTCCCTCTTCACAAATGCAATTGCAAATTCTACAAATGATCAAAAGCTGCTTTAATTATTTGTTATTGACATTTATAAATTTCTAATGTCCTCCATGGGTCGAATTCCTTCCAAGAGACTCATGCCAACTCAAGTTGGGAAGAGATTCCAAAGAACGCCACTTGTACAACAATTCCTAGTCTCCCACTTCCACCAAATCACATGTGGAAGCATCTTAGCTTCCCTAACACCCTTGAGCGCCCTCTTGGAGTCTATTTTTATCCTTGACATGTCATATATGTCATATGTTAGCCTTCAGGCCTGATTTGTGTCATAGGTGTCATAGCATCTTCATCATTGTTGTCATAGAGCTAGGGAATCTAGCCCAAGTGTCTCACTAGCTCCAAATTGCCTCTTCCTCTTCCATGGGAGTTACTCTTCCTCTATATTTCGACCTTGGATGAGTCATGCCATGAATAATACCTTTTGGAATCCCCCAAGTATGTTACCATTCACCTTGAATTCAAATTGGTGAGAGAATGATTCCAAGTGTAGTGGGGAAATCTAGCCATATGTGGGTCCCACTTCCTCCATGTGTCTTCATGATCAAATGCCACTTTGATTTTCACTTGTATATATTTATTTATCTCCTTTATTAAATATTTATGCCACTCTAATGTTCAAACATAATTTATTATCCCCATTATTCCAAATCCCAAAGCTTCCACCCCAAACCTAGGAAACTAGTAATTTTCCTCCTTGGCAATTATTTGACCTTTAACATCAATTTTACAAACTCTAATGAATATGGCCAATGTGATTAGGCCATTGTGACCCAATTCCAAATTTGGGACATGACAGAGTAGGAGGACAAGTTCGCACAAGTGAAGAAGAGAGAAGCTGCTGGAGACCATTTCTACATTTGGGGTTTATTGCATTGTTGCTCATTCTATCTCTGAGGAAGTTGTGGGGTTTTCTCCTTTATGGTTTCCCCGATGAAATTATTTGTGTCTCTTGTATCTTGTGTTTGAATTTCTATGCATGTTATTCTCTCAGATAAGATCCTAGATAATCTTGAATTAAATTGTGAAATTCTAACACTAAGGCTGCCTTTTTGGGAAGGCTGCCAATCCCTCTGATATTAAATGACAGAGGGATCATTTCTCACTATCACAGGGGTCAATGGATTCTCTAAGAGACTCATATAACTGACCACTTGACAAGGCCATGGAGATAGAGGGGAGTTATGAAAGTCCAGGGTTTATCCACTTCCCTTTAGATTCATCAAACTTCTTGATTGACTTTTTGCGAGTTGTAATATTGGTGAATCGTATGGAGCCAAAACTAAGACCAGACTCAAAGATATTTGCTGGGTCTACACCTCCAAAAATGGCTAATGGAACCTTGTCCACCATAGGAGAATGCGATAAGGGAAGACTAGATGGTTCCACATCGTCATGTGGCCTTGAATCAGAAACCCCAATCAGGTTCACCGGGTTAGAGTAATCATGTGCCTCCCCTGGATCCATAGAGAAAGACGAATCAAATTCATCACAGATAGGGGAAGATGAAATCTTGAAGCCCAGACAATCCACTTGTAAGGCCTCCACCGAGTGGGGAGTAGACAAGGAAACATCTCGAATTGGTGAAGAGAAAACATCCTCAGGAGGAGCAGGGAAAAGGGTCTTGGATGACAAAGGAGTACAAAATACCGAAACCCTCGGAGTAGAGACAGAAACCTCATTAAGAACACGCAAAACTTCATCTTAAGAAATGGATTTGAGAAGCAACGAAAGAAAATCCTTGAACTTACCCATGAAATCGTAAGAGTAATCCACATCGAATGGAATGAGAAACAATATAGACGTAGATGGGTAAACTTGGGATGCATCCTCCCCCAAACTTTGAACGCTGGAAGAAGCCATACCTTTGCAGTGTTGCCGCAGGTGGCCGGTTTGATGACAATTAAAGCACCGAAAGGCGAGATTCCAGTAATCAAGACATTGTATGAAGACACCCTGGTCCCAACATACCTCCACCTTGTCAAGAAGACCATCCGAAGAATCGATCTCAACCAACACCCGAGGACACTTACGGTCACTAGCCAAGAAAGTACTCTCCTCTATGAGAATAAAACAACCAATGGAATTCGCTACCACCATAAAGGTTTGAAATCTCCAATAGAACAAGGGAAAAGCTGGAAAAAGGACCCAAAGGTGACGACGAGTGGGATTTTCCTTCCAAGGATCAAAAGCGGAATGCCATCTCATGAGTACCAGAGACCCAATTCCAAGCACCCATAATTTAGACAAAATAAATTGGAGGGAGTCTTCCATGAGGAAGTGGAAATAAATACATCTGTTGTCTGACATTATGACTCGAGGCATGTAGTTAATCAAAGGTTTCCAACAACGAGAAATCCATTCCACCACCTCTGCATGAGAAATATAGATATATTCCAAACTAACAATGAGTTCCTTCGATGCCAAATTCTGAACCATGTCGACCGTAACGTCTTTTCCCAGGGTAAAACTGAGCTGAGCTTTACAGACCTTATCAATCTTAAGATTCCTCTTCACTTTGGATTTGTGTCCGTCGCAGCCCAGAGGATGACTGTCGAAACCCTCTGCAACATGTTAGGGAGTAGCAGAGCCATCAACATGCACGGAAACACGGTGACCCGAAGTAGAAGTCAGACCCCTCTCAGTCAAATGGGATGCACGTAGGGGGGCAAGATAACACACAGAAGAAAGAGGATTTACCCTGACCTGAACCAGGGGATCCGGTGAACAACCTCCAGATGTCTTCATTAGGCACCCACCGGTATCCACAAAGGAAAACAAACCAAACCCTAAGAGAAAACCCCTATAGGAAGGGTCAACTCGAGAAAACAGAGAGGCCAACAGAGACAGACCCCTAAAAAAATGCTGCAAAATTAGGGTTTCAAATAAAAAATCCTCTAACCCTAGGAAAGGCCGCTGGTAAAACAAAAGGATCAGGGAAAAATGTACCTAGAAAAGACATACATAGACAGAATGTTCCAAAGCAATAAAAAATACTTTCCCACTTTTTATCTTGGTTGGTACTTCACCATCTAGAGCGTACGACTGAATCTAAGCATGCTGAAGCAGGGACAATAGAGAGGACACCAGAAACCCAGGAAAAAGCATAAAAAAAGACCCAGACCCAACCCTCAAAAACCAAAACAGAGTGACATACATACATTACCGGTCTAGAAGTAGCGCACACACAGTCATGCAACAACAGGAAACCGTCCTAAAACAACACCATCGGCTCACCGTCCAGGGAAACAATGTTCAAGGATTTACCGTCCAGGGTTTCACCATTGAGAGCCCCATATTCGAGCATATCTAATATCCTCTAAAGCACTTCACTATGATTCTTCCTTCCATTCAAATCATTGAGTTATAAGGATAACTAGCAAGGACTTGATGCCCCTTCTAACAAGATTTATTGTTGTGTCACAATCGTTGTTTTCTTTAAAGGTAGTTAGCTAGGGATACAATTGAATGAAAAAAGGTGGATGAACAGTTTGAATTGTCAACTTCATTATCATTAACTTCAACACGTTGCAAAGTGTGACTTTTTTTTAGATTTAGGCACTGGTGAAGATTACCTAAGCAAATCTTTTTTTTATAATTTTGTTGGTTACCACTATAAACTTGGCTATCTCTATAAACCCTAGGCTATTACCAGCAACTTGCAAGCCAACAATTAACAAGAAACTCATGACTCAACCTAGGACTGAAATATCCCACTTGAGGGTGTCTACCCATCCAACCAAGCCATAATGGGCCAACACGTTCTTAATGCAAATTGTTTTGATTGAATATGGATTTTAATTCCCTTGTTCGGACTACTACCCTTGGGTGAGATTAGCAGCAAAGGTGCATAGTAAGTGCCTTTTAAGAAAATTTTGATTAAAAATAGTTGAATAAAAAATAACAAGTAGATAAGAAAATAATATTGTCGTTTGAAATATTGATTATGCAATATGTATTTGATAATAGAGGTATTAAATGTATATTGATTACTCAAAATTTAAAAAAATTGAACCACCAACTCACATTTGTGTGTGTGTGTGTGACAATTAACTACATTATGATGATGATGATAGTTAATGTCCACTTTGACCAATTTTGGTCTATTGATCCTTAAGAAAGAAAAATAAGGAACTACTTGGTTTGATTTAGAGTTTTATTTCTGTGCTAAAAAATCTTGGAGAGGAGCATCCCTAAATTACTATAATTTTGATGAGATAGAAGGTTGGGCAGGTTAATATTGTAACAAAAATTTCGAAACTAAGATCTTATGTGGGTGTACGCAGTGCAATCTAAGAGGAAGTGTTTTTCATCCTCAACACCCATAGTCTCACAAAGATGACAGATCCTTTTAGCCCACAGAGTTTTAGGAAAGGTCCAACACCCTGTTTCACTATGCAATTCATGAGAGTTCAATCTTATTTTAGCTATGTGGATCTTCTTCTTTACGCTAGTTAAAACAAAGAGATAATTTTGATCTTCAAGATTAGGGTTAATGACCTCCTTGTAATATCTTAATTTTATTTTATCCTTTAAATTTTCATCACACCATGACTTCTCTTTGAACTTCGAAGTAATAATATTTTTAAGATCATCTATATTTTTCAAAGTGACAATTTCGTCAGCCCCCACATCTTTAACCAAGACATGGAATCTTTATGCCAAGCTTGCTTGAGCCTTAGATGGTTTTGATTGGAATTTAAAGAAATTTTCGGAAGTCTTTGTTCTCCCAAGTTATTTAATTTTTTCTTGTACATTAGATACCTAGTCATAGCTATGCTCTCAATGGGGGAAATACCCACTATAATAAGGAGCATAGGTTATGGCGCATTGGTTTTAATTTTAAGATTGTAAGTTATAAAACGATTTTAGATTTGCTCAATCCTTCTCCAAGATTCTTCAGAGAGGTTGCAGCCCCAAAATTCACACCCATACAAAAGAACGTGAGTGACGAGAGTTTCAAAGAGGAATTTATTTTTATCCCACATCACAAGGTTTTCCGACTTACAATTGTTTTCAAGACCAAAATAAGCTTTCCACCCTCGATTGATAATTTTCTCGATGTTGTAGTTCCAGTTAAGCTTGTGATGGATATCAATCCCAAAATATTTGTAGGAAGTCACTTCCTCAAAGTTGCTATTATCATACAAAAAATGAGCATAAGTGAACTTATTAGATTTTATCAACATAAATTTGGTTTTTTTGGTATTGATGATCATGGCCATACAAGATCAGAAATCCTTGAGAATTTTAATTGCTTACCAAGATTAGAGGGACATCTTTCTATAAGAACAATATCATCAACATAATGAAGCAGGATGATGACAATTCCTGCTAATGTCATGCTAATGAAACCTGCCTCTATTAAACAACCTTATAACTTATCTGTAAATACCAAAAAGGGTAGGCGAGAGGGGGAGCCTTGCTTAAATCCTATAGTACAATTAATATCTTCCGACAAATCCTCAATGTTCTTAAACTTGGCAACAACATTCTTGTACAACCTTATTGCAGTGGCTCTAAACTCGAAAGAAACCTTTAATTCTTCTAATCTTTTACACAAGTTATTTCTAGGCATTGTATAAAAAGCTTTCCTAAATTCCACTAAGAAACAAAGGAGATTGAACTTATTATTGCAACATTCCTTTGCGATGATCTTGAGATTGTGCTTTTTTTCCCGAGAAAAATATCACTATATTAAAAAAAATATACATTTTACCATCTTGACGAACTGTTTAAAATATAGAAACCATGTAGGTCCCATCCATCCATCCATCCTATTATTATTACATACTACGGATTCAAAACACGGTCCACGGTTGTGCCATTACAAGTCTCCACTAACATTTCAAAAAGGAACTATTTACCTGCTAATATTCCAAATGAAAACAAAACTTCATAAGTAATGAAAGGCCATTGTATCAAATTCCTTGCTCTCAACATACTTTGTGAAGATGAATATGCCAGCGTGCATGGAAAGGGATCCTTTTGAAAGCTCATTTGGTTTACTGTTGAGCTCTCGATAAACATGGATGAATTGGGTCCATTCAAAATTATGAAGGGAGCCCCTAATTTCCTAGAGAAGATGACCTAGTCTGATGTTTACAAATTCAATTTTGTTATTAGCCCAATTGATTACAAACTTTGAGTCACCGAGGACCTATCACCTATGGATACCTTTCATATTAGCAAAGTGAGTTCAGATAGTTGAGAATTCCACTTTCATATCCGACCCCCTTCCCGACGCATATCTAATATGAAAATAATGAGAATGATTTACAAAGAGCGCCACTCCTACCCCACACATGGCTGTATGTCCTTGACTTGCTTCGCGAAAGAACTCCCATGGGATCAAGTCGAGATCATGCATCACATGTTTACAAGACTTTGGCACTTTAGGCTCCATTTTTTGTTCCTGTGCCATTTTAATATTATTTTTTTTCTTGGAAAAAAAACCATAATTTCATTTCATCCTTAAGAGTACGAAATTACATTGATCGTCATCACTCTTGTAGAGTGGAATTTAGAGCTATTAACGTTGACTTCCTGCATCTGACTGATATAAACATTAATGTTCTCACCACGTGAGCATTAACATCTGTTACAATGATACTTGTTCAATGAGTTCAAGACTTTAATATCTTTTACAAAAAAAAACCTTCCTGTAATGAAGGTGATAAATATCTGTGTAATACAAAAAAACATGCTATAATCCATCAAAATGTTCAAAATAAACCATCATGAAACTGTGTCTGATCCTCATTCAATGAACGGCCTGTGGGCCATTTTAATATTATACTCTCTAAAGCATCATACATAATGTCCACACTTTGGAATAAACTTATATTTATTTCCCACTAGATGGAATACACAAATATTCCTGGGCGAGCTTTAAAAAACAGACACTGCCACATCTTAAAACCACATTTTAACATTCTCTTCAAGAGAGGGATTCATCTACTGCATGCATGTATTTAAATCTTTCGCAATGATCGACCAAACCTATGTTGTATAAGGGCATGAAACAAAAAAAATGAGAAAAAGATTATGAATCTGACTTACATAGTGCACATCTGTTGGTTCCATCCTGGCATCTTTTCAAGCATATTTCCCATAAGAGGAGCTTATTATTAAGAGTGAGACATAACACTATTTTACACTTTAAAGGGCATGGATACTTCCAAATGGCCTCCCACCACCATGTTTTTTCATTATAAAACCCACCCTCCATGACGAATTTTTAACTAAGCTTCGCAGTGAACTCTCCTGAGATATATTTTTTTGACCAAGCTAGAGAGTTTGAGTAGTCACTGGACATGCGAATATGTTTGGAACAAAGGCTAGAGATGTAAGAATCCCATTCTAACACCTCATCTCCATGTAGATTCACCACTTGGGTTAAGAGCCAACATTCTAGAGCTTGTAACTAGGGGACTTGAGCTCTGGCCTGCAGGAGCATGTAAATATTTTGGAGATGCAACTTTTGAATAATATTTGGATACAAAGGATAGTCATTGTTAGAACCTATCCAAGGATCTTCCCCTATACGAACTTTACTACCATCTCCAATTCTCCAGGCAATCCACTGCCCAATTTGCACAAAAGAGGATACTGATGCTTTCCGTAAAATAAACCCATTCTTGGAAGACTTTTGGGGATTCCTATACCACTCTTCTATGGTGCAATCCTTTAGGTATTTTTCTTTTAGAGTTTTTCCCCAAAAGAATAATTTTGAGTTGTCCTCCATAAACTTTGAGCTGCTAGAGATTGGCTGAAGGTGAAGAGATTTTTAATGCCCTAAACTCCAAGTGCCTTGGGTAAATAAATTTTCATCCACTTAACTAGAGGAATACCATCAACATCTTCATTTCCAGTCCATAGGAACTGGAAACATTTTTTGCGAATTTTGTGGAGAATACCTTTAAGCACCAAGGTAATGGAATTCCAATAGCCATAATAGCTTCTAAGATTGATTATATGAGCACCACTCTTCCTCCTATTGATAAAATCCTATTAACCCAAGTGGAAATACGACTTTCATTTTTTTTAAACAACTAGAGCCGATCCTTGAATTTGTAAGCCAAAGGTTTCATATGGAACCCAAGATATTTAAAACCTTCAGAGAATATTTTGACCGGATAAGGAAAAAGAGAGCCTACAGGACCAAGGATATCATCTTGAACGTTGCTGAAAAGAAGACACGCCTTATCATTATTAATGATCATGACTGTCACTTTTCAAGAAAGGTTAAGGATTTGATTCAACGAATGAGTCTCCCTTAACGTTACACCACAGAAGAACAACATCATCAACTAAGAGGAGGTGTGATAGAATAACATCCACAAACAAATGAAAGACATTCCAGTTTCCCCGAAGCCCTAGCATCCACAATTAATCTGCGTAAAGTATCCTCAATGAGATTGAATAAGAAAAGGGACACGGGGCATCCATTTCTGAACCCACATGAAGCATAGATAGAGGGAGGAGGGGGAGCCATTGATCAAAATTAAGAAAGACACTGACTAAACACAACCCAAAATCCAGTTGACCATGTTAAGATGCAATCGGAGCTTAAGAAGAATTCATCGCAAGAACATTCAGCTTATCTGATCGTAGGATTTCGATATATTGACCTTCAGCACAAATGCATGTTTCTTCGAATAATGAATAGAATGCAAGGATTCTTTGAGCAAGGGACACCACATCATGGATCTAGTGGAAGTGAAGAAAACCTAACTGCTCTTCATAGATGCTGTTGCTAAGCACCGATTTCATTCTTTGGGAAATTATCTTAGAAATCAACTTGTAAATAACATTACAACAAGATATGGGCCTATAAGAGTTGAAAGAGAATGGGCCTTGACTCTTAAGGTTAAGGAAAATATGGGGTAAATTGAAAGACCTTAAAATTTTCCTAGAAACCTAAGACTCCTGTCTGACTTTCAACAAATCGTCCTTAATAAGATTGTAGAAACCCAGGTAGAAGTGGACCGTTAACCCATTTCGATTGAGGTCCAAGACTCTTCCTTTTTTCATATATGACAAAGTGCCAAGAATTTCCGCATCTGTAATTTCCACACACAAATTTTCATTAATTTCCTTTGTAATCAAACTTGGGATTAAATGCAGAGCTTGAATAATTTCTTGTATGGGACATCCTGGAGCCAGAATAAAAAGGAGACTAAAATGTCACATTGCTTCTTCAACAATCACCTTGAAACTTGAATTTTTGTTCACTAGATTGAGAAGTGACTTCCCAAATAGTATTAACACTTTTCTTATAATTAACATATTGGTGAAAAAACTTAGTATTATTGTCTCCCTCTTGAATCCACGTAGCGCGGCTCTTCAAATTCCATTCCACTTCATCCTTATTGAGGAGCTCCCGACGTTTGGCCTCTAACCTCTTAAGGGAGTCTATTTTTTGGGTTGAGAATAAACTGGAGGAATTTTCTTCATATAAACTTTTGATTTGGGCCTCAACGTTTTCTAAATCTACTCGAAAGGATTCCTTATATCTTTTTTCCCACTTTTTGAAACTTCTCTAATATTGCAAATATTTTTAGCCAATTATTGCATGTAGGACACATTGGAGATCAAACAAATAGGGACCCAAAGATCCCTAATCAACTTACAATACTCCTCCCCTCTTAACCATAACAGACTGAAATTTAACAAAGCGGGAGGCTTGGGGTCCCCCAAATCCAACTTGAGTAAAATTGGGAGATGGTCTAAAAGACCTCCCGACTTCACCCATGAAGAAATGAGAAAATTCTAGGACAACAATGATTCAGAAATTAAGAATTGATATAATATTTTATAGACGACCTCATTATCTCATCAAAAATTGTGCCACGTCGGAACAATCTTGATAGGCTCTACGTCAACTAGATTATGAGAGCCCAAGAAGAAATTGAAATAGTTGGCTAAAGGATCCCAGCGAGGACTGTCACCCCACACTTCACGAATATACTTGGTGAAGTTTAGGTCCCCTCCCCACAACTGTATCTAGGAAATTAAGAATGCCCGAGTCCACAAAAAGCTTCCCACATGTCATGCCTTCCCGCGTAAGGGCCATAGACATTAATTATCTTGATACATAATTTAAATCTTTCACCTCCAAATCCACCGAAATGGAAAGCTATAACAATGTCGTAGAAACTGATTTCAATACTGGACTTTAGGCTGTCAATAAGCCATTTGAAAGGCCCTCTGAATCCACTATAGAAAAGGGACCGATCCTTTAAAAATGATTTCAAGGAAAATTGAACTCTCTCTTACAATCATGGTTTCCTGAATTAAAATCACATCCGTACTCAAGACTCTGAAGAGTCTTCTAAGGGATGATATTTTGGGGGTCACCAACTGATCCCCTTGCACTAAAGGATAGAAATTTCATGGCACAACCCTTATAGGGGTTTTGGTTGCTCCAAGGGACCGCATAATGGTAGATTTCTGGCCACGTTTAATATCAATGACCGTTTTGTGTTGAGATTTGGAAAGGAAGGAATTCCTACCGGATCCAGAGTGAAGGGGAACATCTTGAGATAGGCCACCGCTTTTAGGTGAGCTTTCTTGAAGGGACACCCTAGGACGGCATATCATAACCTTCCGACAATTGAGAGGAGCCAAAAACTGAGTCCACCTTCGACACAAATGGGAAGACTTTGGATTTCTTAGGCTTAGAAGCTAGAGCTTCAAGACTAGGAGGAGGAAACACAACATCTTCATGCTGAGGGGAAGAACCAAGAGGGGGATCACGAGTCTCTTTACTACTAATATCCTTAGGGGGGACACCATACCCTCTTCTCTTGCCGAGACATCTACTACTGGAACCAAAACAAGCCCAATTTCTGAAATAAAGTCTTCGAAAGGAATAAGAGTTGAAACATGATTAGGAATAAAAAACTTACCTGACACTGGAGATGAAACAAGAGGCCTGAGGTTTCATGAGCTTCGATCGGGTTCTGCTCCATCATGCAATCAACAGAACCCAAGAGGGTAGAATCAAAACATCCGGGTGAAACTTTCATTGCCTTTTTAACCCTTAATTGCTTTGGGAAAATTTGTCATGGACGGGCATGAGGACAATTAGCCACTACGTTCCCAACCATGTGATAGGAAAAACAACGAAAATGAAACCGCCAATGGTCAACCTTTTGAGCTCACATCCTATCACTGAGAATGAGCTCAGTTTCTTCTACCAATCCATCACAACGGTCAAGCTCTAACTAAATCCTTACACAACGCCAACCATCCTTCATCTCCCACTTATATTCCAATGAAGCAAAGGAACCTAACTTATTTTCAATGGTAATGAGAATCCCTTCTCTCCAAAAGGATAGAGGTAAACCCGACAAGATTTCCCACACTTTTTGAGTAAATTGCGGTTCAAGCTCCGGTTCAAAACCAACTTCTGAATGCTGCAAAACTAGATCCGAAGGACCCCATGTCCATTTACGACTGAGAAGAATGCTTGCATCCCCCTTATTCTTGAGGAAAATACACAACTATCCATGAGACAAGACGTGCACCACTGGATCATATCCTAGGAGATGAGTCCAATTGGATGTAACCCATGGCTTCAACGCAGTGGGCCTCACAAATTTTCCACATAACCTACCTAGCAAGTCTCTCTTCACAAACATATGGAACTTCCTCAATCTTTACGTCGTCACCGACTACCATTCTTACTTTCTCCTCTCGAGGGTGAATACACTTTTTTTCTTCTGTAGTTGACCCCTTTTTGGCTACTTTCTTGTGGCTTTAGAGGCACCTTTTGATGCAACGAAGATTCAACATGCTTGACTTGAAAGAGCATTTTAGTACAACAATTAACTTTTAGGCCGACGCAAAATTTATTATGAAAAGACTTAACACTGGCCTGGGGAATGATAGGATCTAGACACGAGGAAGTTAGTGCTGAAAAGAAAGATGGACACATAGCCTCAATCGTATCCACTGAATCCTTCCTCCGCAATTCTTCGTTGGAAACAAAAATACATACATGATCTGGGCTAACTTCATAATCAACTAGATAAATATCCATAAATAATGTCAGAGGGTGAAGGAACTGCAAAAAATCCAATAAACAAGACCGATGATGGAAGGAGCACTGAAAAAACCCACCAGGAGGACACCAGAAAAGACGTGAATATCATTGAAGGTTCGAGCCTTGCATCCTAACCCTAGATATACGAACTAACCCCCCGAAAAAGGAATCGAAACAAACTTAGACCCCAACTTTCTTTTATCATGTTCATCTCCCATAAAAGTTTTAATTTATCCCTATGTAGTGTCCCTTTTTAATAATTTGGAAAAATTGGAAAAATGCAGTTTTTGGTCAAATTCGAATCTTGGACTAGTGAGGACTTAAGTGATTCCAAATGACTCCTAAGGATTTCGAATTGGGTCTGAGAGTGTTTGAAGGGTATTAGGATATAAAAATGAACCTAATGGATGCTTATACACTATCAAAATATTTCTTCAACCTTCATTTGAATTCGGGAGAAAAATGGGAAATTACTAGTAATTTCGAGGTTCAAACCCCCAAGGGTAGAGGTCACTAATGACTTCCCAAATGCAGTGCGAACCATTTAAGTACAGAGACATGGATTAGTTATATGACTTAAATGGGAACTAAAATGCATCATTAATCAGTTTCTAAAGACTGCTGCAACTCCCATAAATCAGAGATTTGTATACATGTCTTCACATAGGGGGAAATGATAGAAAAACGCTATAACTTGCTATGAAATTTGAGAGAAATGTTACAAGGACTTGTATAATGTATATTAAACTTATTCAATACATCAATGGCTTTCCATACAACAATAAAATCACATATATTGACTGAAACAATTCGATACCAAACAACTTCAAGCTCTTACAACAAGATATAGGGGAAAATGGCACCATTCATACATAGTTTGGCATTTTTACATAGTTTCACTTGGAGTTTCGATCTGAGATTCATATGAGCATCAAATACATAGTGTAGAAATCATACTTCCCCAAAGAGATCAGCATCTCACCATGTGCGCCCTTCCTCCAAGAGCAAGAATATGAAGAGAAAGTGAGAGAGATGTGGGAACAAGTTGAAGAAGAAATGGTCGCGATCAACCCTGTAGATTCAACCTGTAACAAATGAATTCATGCATATCCAATGAAAGATCTGAATGGCCTCTCCAATTTCCAATTAGGACGGGAATCTTGCACCCTCGAAATTGGTACTAAGGCAAGAAGAATAAACATTCAACTTGCATGGACAAGCTATGCTCTCCAATTTGCAAAATGAGAAATGATCAAAAGCTGGTCTCCTTCTTTCTTCTTGAATTTTATTAACCTCCCAAGGATTCCATGGTTCGAATTCCCTCCAAGAGCTTCATCCCAACCCGAATTAGGGATAGATTCCCATGAGTGCCACTTGTCCAACATTTCCTAGCCTTCTTCTTCCATCAATTCGAATGGGGGGAATCTTTGGCTACCATAACTCCCTAGTGCCCCCTCTTGAAGGCTATTTTTAGCCCTGACATGTCATATAGGTCATATGTCATCAATCAAGTCTGAACCTTGTCATACGTGTCTTAGAATATTCATCATTGTTGTCATAGAAGCTAGGGAATCTATCCCAAGTGTCACAATACCTCTAAGATGCCTCTTCCTCTTCCATGGGAGTTATTCTTCCACTCCAATTCGACCCTCATTGAGTCATGCCAAGTATAATGACTCTCGAACTCCCCCAAGAACGTTAGACTCCAACTTGGATTCGAATGGGTGAGAATAGGAAGCCATGTGGCATGGAGAATCTTGCCTTGTGTGGGTCCCACACCACCTATGCGCCTTCATGACCAAGTGCCACTTCATTTCCGTCTTATTAATATTTATTTAGCCCCTTTTAATATATATTTGTCAATCTAATGTCTATTAGGAGTCTTATAGCTCCCTTATTCCAAATCTAAATGTTTCCACCCCAACCTAAGAAATTAGTAAATTGGTGGAATTTTTCTTTCATATAATTTATTTGGATAGAGACATTACACCCTATCCTCCTCTTGAGATTGAACTTATTATACTATATACCAAGTATGGTATAAATAAAAATATACAAGTCAATGCATTATAAAAATATAAAAATAGATCTTAATTTTAAATAAAACATAAATCAATAATACATGGGACAAAAGCTTTTAAATTGTAATGGGTGTAAAACAATTCAAGTCCATTATTAAAATTAGCACTTCTTGTAATCTTATTAAAAATTAACATATCTTGTAATATTAAGAACTATTAACAAATAAATGATCATTATATGATATGTTACAAGTCAATTAACATATGTAATATTTGTAAACACAAAAACATTTTTTTTACCAGAGTTGCAAAATTAATAACACTTGTAAACATTCATATTAATTTAAAATAAACATCTTTTTATAATTAATAATGTTCATTTTAATATTTCTAATATCATATGAAAAACAATATAATCTAATCTTTAAAATAAGGTTTATTCAATTAAATTTATTGAAATTTTATCAATATTATTAATTTAAAATTTGATGTTAAACCACGTTTTGAACATCCTACTAACTATATTTAATTTGAAAAGTCATGTTAGGGGAAGAAATTTATAAAAAGGAAGAAACAACATTTCTTATCAAAATACTTAGAAAAATATTTCCAAATTAAAATTTATATTATTTATAAAAATAAAATAAAAATACTAAATTTATATTATTTATAAAAACAAAATAAAAATACTAAATTTATATTTAATTATATTAAATAATTTTTTTAATAAAACCAAATTTGGTTTATGAGACTTTAAAAGAAAAGAAATGAATAAAATTATTTGGTTTGCTTTAAAATTTTATTCTTATGTTTAAAAAGCTTAAAGATGAGCATTCTGAACTTACTATCGTTTTGAGAAGTTAGAAGGTTAAAGATGTCCATATTGTAGCAAATATTTTGAAACTGGATCTCTTATGGGTATGGGTGTACAGATGACATTTTAAGAGAAAGCAGTTATCATCCTCAATACTCATAGTCTCGTAGAGATAGCAAATCCTTTTAGCCCTATTTCACAATTTTCTTTTTTGAACTAGGTAAAATAGAGAGATAATTTTAATCTTCTAAATTAGGGTTAACAACGTCCTTATAGTATCTCAATTTTCTTTTAACTTCTAATGATTTAATCATGCCATGATATCTTTATAATGGGTTTAGCTAGAATTAAAAAAAACATAACTAAATAATAATAATAAGAAATAACTAAAAAGTATTGTATTATTTTCTTAAAAAAAATTCATAATTTTATTGAATCAACAAATTACATTCTGTAGGGGAGGGATGTCTATTCTTGAACATGGACCAGTAGTTGTTATAGTATTGGTCCCACACAGCCACCAAATATTGACATAAAAACACCCAAAAATTGTACATAAATATTTCATATTAAGTGCAGTAAATATCTAAATTATGTCCAAAAATTTCCCATTAACTGACTGAGCCAACAGGTGTCCATAAATAGTCTTTATGTGCAAAAGAGTACAAAACATCTTGTACCAACTACCTACAAATCTTCCTAGGCATGCAAAAGTACATGAACAACTAAATAACCTAGCTTGTATTTGCCACCTACTGCAAGGTACCTATCCCATCAACACCCACGGATATCTATTGGAGCATAAATATCCCAGCCAACATGAAAACCTGTTCAAGAGCAAGAAGGAGAGTGCCTATCCCATCAACACCCACAGAAATCTATTGGAGCATAAATATCCCAGCCAACATGAAAACATGTTCAAGAATAAGGAGGAGAGTGTCATCCATAAATGCATGGTTGTTCAAAAATCCAACCCACTGTCTTCAATAAGTGACACCTACCTATTAAATGCACCCATTAAACAGATGAAAGCACAAGGATCATGAAATAGATGAAGCACAAGGATCCACCATGACAAGTTCCCAACCATTGGATCACATTTAAATCAATCCACAACACACATTCAAATTTGAGAGATTGCAACAATGCTCCCAGGAATGTTGTTGAGAATGACAATGTGGTGGTAGAGGACACTCTTGTCCCACCATCAACCACACAACCACCGTCAACCACAGTTCAAGGGACAAGTTCAACCACCAAAATCAGTGCAATAAGAGGCTGGACAAAAGAAGACGTGTTAGCTGCGGTTGCTGATATAGAGTTCAATGGATATTTGATTTGTGCTGCTGCTAAAAAACATGGAGTTGCTACCTCATCAGTACATTATTGGATAAATGGGCTCACACATACAAAGCGCAGAGGGCCTATTACAATTATGAGTGTATAGGAGGAGGCCGAGGTGGTTCAGTGGTATAAGGAGATGTTTTAAATGGGACATGGGCTAGAGATGATACAGCTAAAATCCACAGTAGCTCAAATCTGTCAAGGGAGGCCAAACCCCTTCAAAGATGGTTTTCCTGGTAAGTCATGGTGGTTTGGGTTTAAAAAAAGGCATCCAGACCTTGTGTTGCGTACAATCGAGGAGACAAGGATCTAAATCTACGCCCTGCAATTTTAACTAAGTTCTATGCCACCCTTTCTAGTGCATATGAGAAACATGGTTATGCTCCAGACCATATATGGAACTGTGATGAAATACATTTACATGCACAAAGGAACTATGGCATGCGTGTAATTGCCAAGAGAGGGAGTCGTAATGTGCCAAATGTTTTTCTTAGGAGCAGGGAGTGGATCACTATTCTTTGCTGTGTCAATGCAATTGGTGCTTCACTCCTTGGATTTTATCTATTTAAAGGTAAGATTCAACTCAAAAACTATATACAGAATTGTGAACCAGGTGCATGCATGGATGCACATCCCCATGCTTGGATGATTAAAGAACTCTTTTTGAATTGGCTTACTCACTTTGTTGCATCTATACCAGGCGGTGTCTCACCTGTAAATAGGCACCTGTTGGTTTTAGATGGACATGGAAGCTACATTGCCGTGCAAACAATTGAGGAGGCTAACAATTTGGGCATCGACTTGTTGACACTGCCTGCTCATACCACGCACAGATTGCAACCCCTAGATGTTAGTGTGTTTTGGACTTTCAAGAACTATTTCAGGGGTGAGCGAGCTTCGTGGATGGCAAAGAATCCAGGGGTGGAGGTAAAAAGGTTTGAGCTAGTCGAGCTTACAAGTAAAGCCTTTAAAAGGGATTCCACACCTTCAAATATCAAGGCTGGGTTTAGGAGGACTAGAATATGTCCACCGAATTCTGAGGCTCTCATACATGATACTAGTTGTAGCCAGGCATTTGAACTGGATGGTCAGGAAGAAGGGGATTTCCAAGCACATGTTGATGGCCAAGAAGATGTGGAAGTAGAGGAAGACGTTGCTGCTGCTGATAATATGATATCCCTTTCTCAAAGAGGACCCTACTGTGGTGATGATGATGAACATGTAAGTGAAACACAATATAACAATGAACCATTTGACAGTAACATGGAGGTTGTTAGACCAACTGAAACACCTGCAACTTCTGCATGTGATCTTCTTAATGTCTCTATTGATCATGCAACTGTCAATGAAAACCTTGATCATGCTCGAGGAAGAAACAATGGAGAATTGCCTTTTCCAAGCCAGGTTACCCCACCATCATGGCTAGAAGAAGCCATGATGAATTTGGACAAAAATAATGTCTCAAGAACCAATGAAGAAAGCATGGACATGCCTTCACAACCAAGAGAATTGGACGATGAAATTGTTCATTATTTTGTGGACAATGGAAATCTAGAAGAAGATACTGTCCATAATGAGGTTCCAGCTGAAGAGGACAATGTGGTTCAGATAGAGCAAGAGAACATTGACCCAAATATTGAAAGGCAAGTGTCAAGCAAGGAGCAGCAAGTGTCAACGAAGGGCCAGTTTCTTGGTCAGTTCCTAAAGCTACCAGTAGAGAGAGTGTTAGCAAAAAGAAGGAAAGAAACAACAGACAATCTTCGTCTATGCCGAAGTTCATAGTTACTCACCTCAGAAGACTATATAAAACTATTAGTTGAGTCTGAGCGTAGGAAACTTGAAATCCAAGATTTAAAACAGAAAAAGAAGGACTTAGCTAAAGAAAACAAGGTTGTAAGGATTGCTGCAACAAAACTTCGAGCACAGGAAAGGCTTGAAAGAGAGAAATAAAGACAAGAAAAGGCTCATCAAAAACAGATTTCAAGGTAGGAAAAGGAATTGAGAAAGGCTCAACAATTGCTTCAAAAAGAACAAGGGTTGGCAGAAAGGGTTTCCATTGATGCAAACATAGTGGAGGGGAGTAGGATGATTCCAAACACATTGGAACATATTGCAGATAATACTCCATGTTTCCAAGACCTCCTAAACATCCAAGTCCCCCACTATCAACAAGTGCACATGCCCTCTTTATTCCCTCCTACCAGTGCAGGTGTCAATTGTATGTATGATTATCGGGGGGCTCAACCTAATGTAGGGGTTAGTAGCACAAGTGTGCACCGTGGCTACTCAATTCCTCCATGGCTACAAGAAGCAAATTGGATATCATATAGAGACAATCAGCCACAACCTAATCAACCATTGTTAGGTAGGTCAACCAACTTGGCTCAAGTAGGAAACTCAACAATATTGGGCAGTGAAGATCTTGGAGGACATCAAGCATAGGGGTGTCATATAGGGGTGCCAAATTTTTTGTTGTGACCACATTGCAATGTGGATTGTGTAATCATTGGATCTAATGTTTGTAACATGGCCATTTTGGATACAATCCTAGGTCATAGCGTTCCCTAATGTTTGTGGCATTGTAATCAGGGGTTTATCATAAGGTTTAATATAAAATTTCAACATTTCAACAGCACGCTGTAATGTTCCCTGATTAAACATTTCATTAACATTTTTTAAGGTTTATGAATTTAGTTTGTTGCTGGTTTATGTTGCAATCCCTACAGTAGGGTTAGGGTTCATCAATAATATATTCATTGTTTTTGTATTTAATGTTGCATTTGACAATATTTGAAAGACCTAACTTTAAAGTATTTTTAAGTGTGTTTTTTTAATGTACAACTCTTGACACCCCTATGTTTCCTTCCTTATATAGAGCCTATATTCCTTATATATAGAGCAATAAATATAGAGCTCTATATTCCTTCTATGATGTATGTGGCATAGTCTAGATCCTTAAACATGGACTATAAGCCTTAAAGTAACAGTTAGGATAGAAACCCATCACTGTAAATTTGGTCCTAAACTATAAATTGGGTGTTTGAACACATCACTACTATTCCTAATTGTTAAAATTGGAGACATAAGAATCTTGTAGGCCAAAGGTTCTTTATTTGGGTTGGGGACTATATTCCTAGTGTTGGGGTTTGAACCATTACTTGGGTTGTGATACCCATCCATGCAATGCTAACTCATAAAAACATGCCCATATTTCTCTCCTAAGACTAATAATGCTTCTCTAAGGAATGTTCCATGGAGGGCTCTCATGCATGACTTTTTACACCTAAGAGCAATGAGTATGACCTAAACACAGTATCATACTAATCAACATAAAAGGCTTAAATCAGGTCTAGTTTATGTAGAACAAAATTATAGGTGCAGTTCAGTTTGCTTATGAATTATAGTATGCGACCCTTCAACCAAAATAATTATCAAATAATAGTGAATCTGTGTCCCACCTCTCGCTGCAACCATAAATGGTCAAGCCAAGTGTACCAAATCTGCATTTGTTAGAGATGGAATATTTCGACCAAATATTTATCTAAAGAATATTTTCTACTGGAACCCTTGTCATGAGAGCAATAACTTTGTACCCAAAGGTCACCATAGGTTCTTGTTTCATTGTTCATGATTGATTAGTTTTTCTATGTAATAATGTTCTGTTAGATACAAAGAAGACATGATACTTTAAAAGGAACCAAAAACAAATTCGATATCCTTTTGAAGGCTAGAGCAACAAAAAACAATAATCAATCCAACAAACTGTTTAATAAAACCATGTGTATATAAATGCATGCTATGGTCTACCCAACAACTAATTGAACAAAATACCTACAACCAAATTAGCAGGAAAAACTGAAAATTTTACTTCTTCTATTTTGCATATCCTTCATCAACAATTTTGCATATCAATTATGTAATATAACAATTATTTAACTCTGTATTAAGCATAAACCCATACTGTAGGGATTGCAACTCTGCAATAAATCCATAAACCCTAACCCTACTGCAGGGATTGCAACATAAACCAACAACAAACTAAATTCATAAACCCTACTGCAACATAAACCATAGAACCTTCAATTATTTATCCTAAACTATTATCAATTATTAATCCCATAGAACCTTCATGCAAAATACAATTTCATCATTTCAACATAACTCTGTAAATAAACAACAATTTTGCATGACAAGTTCGCATAACAAGTTTGCATAATAATTCTGCATAAAAACAATTATGGAACTCTGTAATAGCATATCCTTCATATAAATTTTGCATTTCAATTATGCATTATAACAATTTTTTACCTCTGTAATAAGCATAAACCCATATTGCAAGGTTTGCAACACAAACCCTACTGCAAGGATTGCAACAATTCATAAACCTTGACAAATTCACCTTAACCCTAACCCTAACCCTAACAAAATTCACAAACCCTAACCAACAACAATTCATAAACCCTAACAAATTCACCTTAACCCTAACCCTACTGTAGGGATTGCAACACAAATAAACAACAAAATAAATTCATAAACCCTAAAACATTCACAAACTGTACTGCAACATAAACCCTACTGCAACATAAACAAATTCATTATTCATTATTCACCATTCATAATTCATTATTCAACATTAACAGGAGCACAATTCCAGCATAATAAGGGGCACATTCATTATTCACAAAATCCCAGAAACCCAAGAACACAAACCAAAACCACCGAACAGTTCATATGTAAACCCACAGAACAGTTCAAAGGAAAACAAAAAACCACCGAATAGTTCAAACGTAAACCCAGAGTACCATAATGCAAAATGCAATTCACCACTGCTTGGCATACCAATTCCCGGCAGCCTCAATCAGTTCAACAATTAAACCAACAAAACACTGCAGCAACGAATGCAACATTAACCTACTAATTCACCAAAATTAACCAAAATTCAACTGCAACATTTAAACAAAAATTCAAAATGCAACATTAAACCTAGAAATGCAGCAGAAAAGGTCCACACAATCCCCAACAGGTTGAGAGTGTTGAAAAACACAGCCGCAAGTATGGTTGGTAGGAAACCTACCAGTGAGCCACCGAACGAAGCCACCGCAACGACTGAACGAAGACATCGAACTCAGCCACTGCAGCGACTGGACTAGGAACAAAGCCACCTCAGTGACTGGACCATGAACAAAACCACCGAACAAATCCACTACAGCGACTGGACCAGGAACGAAGCCACCGCAGCGACTGGACCAGGAACGAAGCCACCGCAGCGACTGGACCAGGAACAAAACCACCGAACAAATCCACCGTAGTGATTGGACTAGGAACAGGAAGCCACCATCTCCACCACCGAAACCACAGGAGCAGGAACCCTCCATCTCCACCACCGAACCAGGGATAATCCATGTCGTGGCCACCACTGCACAATAGGAAGCGCACCAGTGAACGAAAGGCCACCATGTCCGAAGCACCAAGCAGGAGCAACCACCAACTAACCAACGTAGGATATCACCGCCACAGAGGGCGAGGTGAACAGAGATGAGGGCGAGGTGAACATAGACCAGGGAAGGGCATCACCACAGCGGAGGGCGAGGTGATCAATGACCGGGGCAACAAAAGGCCCACACTCCGGGCCCGAATAGGATAATACGAGGGCAAAAGGTCGTGTCGGGAAAGGTGTAATGGGACAGTGAAAAAGTGCGCCCCACGTGCAGAGTAAAGGCGCCTAGCTACCTAACAGGTGGCGCTACCTTGTCAGCCCGCAAACTCCACTTGTCGAGGTGGCCACGTGGTGTGGGGGGGGATCCAGGTGGGGTGTCCAACAACTGGAATCCCTCCCCTAGATGCTTTACAGAGCATTTCATAAATCATCAAAAGTGAAAAGAGTTTTCAACATTTGCTTTAGAGAGCATCTCTGTGATCTCACAAAAGGTCTAAATCCTCTAGATTTTCCTTCTACTTCATTTTACATCGAAAAGAGAGCCCCTACTAATTAATTCTTTCATATTTTAAAACTCGGTCAATGCTACGTATCGAATCTTCCACATGAGAGGTGGTGATCCTCCTATTTGTTTATCCATGACTTAAAAAAAGAGTTTGTAGAACCAAATTATACTCGTGCGAACCTTAGTAAGTAGAAAGTATTGGGGGAGCGAAATATGAGATTTCCCCTTTAAATCCTCCCAGATTTTCCATCGTCTTGGATTTATAGAAATTCCTTGCTTGGATAGTGCATTGGAGTTCCTTTCTATGTAAATATGCTGAAAGGAAATGGTGGTGAATAGGCTTTTTAGATTTTGGAGTTCCTCAAATACAAGTAGCATGGAAAAATTTGCACAAAACTGTTCACCTTTTATCAGGTTGATTACAATAGAGAGTCTCCAAAAACGTGGACTTTGCGAGCATCTTTATCCCACACTAACTTGAATGCCATCTTTAGTTCTATCAATTCTGCCAAATTGTTTGAACCATTTTATTGTTTTTATAATAAAATTTATTTAAATAATGTTATTCATTCAACATTTTCCTAAGTTTTTATGCATTACTCTTAAAAAATAAAATAGAGTGTTGTCAATAATCTCAATGTATAATAATATAGTTGATTATTTTTGTTACACTAATATTAAATAATTTAGAAGTTTAATTAGTTAATTTCAAATATAATATAATTTTATACTATATTTTTTTTCACAGAAAAAACTTTCAACTTAGAGGTGAAGAATCTTAGTATGCAGATTTTCACACTGTAACAACATTGTGTTTGTTCTTCTGGATTTCATTGTGTCAAAGTTTAACCAGGACCAATGCGTTTCGAGTGGACTCTTCACCCATCTTCAGGATCTGTGGAGAGTCCACTCGAAACGCGTCGGTCCTGGTTAAACTTTGACACAGTGAAATCCAGAAGAACAAACACAACCTTCAACTTGTTATTCCTGTGAATCAAAGTTAAATATTCATATACATAGATTCTTAGGTGCTTGATATTAAACAATAACATCGCCGTGGCTTTCAAAATATACAATGCGATCTAGTCTAGAAAAATATATAACTTCCAACTTATAGTCTCTACATAGAAGGATTTGTTTGACAATAGTCATCCATCAACTAGAAATTCAAAATGAAAATATGACAACTACTACTAATGCATAGACATCTTAGTATGCTCTAAGAGATCATGTAGCCACCCTGTAATTGTCCAACATTTCTTCAAAAAACAAAATTTCTTCTGGAGCACTAACTACCCTTTTAGATAAGTTATCTGCTAAAATATTTGATTGACATAAGATATGTTTGTATGATAGATCATTGAAAATAGTCTGTAATTCTGTGATCCAGTTACACCAATGCTCAAGGATAACTATATGAAGTGAATTCTTCTTATCTGCCGAGTCAATGATAGTTTTTGAGTCTCCCAAAACCTGTAGAGACAAAATATTTATGTTAGAAGCAAAATATATGAGACCCCATAATGCTAATAATTCTACCATGGTATTTGTGCCTTTTCCAACATCCATCCACAAGAGATAGCAATGCCTATTGCTCAACTATAACCACATATCGTGCCACCACAACTTACCTGTTGAGAGGCACCATCAAAATATCCTACAGGGAAGTCATCAGTAAGATAATGGAGAGAAACTGTCCTTGGAACATTTTGCTTAAATTCCTTGTAGTATTCCTTATAATATCCCAGTATTTTAGTATTGGTGATAGAAACATCTGGAGACAAATTATCAAATATAGGAGAGTTTTTGGGTTTCCATATCCCCCAGTAAATAAAAATAGGAATCTCTTTATGTTTTAAAACATTTTTGTACCATATTTCCAATATGTTCCCAAATATAGAGTTTTCTCAACACATATTTAAATGTAAAATTGACTTGATATCCATCCACACTTTATGGGAGAAAATACAATAAACAAATATATGATCCATAGATTTACCATCCATGAAACATAAACAACAAATACCAAGGCCAACTATACCACATTTGGTTAGATTATCCCATGTTAGGATTCCATTTTCTAAACATAATCAAGAAAAACATTTCAGTTTTTGAGACATATTCCATTCTAGATTTTGAAATACCACCACTTTCTTGTAGCATTGAAATGAGAGGATGATATAGATTCATATGCATATTTTGCACTAACCTGTTGAAAAGCTTTGTTCCAGGACCAAAGGTTTCATCTTCTTGTTTTGATAAAATATAATAAAAAATAATTATTATATATATAATCTATAATAATTTTATAATATATTAATGAATGTATAAATATTTATTTTGAATAACCATATTATTAATAAAAATTATCATAACATAAATAAATTAAAAATAATACTCTGAGCGTTGAGGATGAAAGTCCACCCTGCCTACACTCACATTAGATTGCAGTTTCATAATCTTTGCTACAACACAAACCTCTCTAACCTTCTAACATGTCAAAACTATGGCAACCTAGGAACGTTTCTCTCTAAATTTTTTGAGCATAGGAATAAAATTTTCTAGCAAGCCAAATAATTCATTTTTCATTTCTCTTAAGGTTCGATAGACCAGTTGGTCTTACTTAGTTAACCATCATCATCATATATAAATATAAAGTAGTTAAAATATTTTTATTAATATTAATAGTTTTAATATTTTATAAAAAGAAATAAAGACAAGAGCCATGAGGTGGCAATGTCCTCGACATTGCCACCTACTTTATTTGTGGGGAGGTAAAAAGCGATAGTCTATATGAACCAGCCTAGATCCAAATCCTAGGCTCTATCAAGGGCCGAGAGGGATCAAATTTCTCGAGGTGCAAACCTCTCCTTGAATAGCTCCTTGAGTGGAATACCCGAGCCACCTAATCCTAAGCTCTAAAGTCTCTAGTTTAAGTCTCATATTTACTTTTTACTGGCCGACATAATATTTATTATTTTTTACTCTGTATTATTCTTTTTTTGTTTACTTTGTATTATTTTGTTACTCGACAAACTACACAAACACTCTAAAGTCTCATATTTACCTTTTACTTTGTATTAAAAGTAAAAAGTAAAGTCTCTAGTTTAAGTTTCATATTTACTTTTTATTTTGTATTATTCTTTCTTGTTTATGGTTGACATAATATTTACCACCTAATCCTAAGCTTTAAAGTCTCTAGTTTAAGTCTCATATTTACTTTTTACTTTGTATTATTCTTTTTTGTTTATGGCCGACATAATATTTACCACCTAATCCTAAGTTATAAAGTCTCTAGTTTAAGTCTCATATTTACTTTTTACTTTGTATTATTCTTTTTTGTTTATGGCGGACATAATATTTATTACTTTTTCTTTGTATTATTCTTTTTTGTTTACTTTTACTTTGTATTATTCTTTTTTGTTTACTTTGTATTATCTTGTTACTCGACAAACTCGACAAACACTCACATGTTTCAAGATCTCCCTCATAATGGGATGTAGAGCGCCTCTCGGCGCAACAAGAATTTATATGAGTTGCAGTAATAGGTTTCAGTAACTCTTCCTTATTTATTCATTTTCTATTTTCTCTTTGGTGTCATGTTAAGAGTGTGGTGTTATAATTCTTTCCATGCTATTACATCAAGTAGTTTCCTGTTGGAAGGACAATTTTAATTGTTTAGAGAGAAATTATTTTTATTCGTGGCTTTAGAGAGGTGCAAGTTGAAACCTATTTGTGATTAGCAAATCTACTATGGAGATATGAGACGAAAAAGTGGACAAAAGAATGAATCTCTCTCATGGAAAATTATTTTCATGTGGACCAGTTTTTCTATCATATTTTAACAGATACCATCAATACAGAGACCATGAAAATAAGTGACACTATATTATTATCATAGCAAAGATATGTGACACTATATTATTATCATAGCAATTTTAGGTTGTGACACTTGTATGCATTTTGTCGATACATCCCAAATTACTTTCAAAGTCATCTTATGAGATCAAAACAATGGGTGAAATATTAACTATATACAAAAATAAGAAGCTGAACATCAATTTCACTATTGGAAGACCTACACAGTTATCTCTTTATGAAGAATGTAGTCATGCACTTATTCCTTCAAATATCATGAAATCATTATCGCACCATGATTATGTCCAATTCTATATCCCATTCAATGAGATAGTTAATTTAGGATGGATAGTGGTCAATTGTTGCCCATACCACTTAAACCAATTAATAACATTACAATGTCTTTGACCATCACTTTGGATTCACATTGAAATGTTTTTTCTTTCAAGCATAGTTTCAACTCCAAAAAAAATCTATAAATAGAGGTCTCCATCCCCATTTGAATAAGATCAAAATTTATAGTGATATGGCATTGAAAGAATACATGAAAAGATTCTAAAGCCCACTTACTCCAATCTTTAGCTTGGGGAAATACAATGTTAAAATATACAAGTCTCCTTTTCATATGACCATTTCATAAGTGAAAATGCTAATAAAATAACTCTAGAACATGAGACAGTTTTATTTGAAGAACCAATAACGTCATAAAGAACCAATAATTCTTCTCAAGGTGAAATTTGCATCGTGTTATATACCAATTGTGTCCAATTAAAATGCCACTTTAAAATTAAATTATAACAGGTTTTCGTAACGCATACCTACTGAATTTGGCTTGAAAGTGGCATTGCAACATATACTTTTGGCTTGGAATTTGTCTCATGAATAAAAGCAGTTATATAGAAGGTAATGCATTGCAGAGTAGTTGGATACCCACTAATAAACTTCATAAGTATTATGCTTTGTTTAAAATAGAAGCACTAGCACATATGATCACTAAGCAAAGTAAACTAAGAAACAACCATTACACTTTGCTCTATCATGTCGATCAAATAATGTTGGTCTACATCGCTGACTAATTCTAACAACCATAGTCGAAAATACACTTTATTCTTTTCTAAAATTATATGATAATTATTTTTTTAATTAAACATTTGAATAATAATAACTTTATTCTTTTCTTGAAACCGTGACAATTATTTGTTTAATTAAACATTTAAACAATATTATTGGTAACACTACAATAAACATTTTTATAAAAAAACTACAAATTTTAACTTATTGTCAAAACTTGTGCAGCTATG
Organism: Larix kaempferi; assembly: GCA_027924585.1. Classification (NCBI taxonomy): domain Eukaryota; kingdom Viridiplantae; phylum Streptophyta; class Pinopsida; order Pinales; family Pinaceae; genus Larix; species Larix kaempferi. Next base: position 32,863,608 of record BSBM01000510.1, read on the forward strand.
AATGAAACCATTTAAAAATTATTCTCGGTAACCAAATGCCACATAAAACCGATGCTTACGTGTTTTGTGTAGGGGGATGCGCGCACGTTATGTATTAAAACTAGCAATGGCAGCTGACCCATCTTGCATCATACCAAATAGAGGAAGGTATAAGCATGTCGATGCTTTTAAAACGACATCAAAGGGCTTAGCCAGTAATCGAACCCCAATAAAAAAGGAAGTGAAATTTATTGTACATATTGGCTTCCAGATCATGGTAGAATTTTTTGGTTTTGTTATTTTCTTTCGATGAACACCTGTATCACATGCTCCTCGTTGTCAATGATTCCTCCTTCGATTTGCGAACTTCATCAACTCAAATTTCTTGATATTTCACTGCGCAGGTCTTTAAAAGAGCTTCCCATTGTATTCGAGAAGCTATCAAACTTAAAGATGTTGGAAATGGGGGAGTGCTCTGGACTGAAGAAGCTTCCAAAAGCGTTAGCTAAACTAAAATCATTAAAATGTAATTTGTGATGAGAACGCCAAACGAAAATGGATGGCTATCAAAGCCTCTGCCATGACTAATCTCACCATTGAGGTCGTTGAAGAACGCTTTAATTTGGACCGGCTTGATGATTGAAAAGGTTCATGATACATCGTCGTGCCACTTCAACGCCTTTAATTATGTTGGTGTATCGTGTACAATCTGAATAGAAGTGGGGCAGACTACATTGAGGATGGAACCCTGGTTTCTCTTCGAAATTTTGTGAAAATCGACACTCAAGCTTCAGTATTTGAGGTGGAATCACCAATGTGTTTATGCTATTGAATATTTCTAAAGATTTAGGAAAGATCGTGGATATCACAGTTAATAGGATTAGATTTTATCTTATCGGCTTGGACGAGGCTTTTCTATGGTCCTTTTGTCATTTTCCTCTACGGTATTCTGAGGAGCTTGACTTACTTCTCGAAGATTTTAGGATTTAGTTTTCTGCTTCGAAGAACTTTGCTGTAAGAAATTCTATGTTCTTGCTTCGCAGCTGTTGAATGCTCTTGACTGCAAGCTGCAAAGCTTTCGCAATTTCTGTCTTAAATTTCAGAACTTTTATATTGACGAAAATTCGTGTTTCATCTTTTACTGTTTTGGGAATTCTTCGATGCAATTCAAGATTATTGTCAAGTTTTTCGACTCTCAGGAGAAGATTCCTAGAAGAGTTTATCCTGTTAAGATTTCCCTCTGAAATTATTTTATTTCTGCGGCAATGAAGATAACTTGTGTTTCAAATGTTGAATTTCTTGGATCTTTGTAAAGACCTTGTCGCATCGAGGCTTAGATGTTTAATTTCACTAGTTCTGTTTTCTAAGAAAATTGTTTTCGTTAGTGGTAACAAGGTAGTTTAGTAATTTTGTAGTTATTGCAGTGAAAGCGTACAACTCGTTACTCACCACAGTAAAACGTTTTGGGCTTTGCATTGACCTGCGCTCCACATAAGGATAAAAATTCCTTGGCATCCTCATCATTTGCGGAGGCCATATAAATCTGTAATAATTCTTTACAGGAAATGTAGGCACGATATTTTTATTGTAGAAGCCATCTGCACGAACCTCAGTAGCCTACGCTCTTGCTCTGCAGACATTTTCCTCTCTCGGGGATCGATGACCTCCTGGTGAAGGCCATCTCTCGCATCATTGATCAAACACTGGGGGTCGTGCATGAGACCGCGCAATCATAACCATGTGCCGCATCTGTAGAAACCGAAACCAACCATGTGTTGGCTTTCTAGACCACGAATCCTGGAATAGTGTCCACGATCTAACTTGTATTAAAAAACGCATCCTTGAAGGAGTCGAAATGTGTATATTGTGACATAGGACATCATGCGCGTTCAATTGCTATGTCATGAGATTCCCTCGATATTTTCACCATCCGGGTGTTGGTTCGACACGGGAAGGATGTGGTGAGTAATGAGTTAATACTGAATTCCTTCCATCTTTCTCCTGCTATGGCCTTGGGACTCTATGCCCCTTCAAAGTTTCCATTACACGTAACTCTTTGACGGTTACGAGGAAAAGGAAAGAGACTGTGTTTATTCGAGGGAAGACTAGAGTGAAATCCAGAGGTGGCCAGAGGGAGGTTATATCTTAACCAGAAGACATCCCAAACTAGCTTATTTTTTCTGAAAAAACAATTTCCATCAACAATGACATATACACATGCCGAAGCTCTACATGGTATGGAAAGCACACGAAGCCAAAGTGAAAGAAGACGACATGCAGAGGAATCGTTTGGCCGTGCCTGTGGTGACAAGCTTTTGCTATAGCATGCTTTAAGATGCTCGCCTCCTTCTATGCCTTTGGAACATTACTTTGCATGTCTTCTTCCTCTTCAATGAAAATAATTCCAATTTTTTCCTTTTCACACGCTATTCGGACCGATTTCTGACTTTCTACCCTCCAAAGCCGAAGGCATGAAAAAATTCCCGAAGCATGAATTTGTACCTTCTACTCTACAAAAGAAGCGAAATGAAATGCGAAAAGTGAGAATATGTTAACTAAATAACTGTCGGACTGAGGGGTCGAGCCTTCCTCCTTATTACCATAGTAAGGATACAATAAACCAAATCCTACACCATAGCATTTAGCATGGACGAAAGCATAGCACAAACCCACATAACAATTCGTCAGCCAAACAACAAACAACAAAAAAACTTACACACCAGCCAAAAAAACAGAGACCGCACCAATCTATAAGCAGAGAACCACCAACCTCTGAAACCGCCGCGGGCACAAATCCGATAAAGATGCAAGGGAACCTGCTTTCCAGCACAAGAAGAACAATAGAACAATGTCGGCGACCATGTCCACGTCAAAACAAATTCCCCCGCCAACAAAACCAGCCGTGAAAGCGCGAAACACCGAGGAATAGTTCACAAAACAAAACCAGAACCACTAAGACCTTAGCATTTTGATACCGCAGCAGAGGATTCCTATTACATACTTGGTTTTCCACTCTTTGGTTCACTCTAATTAAACATAATAATCTGGACCAGGCTCTCGAGAAGGAAAAGCTAAGCTATGAGCATCTTGTAGATAGCCATACCTGTGTTTTAATGCATGTCAGGAACCAATAGATAGACATACTTGTGTTTTAATGGATGTAAGGAACCTATGTTTTACTGCATGTCAGAACTAGTAGATAGACATACCCATGTTTTAATGCATGTCAGGAACCAGTGAGGTCAGCCCGCCGCCCCTTGGGAGGAAAAAACGAGCTGAAGGTCATCATGTACGGCCCCAATCATATTGAAGATAAATCAGATTTTTAAAATACTTTTAATTAAAAAATTCTAAATTCTAATATTTAGACTTCAGCTTAAATTTTCTTTTGATTACATCAACCAAACTAATGCCTCGAATCGAAAACTTCATGTCGAGGACATAATAAATTTATACTTATAATGATTTTTAAATTTTTGATAAAATTGAAATAGTTTATTATTTTGAACTTACTTTTGCATGCTCATAAATTTTTGATAAAATTGAAATAGTTTATTATTTTGAACTTACTTTTGCATGCTCATCGTCGCAACGGTTTAGCACTTTAGAAGATTTACGGGGCCGGCTATGCACCTTATGCATGGACCTTCTATGGGATTCCCTAAGACACTAGGCATAAGACATAACATAAAAAGTGGCACTTTACTTCATAAAAGGACAATCTACCTAGATAACATTAGCCATTTATCTCGGAAAAAGGACAATTTCTCTATATAACAGTGGCCATTTACCTAATAAAAGCATAACTATAAAATAATATTAACTAATAGTTTTTAAAATTTTAATTGAAAAATATCTTTAACAAACTATTATAACATTTCATAATTGATGTTATGTAATTTTAATGATATATTAAGCTAATTAATTTAACAAATATATATTTTACAATAATTTTTTTGTTTGTTAATATATATATATTTGTAAGGCTAGTATCCACAAAGTTTTGAATTGGTGATCTTATATAAGAAGTGCCTTACATTACACCTATTCACAAATGCCCCATGAACTTAATTTTATAGTATATTAATAAACAAATATTAACTAATAATTTTTTGAAATTTAACAATTAATTTCAAATATATTATAATTTTATAATATACTAATGAATGTATAAATATTTATTTTGAAATAATCATAATATTAATAAAAAATTATAATAATAAAAAATAAATTAAAAAATAACACTATCATATATATCATATCCATATATATATGATGATGATGATGGTGGTTAACATACACTGGGACCTACTTGGTCTATCAGACCTTAAGAAAACAAAGAGGGATTATTTGGGTTGCTGTAAAATTTTATTCCTATAATAAAAAACTTAGAAAGAAGTGTTCCTAGGTCTCCATAGTTTTGACATGTTAGAAGATTATGGAGGTTTGTATTGCAACAATGATTATGAAACTATGATTGAATGTGGGTGTACGCAGGGCACTCTAAGAGAAAGTGTTTTTCATCCTCAACGCTCATAGTCTCACAGAGAAGCAAATACTTTCCACCCACGGTGTTTTAGGAATTGTCCAATGGCCCGTTTCATTGTGAAGCTCATGGGAGTTTGTTCTTATCATAGCTATACTAATTTTATTTTTCGAATTGGTTAAGACAGAGAGCTACATTTGATATTCCAGATTATTGTTAGTGACCTCCTTATAGTATTTTAATTTTCTTTTAACCTCTAAATCTTTCTTGTCCCACATTTTCTCTTTAAACTTAGATATCATATAATATTTTTAATGTTGTTGATATTTTGCAAAGTGGCATTTTCGTTAATCTCCCAATGGTTTAACCAAGCCATGCCGTCTTTATACCAACCTCTCTTGAGCCGTAGATGGTCTTGATTGGATTTTAAATCAATTTTAGGGAGTCTATGGACTCCCATGTTATTTATCCTATGCTTGTACATCATGTACCTAGTCATAGCGATGCTTTCGATGGGGGGAGGACCCACTTCTATAAGGAGAATAGGATAGAGTGTATTGCTTTTAGTTTTGAGGTTATACGCAATAGAACACTTATGAATTTCCTCAATCTTTCTCCAAGATTCTCTAGAGATGTTGCAACCCCAAACTTCACATCCATACAAGATAACGTGAGTGACGAGAGTTTCAAAAAGGAACTTCTTTTTATCCCACATCACAAGGTTTGCTGGTTTACAATTGTTTTCTAGACCAAAATAAGCTTTCCACCCTCTGTTAATCCTTTCTTAAATGCTATAATTTCAATTGAGATTGTGATGGATATATAAACCTAAAATTTTATTAATATCAATCATAAAAATATAATCATTAATAATATATATTTTCAAACTTTTTAACATTATATTACTTCATAAAAATATAAACCATTAGATGGCTAGTCTTCCTTGAGGGAAATAAGGCCATCCATTGGTAATAGTCATTAGAGGTCCAAAGGACCCAAGAAAACCATAACAATGACAATTTAGAACCTTATAACTTAAAAACAAGGCATGAAGGTATGTAAAAACTACACTAGAAATCATCGATGATGAGCAACACGAATAAGAACTAGACTATCATCCTAAACATCATCAGGAATTGAAATGACAGGCACAATTGAAGCTGGAGGGGGCTCGCTGGACTACCATTTAAGAGGCTTGGCCTTGAACACCATGTCGGTGGTAACCTTATCAAGGGTATTGATTCAGTTTACCAGATCCTTCATTGTAGTGGTTATAAGATTCAAATTGGAGTTGATATTTAGAATTTGACCCTTGTTCCATTCTTGTCTCTCCTCCATTTGCCTTAGCAACTCAATTGCCCCATTAGCTGTCCATCAACACCTTCCCCAATAGAGTTTTCATGCACTAGTACAGTGACATGGTCCTGGCATGCTTATTATACTGCATCCGTTAGGAACCCACATCCTGAACTCATGCCAGCTTCTGGTTGCCCTTGTTCTTGCTTGACTTGTTGCTCAACATTGCCTAGAACGTGTTGAGTCTCGACAGAGATAGCTTGAAAGAATACCTCCTTAGCCTATGCAATCTCCTATTGAACCTGAGGCATATGCGAGTCCCATCACCCACACAAATCTGATTGCTTTATCTGATGCATCTGTGTGAATGTGAAATGGAATTTCCCAGTTTGGTCCTTGAAGTATTGGTGTTGTGATTGTTTTTTCCTTAAGACTTTCAAACGCTGTCATGCAGTTGCTTGTCCATATGAACTCATTGTCTTTTGTGAGAAGTGCAAACATGGGGGCAGCAATTCGGCTATAATTTTCAATAAACCTTCTGTAGTACCCTGTCTGTCCAAGGAAACTTCTGACATCTCTTTGTTTGATCGGTGGGGGCAGCGTTCTGATTATTGAGACTTTGGCTTGATCAACCTCTATACCTCTTTGTGATATGTGATGTCCTAGAACGATGCCTTCTTCCATTAACATCCTGCATTTGTCATTGCTTAAGCACAAGCTCATTTCAATACATTTCTTTAATACTAATTCAAGACTGTTCAATGCCTTATCAAAGCTCTGTCCATAGGGTGTGAAATCATCCATGAAGACTTCCATTTCGTCATTCAGAAAATCGGAGAGAATACTCAATATGGCTCTTTGAAATGTTGCTGGGGCGTTACATAGACCAAAGGGTAGGACCCTATAGGCATAAGTTCCCCATGGGCATGTAAAGGTTGTCTTATCTTGATCAGTTAGGTGTATTAAAATTTGGTTGTACCCACTGAAACCGTCTAAGAATGAAAAGTACTTGTTTCCAGATAATGTATCCAGCACCTGGTCTATAAATGGCAGTGGAAAGTGATCTTTCTTGGTTTCTTTATTCAGCTCCCTGTAGTCCACACAAATTCTCCATTTGCCTCCTTTTTTGGGTACTATGACTAGTGGTGAGACCCACTCACTATCAGATATTGGATAGATGAACTCGACATCTAATAACTTTTGTAATTCCACTTTGACTATGTCTTTTAGTGCGAGGTTCAGCCTTCTTTGTGGTTGCCTGATAGGAGTAGAACCTTCTTTGATGTAAATGTAGTGTTTGCAAATATCAGGATGTATTCCTTTCATGTCTGCATATGTCCATGCAAATGCTTTACTTTGTTCTTCTAGTATCTTCATCAATTTCTTTTCTTGCTCTGGTTGTAAATTGGAATTTATGTTGATTGTTTTGTCAGGGTGAATTTCCATGAGTTTTACCTTTTCAATATGTTCTTCCAGTACTTCTGTCCATAAGTCATCCATGTTCTGTTTTGAACTGTCACCTGTTTCTGTGGAAAAAAATTCTTGAATAACATGATTCTTAGAAGATATATTTTGTATAAATCTATCTATATGGCCATCTTCATCTATTGCTTTTAGTGATATTGCAGCATCAATTGTTAGGATAGGTCGGAGGTTGTGATTTGGTGTGTTCCGGGAATCATCAGTCCAATTTTGATATTCTAACTCTGAAGATTTCATTGCTGGTGGGTAGATTGTGATTTTCTTCCTAGTATGTCCACTGGTGATTGTCATGTTTCCTGAGCGGCAACCTATGTAAGCGTCCGTAGTTGCTAACCAAGGTCTGCCCAGGATAATTGGATAGCCACTAAATTTGCTTTTGATTTCGATTATTATAAAATCAGCTGGGTATTCCTAGGATTCAATATTGATCATAATGTCTTCTAGCATTCCTTCGGGTTTCACAGTGGACGTGTCTGCTAGTTGGAGTACTGTTGTGGTTGGTCTGACCATTGATTGGAGTCCCAGGTATAACATGGTTTCCTTAGTCATGACATTTATCGCAGCTCCCAAATCTATTAATCTTTTATTTATTTGCTTGTTATTTATGGTGACGTTTACTACACGACTACCAGGATCAAGATATTTAGGATTTATTATGACACCCAGCATCAAATCGGCCAATTGTCCCACTACATTAATAGTTGGTGGACCATGCTTCCTCCTTCCTAGCTTCTTTAGGAAATTTTCTCTAATGAATTTGTTGCAGATGGGCACATCCCTTATGGATTGTAAAATCAGGATTTGGATGTTTAAGTGCTTGAATTCATTTAAAATTGTATTCTCTTCCTCTTCTTTTGTACTTCGGACAAGTTTTTCTGGAAATGGAGGGTTTCTGTTGCGTGAAAGTGGTTGGGTTTCGTCCTCAGGAGGTTCTGGTTCATCAGGATGCTGAACATAGGGTTCTGATGTTTGGTCTTGAGCTTCAGGTACAAGTTGTTGGATGTTGTGTGGGGATGTATTCTGCAATGTTTTTCCAGATCGTAGGTTTATTTTGTTTATTTCTATGGTGTCTACAACATAAGTTGGGAAATGTGTGATATCAACGTTATAAGTCTGTTGCTGTTGTGGGGGTCTGTTATTATTAGGATTTGGAATTGGTTGGGCTGGAATAGGTGGAGGTCTGGGGGGTGGTTGAGGTTGTGGGGGTGGCATAATAAGTGGCTGTTGTAATGGCGCCCTCCAATTTGATGGATGGGGGTATTTATTTGCATAATTTGTCGTGGATGGAAAAGGTGGGGCGTATTGAGGATAAGACGGTGGATAATACGGTTGTTGATAGGATGGTTGATATGTTTGCTGATTCTGTTGCCATTGGTTTTGATTTGGCTGTGCTTTCCATGGAGTTGGTACAGAGTTCCAATTTGGCTATCCTTGATTATAGTAGGTTTGATTGCTCTGCTGATATGGTCTAACAAAATTATTCCTCCTCTGATTTATAAAATAGAGCTGTTCTATTGCTCCTTCAATTGCTGGGTCTTGAATAGCTGGCTTACATGAGGATAAGAGGGGACATTTATCAGTGGAATGGTCGTCGGTGCAGAGACCACATACTTCTATCGTGTTCAAGGTGCATTGCCCCTTCTCCTGCTTCTTTCTACAATGAGGACAAAATACTGCCAAGGCTTGGTTAATTTCACCCTGTTTCTTTTTTATTTGAAGAGCATCAAGTTGCATGGCCAAAGATTGCAGTATGTCAGTCTTCATGTCATACAACAGGTTTCCTAAATCATATTTCGTAAGTGTTGGTGTTGAGGATGATGATCCACCAGTGGATGTATGTATATCCCTTGTCCCATTCTTAGTTTTCCTAGATCTTAAGTAGTTTTTGAAGATTTGCAGGATCTGGTCAAAATATTTTTGGAATATATATCCATCTCCTAGGAGATTTAAGACTTCAAAATTCTCCTCTTTTACACCTCGAAGAAGGACAAGTTTTAGTGATTTTGGATCCAAGGTGCAATGGTTGGCTCGTTTGTAGCTGAGTTGAAATATTTGGGCATAATCTTCTAATGACTCTCTTTCTCCTTGTTGCATCCTAAAGATTTCATCCCTAGTATCTTTGTCCTTGCAGTAGTCCCTATATTTTTCTAAGAATGTCTATTTCATTTGATCCCAGCTAAAGAAACTATTCCCTTCAAGGCTCATGAACCACCGAAGTGATAGGTCTTTCAGTGTGGAAGGAAAAAGCCTTAGCTTTTGTGCATCAGTAGTGTAATCAAATGATCTGCAAACTACCTCAAATTCAAATAGGAATGTGTCAGGATCTTTTGAAGTCAAACCATGAAAGTTTGGCTGATTATTAGGATTGATGTTCTTCATTTTGACATCTCCAAGAGGTATGCTAATGGGAAGGGTGAAAATCTCCCTAGGTTCCTCCTCTTCGTTTTCCATTGAGGTGTTTGAGCGGGAACTGAAGTTTTCTCTGTTTGGATCATATGTGGGGCCAGTTTCGTCTTCAGAGTGTACCAATTCAAACCAAGAATGGTCAGAACTTTTATTACCGTTGTTGCTCATGGGGTGCTTGGGCAGAAAGTGACCAAATCTATCCCTTTGCCGACGAGGCATTCATTGGTAAAAATATTTATGTTTTTGTTTTATGTAATTTTTGTTTTCTTTTTGTTGGTGTTTTTAGGTGATGTCTCCTGAAAGATTTAGCAACTCCCCGGCAACGGCGCCAAAAAGTGGTGAGCTCCCAATATGGATGCCTAATGAGGGCAGCTATACCAAGAGCCTACTTTAAATGTCAACTCGGGAGACGTACAAAATTTAGAGGTGCAGGCACTATCTGTGCTCTTCTAGGATAATCTTTGTCACAGTTGGATGTTGGTGTCGATGTTTTAAGGGTTGCCTACTAAATATGTAAAACTGGTTATGCTACGGAATTAAACACTGGAAAGCAATAAATCTATTTAAAAGAATTAAAGTGCTGAAAGTAGTAAATCTGTTCTAAGAAATAAAGATGCCAAAAGCAGTAAATCTATTTTAAATAATTAAAATGTTGAAAATGAAATGCCATAACAGAGCTATTCTACTATTGGGGAAACAAAGTCTGTAACTACTATCTGTGCATAAAACTGGAGTCCTGATCTAAATCGTTTTTAAATACCAAAGCTAGAAATTGAAGTGCGGTCGTTTCATGCTATCCATCTATTACTAAGGATTCAAAGAGATTAATCACAATGAGAAACAGTCATAAACCTCAGATCTAAACCATGATATTGAAAGCAAAGTTGATACACATGTAATCGTTGGTTAAAATATGTGTTGAAAGAAAGCACCTACAGGACTACTGAAACCATTTTGTTGTACTACAGAATGTATTATAAATTACTACAGAAATAAGAAATCATTCAAGCACTTCCATATGCAATATAACTGTTCATCAATGTAAAACGCATAATTGGAAAAATACCTGCAAATAGAAATCTCCTGACTTACGTGTTGGAGGGGCCCTCTCCAACCCGTACTCAGGAGGGAATAAAAATTATAAACGTTGACTGGAATTAATCATCAATCTCTTATTAAAATATAAAATCCATGTCAAAACAGAGGTCTGTACTTCGCAGTATCTCAATAGTGTAGAAAACTTAAAACAATGTTTCTCCAAAATAACAGCAGGGGCCTCTCGCTACCCGAGAGGTCCATATTTATATGATTTAATGTTGATCCTAACTAATTGTCAAATGCCGATTCTTCTTGAACTGGAGTGCATTCCCTATAAGTCAGTAACAGGGTGCCGATCTTGGTGATCCCTCAGTCTTCTACGTGTTCATCCTTTAATTCCCTAAACCTACTCAATCACGCTTGGTTTCCACAGAATTAGTTCATTGAAATATGCATTTTAACATACAACAATAATCATCAAAACAATTTCATTAAATAATTAAAGTAAAACATTTTTCCCACAATTGAGTGTGTTTCTTCGCCATTGTTTGAGCTTGACTGTGGGAAAAAGGGTTATCAAATACCTGAAAATTGGACTCATCAATAATGTCTCCATTTCTTCAATGCTTGTACAATAGCATAAAATTCTTGGTCATAAACTGAATACTTATTTTTAACCTCATCCAACTTTTCATTGAAAAATGAAATTGGTCGACCATCTTGACTCAACGCTACTCCATTTGCTACTCCATTAGTGATCCGGGAGGATCTGAAGATGATTAGAAATAAAAGTGCTCAATTTCTAGAAAGAGCAGCACCATTGCAGAGAGCTCGACAAGAGCTTTCCAACAGTACGTGAATTGTTGCAAATTGACTACGAACGAGAAAGTTATTGCAGTCTAAAGTTTCTAAGAAATAGAGGAAAAATAATGTAGGATTTCCATGTGGAAGCCCCACAGAGAGCCACGTGGTAGTTTTGACATCATCATGATGACGTGGTAGCATGAGAGGCTGCCACATGTCACTCATTTTTCTTTTTCATGGGTCTATTGGGACCAATAAAAAAATTCGTGTGTCACTGCTAATGTGGCATTTGGCTGACATGGCACTTGGATGATGTGGCAGCACCACAGACTGCCAAGTGGCAATACATGGAAACTCCAAAACTTAACATGTGGCAGTTAAGATAGCTGGCATGCTGATGTGGCATGATGACTTGAAAGATGACATAGCACTGATGTGGCATGGGCGAATGAATGGCTACCACATGGACCAATCACATGGTTCCATGTGGCACCTCTACATGGCCTCCTCGCTTTGTGTGCAAGTATTTTATGGTTCACCTGGTTCAACGTTGGTTGTTGGTTATTATTATGGTTTTTTATTTATTTATATGGTTATTGTTATATGTATATGGTTTTAAATATATATATAATATATCAATATAACAAGCCAACCCAACGAAACAAAAAATCAATAAATTTTCCATATATGGCATTCGACCCCTGGTCTATGGGGCATTATTCTAAAACCTTAAACAATGTGCCAACAAATTTGGCTATGTCAAGTAATGGAAATAAATAAATTTGTTATGAAGTTAATATGGTTATAACCAAAAGATGCCCTTTGGGGTTATAAAAAGGGATGCATCCTCACTATTTGCTCATGGAATTTTGAAGTGAATTTGTTGAAGAGAGTTCGGAGTGATCTCTTCGTGAGAGGCTTGGTACAAATATCTAGGTGGTATTTGTACAATGTTGAGTATAGCCTTGTGTTTTGTGCTACAGGGGGTATGTGGTATCCAGAACAGAAAGTGGTCAAGTTTATACTCAAATTTCATGGTTGTTTTAGAGGAATCCATTTTTTGACCTCTATTTCTGCATTTTAGCTACAGAATTGAAGGGGGTATTCAATTCACATATTGTAAGTCATTTATTATTGTAATTTTTGCTAATTGAATATTAATTGAGTGGTCTTGTTGGTTGAAGCAGGCTCAGAGACGTATCCAGGAAGTCTAGTGAACTTCGTTATCAAATGTTATGTGTGTTTATAGTTGCATTTGTTCATTATCTCGTTATCTTCATGGTTAATGTTTCATAAAGTGCATTGAAAGGACAAGTTTAAAAGGAATATTTTAATAAGTTTGGCTTAAGTAATTCATTCACATAACAGTGGGGTGCTAGCCAGAATTAGATCTTGAATAATTAGAAGAGTTTAATGTTTATAATGGTATTATGCACTTAGCCTCTTCTGGATCAAGTGGTATCAGAGCAAGTGTTCTGACAGGTGGATAATTACAAGAGCTAAGCTAAATTGAGGAGAAGGCCAACTTGAGACTTTCAACCCAGAGATGGGATGTGCAACTCGAATAAGGAAAATGGAGGATGAATACCTTCGTACAGAGAATGAGAAGGATTTCCACAAGGATTTCTACTGGATGTCAAATATGGTAGAAAAATTGTTTGCATATTATGAAGAAAGAGTGGAAAAGAAGGAAAAGAAGAAGGCAATGAAAGTAGGGGATAATGCTCCGGTGGACCAAGGAAACCAAGGAAATGGAGGAGGCCCTCTTGAGCCTCCATCTCCATATTTAAGTTCTATTTCTTCTTCTTCCTCTCATTCTCATCATTCTAGTTGTCATCAGAAAGATGCTTTTAAAAATCCATTGTTGAAATTAGATGTCAAATTTGATTTTCCCATGTTTAATGGAGAATTTAATGTAGATAAGTTGAACAATTGGATTAGACAAATCGAGGTTTATTGTCGTGTACAACAGATCGAAGAGGAAGAGGTAAAGATCCATTTGGCTTCTCTTTGGATGGAAGTCACAACCCTTGTATGGTGGGAGAGAAAACTTCATAAATGTAGCAAGCATAATTGTAAACTCCTTTCTTCGTGGTCTGAATTTACGTCTACATTAAGAAAGCAATTCTACCCATTGGATCATAAACAAAAATTCATGATGGAAAGGAAAAACGTGAGATAGGGTAAGGGACAGAATGTTTAAATTTTCACATAAGAGTTTAGGAAGAAGTCACTTGCACTGAATATTCCTTTAGACTCTCCACAGACTTTGATGGAATTTATTGGTGCACTTCACAGCTACATTCGTCACACATTGTTGTTGTTTAATCCCACTAATTTAGATGAAGTGTGTGTGCAAGCAACTCATATTGAAAACAGAGGGAAAGATGTTAAGGATGATTCCTCCATGGAGAAAAAGGGAGAAAAGGACAAAGGGAAATAAAAGGTGAACCAAACTGCTATAGTAAAGAAGGGTAAAGAAAAAGCGACATGTTCCATTGTCAAAAGAAGGGATATGAAGAGAACAAGTGTTGCAAACTACATCCTGAGTTGCTACCAAAGAAGTATAGGAACAAGAGGAAGCAAAATACTACTTTGGCGGTGCAACATCATCTAGGGTAAGATTCAAGGGATGAGATACTAATTACAGCCATGGGTGTCAAAGGTATATCTTCTACTAGTGCAAGTTCTTCTACTCAATCTTCTAAATTGAAAAGAGATGCTAATAAGAAATAGAATGAGATTTTTCATATAAGGGTCATTGTAGAGCACACCAAAGTTGACACTTTGTTTGACAATGGGTACCAAGTTAACTTGATTTCAAAGACAATTGTTAAGAAGTTGGGATTGAAAAAAGAGCCTCATGTAAATCCTTATCCCTTGAGTTAGGTAAGAAAGGATACATAGTTACAAGTAACGAGGCAATGTAAACTTAAGTTTGCAATTGCATCCAAATTTGTGGATGAGGTTGTGCCAAATGTCATCCCACTTTAAATTTGTGGAATGGTCTTGGGAATCCCATACTTGTATGACAGAAAAGTCATCTACTACCGAGAAGAAAAAAAATCATCTTTTCAAGGATGGAGTTGAGAATATAGTCAGAGCTCACCAGGTAAAGAACAATCTTTTGTTAGGGAGCACAAGGCAGATGAAGAGGCTTGTGAATGCTATCTAGTCGCTTGTTATCATGCTTGAAAGGAAAGGGGAGCACGATATATTAGATTCACTTCCATGTTGTGGTTCATATCTTCAGCGGGAATTGGTATATGCATCTGGTAAACTTATTTGAAATATGAAAAGGATTGTTGATTCATTTCCTTTAACACTAATGTATTCTGTCCTATTACTAGCTAGTTATTTCCGGTTAATTGGGATGACCATGAATGCAATATATTGTATATATAAGGGAAGGAACATTGATGTTAGCAGTATGATTGTAGTTGTTATCATGTTTGGAAAATTTGTCGTGATGTACCAAGTGTTCATGATCTAGACAAGATGGGTGGATTTAGGCCATGTGGGGAGGCGATGACCTCACTTAGCTAATATATAATAAAAATTAGAGGTTCAAAAGATTCCTAGTGGGGAGGAATATCCAGGAGGATTTGAAGATGCTCAAAAATAAAAATGCTCAATTTACAGAAAGAATATCACCATTGTGAAGACCTCAAAGAGATCTTTCCAACGACATGATAATATTCACAAATGGACTCCGGACAAGATATTTATTGCAGTCTAAAGTTTCTACAATTTAGAGGAAAAAGAATGTAGGGTTGCCACGTGGAATCCCCACAAAGATCCACGTGGAAGTGTTGATGTCAGCATGATAATGTGGCAGCACAAGAGGCTACCATGTGTCACTCATTTTTGACATATTTAGGGGTCCACTGGGACCAATAAAAAAGTTCCATGTCTCACTGTTGGCGTGGAACTTAGATGACATGGTAGCACCACATACTACTAAGTGGAAGTACATGGTAACTCCAGAAATTGACACATGGAAGTTAAGATAGCTGGCATGTTGATGTGGCATGTTGACTTAGCAGATGACATGGCATTGATGTGGTAGGGGGGAATGAATGGTCGCCACGTGGACCAGTCACATGGTGCCACGTGACACCTCCACATGGCCTCCTCGATATGCATGCAAGTGGTATATGGTTCACATGGTTCAACATTGGTTGTTGGTTATTATTATGGTTTGTTATTTATTTATATGGTTATTTTTATATGTCTATGGTTTTAACTATATATATAATATACCAATATAACAACAAGCCATCCCAACAAACCAACAAATCAACAAATTTTCCATATATGGGATTCGACCCTTGGTTTATGGGGCATTATTCCAAAATATTAACCAATGTGCCAACAAATTTGGGTATGTTAAGTAATGGAAATTAATATATTTGTTATGAATTTAATATGGTTGTAACCAAAAGATGCCCATTGGGGGCTATAAAAGGGGATGCATCCTCACTATTTGCTCATGAAATTTTGAAGTGAAGTAGGCTTGAAGATGGTTTGGGGTGAGCTCTTCATGAGAGGATTAGTACGAATCTCTAGGAAGGATTTGTATAATGCTGAGTATAGCCTTGTTTTGCGTGCTACGGGGGGGTCTATGATCTCCAGAATTGAAAGTGGTCAAGTTTATACTCAAATTTCATGATTTTTTGAGAGGAATCCATTTTTTACTTCTGTTTCTACATTTGAGCTACAAAATTGAAGGGGGTCTTCAATTCACCTATTGTAAGTCATTTATTATTGTACTTTTTGGAAATTGAAGATTAATTGAGCGATCTTTCTAGTTGAAGCAAACCTGGAGACGTAGCCAGGAAGTCTAGTGAACTCCGTTATCAAATGTTATGTGTGTTTCTGCTTGAATTTGTTCATTGTCTCATTATATTGATGGTTAATGTTTCATAAAGAACATTGAAAGAACAAGTTTAAAAGGCATATTTTAATAATTTTGGATTAAGTAATTCATCCACATAATAGTGGGGTACTGGTCATAATTAGATCTTGAATAATTAGAATATTTTAATGTTTATAATGGTATTATGAACTTAGCTTCTTCTGGATCAATTAGCATCACAGTCGACTTGAAAAACTTTGTCGAAGTCTGGGAGAGCCAAAAATGGTCTCTCTATTACCTTATGTTTCAATTTATCAAAGGCTCTTTGAGCTACTCTCGTCCACTTAAATTCTCCTTTCTTCATACATGTTGTCAATGGTGCACATATTCGACTAAAATATTTAATGAACTCCTGTAAAAACTAGAAAGACCATGGAAACTTCTTACCTATGTAGCATTCTTTGATATAGGTCACTCTAATATAGCTTTGAACTTCTTAGATTCCATTTTCAATCCTTGGTGGGAAATGATGAAACACAAATAAACCAATTCCTCTTTCATGAAGGAACACTTCTGCAAATTTACCAACAACTTCTCTTGATGCAATCTCTGCAACACTTTCCTCAGGTGATCCAAATTCTCTCCTTTAGCTCTACTAAAGATCAGAATGTCATTCAAATAGACAATGAAAAACTTCCCCAAGAAAGGTTGCAACACTTCATCCATTAACCTCATGAATGTACTTGGTGCATTGGTCAGCCCAAATGGCATAACCAACCATTCATACGACCCTTCCTTAGTCTTGAAGGTTGTCTTCCACTCATCCCCCTCTCCGATCCTAATCTGGAAAAATCCACTCTTCAATTCAATCTTGGTGAAGTAATTCAAATTGGATCCACTCAAGCAGACAATCAAGTCGTCCATTGTTGGCAATGGAAACTAATACTTGATTGTAATCCTATTTATAGCCCTTGAGTCGGTGTACATACTCCATTCTCCCCATTTATTTGGTGGTAGTACAAATGATATTGTACATGGGCTTAGACTTTCTTTGATCATTCATTTGTGAAACAATTCATGGTCCTATCGGTTAAACTCGACATTCTCAGTCGGCATCATCCTGTGCGGCAACTTATTATGCAGACTAGAACCTAGAATCAAATTGATCTAGTGGGAAATGCTCCTTATCGGTGGAAATCCAATCGACATCTAATTGACCAATATCCCTTTAAAATATAATAACATCTTCCTTAATTCCATCAAAATGCTTTTCATTGGGTTTTCCACACTTATCCCTTTCAGAATGAATGCAAGACAACATTGTTGTTTCTTTTCTTCCTTCAAGAATTCTTTAGTTGAACACAACATAATTTTTCTTTCACAATAATTGTTTTCACTCCCCTTATTACTCCTATATTCCTACAAGGGAATTATTCTATTTTTCTTTCCATCCTTTTTATCCATATGGATATTGGTGCCCACCCACCTATTCCACTGGGTCAAAACAACTTTTTTCAGGTTTGGAAGTTTTTTATTATTTTTTGGGTCCTAAACTTCCAGGCCATTTTGAGGCCCTAAATGATGTTTTTTTTTCATCCATTTTCTAGATGTTATCTTTATTCTAACATTTGGATATACATCCCATATTTTACTCATTGGTTTGACCTTTCCAATGAGCTAACGAATGCCCTAAACGGAGACCACATGCATAAGTTGTACCCCCAAGATGTTGTTGTACCAACTAACCACCTCGGGTTCTGCACACCTTTTTACGGTTCATATCCTAGGGTTAGGTTTTTGGATGTTTAGGGGTTTTTTTCCCTCATGTCTGTGATAAAAAGACCCTTTCATCCTCATTTTTTAATCATCTTGTGACTAATGAGCGTAGCTTCCACATCTCTTCTTAGAGATATATCTACCACTATTCTAGCTACTTTTATTTTATAGTTTGTTTTGTTTCATTCATTTAATAGAATCTAAGTTTATTGTATCATTGTGTTCCTTTAAATATATCTATGTTGTGTTGATACATATGTTCTTTCATTTTGTTCTCACATAAATTCATATTATTGTTATCAGAGCAATCTTCTCTCTATTGTCTCTCAATGCATGTCCCTAACAAGATTTGGATATCGATAGTTGGGTCTTGAACTAGTTGAGCTTGAATGAGACCTCCCTCAACGGCTCAAACCACCTCCCATAGTAGAGGAAAAGAGAGATGACGGAACAGGAGATCCAATCAACTTGTTGTTCGAGGAATCCTTCGTGCGAAAGAGGAACAATATTATAGACAATTTCTCCCAGATCCTTCGACCAATGCCAACAACAACGCAGGGATCATCAAGAAGACATTTCGGAGGAGTCACATGTAATACCCCATTCTGACTCTTAGGATGTATTAGCATTTAATGTAAATAATGTGTGCATGTGATGTAT
Organism: Larix kaempferi; assembly: GCA_027924585.1. Classification (NCBI taxonomy): domain Eukaryota; kingdom Viridiplantae; phylum Streptophyta; class Pinopsida; order Pinales; family Pinaceae; genus Larix; species Larix kaempferi. The sequence continues at coordinate 32,882,393 of BSBM01000510.1, forward strand.
GTTTTCCTAGCGTGGAGCTCAAGGCCAAGGCCCCGCTAGTGAAAGACCGAATTTGATTTAAAAAGGCAAGCATTGATATTTTGATGCCCATATGCTCTTAAGCCATGGAAATTGTAAAAAGGATGTAAATAAACATCATGCAATATAAAATTCCAAGACTGGCTATGGAGGCAACGAATGAGAAGGGGCCACGTGTATCCACTAGGGAGTGGTGAGGGGGCTATGGGATTGAACCATAGGCTGCCATATGTCACCTTGAGAACCCATTTGACTTTCCTTGATGACATTTAATTCTGTTGTAAGGAAGTGGTTGAGAATTCAGTCCATGGCTTCAATGGAGCATGGGCAGCCCAGAAATTCGTATGGCAGAGTATGGGCTCTGTTTTCTTGTACCACAAGCCACTCTACCTCATGGGGGTTGCTTCTTCCTCATCCCCATTCCATTGGGAAACTAACCAGCACCATTTTCCATCCAAAAACGAATTGCTAGCAGGGAGCAAAACCAGAAATCGCGACTTTGAAAGAACCCGCGTTTTGGGAAGCCAAAAACGTCAAGATCTGGTATTGGACAGTGAAATCCAATGGGGGATCCATTGGTATGAACCTTGGGGTGAATTTGGGAGCATTAGCTACCCCGAAATCTGTAAGAAAACCCAGTTTTTACAGCCCAGAAATGAAGTGACGGGATTGAGTTATTGGATAACAGAACTGTGAGAAATCCAAGTGTGAATGACTGAGCAGAGGTTTGGTTTGCTTGATAAACCCAGTGAAGGCTAGAATCTCAAGGAATTAGCAACTGGACCTTTCTATGCCCACCCAGAAGAGCACTGGAGGGAAGGGACGCCTGAGGGACTGTGCAGCAGAGAAGGGGACCTTCCTTGTGTTGGGTGCGGTAGGTATTGTGGGTGCCATGACTGCTGAGTTCATTTGAGATGCCTGTAGCTTTGTGGTTGAGCTCACTGGCTTAGCATCCTCCTCATTTGTCATCCGTATGCTTGATAAACCCAACGGTGTGTTGGCTTAGCATAGCTGATGACCGAAACCATGGCTGTGAGTGAGCCCGGCTAGTTCCTCCTTAGTGGATACACAGCCCAGCTCGGGGGTGATCTCTCAGCTGAAAGAATACAAGCTGGATAGAGATCTATGGTTGGGTGGAACGTTGCTCTCACATAGCCAGTTGTTGGGGCAGATTCATCTCAAAGATAAGTGTTATCTCTGTATTGTAAATTATATGCATTATGTGTTCTGCAGTATGTTAATTGTCCATGTTTAATGAGATGAATTAATTATCTTAATTTGGAATCTATGCATAGCATTGGAACGAGATTGAGTCTTTACATGCTGAATCATCCTTTGCTGTCATATATATATATATATGTTAGGCATTACTGTTTGTGTGCTTTGCTAGTATGTTTATTCCGCTGTGTTTTATTGAGTTGAAGCTGCACACAGAAGTTTTTAATTGTCATGAATTTATGAGTAATGTAATATTGGGGCTAAGTCTGCCAAAAGCCTCGTGTGTGTCGTTAACGTTTCCTTCCCTGCATTTGATGATGGAAGGGGACGTTACAGAGTGGTATCAGAGCTCTAGGTTCAACACTACGGCTGTTGGGCCCTTCACAGAGATATAAATCATTGTGTGTACATGCATTTTGTATTTGGAACTAAAATGCATTAAAGAAACCTCAAGATTGCATGGCTTCTATTTGTTGGAATGGGAAATCATTTCCATGACTGTAGATTGCATGGCTTCTATTTGTTGGAATGGGAAATCATTTCCATGACTGTTTGGAGATTTTTGCAAGCTGCTTGCATTGATTGCATTCTATGAAATAGAGGAAGGAGCGAGAAAATTCATTTTCAGGATGAATGCTTGCTCTAATTTGTCCCCAATGCTGTAGCATTCAGTTTGTATTTGTCTGTTTGCCTCCATGGAGGAGAGAAAGGAGGGGCAACCTCTGCCATCTTATATTGTTTTGTTGTTGTTGTTGTTAATTGCTGTGCATAGGAGATGATGCATCGTGTGCTTGAGACCTTGATTAATGATGAATCCATGTTCTTTGAATGTACATGATGCTTTGAATGCATGAACTTGAATGTTGAGCATGGCTGGAAATGACTTCTGTTTGTTTAAAAGCATGAATAATCAATTGTTACAGCCCCATGTCTTAATGATGATTGTTAATTACAATGAATCCACATTGTGTGGCCAATTGATGGTTTTCAGAAGTGAGGAAAGCCTGCAAATTACGCCCTTATGCTCATGAGTTTCCTTACCCATGCTTGTTGGCTGCTTGGAGATTAATTGTGAATCCATTGGTTGGATTGTTGAATGTGAAATGAAAAGAAAATCCCTTATTAGAGATTTGCAGGCAAGAGACAGAATGGTTTTGATGTAAAATTGGGAAGTTGGGGGCAGAATTTTGATTGGGAAAAATGGTAGGATCAGATTTATCAGATGTGGCAAAGGATCACACCATTGCATAGACCTCTCCAAGAGCTTTCCAACGGTACCAAATTTGTCCAATTTGGTTAAGGGACGAGGGAGATATGACCCCCGCAAGCACGCGGATCGCGTGCAGATTGCGCCCAGATTGCGCGCGGAATGCGCGCGGATCGTGCATAGATTGCGCGTGGATTGCGCGCAGATTGCGTGTGGATTGCGCGCGGAATGCGCGCAGATCGCGCACAGGTTGCACGTGGATCGCGCACAGATCGCGCGCAGATCGCGTGCGGATTGCGCGCGGATTGCGTGCGGGTTGCGCGCGGATCACGCGTGGATTGCGCGTAGATTGCGTGCGGGTTGCGCGCGGATCACGCGCGGATTGCGCGCAGATTGCGTGCGGGTTGCGCGCGGATTGCGCGCAGATTGCGTGCGGGTTGCGCGTGGATTGCGCATGGATCGCGCACAGATTGCGTGCGGGTTGCGCGTGGATTGCGCATGGATCGCGCACAGATGGCGCACGGATGGCGCGCGGACCGCACACAGATGGCGCGCGGATTGCGCACGGATCGCGCACAGATTGCGCGCAGATCGCGCGCGGATTACGCACAGATTGTGTGCAGGTTGCACGTGGATAGTGCGCAGATGGTGCGCAGGTTGTGCGCAGGTGGCGCACAGATGGAGCACAGGATGCAAAGGGAGTTAAAAATGTGAAAAGTAAGAAGTAGTTAAACCCAGAATTTCATAGAAGATGAATGGTGCATCGAAATTGAGATACGCGAAGTGCCGAGTGTTCCTTGTTATGTGGACTAACTTCGCTCGATATAAAAGTTCTGTGATTCTTCATAGATTTTCTTCCACAGGTGGCTGAAGTTGGCATTCTGGACCAAATACAACTGTGTAAAATGTGCAGAATTATTGGTGAGAGTTGTCATTTTTGAGGAGATGTAGTTCCCGCACCCGATGTCGGAATGGAGCATGAAGATAGGCATTGGAAAGCTTGTCCAGCAGGGAACAATGATGCATGGCCAGAGTTTGAATGAAGTCTGCATATGCAATGAACCACTAATGGAGAATATTGTGGTTGATAATCACTATTGATGTTGGTATTGGTTGTAGGACCAAAGATAACAAAGAGCATGGCTAAATGTGCTGAGGATGTTGCTGCATGAAGCCAACAACCTTATGCAGAAAGGATGGTGCAACAAATCTACGATCATAAAGTTGGCAAAAGGACTGAGTAGCCTTGGTAAGAGGCCAATTGATCAGGTAACATCAGGCGATGTTAATGGTAACCATGCAGGTAATGATTATTGGTGCCCAATGGCATGAATGTTGAAAGAGGATTTGGTAAGATCTCTTCAACTATGTTTGAGCTATGTTGAGTTAGTTTGCATGTGATATTGAATACCAATTGGGATTGTTTAGAAATCTCAATGCATTCATATGAATTTATATCATGCCATGTATATGTTGGTTATGTGCTTAATAACCAAAGCAAGTGAGGACTGGTGGTCCTGATTATGGTAATGAAAGTTATATGAGATAGTCATGTTTCAATTATAATATGCTTGAATGCATAGTACTTATGAAACAATGCAAGGTAGCATTGAGTAGATGTGCATTAAGAGATTTTATAAATCTTGTGATGCATTGTATGAATGCATAGGACTGATGCATATGTTATTGCAAAATAAATAATGAATGAAATGATGAATTGATGGTAATTCTAGGATCATTTCATGGGCTGTTATGAATGCAGAATAGTAAGTGCATGAAGAGCCCAATCATGATCGATGGGCTGCTAGAATGCTCTGTGGTAGGACAGAGTTGTATGAATGATATAACTGTGAAATTTGATCTAGAACTTATGAGAATGAATCTCATGGTTGAGAGCTCTAAGTTCTGTTAGTAAGAACAGTTGTAAATATCAGATTTGTAAGTGTTTCAGATTTGAAATTTTGCTAATAATTGCTAATGACTGTTTGGCTTATATGAAAATGTGTTAGGAGGACATGCTGTAAGTGGATGCTCATGTATGGCAGCGGGAATAAGACCATAACGGGCAGAGTGGTGTCACTTACAGGAGCCAAACAATATGAGGATAGCCTCATGGATAAGAAAACCAATTTCTGTAGTAGACAGAGTTGCAAATTCATGCTGAATTTAATTATTAGTGCCATGGATTGGTTATGGAACAATCAGAATTGAATTGCAATGTTAAATGTTGCTGACTGTTTGGTTGTTTAATAAATGTGCCAGGAAGACACATTGCAGTAAGACCAAGAGAGAGAGGTCCTGCAGAAGCCAAACTTCATGGGAAGGGATTCCATGATTTGAAAATGGGTTTCAGGTGAAACGCCATAAGACATTATTAATGTCTCATCTGCACTACATGATTGGTAAACAATATGAGTGAGATGGTGAAGATTATGTCAGTAAGACATATGAAGGTTATGTAACATCAAAAGGAATTGGGATGGCAAACCGAGGGACTGTCAACTCAGAGAAGGAGCCTCCATTCCTCATTAAAGAAAAGAAATAACATCTGCAAAATGGATAAGTGTTCCATAAACCCTGATTGATATATATATATATATATATATACATACATGCATGTCTATTTATTAGAGTTAATATGCAGAGCATGTTTTGATTTTATTTCCATTGTGACACACTGCTTGAAGTATGATTAGGACCTTCATAGTTCACATCAGTAAGGAGTGCACGCCTTTCTGGTGCTGAGTTATGTTAGGGATGCCAATATTGACTACGCCTTAAGGAATGGACGCATTCCTGGTGTTTCAAGGTTGGATAGTGAATGTTATGAAATATGTTTACAGTTTAGAGCAACAATACTAATGAACTTGCTAATGCATCTTGTGTTTTCAGCCTAAACAGATTGTAATTGATGTTACACACTAAAGAATCAAAATAAAAGGATGTTGTGAGGGGTTGTGGTGGAAGGGTTAATATAAATGAAAGGATGTTGTGGAGGTTGTGGAGGTTGTGGGGATTTCGATGAAGGGTTGTGAAGTATTGATGAAAGGGCTATTATGTGCCTATGGCTCCATAGTAGAGCCTTGACCTAGAAATGGTCGTAGTGAAGTTTCCTTCCAGTCGGCGTGAAGGTGTACTGGTAAGGTGTTAATTATTTGATGATTTGGAGCAGCCTGCGTGCTGGCCAAACATCCTAGTCCGCAGGAGGATCCCAAGGCTTACAAAGTAAAAGCAGGACCCTGTGGACCAGAGAGGAAATGCACAATACAGATAAGTATTCAATTTCATTCATTTATTATTTGAAATAATGAAGATTACAAGTATAAGCTTGTAACAGTGAGCTGATGCATTATTGTTTCTTTGTTGGAAACCTTGGTCAATGCAGGAAGCAAGGACCCTGAAAGAACTAAAAGTTGCTTGGTAAATCCAGAGAGTGGCTGGTTGGGCAAGATTATTTATGATTTGGAGCAGCCTGCGTGCTGGCCAAACATGCAAAGATTATTGATGTTGTGGAGCAGCCTGTGCGCTGGCCAAACATGCAAGAATATTGATGTTGTGGAGCAGCCTGTGCGCTGGCCAAACATGCAAGAATATTGATGATTTGGAGCAGCCTGCGTGCTGGCCAAACATGCAAGATTATTGATGATTTGGAGCAGCCTGCGTGCTGGCCAAACATGCGAGATTTTTGATGTTGTGGAGCAGCCTGCGTGCTGGCCAAACATACAAGACTATTTGATGTTGAGGGGAAGCCTGCGCGTTGGCCAAACACCCAAATCCATAGGTGATTCCAAGGCTTGTAAAGCAAAGAAGGACCCTATGGAATAAAGTGAAGACATCCAATGCAGATAAGTATTTGGTTATCTTGTAATTTCTTGCTTATGAATATACATGTGTATATGATTTGGTTATGATTTCCTATGAAAATAAACTAAACATGTGAATTAATTCAATGTTTGAGTGTAGGTATTGTTGGAAGCAATGACTATGAAAGCATCTCAAGGATGTGTGTGGACATGTAACCGTCCCAAAGAGCTCAGCATGAGCAGTAATGAAAGATGGGGCTAGTGGAACTATGTGAATCCTAGCAGCCAAGAGTTAGACCAACCGAGTGGAGGAACTCCATGGTTGAAAGGTCTGGAATAGACCATAGACACTACGTGTCATAGCCAAGAAGGGCAGGTCAAGCATTCACGTTGAGGTGAAAGAGACTAGGAGCATGAAAACCACCGTGGTGGTGTGGGTTCCAGAATGGAACATGACTAAGAGAAGAAACTCTTACTGCTCTCTCTTTCCTTTTTATTGATGCATTTATAAACACAAAAAATTGTTGAATGCATGTATGGCTAAAAGTAGAGTGTGTTTATTTGATGAAAGTGAATTGTGAATGCTAATTAATGAATTTCCTGTGAATGGATGGACATGAAGGAATTCATGTGTATGTTGGCAAGCATGAAAAGTGTGGGAGTCTCATGAGTAAAGCATGGACTATCCATGTCAACTGGGGAAAAAAAACCATTGACTGATTTTTTTTTATGTTTGGGTTATGCTTGGCTTAATGAGAATTGTAATGATGAATTTCACAGGTGGAAGTTAAATCAATTGGTTGCAGTTGTTATGAGCAAGTGTTGCTTGTGAGCCAAGTGAGAACCAGCTGTGCACAATGACCATGGCAGCAGACCATAGGCTATTAGAATTGGCTGGAAGTCTTCTTCAAACAATTGCCAAGACCCAAGAAAATATTGGAGAGATGCTCAAGATGCAAAAGCAGCAGAACGAGATGAACCTCAAGAGGGTAGCAGCCATAAAGTTTTCAGACTTATGGATGAGCTGGAAGATCCGAATCAGCAGGAGCAGCTCGTGAAAATCAAAGGACTTGGTTCTGAAAGTTCAAAGTAAAGAACAGAATGCAGGGCAGATTTGCAAAGTTTTTGAAGTTTTGGACATGTGTAAATGGTATATGTATGCCTAAGTCTTGGAACACCGAGGATGGTGTTATTCTAAGGGGGAGGGGATTGTAATACCCCATTCTGACTCTTAGGATGTATTAGCATTTAATGTAAATAATGTGTGCATGTGATGTATGTTTTCCTAGCGTGGAGCTCAAGGCCAAGGCCCCGCTAGTGAAAGACCGAATTTGATTTAAAAAGGCAAGCATTGATATTTTGATGCCCATGTGCTCTTAAGCCATGGAAATTGTAAAAAGGATGTAAATAAACATCATGCAATATAAAATTCCAAGACTGGCTATGGAGGCAACGAATGAGAAGGGGCCACGTGTATCCACTAGGGAGTGGTGAGGGGGCTATGGGATTGAACCATAGGCTGCCATATGTCACCTTGAGAACCCATTTGACTTTCCTTGATGACATTTAATTCTGTTGTAAGGAAGTGGTTGAGAATTCAGTCCATGGCTTCAATGGAGCATGGGCAGCCCAGAAATTCGTATGGCAGAGTATGGGCTCTGTTTTCTTGTACCACAAGCCACTCTACCTCATGGGGGTTGCTTCTTCCTCATCCCCATTCCATTGGGAAACTAACCAGCACCATTTTCCATCCAAAAACGAATTGCTAGCAGGGAGCAAAACCAGAAATCGCGACTTTGAAAGAACCCGCGTTTTGGGAAGCCAAAAACGTCAAGATATGGTATTGGACAGTGAAATCCAATGGGGGATCCATTGGTATGAACCTTGGGGTGAATTTGGGAGCATTAGCTACCCCGAAATCTGTAAGAAAACCCAGTTTTTACAGCCCATAAATGAAGTGACGGGATTGAGTTATTGGATAACAGAACTGTGAGAAATCCAAGTGTGAATGACTGAGCAGAGGTTTGGTTTGCTTGATAAACCCAGTGAAGGCTAGAATCTCAAGGAATTAGCAACTGGACCTTTCTATGCCCACCCATAAGAGCACTGGAGGGAAGGGACGCCTGAGGGACTGTGCAGCAGAGAAGGGGACCTTCCTTGTGTTGGGTGCGGTAGGTATTGTGGGTGCCATGACTGCTGAGTTCATTTGAGATGCCTGTAGCTTTGTGGTTGAGCTCACTGGCTTAGCATCCTCCTCATTTGTCATCCGTATGCTTGATAAACCCAACGGTGTGTTGGCTTAGCATAGCTGATGACCGAAACCATGGCTGTGAGTGAGCCCGGCTAGTTCCTCCTTAGTGGATACACAGCCCAGCTCGGGGGTGATCTCTCAGCTGAAAGAATACAAGCTGGATAGAGATCTATGGTTGGGTGGAACGTTGCTCTCACATAGCCAGTTGTTGGGGCAGATTCATCTCAAAGATAAGTGTTATCTCTGTATTGTAAATTATATGCATTATGTGTTCTGCAGTATGTTAATTGTCCATGTTTAATGAGATGAATTAATTATCTTAATTTGGAATCTATGCATAGCATTGGAACGAGATTGAGTCTTTACATGCTGAATCATCCTTTGCTGTCATATATATATATATATGTTAGGCATTACTGTTTGTGTGCTTTGCTAGTATGTTTATTCCGCTGTGTTTTATTGAGTTGAAGCTGCACACAGAAGTTTTTAATTGTCATGAATTTATGAGTAATGTAATATTGGGGCTAAGTCTGCCAAAAGCCTCGTGTGTGTCGTTAACGTTTCCTTCCCTGCATTTGATGATGGAAGGGGACGTTACACATCCTTCAAGGTACAATTTATTTGATATCCCTTCATTGAATGCCAAATTGATGTTGATTCCCTAGATAAATGGTTGATTTTATAGAAGGGTATTTTTTTGTCCACAATTTTTCCGACAGGGAAAAGATCACATTTACGCTCCTTAAGGTTGTCCCCCATGTCAAAGTTGGTGGGCCAATTTTGTGAGAACAACTTAACAAAGGAGTTTGGGAAGTTTGAGGCCAATCCCACTTGGGCCTCTTTTATAGATGTTGTTAAGGAACAATATTACCCCATGGAAAACTATGACGACCAGTACGTAGATGGACCACACTGTGTCAAGAAAGGGACAAAATAGTGTCATAGTACACCAAAAAATATCATACCTTGTGCAAAAAGATGGGTATCAGAGACTCTCAGTGGCACCTGATTCTAAAATATCGCATTGGACTACATAGGTACATCTAAACCAAAATGGATTTTATGTACATCTTGTCACTGGAGGTTGCTTATAGATATGTTGTCAATATCGAGCAAAAACTCAAGCAGAAGAACAAGTAGGAGTTTCAGACTGCAAATATGTTGCATAAACAAGGCAAGGGTAACCCTATCTCACAGAACAAAGGACGGAGTAAATACAACCATCCCCAGGGCATCCAGTTGAAGCCATAAACAAAGAAGGGGAATTGGAAAACAAAGAAAGACACATGGAAATGGTGTGAGTTCCATAAGAGTCCATGGCACAACCCCAATGAATGTCGCTCGAAGTAGTCACTGGTGGTTGAGATCAAAGCTTCAGAGTCAGATCCTGGTTCTGACTCTGATTCAGAACCCAACGTCGTAGTCGCAAACAAGGGAAAGCAGATAATTGACTCAAAACACAATGTCACCATTGCTACCGCAAAGATCCGTCCCGATGATCCAAAAGAGCCAGAGGAAGGTGAGTGCCTCTTCCACTCATAGATGTGGGTAAAGGGAACTCCACGACATTTGATTGCTGACAGTGGAAGCCAAAAGAACCTTATTTCGATAGAGGTCATCAAATGGTTGAATTTTCCAACAACACCACACTCACAACCCTACAACATTGGTTGGCTCAGCCAAGGACGAGACATCCACGTCAGCCAACAATGCCACCTAGCTTACAGCATCAGGCCCTTCACAGATGAGGTAATGTGTGATGTTTCCTCACTTGAAGTTTGTGATGTTCTTTTAGGACAACCATATATGTGGAAGCATCATGTTGTGTATGAATCTAGACCTTGCAGTGTCATTGTTACTTTGGGAAAACAACTCTACAAGATACCAAAGGTAGCTCCCACAACTACAGTGTCCCTCATCCCAGCTAAGCAGTGCAGGTAGGTAATCTCCCAAACTAGAAAATGTGTTCTCTTCATGATTTGCTCCGAAGAAGAACAAAATATCACAGCAACATCCACTGCCTCCACACAGGGTCTTTATACACAACAGAAGCAAGCAAACGAGATCATGGAAGCACACAACGACATATTCACCACACCTGTTGGGGTGCCATTACATTTCTAGGTTAACAACTCAATTGATTTGATACCTGGGGAGCCTATACATAATGGGATAGAATACAGGCATTCCCTCATGGAAAATGAATAAATCTAGTGACGGGTTCAAGAATTAATCCGTCCAAGCTCTATCTCTTGGATGTGGATTCTCCGCCTGCCTCTGAAATTGGTGACGAAGATCCAGAAACAATGGATGCTCAGGTCGACATTCAGGAACCGCTTATTGACCCTCCATCTCAGGATGACCAGCCAGAGATATCTCTCCATGCTTTAGCTGTAATCACCACCCCCCAAACAATGCAGGTCAGGGGTTACTTCAAGAATCTTCCCTTACAATACTCATTGATTCTGGTAGCACTCATGATTTCATTGACCCTCGGATCACCAAACAAGCTGATTGTTTTATCCATCCTTGCTCCAACTTTGAAGTCATGGTTTCCAATGGGGGCACCTTACCTTGCAAAGGGAAGTATCGAAATGTGCGTATCTCTATGGGAGATTATACCTTGCGCTCTGACATGTTTGCCTTGACTTTAGGCGGATGTGATGTGGTTTTGGGCGCTCAATGGTATGCACACTTGGCCCTATCTTATGGGATTTTGTTGAACTTTGGATGCAGTTTTCCCTCAATGGACAAAAACACACTTTGACAGGATTACAACCAGGGTCTCTCAGCATCATCAGTTCACATCGCATGGAAAAACTCCTCACGAAGAATTCACATGGTGTCATCGCTTAGATCCATTCCATTCAGATGCAACCATCAGCAGTCTCCACTACTCCTTTGGATCTACAACAAATTCTGGATCGATATACAGGTGTCTTTGCTGAACCAGTGGGATTGCCACCTTCAAGGCCAGAAGACCATCGTATTCAACTCCTTTCTGGCAGTGTTCCTCCCAACATCAGGCCCTATCGCTACCCATTTCACCAAAAAATGGAGATTGAAATGCTCGTTCGGGACTTATTGAAGCAAGGTATTATTCACCCAAGCACTAGTTCCTTTTCTTCTCCAGTTCTTCTTGTCCGCAAAAAAGATGGGTCATGGCGCCTCTGCATTGACTTCCGAGCACTTAATCACCTCACCATCAAGGGTAAGTTTCCAATTCCTGTTGTTGATGAGCTTTTTGATGAGCTTCATGGGGCTCAATTTTTCTCCAAGTTGAATCTTCGTTCTGGGTATCATCAAATTCAGGTTCATGAGGATGATATCCCTAAAACAGCTCTCCGCACACATGATGGCCATTATGAGTTTTTGGTCATGCCCTTTGGCCTCACTAATGCTCCTTCCACATTCCAGGCCTCAATGAATAAAATATTTCGACCCTACTTGCGGAAATTCATTCTGGTATTCTTTGATGATATCCTCATCTACAGTAAAACATGGGATGAACATCTCCAGCATCTGGATCTTGTCATGCAACTTTTCTCTGACCATCATCTCCACGCCAAGCAGTCTAAATGTGTTTTTGGACAGAAGGAAGTTGAGTATCTCGGGCACATTATCTCAGCACAAGGGGTTCGCGTGGATCCTACCAAAATCGATGCCATGAACAATTGGCCGCATCCTCAGACACTCAAGAGCCTTCGTGGTTTTTTGGGGTTGACTGGCTACTACCGCAATTTTGTCAAGGATTATGGGAAGATTGCAGCTCCATTAACTGCTCTATTGAAAAAGGATGCTTTTACATGGACACATGCTACTCAGTGTGCATTTGAAAAACTAAAACAAGCTATGTGTACTACACCTGTTCTAGCTATGCCCGATTTTTCCAAGCCCTTCACTATTGAGAGTGATGCTTGCGGCAATGGACTTGGTGTTGTTCTCCTTCAAGATGAACACCCCATTGCGTTCACCAGCAAAGCCCTTTCAGGTAATAATTTAGCTGCCTCTACATATGAGAAGGAAATGATGGATATTTTGCATGCAGTACAGAAGTGGCGACCATACCTATTAGGGAATCATTTCTGCATCAAGACTGATCACCAGAGTCTGAAATATTTCTTAGAACAACGTGTCTCCTCCCCAGCACAACAGAAATGGGTTAGCAAACTCATGGGTTATGACTATGAGATCACTTACAAGAAGGGTAAAGACAATATTGTGGCAGATGCTCTTTCTCGCACATTTGATGCCCAAGGTTCTCTTTTAGCTATTTCTATGCCTGTTCGAAATTGGTTGCAATCTGTTCAACAGGGTTATGTCAATGACTCTTCCTTATCTCAAATCATCTAATGCTTGACCAACAACCCTTCTACTGTACCACATTACTCTTGGGATGGTGCTTCTCTGAGATACAAGGGTCGTCTGGTGCTTCCCCAGAGCATAGATCTTCAACATGCTATCTTCTATGAACTCCATGCTTCTCCATCGGCAGGGCACTCTGGGTTCCTCAAAACGTATGAACGGGCACGGCGTAACTTCTTTTGGCAGGGCATGAAAAGGACAATTCAACAGATGGTGGCTGAATGTGATACCTGCCAGCGCAATAAGGGTGAAACAACACTCCTTCCAGGATTGCTCGAACCCTTGCCCATACCTACACGGATTTGGATAGATATTTCTATGGATTTCATTGAAGGGATCCCTAAATCTGGCGGGAAGACAGTGATTCTCCTTGTGGTTGATCGCCTCTCCAAATATAGTCATTTTTGTGCTCTCAGCCATCCCTATACAGCCTCCTCAGTCGCTCAAATTTTCCTGGACTAGATCTTTCGTCTTCATGGCATCCCTTCTTCCATTGTCTCAGATCGTGATGCGACTTTCACCAGTCATTTTTGGACAGAACTATTTCACCACACTGGCACCAAACTGAAGATGAGTTCAGGGTATCACCCACAAATAGATGGTCAGACTGAAATTATCAATAAATGTTTGGAAACTTATCTTCGTTGCTTCACCTCTGAACAACAACATCAGTGGGAAAAATGGCTCCCTCTCGCTGAATGGTGGTACAATACCTCTTACCACACTGCCTCTAAAATGACCCCATATGAAGCAGTCTATGGTCAGGCACCTCTAGTTCTTCTTCCATACACCCCCAACAGTTCACCAGTTCAGGAAGTTGACATGGTCCTTCGAAACCGCGATCAGATTCTTCGCATTTTGCGGGACAATCTTCACATGGCAAGAAATCGCATGAAGCAACTAGCTGATTAGCACCGTTCTGAGCGCACTTTTCAAGTAGGCGATATGGTTTTTCTTCGTCTCCAGCCGTACAAGCAATCCTCCTTGAAACTCAAAGGGCGTCATAAGCTCACTCCAAAGTTCTATGGGCCATATCGGATTCTTCAGAAGATTGGGTCCGTTGCTTATAAATTGGAACTTCCTCCTTCTTCCCGCATTCATCCAGTATTTCATGTCTCTTGTCTGAAGAAAGTTCTTGACACCAACATCAGTGGAAAAATGATTTTACCCGAACTGGATAATGAAGGATCCATCCTTTTGGAGCCGGAGGCCATCCTCAATCGGTGCACTCATTAGCTTCGCTCTCGCTCTATCACAGTTACTGCTGGATTTTTAGGGAGCATAGCTATCCGACTAGACTATGTGCTGACATTTGCCATATAACCAGGTGCTTAGCGATGCATGCTAGACAAATATAGCTATTTCATTGTGAGTGGGGCAACGCTAATCAACCTAGATGGCAAGTAAATCCATTTTCATTTTTTCAATTATGTCAGTTTATAGGGAGAAATAACAATGGTAGCTCCGGGCGATCCACTCGTAATCGGCACTTGAACATTAACTGCCCATATTTTGGTTGGTTGTCATCCAATCTACGCGTATCACATTTACTTATAAAAGAATTCATATTTGAACTTCAACTACACGCATTCATATTTTTAAATTTAAATTGAGCTGTAATGTATGGATGGTGCAAGTGCAACGCCCTTAATCCAAAAATAATTATTTTAGGCAAATTTTAATAACATTAAAATATTAATATCTTTTAATTTTGTCCAATTTATGTTGCTATTCAATCTTATATATCTCTATATAAAATTTCAATTACTTATAAGCATTTTCACTTGATAAAAGAAAAACAATTCATTTTTTTGATAAAAACTGAATAAGCCCAACATTAAATGCCAGTTAGGGGTATTATGTGTTTTTTTCTCAAATTTGCACACTTATAAATTTCTATTAAATACCATTCAAGAGCATTACATTTGTACATTTAAAGAGTCACATCTACATTGCAAAAAAAGTGAAGAATTTATTATTGGATGTATTTAAGTGGACAACACTTTCAAATAGCAATATGCTCAACAAACCCACTACCAATTTAACATCCTCAAATAACACTATCCTCAACAATCAGCCGACTATCAATCAAATTTCGACCGGTATTAGCTGCCATGCAGCCTTGTTCGATACTTTATTTCACATCCATCATAGTAAAATTCCATTATTTGCAGTCGCATCATAATCCTTCAGCAAAAGTTTTGAGAAGAGATGAAAAATTGGCTAAGTATCGAGGAGTTTGAAAGGTCCGATGAAATCCGTCCGACAACAAATTAGATATGGACACAAGGAAGCAAAATTCTAAGAGTGTATCGGACCCAGCATATCGCCGAAGTTTTATGTGCACATCGAATTGAAGTCCGATGGGAAAGGTTCGACAGTGAATCGGACGTGGACATGTGGTTATAGGAGTTGACCTATCATTGTTGCAAAGAGGTGCGATGGCTTTTATGGGCAGATGAATTCAAAGTATCACATGCAGCGCACGTGAAGCCGAGCATCCATTAATGGCACGATGTATACTTGCAGGTTTCGAAGGGAAGTCTAGTTCATAGATTTGAATTATATGGCGAATAAATGAAGTACTATTAAATTGAATTCCTAAGCGGTTGTGTTCAATCTGACATCTGCCTAACTAAACTTTAAAGTCTAAACCGTACGTGTTTATCATAGAATCAGAATATCGCTTTCAGTAATTACAAATCACCATTCGGCAAAACAACAAATGGTTTATTATTAATAAATTATATCAATCAATGGCTTCTTCTGGGTCAGTTGTCAAATATATGGTAATCCAAATATATAGAAATAATAATGGGGAATGAGAAGCTTTATGCTAATTTTTATTATTTTATATTATTTATAAACTAAAGTATAGGGATATGATATAGAAGAAAGATTGCATTTGAAGATAAAGTGGATATTATGATGAGTTAAATGTATTAATAAAAAGTGGTTAAGTGTCGAAGAAGATTTCCCAAATAAATTCATTCACCATTTACTTATTAAACCGAAAGAGATGTAAAATTATAAGTAGAGTGAGTTTTCATCAAAATGAGATGTAAAAAATTAAATAGAGAAGCTGATTACGTCTGAGTACTCTAACAAATGAAGAAAGTGATGATACATTGTTTTATGAATAAAGTTAAGATAAAAACATCTAACATGAACATTTCAGTGGTTTATATAGTTTGTTGAGTTAGTTATATATATATTTTAGAACTAAATAGCATCAATTAAGTTCTCGGTTACCCATGTGGATTTATTGTCGAGCGAAATGTCTAAAAATATTTTAAAAAATTCCAAAATATCTTATAAATAGTGCATCTAGAATCACTCCTTGGATCAGAATACAGCGTTGTGAGTGGGGCGCTTTGCATTTAATAAGTACTGCATAGAATAATGTGAGACAATTAGAAAATTTGCTGGTTAAGTGTTTGTATAGGTCAGAATCATGGACATAAATACCCAGTTCGAGTTAGGGTTATGATGGAAAGAATAACCGTGTTTGAACTTTGAAGCAAAATAAAATTGTTAGATGGAAATAGCTGTTTGTATTGTTGTTGGTATGGAATTTAATTTTAGCTATAAACATTATATATTTAATATATTTAATAGTGTAGTTCTTAATTTGTGGTTCATGAATATTTATAGTTATAAATAAGCTATGTGATACTTGTTTTTCATGTGTTTGTTAAGGATTGCTTGCTTTAAAGTTTAAAGTGGTTATGTGGAGACTCTCAAGTAGACATAGGAAGTTATTTCCTGCAAAGCTTTACCATCATCACCATTTCATACACAAATTTAAGTTCTGAAATGTTTTTATCAATACGAAGAATAAACTTTTGTAGAAGATTGGGCTCCACATTTTAATCCTCTTTAACAAATCCTAACAGATCGATTCTAGTTCAGATAAGATGTTATCTATACATAAGCTAAGAGTTATCCATACATAAGTTTTTAGTTATTTTTTATATATTTTTTTTCTTTTCCAATTGTTTATTTAAAATTTGAAACCACTTCCATAAAATCAATTTAGATATCCAAAATAAACAATTAATCATTAATATAAATAAACTCTATAAATAATATAGAATATCAAAAAATAAATTATTCATATTTGGACTATACGACCATTGTTAGTGATTTACATTACTCTCAACGTCTACAAAGTAGCCATAAGGCCATTGTTAGTGATTGGGAATCACTCTCAACGTTACAAAGTAGTAAGCAATGCTTTGTCATGTTGTGGATAAATAATAATATATTTATTGTAATATTTTGAAGTTAAGGTTTTATTTTTATATTGAAAAGTTTTTAATAAATTAAAAGAGTTGTTTAAAGATTAAATGACTTTGAGTTTTTATAATTATGATTGATATATAAAAATGTATAATAGTTAAAAAATTTATAAACAAAATTTATATTACAATTATGTTAAATCTAAATTTCAAAGAAAATATAAGTTATGAGAAAATATAAGTTATGAAACTATAAGTTATGGTTACATGATTGTGGCTCAAGGAAAAGGTATGAATAAAAAATGCAAATACCAAGGGATGAGCATGAGCATGAAAGTGTTGCATTGTCCTCTCTATTAACATTTTATATCTAATTCAAATATTTAATAATATAATTTATAATTATAAATATTATATATAAATTTTAAATAATTAAACAATAATAATAATAAATTATTTATATTAATAAATAATAAAAATGGTAGACTATTTATATAATTAGAAAATCAAATTATTGATATTGCTCATCCAACTTTATATTTCATGAATGACATCTAATCATATTAATTTGGGGATTATATTAAAGTTCAAGCTTCCAAATACAATATATAATGTCATACAGAATTTTTTTGGGCTAAGTTTTTATTACAATCTTGTTGATGTTTAAGAAAAATAATTAGTTGGAATATGACGGATCAAAGTAGAGGAACTATTTGCACTTCAACGTATTTCATATCTATACCTTTGGAAAAACTTAAAAGTGTCATTTAATTTGATTTAAAAAGAGTATCAAAGCATTTATGGTATTTCATGAAAATTGTATATAATTTTTTAGTGAGTTAAATTTTTTTTAGTAATTTAAATTTTATTAGAATGGTTTTGAAGTTAAGATTAATATGAAAAGATGAAGTAAAAAAAATAAATATATATATTGTAAGTTGTAGAGGAAAATTTAATGAACAAGGCCGAAAAAGATGGCATAAATTATATAAGTCATTGAAGAGTCTAGTGCTGACTGGGGAGGCCTCAGGTGATGAAGCCACCATCCCAGTCGCTCAAAGATACTAAAATGACTATCATTATACAAAATTGAGACTTCCTTGGTGAGGCCTGCCCATAAAAAAGACTGTGACTTTTTCCAAAAACATATTTCATGGTGTTTGGAAGTTCTAAGTAGCAGACTGTAAAGGAAATAGAAACAAAAAAGTTGAACATTACAAAAATAACCCGGAGCTGGAGTGGCCCATCTAGGGGCGTGCTTCTGCAGGTGATGCTTCTGGTTCCTCCTCAAGGATGGGATAGGCTACATAGAAATCTTCAATTGTCCCCGGAGAGGGGAAGACATGGGAAGATGGTCCTGGTGCACCTTGTCCATCTTGCGCTGCGTGGTTGGCCAACATAGCAGGAGTTTGAGCCGTGTCCTTTCTCAACGTAGCCTTCTCCTTGGCTGAGCCATCGTTCTGAGCCACAGGTTCGCTGGTCACTGCATTATTTCTGGGAGTTTTTGGTTCGGTGCTGCGCCTAAGGGAGAAGATATCCCAGGTCATGTTAGCATCCATAGTGTTCAGGCGTTCCAAGGCTTCTGTCAGACTGAATTTTATGTTCCGTACAATGCTGGTGTCGGCTTCCCAGCTTGCTTCCATTTCCTCTACCAAAGTACTCATCATATTTTTCAGCAGCCAGTAATGGTTGATAGCTCCACCATTGCTGCCCGAAGCCAGGAGAGCCGCAACCCTTCGAGCCTCCCAACCATCAATGATACTACGAGTCCACGCAGAAATACACTCTGCATACCCATTCATTACCGTCCAATCCATAGAAACTTTAGGCCGCCTGCCAGAGCTCGAACCTTTCCTACTACTACCACAATGGGGGGTGCCTCTGGTTCGAGTCATGGAGTCTTGTCGCCTGAGAGCTTTCAGGAACCGGGTAGAGAGAGCCACGAGGAAAATCCAGGCAGAAAACACAGTAGTAGAGCAGTGAGGCATGTCGACAGTTGGCTTTATGGAGCCAAGCCAAGCCATATCCCTCCCATGGAGGTAGTTAAAGCCACAGGCTACCATCCTTGGAAAATGTGGCGGAATTAATGTCATCCAACGCCATCGACCAGCGTCCATCGTTATGGTATCGGGAGAATGGGCGTAGAGTCTTGGGGCTTGTCCTCATGTCTTAAATGCTCGCTGCTGTCATGGGGATCGTGCTGGGAGGTGGAGCGTGCTGGGAGGTGGAGCATGCTGGTAGGTGGGCGGTACTCACCATCACATGGCCAAGGTGGGATACGATGCCACGTGAAGGTTGGTCCATGTGGGCTTGAACGGAAGCCACGTTAACACCCGAATCCGGGGGGAAGTGAAATTAATGTTACATTTACTCAAATAGCAAATTTGAAAAATATTTAAATTAGTTAGATACATTCATCACAAATCTAAAATTTTAATTAAATATAAATTCGTTAGATAATATTTAAGATAAGTTTGATTTTGGAATTTTGACACTTCTCCATCTTGAATCAAAGATGGGAAATGATAATTTGACATTATTATTAAGAAAGTGGGATTTTGTTTAAGATATATGCATGATGGTATGAGGTGGATAAAATGAGTTAATTATGTTATGAGTTGGAGGTGAGGTGGATAAAATGGGTTAATCATGTTATGAGTTGGAGGTGAGGTGGATAAAATGGGTTAATCATGTTATGAGTTGGCGGTGATGCCCACAAGCTTGTCAAACACATCAGCATGAGCATTGCATGGAAGAGGATGTCGGTATAGTTTTGGGAATGCATTTTAAGGGCCCATCCTGCTTTTCAAATCATACTGAGGTAGCCACTTCTTTTGCCCAAAAACTATTAGGAATATTTTTTTCCTTTAACATACTTTGTGCCATACCCATAATAGTATGCTTCTTCCTTCTACTACTCCATTTTCCTGGGGGTGTACGTACTAGTCAATTGCCTTTTGATTCCATGTGATTTACATAAATTAGAGAATTCATTTGAATTGAACTCTCCCCCTCTACTATATTCTAAGGACTTTGAGATAGTACCCACTTTGCTTTTCAACCATCATTTTAAAGTGTTGAAAATAGTTAAAAGCTTCTCATTGTTGTTTTAGAAAATAAATCCATGTATGGCAAGATAAATCATCAATAAAGTGTTGAATTTTTGAACTTAATACAGAATTATAGTAGAACTTGAAATCAATGAATAGTCAAAAGCATACACATTCACATGAGACGCAATCTTTACCCTGGGAAAACCTCTAGTACTTGAGGGAGACAACCCCAACAAAATATTCCTTAGAATATTGATCAATAGTAGAGAATGTCTTTAGATTGAGCAGATTACATCAAGCACCCCTGGTGCATTATCAGAGAGAAATACCAAGCACCCCAGGTGCAATCACAAAGCAAGAGAGAATAGAGAATAATATAAGAACCCAACAACTGATTGTGCACTAAGACCAATTCGCAGTTTTGGTCATATGCACACTTCCTTCAAGAGATATTCACTTTTCACTTTGATCTCATCAAAGCCTGCATTACAAGTGTATCATACATCTAATTCTTGGCTTAATTTATAGCCTTTTGAATTCAATATGAACTCGCCTTCCAACTGGACGCTATATCACTTAGTTAGTTACTAACTCAAGTGTCGTAACATAAGTGTCGTAACTCAAGTGTCGTCTTTTAATTTAACTCAAGTGTTTTCATGCAAACACTTAGTTAATTAGATATTCTACTTCAGGATGAACTCGCCCTTCAACTGGATGCTAGATCACTCAAGTGTTGTATTTAGTTTAACTCAAGTGTTGTCATGCATATACTTAGTTAACTCAAGTGTCGTCATGCAAACACTTAGTTAACTAGATATTCTTTGTTATCACTTAGTTAACTCTTTTAATTGAAGTCTTTCTTGTTAACATCACTGAAGTAAACAATTCGAGTTCTTTCTTAACTAACTGAAGTCTTTTTTGTTAACATCACTGAAGTAAACAATTTGAGTTCTCTCTTAATTGACTGAAGTCTTTCTTGATCACTAAAGTGAATAATTCAAGTTCTCTCTTATCTTAACATATCTTATAATTATCTCTTGTCTTATCTGCATGATCCACTTGTGCCATCTTTACTTTATTTATCATATCAAATATACTAAGGATAATTTTCCAATGATGTGATCATCTTGTTCTACTATCATTCCAAGTGGTTATATGCTAAGGTAATTCACTATAGAGGTGGCCAATCTCTAGAGGAGACTTAATAGCTCAACCATGGTTAGTAGTACATCACACACCATTCATGCTTCGTCATGCAAAGAATTACCTCAACACATGAGGATATTTCTTGACACATAAGACCTTATCCTTGATAAGAAAAACTGTACAACATCATCGCTTTGACATACAAAACACTTACCTCAACACATAAGGCTTAGTTTCCTAATTCCAACTCAGGATCCCTAAGGAACTACCTTGACACATGAGGCTCAATCCTGGCGCACAGGATTGCCTTGGAGAATGACTCATAATACTGTAAATTTAACTCTCCCTCTCAATAAGGGAGGAATTCTATGCCATACCAATCTTGTATTGGAAGTACCTATACTTCATCAAGGACAGAGGCTTAGTCAACATATCTTCTATCTGCTCATCAATAACAATTCCCTGAAGTCTTATGACACCTCTCTGGACCATGTCTCTAATGTAGTGGTATTTCATCTCAATGTGCTTCAATTTGTCATGAAACATGGGGTTTTCTAAGAGATTAATGCTTCTCTAATTGTAAGAGCGAATGACAGTAGTCTCAAGCTTCTCACCGAACAACCCAACAAGTAGCTTCCTAAGCCACACATCTTCTCGGGATGTGGTACTAGTTGAAATATACTTTGATTCTATACTACTCTGGGCTACGGAGCCCTACTTCCTGCTAGACCAAGAGATCATAGCTAATCCCAAGCTAAAAAAAAATATGGATGTACTCTTTCGGTCCACAATACTTCCACCCCATTCAAATTCAACATAACCAAGTAGCATCACTCCTCCAATGGAATAATATCTGAATCCATAAGCAATAGTACCTCAAAGGTATCTGAGCACATGCTTAGAAGCAACCCAATGTCTATGTCTTGGATCAGACATGAACTGAATCAAGATACTCAATGCATAACATATTTCTAGTCTACTGTGTATTATATACGTCAAGGAACCAATGAGTTGTCTATACATGGTAGGATCCACTATATCTGATCCAGAATATGACTCATGTATTTTCTTCAGATTATAAACCATTGGTGTAGACATGGATTTACAATCCATCATACCAAACCTGCGCAACACATTTGTCATCAACTATGTACTTTTCTTGTGAAAGAAAGATCTCATCTTTCCTTTGCCAAACTTCCATACCAAGAAAGTAGCGCATAAGACCTAAGTATTTCATTTCTAACTCAGAAGTGAGCTCCCTCTTGCACTGAGCTATATGTTATTCCTCTCCAGGAACAAGTCATGAACATATAAAACCAAGATCAGTGGTTAGTTCTTCACAACCTTGAAGTACAGGTTGGGGTTAGATTCGCTTTTCGAGAAGCCCAAGCTCTGAAGATGGCTGTCAATCCTTTAATACCAATCCCTCGGAGACTGCTTAATCCCATACAAGGCTTTCTTAAGTTTTCATACATGGGACTCCTTCCCATGAACTACAAACCCCTAAGGTAGTTATATGTATACTTCTTCCTCAACTTCACTATTGAGAAAGGTAGTCTTCACATCCATCTAGTGAAGCTTCCACCCCAGAACTGAGGCAAGTGAAATCATGGATCGAATATTAGTGTACCTGGCCACAGTGGCGAATGTCTCATCATAGTCTATTCATTCTTTCTGAGAGAAACCACGAGCCACAAATCTTGCTTTATATTTTTCAATACTACCATCAGCTACATGTTCGATTTATAAATCCACTTGGAAGTTACTATTGACTTCCCTTCAGGTTTAGGAACCACTTCCAACATATCATTCTTCATGACATATTTGTATTCTTCCACCATGGAATATTTCCATACTTGATGCTTAGTAGCTTCCTCATAGGTGGTGGGTTCTGAATCATTGATATGACACATATGTGCTACATATCTTGATTATATTTCAGGTCTCCTTCACTCTCTTGATGTGCCTGATGGTGCTCCATGATTTTCTGCCTCTTGCAAAATGTCTCAACACTAGGCATATCTACTCTTAGTAGGAGGTTCATCAAGTGATCTTTCTACCAGTTCTACTAGCTCTTCAGGATCAAGCTTATCTAAGGACTCTTATAGCTTCTCCCTCTCAACATATTAAAGAGGAGAACTAGAACCCGAATCCTCCATCATGGGAATATCATGCTCCTCCACATTTGAATCACATTGACGTTCTTTAGAGCACTTGAGGTCAAGTTCTTCATGAAATGTTACATCTCTGCTGACTTCAATGTGCCTTTGACTTGGAACATAGATTTTATAAGCTTTGCAGGATTTGATATGTCCAACAAATGTGCCTTTCTTTCCGGATGGCTCCATATTTGTCCTCTTCTCTTTTGGAACATGAATGTAGATAGGACAACCAAAAATCTTCAAGTGTCCAACATATAGTTTTTCACTGGTGAAAACTTCTTTAGGATTCTTGTCTCCTAGGATAGCATGCAAAATTATGTTCTGAATATAAACAACAGTGATGGATGCTTCTGCCCATAAGGAGGTGAGTAGATCATGATCACAAATCATAGCTTTTGCAGCCTCATATATTGTCATGTTCTTTCCTTCAACCACCCCATTTTACTGGGGGTTGTAAGGTACAGTCAACTGTCTTCTTATCCCTACCTCTCGTCAGAAGTCATTAAACTCATGAGACTCGAACTCTCCTCCATTATCATATCTCAAAGCATGAATGTGCTTTCTAGTCTGATTCTCAACCAATGCTTTAAACTCTTGAAACTTGTTGAAAGTTTCACTCTTTTCCTTCAAAAAATACATCCATGACTTGCGAGATAAGTCATCTATGAAAAGAACATAGTACAGATAACCACTCAAGGATGGTGCAGACATGGGACCACATAGATATTAATGGATAAAGTACATGATCCCTTTATATCTTTAAGTACTATTTGGAAATATTCTATTGATGTTCTTACCAAGAGAACAACCTATACAAATAACATCATTCTCAAATTGAAATACATGCATACCTTTTACCATATTCTATAATCCAGGTAGCGCTTTGAAATGAAGATGACCAAGCCTCCTATGCCACAGTTCACGAGGACTAATTGTTTCATGGATCGCGGCTTAAATGAACTTTCTAGGAACTTTGTAGAGACCTCCCTCTCTAATTCCAATCACAGCTGTAGAATCCAAGTCTGAATTCTTAGGCCACAAGAGCGCTTTGTTGTCCATAAAGATTACTCTGAAACCTTTATCTTCTAGAGTTGAAATAGACAGGATGTTTTTCTTCAGACCAAGAACATATTGAATATCATCAACATGAGTACATCACCTAAATTCAACTGAAAGGAAGTGGATCCAATTCCTTGGATCAAATAGGTGTTATTATCACCAAGCTCCACCTAATAGGAGAACTTCTTTTCCTTCAGATCTGTGATAGCGCTCCTATATCCAGTCATGTGTTTTGATGCGCCACTATCCACCAGCCATGTCTTAGCGCTAGTGGTAATGGATCCAGTTAGAAATGAGAGAATATAGTACTCATTACTTATCTCTTGATTATTGGAAGAATTATTTCTTGTAGGTTCATCTTCAATAGCAGTAGAAGCATGAAATATACCCTTTAACTTTCCTCTTTCCTTTGCATGGCAGTCTCTTACAAAGTGACCCTTCTTATTGCAGTTGAAGCATTTGAATTTAGACTATCAAAATTCTCAATGTATTCGTTTTCCTTTTTATGAGGTAACTTATTCTGAGAAAAGGATTTATTTTCGCTCTTTGTCCTTGTCGTAAGAGCAAGGTTCTCTTCTTTGGAGGAAGCATTTTTTCTTTGAATTCACCCTTCTTCTTGAAGGAAATCATGCCGCAATATTTCAAATTTTGGTTGCACTTCTCGAACATTAACAACAACCAAGAATGTCTCTCATGAGGGTGGAATACCATTGACATCAGCCTGAATAAGATTATAATCATCGACAGTAACTTCAATGCTCATGAGTTGATCTCTTACTTGATGGATATTTGTGAAGAAGGAAGCAACATTTTCTTCCTTCTCCATATTTAGATTATGAAGCTTTTCCTTCAGGGATCTATTCTGAATTGGAGCCTTCTTATCATAAATATTTGTCAAGGTGTCAAAGCACTCCTTTGCATTCTTCAATGGAGTAGTCACCGACATCAAATTGTCTTTCACAGAATCATAAATGATTCTCTTTGCTTTGGATTTATTCTTCTTGAAAGCAATGCGCCCAAAATTAGAAGTAGGTTCTTCAACAACATTGGATACGTATACATCTAGATCATGCTCTTCCAGGATATTCAAAATATTGGCCTTCCAAGTATTGAAGTTCAAATTTCATTCAAGTTGGTATTTTGGTATTACTGAGATTGAAGCCATTATTCTTCAAGTACTATGCTCAACTTTTTCCACTCAAGATCAATGTAGGCTCAATCTTGACTAAAACAATTAGCTCATTCATGCCCCGAGCTCTGATACCATATTGAATTTTTAAACTTAATGCAGAATTATAGTAGAACTTGAAATCAATGAATAATCAGAAGCATAAGCATTCAGATGAGACACAATATTTACCTTGGGGAAACCCTCTAGTACTTGAGGGAGAAAACCCCAGCAAAATATTCCTTAGAATATTGATAGATATCAGAGAATGTATTTACAATGAGAAGATTACATCAAACACCCCTGGTGCATTATCAGAGAGAATACCAAGAACCCCTAGTGCAATCATAGAGCAAGAGAGAAGAGATAAAAATAGAAGAACCCAACAGTTTATTCTACACTAAGACCATTTCGCAGTTTTCGTCACATGCACACTTCCTTCAAGAGAGAATCACTCTTCACCTCGATCTCATCAAATCATGCATTACAAGTGTACCATACATCTCATTCTTGCCTTAATTTATAGCGTTCCGACTTCGAGATGAATTTGCCTTCCAACTAGATGCTAGATCACTTAGTTAGGTTACTAACTGAAGTGTTGTAACACTAGTGTTGTCTTTTAGTTTAAATCAAGTGTCATCATGCAAACACTTAGTTAATTAGATCTGCTACTTTAGGATGAAATGACCCTTCAACTAGATGCCAGATCACTCAAGTGTTGTCTTAAAGTTCAACTCAAGTGTCATCATGCAAATACTTAGTTAATGCAAGTGTCGTCATGCAAACACTTAGTTAACTAGATCTTCTTTGTTATCACTTAGTTAACTCTTTTAATTGAAGTCTTTCTTGTTAACATCAGTGAAGTAAACAATTCGAGTTCTCTCTTAATTTTAACTGAAGTATTTATTGTTAACATCACTAAACTAAACAATTCGAGTTCTCTCTTAATTAACTAAAGACTTTAGTTTATTTATCATATCAAATATACTAAAGAGATTTTTCCAATGATGTGATCATCTTGTTCTAGTATCGTTCCAAGTGGTCATATGCTAAAGTAATTCACTCTAGAGGTGGTCAGTCTCTAGAGGAGACTTAATAGCTTAACCATGATTAGTAGTACATCACACACCATTCATGCTTCAACATGAAAAGCATTACCTCAACACATGAGGCACCACCTAAACACATGAGGATATGTCTTGACACACAAGACCTTAGCCTTGAAAAGAAAAAATGTACAACATCATCACTTTGACATATAAAGCACTTACCTCAACACATGAGGCTTAAGATTTATAAATAAGGCTTAGTCATTCTTGAGTCAAACTCGAGAATCCACTCCAAGTTTCCCAAGTCTAACTCAGGCTCCCTAAGGCACTAGCTTGACACATGGGGCTCAATACCGACGCACAAGATTGACTTGGAGAATGACTCATGATGTTGTAACTTTAACATAAAGGTCAATAAATAAATATTCTTTCTCAATGGGGGAATTTGAATAAGGCCACCTATGTCGGCATGTATGAGATCAAGAAGAAAATTTGCCTTGCATGACTTGTTGACTAGAAAGCTATCTTAGTGTTACTTTCCAAATGCAGAGTCGGAACAAATTTATTCTCTTGATTGAATTACAGGAAGCCCCTTAACCATTTGATTCTTATGAAGCAAGATCAAGCCTTTAAAACTCAAATGTCCATAATTTTTGTTCCATAACCACAATTCATGTATGGTTGATTTGAGGACATGCTTCAGGTTATATACAATTTTCAAACTTTTTCCACAATATGATAATTATCAAATTTATCAAAAATTTTGTAGCATTTATCTTCGAATACAAATTTATAATTTTTGTCTATGAGTTGTCCTACACTTAGAAGATTGTTTTACAATTTTGACACATGAAGAACATCATGTATGTATGTTGTTTCTCTTTCCTTAGTCTTAGTAGGAAGGGAACCTTTTCACATTACTTCAACCTCTTTATCATTGCCAAATTTTACTTGACTTCGAATTGATTCATTTATGCTTCCAAACAAATCATGATTTCCAGTCATATAATTTGAGAAGCCATTATCTAGAAACCATACATCATTATCTTATTCATTTACTGGGGCCATGTGAAAAATGTGGAGTGCTAAGGATGCTCAACAGATTCCTTAGTATAGTCATCCATTAACCTATTCAAGTCAGATTTCCTCTTCTTGCACTTAGATTCATAGTTCCCAAGAGGTTTGCACTACCCACATTTTACATTTCTACAGTCTGCATAAATCCTGCATTTTCCTCTACTATATGCTCTTCCTTTACCTCTACCTCTTCCACGATTATTATTGGTGGAAGAATCTCCTTGCATTTTTTTGTTGAGAAAAAGATGAATATTTCTTATCAATTTTAACATATGATTGGAATACTTTTATTAAGTTCTTAGTAAAGTGTTGCATATGTTCCTCATGTGACTGCAAATAACCAACGAGCTCAACCACATTCAATGTGGTGAGGTCTTTGCTTTCGTCAATGACTATAGCAACTAGATCATATTTTGGAAGAAGGGACCTCAAATGTTTTTCAAAAATTATCTATTCTATTACATATTCCTCTTGAGACCTCAATCCATTCACAATATCTTGGACGTTACTGATAAATACTTGAATTGTATCAGTTTATTTCATTTTTAGACTTTCAAAATATCTTCTTAAAGTTTGAAGTATTACCAATTTTACTTTATTTAAACCTTGGTAGACAGATTGCAAGGTATCTCAAGCATCCTTTGATTTTTTCACTCAAGCAATCGGGGAAATATAGACACATGCAATGCAGACTGTATATCAAACAAGGCCCGATTATCTATTTTCTTGTTATCTTTTAGCTAATTTATTTGATCTGCAATGAAAGCATTTATGACATTTTGACATGTAGGCTCAACAAACCCTGTATCTACTAAATCCTAGAGACCCTAAGAAATCAATAGGTTCTTTCATAATGCTCCAGTATTCATAATTTTCTCCTAGAAACTATGAATCTGCAAGGTAAAATTTCTATTTTCCATTCTTCCTCTACAAAACTCCTTCTTGAAACTTGTTCTAATACCAATTGAACCGGAGGAAGAGTTAAAAAAACTGGGCTATGCTTTAT
Organism: Larix kaempferi; assembly: GCA_027924585.1. NCBI lineage: Eukaryota > Viridiplantae > Streptophyta > Pinopsida > Pinales > Pinaceae > Larix > Larix kaempferi. The sequence goes on from BSBM01000510.1 coordinate 32,911,216, forward strand.
TTTATTTAATCATACAAATAATGAATATTTGAAATAAATTTACACAGGACTCAGTTCAAAAAAGTATAATGCTCAATTCTTACTGGAATCTTGAATAAAAATAAATAAACCAGTTTTGCAAGAACGTAAAGATAAAACATAAATTTGTTGACATTGTACTAAAAATAGCTAAAACAAAAATCTAATAATAATTTTAATAACCAATTTTATACTAATATTTTTGAAGCAATAATTTAAATAACCAACTGTATACTAAGATTTTGAAGCTATGAGCTTAGTCATTACGTGAATGACCGAGTGAATCATTAACTCCTTCAACATGACCATGTGATTCCTGTTACCTTGACAACACTTTTAATGAACTCGTTGCTTGATTCCGACATGATGGTGAATGAATATACCATGGATAACCATAGCTATGCGATGTAGTTATCGTCCGGTGTCTAACACAAGACAGGGTTTCCTTAAAGAGAGTCTAATGTTGGATATAATTATTTCTCTTATCACGTAATAGTGAATTAAAGGTATGTTCGGTGCAGCTAATATTGTTTTGCAGTAGCATGGATCGAGATCAGCTAAGTCAGATTGAAATATGTTTAGTCAGTGAGGCAGTGATACAATTGATACTTATGTTAAATGAATTTGATGATAATAGTAATGGCACCGCATTAATTCTCGTTCGATATTTAATTTTGCGTCCATCATCTTAATTGCCATTGTTTGCAGTTGCATCAGAATTCTTCAACATAAGTTTTGAGAAGAGATGAAAAATTGGCTAAGTATCAAGGATTTTGAAAGGTTCAATGAAATCAGTTCGGTATAAGCAAATCAGATATGGACATGAGGAGGCAAAATGTCTGACAGAATATTGGACCCATCATATCGATGAAAACTGAAGGGAAATGGCTTCATGCAACTAGAGATGGCTTCATGCAACTTGACTCGGCCAATGGCTCTCATTTTAACAGGGAAAACTTATGATTAATGGTCGATTCGATTGAGAACATTGTTGCGTTCTCAGGATTTGTGAGATTTTGTGACTATTAGATATCCATATCCCGCAGATGTTGCAACGGAGATGGATTTGATGAATTATGAACGTGACATGTTGAGGGATGACAGGAAGAATAATAATATAGCTCTAGGTCAATCTTTCCAAAGGTGTTAAATTTCCAGTTTTTAAAAGAAGCTTGGGACACTCTTGAAACTAGTTATGAAGGTGTATCCAACGTGAAGATAGTCAAAGTTGCAGAACTTGAGAGGAGATTTTGAAGGATTGAAGATGAAGGAGTTAGAGTTTGTAGACAAGTTTATGAATCAGGTCGTGAATGTAGTAAATCAGCCAAGACAATATGGAGATGATCTTTTTTATTGGAGAGTGAGTGAGAAAATTCTCAGAAGTTTGCTAAGGAAGTTTGAGGCAATGGTTGTAGCTATAGAGTAATCTAAAGAGTTCGGTTAGATGCATATTGATGAACTGACCGGTTCCTTGGTAGCACATGAGTCCAGGATGAACAAATATGAAAATAGTTCGTTGGAGACTACATTCAAGTCTCAGTTCCATGTATTAGGTAAAAGAGGTAGAGGTAGATTTGGAAACAGAGGAAGATGAGGTATAAAACCTGAACATAGAGAAAGTATATACATGAATCAGAGAATGAAATTAAATTTAAGTAGAACTTCATAGCTTAAGGGGTAGCAAGAAGAGGAAAAAAATTGGCAGCAAGGAAGTCAAAGAGTTAGCAAGTACAAAGTGCAGTGTTTCTATTGTAAGAAGTTTGGTCATTATGCCAACCAATGTAGAAAGAAGAGGGAAGATGCATGTAAGCAGTCTGCAAATATCACAGAAGAAAATGAGGAGATTGCCAATTTAGACACCAGTGTTGAGTCTGGCGTGAAATTGGGAGATGATAAAAAGGTTAGCATTAATGGTAAAAGTGTGATTGTTGTGTATGCTAGAAATGGAGAAAGAAGAACCTTGATGAAGTCTACTATGTACCTAGTTTAAGATGTAACCTCTTGAGTATTGGATAACTCATGGAGAAGAAATATATAGTGTCCCTTAAGGACGAGGTTTGCAAAATTCTAGACAAGTATCCCAACAATAATTTAATAGCCGGGGTGGAGATGATTAAGAATATGATGTTTCCACTAATTATCAGGAGTGATCTGACAAACTCTGTCAATGCATTCAGAGCTAAAAGCCTAACTGAGTCCTGGTTATGACATTTGAGGTATGGACATTTGCATTTTGTAGGTTTGAATTTTCCGCAGAAGAGGATGGTAAAGGGGTTTCCTTGTATTCAACACCCAAAGAGTTCTTGTGAGAGTTGTATTTTAGAAAAGCATCACAGAGTGAAGTTTGTAACTGGAGTACCATACAGAGCCAAAGTGCCATTGGAACTTGCAAACACCCTCACTGGCAGGTAATCTATATTTCCTAACTTTTAATGATGATTATAGTCGAAATACTTGGGTTTATTTCCCGAAGGAGAAGTTTGAAACTTTTAGCATATTCAAGAAGTTTAAAGCCATTGTTGAAAATGAAAGTGGCTGCAAGTATATTAAGGTGCTAAGATCAGATAGAGGTGGATAATTTAAATTGAATGAGTTTGTTGAAATTTTCAATTATCATGGAATTAAGAGACAATATACTACTAGATATGCTCCACAGCAGAATGCAGTGGCTGAGGGGAAGAATTGAACCATAATGAATATGGCTCAAAGTTGACCTATCATTGTTGCAAAGAGGTGCGATGGCTTTTATGGGGAGATGAATTCAAAGTATCACATGCAGCGCACATGAAGCAGAGCATCCATTAATGGCACGATGTATACTTGCAGGTTTCGAAGGGAAGTCTAGTTCATAGATTTGAATTATATGGCGAATAAATGAAGTACTATTAAATTGAATTACTAAGCGGTTGTGTTCAATCTGACATCTGCCTAACTAAACTTTAAAGTCTAAACCGTACGTGTTTATCATAGAATCAGAATATCGCTTTCAGTAATTACAAATCACCATTCGGCAAAACAACAAATGGTTTATTATTAATAAATTATATCAATCAATGGCTTCTTCTGGGTCAGTTGTCAAATATATGGTAATCCACATATATAGAAATAATAATGGGAATGAGAAGTTTTATGCTAATTATTATTATTTTATATTATTTATAAACTAAAGATTGCATTTGAAGATAAAGTGGATATTATGATGAGTTAAATGTATTAATAAAAAGTGGTTAAGTGTCGAAGAAGATTTCCCAAATAAATTCATTCACCATTTACTTATTAAACCGAAAGAGATGTAAAATTATAACTAGAGTGAGTTTTCATTAAAATGAGATATAAAAAATTAAATAGAGAAGCTGATTACGTCTGAGTACTCTAACAAATGAAGAAAGTGATGATACATTGTTTTATGAATAAAGATTAAAATAAAAACATCTAACATGAACATTTCAGTGGTTTATATAGTTTGTTGAGTTAGTTATATATATATATATTAGAACTAAATAGCATCATCTAAGTTCTCGGTTACCTATGTGGATTTATGGTCGAGCGAAGTGTCTAAAAATATTTAAAAAAATTCCAAAATATCTTATAAATAGTGCATCTAGAATCACTCCTTGGATCAGAATACAGCGTTGTGAGTGGGGCGCTTTGCATTTAATAAGTACTGCATAGAATAATGTGAGACAATTAGAAAATTTGCTGGTTAAGTGTTTGTATAGGTCAGAATCATGGACATAAATACCCAGTTCGAGTTAGGGTTATGATGGAAAGAATAACCGTGTTTGAACTTTGAAGCAAAATAAAATTGTTAGATGGAAATAGCTGTTTGTATTGTTGTTGGTATGGAATTTAATTTTAGCTATAAACATTAACATTATATATTTAATAGTATAGTTCTTAATTTGTGGTCCATGAATATTTATAGGCTATATGTTAAATGCTATAAATAAGCTATCTGATACTTGTTCTTCATGTGTTTGTTAAGGATTGCTTGCTTTAAAGTTTAAAGTGGTTACGTGGAGACTCTCAAGTAGATATAGGAAGTTATTTCCTGCAAAGCTCTATCATCATCACCATTTCATACACAAATTTAAGTTCTGAAATGTTTTTATCAATAAGAAGAATAAACTTTCGTAGAAGGTTGGGCTCCACATTTTAAGCCTCTTTGACAAATCCTAACAGATTGATTCTAGTTCAAATAAGATGTTATCTATACATAAACTAAGAGTTATCCATACATAAACTTTTAGTTATTTTTTATATATATTTTTTCTTTTCCAATTGTTTATTTGAAATTTGAAACTACTTCCATAAAATTAATTTAAATATCTAAAATAAACAATTAATCATTAATATAAATAAACTCTATAAATAATATAAAATATCAAAAAATAAATTATTCATATTTGGACTATACGATCATTGTTAGTGATTTACATTACTCTCAACGTCTACAAAGTAGCCATAAGGCCATTGTTAGTGATTGGGAATCACTCTCAACGTTACAAAGTAGTAAGCAATGCTTTGTCATGTTGTGGATAAATAATAATATATTTATTGTAATATTTTGAAGTTGAGGTTCTATTTTTGATATTGTAAAGTTTTTAATAAATTAAAAGAGTTGTTTAAAGATTAAATGATTTTGAGTTTTTATAGTTATGATTAATATATAAAAATGTATAATAGTTAAAAAAGTTATATCACAATTATGTTAAATCTAAATTTCAAAGAAAATATAAGTTATGAAAATAGGTTACATGATTGTGGCTCAAGGAAAAGGTATGAAGAAAAAATGCAAATACCAAGGGATGAGCATGAGCATGAAAGTGTTGCATTGTCCTCTCTATTAACATTTTATATCTAATTCAAATATTTAATAATATAATTTATAATTATAAATATTATATATAAATTTTAGATAATTAAACAACAACAATAATAAATTATTTATTTCTGTTGGAAAATAATAAATTATTTATATTAATAAATAATAAAAATGGTAAGCTATTTATATAATTAGAAAATCAAATTATTGATATCGTATTATACTTAACATGCTCATCCAACTTTAGATTTGAATGACATCTAATCATATTAATTTGGGGATTATATTAAAGTTCAAGCTTCCAAATACAATATATAATGTCATACAGAATTTTTTTGGGCTAAGTTTTTATTACAATCTTGTTGATGTTTAAGAAAAATAATTAGTTGGAATATGACGGATCAAAGTAGAGGAACTATTTGCACTTCAAAGTATTTCATATCTATACCTTTGGAATCGCGATAGAACTTTGAATTTGATTATAGTTATATGTTAAAAAAAACTTAAAAGTCTCTTTTAATTTGATTTAAAAAAGAGTATCAAAGCATTTATGGTATTTCATGAAAATTGTATATAATTTTTTAGTGAGTTAATTTTTTTTTAGTAATTTAAATTTTATTAGAATGGTTTTGAAGTTAAGATTAATATGAAAAGATGAAGTGAAAATATATATATATTTTTTGTAAGTTATAGAGGAAAATTTAATGAACAAGGCTGAAAAAGATGGCAGAAATTATATAAGTGATTGAAGAGTCTAGTGCTGACTGGGGAGGCCTCAGGTGATGAAGCCATCATCCCAGTCATTCAAAGATACTAAAATGACTATCATTATACAAAATTGAGACTTTCTCTGTGAGGCCTGCCCATAAAAAAGACTGTGATTTTTTCCAAAAACATATTTCATGGTGTTTGGAAGTTCTAAGTAGCAGACTGTAAAGGAAATAGAAAAAAAAAAGTTGAACATTACAAAAATAACCCAGAGTTGGAGTGGCCCATCTAGGGACGTGCTTCTGCAGGTGATGCTTTTGGTTCCTCCTCAAGGATGGGACAGCCTGCATAGAAATCTTCAATTGTCCCCGGAGAGGGGAAGACATGGGAAGATGGTCCTGGTGCACCTTGTCCATCTTGCACTACGTGGTTGGCCAGCATAGTAGGAGTTTGAGCCATGCCCTTTCTCAACATAGCCTTCTCCTTGGCTGAGCCATCGTTCTGAGCCACAGGTTCGCTGGTCACTGCATTATTTTCGGGAGTTTCTGGTTCGGTGCTACGCCTAAGGGAGAAGATATCCCAGGTCATGTTAGCATCCATAGTGTTCAGGCGTTCCGAGGCTTCTGTTAGACTAAATTTTATGTTCTGTACAATGCTGGTGTTGGCTTCCCAGCTTGCTTCCATTTCCTCTACCAAAGTACTCATCATATTTTTCAGCAGCCAGTAATGGTTGATAGCTCCACCATTGTTGCCCGAAGCCAGGAGAGCCGCAACCCTTCGAGTCTCCCAACCATCAATGAGACTACGAGTCTGCGCAGAAATACACTCTGCATACCCATTCATTACCATCCAATCCATAGCAACTTTAGGCCGCCTGCCAGAGCTCAAACCTTTCTTGCTACTACCACGACGGGGGGTGCCTCTGGTTCGAGTCATGGAGTCTCGTCGCGTGAGAGCTTTCGGGAACTGGGCAGAGAGAGCCACGAGGAAAATCCAGGCAGAAAACACGGCAGCAGAGCAGTGAGGCATGTCAACAGTTAGCTTTATGGAGCCAAGCCAAGCCATATCCCTCCCGTGGAGGTAGTTAATGCCGCAGGCTACCATCCTTGGAAAAGGTGGCAGAATTAATGTCATCCAGCACCATCAACTAGCGTCCATCGTCATGGTATCAGGAGAATGGGGGGTAGAGTCTTGGGGCTCGTCCTCATGTCTTAAATGCTCACTGTCGTCATGGGGAGCGTGCTAGGAGGTGGAGCATGCTGGTAGGTGGGCGGTACTCACCATCACATGGCCAGGGTGAGATACAATGCCACGTGAAGGTTGGTCCATGTGGGCTTGAACGGAAGCCACGTTAACACCCGAATCCAGGGGGAAGTGAAATTAATGTTACATTTACTCAAATAACAAATTTGAAAAATATTTAAATTAGTTAGATACATTCATCACAAATCTAAATATTTAATTAAATATAAATTCGTTAGATAATATTTAAGATAAGTTTGATTTTGGAATTTTGACACTTCTTCATCTTGAATCAAAGATGGGCAATGATAATTTGAAATTATTAAGAAAGTGGGATTTTGTTTAAGATATATGCATGATGGTATGAGGTGGATAAAATGAGTTAATTATGTTATGAGTTGGAGGTGAGGTGGATAAAATGGGTTAATCATGTTATGAGTTGGAGGTGATGCCCACAAGCTTGTCAAACACATCAGCATGAGCATTGCATGGAAGAGGATGTTGGTATAGTTTTGGGTATGCATTTTAAGGGCCCATCCTGCTTTTCAAATCATATATTATTATCCAGTAGAGGTGGACCATGCTTGATGGAATGCCAATACCCTTGCTTATTACGTCAATACAGCCGGAGTGGAGGCAAACAAATGGGTTATTATGGTGGAGGCAACATACCGTGCTATAACTGCCCCCACACAAACAACCTGTAGATGGTGAGCGATCCTCCAGTCATCAATATCAATGAGAGTTTAAGGGTCCCACGGAGTCGACCCCTGACCTGATGGGTACCAAACCCAATTACTTGGTGGACCCGCCTTCTAGACAGACTGATAGCTATACATCTAATGAAGGTAAGCAACGTGATATCATGGTGCAATTCCTTACCATTCTTAACTTCACGTAATTGATAGCCATTAATTTTCATAAAACCAGCACAACGTTTATGGAAACTACCACTGGTTTCTTGGCAGAATGTAGCTGGGGTTTGTACTAGGAATCCATGTGGCTCCAAAGAGGAAGTTTATGGGAAAGGATTTGGCTGTCTTCACCAACTCCACTAATGGCTTCCTCGAAATGGAAAGAAAAGGGTGGCGATGGCTTTTTTAATGGGTTGATGAATACAAGAAATTCCACAGCATCTTTCCTTATGTCATAGTCGTAATGTGAAAGCCAGTACGACTGGATTCATCAAATCAATCCAATCCAAACCACCAGACGAGTTTTAAAGCATCACATGCAACGCACACGAAGCAAAGCATCCATTGAATGTATACTTGCAGGGTCTCTAGGGGAAGCCCAGGTCTGTAGATTTCAAATCGATGGCGAATAAATGAAGTACTATTGAAATGAATTGAAATCTGCAAATCTGGGTTTGCCCTTGAGATTACTTGCCGCTGATCAGTCGATTATTCCTATGTCTTTTTTTTTTGAAAATTTTTGTTTGTGGTTATCTTCTATCAGAGATTATGGCCTGCCATTAAGTAGTCTTTATAATCCTTGCATTGTTACCATATGTTTTACGATGCTAGTAATATTCAGTAGCTATGCCAGGAGTTTATATTGATATTTTGACATGATTCACATGTGCAGATTACCCTCAGGTAGAGCAAATGGTTTGTTGTTTCTCACAAGCTTACAATCAATGGCCTTCTTGTTCAGTTTTCCAAATATATGGAGGCACGAATGATTGTTCTCCACTGGTTTCACATGAGATATTCTGGTGGATACAGGTAAGTTAACATTGAGAATAAGGTGATTGAGAAGAATTCTGTTAATTTATTTTATATATTATCAAATTTAAGTATATGAATATGAATCGATTATATATTATCAGAAAATAAAGTATATAAAGTATATAGTATAAATAAAGTATATAGTATATGAATATGAATAGATTATCTTTAGGTGTTTTTTATTTTCAAATTTGGGGTGAATTAGAGTTTATGTTTTTCCTAGATTGAACTAGGATGAGACAAGTGTATTGTCCAAATTGATTTTATTGCAGTCCTTCCAAATTCAAAATAAATAATTATAAAAAAAAATATAAAAAATAACTGGTAACTATGTATGGATAACTGGTAACCTTTACATGAATAACTTGTAGCTAATGTATAGGTAACGGGGTAACCTCTACATGAATAACTTGTAGCTAATGAAAAACAAGTAACTTGTTAATGACACTTAACTTGTACCCACAGGTTAACTGAATTTGCTAATTTTAAAAACAAAGAGTATATTTTAAAAGAAGAGTTGAGTATATGTCAAGATAAGAGTTGTTATTATGACAAAATTAAATGAGTTTAAAAAATGAAAATTGAGTAGAAGATTTAGAAGATGAATCATGAATATTTAATAAAGTTATGTCAAGATCATGGTAAGAAAATGTGATGAGGGTAAGAAAATTTGATGATCACTACACAGAACATCAAGGATTTTAAGAAAATCTGATTTTTCAGTATTTGGTGATAAAAATATAAACAGATAAAGTTTATACTTAATTTATTAACAAGGAGAAATTGTGATGAAAATATAAATAGAGAAAGTCTATACGAGAAATTGGGGATTAAAAACATGTAATGACTCATTATATATCAAATTTAACCATTTTTTAAACATATAACATCAAGATTAACAATATTTTTGTAATTCTTAATTTAATAAATCTTATAAATAACTATTTTATTTATGTGAATAACTATTCAATTCATTTGCAAAGAAATACATTTTTGTAATTCTTGATTTAATAAATCCTACCTAAACGACTATTTTATTTTATTCATTTGAATTCAAAGCAGTTTTATGTATTGCATGTGTAATTATGATGTTTCTTATTTTTTGTTTTGGCTTTGTTTACTGGCTTTATTTGGTTGAATTATCATGACATATAGTCTTGGAGCGATGAATAATACTGTTACTGAAAACTGAAATGAATAAAATTGCATTTTTGTTACTGAAAACTGAAAAGAATGAAATTGCATTATTGAAAATCTCTTGTTGATGCTTGTGTACACTCAAATATGGTTTTCTATATTTTCAATGAATATCCAAATATTTTGCTCCTTGTTTTGTGTTTGACAGCAAGGATATTGGCATGGATGGAATGCAGATAGAATTGGTTCACAATTCATCCTCAAGGGACCCTGTCATAAGCATCTACTTGATCGGGGTTCAAGCTTCGGCCGCACTTATCTTAGACATGGCAGACATGATACCAAGTTCTATTGGGTTTAGAAAGCCATCATTTTAAGTACTGTTATGCTTCTCCATTGAAAACCATCATTTTACATAAAGTTACGCTTCTCCAATGCAAATTCCACTGGAAACAAGTGTCATTTAAGATATAATTATGATTCTTAAAAAATTGCTTTCTATTTTGGGTGCCATGCATAGTTGAGTGGTTGAGCATTTTTTAAACCTTGTGATCATATCTCTCTCTATATAAATAATGCTCAACAATTTATTATGTTTTTATTAATTATATAGAGAGGCCATTTTTTAGCTAATTATAAACAATTAACACAATTATTTATTATAAACAATGCATAGTTGAGTGGTTGAGCATTTTTTAGCTAATTGAAGTGTTAATCTTCAACATTAATCTGTGGAGATAGGTGAAAGCAAACAACTCGCAAATAATTAAAATTACAGCTGGGTTAAAGTTTGACTTCACGAAGAGGCCAGGTTACATAAAATCACAATTACATGTTGATTTAATAAATTAATAAAAAGCCCAAATAAATCAATAATAATGATAATCAATTATAATCAAAATTATGGTATAATGACATAAAGTTATAGTGATCCAAAAGTAGTGACTTAATTTAATGTAATACCCCTCACGAGATAAATACAAAACATGTGCATGCTTTTGAAAAAAAAATTACAAACATCTTTGATCATTTTTTAGTTAGCAAAACATGTTCATTTTGTTATACAATAAGAGTCATAAGGTGGCAATGTCTTGGACATTGCACTTGGGTTGAGTGTGATTTGCAATGGCTAGGAATTTTATTAATCAATTTGCTATTAATATTTAGTATCTACTTTGGTTGGTGATTTGCAATAGCTAAGAGTTTTATTAATCAATTTGCTATTAACATTTATCATAAAAAATTAGTATATTAGAACACTCGTCACTCTAGAGAAGCATTATTCTCCAGTTACATAATCATTATATGATAAGACAACAAAAATCTAAAAGACTTGTTTCACATCTCAATATTCAACTCTCGAAAGGTTAAAAAAGTTTGGTAGAGTTTATGATTGAGTGTCATGTTATAAAGTCCTAAAATAAAGATGATGAAAATAACTTTTTTTTCACGAGCATTGTTGCACAAAGCAATGCTATATTGTATAACATGTAGTTGAAATATGCACAAACCAAAAAAAACTATGGCCATGGAATTATTTAATAAAGTATTTACCTTTCCATAAACCCAAGATTTGGAGAAAATAGTGGGAAAGGTCACGGATTTATTATCACTTCCTCAATCTCCCACTAGTAAGTTCATCCCCGAAAAGTGGTTGAAGTTCTAGGCATTCATCTTCATAGAAAATCAATTTGGCTCACCGACTTGCGACGGCGGACATAGCCACGTCATTGTATAACTCTGAAAGCTATGCAAAGCCAAGGCAATGGATTCATGTATTGAGCTGGCTAGTTCGGTAGAGCTGGTGAAGGTCATTTAGGTTATTTGTTCCAACATTAGCTCCAGCTCTTATATATATGTGTCTCTGAGAGAAATATGGGAGACAACATTCTATTGATTCAATGCAGTTGAAAGGAGACGACTCCATTCTGCAATGGCTTTTACTGTTAGGTTTACGGCTTTGGTTTTCTCTATCATATGTCTCATGTTTGTCAAAATTGAATGCGATCAATCGCTACAGCACATGATTTCTCTGAAATTTGCTTGCGATGTGACAATGTGCCAAGGTCCTAGCTTAATATAACCGTTTCGACAACATCGAAGTGCTAGAACTTGCAAGAGCTATCTAGTGTGGAATTAATTGGGGAGAGAGTGGATAAGTGGTGAGTGGTGCAGATCTGGCACCAAAGTCAGTGGTGCAGATCTAGCCAGCTCAATACATGAATCCATTGCCTTGGCTTTGCATAGCTTTCAACGTTATACAATGACGTGGCTATGTCCGTTGTCGCAAGTCGGTGAGCTAAATTGATTTTCTACGAAGATGAACGCCTAGAACTTCAACCACTTTCCGGGGATGAACTTACTAATGGGAGATTGAGGAAGCGATAATAAATCCATGATCTTTCCCACTATTTTCTTGGGATTATGGAAAGGTAAATACTTTATTAAATAATTCCATGGCCATAGTTTTTTTTTGGATTATAATTGTATTTTATAATCTATACACTTTTTTGTTTTCATCATTTATTTTTATGTTTTCCCTTTAAGTATAAAAATGGGAGGAAGTTTTAGTTAAGAAGGAGTTGGTTATTTCTTCTCCCTAGTTGAAATTTGATATTTAGTTAATAAACCTCTTAAGTTTAAGAATATTTTAATCTTTTTATTTTAGTTAAGAAGGAGTTAGTTATTTCTTCTCCCTAGTTAAAATTTGATATTCAGTTAATAAACCTCTTAAGTTTAAGAATATTTTAATCTTCTTATTCACAAATTTTTATTTAAAAAAAAATTAATAATTTTTTTAATAGTTTAAAAGAAAATTGAAACACAACATTTACTTAAGTTTCAACATAAATCACATTTTTTTCATTAAAAAAAAAACTTTTTATTTATAAAAAAGATGTATCATAAAATACATCAACCCATAGGATTATCCCTTCTCATACAAACTACACTCCTCTAGCGAGAATAGTTTATCCTTTCCCCTCCAAAAGCAAAATATTTCAAACAGATAATCTATGCAATACTCAGAAATAGCTACAGATCATGTCTTTAGTACTAAGAAATCTCAACCAAGGTCTAAATTAACCATGTTATCCAAAGAGACCAAGATGTCCCACCTCCATCTCCACATCGACCAAAATTTCTTCAAAATGTCAAAAACCCTCCATAGTACCAATTGCCTTCTTTAATAGGGCATCTGCTCGAGAGTTGTACTCTCTCTAGATATACTTAAAACTGCATTGTTCCAACTCAGAAATCATATGAAGAGTCCTACGTGACCAATGCATCGGATAAATCACATTGCACATATTACCGTTCAAGAATAGTTAACAAAGGTTTCGGAGATCTAAGCAAACACCTAGCCCGTGGGTTTCTAGTTACAACGACGGGTAAAGGTAACAATAGTAAATTTATTGATATATTGACTTCTACATACGGTTGGGAGAGACTTATATAGGTAAATAGTAGCTTTGGTACGCAACAGTAGTACAACTACTAACCATTTCAAAAGTTTAATGCAATTAGATAAGGTAGAATGTTGATACAAAGATAAGTATCACGTGGGTTTTATTTTTACTTTGTGATGAATTTAAAGGTATGTTTTTAACACAATGCGAGAACATATTTATTAGTTATTAGCGAGTACAGGTTAATGATGGTTTTTTTTAAAGTTAGGTGCATTAAAATTATGAAAAAATAGACATTCCTTGAAATGTATGGATTTTTTTAAGATATATATGTATAATAAATCTTGATTATGAGTACGAGAATGAAATGTAGGAAATTAAACAAATGTAGGAAATTAAACAATCTTTTTGGAAATATAAATTTTATATATTGAAAATTTTCATAAATATATGAATTTTATTTCTTTATAAAATTGTTAGTTTTTTAAGGACTATAAGGTTAATGTATGTGTTGGTATAACTTTTGAGTACCTAAATGTTAAAATCAATATATAAAAATTGGTATACTTGTAGCACATAGAAAACTGGTTATTTTTCCAAAATAAATTAAAACTGCCTCATTTTTTTTTTAAAATTATTGAAAACGAGAAACTTCAAAAAAAATTATAACATTGTCATGTCCAGAGATACATAGATGCCCTAGGCAAGTTATTCTAAATACCTGAAACATAGTACATGACATATAGACATGATAACTATTAATAAATGCGAACACATTCATTTGAAATTCAAATTTTCCACGTGGATAAGCTCTTGCTCAAAGTTGTGTCTAGTAGATGCCAAAATGTGTGTACATCTTGGAATTCTATAGTGCGCTTGAGATATAATTCAAGATAAGGCATTAGAGTTATAATATTGGTGATGGCCTTTGTTGTTTCTATCTTAGTTCGGGCTCACGCATTAGAGTTATTATAAATTAGTTCGGGCTCACGCATCGGTAGGAAAGGTCTCACCTACTCGTTCATTGACATCCATATTTCTATTTCATTTAGTTTAGTTTCTCAATTTATTTCTGATTTCATTGTTCTTATTGTATAATTTCTTGTTTAAATTGTGATCGATTAATTAGTACCATTTTTGCAAATAAGCACTTGTACAAGATTTATTCATTTTTTTTTACTCGTTCATAAGTTTATCTCAGTATATTAGATATCCATACGTATGCTTTGTATATACAAGTGGCCACTCCTTTTAATGATTTGAACCGAGTTATGTAAATCAACCATTGTATGAGTAATTGTTAGTTGGAGTATTGCTAATTTAGCAAGTATTTTAGTTTGAAATAATAGACATGGTTGAAACATTAGTTTGTATGTATAGTGTAGAATTGCAATAGGGATTCAATTTGAACTAGTTCTTGTTAGATGAAGTCTATTACGAAAATATGATAACATAGCATTTCAAGCCTTCGTACTAGGCATTGATTTCTTCTCTTAAATTTTCCATTTTAACTTTGTAAACATTTCACACATTTGCACCAGTCTAGAATGTGTCTTGGATATGTCTTTATTTTCAATGATTCTAAAAATACTATGTTTTTCTACCATTCCTAAATATCACCATTGTATTAATACAAAACTAGAGTTATAATTTATCTTAGAGAACATAAATACTTTACATTTCAAATCCTAAGATTGTACAATCAAACCTCTACATTCCAGATCTAAACACACTAGTAGAAAAATGGGCGATAAATGAAAGATTGGTCACCATTTGAAACAAATGACTAGGTGACCAAACAGGTTGGTCACCATGTGAAATAAATGACTAAATCACCAAAAATGTTGGTCACCACAGTGTTTTTAAGTGAAATATGACCAAATTGAGTAATTTTAAGTGATTGCAACTAAAAACAACTAGAATAAATGAATAATTTAGTCATGGGATAAAAAATACAACTAAATAATCTAAGTTAATAATTATATAAGATGTCCTAATTATCAAATATTTCCTTATACATCACACACAAATTAAGAGTGTCTATATATAATATAAAATATGATTTTAAATAATTATATATAACATGTTTCTATATGTCTCTAGATATGCCAATATTGTAATTGATGTAATAGAACTAATTAGTTTGCAATGACTAAGGGGATCCCTGAACCAAATATATGTAGCATTAAAATTTAGGAAATTATAAAAAAATTACAATTTCGTAAATTTTAACATTGCACATGGATTCAAAGACCCTTTCTAATTATTATATTGTGGTTGAATATTGCCTAACCTATAGTAGTGCAAATATATGAGCCCAAGAGGTATTGATTCCAACATGATTATGAAGTGTTAGAAGTACATGACGCTCGAGGCGAACCTATTAAATTTTGTTGCATTGCCCTTATGTCTTCACTATCATATCTAGGAAAATGTGCTTGTCACGTCTATATCGTGTTTCACAATTTTTGCTTATGTATGCTCCCTTCGGCACACTTGCCAAGTTTCATCTCATGCGTCGTCATGTCATCATCGAGTCAAGTTTCCAGTTTGGTGTTTCTTGTTAGTTGCGTCATCATGCTAAAATCAATGTTATTGCATACATTCATGTCATCATGTTGGTCATGTTCATATCTCATTTGGAAACAAATGTCATTGTTTGACCCTCTTGGCACTTAGTTGAAATTATGACAAGTTAAAGCCATTGTGTCATGTTAGTTAGAACACGTCAATTTCAAGCCATCCATTAATTTGTCGGATGCATCCATTCATCATTGTTCTCCTTGTTCCTAAGCTTATAAAGCTAAAGTACCCCCCAGGTGTCTCTTCATTGAAAAACGCCAATGTGAATCTCTTCCAATTTTGAAAAGCAAGGAATACTCACCCATGCTTTTCCTTACTACCGTTACTTTTTTCCCTTCACATTCAATTAAAAAAATACATGGTATTTATTTCATTGTTGATCCCTACCTTAATATCACTTTAACCTGTCCCCTCTTATTCAAATAAATTTCCTTTCCACCTCTTCCCCAATTTAAAAAAATAAAAATAAAAATTCTAAATTCCCAACATGTTACCTTTTCCTCTAAAGACTTGCTCCCTTTTGAATCCTATTAAATAATAATATAATAATATAATTTCCTAAATTCCTATCCAGTTACCTTTTCCTCCTAAACCCTATTGCCTTAAGCCTTGCCCCTTTTTGAATCACATTAAATAAAAAATGAGGGAAAATCAAAATCTAAAATATATAACAACAAAAATAAAAAATAAACTATTTTTAAATTAAAAGGATTGGGAGGTGGAGACTGCTCTTCTTATTACTCAATTGAGTGATCAAATTTGAGCTTATGCTCAATATTTTTTTTACTCTTAAGAAAACATTTTGATCTAAGGAGATCATGGTCAGACATTTGAACCTTATAAATCTAAACAAATAATATATATAATATATATTATATTATATAAAGAGAATCAAAAGAAAGGCATGCACGAGGAGAAGCAAGGTCAAAATATACATAACGTTCAAATCTAAGCTAGTTGTGGCATGTTCTCGGGGAAGCACAAATTGCTGTGTTTTTTGCAATTTCAATTGACCATCTACGTTGGCAATTGTCCGTCGGATTCCACTCATTTACATATGGAATTTTGTTGTGAAGGTGCATGGACATTCAGAAATTCCATGCCAACAAGGTAATTGGTACCCTGATTCATGTACTCTTTTTATGTCCCCGAAGGGGATCATATATAGATCAGTGAGTTCTTATTGATTTGGTCAACATTTTATATTTTTTTGCTGTGACTATAGTTTTGATATAGTTTAAAATATTTACTATAATAAATAATTTATTAAAAATGAATTTTTGCAAATCTTATTGGTGCAGCAAAGTGACGTAATTCTCATTTTTTGGTTCCCAGGACGGGGCGGCAGGATGATGTAAGGTGTACGGAGTGCACAGTCAAGTAGGCTCGAAGCAGGACCATCTTTATTTGATGCGCAGTCTTTATTTTATGACACCACGTTAAGGTAGTCTTTATTTTATGCCGCCACATTACGGTAGAAAGTGAGAGTTCTCCGGGGTGACCCACCGTCGCCGTAATCCGGCGGCGGGGTTTCGATTGTCGGGCACTCATTTCTCTCTCCTCCTTAAAGCCCCGGAAGAAACTTCTCAGTCGACAAGATTCTCGTATATCACGACATTTAATTGTCTGCCGGAAAACCGCTTGCATTGTAAGAGTCTATGTGTGCTGCAGCCTTGTTTTATCCAGTGGCCTGGAAACTTCTTTAGGTAGAACGAAAATCGGTCGTGTGCATGGAGGGTTATGTTTTTGAAGATGCGTTATTATATCGATTTATTATTCTTGACGAAAGCGGTTTTCGGTATTCATTGTAACGGGCATAAGGCAAGGCTAAGGAACTCCCATGGTGTTTTAGGTTCGTTTGATATGCATGCCGAGCCGCCATTTTTGTGTTCCCCTTCTGGGTATTAGGGTTGTTTTTGCTAAGTTGTATTGTAGCAGCTGAGTGTATCATGTAAAGAAATGGTGGGAGAACCTTCTGTTTAGTAGCTGTTGTAATCACAAATAGGAAAGATCCACAGAAGCAGTGGAGAAAAAGAAGTTCAAGAAGAGGAAGCAAGCTTTGTAAGTTACAGCATTTTGAATACGAATGTAGATTTCTCTTTGGTTTTTTCCTGTGTGTTTGACAGTCTAGGTACTGTAGAGTATCTTTTATTTAATTTATTTTTGTCTCACTCTGTTGGGCAAGGTAAGGTCAGTCATGTTGCGTCATATTCTTGGGGCTAGTGGGGTGTCTGTGTTGTCTTTGAGATTGAGGAAATGGAATGAATTGCGGTTAAATTATGTCCTTTTCGTGTCTGCGTTCTAATGCCTATGAGGGTTTTGCATTGAAATTGCGTGTTGGGCTTTCATGTTGGGGAGGTTTTTTAGGAAGCTTCGGGAATGTGTTATTTTGAGGGCCAGCTTTGTTCGTCGGTCCGACAATGTTGATTTTTGGGTTTTTAGTGGGGTTGTTTGAGGGATTTTCTGGGTTGTGATGGGAAAAAATGCCAAATGTTGCAGGTGGTATGCCTATCTATGCGCAGAATCCTTAGACGGCTTTGATTTTTTAATCAGTGCAGAATATCTGCAAGGAATTTGAATGTCGAATGCTGGAAAGAAAGTAATTGCTGGGAGGTGCAAGCATTGAACTTCATAGGCTGGCGTTTAGTACTGGGATTTTTGCCTCTGAATTCAGGCTTGATTTTGAAGCTTTTGTTCACGAGGTCCAATGCTCGAATCGTTGTTGTGCTGCTTCATCTTGAAAAAAGATTTGTTGTGGTTGTTGTTATGATGAATACAGCAGCAGCGCCTGGTCGTGCTTCTTCTACACATCTGAACCTATGTGCCCAAGAATTTACATCAGTCCTTATGCTATGTTCCATCCACCGCCACCACCACCACCAATATATTATTCTTACCGCATAGATGTACGACCTTATGTTTCACCAACGGCAAATGCGTGTTCAATTTCTGTTAAGTTCCTTGTAGAATGCTTCTGATATGGGGTATTCCTTATCCTGCTGCTTCAATTCCACAGCTGCTCTGGGATAATAGGAAACAGTAGCACCAACAGCAAGTTCCTATTGGTTTTCAAGGGGATTCTAGCAGCCATTGCCTTCCATTGTTGCCCTTAAATAGGTCTTATAGCTATAATGATAACAAAAACACGAACAACACTGGCATTGTTGCTCGCAGTGGGAGCAATGTCACGGGTTCGAGTCACGGGGCTGTTTATCCATTTGGTCGGGAGCATGCATCTCGAGCATTGCTTTTAAGTTCTGTGCATGCTGATGAAAATAGATGTATGTTGTATGTCCCTAATTTAAGTTAATATTATCCATGTATTTAATGCAAACGAGTTTGGCACTAATGACATCTCATTTTTCTTGTCAAGAAGTCCATTCATAAACCATTATATAATGCATGCAGGCTTCAGTAGATATCTCTGATATATAAACTATTTTGGATTGTTCATGATGTAATGCAAATGATTTTGGCAATAATGACATTTCGTTTTCCTTGTCAAAAAGTCCATTCATAAACCATTACATAATGCTTGCAGGATTCAGTAGATATGTCTGATATATAAACTATTTTGGATTGTTCATGATTTTGAAATACTTTTGATCTCAGAATACCTGCAATTGGGCTCATATTTTGATTTAAATAACCGTTGCAAGCAATTTCATAAGAATCTTTCTGCTCAGGTAAAGACTTGTTCCAAAGTTTAACATAAATGTCACTTGAGCTTTTCCTGGATTCTATAAAACACAAAAATCAAAATTGTAAACAAATATCTAAAATGGTTCATGCCTTAGATTGATGGGAAATGTACAAGTTCCTTGATGGTGAAAATAAGCCAAGTTGAACTGGTAAATTACTAAAATACCCATTTCTTTCCAAGTTACCTTTATAAAGACCAAGGTAGTCCATTCTGTTTCAGCAAGTTCCCAGTGTATAAAATGCAAGTACATATGTATAAAGTTTAATCACCTTCATCTTGTGAACAAGGTGGCAAGTAGATTTGGCAGTTTGGTGATTGAGTTGTTGGCACAAAACATGGCTCCCTTTTAACATGCCCTAAGAATCTATTGTAGTTGTCATGCAAAACTATAATGTTTGAGTTGTAGATGATAATATGGCACATTTGATGGTTAAGAGAGTGCATGTTCTTTATTTAAAAATAGGTTAGGGCTTAGCCGTTCTCCGCTCTATGTGATGGATGAGGGTCTGGTTTCAAACCACTGCCTAGGTAATTTGTTAATGTTGTTTCTAATAAGGCTTCCTCGTCTCCATATGTTGTTTTTGAAGAAGTCTCCCTCGTCTTCATTGTATGGTTTGTATGGTTAGAAGGATAGCCTGAGACTGAGTTAGCTAGAAGAATTTAGATCTACTTTCTACTCATCATATCTCTGCATGAGCTCTAAGAGAGGAGCTGTTCAACTTCCATCATCTCCAGGTAATGTATTATCACTAGATACAGTGTGTCTTTCTATAATTAATCCTTTGTTTTTGCTCGTTCACTTCTTTTACTGAAATAATCTAGTGATTTCGTAAGTACTGTATCGTAACTTCTGTAGTTTTCCCATCGAGGTAGTGTGAGATGACAGTCCCCTCAGAGTTCTTCCTGTTTAGAGTAGCCTTCGATTCCACTATCCATGCATTAGTAATTTATGTTCATCAAAAGAACTTGTGTTTTCATATATACTTTTGTTGGGCTGCAAACCAGTCATTATGGAGAAGGAGAGGAGCAGGATTCAGGCTACATTGGTCATCATATTGCTTAAGCCAGCCTTGCTCTCCACCATCCCACCTTCCTTCTCGTCAGAAATTCCACGGCTTCTTCTAATTATCATAAAGATTAGCTTCTGGAATCCTTCAAGGCCTTAGGTGTTAATATCGTCCAAGTAAGTAAATACCCCATATGGTTTTAAATTATTTAGTTGTGGTACAGAAGCAGGCATTTTCCAATGGATTAAAGCCAGTTGGCCTGCTTTGTAATTCCGTACAAAGGAGACTCATGAAGTTTTATCAATATTGTTAGTTAGAATCTACCGAGTTGTAGAACCAGAAAATAGTTGTTAAAATACAGTATGACAGAGAGTGAACTATTAATATGGTCACTAAAGAAATAAAAAAGAGGCGATTAAACAAGTTGTAGTTATCTCCGCAATTGGTGGAGACGTATCACAAATGTGTGTAGTGGATAGTTGTATGGAGTCAGTTTTGTTGCAGCACAATACTATCAAGAGTATCTAAAATTGGAGCTGAAGGTGTGGAAGCTTGTTAGTTTTTCCCAGATGTGAAATCTAGACCAGTATGCCCGACTTTACTGCAAGAGCCTTGGAGCCACATGTTTTGAATGTGACCACAACTTATGTGAAAATAGATCAAATCCATAGATATCTGAGGAGTACATTCGGTTGAGCTAAAACTTGATCCTAGAGGATAAGTGCATATGCATACATATGAAAAAATGCTGCAAATTGGAGACGATTTATAAGAATGGTAGAATACTTGTTTGTGAAAGTTGCATGATTCCGTTTCGCATTCAAATTATTTTATAGGTTTTTAAAATTTAATTTCTTTAAATTTTTTCACTTACATTTTAATAAATAGTGCTTTCAATCTCATATATTTTGTCATTTCACTAAATCTTAATTGACATTTGGCTTCGATATGTATCTCATCCTCCACTTTATCAAAATTCACTTTTTTTTTAATAACAACAATCATTACAAGTCACATATATACTTCCATAAATTCTTTATATATATATATAAAATTGTGTGACATATATATTTTAATCCAAACATAAGAGTAACATAATCACACTGGTATATTTCTTATCAATTATTCTTATTATTATTAAGTCATCAAGCCACATCAAAACACAAGAGTTAGTGACCAGAACTATGAATTAGCATGGGAAAGTGTGGGTTGAGGTAGTTGTTACCAATATGGAATCGGAGACAAGTGGTTTATTCCCAAGGTAAATGTATGGTTTTAACTTAAAGCAAAATTCAACTTTGCAATATCTATATTTTGTTGTTAAGAAGATTTCCAATCTATTTTGGAAAGATGCTTGTACATATAAGGTGCAATTACAAATTGATATGTTCATAATTATATATTAAGAAATCATGCATGGATTTTATAGTCTTATTCAAGGTAAAACATATATACATTAGCTATATTTTGTATCTTTAATATTTGAAGTTTGTACATAAACTTTATTGTAAATAATGTTTTCATTCTTCACTTGTCCTACTACTTTGCTAGAGGCTTCAATGTTGTATTATTTTACTAGTCGGATACCTAATGGTGGTTTCCATTTGTGCCTCTACCTTCCTAACACAACTTGTACCCTAGTCAAGTCATTAGTATAACACATTTTATATATATGCTTTGGAACAAAAACCAAAGAGAAAAATTTATTGGGTTCACATTTGGTTCCCCAATATGTCAATCTAAACGTCAACATTGAATACATACATATACATCAAATTTTTCATATCCTTTAAATTAAATGGTTCCTAATGATTTCCACCAATATAAAGTGCGATGTACCAAATGAAAATGGGCATTTTTATGATGAGGAAGGTCTTCATAACATCTTGTTAATGCTCTCTTTTCACTTCATCACAACTTCTTTACTTTGAGTTTTTTTTCCTTTTTGCATCCCTTTGCAAAAGGACGACTAAAGATGAAAAAGGAAGTAATGTGGATTTGATTCAAAAATTCAAAAACACAAATGTTTTTATGTATAAATACAGATTGGTAACTAATTGAGGTGTTTAACAAGATACATGCCTTTTATTTTTACTTCATCAAATTTACTTTACTTCCTTTTTCCTTCAACTTTCTATTGCACTTTTTGGGGCAACTGCTAGTTATAATATACTATAGGTTACGTCGAGCCAACCCTTGTCCATAGATATAAATTCCTTTTATATTTATATACAATTTTCCTTCGATATAAGAGAGGATATATCATCTTGAAACTAACTCAATTCTGCTGGCCTCAAGTTTTATATGTATTCTATCTATAAATAAGATACAAAAGTTTAATCGGTAAATTAGTGTTAGAAAATCCATTTCGATCGGTACGTAGTGGTTCAATCTATCCATACTATTGATTAACTACAATTTATTTAAGATTAATATTTTACAATGCTATATTGGGAAACTTGGGAATCGTATGAACACGAAGGAGGCAATCTCTTGTATTGAGGATGCCATGGCATGCTTCGTGGAAGCAAGCACATAGGCCATCAAATTAGGAGCCTCTAAATCCACCATTATTGAGATGGAGCCCTCTCTTTTAACTAGGAACCTGTAACCATCTTAGGCATCTGATGTAAAATCGAGGATGATAATAAAGTTTTGATTTTCAATAGATGACATTATACAAGGTTGGAATTTTGTTTAAATCGTCCTTGCACTTCAATGTTATAGCCATAGTTTGGATTGAAAATATTATCATGTTAAACTCACTTGCATTGTATCATAATGAAGGAGAACTTAGTTAAGTGTGCCCTCATCCTCCTGAAATGACTAGTATGATGAAATCCTCATTTTAGATCACAAGTTCGCACCAATTTCTGGAGGGCACTCACTGCATGGACTATCTTTACAAATGAATTTTATTAACAAATTTTGTTAGATTTAATTCCGACTATAAACTCCCTCATCCAAACTATAAACTCTCTCATCCAACTGGCTTTGTTATAGCACATTCCTCATGGTATGGAAGGTTCATATTTATGATGAAGTGGATGAGAGAGGACAATTTGTCAAGTGATGTAAATATTATTGGCCCCTCTTAATATAGGTTTCTCTTCCAAATTAAGGTAAAATGCAATCAATTAGGCTTGACGATATAATGTTGGGCACATTGTCCTGTATTACTTATATGGTTACTATTTAAAGTTAGTATTTGATCGTGTATGTGATTTATCTACTAGTTTCAGCTGAAAGGGTGCTTGAATGATATATATTCATTCCCTTGTGTTTACCAATATATGTTTCCTACTGAGTTCAATAGATGATTTTCACTGCAACATTTTTTTTCCATTCCTTGTACTTGTTTTCACTACAAGTAAACGATGCGCAGACTTTATCCATATTACTAGTCTTAAACTGTAGTGGTGCACTTAATACAGACTTGATCCATATATTACTAGTCTTAAACTGTAGTGGTGCACTTAATAGAGTAGCCTCCTTTTCCAGATTTTAAAATCACTACATGGATTTTTTACATTGGGAAGAGATGGATGATGATGACCTTGTAATCTTCACATTAGTGAATTTCTCTATAAAAGGTGTTGAGAATTATTGAGAATGCTTGGGAAAATACTTCTCAAAAAAATGTTTATTGGTTGAGAATTGAATTTTATTTATTCAAGTCCATTTCATGCAACAAAAAAAGCTAATTTGCAAAACATAGTTAAATTCAGTTTTTGCAAAATAAAAACCTTGTTAAAAGAGCATACATATGGAATAATCCATTGTTTCTAGATAAAAGATATATGATGAGTGATAATGACAAGTTACTTAGTTTTTTTTTTTTGGCTTATAAAAACTACCATATCAAAACAATAAATTACTAAACGCATACCCATATCCAGGACCCTATTAAACCACACCTATAATGCATTCAACTTTGCAACGGACTACTCGGAGAGCTGATAAATTTCTCTTAATGTGACAAATACAATCAAATATTATGATTATTGCACGACTTTTAACTTGCCTTTATTGCCTTTTTGATTATTGCACAACTTTCAACTTATACACATCTTAGCTTCAATTTTAATGGACAAACTAATAAGATATCTTTCATCTGTTTGCATTGATTTTCATTTTCTTGGATGAATTGAATTTTGAATATTGGAAAGGGTATATATTTATGGTTAAGTGTATATTTATAGTAAAATTGAAATGATCTCTCTTACAGGTTTATGAGCCTTGAAATTTCGAGCAACTCAATGAAGTCACTTTTTTTCTCCCAAGGGATTTTTCTCAATTGCACCCATAACAAAGAGATCTACAGAAAGCACTAATTCAGTTCAGAAAATATTAATATAATAATATTCTAACACTAAAAAATAATATTCTAAGTTAAATCTACCTTTATGTTTGCATTGTCAAAATTTAAGATAAAAAGACAATTTAAAATTTATAAAATTATTGAAAGTTTTTTTTATTGTAAAAAGTTTATTTTATTAAGTTTTTAAACAAAAAATCTAATTGTCAAAGTCAATGAACTATATATATACCAGGGATAAGCACTAATAAGCACTAATAGCATAAAAGATGCATATGCCTCTGCATCAATATGCTACACAATGAGGGCATTGGCCATGCCTTTGAATTTTTTCAATCTAAGTATATGGAAAGACGAAATAGATGAACCTGTCCATCGTAAGGAGCATATCCACAAATATTTTTTCATTAGGGTGCTCGCATAAACAAAAAAGTAGTTACTAGAAGCAACATTATAATCTTTATGTGCATTAATAGATAATTTGCGATACTAAAGAATCATTATTCCAATAATGTTATTTCTGCCAATAGTGTTGTTTGTTCAATGCTTTTAGCCCAAGTGGAAATGTCGGGGACATTGCCACCTCGTAGCTCTTGTTTTTAAGTATATAGCAGCATTTTAGAGTATCAACAATCTAAATGTTAATCTCGTACACGTATGCGTTGATTTTGATTGAATTACATGTGTTTTTTTAATGGGGTGTGTTTGTTGTATAACCTATATGGGACTATCTGTATTATCTCCAAGAGTAGAGGGTAGAATGGTGGAATGCATGCTTATGCCATGGAACTTAATAGAAACATTATAAGTTGGATGTGGTACTACAAAGAGAAATGGAACATCATCGGGAAACATATGCCATGCCACCCATAGATTATTGTTTATAATTTTTACATTGGTTCCCCAAGTAGAAATCATGTGCAATAGGAAACGTCTAGCTCTTTCTGGAATGGATATTATAGCCAAACTCCCAAGATGATAGTGGGTAATGGCTCGGGGATGTGTAGTAGATTCCAATAGAGGGATAGTGGTTATATGGCCCAAAGTTGGGGTAATAGCAAGAGAATGAGAATAACCATGGTTGGTTTGATCTCAAGATGTCATGTAAAATCCCAACTGGGAAATTATTACACAAAATACTGCGAATCCTTGCCAGCTTAGTACAAATGGAATGCCTTCTCTACAGTTAGTGGGAAGTTAATGAAAAACTAATCCAATTATTTGACAATAGAAAATCAAAAGATTGTAGGAATGGCTTTTATGAAAAATTCAACACATATTCACGACTCCCCTTAACACATATTCATGACTCCCCTTAAAACACCAATGCCTCCCCTTAACATGAAAATCATAATTTATAGATTTTATCCCCCACATACAATTACAACTCAAGAATTTTACAAAGAAGTAATACAAGATGACTACAAAATTTGGGGGCTGCATATGGGTCTACCATCTTCCATTGAGGTACCTGGGTAACCGAGTGATATGCTTGCTTGTTCACTAGGATGGTAACTTGGTTGCATGTTGTATCTTTAGCTCTTCATATCTAGATCTGAGTCTCTTAATTGAAATTGGTGCTTTATCAGATTGTGTCTCCCTCATTTTGAAGGTATAATCCCACCAAACCCTTGCAAATAATAATCAGTTGTATTTACCATGAGAATGAATTAAAATAATCATTACAGATTCTCCACCTTTTGCTTGGAGACTTTTTTTGTAGCTGGAGCAAGTGTCTTTTGTTGGTTTCATCACCACTCTCTTCCTTCTTTGTTCGACAAACTATGGGGTAAACTAGGATGCATTTAACAAGTTTGCAGGAACATTTTTCTTTGTTTAGTTATCATATCTGGGGATGATGATGGAGAGATAAATTGAATGGATTTGTTATTAATGTTGTAGTTAAACCAAAGTCACCAGACTTGGAATTGGAAAAAATGTGGTGGGGAGGAAGAGTGAAGACTTTGAATCAGATTGAGAATAAATTGGAAAAATCTCAGTGAGTACAAAAAAAAAGCATGTATAGAGATAGGCCATAGAAAAGAAAGCCCACTGGATTGAATTTGGCCTATGGTTTGCTTATCTTTTCACTTTTTTGGTAATGGAAGTTGGCTTCGTTGGGTAGGTGATCTAGAGTCAAAGGGGTTTCATAATTTTATCTCTTTCTTGAATAAAGGTGCTTGGGCATCTCCAAACATGACCTTTGATGTTTTTTATAAATATGATAATCTTGATGATTCTTCTAATGCTTTAGACCAGTATTTTGTTTCTTCCTCGACTTGCACTTCCAGTTTGTGCTCTTTTTTATGTGATTCCATTGGATGGGTGCTTTGTTTGTTTGTTTATGTTTGTCAACTGTCTTGAATTTGCAATAGACCTTTCATAAGGATAAATGCAGGTTACAATAATTTTGTGATACATCTTCCTCCTACCTTGCAAGGAATTCTAGTATCAGCTCTATTGTGTGTTATTGGATTCTTATTAGCCAATGTTAGGTACTGCATATATCTTTTTTGCTTTTTATGTTGTTAGTATTATGTCCATGGAGTTGATTTCATAGATATCGACTTTGAAAATAAAACTAGCGAATGATTGCACACAGAAAGCTAGAACCTATGATACAATTACTATAATGCCATTTGTGTATTTGTATTCATGTGAATATTTATAGTTCCTAAGAATAGATCCACATGTTGCTCTGTTGTATGCCCTAAGTTTACAATTATGGTCCTTTTACTTACTTGGTTGGACTTAGTATTGTGGTTTTTATTGGACTTTTGAGTATACAAGAAAGATGTTTGAGAGAGAGAGAGTTAGAATTGGACTCACATAATCACCAAGTCAATTAATACCATGGGGTTGATCCAATTTTATTTCATTCGCTTAGGAAGTTTCTCATTTAGTCTTCAACAATGCAACGTTGCTTCAGTTCTAAGACTTTTTGTAGGTTCTCAATATTTTGCATCACGCCCTCTCTTTGAATGTCCTAGACAACCTCCTATTGTGAGACTAATTCCATCACCCTCTTTTTGTTGCGAAGATAGAATACAATTAAACTCTCCTAGCCAATCAAATTGAATGGGAATCCTTACGAAGTTACCTGTATCGGGAGTTTAAGTTTGTAAGTTGTTGATCAAGATTCAAAACAAGTCATAATTGGTAAATTCAATATCATCCTCCTCATTAGAATCATCATCTAGATTTGTGACCCATGACTTTAGTACAGTTCTCCATTCTTGTTTCAAAATCATAACAAATCACCCCTTCTTGGAATCACGGGGGATTCACTAGAAGGCAATATAATATCACGTTCATTCATATTGTGGTATTAAATATTCATGAAAACCTAAAAATTGTATTGCTTATATATTAAGGGGGAAAGGGTTTTTTTATTTAATGTAACAATACAAAAATACTATGGGGTCTTTTTTATATGGGCGGGCTGACAAATATACGCCAAATGGAGATGGCGGGATCACGAACGGATGAGAAATTGGGTTGAGGCAAGGCTCCGGCTTACCAGTACGCAGGGAAATCGCGTCTTGAGGCATGCTTGAGGCCAGTGGTTTCATGGTGAAGTGGGTTTCCAGTCGATCATAGTCGAGAGACAGTGGTCATTGATAGCCAATTGTTGCCAATAACACTCAACCAGTTGTTATCAATAGCCTTGGGAGGCTCTAAGCCTCCAAGGCCTGTTATAGGCCCTCGATAGGCCTTGGGGGCTTGAATACCCAACCACTCATGCCTATTACAGGCCTTGGGAGGTTTAGTCCGACTCCTAGAGCTTGTTACAGGCCTTGGGAGGTTTAGTCCGACTCCTAGAGCTTGTTACAGGCCTTAGGGGCTTGGATACCTAGCCCACAATAGGCTTAGTCAGCGATTGGGGAACTACAACATGCAATCTAAATGTTGTACTATGTGCATTGGCTCTAGTGACATACAAGAAGTGATCTCCTATCTCTTCATTAGACCATTAGATGTTGCAAATCATAATGATATGTGGTTGAGTAAATTGTGGGTGAAGTAATGTGCATCCACAATATACATCGAAAGAAGCAAGGTGCATTGTAGAATGCATGTGGGGTCATAAGAGGGGTATCATATCAATATACTAGGTAGAAATATAAAGGGGTATAAAAAATGTTAATGAAAAAATTGATACATACAATATATAGTGAAAATAGGGGTTTTTTTAAATTGGGAAGGCATATTGGGAGGGGGTTAAAAAAAACGATTTTGGAAGGTATTTTCCAATATTTAGTGAAATTAGGGGTATTGTTTCATATGCCATGAACGAATGTGCTATGATAGCGGTTTATTGAGTGAAGCCCCTGTGCTTGGACTGCTTCGCACTTGAAGCATTATGTGGAGATAAAATTGAAATGATCAGTAAAGTACTAAACTATACTTATACATTGATCTAACCAAGCTCTTTTATTCCTTGAAAATATTTTGTTAAGTGAATTTTTTGAAAATATTTTTTATTGTACCAAGCTCTTTATACTGATACATTAATGATTTTGAATAGGTCTCTTAGAGTTTGCAAATTACTGTGTGTTGGAATTTTCTTCCTCTTTATGTTGAGATTTTCCTATCAGTTTTCCTTTTTCCACTTTCAAATCCAATCTAAATCTTTCATGTATACAGTGCTTATGATTTCCAATCATTATGAAGCTAACTTTATAATCATGTTCTCTAGGTACAAGCTCATCTATTTAATGGATTCCAAGCCAATACCAGATTTCAGGTACCTTTTTAATTAACTAAAAGGGATTCAATAATATATATATATATATATTGTCACGGTTTTATGATGATAACTATTATTCTTGTGTAAAAATAATTATTTTGCTTCTTTTCATATAGTTGTTGATTGCATTTGGCATGTTAGTTTTTCATACAATCATATAATTCTAATTCAATTGCATAATATCAATAGGATCATTAGAAGAAAGACAAAGCACCGAAACAAAGAACACAAGAATTTATGTTGGGAAACCCAATAGGGAGAAAACCCAACAACCTTCATATAGACATGAACAATTATGAGAATAGAGTACAATGATGAGAGAGAAAAGTGGAATAACTTTCCAAGTAGAAACCCCAAAATATATTCTCCTAGTTGTAGATGGAATCTCTCTCCAAGTCACGTGTGAACTTGCTTGGTTGAGTGAGTGTGTCAAATGAGGAACATAACCACTTTATTTATACACTTGCCAAACTGGCCTTTTCCCTAACTGGGCCGTCTTGTCTAACTTGACTGGGCTGACTTGACCTGGGGACAAATATATAATGTTTATTTAATTCTTTTCTTTGGGTAATTTATCCCCGAGGTTTACATTGAATATTTCAAGGGTTTACATAATTAATGACATCAAGATCATCTCTTGTAGGAGGTACAAATAATTACAATAAAATATTTTAAGAATAATTTTTGAAGTTGCACAAATTCTAACACTCCCTCTCAACAAGGAAGGTATTATTCGGTCATCATTAGCATCATGATCATATGGGTTTCATCTATACATTTATACTGTCTCGATCATCTTTATACACACTGAAGGTTGTCAACACATTCTCAGTCCTTCGATAAGTTTCATCATGCATCAACTCTACCAGTCCTTCAGTGAGTCCAAGAGTAGTCTCTCCATCCTACTTGGATGTCCGAGACATAAGCTTTACCATTTGATTTACCATCTGCTAATTGTCCGTCTCATCTACCGATGGGATCCTCCCATACCTGGCTGAGAACCTGGACGAGCAGAGGTGCACGACCATCTACTACCTGTTCATCTCATATGCCGATGGGATCACTCCCATACCTGGATGAGAACCCGAACGAGTAGAGGTACTTGTGCAAGCATCACATGACTGTCTACTACTAGTTCATCTCATCTACTGATGGGATTGTTGGTCACCCTATATGTCAATTAATTAAAGCTAACACAAAGGATGGTCAATATAATTTGTCAAACCCAGGGAGGTATTTTATTTCAATGGCAATAAGCATAATCTGTGCATAAACATGTCAAGCAGTTGATTAACTAATGAAGATAGTAATCCTACCAGTCTATTCAGCCAAACTCATCCCATAGAAGAACTAATCTAATTCACACACCTAGGAATTCAATTGCAGCTACCTTCCTACAGAGATCAACCTAGCAGTTATAAATTTAAGAATAGAAATAAACTAGATTACTTTTGCAAGAAGTTAAATCCTATAATTATCAAACTACAATATTCAGTCTTTACCAAAATGATCCATCTAGTAGCTACTGTTACTCAATCACACTCTGCCTATTCTAATAAACCAATTGAAGATACAACAACAACCAAAATCTAAACATAAGCTTGAACTCTAATTGATAATTACTGGAAATCCTGGAAAGCATAAACAACTGGAAGATATTGGAATTGAGCTTGCCTATTACAGCTGATTCGAGCACACATGCATTAAACTGAATTAACCTACACAGTCGACTGTCACACCACTCTGTTACAGCTATTCAAGATGCAATCATACTACCAAAAGGAAAGCTAACCTATGTTGCAGATAATAGTAACATCTACAATAATTCCCCACCACACATAGCAAGAAAGCTAAATTAACCTACCTACTTAAACCGACTATCTCTGTGAGAAGGCGGGCCCTGGCCTTCTAACAGAGACGCTGAGAATCACAACAAATTAAGAGACATAAATGAAGAACTCTGCTCTTATATTAATGATGAAATTGATAGTCTCAGTGCTCTGTTACAGCTTATGCAAAATAGCAATTGTCCAACCCCAGGCTATGAGAGCCTTCGCATATTTATACATTGAAAGTACAGATCACGATCCACTAAACTCGTGTAGCAATGAAGATTTATGATCTTCATGTTGCGGAGTTACAGCTAACTATTACAGCCGTATTAAACAAGTTTGTTACTCATGAAGGAGGTGTTACTCCAGTAATCAATGGATCAACGGATTTGGCAAGCTGGAATGCGATCTGTCTGTTGCAGCTAGGTTATGTTTCAGTGGAGGCCTGTTACAGATTCTCGTGGATGAATACGCTATCCCTTGGAGTTATGAGGAATCGGTCTTTGATGAGTAGCAGTTGGCACCATTTGGCTGATACACCTACGCTCTAGATCTTGACTAAATGAAGTCACAGAGATTAGCATCAATCAAAGACTAGGATCCAGAATCTTGACAATCTTAGGCATAAAATAAATAAAGCAATAACGAATTATACCTGTCAATATCATTGGTTGTTCTGGAGAAAAGGCATAGGTATAGCTTATGAAAATAGGATGTAATCAGGGCAAAATGATGTAATAAAGATGGCCAAAAAGGGGCATTTCTTGAACCCAACATCTCCCCCCAACTATCCGATTGCATGTCCTCATGCAACTACCTCCCTTAGTCCGAATCTGAGTCTGAGTTGAATCTGTGAAGATTTGTAAGATTGTAAGCAAGTTCTGGTGTCTCCCCTTGAGGCACAAACCCATAAAAGGTTGTCCATTTCTCCTAACACAACTTTTCTTCTTCTTCAGTCAAAGCATAGCTGTTTCTGTAAAGACTCACAGGTAGCCAAATGAGAGGGAATCTGAACCTCAATCCAATCCACCAAGACCCACATTTTTCCATGTGTTAACGCGACGCTAGTAGACATGGGTCCCACTCACTGTCGACACATACCACAGTCTTCCTGAGCATCGGCCCGGACAGGGTTTATCCCGCCCAGCAACACCTGCAGAGCAAATGAGGTCTCACCCGAGGCGTCCAGGAAGAGCAGATGAAACCATGTTTCCACCGAATGAAGGAGGATGGTTGCGGCTATGATACTTAAACTTATTGTAACACAGCGACAGAGATCTTTAAGCATTAAACATAGTAGTAAAGCAATATTCAACCCAAACATTCATCATTGCAACAACAGTAAATGTAAAGCAAGTATCACATCAAAGAATCATGACATTATTCGTATAGTGCAATATCACATTATCATAACTAAACAAATTGAACACAGGGATTGCACCAAAATAGCTTCATCATATTATCATTGTCAACCCAGATACAATGCCTTTGCAACAACTAGATCTCTGCAATGACTCTTGACATCAAAACATGCCCGAAAATCATACAACATCAAAGCTTCACATTATTCTCCCATGAATTATACCCAAATTATGTTCTATCTTCTATATCCTCAACACTTACAATTCTTATCTATATATAGGCTTCCACCTTACAACTCTTGTCCACTTACTACCGACTTCCTAACTGACACTATGGACAAATGACCCAATATCTAACTGACTTATCCAAAAATGACCAAAAACCCACATTCTGCAGTATAGCTGACTCAACATTACATAATATGTGGTCCAAATGACCCAAAACCCGCATTCCGCGGTACAATTGACCCAAAATGCATAACTAATATTCCGCTCATTTCCATTCGCGTCATCTTCTCGCCATTCGCGCCATCTTTTGCCTTGTCGCAGCATCGAAGATGCTACGATAGCACTCTACCAAACCGCCTGCCAATAGGCCCCCAACACAATCTTGTGGCTCGCCCTCGAGCCATGTCAACAAGATACAGTGTACTCTGTCATTTTGGCTTTGAAGTCCTCATACGGTTGTTCACCTGTCCACACTACCTCCTTGGCTTCCGTAGCCGCTGACTGACTGTCGACCACGTCTTCTGCAAAGGGGTGATCTGTAAGCTTTGTCATGACCTGCTGTCGACACTTCTGCACTGCCTGCAGGGCTTCACTAGCTTGCATCATGAATTTGCTGCCGACGTCCTGGAACTCCTCTAACTGTGCTGCACGCATCTTCTGTCGTTCGTCTGCCTTGGCGACTCGATGTTGCAAGTCTTTCATCTCTTGAGACTTAGCAACTTGCTCCAGTGGTGGCATTGTTTGCATTGCAGATTTTAATGTGGCCAACTTTCCCTCCACTTCTTGCCGGTACTTAGTCAGCTGCTCAATCTGCTCGTCCTGAACAATGCGGCCCCATAATTGTACCGTTTTAGCCGTGAGCTTGGTTTCCTGCGTTTCCAGCTCCTCCATCTGAGTGGCAACTTCCTCAATTTCCCTTCTTCATTCATCCACTTCAGCCTGAGGCGTACCCAGTTTCATCTGGGCCTTCAACTCGTGATTCTCCTATCGCAACTGAATAATGGTAGCCCCCAGTTGCTGCACTCAGTGGAGCACATCTACCTCTTTAGTGGGCTCTGGTACATATTGGTAAGCTTCTGTGATCGCTCGGTCAACCCATACACTGTCATCCTACATACGAGCCTTCTCCGCAATAAGGAAATCATGTTCCTTTTTCAGTCCTTCGATTTCGCGGGCCTTCTCAGCCTGTTCTTCCTTGATGTGTGCTTCGAGGTCATCCACGACCTGCCGTGTGGAAGCAGCCTTGGTAGTCAATTCTTCGATAGTGTGCTGCGCATCGGGCTCGCTTGCCTGCAGTCGGACACACATACCGCTGATCTGCCGCAGTCGGTTTGTCGTTTCCTGGCTGGTAGTAGCCTGCAGAGTGGTCAATCCTTCCGTGGGAAAAGAATTCACATTAATGGTCACCATTTTCAGCTACTGTAGCAATGTGGTTACTGCCGCATCATCAGTCACAATCACAGTCGGGGGAATCCCCACATTCCTGACCCACAGCTCAGTGCTGATTGTGTCAAAGGTTGATGCTGTTGCTTTCTCTGGTGCCTTGCCGGAAACCATGTCATACAAATATTCTAACCGAGCAGTGATCGCATGGAATCCTTCATCTGCTTTCCTTGCCATCTTGTCCATTGCCACAGAGGATGCAATATTAATCGTTGTGACCAAGCAGCCCAACTGTGCCTTGGCAGGAAAAGACAATCTGCTGATCGTTGCATGCTCCTAATACCTTTTCGAGCGGTTCTCTTCAAGCTCCCAGTCACTTTCATCTGACAATGTTTTGGTCGATTGGTGCCCAGATTCATGGTGACTCTGCTCGTCCTGTGCCGATACTTTATCATCTAGGCCCAAAGTTGGGCCACTGGCTTCTATCTCCGCTAAACTCATGGGTTGTGGCCATGCCTCCAGCCACTCATTCATAGTAGCCTCCAAATCTTCGGACGTCACCTTATACGAGGTCTGCAACCATTGCCGATCAAGATCATGGAGGGCTTGGATATGTATGGTATGCGACTGAATTGCAAATGCCATGATAGGTTTGAACCGTGCTACAGTTTCTTCAAATATTCGCGGGACCTGTGTTGCCACAGCACAAAGCATCTTCCAATACAGCCAAAACTGCAATTGGAAATCCCAGAGTCTCTCTGGCTCCTGTACATACCATAGATTTTGATATCGCGCACCCCGTCATTCTGCTACAGCCGGACAGTCCATGCCCTGGTACGTGCCGGGCTCTTTCCATGCGACGAAGGAAATCAACAGCAACAACCAACTATATGTGAAGGCACCCTTTCCCGATTGGACCGCCACAGCATCCTCCATCAATTGATTCAAGAGATACAGGGACCAGTTCATTTGGACCCCTTCCGCACATTGCTCTACGCATGCAACAATCCCAGAGTTGCATTGGTTAGATCGACCACCCCTAACCACCTTACAGGATAGGAACTTAATGCCCATGAGTACCGCCTGATCATTGCAGCTACTGGTGCGATACCCACGCCCATCCGTTTCTAGGCCATATTTTTGTGCCAACTGCAGTGCCTGCTTCTTGTCTTTTTCCTTTCCTTGGGTGAACTACGATGGATCAACTCCATTCTTAGGTAGGCCGGTAATATATGAAATTAAGTCAACGGTGAACAGGACTTCTTTGTCCAGCCACAATGACCCACCATGGAAGCATGCAAGGAGCTGCTTCACGCACGCATTCACTTCCGCCAGCCGCCCAAAATGTGGCATGTTAATAAGCCCTAACAAGCCGGCCTGCTTCAATCCTCGTGCCCAATCGTGTGCAGTCGGTGTTGGGGAAAGGCGTGTCTCCGACACATATGAGGCAGATGCAATGTCAAGATAGGTCACCATATCATGGTCGTCATAGCGCAGGTGCATCAACGTCAGCCTAATATCCACAGAGCACTCCATTCCAACCGGGAGCGCTGGCATCTTCACACCATACTTCTATTTTGGGTTTATCTTGCGCGGGGTGGCATCTGGCCGAACGAGAGGGATATACCCAAGGATGTCACTGACTAACAGTCCCGTCCATGGGGCAGACTCACGAATGGGGCGACCGTACTGCCCCACTTGTGCCTGAGCTTCGCCTGTCGTCACGGCGGAGGACCGAAGCACCCTCTTACTCTGTAGGGACTCAGAGTGTTGACCTCCCCGTCGCTTCTTAACGACAACTGATGCTCCCACTGGCATATTGGAAACTTTAGCTCCAAGATCAACAACTCCAGATGACACAAATTCTTGCTCAACAACGACTAATAGAGACTCCACTTCACTGCTAATCTCAACTGTCTCCAGTTCGCCTAGCATACCTCACAACACCTCGTTATGTGCTTAGCAGCACCTTGCTCAATTCATGACTGCACTCTGCAACAACACTTTTCAACTGATTTCTCAGTGTCTTTCGACCAACTTCAATCCATTTTTATAGCATCCAGCCAAATCCACCGTAATCATCACAAAATCATGCATTAACTCAACCAAAATCCTGTATTAATGATGCAAATCCACCATCGATCCTGTCCGTCGATCGGCCGGATCCGCCATTAATGCCCATCATTCGAACGAGCGCTGTTAATTAGCTATCTTAACATTTGGCATTTATTGCTGATTTGACCCGATCGCAACGCTGCCATGTGTCTCCAATCGCTCCAAACTTGCGGCAAAAGCTTCCCTGCTTCCGCATTTCATCCATGGTGGTGCGACATCCTGCCACCAATCAATCTACTTCTCTTTTTTTTTCCAATGCGACTCAGGCATTGCGGTGCTCCAAGCCCGACTGATAGGGCTTCAAACTATGACCATTCACCAGTTTTGGGAGCAATGCCCCATCCAGCTGCTGTAGCTAAACTGCACCTCCTGAAGTAATACTACTGATGCGATACAGACCAAGCCAATGCATTTGCAACTTTCCTGGATGTTTTGTAAACTTGTTGTCGTACAACAGCACCAAGTCGCCCTGCTGAAACTGTTTGTTTTTTATGTGTCGATCATGCCATGCTTTCTGGCAATCCTTCTCAACCCCCTGGTGGAACCCAGTGATGAAACGATCTTCCTCCAACTGCACCAACTGCTCTAGATGTTCATCTATTGCCGCTGCATCATCCAGGCCTGTTGCAGTCGCGATGCGCAGACTTGGGACAATATACTCCATGGGCATAATTGCTTCTTGTCCATATACTAGCTTAAATGGTGTCTGCCCTGTCATCCATTTACATGTGGTGCAATAGGCCCACAATACTGCTAGGATTTTGAGATCCCAGTCATCGCGGTTCACGTTACACACCTTTGTCAACGCATGCTCCAATACCTTATTGAAAGCCTCCACCGTGCCATTCGCCTGCGGATGATAAGGTGTACTCTTCTTATGCTGTATCTGCAACTCCTCCATCAATGCACTGATGGTGCGATTAAGAAAGTGGCTGCCTTGATCGCTCAATAATATCTTGGGACAGCCGAAGCAAGTGACAATGTGGTCAAAGAGAAACCACGCGGCTGTGGCCACGGAGCAATCAATGATTGGTGCAGCTTTTGCCCATCGAATCAAATACTCTGTCGTGGTGATAATATAGTGTGCACCCATGCGCTTCCCTGGTGGATTGATTGGTCCTACAAAATCCACCGCCCATTTGTCGAACGACTGTAATGTCAACTGGGGATTCAATGGCATCTCATCGTGTCGGGATGGTTTTCCAGTTCGCTGACAGACATCACAGGACTACGCATAGTCTATAGCATCATTATGTAGTGTGGGCCACCATAGCTCAGCACGTAGCACTTTCCTAGCAGTCGCCCTACTGCCATAGTGTCCTCCGGCTACTCCTCCATGCGCTTCTGCTAATATTTGCGATTGCTCATGCGGCAAGACACATCTGCGCAATACCTCATCGGCACCCATTTTGTATAAATCTCCTGCAATTAGCTGGAAGTCTGCAGCTTTGACTACCAACTGCTTCTTCTAACTGGTGGTGAACTCGTTTGGTGCAGTACCCGTTGTCAGAAACTGGATGATTTTCGCAAAGTAGCCATCTGCAACCTCAATCCAAAATAGTTGAACATATGGTAAACCATCTTCAATGTTGGTCAGATCCTCTCCTATATCAATCCGTGAGAGATGATCAGGACAGGAATTTAACCGGCCTGGCTTCACAATGACTTCAAAATCGAACTCCTAAAAAAGAAGTAGCCAGCGGCATATCTTCCCCCCCAACACAGGCTTATTGACTAGGTATTTCAACGCAGAATGGTTGGTGAACATTTTAAAGTGCCCACGCAACAAATAGTGCCTGAACTTCTGTAGCACGTAGACCATTGCCAGACCTTCCCGCTCAGTGGTAGTGTAATTTCTTTCTGCAGAGGACAACTTCTGACTTGCAAAAGCAATAGGATGATCAAGGTCGCCTTCTCTTGGTTGAGCCAATACGACACCCAACGCAATCGATGAGGCATCAACATGGACATGGAATTCCTTACTCCATTCCGAAAATACCAATATCGGTGCCAATGCCATCTTCGCCTTCAGTGTTTCAAAGATAGCTTGACATTCCGGGCTCCACTAGAATGCCGCATCTTTCTTCAACAACTTCTCCATAGGGGTAATAATCGCAGCATAACCCCTGATGAACTTGCGATAATACCCCGTGTGTCCCAGAGTCGCCCGCAACTGCTTAATAGTGGTCGGTGGTTGCAAACTCAAAATGAGTGCAATCTTAGCCGGATCGACCAACAACCCTTGCTTACACACCATATGGCTGAGCAATATCCCAAACGGTGCAAAAAAGATGCATTTCTTCAGATTCAGCGATATCTGGTGCTGTCGGCATCGCTCGAGCATCAATCGCAGATTCACCAAATGATCACGGACCAAACCATAGACCGTCCAATCGTCCATGTATACCTATAAAAAATTCTGAATGAAGTCTTTAAATGCAGCAACGACAACCCGCAAAAATATCGCAGATGAGTTCTTCAAACCAAATGGCATTACAGTGTATTGAAAGCAGCCCCATTCAGTAACAAAAGTTGTCTTATGGCGATCTTCTTTGGCAATGTGGATCTGATGATATCCAGAGAACCCGTTTGTGAAGGAGTACATCTCCTAGCCACCCACACCTGCAAGCACTTCATTGGTAAATGGAGTGGGGAACGGTGGTACCACAGCACGACTTCCTTCTAACTCCGGGATATTAACATTCCGTGGATCATCACTATCTTTTGGCTCACCATTGATATTGAAACACTCCATGAGAGACTACATCTGGTAGCGCGTGTGCGGATCCATAGGATATGCTACCGGGACAACCTGTAGAATTACATCACAGATGAGATGTAATGCATTATTAACCTCTGGATCGACATCCACAAAACTGAAAGTATGGGTAAAACGCACTGTGAGCTCCATCCAAGTAGAAATTTCCCCTCGCAACTCAGCCGCAGTATACCAGGAGCGTGGCATCTCATCCAACGTATGGATAAAAGCATGGACCCACTCATCTTTTGGTCACAATACCCATAGCCATTGACATTCCATCAAGTGACCACCCGGATCAGGCCAACCATCATACTTTCCAGTGTGGTAAAACTCAGTATCACCAAAACGTACCATCATCAATCTTCAGCATTTCGACCATCCATCAATCGATGCCTTGTGTGTCACCCACTAGCGTGCTGGAGCAGCCTTCAATGCTTCATTCAATGCCAGCAAGCGCTATGGTTCAGAAACTCTTTCTTCGAACTCCATCAAAAAGTCGGATAAGCCAAGTACTCCTTCATATATTGCTAGTGTAATCGTTTCAGTCATGACACGGCATAATGACTGTGTGACAAACCCGCACTTATGGAGCGACACTTCGTGCAAGTGGTTCTGCCAATATTCCAGCGCATCATCAGAGTCGAAAGACGTAGAGCTGTCACTGCGCCATCCCAGCTCACCGTTGGTAGTCAGATGTATATAATCTTCATAAATATTGAATGTATGGTCCCATCCATTGGGATCGTCGTCCTTCACTGGCTCTATGTAGCGGCATCCTTCAGCCGGATCCAACGAGGCAATAACTCTGAGATCGCAATTTTCAAAAGTCATCATCCGTCACTTGAAGTTGATTACAGCTCCACTATCATTAGCCCATCCAATCCCCAACAGCATAGGATAAGAGCTGCCGCCTTCGACAACTTCTATGACATCAAAGTCAGCATAGGTTTTCATACCCTCGATATCTACCACTAGCCACGGAACTCGCCCAATGGGTGTTACTTTCGCATGGTTATCCAATCGGAGCTGTACAGGAGACCAACTCAATGGGGAGCTGCCCATCTTCTGCCAAGCCTGCTTGGTCAAGATGTTGACATCCGAACCAAGATCCAGAATAACTGAATCAACATCATAGTTGCCAATTTGAATATTCGTCCACATCTCCTTACTCGTCTTCCATCGTTGCAAGGAATTAACCATGAGCTCTTGTCGATCCTGGGTCGTTCGTCACA
Organism: Larix kaempferi; assembly: GCA_027924585.1. Taxonomy (NCBI): domain Eukaryota; kingdom Viridiplantae; phylum Streptophyta; class Pinopsida; order Pinales; family Pinaceae; genus Larix; species Larix kaempferi. The sequence continues at coordinate 32,951,556 of BSBM01000510.1, forward strand.
ACAAGGCTTCAATCGTAGTAAGAGCGTCGAGATCTTTTGCCAGGGAAAAAAATGCTCGAAGTGTGTTGGACCGTTGTGATGGGTTAACCTCTGAAGTAGCATCAAAAGTAGAGGGCATGTCATACATGATGGTTTTACCTCAGTCGTTCCCTAAGGCTTGTCGTGCCCGAAGAAACGTCTCCTGTTCTGCATCAATATCAAATGATACCTTCTTTTGTCCAACTAAACGGATCGTTGAGCTGTCTTCTCTAGTTGTCTTTCCTCCTCGAGTGACCATAGCAACAAAAGCATCTTGCAGTCTTGGTTCTGCAGAAATTGTCGCGATGTTTTCACCCTATTGCTGATTCGGTGGTACGTTCCCTGATTGATTTATATTTTGATTTATGTTCTGATTCGACCACGGATTCTGGTTGCTGTACTTGGTTCTTAGCGAGCTACTGTGCCTGGGGCTGTGTCTACAATCGGGGAGTGTTCCCTGCTTGCCATCGTGCAATCAACTGTGGACAATTCTCAACTGTATGATCATTAACAAAATAGAACTACACTGGTTTTGCAGCAGTGGGCAGTCTCACTGATAGTGTCCCCATACCGCACAGTGATAACATTGAAGAGGTCCGCGACCACCTCGTCCTCCTCCTTGACCAAATCCTCCACCACGTCCTCCCCGGTATCCTCCCTGCTGCTGGTACTATGGTTGGTTAAACTATTGCTGCATTGGTGCCGATTGCATCCCTTGCCCTTGTTGCGCATACTGCGGTTGCTATACATATTATGGCTGTTGTGAAGCCATCTGCATCGGAGCCTATTACGGCATGAACTGCGGCGGTTTCTGTTGCTGCGGTACAAACTGCATCTATGGTTGAGGTAGCGGCTGGGCTACCTGCAGCTACGGTTGTGACTGTTGTACGACACGCTGATTGTCCCTGACGTAGAATACATCATACATTCTTTCTTGTAGCAACCCATATGCACGACAATCTTTTTCATCGTGACCCACCGACTTGCAAAATGTGCAATAAAGATTTCTCGGGGTTGTGACCATTTTCTGCATATAAGGGCAATTGTCATGACTGTGCCCATATGCCCGGCAGACGCAACACCACGGCATGCTTCCGTCATTCAATGGGTTTGGCGCACCTAACACCAAATAATTGCAGAAATCCGGGCAATTGTCCTTCGTATGCCTTTCTCCTTGGCATCGCGTACACCATACTTCATCGTGCTATTCCTTGCTTTTCTTCAAATCTTGCAGCTATATAGTCAAGTTAGCGAGCTGTGTCTATATCTGCAACATGCCGGCTGCATTATCTCCAATCGACGACGCCTCCAATCGCATTGCAATCTCTAGAGCTTCACTGGGTGTCGAGATGTTTTGTTGCATCAACGGAAGCCGAATGTGTGGTAGCAGTGCCGCAATGAACCACTCTTTATGTTGGACGGTGCTCATATCGAAACTAACCTTTTCCATCAGTGTCTTGAATCGATGGTTGAAATCCCATACCGTCTCATTGGGATATTGCTTAATTTCCTTCAATTCTGTAATATATTGAGCCTCAGACTTGGGCCTTCTAAATTCAGCAATCAGCCCATCCCGAATCTCATCCAGCGACTTTTCTGGGGCTCTTATAGGGACTAGAACAAACTTCATAAACCAATCTAATGCATGACCTCGCAAAGTCGTCGCTAACTGTCCTTTCTTAGCAGCATCATCGGTGATCTGTTTTATGGTCCAGACCACTTCACACAAAAACCAATACTGTTTTGGGTTGTCTGTCACAATCCCATGGAACAATGGTAACTTAGCATCATTGCCCGCCATTCTGGGCTTCCTTCCTCCTTTCGTTGTACTACTACCAATTAAATTCTGTGGATTTGACGAACTTGGCGGTGTCGAAGTGGTATTTCTTGCTATCTGAGAGATAGTGAGTGGAGGTGTGGGTACGTTGGTGCCGGAGTTTGGTCCTGCCTCTATCCTGGGCGTAGCCTGGTTGTCCTTGTCAGGAATGTGAGGTCGCTTAGTCCTGTGTGTCCTTCCTTCACAGTCTTGCGGTTCGACTGCAGCAGGAACTTCTCCCGTCCTCTACCTCTTTTCCTGTCGGAACCTCGTTCCTCCCCTCATAAGACCACTTTCTTCCTTAGCTTCACTCACAGTCTCATCATGACCTGCACCCATATACCCCTTACCATTCCATGTACTGCCCCCCAATAGTCGTGGTACCCACGACCTCCGCCCACCAGGTTGTCTACTGATCAAGATGAAACTTCAATATACCCTTTTCGCAAATAAGCATCTTGATCGACAGTTGAAGCGACAGTAAAAACCTGCCCCGAGGTTCACGAAGAAAATATCTTTTGGCTTCACTATAGGACTTCTGAGTATCAACCGTGAACTCTGTGATATAGCCTTCTAGGATGCTATCGAACCACACTTCGATAGCCCGCGATGCTTTATTATCAACTTCCTACAGTTCCTGAATCAATTCGGGGTCCAGGTTGTCGGTTCACCACCTTGGAAGTTCCTCTTTTGGAAGGTCAACTTTTCCAACCATTCGAACAATAGGACCAGAAATTCATAGAAGAACCATTCGTGTGGACTGTCGTGGATGTATCTACCCACCCACTGATCTACTATCAATCGAGTGTTCCTGCTTTCCTCTTTAGCGAATTCCTCCAACTTCTGATCAAACATGTACTCCTTTCACTCCGTACACGGTCCCGGCAACGGAACCATTTGTTAACGCGATGCCAGTCGACAGGGGCCCCACTCACTGTCGACACATACCACAGTCTTCCTAAGCACCGACCCAGACAAGGTTTATCTTGCCCAGCAACACCTACAGAGCAGATGAGGTCTCACCCGAGGTGTCCAGGAAGAGCAGACAGAACCATGTTTCCGCCGAATGAAGGAGGATTTTTGCGGCTATGATACTTACACTTATTGTAACACAGAGAGAAAGATCTTTAAGCATTAAACATAGTACTAAACCAATATTCAACCCAAACATTCATCATTGCAACAACAGTAATTGTAAAGCAAGTATCGCATCAAAGAAGCATGACATTATTCGTATAGTGCAATATCACATTATCATAACTAAACAAATTGAACTTAGGGATTGCACCAAAATAGATTCATCATATTATCATTGTCAACCCAGATACAATGCCTCTGCAAAAACTAGATCTCCGCAATGACTCTTGACATCAAAACATACCTGAAAATCATACAAAATCAAAGCTTCACATTCTTCTCCTATGAATTATATCCGAATTATCTTCTATCTTCTATATCCTCAACACTTACAATTCTTATCTATATATAGGCTTCCACCTTACAACTCTTGTCCACTTACTACTGACTTCCTAACTGACATTATGGACAAATGACCCAATATCTAACTGACTTATCAAAAAATAACCAAAAACCCGCATTCTGCGATATAGCTGACTCAACATTACATAATATGTGGTCCAAATGACCCAAAACCCGCATTCCACGGTACAATTGACCCAAAATGCATAACTAATCTTCCACTCATTTCCATTCGCATCATCTTCTTGCCATTTGTGCCATCTTCTGCCTTGTCACAGCATCGGAGATGCTGTGATAGCACACTACCAAACTGCCTGCCAACACCATGCACTGCACATATCTAGGAACCCTTGTAAAAGCTTGCCTGGAATTCTCAAAACAGTATGGGTCCATTTCTTTTAGAGATGAAGAAGAATACAACCATCTGTATTCACTACCTTCAAGAGCACTCTGCTGCATATTAAGAATCATCGGGACACATGTGGTGAGGATTTTATCTTGCAGAATTTCAAAGTATTGGGAAATTGAAGGAACCTTGAGAGATCGAGCATGATTTTCTATGAGTGCTTTTGGATCCTGAGGTTCCCCTCTAATCCAAAGAGTAGAGTTCTCCTCATTCTTGAGGATGGTTTGGAAAGAATCTCGCCATCTTACATGGTTAATGAAAAAAGAGGCAAATGCCCTCAGCTGAACATCCCCTAGACAAGGAAATGGATTAGATGGAGAGTTAATATAACAAGCCCTGTCATGTAAATACAATTCACATAACAAATGCTGATCCTCAAAATCACTTTTCATAAAAGTTTCCAAAAACTGAGTAGCTGTTGCCAAATCAAATGATCTCCCTTCTTTCAGAGCCCTCAATTGAAATAAATTTGTCTGCTCGTGGAGAAAGACAAGGTAAGAGGGGGATGGAGCCCTGCAACTCAATAATTCTAGGGAAAGAGTATACATTTTGTCTTTTTCTTGTTGCAGGGACTTAAGTTTCTTCAATCCTTCCAATTTTTCTTGAAGTTTCTCCCACCGGAGTTTATGGAAGAGTAACTCCTCAACCCACTTTTCTCTCAGCCCCATAATGACATTTATATGTTCTTGGAGAGAGATCATACCTGTCCTGAACTGATCAATCCACTTGTGCCATTTATCCAACTTGATATTTAGCCAGAGAATCCTCTTCTCTAGCCATCGAAATCTTCTGTCTTCCACCTCATTCTCATCATCAGAGTCCATATAAATGACTTCCTCATTTTGCTTTGGCACTGTAACAGTTTCATCCTCTATTGGAGTTGCAGCGGTCTATGCCTGTAATGCAGTCTCAGCCATGGATTTTGGGGATGTTGGTTCTTGTGTAACAGCATCCTTTATTTCCATATCAACCTCAGCCATCTCAGTTTGTGTTGCAACTTCAGCAAATGATTTTGAAAACACTAGTTCTTGTGTAACAGTGTCCTTTATTTCCATATCAACCTCAGCCATCTCAGTTTGTGTTGCAACTTCAGCAAATGATTTTGAAAACACTGGTTCTTGTGTAACAGTGTTTTCTTCTTGGTCCTTGATATCAAATGTTGTTGTCTGAGTTACAACCTCACTAAATATTTTCAAGGGTACTGGTTCTTGTGTAACAGTCCTCTGTTCTTCAATTTCTTTGAACTGCTGAGATTGTTTATGGGTTATATCAAGTCTCTCTAACTGATGCGACTGGTCCTGAGGAAGCTCAGTATCCACTGATTGCTAGGACTATACTATTTCATCTCCTAAATTCGAATCAGGGATCTCTTCAATCCTTGTCTCATTTTCCCACATCAATTCGATTTCTGGCATTCCTTCTTCCACCTCCTCTGTCTGTACATGCCTTTGTGATACAACTCCCAACACAACAACTCTATGTCCTGCTGCAAAAAATATATCTCCACACTCTGGACAAATAGTCTCTCCTTGCTTCTCATTTTCAAATGCAAAAGATAAATTTTCTAATAAGTTTGCAGCATTTGCTAATGTGTTCAAATTCTTCTCTGCTTATTTTCCAACTACTCCCTTCCATCTTTCTAGCTCATTTCGCAATATCTGCACATCCTCCTTTAATAATTCATTTTCATGCAGGAGATTTTCAATTTGAGGTTCTTCTATGGAAGGTTCCTACATAGCAGCAGATGACTTGGGGTTCAAAATGGGAATCTCTATATCTACCCCTGTTACAGGTGCTTTCTCTACCATAGGTGACTCACTATTTGCTCTGATTGCTCCTGTTGTCTCTGCTAAGGGTGCTTCAATATTACCCCCAATTTCATCCACTATCTCTGCTTCTTCTATTGTCTCTGCTACCTCTGCTGCTATTGTAGCAGCTTCTGGTGCTTCTGCTATCACAGCTGCTTCTGTTGATACAGCTGATCGAGTCCTTCTTTTCCTCACCATTCCCACTGGGTGTTCCTCACTGCTTACTACTACTGGTGCTTTGGCAGGTCTGGTTTTTCTTTTATTTGCTGTAGTGGATGTCTAACCCTTGTTCCCTGATCCTACTCTTCATTTCTTTGACATAGGGGTCTTTTCCTCGGTCTTTTCTTCTTCAATAATGGTCCCCCTTATCTCAGGGGAGGACACAACCTCCAAAATTTCCACAGTCTCGTCTTCTGTTATTCCTGTCTAATATTCTTCCTCTCGAATTCATGCTTCTGCAATTACAGCTTCTACTATCGCAGCTTCAACAGCTGCTCCAGTTTTAGCTTCATCTATCTAAGTATCTGCTTCTGCAGTTACAGCTTCCGATATTACTGCCTTCTGTACCATGGTTTCCATCACAATTTCCTCAGCAATAGGGTTTTCTACTGATGTTGCTTCTGCCATATTTACCTCCTCTCTGTCATTGGTCTGGTTTCCTAATGCTCCAGTATCCCCCCCAACTGGATTTGAGGAATGCCGGTCCTCATTATCTTCACCAACACCCTCCATTTCTAATACAGGTTGTATGATTGGCCCATCTACAGCCATAAATTGTTCCCAGGTTAAATTACGATTTGCAATGGCTCTCAACACTAGTAATTTGATTAGGCCATGATTAGTAAGGGAAGAAACTGGGTGTTGGGCAGTTCTTGCATATCCAGCCATGGTTTGTAGGGATTTAAGTAGATAAAATGGTATATTAACCAAATTTCCATGGCGTAAATGAGACAATAAGGGAAGTTCAGAGAAGGAAACAATTTGGTACCTACCTTCACAAGAGATGTATCTTTTCACAAAGATTGCCACTTGATTCCAGGGTGGTGGTAAAGATGCCAGTTCCAACCCACGGCGCTTTGGACTAACCTACTCTCCAATTGCCAAAAATTCTCTCACCGCATTTGCATTATGTGCCTTCCATCCAAATAACTTCTTCCCAACCTGGGGTAAGCCGGTAACCTCTGCTATGATTTCTTCTATAACATCCACACACAGTCCCCTGACCTTGGAGTGAGTATCAGTCAGGTTGAGGGCAAATTGCAATGCAGTTTCTGTGTGGAAACCGTTCAACCGTTCAAAGTATTCCATCCAACCTGCTGCTGTAAAAATGTTAAGAACTTCTGCGTTGGCACGTACAGATTCTATATGTACTGGTTCATGCTGGACTGGGTTTCCCATCTGAATCTCTCCTCAAAATTCAGAATGAATGCAACAATTACCAGTCTAGACGTGGAAGTTGAATTTTTATGAACATGCAAGGGGTCGTTGGGGTTCAAAATCAGGTTTTAAGGCAAGTACGCACAAGTATGAACATTCCGTTGGAACGAGGAAGTTGGCAGAATTGGGGTATCGGGTGCAAATTGAGTAAGGTGACAGGAAATAAATACAACCATGATCCTGACATATTCCCTAGAGGTTAATTAGTATGGGTTTGCTAATCGAGGGCTACGACAGTACATAATCGTTATTGCCGTATTTAATTTTCTGCCAAATCATGTAAAAGATGCAATCCATACCTTTGCGTTTATGATTTTAGCCGTGAATCAATCATTACAGCCGGCCTTCATCCTCACGAGTATGAATGCACATGTGCTGAAGTGATGTGGCCACTGCCACCTGAGCTGACAGCTACTTAAGACACCCAAAATTTTCCTTCGTGGCAAACCGTGATTGGATCTTGTGGATCAAGCAACAAAACTGACGCCTAATTGAATCATTATTGGCACCATCATTCGGAGAGAAGACAGACTGACGGAGTCACAACTGCTACATTTAGCAAAATAAGCAAGAATGGCGGAGTCGCAGCTATATGGAAGGAGCGAAAATGAAGTGGAAATAGCAGAGTCGCAGTTGCTGGATTTAGTAGAATGGTCAAGAATAGCGAAGTCGCAGCTGCTGGATTTAGCGGAATAGTCAAGAATAGCAGAGTCGCAGCTACTGGATTTAGCGGAATAGTCAAGAATAGCGGAGTCCCAGCTGCTGGCAAAGAGCGAAAATGGAGTAAAAATAGCAGAGTCATAGCTGTTGGATTTAGAGGAATAGTCAAGAATAGCGAAGTCACAGCCGCTGGAAAAAAATGAAAATGGAGTGAAAATAGTGGAGTCGTAACTGCTGGATTTAGCGGAATAGTTAAGGATAGCGGAGTCGCAGCTGTTGCAATAGTAAGAATGAGCAAGGTAAGGAGTCGCAGCTGCGCGATATGAAGTAACAGGCAAATTTTCAGCTGACTGTTGAAAGGTAACAAATCATCCATCTTCTTAAAAAGAGCTTTATTAGATCAGGAACGATGCAAGGTGCCCGCAGTCGTCTAGCCCAATCATGACCGATGTTCCTCCGATTAATTCCTGCATAGAATTCTTCAAACAAACCCGATCAAATGCAAAATGAAAAATAGATAAAATACAGAATGAAAAAGAAAATGAATTACTTATGTACAAATCATGTGGATATTGCAGTTCTTAAAAATTGACAGGGGTTGAGAAAAATCCCTGTCCCAGCGTTAGCTGATAGTCTGGATCACCTGCAACATGCGAAATGAAAGCTTCCCTTGAGATCGGCTTGTGATACAATCGCAGCCGATGACCATTTGCGAATAATGGCGTTTTGTTTTCATAAATGGTGATCAACCAAACTGTTCCATTATCAAATACCTGATCTATCTGATAGGGGCGCAACCAACGGGTACGTAATTTGCCTTTAAAGTCCCTCCTAAACCATGAATCGTACAACAGAGCCCAGTCTCCTTCTTGGAAGACTTTCTTCTTTATAAATCGATCATGCCACTTGGAGCGTTGTTGTTGGATTAGAGCTATATGATGTACTGCGGCTGTATGCTTCTCATCCAACTCATTGAGTTGATTCAGTCGGTCCTTCTGTGCCTTTGATAAATCAAGGTTTGCTTCCACAGCTGTTTTCAAAGTCTTGATTTCAAATTCAATTGGAAAAACAACATTTTTACCATACACTAACTCATATGGGGAAAAACTAGTGGTGTTACACCATGTAGTACGATAGGTCCATAGTGCCTCTAGAAGTCTTTCAGCCCAATCTTTACGATGACTCTTCACTGTTTTTGTCAGAATAGCCTCGATAACCTTATTTGTACTCTCCACTTGGCCATTGGCCCGTGGATGATATGGTGAGGTTATTCTGTGCTGAATATGGAATTTCTGTAACAGTGCTTCCATCTTGTGAGACATAAACTGAGGTCCACCGTCTGTAATGATTTCCTTAGGTACTCCGAACCGAGTAAAAATTTCTTCATACAAGAAATCAATCACAGCTTGATCATTGGCCTTAACCAAGGCTACTGCTTCTACCCATTTGGTCATGTAATATGTGCAAACCAAGATGTGAACTTTCTATTTTGAGGGAGGGTTGATAGGCCCCACAAAATCTACGGCCCACCTATCAAATGGTTTAACCACAAGCTGTGGTTGTAAAGGCATTTCATCTAATCTATTGGGTTGGCCCATCCTTTGGCAGCTATCACATGCCTGAACATACTTCTTTGCGTCCCTAAACAATGTAGGCCAGAAATAGCCCATTCTCAAAATTTTATGACCTGTCCTTTTATCAGCAAAATGCCCCCCACAGGGTTCATCATGGAAAGCTTTAAGAATGCTAAAGATCTCATCTTCTCTAACACATCTCCTGATCTCTAAATCGAGCCCTGTGTAACAACATTTTCCTTCCCTGGTCTATCAATAATTGTGATATCAAATTCCTGTAACAGTAACAGCTATCTAGTAACTCTAGCATTCGTGATTGGTTTATTCACTAAATACTTGATAGCAGAATGGTTAGTGTGCACAAAAGTAGAATATCCAGTAATATAATGTCTAAATTTGTTGATGGCACAAACAATGGCAAGGAATTCCTTTTCTGCGATAGTATAGTTCAGTTCAGCAGGAGATTAGTTCTTGCTAATGTAATAAATTGCATAGGGAGCATTACCTTCTTGTTGTCCCAAGACTGCTCCAATGGTAGTGTCTGAAGCATCTGAAGAAATATGAAAAAGCATAGCCCAATTGGGTCCTCGTAAGATGGGTGTTGTAGACAGCCTTTTATTTAGCTCAGTAAACGTTGTTTGGCATGCATCATTCCAGACAAACTGTGCATCCTTCATCAACAGAGTGAACAAAGGAGAAGCTAGTTTGGAAAAGTTTTCTATGAACCTTCTGTAATAGCCAGCATGCCCCAAGAAGCTACGGACATTCTTCTGTGTTCCAAGAGTTGGTATGTTTTCAATTACCTTGATTTTGGATGGATCTACCTGGATACCATCAAAAGAGATGAAGTACCCCAGCACTATGCCCTCACTCATCATCATGTGGCACTTTTCAGTGCTCAAAGAGAGTTGGCTTTGTTCACAACGTTTCAAGACCTTTTCTAAGTTTTTCAGTGCTTCTTCATAACTATCACCATATGGAGTAAAGTCATCCATAAAAATTTTCATGCAATCATTCACCATTTTTTAAAAGATTCCAATCACCGCTCTCTAAAATGTAGATGGTGCGTTGCACAACCCAAAAGGAAGTACTCGGTATGCAAAAGTTCCCTAGGGGCAGGTGAAAGTGGTTTTGTCCTAGTCTTCTGGAGCAATGTGGATCTGGTTATAGCCACTAAAGCCATCCAGAAAGGAGAAATACTTTTTCCCAGACAAGGTATCAAGGAACTGATCGATGAAAGGTAAGGGGAAATGGTCATTTTGTGTTGCTTTATTCAATTCTATATAATCCACACAGACCCTCCATTTCCCATTCTTCTTTGGCACAATCACAAGTGGATAAACCCACTCACTATTTGAAATCGGGTATATGAATCCCGCTTCCAAAAGATTTTGAATTTCTTCTTTCACTATGTCCCTTAGGTTCGGGTTCATCCTTCGTTGTGGTTGACATGAAGGCCTGGAGTCACTCTTAATATAAATGTGATGGGTGCACAGATGAGAAGGAATTCCTTTCATGTCTATGTACTCCCAAGCAAGAGCTCCCCTACGTTGTTTCAGCAGAGTGACTAGCTATTCCAGCTCGCTAGGTGCCAGATTAGGATTGATATGCAATGTTTCCCTGGCCCAATTTCTACTAGAACACTCTTCGAATTCTTGAGTACTGGAATTATACTGGCATCACCGATTAGAGTTTCTTCTGTAAGATTTTCTTGTTCTGTTGCAGCTAGAGTACTGTCCAAGATCTGATAGACATTTTTATTGACTGACGTGGGCTCACTGATGAAACTATTAATGACATCATCCTCTGTTTCATCTTTAAACGTTAAGGCTCTCCCTATGGTTATGGTTGCACACCTTCTTCCTCCTCCAAATATGCCCATAATGGAGTTTCAGCTTATGTGCTTGGTCGAGCTGGAGGGTACAGGGTTAGGATTTTGATCTCGGTTCCGTTTGAAATGGTCATAGATCCTGACCGACAGCTGATACAGGCATCTACTGTGGCCAACCACGGTCTTCCCAAGATCAGTGGGTGTCCCCCCAACTGGGATTTCGGCTATAACACCGAGAAATCCGCAGGGTATTCCCACGAGTCGACTGAGATCACAAGGTCATCTAGGATCCCCTCAGGATTGATCGTTGATCTGTCAACAAGTTCCAAAACAGTAGGGGTCGGCGGAAGGTTAGTGAGTCCTAATTTCTTCACAGTTTCTATGGTCATAACATTAATAGTTGCGCCTAAATCTACCAAGACATTGGGAATTTGTGTGTTCCCTATGTGAACTGTAACAGTTGGGTTCCCAGGGTCATCGTATTTTGCCACAGGGACCTTCCCCATTATTAATTATGAAAGCTTTCCCAATACATGGACAGTGGGGGGGGTCCCTGGGCATTCTTCCTGGTTTCTTGACACACAAATCTCTAACCGTCTTAGCATAAATGGGCACATCATGGAGGGCTTGTAACAGTGGAATTTTAACATACAAAATTTTCAATTCTCCAACAAGATCGAATCGGGGCTGTTCCACTATTTTCTACAGGGCCAATCGTTCAGGGTATGGTGGTTCTCTCATCAACTGTGTAGGCTGTGATACTTCGTGTGTTACTCTTTGAGTCTCAGCTACTGTCTCGGTAGGAGTATCAGCATCCTCAATGATGGGGCTTGCTGAATTAACCATATTCTCATAGTGCTGATTCACTCCAGTTTCAATCACTGGGGATGAAATATCCTCAGTGATAATAGGTTCCACCACCCTTCCTGATCGTAATTGTATATCATTGTAGGGAATTTGGGTGATGGAATACGCAGGCATGTTGGCAGTCTCAAATTGGTGGACTACTTTATTGTTTGGGTTCGGGTTAGGTTGTGTAGGTACTTGTGGTCGAAGTGGTGCATTCATAGGTGCGGCATTGTTTTGGAATGGGAGCTGCAGTTGCTGAAAATGTTGGTGTTGATACTGTTGAGGAGGGTACTGTTGATACTGAGTTTGGTGATGGGGGAAGTTATTTCCTTGGTAATAATTTCTCTAGTTGGAATTCCAAGGAGCTTGGTTTGACTGTTGTGACCATGGTGTCCATGAGTTAATTTTTTGCATTAGGTTTTGAGATGGATGCCACTGATTGTTAGAATAATGTGAAGGGAATTGTGTGTTCATATTATGCATATTGTTCATTCCATTCATATTATTCAGAAAAAATGTTGGGTCTAGATTCATACCTTGGTTTTGAGGCTGCCATGGTTTTTTCTGTGCCATGAAGTATGTTGGCTCCACATCCGGAATGGATTCCTGTAGGACTTCTTTGACCTTAGGTAATGAAGGACATTCCTTAGTATCATGCTTGAGTTCACATATCCTACATACCTCTGCTTTTTCCAACGGGCATTCCTTCAGTGGGTGCTTTTTCCTACATTTAGGACAGAATACACCAAGTGTAAGATCTTCTACCACTTGCTTCTGCTTTTCTCTCATGACATCTAACTCTGAGGAAATGGAGCTCATCATGTCTGTTTTAAAATTATCCATTAAGTTTCCTATTTCTGCTCGAGTGGCCCCTCCACTAGCTGACTTCTGAGTCCTAGTGAAGACATCCTGGTCTCGGTCTTTGTCTCGTTTGCTGGTTCTAGAGGATCCCCTGGAGTACCTTCGACATAATTCAACAATATTTTCAAAGGTTCCTTCAAGATATCCCCTTTTCCCAGCAGATTCAACATATCAAGGCAGTCTTCTCTAATTCCTCTTAGTAATATGATCTTGAGCACATCCTTGCCAATCTCAACATGACCAGATCTTTGTAAATTGTACAGCAATATTTCCACAAAGTATTCCAAACTTTCTTCATCCTTCTGAACCATTTTAAACAACTCCTCTTTTCTATCCTTAGTTCTGCAATATTCTTGGTACTTAGAAAGGAAGGTGTTTTTCATTTGATCCCAGGTAGTAATGGTCTCACGACCCAGACTCATGAACCAGTGCAGAGCATTTCCCTTTAAGGTGGCTGGGAATAAATTCGGCTTATGAGCACTAGAGGTGTAATCATAGCTATGACAGAGGATATCAAACTCAAAAATAAGCTCATCGGGATCCTCATAGGGCTTACCATGAAAATTCGGGAGAACTGATGGTGAGATATTTTTCATAGGAGCTGCTCCAGGTGTCTGGTGTAATGTCCCCAGCTTGACCCTATTGCATTAATATTATAAATGATGTAAATATTGTTATTTAGTCATGGTGAGGAGCTCAAGGCCAAGGCCCCGCCATTGATTTATCGTTCTATGTATCGGCAATTAGAATAGATGCATAGAGTTCTTGTGCTAGCGGTGCACAATGTAAAATCGGACATCATGTAAATATGCAATTTTAATGAAAAACCCACAACCAGCTACGCAATGCAACAAAGAGATGGGGGCATGATCTTTACAAGGAATAGGGAGGGAAAATAACCAAACCCTTGAGCCATGGTGTTAAGCCATTTCATTGAGGAAACCCATGAACTCTCAGCTACCCATTTGGTCTCATGCACCCAATCATTTAATTCTTCCAAGAATTGGTTGAGACAATTAATGCCTTGGGATGGGAGAGGTCTGGCTGTCAATTTTCGTTTATGGGCAAGACAACAAACTGGGAAATCGATTTTTGGCTTGCTGGGCAAGAAAACCCCCATGAAATTGGCCCAAAGCCATTCTTCACCCATGGCATTCATCCTCTCACGCAGTCTGAGCTTGTTGGGGTTTTATCCTTCACATTTTTCTCAATTCCCCTGCATTTTCCCATGCTGGTAACTCGTTTTTGCATATACAGTAGCTTGGGAGAGAAGGGCCACGATTTGGGGACTGTATGGAGGTCATTTTTGCCCCCGAATGTCCAAGGACGTTTTTCTAAAAATGGATTTGGCTTCCCTGGGTTGTTTCCCAATCTTCCCATTTCGTTTTGTGTGTTCCCACGTTTTTTTGAGTTGGTAGAAACCCCATCCTTGGTTTGAACCTGTGAGCAGGAAATTCAAGGATGGAAGAGGACAGATTTGGCTTGATGAGCCCAATTAAGTATCCATAGCTCAATGGGTGAGCCACTAGCTAGTAATTCACCTCTGTCCATCTCTTAACAGCCTGAGAAACCCAATTGCTGATTGGCTTGGTTGATTCTGGTATATATTTGGCTATGTGAGAGCCTGCTTTCCCCTTTTTCCTTGTGGAGATCATGCCCAGCTCGGGGGTGGCAGTGGTGCTGAGAGATCGAGGAGCACACTGGCCTATGGTTGGGTGGAACGTTGCAGAAGTGTAGCTAGTTGCTCAGGGATTACCTGATTTAAGATAAGTATTCTCATTTGCAAATTCGATATTGCTTAAATTGATGATATGGCATAAAAATTGGGAATGTATGGTGGATGTGTATTGAAATTACTTCCGCTGTGTTTTAAAATAATTCTGCATATTCATATGTCTTTTATATTATATGAATGCTTGCATAATAGTTCATGGGGCTAGATGCCCGGTTTAATGTCACGATCCTCTCCATCTAGCTGGTATGATGGGAGGGGACGTGACAGAATGGTATCAGAGCTCTAGGTTCAACACTACGGCTGTTGGGCCCTTCACAGAGATATAAATCATTGTGTGTACATGCATTTTGTATTTGGAACTAAAATGCATTAAAGAAACCTCAAGATTGCATGGCTTCTATTTGTTGCAATGGGAAATCATTTCCATGACTGTTTGGGAATTTTTGCTAGCTGCTTGCATTGATTGCATTCTATGAAATAGAGAAAGGAGGGGCAACCTCTACCATCTTATATTGTTTTGTTGTTTTTGTTGTTAATTGTTGTGCATAGGAGATGATGCATCATGTACTCGAGACCTTGATTAATGATGAATCCATGTTCCTTGAATGTCCATGATGCTTTGAATGCATGAACTTGAATGTTGAGCATGGCTGGAAATGGGTTCTGTTTGTTAATTTCCTGAATAAAAGCATGAACAGTCAGTTGTTACAGCCCCATGGCTTAATGATGATCGTTAATTACAATGAATCCACATTGTGTGGCCAATTGATGGTTTTCAGAAGTGAGGAAAGCCTGCAAATTACGCCCTTGTACTCATGAGTTTTCTTGCCCATGCTTGTTGGCTGCTTGGAGATTAATTGCGAATCCATTGGTTGGATTGTTGAATGTGAGATGAATGAAAGATTTCAAATTTTTCCTAAGTGTTTTCGAAAATTTTGTTTAAATCTGTTTTGGGAAAGTCTTCCGAAACTGTGGAAGGATTCCGTGAACGGTTCCGAAATTGCGGAAGGGTTCAGGAAAGTCTTCCGAAACTGCGGAAGGATTCCGCGAACGGTTCCGAAATTGCGGAAGAGTTCGGGAAAGTCTTCCGAAACTGCGGAAGGATTCCGCGAACGGTTCCGAAATTGCGGAAGGGCTTGGGAAAGTCTTCTGAAACTGCGGAAGGATTCCGCGAATGGCTCCGAAATTGCGGGAGAGTTCGAGAAAGTCTTCCGAAACGGCGGAAGCCTTCGCCGAATGGCTCCGCAACGGAAGCCTTCGCCGAATGACTCCGCAATTGCGGGAGCCTTCACCGAATGGCTCCGCAGTTGCGGGAGCCTTCGCCGAATGGCTCCGCAATTGCGGGAGCGCTCGGTGAACCGCCCGCAGTTGCAGGAGCGCTCGGTGAACCGCCCCGCAGTTGCGGGAAGGCTCGGTGAACCGCCCCGAAAAAAAAAAAAAAAGAGTAAAGTAACGAAAACTTGATTTTTGGATAGCAGGAGCATCCGAACTCAGAATGGAATGATTCCTGTGGGGCTCGGAGGCCATTGACGAGGGCCATGAAAGAACCAGTGAAGACCCCTAGCCCATTACACTCCGATTTGACAGAAAATGGATAATAGTGACTTTTGAAGGACGGAATCCCGAGGCTTGACAGAAGGTCGGTTTGAGCTGAAATTGATCAGGCGCGGCGATGAAGCAGGAAAAATGTTAAGTTCCGAATCTTAGAGCCAAACTCCAAAGGATGTGGAGTCGGGGTGAGCAAGAAGGCCAAAAAGCACTGTTCCGGGCCACTTTTTCGGGATTTTGAAAAGCTTGTGGGCAGTAAAAGTGACCCTAGATGTGGGAATCAGAAATTTTACTGAACTAGACATTTCATATTCTCATTAAGATGGACAGTTTTCGTTAGACGAAGATTTTCCAAAAATGCACCGTTTGGGAGATAGCCGTTTTTGGCCCAAAAATTGGAATTTTGGAAAAATGTGAAAGGTGAGAAGTAGTGAAATCCAGGAATTCATAGAAGATGAATGGCGAATCGGAATTGAAATCCGTGAATTGCTGAGTGTTCCTTGTTATATGGACTAACTTCTCCCGATAGATAAGTTTTCGTGATTCCCCATAGATTTTCTTCCGCAGGTGGCTAAAGTTGGCATTCTGGACCAAAATGCAACTGTGTGAAATGTGCAGAATTGGAGTGAAAGTTGTCATTTTTGAAAAGATGCAGTTCCCACACCTGATGTCGGAATGGAGCATGAAGACAGGCATTGGAAAGCTTGTCCAGCAGGGAACAATGATGCACGACCAGAGTTTGAATGAGGTCTACATATATCATATATATTTAGTGCAGAAGAGTGCCAGCGGCTGTTTTGACGAACAAATTTTGTTGTCAATATGGGCAATTTCTACAATTGCATGATATGGAAGAGGAATTCCATGTTACAATGAGGGATCGAAAAGGGAAGAATTCTTTAAACCCTTGTTTGTTATCATACTTATAATTATGAAATTGTCATATGGCATAAAATTGTTAAAAATGTAAGGGATTACATAGATGTATATGCACTAGATGGCATCTTAACAAACATTGCATAGAGCATATGGAAATGCTTGTGCATGAATGGGATATTGCATATTGGTAAAATAATGAAGTCTACATATGCAATGAACCACTAATGGAGAATATTGTGGTTGATAATGACTGTTGATGTTGGTATTGGTTGTAGGACCAAAGATAACAAAGAGCATGGCTAAATGTGCTGAGGATGTTGTTGCATGAAGCCAACAACCTCATGCAGAAATGATGGTGCAACAAATCTATGACCATAAAGTTGGCAGAAGGACTGAGCAGCCTTGGTAAGAGGCCAACTGATCAGGTAACATCAAGCGATGTTAATGGTAACCATGCAGGTAATGATTATTGGTGCCAAATCGCATAAACGTTGAAAGAGGATTTGGTAAGATCTCTTCAACTATGTTTGAGTTATGTTGAGTTAGTTTGCATGTGATATTGAATACCGATTGGGACTGTTAACCTACCAGGCTTGGTGAGGTGTGGGTAAGTGAAGGAAATGATCCTTACACCCTATGACTGTTTAGAAATCTCAATGCATTCATATGAATGTATATCATGCCATGTGTATGTCATGTACTTAATAACCAAAGCAAGTGAGGACTGGTGGTCCTGATTATGATAATGCAAGTTATATGAGATAGTCATGTTTCGATCATAATATGCTTGAATGCATAGCACTCATGAAATAATGCAAGGTAGCATTGAGTAGATGTGCATTAAGAGATTTTATAAATATTGTGATGCATTGTATGAATGCATAGGGATGATGCATATGTTATTGCAAAATAAATAATGAATGAAATGATGAATTGATGATAATTCTAGGATCATTTCATGGGCTGTTTTGAATGCAGAATAGTAAGTGCATGAAGAGCCCAATCATGATCGATGGGCTGCTAGAATGCTCTGTGGAAGGATAGAGTTGTATGAATGATATGACTGTGAAATAATGATAATGAAACATTACATGCATGAAACAAATCTGAAAAAATTCTCATGAGAATAATATCACAATTGTAAATCAAATTTCTGTGAGAAACGGATTTGAAAATTTGATCTAGAGCTTATGAGAAGGAATCTCATGGTTGAGAGCTCTAAGTTCTGTTAGTAAGAACAGTTGTAAATCTCAGATTTGTAAATGTTTCGGGTTTGAAATTCTGCTAATAATTGCTAATGATTGTTTGGCTTATATGAAAATGTGTCAGGAGGACATGCTGTAAGTGGATGCTCATGTATGGCAGCGGGCATAAGACCATAACAGGCAGAGTGGTGTCACTTACAGGAGCCAAACAATATGAGGATAGCCTCATGGATAAGAAAACCAATTTCTGTAGGAGACAAAATTGTAAATTGATACTGAATTTAATTATTAGTGCCATGGATTGCTTATGGAACAATCGGATTTGAATTGTATTGTTAAATGATTGCTGACTGTTTGGCTGTTTAATAAGTGTGCCAGGGAGACACATTACAGTAAGACCAATAGGGAGGTCCTGCAGAAGCCAAACTTCATGGGAAGGGATTCCATGATTTGAAAATGGGTTTCAGGTGAAATGCCATAAGACATTATTAATGTCTCATCTGCACTACATGATTGGTAAACAATATGAGTGGGATGGTAAATATTATGTCAGTAAGACATATGAAGGTTATGTAACATCAAAAGGAATTGGGATGGCAAACCGAGGGACTGTCAACTCAGAGAAGGAGCCTCCATTCCTCATTAAAGAAGAGAAATAACATCTGCAAAATGGATAAGTGTTCTCTAAACCCTGAATGATATATATACATACATGCATGTCTAATTATTAGAGTTAAGATGCAGAGCATGCTTTGATTTTATTTCCATTATGGCAGACTGCTTGAAGTATGATTAGGACCTTCATAGTTCACATCAGTAAGGAGTGCACACATTTCTGGTGCTGAGTTATGTTGGGGATGCCAATATTGACTACGCCTTAAGGGAATGGACGCATTCCTGGTGTTTCAAGGTTGGATAGTGAATGACATGACATATGTTTACCGTTCTAGAACAACAATACTAATGAGCTTGCTATCCATTTCGTGTTGACAAACTATACATAAGAAATTCAGTGCTACACATTAAAGGGAAAAGTGAAGAAAAGAATACTCAAGAGGACTGTATGAGCAGTGGTAACCCTTGTGTAGGGTGAGTGGGTATCATGGGGCCATGATACCCTTCAGTTAAGAAAGTCACCTAAAGAATTCCTAAATGGAACCGCCGGCTTACACAAGAGAAGAAGTGCCACCCTTGTGTGGGTGAAGAATTGTTATGCGCATTGAGGGATTGTGATACATGTGAAGGGCTGATACAAGCCTAAGGCAGAGTAGTGGAGCCTTGACCTGTAATTGTCAGTGGCGCAGTTACCTTCCATTGGTCGATGACCCAGACGTATGTGCTGGCTCGGCAATGGAGAGGGCCACCAGGTATGGGATTGGTTGGGCACCACCAAATGCTTGGTAAACCCAGTCGGCGTGAAGGTGTACTGGTAGGGCATTAATTATTTGATGATTTAGAGCAGCCTGCGTGCTGGCCAAACATCCTAGTCCGCAGGAGGATCCCAAGGCTTTTAAAGTAAAAGCAGGACCCTGTGGACCAGAGAGGAAATGCACAATACAGATAAGTAGTCAATTTCATTCATTTCTTATTTGGAATAATGAAGGTTTCAAGCATAAAGCTTGTAACAGTGAGCTGATGCATTATTGTTTCTTTGTTGGAAACCTTGGTCAATGTAGGAAACAAGGACCCTGAAAGAACTAAAAGCTGCTTGGTAAATCCCGAAGTGACTGGTTGAACATTGATTAATTGATGTTGTGGAGCAGCCTGTACGCTGGCCAAACATGCAAGATTAATTGAGGTTGAGGAGTAGCCTGCGTGCTATCCCCACATTCGTTATTATACCCATAGGAGATCCAAGGCTTGTAAAGCAAAGAAGGGTCCTATGGAATAAAGTGAAGACATCCAACGCAGGTATTGTTGGAAGCAAGAACCTTGAAGCATCTTAAGGATGCATGTGGACATGTAACCACCCTAAAGAGCTCAGTATGAGCAGTAATGAAAGATAGTGCTAGTGGATACGAGTGGATCCTAGCAGCCAAAGGCTCTGTAGGCAATAATGGGAAGGGTGCCCTAGCTGAAAATCCATATACAGACCTTAGACACTAAGTGCCATAGCCAAGAAAGGAAAGTTAAAGCATTCACATTGAAGTGAAAGAGACTAAGGAGCATGAAACCACAGCGATGGAGTAGCTCCATAATAGAACAAGACTAAGAGGGAGAAACCCCTACTCTTCTCTTTCCTTTTGATTGATGCATTTATAAAACAAAAGATTGTTGAGTGCATATCATGGCTAAAAATAGATTGTGTGTAATTGCTTGAGATGAATTGTGAATGCTGAAATAGTAAATTTCCTGTGAAAGGATGAACATGAATGAGTTCATGTGTATGTTGGGAAAGCATGAAAAGTGTGGAAGTCCCATGAATAAAACATGGACATTCCATGTCAATTAGGAAAATAATTGACTAATCTTAATGTTTATGTTATGCTTGTCCCAACAAAGAACCCCCATGATGAATTTCACAGGTAAGAAAGTGAAACAATTGGTTGCAGCCGTCACAGGAAAGTGTTGCTAGTAGGCAAGGTGTGTTCAGTTGTGCCCATTGACCATGGCAGCAGACCGAGGGCTATTAGAGTTGGCTGAAAGTCTTCTTCAAACAATTGCCAGGACCCAAGAGAATCTTGGGGAGATGCTCAAGCTACAGAGGCAACAGAATGAGATAAACCATGAGGCTTTGCAGGACTCTATTCATTTGCAAAAAGAGGTAAAAAGCATTCTGGGAGCAATCAGCAAGGGAAAGGAAAGTGGGTCAATAAAGAAGCATTCATCCAATCGTCCGATTAAGAAACGTCCCAGGTGGGAAGAGTCAAAGGAAATGGACCGGGAAAAGGTAAAGCCACCGATGAAATGTTGGGGATGTGGAGGAAATTATTGCCTCCATGACTACCCAACAAGAGAATATCAAGGGGGTAGCAACCGTAAATTCCCCAGGTTCGTGGACCAGTTGGAAGGAAAAGGAAAAGAAGGAATTGTTTTGGAACGATGTCCTCATGCAGAGCTAGAAGGTCCTAGCCAGCAAGAGCAACTTGTAAAGACCAAAGGATTTAGTCCTGAAAAACCCAAGTAAAAAGGTGAAATGCAGGACAAACCTACCACATTTTGTGAATTTTGGACATATGTAAAGTGGGTATTTATTTTCGAAGTGTTGGAACACCGAGGACGGTGTTAT
This sequence comes from Larix kaempferi, assembly GCA_027924585.1. Lineage (NCBI taxonomy): Eukaryota > Viridiplantae > Streptophyta > Pinopsida > Pinales > Pinaceae > Larix > Larix kaempferi. Next base: position 32,972,891 of record BSBM01000510.1, read on the forward strand.
TCCAAGGGGAGGGGAATGTAATGTCCCCAGCTTGACCCTATTGCATTAATATTATAAATGATGTAAATATTGTTATTTAGTCATGGTGAGGAGCTCAAGGCCAAGGCCCCACCATTGATTTATCGTTCTATGTATCGGCAATTAGAATAGATGCATAGAGTTCTTGTGCTAGCGGTGCACAATGTAGAATAGGACATCATGTAAATATGCAATTTTAATGAAATACCCACAACCAGCTATGCGATGCAACAAAGAGATGGGGGCATGATCTTTACAAGGAATAGGGAGGGAAAATAACCAAACCCTTGAGCCATGGTGTTAAGCCATTTCATTGAGGAAACCCATGAACTCTCAACTACCCATTTGGTCTCATGCACCCAATCATTTAATTCTTCCAAGAATTGGTTGAGACAATTAATGCCTTGGGATGGGAGAGGTATGGCTGTCAATTTTCGTGTATGGGAAAGACAGCAACCTGGGAAATCGAGTTTTGGCTTGCTAGGCAAGAAAACCCTCATGAAATTGGCCCAAAGCCATTCTTCACCCATGGCATTCATCCTCTCACGCAGTCTGAGCTTGTTGGGGTTTTATCCTTCACGTTTTTCTCAATTCCCCTGCATTTTCCCATGCTGGTAACTCGTTTTTGCATATACAGTAGCTTGGGAGAGAAGGGCCACGATTTGGGGACTGTATGGAGGTCGTTTTTGCCCCCGAATGTCCAAGGACGTTTTTTTAAAAATGGATTTGGCTTCCCTAGGTTGTTTCCCAATCTTCCCATTTCGTTTTGTGTGTTCCCACGTTTTTTTGAGTTGGTAGAAACCCCATCCTTGGTTTGAACCTGTGAGCAGGAAATTCAAGAGTGGAAGAGGACAGATTTGGCTTGATGAGCCCAATTAAGTATCCATAGCTCAATGGGTGAGCCACTAGCTAGTAATTCACCTCTGTCCATCTCTTAACAGCCTGAGAAACCCAATTGCTAATTGGCTTGGCTGATTCTGGTATATCTTTGGCTATGTGAGAGCCTGCTTTCCCCTTTTTCCTTATGGAGATCATGCCCAGCTCGGGGGGTGGCAGTGGTGCTGAGAGATCGAGGAGCACACTGGCCTATGGTTGGGTGGAACATTGCAGAAGCGTAGTTGGTTGCTTAGGGATTACCTGATTTAAGATAAGTATTCTCATTTGCAAATTCGATATTGCTTAAATTGATGATATGGCATAAAAATTGGGAATGTATGGTGGATGTGTATTGAAATTACTTCCGCTGTGTTTTAAAATAATTCTGCATATTCATATGTCTTTTATATTATATGAATGCTTACATAATAGTTCATGGGGCTAGATGCCCGGTTTAACGTCACGATCCTCTCCATCTAGCTGGTATGATGGGAGGGGACGTGACATCTGGAGGATAGGGAATTCTAATGTATCCATAGTATTACTAGGCTGATTATTTTCTCCTTCTTCTTCCCGGTTATTCCCATGTTCGTTCTCACCCTCCTGTTCTCTACCAGCCATGGTTCTAGTCCAAAATTCAACAGCTTCCTTTATGCATTCTTCCTCTACCTTAGCTTCTTCTCACCTTCTCTTTTCCTCTGCTATTTGGCGAGTCTCCAACCACACTTCTTTAGTAACTCTGGTTCCGTTGATATGATAGATCTCCTCTCTATCTGGTGCACCTACAGTGCTCCCCTTATCTTCAGGAGGTTTACTTTCTGCAACAGGAGTTGAAGGTCCCGTTGTACTCTCCACTGTGGATGTTGAATGTTCAAGATTGGGAGGAATAGAATTTCCCCTTCCTGTGGAGTTCCGCGGTGGTCTAGTGGAAGAATCACCTCTAGCAATTATCTCATCAATGTATTTGTGTCTTCCCTGGCCTGCATTACGACCTCGACCTCTTCCACCTGCAATGTTAGTATTCAAAGGGGGTTCCCGATTTGTTTTTCTTGTATTCATGCATGCTGTAAATAATTGAACTAAAATAAAATCAAATGAAACCAACTACTAACTCTATCTATCTATTACCATCCTCGGCAACGGCACCAAAATGTTGGTCACTCTATATGTCAATTAATTAAAGCTAACACACAAGATGGTCAATATAAATTGTCAAACCCAGGGAGGTCTTTTATTTCAATGGCAATAAGTATAATCTGTGCATAAACATGTCAAGCAGTTGATTAACTAATGAAGATAATAATCCTACTAGTCTATTCAGCCAAACTCATCCCATAGAAGAACTAATCTAATTCACACACCTAGGAATTCAATTGCAGCTACCTTCCTACAGAGATCAACCTAGCAGTTATAAATTTAAGAATAGAAATAAACTAGATTACTTTTGCAAGAAGTTAAATCCTATAATTATCAAACTACAATATTCAATCTTTACCAAAATGATCCATCTAGTAGCTACTGTTACTCAATCACACTCTGCCTATTCTAATAAACCAATTGAAGATACAATAGCAACCAGAATCTAAACATAAGCTTGAACTCTAACTGATAATTACTGGAAATCATGGAAAGCATAAACAACTGGAAGACATGGGAATTGAGCTTGGCTGTTACAACTGATTCGAGCACACATGCATTAAAATGAATTAACCTACATAGTCGACTATCACACTACTCTGTCACAGCTATTCAAGATGCAATCATACTACCAAAAGGAAAGCTAACCTCTGTTGCAGCTAACAGTAACATCTACAATAATTCCACACCACACACAGAAAGAAAGCTAAATTAACCTACCTACTTAAACCAGCTATCTCTGTGAGAAGGCGGGCCCTGGCCTTCTAATAGAGATGCTGAGAATCACAACAAATTAAGACACGGAAATGAAGAACTCTGCTCTTATATTAATGATGGAAATTGATAGTCTCAGTGCTATGTTACAGCTTATGGAAAATAGCAATTGTCCAACCCCAAGCTACGAGAGCCTTCGCATATTTATACATTGAAAGTACAGATCACGATCCACTAAACTCATGCAGCAATGAAGATCTATGATCTTCATTCTGTGGATTTACAGATAACTGTTACAGCTGTATTAAACAAGGCTATTACTCATGAAGGAGCTGTTACTCCAGTAATCAATGGATCAACGGATTTGGCAAGCTGGAATGCGATCTGTCTGTTGCAACTGGGTTCTGTTTCAGTGGAGGCCTGTTACAGATTCTCGTGGATGAATGCGCTATCCCTTGGAGTTATGAGGAATCGATCTTTGATGAGTAGAAGCTGGCGCCACTTGGCTGATACACCTGCGCTCTAGATCATGACTAAATGAAGTCACACAGATTAGCATCAATCAAAGACTAGGATCTAGAATCTTGACAATCTTAAGCATAAAATAAATAAAGCAATAACGAATTATACCTGTCAATATCATTGGTTAGTCTAGAGAAAAGGCATAGGTATAGCTTATGAAAATAGGATGTAATTAGGGCAAAATGATATAATAAAGATGGCCAAAAAGGGGCATTTCCTAAACCCAACAGGGATTACTCCCATACCTAGATGAGAACTTGAACAAGTAGAGTTACCTATGTGTAACACGACCATCTACTACTCGTCCGTCTCATCTGTCGATGGGATTACTCCCATACTTGGTTGAGAACCTGGAGGAGTAGAGGCCCCTGGGTGGAACCTGGCCATCTACTTGTCCGTCTCATCTGCCGATGGGATCACTCCCATACCTGGATGAGAACTTGGACGAGAAGAGGCACCTGGGTGAAAGCAGGGTAAATATCTCTATGTCATCTTTCCCTCTCAAGGAGGACACGTTCTCTTCTACTCCAAGTATTCCACGAAAGTATTCAAAATTTATCCTGGGAAAAGGCTTGGTGAGAACATCTGCATTCTAGTCATCTGTCGGAATGTACTGTAACTTGACAACACCTTTCTGCACCATATCACTAATAAAGTGATACTGAATCTCTATATGCTTCGACACATCATGGAATACAGGATTCACTGACATCTGCACACAGCTCTGGTTATCACAATGAATCATAGTTGGCTCTAGAATCTGGCCAAACAATCTTGCAAGGAGTTTTCGAATCCATACTGCTTCTCGGACTACTGTACTAGTAGCCATATACTCGGCCTCTACAATACTGAGTGTTACTGAGTTTTGCTTCCTGCTGCACCAAGAGATCACTGCAGAACCCGAACTGACGCAATACCCGGAAGTACTCCTCCTATCTGTAGCACATTCGACCCAATCTGAGTCTGAAAAACCTTGCAATCTCAAGTCACATTTTGAATCATAACTCAGGTGATATCCCAGAATTCCTTGCAAGTATCTGAGCACATGTTTTGCAGCAATTCAGTGAATTTTCCTCGGTTTGCACATGAATTGGCTGAGAGCATTCACATCAAAACATATATATGGTCTGGTATTTGTTAGATACATCAAGGATCCAATCAACTCGAGATACATAATGGGATCAATCAAATTTGAATCTGAAGCAGAATCCCTCAGCTTCTTCAAATTTGCATCCATCGAAGTAGCCATGGACTTGCAGTGAAACATTTTGAATCGCTTCAAAATATCTATGGTGTATTTTCCTTGACCTACGAAAATTTCGTGCTTCCTCTGCCATACTTCTAATCCCAAGAAGTAATGCATCAATCCAAGATCGTTCATTTCAAACTCAGAGGCAAGTTTCTTCTTACACCATACAATAAGTTTCTCATTTCCAGTGAGAAACAAGTCATCAACATATAATACCAAAATCAGTGGCTCATCATCCACAACCTTGTAGTAAAGGTTGGGGTCTTCATCACTCTTGGTGAATCCCAGGCTCACCAGGAATCTGTCTATTCATCCATACCAAGCACAGGGTGCTTGCTTGAGTCCAAACATGACCTTTTTCATCTTGCATACAGTGAGACTCCTTTCCATGGACAACAAACCCTTATGGTTTTTCAATATATACTTCTTCCTCAATAACACCATTGAGAAAGGTTGTTTTGACATCAATCTGATGCAACTTCCATGCCATAGTTGAAGCAATAGCAATGATTGATTTGATGGAACTATATCGAGCCACAGGAGAAAATGTCTCATCATAATCAACTCCCTCTTTTTGAGAGAATCCTTTGGAAACAAATCTAGCCTTATGTTTTTCAACATTTCCATCTACTCCATGCTTGATTTTGTATAACCACTTGGAAATCACCGCTGACTTCCCCTCAGGTCTCGGCACAACCTCCCACACATCATTCTTCATGATGGATTGGTATTCTTCCACCATGGAATCCTTCCAAACTTGGTGTCTGGATGCTTCTTCATAAGAGGTAGGTTCTGATTTAATAATGTGACTCATCAATGCTACATAATTGGAGAACCTTTGAGGTCTTTTAATTTATCAGAAAGTATCATGTGGAGCTTCATGTCCCTTTGCATCCTGCAAAGTATGTTGTTCCCATCTAGGCCTCTTTCGTCCTACTGCAATATCTCTGGAAACATCAACTGGCTCAATTAGATAAATGGGATCGATGGGTTCATCCTTCTCTACTAAATCCCTCTGAAATTATAGAGGGGGAGATGATCTCATCTCCTTTGGGTCTAGAATTTTTTCATCATCAATCTCCATGTCTGATCCTTTGTCTTTCCTGACAGACATCTCTTCTTCAAAGTACACATCCCTATTGAATTCAATCTGTCTTGATCCTGGGATGTAGATTTTTTACACCTTTGAAGACTCATTGTATCCCACGAAGGTTCCCTTCTCAATGCTTGAAGATTCTAACTTCGTCCTTTTCTTCTTGGGCACATGTATGTAGACTGGACAGTCAAAGATCCAATGCTGACCCACTTCTGGTTTCACTCCTATGCAAGCTTCTTTTGAGGCCATCCTTCTAGGATGAGAATCATAATCTGAATATTAACTGGATTCATGTGTCCACCACTTCTTCATCAGAACAAGTCTCATCATCCTTTTCTTGTAGGCCATATCATATGGTATTTTCCCTACAAGTCAAATCTTGTCTGATGATTAGTGACATTGCATAATCAAATTTAACGAATTTCTATTTCTATGCAATGACAATAGTTTACACTAGGCATCTTGGCTAATGCTTCAATGCAACGATCATAAACATGTCTTCCAAACACATATGGTAACTATCTATATGTCTGCTATCTCCACTAGAACATGCCATCAAGAGTGTGCACTACTCTAAGCATGCAGGAAGCATATATCATCTAGACGAGCTCCATCACGAGTTCATGGAATGTTGTGCAACTCATATGCATAACAAATACAACAAGAGTCTATGGTACATCAATAAGTAAACTATATCATATGATCAACACACTTCCTGATAGATCTGCATATAATTTGATATGTATAAGACAAAACAGATCTATGTAAGCAAGAAAACCAAATACTTATCTTTTATTGTTTTTGGGGGTGGGCTCCCACTTCCTTCTTGTGGGAACAACCATGAGAGACCTCTATTATTTCAGTCTGGATCTTCATATCACCTCAACATAGGGAGAACTAGAAGAATAACTTCGAACGATCATCATTCCTTGACTTCTTGTGAGGATTTTCTTCATCAACATCAAAAGTTGAGGCTTCATGCTTCCTTTTGTTTGAACTTTGACAAATACTGGCATAATGACCATATGCCTTGCACTTGTAGCATTGTATCTGAGATAAATCCTTCTTCTTCTGATCTGGAGGAGGACTTGATCTCCTACCTTGGTCCTTGTGATTGTAAAACTTTCTTCTCCTTCCCTTTCCTTTCTTGGCATGGGACAAGAATGCTTGATTCTCCTCAAGTTGAGTGCCATGAAGTCTCTGCCTTTCTGCATCCTTGTCTCTTCCTAAGTCCAATCTACCCATAACTTGTCAAATTTGGGTAGCTTGGTTCAACCACTTATACTTTGAATGAATGAATCCTAAGATGGTGGGATACCATTTAGAGTAGTAATGACAAGCTCCTTATCAAATGGGATCTCCAATGGTACTAAGCTTGTCCCTCAGTTCTGTGATCCTCATGAAATATGAGGCAATGGATTTTGACTTAGACATCTTCATGTTTGATAGCTGGTTCCTCAATGTGAGGGTCACATTGATACTAATGTGTCTAGGGTTTTGAACATCTTTCTAGCAGTCTTCTTTCCTGATATTTGAGGTACCAAATGATCTCTAACTGAGTCCACCACAATCCTTCTTGCTCTGGCATCATTCTTCCTCCAGTGAGATTTGTCTTCTTCAGTTTCTGGTTCTAGGACCTTCTCATTGAAAAACTGCAAGAGATCATTTTCTTCTAGTAAGAGAATAACCCTATACTTCCAAGAGATGAACTTGGAAGCCCCTTCCAGACGATCTTCAACCTTCATTTCAATCATCCTGACTACAGATTTGGATCAGATACCCTAGCAGGAGCTAGGTAAAAACTGAAAGTTGGATTCTTGGAAAATTGATTCCATGGGGAGATGCGCCATAGTAAGGCAATTTGAGAAAATGTAGGGTTGATCCAAAACTGTGGAGGAAGTAGGTCAAAACTTGAAACCCTAATTTCTACAGTAACTGCAGCTGCAAAATTACGTCTAAAATGAAACTTCTCAGAATTTGATTATGTCTTCACCAAAATATGCGCCCTTCCTAGAGAGAAATTCCCAAGGCACTTTTTATGCCAAAATGTTGAGTCAAGGCCTTAAAATATGAAACCCTAGTTCTGACAATGGCTTCTTCTAGTACTGCACTAAAACCATGTTAGTTTTTCATACAATCATAGCATTCTAATTCAATTGCATAAGATCAATAGGATCAATTGAAGAAAGACAAAGCACATAAACAAATAACACGAGAATTTATCTTGGGAAACCCAATAGGGATAAAACCCATCAACCTTCACATAGAGATGAACAATTCTGAGAACATAGTACAATGATGAGAGATAAAAGTGGAAGAAATTTCCTAGTAGAAACCCCAAAATATCTTCTCCTAGCTGTAGATGCGAATCTCTCTCCAAGTGGTGCGAACTTGCTTGGTTGAGTGAGTGTATCAAATGAGGAACATAACCACTTTATTTATACACTTGCCAAACTAGCCTTTTCCCTAACTGGGCCGACTTGTCTAACTTGACTGGGCTGACTTGACCTGGGGACAAATAAATAATTTTTATTTAATTCTTTTCTTTGGGTAATTTATCCCCAAGGTTTACATTGACTCTTTCAAGGGTTTACATAATTAATTACATCAAACACGAGAATTTATCCTGGGAAACCCAATAGGGATAAAACCCATCAACCTTCACATAGAGATGAACAATTCTGAGAACATAGTACAAGGATGAGAGATAAAAGTGGAAGAAATTTCCTAGTAGAAACCCCAAAATATCTTCTCCTAGATGTAGATGTGAATCTCTCTCCAAGTGGTGCGAACTTGCTTGGTTGAGTTAGTGTATCAAATGAGGAACATAACCACTTTATTTATACACTTGCCAAACTAGCCTTTTCCCTAACTGGGCCGACTTGTCTAACTTGACTGGGCTGACTTGACCTGGGGACAAATAAATAATTTTTATTTAATTCTTTTCTTTGGGTAATTTATCCCCAAGGTTTACATTGACTCTTTCAAGGGTTTACATACTTAATTACATCAAGATCATCTTTAGTAGGAGGTACAAATAATTACAATAAAATATGATACGAATAACTTCCAAAGTTGCACAAATTATAACATGGCATTCAATTAGAATGGTGCATTGTCACTGAAAACATGAGGAAATAAAGTATATTGAATATGACAATGCTTTCAGTGAGGATGAGAGAATCCAAACAAATGCATTAAAATTCACATGCAATATGAACAATGCATCCTGCAAACTTAAATTAGAGTACATCGAAGCTACTAACTTGTGCTCAAAGGTACATGGTTGTGAGTTGATTCATTCCATCCATTTGGTATTAACCAACATAGATCCATCTTAAACCCGTATCTATCAAGCACCGAGAGGGATCCAATTTCTTGAGGTGTATTTCTTTTTTTATTTTATAAACGAACATCTATTTTTTAATTACTTTTCATAATATTTTATTTTATGAGCCGACATGGATTTTTTTTAAATACTTTCCATAATTTTACTTTTTTTTACATTTTAATTAATGGTCGACAATACATTTTACTTTTTACTTTTCATTACATTTTACTTTTTTACTTTTAATTAAATACTTTCAATTACATTTTACTTTTTTTTACATTTTAATTAATTGCCGACAATAATAAAGACAAACGTTTATAGCCTAGGATTTAATTCAAACAAAAATACACGTCCATGTATTATATAGCCTAGGATTTAATTCAAACGAAAATACACATTAATATTGATTTATTATTATTATTATGTTAAAGACAAACTTTATTTATTATGGTCGACTATAAGGACAAACATGGACAAACCTTACAGGATCTCCCCCATACTGGGCTATAGAGCACCTCGTTTCACTCGGTGTAACAAATTTGCTCTACTATTGTTTATGTTGATATACTATTTGCAGGTGGTAGAGGATGACTCTAAAAATTTGAAAGCCTTATATAGAAGAGCACATGGCATATATTGAGACAACAGATCTAGAGCAAGTAGAGTATGACATTAAAAAAGGCACTTGAAATTGATCCAAACAATAGGTGTGTAAAATTCTCTCTCTCTAAAGCAGGATAGGTCTCTCCTCTTTGGCCTCCCTTGTAGATGAATATTGAGCTATCCATCTCAAGATTCAAATGATGTTTTTGTTATTTCAAGCACTTTCTCATCCCCTTCCCTAACTAAGTTTACAGAGCCACCTGGTGTAGCTTATTCCCATTTTGACAAGCCTCGGGCATTCAACAATGGGGTAGGAGGCTGAAAATGGATGATGTTTTCGGTGGCTTCCCTCAGGAAAGGCATTTTTCCTTTTTGCAATCTTCCTAGAAAAATAAGAGACTGACATTGAAGTTAAGATTGGAACAACACTCAGAAACTTGGATACATCATATATATATATGAGAAAAAATACCCTGATCTCTTGATTTTCACGAGGAAAAGCTCAACCAAATACAGGTACGATGTTGGAGAGCATTGCAATGCCTTAGCACCTAATGACAAGATGCATCTTATGAATAAACACCTACCCTCTCCCTCACCTTCACAATCCCCCTCTACACTGCAGAAAATGAAATCTTGGAAAGATTGGATGCCAAAACTTAACAATTCATTTGTCAATCAGAAAAGAGGCTTGTATTATATCTCTTCTTAGGGTTATTCAGATATTTCTCCAACCATAGAAGATAATAATGGGAACCAAGAAAAACCTCAAAGGTCAATATTGAAAACTCTATGAGAAAACTTACTAGATGATGGAGAAGGCTTTGATGTTCTTGAATCATATGTAATTGAAATTGATTCCAAAAGAAAACATAATTTTACTTTCCATGATGAAAATGAAAATCATGTAGATGATAATATGATTCTAGATGCTTCAGACATAGCAATGAAAGAGGCCATGGCTTGGGAAAAAGAGAAGTTTCAGTCAGGAAGGTGGGAAGAAGTGCAGGAAGAAGTGATTAAAGATAGTCAAGGACCTAAGGAGAAAGATGCTCAAGCACTAGTGCAAAAAATTATTGAAGCTGACGTGAATACATCAAATACAATAGAAGGTGGCAATGGTGTTATTACAAATAGAGAGGCAAGAATGCAAAAGCCATATACTAAAGGTGTACCTCAAGGGACTTTTGAAAATTCTGAGGATCATGTAAGAGAATTGATAAATTAGTTCAAACATAGATCACTTTTTCATTAACAACTATCATGTATGAAAGAGACATGGGAACATACACATGAAATAAAATCTAATCCATTTGAAGGCCAGTGTACGCCAATCAATGCACACCAATGACTGGCAACAAAAGTGCCAAATGATGTTATAACTATTTATAACCAACATGCATTGAGATGACATGCACCCCTTATTTCATACATTCAAATTACAAGGTGCTTCTGCAATTGACACCACCCTGGATATAGTAACTAGGCTACAACTTTGGTGGGGGTTTCCAACCAGCTTGATACTTGCTTGTGTTAGTTTTGTTTAGGACTCTTTATGCCATGCAATTTGATAATTATGAAATATTGATTATTTGTTCTTAATGCTTTGTTTTCCATATTGCTTATCAGATTGGCTTATGTAATTTATGGGAAGAAGGGGCTTGTTATGAACTAAATGTATCGTCTTCTGGTTAGTATTTTTGAACTAGTATAGTTAATTACTTAGAAAGTAGTTCATTAGATGGTTGTTCAAAATTGATTATGATATTTTAGGGCAAGAAACCTACATTACTTTATTTATTAAATACTCTTAATTTCCAACAATTCCTAGGGATTTGAAATTCCCCGTCATTGAAAGTGTAGTTAGGTTAGAGAGTCAATGGAACAATAGTTTATGTACCATAATTGAAGTGAATTCTTAAAATTTAATATCCTTGATTTGGATTAGAGGTGTTTCCTCATAAGAGATCCGATTAGATGAAGGATAGTGGTTATCAACCATTATGAATGTATTCATTTTCACTCAATGGAGGTTGGCTCTTTTGCAGATGTGCAAAATACAACACAGGAAGAACTTATTGAAAGGAGAACACAATCAGAACTAGGACATCAATGGGAACATAAGCATGCAATATGTGATGAAATCAGATTATTCATGCACAATGGAAACCGAAGAGTGTTTTCTTGAAGCGGATCTTAAAATTGTTGTGAATAGCACTTGTGCATGACATATACATGTTGAATGTTAAAGTTTTGAGCTTTGATAGTACATAGTTTTTACAATTTCCATATTGCAGAGGATGAAATAGCTAAGATTGCAATTGCATTAGTTTTTGTATTAACCTAAGTTAATATGTAAGGATTTTAAGATATAATATATTTTGCAGCTGCATAGAAAGGTAAAGTTAATAAATAGGACAATATATTAGTTTCAATGTTACATCCTTATGACACCATGGAAAATATGGGGATTGAAGCAAATCCCAATTTTGAAAAGCTCATAATTATATGGTTTAAACTGGATAAAAGTTTTATTTAGATTAAACAAAAACAATATTATAGTATGTCCAACTGTGAAACCCTACATTGTACTATAAAAAGGTGTTAATCTGAGGCTGATGATTAAATAGCAAATTATCATTTTCCAATAGAAATGCATGTTTTCACTAGGGTTTGGAATGTAAATAGTGTGGTAATGCATATGGATTTGTCCTGATAATGCTTGAAAATGTTCTTGTGCTTATATTCTTTTCTTAATAATATAAGAACATATTGTCGGTTTTTCTATGTTGCATATTTGTTAGTGTTTAGATATGAGCATAAGAGACTCTTTGATATAGCTGATATGGACAAATAGAACTCCAGGCTCGCAAGCTTGTTAACTCTGGATCTAAGTATGGATTTTCTAGCACCCTTTTATGATGATTGTTGAGGAGTGTGTGGAAATTTATGCACTCAACAACTGCTAAGAAGGGAGGACATGATCCTTGGTACTGTAGTCCTGCCAACTTTTAGTGCCAGTGTAAATAATGAAGTGTTCGGTGTGCATGGTATTTAACATAGTCACCAAACTCGACTTGGGTTGTGACTCATTTTGGATGGACAATCAAACTTGCTTTAACAAAGACTCACCACCATGAAAAATACAAAAAATATATATGTTTTCAAGGAAAATACATTTTTTTTAGATGATACATTACATATTACATTAATTATAATGCAAATACACCAAATATAATGCAAAAACAACATAACCAACACAAGTATATCATACAATGTACACGATATGATCAGGATCGACCATCATCTCCATCATTATCATTTTTCCTTCAAGATTCAAAATCAACATGAACCATGGCTTATGATTCATGGATGTCAAATGTCAAAAGTCAAGGCTCAAAGAGTCAAATCTAAAATCATTTGAGAAAATCTGAAATACTGCATAAAGGATTTGAATGTGTTCATTAAACTTCATTTTTTATTCTAAAGAAATAAAAGTATAACACTAACCATTTTGTTATCCATGCATGTTCATTATATGTGTTCATTATACTTCATTTGTTATTCTAAAAAATGAATAACAAAGATATCCAATAGGTACAAATAAATAACAAATGAAGAATTGCATTTAGTCATTTTTTGTGGTGTACATTTACATTTTAAATTTGGGCACATGCAGGTGCAATATATGGTCATTCATGGTTTGGAATGGATCTAAATGCAATGGGGCATATGTCCTTTACTCATGATTGATCATAAATAAGATGTCTAATGAATACCTTTGTAATTTATATGGAAAAAAGTAGTTTGTTGTTGCATGAAATGCTTCTTTGAACTTTGATTCAGTGTGAACTTTGATTCTATTTAAGGGTGTTAGCTCAATGGAAGAGTACCTGCCTTACATGCATGAGGTTGGTGGTTTGATTCCTCCGTGCCCTATACATTAATTGAATAAATCTTAGTAAAGTAGTATAAATTAAAACTGTATTGAAATAAGAAGAATCACTTGATCAATGACCAACTTTACCAATTTGAATGCAGTCCTTATTCTCGTTCAGTCACCATCTTCTTTATCTGTAACAATAGTTCGGGGGGAACTCTCCACCCAACCAACCCCTAGCAAAATCTAAGGCCTCTACAATTGACACTATGCCATAAGAGGTGAGACCTTACTATTTTCTTTACTCCTCTATCATTTTAGGGTCCACCCTCTCCTCCTCCTTATCCTCCCTCTTAATAGGCGCACACACAATATAAAAGAAACACAATAAGCAAGAAACCGACTAAAACAATAAGTAAGACAAGAGCTCGAGCCTCTTGGTTTTACCCCCTTTTAATTGTAAATTTCCAAACCCTTGTCACCCATGCACTTAACTTAAATTACAAGTGCACATTTTCATTTTTTATTTTTACATATTGCATGACCTTTTTACTAGTACCATATATTATTATACATATTCTAATGCCAAAGATTGGAGTGTTATATATGTGTGTGTGTGTGACATAATACTTGTCCCCTTAAAAATTTAGGAGTCACTTATAAGTGGAGGTCATGAAATATATCTTAATACTCTAAAAGAAAAAATGTTATGCACCAAATTCTTTAAAATAGCATAAAATAAGAAAGAAAAAATAGTCTAATATTTTAATAATGAATTAAAAAAATGGATAAAAAACGTGAGCAACCTCTTTTTACAATGTATGAAATACCACTATATTTCTTCTTACAATTCTTATATATATATATATATATATATCCAAACTCTAAAACAAAATTGTGAAAGCAATTCAACGCTCATATTTCCATAAACTTTATAAAATAAAAATAATTACATAAGATATTCCATGTATATTTTGAATAATATTGACTAGCATGACCTAGCAAATACTCTCAACTTAAATGAAATGTTATAGAACCGCAATGTATGAATGCAATTAACCCATTTAATAACTAAATTTACAAATTTCAACATGGAATGAATGAGTGTTAAGGTATTAGTGCAAACTCCCTTGACATATCTTGAAATTTTTTCCTAAGTTTTGGATTGCATTTCCCACATATCCACACATTTAAATTTTCCATTCCTTACTTGTATCTTTGGGATGAGTCTTTACTAGTACTTGGGATGAGTATTTAAGAGTATGAGTTTTTAAAAGTGTAAATCAAATTATGTTGTATAAAAGGTAAGATTATTTTAAAATGTTGATTAGTAATTGATTTTGATATTGAAAATAAATATTTTATTAATTTTTAATAAATTATTATAAATTCAATTGAATTTTTAATATGTAAAAATATCTTATTTAAAACTTATTTTTATATTGATAGGTGTTTAGGGGTGAATTATTATCTATATTTTTCCTAAATTGGAGGATGAGACACGTGTAGATTGGAGGATGACACAAATATTGTTGAGATTGATATTATGGTTGTCGTTCAAATTTCAAAATAAACAATTATAATATATATATATATAGAAAATAAGTAGTTGATGCATAGATAATTGGTAGCTTATGCATAGATAATAGATAGACAACCCATTTAACTAAATAAAATAACAAGTAGCTAAAGTATGAAGAACAATATATAATCACAACTAAACATAAAAAACAAATAACACATAACATGTTGTTTTCTAAATTAACTACCATCTATCATAAAAAATCAACTAAAAAAATTGCTTCATCCACGTTTCAATTTCCTTCTTCCATTGTTACCAAATAACCTAATTCAAATCGATAATGCTATACTTACCTCCTAGTGCATAGAAGGTCTTGCATCTGAAATATGGAACCATAAATAAGAATGTTGATTTCGCATGTTACACAATATGTGATATTATAAATATGTTTACCTTGATCGAGATGTGGTCGATCGGTATTTGACATTCCATTGAAATTGAGCGTTCCTATATGTTCTATGAATTGTGCATCATACAATTAATTATTTCAAAATTGGCAACGAAATAAAAAGTTAAAGCTAAAAATAAAATACCTAAAATAAAAGAATCATATGATACATGTATAAGTGAAAAGCAATATCATTTTCTTAAAATAATATATGCATGCACAACTCTCTAAGTGTGTACTTAACAACTATATTTTTTTAATACAATGAGTATGCATTAGTAACATGAATGGGTTTTTTTGGCACATTCTTTTTCATATTCTTAATAAAAAAGCTTGAGTAAGATCCTAAGACACTAGTTTGCAATCATTAATGATGTTCAAAGCCTCGCAAACCATCCAAGCTTCTATATGGTGGTTAGGATATGTGTTCTTGGTGCTTGAGCCTAAAGAGTTCTATTTAAGGCATGATTATATAGCCTTGAGGATGTTGCATATCTTTCCCAACCAATGTTAATAGATATAGAATGTTTTCTCCCTACTATGACTATGGTTAAGACCTCAAGACATATCCACTGTGCATTAAATATATGCTAATGGAACCCATATCTAGCTCATAGGGTGAAGACCCTCTATGGAGGGCTTGCATTGTTGTGTCTATGGCTTGTTCATGGTGCTTGGGCTCAAGAAGGTTCAATTAGGGCTTAACGCCCTTGTTTACACCCTTGATCATGCGGCACAGTTCATACCCATTTTTAGAGCACAAAACCTACCTACGACACATGTAACCCACTCAAAGGCCTCAATAAAACCCCACATAAGGACTGATGTGTTGGTACATGGACTCATTCAAGACTCTTGAGTTTGAAAAGATTCAACAATATCCTTGAGGTGTTTTTTTTCCTTAACCATTTTCAAGGCCCTGCGAAAACCCATCCCAGATGTGAAAAACTCTTAATGGCATCCATATCCAACCTTGATACGGAAGACCCCTAAGAGAGTGTTTCGTTGTGGTTTGTAGATGTTGTTCATGGTGATTAAGCCCAAGAAGACGCATTTAGGAAACAAAGCCCATTATTATCCTCTTATGATATTGCATAGACATTTAGACACATTCGTGGTGCACAACTAACCTATTGATGGTACACATAGCACGCTTGTGGGTGATTGTTAATGAATAGAGGTCATATATGGAATTTTGGGGGCTTGTCAATGGTACTTGACTATACATATATATATATATATATATCCTCAACCACACAATGTAAGAGGAATATAATTGGGGATTGAGACAATACCCTACTTTCATTCATCTAACTCTCTTCTCATAACTCTTGTTACACCAAGAAACAATTTTTACAAATGGGTGGGATGTGTCACATTTATAACACATGTTGGTTCAAACAAAAAAATATATGAAAAATATACAAGGTAGATTCACAATTAAAATGAAAAAATTATATATATGGTGAATTTGACAATCATAAATACAATTACCAAATAGATCCATAAATTAAAGTAGTAGTAATAGTATTAGTAGTAATGTTCCAAAATAATAATGTTAAATCTAATTGGTATTTTTTTTGTTATTTCTCTTTGTTGTTTATCTTCCCTGCAACTATAGGTAAATCATAAAAAGTGACCTAATTAAAAGAGCATCATATAACAAACATAGATCCATCTTAACTATAGATTTATCATGCTCCTATAGGGATCAAATCCTAGGAAACCTTTTTTAGAGGGCAAAGTGGAAAAGCTTACACCTCGAAAGATTTGATCCTTGATCCCTACTAGGGCATGATACGTCATGAATTTTAAGATGGATCCATGGTGATGATAAAACATAATTTTTTTTACTTAATATTTTATTATTTTATAAAAGTGTCACCTATCAATTCCATGTTGAGCACTGAGTTATGACTTAGAGTTCCCACCATAAATTCATTAAATACAACCACTATATATCCATATTAACTAGAGATCTACTAAATGTTGAAACATATCAACTCCTTTGAGTTGCAAACATGTACTCTAAAAAGAGGTTTGTATCGTAATAGATTTGATCCCTTTAATATTTGGTAGATCTAAAGTTAAAATAAAACATTGATGATATTAAACTAAATATATACTTTCTAGTTTTCTTTTTAAACCATGTAAATATATATATATATAACTACTAGCACAGTTACTTAACTTGTGGTCGGTGAACACAATCCATCACAAGTTAAGTGCCATGAACAAGTTATCTATTACTTGTTCTCCATGCTTTTACTTAAATGGGTTGTTTGTCACTACTTGTTCTTCATGCATGAGCTACCCGTTATCCATGCATCAGCTAGCTACCAATTATTTTTTATATTTCTTCTTTTTGTCCCATCCTCCTTCAATCTAGGAAAAGCATAAGTAGTAATCTACCCTAAATTCTAAGATATAAACATAATATATATATATATATATATATAAATTACAAGTAAAGTTTGTCAAATATATACCAGCATTAGCTTCAGTTTCACATGTCATATTTCTTGATGGAAAGGAGATACCGTGTTTTGAAGTTATGTAAAGACAAGGAAAGAATCCTCTTGCAGCTAGAAGATGAGTGGCGCCAAAAGAGTAGGGCCATTTGGCTCTCGACAGGCGATAAAAACACTAAATATTTCCACCGTTTTGCTAATAAGAGATGGTTGATGAATGCTATCTAGGATATTAGGGTGGAACCTGATAGGATTGTATTTGATAATCCCTCTATCAAGAATGCGGTTGTGGAGCACTTCAAGGACATTTACTCTACTAGTCGACAAGTTTCTCTTCTGAGCCAGCTTGAGACTATCAAAAAATTTCCTAGATATTTTTCTGATGAGGATTGTCGTGAAGTGGGAAAACTAGTTACTATTGAGGAGGTTCACTCTACACTTAAACACTTCGCCAAGGATAAGAGTCCTGGCCCCGACGGCTATACCATGGAATTTTATTTGCACTTTTTCGATCTTTTGGGTTTGGAACTTACTGCAACTATTGAAGAATCCCGACAGAAGGAGGTGGTGCCGGCTTGCCTGAATTCTACTTACATTACACTTATTCCAAAGGTGGATAGTCCATCTGACTTTGATGACTACCGTCTGATTTATTTATGCAACCTCATGTATAAAAGTATTAATAAAATCATTACTGAGCGGATTAAGCCCATTCTGGGTCGTTGGGTATCTACTGAATAGTTTGGTTTCTTACCAAACCACCAGATCATGTATGTTGTGGGGGCTGCACAGGAGGTCATTCACACTATTAAAGAAAAGAAGTTGGATGCTCTAATTCTTAAGATTGATCTACAAAAAGCCTATGACCGAGTTGAGTGGTCCTATCTCCGTTTTATACTCATCCAGGTTGCTCTATCTGTGGAGCTGGTAAACTGGATGATGAGCTGTGTTACTACTGCAACCTTCTCTGTTTTGATCAATGGGTCACCAACTACTTCTTTCGGGGGCTCACGGGGTTTACGTCAGGGTTGCCCTTTATCACCATACCTGTTTATTCTGGCCATCGAAGGGCTCAACTTTCTCATTAAGGCTAAGGACTGTGGGAACATCTCAAGTATCAATATTGCCAGAATATTATCTCTTACACATCTTCTTTTCGTCGATGATGTTCTTATATTTGGAACTGGGTCTCTTTGAGAGTGGAATATGTACAAGTCAATCCTCGATCTTTTTGGCGAGGCTTCTAGGATGGTTATCAATTCGGCCAAGTCGGGATTTTTTGGTTGCAACTCTGATGGGGATTCATTAATGTTATCAAAGAGCTGTATGGTTTCTCTTTTATGGATTTGGATGTGGGCTTCAGGTATCTTGTCTTTTTCCTTAATCCAAATTGCTATGGGATTTCGGACTGGCACTGGTTGATTCAAAAAATTACGCGAAGGATCAATGCGTGGAGCCATCACTGGCCGACTTTGGGTGGAGGAATGACCTTGGTAAATTATGTACTTCATAGCATCCCTATATATTGGTTTTCATTGTTCATTGTTCCTCAGGGGGTTTTGAATAAGATCTGATCCAAGATTTTCACTTTCCTGTGGGGGGGTAGGGAGGGTAATTTAAAGATCCACCTTTGCTCCTGGGAGTGCCTATCCCTTCCACTAAAATCAGGGGGATGGGGTATCAAGTGGTTAAATGATTTCAATATGGCTCTCTACGCAAAGAACTTTTGGTGTTTCCTATTTGACCAGGGGCTGTGGGGAGATTTGATCAAAGCCAAGTACCTGCGGGGTCTTGACCTTGTTCAGTGGTTTAGAAGGACTAAAAAATCTTTCTCAAAGTCCTCGGAGATTTGGAGAAGCTTCCTCAAAGTTTATCCTGTTATAAATTATGTTATTTGCTAGAAGGTGGGGAGGGGCATACAAATGTTTGTTGGCTTGGATCCTATAGTTGGAATGGGTAGCGTCTCTTATTTATCTGTTGGTATTTTGAAGGAGCTACTGTCACGGGGCATTAATGCACTTTCTCGGGTTAAGAAATCTACTGGTGAACTTTGTTCGCGGTGGCTTACCTCGGTGGACTTGCAGCTTCCTACTTTCTGCCAAGAAGAGTGGGATATTTATGTGAATAAACTCTCTTCGCTGGGCATCACTATTTCTGAGAAGCCCGATACTTTGGTATGGGAGGCAAATCCTGTTGATGGGATGGTTACTGCCTGGCTGGCATATAATAAGGTTCTGGAGACTGTTCAGCATTCGACGGTTGGGTGGAGGACTAAAAGGATATGGAATGATAAGGTGCCAAAGAAGATCAGTTGTTTTGTTTGGCTCTGTAGGCATAACAAAATACTTACCTGGGAGAACTTGCAGAAACGTGGTTTTGTTGGACCTGGGATTTGTCTGTTTTGTTGAAACGCTCATGAGGATATTAACCATCTATTTGGTGTTTGTAGTTTCTTTTAGGAGATTTGCCCAATTATTAAAGTGTGAAGTGCTGGTGCTTCCCCTATGGGATCGAAATTGTTTGGCCGACAATTTAGATTATTGTTTCAATATGCCTATGAAGATTGTCTCTATTATACTCCATACCCTTTGGGAGATTTGGCTCATTCAGAACAGGATGATTTTCGATAATCTGAAGCCTTCGGTGACGTTGGCTTACGGTAATATTCTGGCAGGCAATAGCTTGGTTTGGTCATATAAAAGAAAGGCTTATAAAGCTCGGGATCCTTTTGATGAGAGTCTTTATACATATCCTCTTGGATTCTTCGATGGAGTAGTGCAGGGTGGTATTTGTGGTGTTGGATTGGTTCTTAAAATTTCGGCTGAGCATTTTTATCACGTGATGTTTTTGGCTTGCACAAGCACAAACACTAGAGTTGAGTTATTGGCATTATGGTGTTTATTATGTTTTGCCAGACATCTTGAACTTCAAGATATTTGTATACTTGGCAACTCTCGCGTTATTATCGATGGGCTGGGGATCGGTCTCGTCTGCGAGCTCTTACACTGCAGCACTGGTGCATGAGGATCCGGTCACTAATTTCAACTTTTTCCTGTATTGATTTTAAGCATATATATCGCTATCATAATACTGTGGCTGACGGATTATCTAAATTGGCATTGGGTATATCTTCTGGAGAGTTATGTTTCAAAGAATTATGTGGCAATACATTGGTTTCTGATGGGTCACTGGCCCTGGATTCACTCACTGTAACTCCTTCTGTTCGGCTCCATAGTTTTCCTGATTATAGTTTTTCTCCACTTTAGGTGGTCTTTTCTAGAGTAACAATATATCCCAATTTTTGGAGCAGTGTTCAACGTAGATTACTGAACACTGTATATTCATATATTTGTCACTTGACTTTTTTCTTCTAGTAACTCGTTTGAACACCGATTAGAGGAGATGTAATATTGTTGAACTATTTAAGTTTTTTTTGTTTATGTTTGAGAGAAGTCTTCTCAACTTCTCTCTGGTTTTGGCTCAACTTCTCTCTGGTTTTGGCGAATGTAATTTTCACATATCTTTTTTTTTCTTCAATAAAAAGGATTTTTTTTGGATGAAAAAAAAAAAAGGCTATTGTTGTTGTAAGGGCCCATTTACCTATTCAAATCATATAAGAATCATCGTGACAACGCTTGGCAAATGGAGGTAGACCGTGCTTTGGAATATGAATACCCTTCCTTGCTTATTACGTCAATACCTTTTGTGTGGAGGCAACACAAATTGCTTATCACGTCAATAACCTAAAAGAGGCAACACACCGTGCTATTCTCCACAATCATCTCTATCGACGAAACTTTAAGGGTCCCACGGAGCCGACCCCTGACTTGATGGGTACCAAACCCAACAACATGGTCGACCGGTCTGCTGCACAAATGAACGACTAAACATCTAAATGGAGGCGAACAACGTGATATCATATTGCCATTCTTAACTCCACAAAATTTATAACCATTTATTTTTATAAAACCAGCACAACGTTTCTGCACACTACCGCTGGTTTCTTGGAAATGGAAATTTTGTAAAATGTACCTCACCATTTGTACCAGGAATCTATGTGGCCTCAAAGATTGCCATAATTATAACAGTGTTATTCGGGATGTTTATGGGAAAGTATTTGGCTGTCTTCACCAACTCCACTGATGGCTTCCTCGAAATGGAAAGAAAAGGGTGGCGATGGCTTTTTTAATGGGTTGATGAATACAAGAAATTCCACAGCATCTTTCCTTATGTCATAGTCGTAATGTGAAAGCCAGTACGACTGGATTCATCAAATCAATCCAATCCAAACCACCAGACGAGTTTTAAAGCATCACATGCAACGCACACGAAGCAAAGCATCCATTGAATGTATACTTGCAGGGT
The DNA here is from genome assembly GCA_027924585.1 of Larix kaempferi. Classification (NCBI taxonomy): domain Eukaryota; kingdom Viridiplantae; phylum Streptophyta; class Pinopsida; order Pinales; family Pinaceae; genus Larix; species Larix kaempferi. Next base: position 32,995,123 of record BSBM01000510.1, read on the forward strand.
CTCTAGGGGAAGCCCAGGTCTGTAGATTTCAAATCGATGGCCATTAGCTGAAGTAGTATTGAAATCTGTAAATTTGGTTTTCTTTGAGATTAATATAGTTTTTTAGTTGATTATCATGGCTGAAGATTAATTCGAGTGTAACAAGTGTACAGTTTTTCATGGTCGTCGTATCCTGTTATGCTTATATCAAAATTAAGATTTAAATGCATTTTTTGTTTTTTATTAAATAGTATTTGTTTTATGTTTATATTAATTAGTTTAATATTTATGTTATACCATAAATGGATAACTGTACTTAGTTTAATGCTTAGCCTTTGTTTAACAATCAATCATTTCCTTAAAACTAAATGATTAACTACACCTATTACCTATAAACATTCACAAGCCACTTTACTTATAATTGTACTAATATATATACTTTACATTTATATATTATTGAATATAAAGTATACGTGTGCTTATCAATTATTACACTAGGAGAGTTTGGCTTTCAGTCCTATCTCAGATTTTGTATTTCATATAATTTATACAGTGTTTTCGTATATATGTTAACTTAGTCATGTACATTAATATGGTTTCAGGGCATTCAGCCATAGGATAGAGCCGGCCGGTTATTCCTATGTTGTATTTTTTAATTTTTTTGTTTGTTGTTATCTTCATTTTCTAATGATAAAATGATTTAAGAGATTATGGCCTCCCATTGAACAGTCTTTATAATCCTTGCATTGTGATTATCTGTTTTACGATGCTAGTAATATTCCGTATGTATGCAGAAGTTATTGCACAGGCGATTACAATGATATTGTGACATGTGCACATCACCATTTGGTAGAGCAAATGGTTTCTTGCAAACTTACAATCAATGCCCTCTTCTTGTTCAGTTTTCCAAATATATGGAAGCACCTACAAGTGTTTTTTCACTGGGTTCATGTGAGATATGCAGGACTTGAGGGTGAACACAAGTAATTTAAAAATAAACCAGAGGTGAAGAAGAAGAATTAGGTTGGCAATCTATTACATATAAATAAATGCTAATAGATTATGAATACACTAAAAAAGTGTATTAACACAGTCATTTAACTTGTAGTCTGCGAATATAGATAGGTCACAAATTAAGGGACATGAGCACTTTATTTGTTAGTTGTTCTCCATATGTAATTGTAATCATCCATTGTCTATACCTTACTTACTTATTATCCCTTGCCTTCTTTTAGTTAGACTTTTGGTATGCCACTGCCCGTTATTTGTTATATATATTTTTTATAATTGTTTATTTCGAATTTGGAAGGATGCTCATAAAATCAATATAAACAATACATTTGTAGGAAAAACATACTTGCTACTCCACCCCAAATTCCAAAATATAAACATTTATTGGTCTAATAAACACCTATCAGTGCAAATACAAAGTTTAAAAAATGAGGAATTGAATAAAAAAGTAATAGAGAAATTGTATCAATATTTTGGTGGGAAAATGTAATTAAATTTCTATATATATATGTCTTATGTACTAAGAAATAAATCAATTCAGCATAAAGATTTGAGTAATTTATGTAACTTGTTGAGTCTGCCAATAAATACAAATATAATTAATTATATTAGAGAGGTTTTAAAACATCACCAAAAATAAGTATATTACAAGTTGAGACATCCCTGAAATATATAACTTCCTTAAACTTGAACCCATACTATACCATCTCAACCATCTCTATATTAAAGCTTATCCGTTTAAAATTATTAAACTAACCACTACCATTAAAATGATATATATATATATAATCAAAATATAGCATAGAAAGCCCTTATATCAATCATCGTTGTAACACTTATCTCTTATGTCGATCTGCATTCTTTAGAATAAGATACAAAGCCTTATCCCAGGTTCAGTGATCCAGCTTCACGCATAAACCTCATAACACGATATCAGGTATGGTCCACAACCTTAATAGACGGAGTCAACGAAGGCAAGGATCATGCCAGACCTGGAATTTACCCTAGCACCACCAAACCTAATGGATCTTACCTGTGTTTGGCTCTTTGAATAGTGCCCTATGCCTTGCAGCTAGGCAGAGAGGAGGGACCTGACACAGCTGAATTGATCCTCACAACTTCCAAGCGGTAGGTGCATCATCTTTTCTCGAGGAGTTTGATATAACCCGACAACCTATAGCGACTTTTGCAGGAGTATCTCGCACCTTCATCGAACATCAATGCTGTTCACTTATCTAACTAATGCTAGGATATGGCACTGTATTCCATTACACTACACCCGGAGTACCGAAGGTTGGGTTTCCATGATGGCTTTGCATTGCATTTGAATTTAGGATGGAAGCTTTTACTTTGGAGATGACATGTTCAAGTTTGTTGAGGTAGGGTATGAATACCTTAATAGACATAATAATGAAATGATGGAGTGGGGTGTGTCTTTTATTTTATAAATAAGGGGTTTCATAAATCAATTTGGTGATTAGCTAGGCCTCGATCTTAAATATATGGATTATATTATTATTTGATGTCTAGATCTACATTGATGTTTAAGACGTGCTCAATGTTTCGATCTCTTTTCTGAGATCATCGTTAGGAGACTCGTAAGCCTGAGATCCATACATCAAATAAACTTCCCTATGTATGGCGATTTTCCAATATATTTTTATTATTGCACCCATTGGTGAATGGGCAGCATCACCATCTCTACAATCTTGGGTGGTTGTGTTCTTAGTCCTAGAAAGGGTTGTTGGTTGTGTCAGCTCTAGGCCATGATCTTTGAACACCTCCTAGTCATTTGCATGGTATCTTGTGCAATATCCTTCACCAATGAAACTTATTGGTAAAAGATTAACCCAGGGATATTTGAGCTCATGGGTTTCTCATCCTTTGAACTTAAATCGATTGTGCATTTTGGTCAACATGAAGGGGAGGAACATGCCCACTCAAATTTGAACTTTGATCATTGTCACAACAGTTTCAAATTGCAGCTAGACCACAACTTCACAAATAGACCATCTCTCTCTATCTCTGCACTCACACACAAAAAAATACAACTTGAGTGAGCCTAATGGTCAAGAACATATGTTTCCTCATTGGAGATCATAGGTCCAAAATCTATACCTCCATAGACTAAGCAATGAAATTGTTGCATGCAGGGGGTCCCTTGTTTCACAAGTAATAGGCCTTCTTTGATGTAACATGTTCCACAATTGTTTGTAATCCTAAAGTTAAAAAATGAATCATACTATGCATTTGATCTATTGATAACTTTGAACCCTCAAATACTATAGTCATCCCACTCCCTTCTCTATGGCTATGCTTAATAGGAAAGACAACGCTAATAGCTCAAAACAAACACCCCATTGCTCCATGCTTTCCTTGTTTGGTTTGAAAAAAGCCGTGAAAATAATTGCAACGAGAGGAGTGAGGTGTTCTACAACCTATTATGGAGGAGATGTTGTCACGTAAGGTAGCGTTATGTCAAAAGTAAAAATTAATTAAAAATCTTGTTGGCTGATAAAATAATAAAATAAAAACCAAATGAAAAGTAATTAAAAAAATCCATGTCGGCTCATAAAACAAAAAAAATTAAAACCACCATACATCCATCTTAAATCCGGATCTATCAAGCACTCAGAGGGATCAAATTTCTGGAGGTAAATTTTGGATGTGTAAAAAATTTAAGAACAAAAGAAATTGGATCCCTCTTGGTGCTTAATAAATCCAGGTTAAGATGAATTTATACTAGTTGTAGAAGAATAATTCATCAATCTCCACAATTCTTACTTGGTGTTGTTTTTTTTCTATCTTACATTTGTATTCCTCAAAAGAAAAAGAAAACACTCTATAAAAGGAATTCCTTAAGGATGAAATATGCATTCTAAATTATTATTTCATTTTTTAAATGCCATATAACCCAACCAACCACAATAGAAAAAGGTTTGTATTAACTTACCACTATATCATAATCATACTATGATTTAAATGCATTAGATAAAGCCTCTCCATCTCATCTACTTTCTCTACCTATTTTTGAAGCTAACCATACTTCCATACTTCCTTTGCGAAGTGGCATTCAACTAGCAAATGATACAATATCTCTTCATGTTTTGTACACATCATGCATATACATGCCCCTTTCTTAGACCTATTTTGTAAAATATCCTAAGTTCAACTCATCAAAAGCAATCAAACAAGTGTCAACTTAAGATATTTTACAAATATCGCTACTTGTGGCTAAATATCCTTATTTTGGTAAAATAAGGATATCCTTATTTTAAAGCTAAATAGTAATATTTTCTTAATAGGGAGCTAAAAATCTTTACAAAATAGGTCTAAGAAAAACCCATGTATATGCATATGGCTAAATATCCTTAATATGTATATGTAATTATTTTCATGTGTTAGTTAGTTTTATATATAAATATATATATATGAATTTACATGTGATAACTAGTAGTTGAGCTATGGATAACAACTAACTCATGGTACTTAATTTGTGGTCCATTGATGTTTATTGTTTACAAGTTAAGTGGTTGTGCTAGTTATATTTATCTTCGTTAAGTAGTATCGATATAATTAAAAGATTATGGCTTGCTATTGAGCAGTCTTTATAATCTTGGTGTTGTGATCAAATGTTTTATTATATAATGTTCAGTACAACCATATACGAATTCTTGGACATGAAATTCTAATAATATTTTCAGATGCGCAGATCAACAATCGACTTTTAAAAAACTGTATAATTAATGACATCTTCTTGTTCAATGTTCCAAGTATATGGAAATAATGAGGGCAAGGAGAAGCATTATAGATGTATATGAAAATATTCCTCATCAGGTTATTTTTTAAGGATTATAAAAGTATACTTAAGTATAGTATTCTAGGTGATTATTTTGGATTTAAAAACACATATATATAGATTGGTACGCAGATATTAAATATGAAACATACAATTTACTACCGAAACTTGTAAAATTTGGCGAATATTATGATAAAAAAATATTTTATGTAAATATAGGTGATATTAGAGACTAAAAATGACCAAATAACGAATTAATTTTTTGAAGAAACGCCCAAAAAATAGCCAATTGGCGAAATTTTGCCCCTAAAAATTTCCCCATTTCTCATATGAGTAAAGATTGTAATTTAATATTAAAGGTTGATCTCAATATTGAAATGTTGATAGTGTGTCATGGGATGAAATGGGATAAAACAATAGAATTGAAAAAATAATTAAAGTGAGATTAATCAACGTGAAATAATAATATTTTTAAGAAATAATCTTAATACATAAAACCATATCAACATGAATATAATATTTTTAAGAAAAAATACTTATACATAAAACTATTTACTTGGTTAATTCATTCAAGTTTTTATCAAAATAAAGAAATTGTAAACTATAAATATAAATATGTATACTTTATAAACAAGGGGAAATTAAAAATAGGTTTTGAAGTAGGACCTAAAATTGCTTTTGATTAGATAAGAGATTTTCTTAAGTGGAAGAATGAAATCAAGGTAACAAGGTAATGGCCCAAGACACCATTGGGAAAGAGTAGAAGTCTACTGCCTTATGGAACAGTTTCAAGTGGCATGGTTCTTCTTGAATAACGATGATGAATCAAGTAGCATTTTCCAATAGTAGCTAGTGATGACTACCCTCACCTACAAGTTATGACAAGTTTTTTCACTTGTAAAAATAAAAATATTCCAAACAACAATACGAAAATTTGATATATTAGCTTACAATGAAATTTGGCATGAAAGACTTGAGGGTTACAAATATATATTATAGGAATGGATATCGGGAAATATACAACGAACATATATCTTTGGTTGACTTAAAGTATGTGAACTCTTTGTTGCAACATTTGTGCATGGTAGATTGTAGACCATTGAGTGTTTAGGAATGGATATCAGGAAATATACAATGAACATATATCTTTGGTTGAGCTAGAGTAAGTTTGTGAACTCTTTGTTGCAACATTTGTGCATGGTAGATTGTAGACCATTGATTGTTCAATTTTTTGGGGGAACTAAGATTTCAATTGAACACCGTCCTATAACACCTACAAAGATGGAGGACACGAATTCCTTTCCTTATTCTAGTGAAATTGGTAGTTTGATTTATGTTATGGTTTGTACTAGACTAGAAGTTGTCCAGGAAATGGGATTTTTTATTCGATTCATGAAAATCCCTTGATGTGAACATTGGGATACAATGAAGAGGGTATTTAGGTATTTTCTAGATAATTTCATGTATACCATTTATTATCATATTAATATGGGATCCACACTCAATGGACATACAAGATTATGTGGATTTTGATTAGGCACGAGATGTAGATAGAAGGAGATCAACAAGTGGATATATGTTTCTATTATTTGTTGGAGTAGTGAGTTGGATGAGAAAGATACATGATGTGGTCACTTTGTCCACTACAAAGAAAGATTATATGGGAGACATTCATGCCTATAAGGAGGCCATTTGGATTATGATAGATTGTTTAGATGTAATATTAACTCAAAGAGCTATTACAGTTGAATGTGATAGTAACAATGTTTTGTCTAGCTAAGAATCTAACCTTTCATGGGAAGACAAAGAATGTTGATCTATCAAATACCATTTCATCCAAGACATATTAGAAGATGGAAATGCGATACTAGATAGACGTGACACTTTGGAAAATGTTGTAGATGCATTGACTTCGAAACTAGTGAACACAAGTAAATTGAAGTGGTGCCATGAGTCTATATGCCTTATAATTACCTTCATAGTTACCTCACTAATGCATTCTTATCTATATACTCTTGCAAAGTATATGACAATCAGAATAATATTGGGATAGATGTGGAATATACCTTGCAGTCCTATAGCTGAGCATGTAATGATTAATGATTTGTAGAAAATAATAAAATGTTGTGCAATGGTAGACAATTACTGCTACAAGTAGAAGAGAATAAGTGCACTTAACTAGCATGTAATGAATGCTAAGGAATACTAGTTGGCCAAACAATTGTTGGTGGTTTCTAGCATACAAAATTGAGAAACTATAGACAATTTATGGTTTTTGTTGTGTTTATTAATTGAGTGTTAGGGTTGGAGTAAATTGTGCACATGAGTTTTCAACTTATTGTTATGCTCCCCAAATTTCTCCATAATTTTTATGTTGTTGAACATTCTTATTGATATCAAAGAGACTTTGTATTGTATTGTGATCATTCAGTAGTTGATTAATACATTTGGTCTAGTGCAAGGTAGTGCTAGCAAATTATGACACATTAGTTGCAATGGAAACCTGGAAAAATAGAAATATGATCACTAAAGAACAATGTGTAAAAAGATCAACGTATAAAAAATCAAGTTACCTTTTGGAATATATAACTTTTTATTTCCGGAAAATTAGTATAAGTCCAAGAAATGGTGTTTTCCTAAGATTGGTATGTTACGTTTTCTCTAAATTATAATGCATATGTTCACATTAGGCCCTAGGTTTGGTATGCAAATAATGATTTTTTTGAAAAAAATGTCAAGTTGTATATAACAAGTAGTTCTTGTGCAACACTAGTTTCCATAATTTTTAATGTTAATTTTATATTTTTTTAAATTAAGAAAGTTAGTGAAGCCTTGGAATGAGAAGGTGGAGTATTAGGCCACATTATGAGGGTTTTAACGCAATCAATGAAACTTTTTTTAGTGTGATTATCTTCATCTATACATGCACTTTATATTTCCCCATTCTCTTCCAAGTTAATTTTTGATGTATGAAGTTCATTGTTTGGAGATATTTATGGTCACAATATCAATTCCATAGGGAGCTATTAACTATAAATTAAACTATAGGACACTTGTTTAAATTAATTGTGCTTAAAAAACGTTGGGTGATCCTAACAACCATTCTTCGTGGAAATTACAGAGGGTAATGGATCTGAAGCACCGTAGACACACCTTAGACAACCTCAATCCAATGCGAAGGCCGGTACAACGGTGGAGCAGACCATTTTACGCTCCCTAGTAGATTTGGCCGGTGATGCATGGGAACCAGTCGTGCTCTAATTCCATGAAGAATCCCTTCTACTCTTGGTCCACAAGAAACGCTAGAATAGATACGCTCTACATGAATTGATAAACGCTACCAGAATACATTCGTGTTACAGGAATATTGAATATCTTACAAGAATCTTCAACCATGCGTCTACTGTTCCATTCTATATTGATAGACCATGTCTCTATCTATGTTCACACTCTCGAAACTTCCTTAAATATTTAAGTGACTTGATTCACTTCCAAAATTATTGTAGTTGGGATTTTCTCTTTACATATAAATAGAATAAAAACTGGAGACAATTAAATAATGGATCTCTACTCTCAAGGAGACTTAGTGCACTAGTATATTCATCAAGGATTAGTTTTCCTCCAAAATCATTATCCACACCAGCAATATGGTTCCATCTCATTTATTATTCCAGAGTCTTAATTACCCTTACGTCGCCCTCCAAAGAATTTCAACATGAAATAGATCTCTTCAAAGGTTGGGCGCAATTATATAAGATTCTATGCATCTCTTCAAAGACTAGATACATTAGACACATTGGTTATGACTGGATGCATCACTCTATGTTGATTTGCTCCATTCATTGGAAACTTCAATGCCTTCCTTTCACACAATTACAACCACATGTCAACAAAAGAAGTTCAGTTGATTTTCCCCACGCCAGATATGGAATCCATGACTCAACCCATTCTTTTAACCATTGATTCCAACTCTGCAACCAAAACAAAGTATTACCCATTCACAACAACAATCGTACCTCTATGAACACGATTTGGAGCATGATTCCACAATAACAAAATAGAGTATTCACGTTCATTTTTTGCTGCAATTTGGACAATCAATGTTCACAGAATTTAACCTAAGTCTTTCCATACTTCTATAAAACTGGAATATATAAATATTTCAGAACTTCATATATTCTACCCAGTTTCCTCTCAACGAGATTTCTCCACTCGTTCTATTTTCTCTCATACAAATACTTCTTACATATGTACATAATTCTTCTCAAGTTGCCTTTTACCTTAATATTGTCTCTAGCCCTTAACACATTCGCATATGACAGAAATATTGCATAAATCTATAATTAGTTCCATATTTTACATAGATGTTGAATTTCCTCTATTCACTTAAACCGAGACAATTCATAAACATAATAATGATATGAACTCTTCTTCATTCAGTTTAACTCTTTACATACATAATGAGAACTTGTAACTAAATACATAGTTTTGGTTACCTTCGTTTTGACCTTCAACCTGATTACAAATCCTTCCTGGTCGTTTCTCATCTTTTGGCCAATTCTACTCCTTTCTTTGGAAACCCCCTAACTCATAGGCTTACATCCCTTTTTAAGCACGGAAGGTAACTTCCATCTCAACACTAACAATCCCTACTAATTAGAAACTGACTTCTAATATATCTCAATCCCTATCTTCTATGAAGTGAACTTCTCAATTCTTATCCATTCCAAATCTGCCAACTCGTTACCTTCTATACTTTTGCAAAAATATATACGAGGATCATTTCCTCTTACATTAACTCATCCTGTAGAATCTCAAGGAAATACTTTAAGAAATTATAATGATTACATTTTAGGGAAACCCAATCCCTTAGTAAATTCCAAGACCCCTTATGTCTAGTCAACAAAGTTGAACTGAGAGACTATGCTCATGCATCAAACTCCCAAGGTGAAAAAAAATTATGACCTCCTGGTCATAAGTCTTCCATTTGCTTCTTCCATATGGATCCCACACTTGATTCTGTTGTTGTCCACTTACTTGACTGCATTGTTTTTTTTCTATTTTTGCTTCTTGACATCTTCTAGGATCCCAAACTTTATGTTGTTGCTATCCAATTACCTTGTCTTCAACATCATTTTCAACTAACTGTACTTTGCTATTGATTTTTGTAATACCCCATTTTGACCCTTAGGATATATTAGCTTTTAATGTAAATATTGTATATACGCGATGTATGTTTTCCTAGCATGGAGCTCAAGGTCAAGGCCCTACTAGTGGATGCTCGTATTTTATTTAAATTGCAAGTATTTGATAGTATGTTATCCAGGTGTTGTTAAGCCATGGAAATTGTAAAAATAATGTAAATCAAACATCATGCAATAAAATACCAAAACTGGCTATGGGAGCAACGAATGACAAGGGGCCATGTGTATCCACTAGGGAGTGGTGAGGGGGTTGTGGGATTGAATCATATGCTACCAAATGTCATCTTGAGAACCCTTTTGACTTTCCTTGCTGACATTTAAGTCTGCTGTAAGGAAGTTGTTGAAGAATTTAGTCCGTGGCTTCAATGGAGCATGGGCAGTCCAAATATTCGTATGGAAGGTATGGGCTCTATTTTTCTTGTACCACAAGTCACTCTACCTCATGGGAGTTGCTTCTTCCTCATTCCCATTCCATTTTTGAAGGGGGGGAGCTTCATTTTTCATCCATTACACATTCCTAGCAGTAAAAAAAACCAGAAATCGCAACTGTGAAAAAAAACCACGTTTTGAAGTGTCATAAACGCTCATAATTGGTATTTGACAGTGAAATCCAATGGGAGGTCCATAGATATGAACATTGGGGCGAAATTGTGAGTATTAGATACCCCAAAATCCATTGGAAAACCCAGTTTATATAGCCCAGAAACCCAATGACGGGATTGAATTATTTGATGACAGATTTGTGAGAAATCCAAGTGTGAATGTTTGGACAGAGGATTGGATTGCTTGAATTTAACCTGAGATGTCTATAGCTATGTGGTTGAGCTCACTGGCTTAGCATCCTCCTCCTTTTCTTAGTGCATGCTTGATAAACCCAACTGTGTGTTGGCTTAGCATAGCTATTGAGTGAAACCATGGCCGTGAGTGAGCTTGTCTAGTTCCTCCATAGTCGATACACAACCCAGCTCGGGGGTGATCTCTTAGCTGAAAGAATATAGGCTGGACAGAGATCTATGGTTGGGTGGAACATTGCTCTCACATAGCCAGTTACTTGGACAACTTCATCTCAAAGATAAGTGTTCTCTGTGGTTTAAAATACATGCATTATGTGTTCTGCAATGTGCTAATTTTTAATGATAATTGTCCATGTTGATGAAATGAATGGCATCTTGTTTTATGCAATGTGATATTTGATGACTGTTATATGCATGATGAAATTGTATGTGTATATATATTTAGTGTTTAATTCCATTGTGTTCGATTGAGTATGAATATGTAGTATGTATACATAAGTTTTATTTATCCATGAATTTATTAGTAATGTATGGGGCTGAGATTGTAAAACAAGCCCGGTATGTATGGTCATGTTCCCTCCTTTGCATCAGACTGACGGGAGGGGACATGGTAGAGTGGTATCAGAGCCCATGTTGTAGCACTGAGGTTGCTTGGTCCAAACTCTGAGTTACGGGAAGGTAAGAGAATGTTTTAACGTGGTATTGGTGAAGTTTGGGGCATCATTTTGATATGGAAAAATGGCAAGATCAGAGTTCACATAGGTGGCATAGGATCACACCATTGCATAGAGCTCTCCGAGAGCTTTCCAACAGTACGAAACTTGCCTTATTTAGTTTAAGAGACGAGGGAGATATGAGCCACGCAAGCGCACAGACTGCGTGCAGGTTGCGAGCAGGTTGCGCACAGATTACACACTGATTGCATGCAGGTTGCGCACAGGTTGAGCGCAGATTGCACGCAGGTTGCGCACAAATTGTGCACAAGTTGTGTCTAGGTTGCGCATAGATTGCGCGCAGGTGGCGGGCAGGTTGCGCACAGATTGCGTGCAGGTTGCGGGCAGGTAGCGCACAGATTGCGTGCACATTGTGGGTAAATTGCGGGCAGGTTGCGCACAGATTGTGTGCAGATTGCGCACAACTTGCGCGTAGGTTGTGCATAGGTTGCGCACAGATTGCGCACAGGTTGCGCGTAGGTTGCGCGCAGGTTGCACACAGGTTGCAAACAGGTGGCGCAGGTGGCGCACAGGTTGCGCATAGGTTGTGTAGGTGGCACACAGGTTATGCGCAGGTGGTGCACAGGTCGTGCACAGGTTGTGCACAGGTTGCACAAGAGTTGCGCAGGTTGCAAAGGGAGTTAAAAAAGAAAAGTAGACAAACCCAGAAATTCATAAAAGATGAATGGTGCATCAGAACAGAGATCCGCAAGTTGCTGAGTATTCCTTGTTATATTGGCTAACTTCTCTTCAATCTTCTTAGATTTACTTCTACAGGTGGCTGAAGTTGGTCTTCCATGATGTTTTGCAATTGTGTAAAAATGCAGAATTTTAGTGAAAATTGTCATTTTTGAAGTAATGTAACTTTCACACCCGAAGTCAGAATGAAGCATGTGGATAGGCATTGGAAAGATTATCCAATAGAGAACAATGTTCATCACCAAAATTTGAATAAGGGTGTTGTACACCATATATTTGTAGAAAAGAAAAGTGCCAGTGGCTGTTTTGACAAATTGTTGTCAATATGGGCAATTTCTAGAATTGCATGCCTACAAGTAGCAGAGACCATGAAATCGAACCAGCTATGATGTGGAAGAGGAAGATCATGCAAACATGAAGGATTGGAAATGGAGAATTCCTTAACCCCTGTCTTGCTAACTGTATTTATATTTTGTAAGCTTTATGTAGATAAAATTATGGCATGGGAATCCTGAAAATGCAAGAGATTAAAGGAGTGGCATGAATATGCATTGGTTGGAATATTAAGAAACATTGCATAGTGCATGAGCATATATTTGCACACACATATGATATTACATATTAGTAAAAGTAGTGAGGTTCTACATATGCAATGAACCACTAATGGTAAATATTTTGGTTGATAATCACTATTGGTGTTGGTTTTGGTTGTAGGACCAAAGACAACAGAAGCATGGCTAAAGATGTTGATGATGTTGTTGCATGAGGCCAACAACTTTATGAAGAAAAAGTTAGGGCAGCAAATCCATGATCAAGAGGTTGGTGGAAGAATTCTGTAATCCTCTGCAAGAGACCAACAGATCAGGTAACATCAAAGGTATAAATGGAAGCCATGCAGGTAATGGTTTACTTATGATGATTGCATAAGTGTTGAAAGGGAATTGGGTAAGAATCCCTTGAACCATATTTAATAATCATAAAATGGTATGCATTTAGATTTGAAATGCATTCATGTGAATGCCATACTGCCATAGTGTGGTGGAGTATGGAGTGGCAGAGGAAAGAGGCCTCATACCATGTGGCTGTTTAGAAATTTAGATTGCATTCATACAAAATATATCATGCCATGTGTGTGTTGGTTATGAGCTTAATAGTCCAAGAAAGTGAGGACTGGTGGTCCTGATTATGGTAATGCATGCTATATGAGGTGGTCATGTTTCGGCCATAATATGTTTGAATTCATAATATTCATGAACCAATGCAAGGTAGCATTGAGTGAATATGCATTAAGAAATTTTATAAATCTTGTGGTTATGCCTTGAATGAATGCACTTGAAAATCTTGTGTAAACATTGTAGATGTGCATGCATGTGTGTGGCTGCACATGTTGTGATGCATTGTGCGAATGTACGGTTGTGATGTGTATGATTCATTGCAATTAGATAATAGATGAAATGATGAATTGTCAAAAATTATGAGATCATTTCATGAGTTGTTATGAATGCAGAATAGTAATTGCATGAAGATGGCAGTCATGATCGATGGGCTATCGGAATACTCTGTGGAAGGGAAGAGTTGTATATATCATAGGACTGAGAAATGATGAGTATCTAAAATTTTCATTTAAATTGCATGAATGATGTGATTGTACCTTGCAATTTTAGTATGATAATGATGCACACGAAGTAAATGAGTTTTGGTGATATTTATATGTTAACAGCTCAAAGTGTTTGAATTATGGAATGTTATAATTCTGAAAATGCTTCAATGACTGTTGCAACAATGAAATATTATATGCATGGAGACTTACAAAGTGTTTGGCTAGTTGAAGTTTCTAATTATAGGTAGATTGTTCAAGGAATGGCAATGAGGGTAAGACCATGATGAAGGCTGTATCTACCATGTGAAAGAGCCAAACCTCATGAGAATGATCTCATGGCTGTGAAATAGTCTATGTGCAGAACAGATTGTCAATTCAGATTTGTAAATCTCAGAATTGGACTTTTGCTAATAGATGACTAATGACTATTTGACTTATATAAAATGTGTCAGGAGGACATGTTGTAAGTGGATGCTCATGTATGGCAGTGGGCGTAAGACCATGATGGGCAGAGTGGTGTCACTTACAGGAGCCAAACAATATGAGGCTGACCTTATGGTTGAAACAAATCAATTTCTGTAGGAGACGGAACTGTAAATTCATATTGAATTTAATTATTAGTGCCATCGATTGGTTATGAAACAATCAGGTTTGATTTTTAATGTTAAATGTTGTTGACTATTTGGATATTTAATAAGTGTGCCAGGAAGACACATTGCAGTAAGACCGAGAGAGAGGGCCTGCAGAAGCCAAACTTCATGGGAAGGGATTCCATGATGTGGAAATGGGTTTCGGATGAAACGCCATTAGACGTTATTAATGTCTCATCCGCACTGCATGATTGGTGAGCACCATGAGTGAGATGGTGATTACTATGTCAGGAGGACATATGAGGGTTATGGAATATAAAAGGAGTTGAGATGGAAAACCGAGGGACTTTCAACTCAGAGAAGGAGTCCCCATTCCTCATTAGTGAAGAGAAATTACATCTGCAAAATGGATAAGTGTTCTGTAAACCCAGACTGATATATATCTATATCTATCTATATATATATGTATATGGGCATCTCTAATTGTTAGAATTACTATGCAAAGCATATTCCATTTGTTTATATTATTCGAACTGTTTGAAGTATGATTAGGACCTACATAGTTCACATCAGTGAGGAGTGCACACCTTTCTGGTGCTGAGTTATGTTAGGGATGCCAATATTGACTACACCCTAAGGGAATGGACGCATTCCCGGTGTTTCAATGTTGGATAGTGAATGTTATGAGATATGTTTACAGTTTTAGAGAAGCAATACTGATAAACTTGCTTATCCATCTTGTGTTGTCAGCTTATACATATGCAAATTGGTGCTGCACATTAAAGGGAAAAGTGAAGAAAATGGTACTCAAGAGGACTGTATGAGCAGTGGTAACCTTTGTGTAGTGTGAGTGGGTATCATGGGGCCATGATACCATGCAGTTAAGAAAGTCACCGAAAGAGTTCCTAAAGGGAACCGCTGGTTTCCACAAGAGAAGGAGTGCCATCCTTGTGTGGGTGAAGAATTGTTATGTGCATGAAGGGTTGTGACACATGTGAAAGGATGATGCAAGCCTTAGGCAGAGTAATATAGCCTTGACCTATAATGGTCAGTGGCATAGTTTCCTTCCATTGGCTGATGACCCAGACGGATGTGTTGGCTCGGCAATGGAGAGGGCCAACCAGATATGAGACTGGTTGGGCACCACCAAATGCTTGATAAATCCAGTTGGCGTGAAGGTGTACTAGTAGGGTATTAATTATTTGATGTTGTGGAGCAGCCTGCACGCTGGCCAAACATCCCAGTCCACAGGAGGATCCCAAGGCTTGTAAAGTAAAAGCAGGACCTTGTGGACCAAAGAGGAAATGTCCAATACATATAAGTATTCATTTTCATTTAATTCTTGTTTGGAATAATGCAGATTTCAGGTATAAGTCTTCTAACAACTGAGATGACATACTATTGTTTCTTATTGGAAACCTTGGTCATTGTAGGAAGTAAGGACCCTAAAAGAACTATAAATTGCTTAGTAAATCCAGAGAGTGACTGGTTGAGCATTAACTATTTGATGTTGTGGAGCAGCCTGCGTGCTGGCCGAACATCCAAGACTATTTGATGTTTTGGAGCAGCCTGCGTGCTGGCCGAACATCCAAGACTATTTGATGTTTTGGAGCAGCTTGCGTGCTGGCCGAACATCCAAGATTATTTGATGTTTTGGAGCAGCCTGCGTACTGACCGAACATCCAAGACTATTTGATGTTGTGGAGCAGCCTGCGTGCTGGCCGAACATCCAAGATTATTTGATGTTTTGGAGTAGCCTACATGCTGGCCGAACATCCAAGATTATTTGATGTTTTGTAGCAGCCTACGTGCTGGCCGAACATCCAAGATTATTTGATGTTGTGGAGTAGCCTGCGCGCTGGCCAAACATCCAAGTCCATAGGCGATCCCAAGGCTTGCAAAGCAAAGCAGGACCCTGTGGACCATAGGGGAAATGCACAATACAGATAAGCATTGCTGGAAGAAAGGACTATGAAAGCATCTTAAGGATGCATGTGGACATGTGACTGTCCTAAAAATCCCATCTTGCACATAAATGAATGATGGTGCTAGTGGACTTGTGAGGGTCCTAGCAGCTAAGGGTGTTGTGGATCACCATATGGAAAGGTTCCATGGTTGAAAGATCCGAGATGGACCATAGACACTAAGTGTCATAGCTAAGAAGGGAAGGTCAAGCATTCACGTTGAAGTGAAAGAGACTAGGAGCATGAAAACCACAGTGGTGGTGTGGGTTCCAGAATGGAACAAGACAAAGAGGAGAAAACTCATACTTCTCTCTCTTTCCTTTTTATTTATGCATTTATAAAAACAGAAAATTGTTGAATGCATGTATGTCTGAAAGTAGAGTGTGGTTATTTGCTTGAAATAAATTGTGAATGCTGAAGTAGTTAATTCCCTGTGAAAGAATGGACATGAATGAGCTCATGTGCCTGTTGGGAAAGCATGAAAAATATGGAAGTCTCATGGATAAAGCATGGACTACACCTGTCAATTGGCAATTAATTGATTGATTTTAATGTTGATATTATGCTTGGCCTAACAGAAATTATAATGATGAATTTCACAGGTGGGAAAGTGAAACTGATTTGTGGCAGCTGTTGCAAAGCAAGTGTTGCTTGAAAGCAAAGTGAGAACCAGCTGCGCACAAAGACCATGGCAGCAGACCATAGGCTGTTGGAATTGGATGAAAGTCTTCTTCAAACAATATCCAAGACCCAAGAAAACCTTGTAGAAACGCTCAAGATACAGAAGAAGCAGAATGAGAGGAACCACAAGGTTTTGCAGGACTCTAGTTGTATGCAAAGGGAGGTAAAAATTATTCTAGAAGCAATCAATAGTAGATGAGACATTGGGTCAATAAAGAGGCATTCATCCAATCAGTCCATTAAGAAACGTTCCAGGCATGAAGAATCAAAGGAAATTGAGCAAATAGAGAAGAAGCAACCACTGAAATGTTGGAAATGTGGAGGAAATCATTGCCGCCACAACTTCCCAACAAAGGAACAATAAGACGGTAGTAGCCATAGAGTTTTCAGACTTGTGCATGAGCTAGAAGGTCAAAATCAATAGGAGCAATTCGTGGAAGCCAAAAGACTTGGTCCTGAAAGTTCAAAGTAAAGGATAGAGCGCAGGGCAGACCTACAAAGTTTTTGAAATTTTGGACAAGTGTAAATTGCATATGCATTCCCAAGTATTGGAACAACGAGGACGGTGTTATTATAAGGGGGATGGGATTGTAACCCTATTTTGACCCTTATGATATATTAGCTTTTAATATAAATATTGTATACATGCGATGTATGTCTTCCTAGCGTGGAGATCAAGGTCAAGGCCCCGCTAATGGATGCTCGGATTTTATTTAAATTGCAAGTGTTTGATAGTATGTTATCCAGGTGTTTTTAAGCCATGGAAATTGTAAAAATGATGTAAATCAAACATCATGCAATAAAATACCAAAACTGGCTATGGGAGAAACGAATGAGAAGGGGCCATGTGTATCCACTAGGGAGTGGTGAGGGGTTTGTGGTATTGAATCATATGCTGCCAAATGTCATCTCGAAAACCCTTTTGACTTTCCTCGCTGACATTTAATTCTGTTGTAAGGAAGTTGTTGAAGAATTCAGTCCATGGCTTCAATGGAGCATGGGCAGCCCAGAAATTCGTATGGAAGGTATGGGCTCTATTTTTCTTGTACCACAAGTCACTCTACCTCATGGTAGTTGCTTCTTCCTCATTCCCATTCCATTGTTGAAGGGGGGGAGCTTCAGTTTTCATCCATTACACATGCCCAGCAATGAGAAAAACCAAAAATCGCAACTGCAAAAGAACCCATGTTTTGAAGTGCCATAAATGCCCAGAATTGGTATTTAACAGTGAAATCCAACGGGGGATCCATAGATATGAACCTTGGAGCAAAATTGCGAGTATTAGATACCCCGAAATCCATTGGAAAACCCAGTTTTTGTAGCCCAGAAACCCAATGACGGGATTGAGTTATTTGATGACAGATTTGTGAGAAATCCAAGTGTGAATATTTGAACAAAGGATTGGATTGCTTGAATTTAGCCTGAGATGTTTGTAGCTCTGTGGTTGAGCTCACTGGCTTAGCATCCTCCTCCTTTGCTTCGTGCATGCTTGATAAACCCATCTGTGTGTTGGGTTAGCATAGTTGTTGAGTGAAACCATAGCCATGAGTGAGCCTGTTTAGTTCCTCCTTAGTGGATACAAAAACCAGCTCGGGGGTGATCTCTCAGCTGAAAGAATATAGGTTGGACAGAGATCTATGGTTGAGTGGAACGTTGCTCTCACATAGCCAGTTGTTTGGACAACTTCATATCAAAGATAAGTGTTCTCTGTGGTTTAAAATACATGCATTCTGTGTTCTGCAATGTGTTAATTTTTAATGATAATTGTTCATGTTGATGAAATTAATGGCATCCTGTTTTATGCAATGTGATATTTGATGACTGTTATATGCATGATAAAACTGTGTGTGTATATATATTTAGTGTTTAATTCCGCTGTGTTTGATTGAGTATGAATATGTAGTATGTATACATAAGTTTTATTTATCCATGAGTTTATTAGTAATGTATGGGGATGAGATTGTAAAATAAGCCTGGTATGTATAGTCATGTTCCCTCCTTTGCATCGGATTGATGGGAGGGGACATGACAATTTCTTGCTTCATCCCACTATACCTATTCTTAGAAATTTCCATTAGATTCCATATTCCATCAATTTCAATGTCTATCTCATCCTTTTGTTGGAATATTTGTTAGTACTAGAATCATTAGTAGTTGTTATTCTGTGTATAAAACATTTGTGGCTGCAATTGCCATCTCTCCAGGTCCATGTCCTTTCAAACTACATTCTATTTCATCAAACACCTTCAAAAATATGTTTAAGGCACTTAGCTTCCTCCTCCATGACTGTTCTATGAATGAACGACTTTCATCTTCAAAAATTTTGCTTCTATTTGCATATGCACATAAAATAAATTCATTACAGCAAATACTCTATCTATTTGACTTTTGAAAACCATCATCAGTAAAAAAAGTGAATGCTAACATATATTGATTATTCGTTTCTTTCTGCTAAAATTGTTGAAGACATATGGTTTGTGGCTTATTGTTGTGCATTAGTCTTCCTTTGAACCTCTAGTTCATCCTTTGTGGTCTGATGATTTCCTTTTGTACTTTCATATTCTATATTTCCCTCCAAGACATTTTCCTACTCTACAATCTCCTTATGTAAATGAAATATAATTTCATTCTCATGAGACATCTTTGTCTCATCATTTCTCGTCTCTTCTTCCTTTGTACCCGCACATAAATATTTTTCAAAAATATTAAATTCATTAGATGTCGCAAGCATCTCTTGTGTTATATGATTTCCATATACAACCTCTGTGTACTACTTATCAAGCTTTGGATTGGCCAACAACTCTTCTAGTAGTTTCATAATGTTGATCATTCACTTCATTACTCTCTTCAAGAGCCAACCTTACATTTCTTTGTTCTATGCCTTCATGTTGTCCTTGAATTTTAAATTCATCTTTAGGAAATAGTTTAGAATCTATCTCCCTAATTAAAGCTTCATGGTCATCGTTATCCTCTGTACCTACAAACTCATAATTAGTTTGAAAACTATAAATTCCCTCTGTCTCCATGCATGCTTTTAACACATCTTATTTGCTAGGCACTTTTGAACATTTCTCAAAACTCACTATAATCCCAGGTTCTCTCAGCAACCTTTCCGACAATTTGATTTCCCCATAAAATTTCATGAGCATTGCATCTAAATTTTGTTCTTCATCTCCTTTTTCCTCCTTATGGTTGTCTTCATAAGCCAATTCTTCCTTGCATGTTTTAACAACAGGTTCTTGCAACTGTCTTCCATGCAGTTGTGTGTAGGTCTCATCTTGATTGCCTTTATGAGACAATATTGCCTCTTCCTCTATTATGATAGATTTCTAATTATTTCCTACATCTATGCCTCCATGAGACAAACCTTTAACCTCCTTTACGATAGTTGTAGATGGTTGTTTATCTTCATCACTTTATAACTTGCAACCATAAAAAAATTATTAGTTTGAAAAACATGAGACTCCATGATCGCTGTTGATACCTTTGACACCATTTATTATGTTGATATGAACTTTCCCAATAGTTCATAAGATTCTCATTAGATCTATCATAAGCACTTCCATCATCATATTCTCAAAGAATTGATCCTTGTTTAGGTTCACAATAGTGAACTATCTTCTCATACTCAGTTGTTCCGTGTACTTCCTTCTTCCAACAAGCAAACAACCTCTGCTTAAACTTCACTTGCAATATATGTCATTTCACTTTCTTCTTCCTCAATATCCAACCATATCTTTGGTCTTCTTCACTTTCCTGTAGCAACTTCATTAACTTACCAAGATGTTCTTTCATCTGAACCATCTCTCTTTCAAATTCCTCACCATTCATTTTTCTGTGGCTTACACTCGAACCCTTGTTATGACCATTAGTAGTCATCTTCATTTTTATTTTTTCAACTTCTTCTTGCTCAATGTGAGCTGCAACCAATCCTCTTCTCTATATCGATTCTCCTCACCCTACTATTCAATGCCTCACCAAGCTTTCTTCATGAGCTTAAACTTTTGGCATCCTCCTGGTGCTTTCCTCTATAACCTCCTGACCACTCCTTGCTCTTCTAGGCTTCTAAACCTACTCACAACTACCTCTTGAGAAATTCACTTGTCCTCCTTATTTTACTCTCAATTCAATTGAAATTAATCAAATCTATCCTTTGCTATGAGGGTTTTTTGCCACAATTCCTCCTTCAGCTGCTACCTGTCAACTAACATTTACAATGTTAGTTAAACACATAGACCTTCATTGTTTCAATTAGACTATACTTGATTTCCATTATTTCGATATGATGTCCAGCTTCACTTGTTGAAACTCCTCTTATTTGTAAATCCTTTGTTACAGATATATCTTCAGTGTTTCTCTTTTTCCCAAATAATGTTCCAACGTTGTATCTTTGAATAATGTTGTTTCTCTGATCTATGCTCTGAATTTATTTCACTGCTTCAGATTTGAATTTGTTGTGTTCCAAATTCTATCTTCACACTACACACAAGAATATTATAACTTTGATACCACTTGATGCAAGGGAACCAACCGTGCTATATTTCTCTAAAGAATCCCTTCTACTTTTAGTCTAAGAGCAACACCGGAATACATACGCGCTACAAGAATAGATAAGCACTACCAGAATACTTTTGTGTTATAGGAATATTGAATATGTTACAAGAGTCTTCAACCACACGTCTATTGTGCCACTCTATATTGACAAACCCTATCTCTATCTATGTTCACACTCAGATTCATTCAATCTTTTCTCTTTACATAGATATAGAATAAAAAATTGGAAACAATTAAACAATGGATGTCTAGCCTAAAGAAGACTTAACGCACTAGTATATTAATCAAGGATTAGTTTTCCTCCAAAATCATTATCCACACCAACAATATGGTTCCATCCCATTTATTATTCCAAAGTATTAATTTCCCTTATGTCTCCCTCCAAAGAATTTCAACATGAAATAGCTCTCTTCAAAGGTTGGGCGCAATTATATAAGACTCCATGCATCTCTTCAAATACTAAATGCATTGGTTATGACTCGATGCATCACTCTATATTGATATACTCCATTCATTGGAAACCTTCAATGCCTTCCTTTCGCACAAGTGCAACCACATCTCAACAAAATCAATTAAGTTGATTTTCCCCACGTTGGAAATGGAATCCATGACTCAAGGTCAATAGAAGAGTATGAAGTAGGATTTTACTCTTTGGTGCATCATGTTGAGTACATGGCCAACGATGATAGGAAAGTCGAACGATTTTTGCATGGGATGGATGAAGAGGTTCGTACAGAAGTGACTATGTGGAAACCCACAACCATGGTAGAGACGTCAAATATAGGCAAGCATGTGAAGAAAAATATTGATATGGGATCACAGGAACAAGGGAAGGTATTGACACAGATACGAGGTCAGGCATCCAAGGGGAATTTATGGTTGATAGGAATCCTAAAGATCGGGGGCAAGAGAGTCAGTTATAGGGGAGCTCATTCTAAGTCATCCAGGTTGGCTAGTATGTCATCCTCATCCCCTTATATTCCATCAATCACACCACATGCAACAGGGTCAATATCAGGGCCACATTAGTATCGAGGTGGAAATCGTGCCCGAGGGGTCATGGTGGCCATAGGTAGATAGTTTCCACAACACCACTTAGGATCAAATGTATTGTATATCATGGTCCCCATACCAAATATACTACTTTATGGAGCAAGGAGGAAAATAAGGCAATCAACCACAGGGCCAGAATTAGATTCATGCCACCATTAACCATCGCTAAGCAGAGCACCAAGATATAGTCATGGAGTCAGCAGGTATGATCAAGGGAATTCCCTTAGATTTTTGATAGATCCAGGTGCTACCAATAGATTTATTTCCCCTTCATATTTAGAGAGATGTGGTTTGGAATCCCAAGATCAAAGTTATTTTGACCAAGTAGAGATGGCCTAGGGATGAAAACAATCAATAGGTCTCCTAGTGAAGAACTGCATAATTAAAATAGGAAGTGTTTATACTAAAATGAAATTACATAGCACTGCTTTAGGTGCATACAATGTGATAGTAGGAATTGAATATTGGTTGGAATCACATCAAGCCCTAGTAGAATGTTATGATAAGAAAGTGTTTTGCAATAATTATTTTGGAGAGCCAGTGGTGATTTAGGGGATTAAGCGAGACATTTCTCTATGGTTTATCTTAGTTGTCAAGGTAAAGACATGTATCAGGAAAGGGTGCAATATTTATGTCATATAAACAGTGAGTGAAGGAAATAACACCTCCGAGGAGTCACACCCAATCCTCTCTGAGTTTGTAGATGTCTTTTCCCTTGGGTTACCAGGATTACCTCCATTGCGTGAGTTTGACTTCACCATTTCCCTGAAACCTAGTACAGAGACAATATCCAAGACCCTATATTGAATGACAGTGCTGAAGCTCAATGAGTTAAGCATTCAACTCAAGGAACTCATTGATTAGGGGTTAATCTATCCTACTATATCGCCTTGGGGGGTTCGAGTAATATTCATTAAAAAGAGGTATGGTACCCTTCATATGTGCATCAATTATCATGATTTAAACAAAGCCACTATCAGGAACTGGTATTCCAAATTTCCATGCCATGCATCAATGAATTATTTAATCAGATAAGAGGGAAATGTTTATTTTCCAATATTGACCTACAATCAATATGCCATCCATTAAGGATCAAGGAAGAATATATCCCTAAGATTGTGTTTCGGACAAGGTATGGGCACTATGAATTCGTAGTGGTACCATTTGGGTTAACAAATGCCCTGATGGATTTCATGAACCTATTGAATAGTGTGTTCCAGAAGTATTTACATCACTTCGTACATGTGTTCCTAGATGACATTTTAATTTATTCCTGGAATGAACAAGAGCATTAGGAGCATATGAGATTAGTACTTCAATGGCTCAGATAGAATAAATGATCTGGGAAATTGTCTAAATACACCTTCTTTTAGAAAGAGATTCAACATCTAGGAAACACTATCAGTGTTGAGCGGATCTCGGTGGAACCAGGGAAAATTGAATCCATATTGAGTTGGCTGACCCATAGGAATGCTAAAGAAGTTCATAGCTTTATGGGTTTAGCGGGGTATTATAGAAGGTTTGTGGAAGGATTCTCTTGAATTGTTGCACCTATCCTGAACTTACAGAAAAAGGGGGATAGATTCAAATGGACTGGTGATTACAAAAAGGCCCTTCATGAGCTTAAAAGGCGTTTGACAATTGCTCTAATTCTCAAGGTGCCAAACATGGATAGGCATTTTGTGGTTTGCATTGATGCATCATGAGAAGGTCTCAGTGTGGTCTTGATGCAGGTATATGGTATCATTTCTTATGCATCCTGCAAGCTTAAAAACTACAAGGTTAACTATGCAACTCATGATCTAGAATTGGTGGCAGTTGTCATGGAACTTAAGTTATGGAGGCATTACTTAGTAGGATACCAATATGAGTTGAAATCAGATCATGGGAGCTTGGAGTACATATTCACTCAGAATGATCTTAATTTCCATCAACAGTTTTGGAGTGAGTTATTTAGCAAATACGACTTCGGGATTTCCTTCATTAAAGGAAAGGAGTATATGGTAGCAGATGCTCTCAGTAGGAGGCTACATATCGGATCGGTAATATCCATAAAAAATGATATCCGAGATAGAATAAAGGACCATCTAGTCAACGACCAACGATATTTTCAAGTTCATTCTGCATTAGCAAAGGGGAAATACACACCAACTAATGTTGATGGTTACTCCTTGGACGAATATGGGCTATTAAGATTTAGGGGAAGGATGTATGTTCCATCCAATCGAGAGCTTAGCATTTTGGTGTTGGATGAAGCCCATTGAGTGCCATACTCATCCCATCCAAGGGTATGGTCGAAGATGCATGCCAAACTCTTAAAAAGGAATTATTTTGGAATGGAATGAAAGTGGACTCATTACCATCACCTAGTAGGAAACCTTTATCCAAATGAAATACCTAAGTCCAAATGGAAATTCATTTCTATGGACTTCATGGAGGGATTACCCACCACTCCCCACAAACATGATTGTATCATGTCATGGTGGACAAGCTCACCAAGAGCACTCATTTAATTCAAGAAAAAAACACCTTTAATTCCATCACCATTGCTCAAGTATTCCTTAAAGAGATAATTCGATTGCATGGGGTCCCCTTGAAAATTATTTCAAATAGGGATTCCTGATTCACATCCATTTTTTGGTTGAGCCTCCAGGGAGCCATGGGTACACAAATAAAATTTAGCACAACATATCATCTCGATATATATCTCCAAATTGAGAGAGTCAACCAGGTGATGGAGAATATGCTAAGGATGCATGCCATGGACTAGTAGAAATAGTGGGAGAGATATATTCCTTTGGTAGAGTTTGTGTACAACAATAGCTACCATAGCTCCATTGATGTTGTACCATACAAAGAATTGTATGGAAGACCTTGTAGGTTTCCCCTTAGTTGGGATAGTTTGGAGGATTGTGTTATAATAGGTATCGACCTACTTCAAGATATATAAGAGAAGACGGCCATGATCAAACAAAGGATTAAGGAGGCCCGTGATTGGCATAAGAGTTATGTTGATGCCAAACAACTTGACAATATTTATAAAGTAGGTGACATGGTGTTCATTCAAGTATGGCCCATGAAAATACCCTTTAAATTTGGCAAGGTGACTAAGTTAGCGCCAAGATTTTTTGGACCATTTAGGATTCTAGACAGAGTTGGGCCTGTTGCTTAATAGCTTGAGCTTCCACCCCATTTAGGAAGAATGCAAAATGCATTTCATATTTATGAACTTAGGCATTACATTCCAGACCCATCTCATGTTTTGAAATTGGAGGGGTTGCAAATTTATGAGGAAGGGTGATCCATGTAGAACCATATTGCATGCTGGACCATAAGACTCAGCAACTATGCATGAGAATCATAGACTAGGTTAAGGTCCAATGGGACCAGTATAGCACAGATTCGACCACCTAGGAGGACGTAGAAACTATGTGTCGTGATTTCCCATATCTATTTGAGTAGTTATGGCCAGACACATGACTCATAGCTATGTGATTATGTTACCTATGTTGATACTCAGTATGGTTGATTCATATGTTGATGATCACAATTTTATTATTTCATAGTTACGAGATACTACCACTTATATTGAAACACAATATGGTTGAGTATTTCACATGATGTTACTTATGATGATGTTCAACATGTTTTGTTATTTTATAGTTTTGAGATGCTGCTACTTATGTGGATACTCTGTACGGTTTTGTTATTTCGTCTTTACGTTAGTGGCATGTGTGTTGGTTGTGTATTTTGATTTAGAGATGTTGTTGTTTTAGCCGTGTTTGTACCCTATTTTTATATTATATGCCGGTGGACTGTACACTCATCCCAGCGGGGGGATGTGGGGGGGCATCGCCCCCCCATAGGGGTCCGGGGACTAGCGGGCCCCCAAAATAAATTTTATGGGTTGTTTTGTTGGACAACAATTTACGGGCCCATGGTATTGGGTATCCCATAGTATTTTCCCATGAAAATTCCCTTTAAAAGGAAGACATTGTAATATAGTCGCGTAATGTATTGCAGCATTGAAAAGATCTCTGTGATTGTGTAAGAGAGACTGAGAGAGATTGAAGAGGAAGTTGCAGCGGCTGTGTTGCAGGTTGTATTCCTTGATTTGTTGGATGGCATAATAATAAAAGGACTGGTAATTTCTCCATGGTCGTAGCCCAGATTGGGTGAACCACGTTATATTGGTGTCTCTCTTATATTGCATTTATGTGATTTATATTTGCATCTTGTTTATTGGTGGTTTATTGTTATTTCTCTGCGATCCTATTTTTCTAACAATTGGTATCAGAGCCAAAGGTCTATTTGGCATATAAACTCGTAGGAAAGAAGGGTTCCTGGTTCGAGTGGGAGCAACGGTGGAAGAAGGAAAGTTTAAGGTCAAGAAATTTAACGGTCAAAACTACCAGTTATGGAAGATGCAAATGGAGGACTATCTGTATCAAAAGGATCTATTCCTATCGTTGGGAGGAAAATCAAAACAACCGAAGACTATGAAGGACGAAGAATGGGAGGTTCTTGAAAGAAAGGCACTGGGAACAATACGACTGTGCTTTGCCTCATCGATAGCTTTCAATATTTCAAAAGAAAAGACAATGGAGGGTCTGATGAGTGCATTGGGTAAGTTGTATGAAAAACCCTCAACCTCCAACAAGGTATTTCTAATGAAGCGTTTATTTAATATGAATATGTCAGAAGTTGTATCTATTGTTGATCATTTAAATGAATTTAATATAACTACAAATCAGCTAAGTTCTGTAAAAGTTAAATTTGATGATGAGGTTAGGGCTCTTCTAATCTTGTGTTCATTGCCAGAAAGCTGGAACAACTTGGTCATGGCTGTAAGTAACTCTGTCTCTGGTTCAAACACTTTGAAATTTGATGATGTTATTGGTGTTATTCTTAGTGAGGAAATGCGAAGGAAAAGCACTGAGACATTAGGTAATACATTGACCATGGAGAGAAGGGGAAGACAAAGGGAGAGATGAAAGAGCCAAAGTAATCGCAGGAAGTCCAGGAATGGAAGATCCAAGTCTAGACTGGGAAATATAGATTGTTGGAACTGTGGAAAGATAGGACATCCGAAGAAAGAATGCAAATCTCTAAATAAGAAAGGAGATGGACAGCATGAGACTACTCAGGAAGCAAATGTAACAAGTGATGTCACTAGCATTTTTCAACCCAAAATGCGACGACATATATGTCTGATTTTTGACATCATGTTGTCAACCATCTAACAAGATTCTCCTTTTTTAAATGTCGATTTCACTTCGATGGATATCCAACAGCAAAATGGCCGCACCGTATATTTGACCCAGTCATGTCGGATATCTGACCACAACTCTTTTAATATACCCGTTGAATGTCCAACACCCCTAGGTCGGATATCTGACACCCATTCGACCCAGTTTTGTCGGATAGCCGACCACAACTCTTTTAATATACCGTCGAATATCTGACACCCATGGGTCGGATATCTGACACCAATTACTTTAAGGGTAGTCAGATATCTGACAACAGGGCCATCAGATATCCGACGCAGATACCTAGAAAGACCAATGACGTTTGGCGTCAGTGGTTTGGCAAGCTCGTCAGATTATTTTGAAGGGGGCGTCGGATATCCGACCAAAATTACATTTTACGAAGTCTGATATCTGACGCCTCTTATCGTCGGTGGTATGGCGAGGTCATTGGATTCTTTGGAAGGGAGCGTCCTAGATCCAACGAATATGTGGAATTTAAAAAAAAAAAATACAGAGATATTCGATCAAAAAAAGTATTCAATCAAGAGTGGGGAAATCATAGCAAAGGGTCGATTAATCACCCAACCAATGCAACCACGTTTTAGGTGTTGCCCCCTGAGCAAGGCTCAACCTCAATGAGGTGAGGAAGATAAGGGAAAAGCAAAATACTTAGTACAACTAAATTCTTACCATTCCCATAGGTTATGGGTTGCAGGGATCTTACTACCACCTTCAGCCTTAATGTTTGCAACCACCAAAGATAGTTACATCCCAAATATCATAAATAAAACAATATTTCCAGGCATAAACTGAGTTGGAGTACCCTTGTTTTTCAGGTACACTCCCAACCCCTTAATCCACATAGACCAAGTTATATAAACTAACAATTTTACTAAACCAAGTACACAATCATCCCCAACAATGGGTAGGCCACCTCTTTTTATAATCTATCTGAATATATCATTTTTACCAAGATTTTTCTCTTGGCCTTCCCCCTACTCATGCAAGGGTTAAATTGGCTTGAGGGTAAATTTACAAGTGTCCAAAACAACAAGGTAAACATGAAATAAAACCCTTTCTTTCTACCCATTTACCCCAGTTAACTTTGGAGGTCATTTTCTACTTTTTCCCTTCCCAAGGCTTCTACAATAGCATATACATCCTCATTAAGACATAATCCCTTTCCTTAAGTGCATTTTTATTTCACAGTTCCACCTATATCAAATTAGTCCATTCAATATATCCATGTATACATTACAACAACATCATCAAAATAAACATCAGAAGCCATAAACTATAAGACATCCAGTTAAGCCATTTCATCAATGAGTCAAAGAATCGCAACAAGACTAAGCAATGTCTTGGAACCTCGAGGAATCCTTAAAGATTCCACTACTGAAGTGTTGGGCCAAGGAATTCCAGGCCACATAATCTTAAAGCATCATGAATCATATAACATAATAAAAAGTCACCAAGATATCAACCTGTAACAAGTTAGCTCATCCAAGATACCCATGTACTATATGCAACATCATTATAACCAATTCTCACCATAATATAAAACATATCAATGACAATGCATCCTATACATGTAAACTTCATAACAGGGCATCCAACATATGCATAAATCATAGTAAGGAAACATAGTAAGGAATTCCTAGACAAATTACATCATGAATGTATTCATCATAAACCATATATAATAAGGATAGATCATACCAAATTATCATCAAGGGTCATCCATGTTACATAGTTATCTAGGAGATCTAGTCAACCCCTAACCAGACCAGCTTACGTCATTCCTCATTGCAGCTATACCCACGTTGCAGCCATAAGTCCTTTTCTTAGGTGTATTTTTCGTTTCACAATTCCACCTGTATCATATTAGTCCATTCAACATATCAATGCATACATTACAACATCATCAAAATAAACATCATAAGCCATAAAATATATGACATCCAATCAAGCCATATCATCAATGAGTCAAAGAATCACAACAAGACTAAGCAATGTCTCGGACCCCCGAGGACTCCTTAAAGATGCCACCACCGCAGTGTCAGGCCAAGGAATTCCAAGTAAACCACATAATCTTAAAGCATCATGAATCATATAACATAATAAAAAATCACCAAGATATCAATTTGTAACAAGTTAGCTCATCCAAGATACCCTTGTATATGCAACATCAGTATAATCAATGCTCACCATAATATAAAATATATCAATGGCAATGCATCCTATACATGTAAAATTCATAACAAGGGATCCAACATATGCATAAATCATATTAAGGCATTCCTAGACAAATTACATCATGCATGTATTCATCATAAACCATATATAATAAGGATAGATCATACCAAATTATCATCAAGGGTCATCCATGCTACATAGTTATCTAGGAGATCTCGTCAACCCATAACCAGACCAACTTACCTCATTCCTCATTCAAGCATTAGAAACTTGGTTCATTTGAATAGTAAGGAATGCTAGGTTGACACACAGCTTATGTTTTTTCAGTTTCTTCTTATAAATTTTAGTAATTGATGTGAACATATTCTACATGTCAACAGTACACCATGGGAACACTAGGCTACTACCTACAAAAATTTGAAACCTGGATACCTCAAAAAGCATGTATTTGTAAAATTGTATCATGAAATTCAATGTTTAAGAGGGAAATCATTGCATATGTATGAGAACAATAGGACAAAGGGACAACAGTAATTTAAGAGCAATTGCTTTGATAATATGTGTTTCTAAAGGTTCAATTGTTTTATCATAGTGTTATATAGATATCATGTTTTTTTAAAGAAAAACAATTTTAGTGTTACCTTGAATAACATCAAGTAACTTCTAAATTTTCTCAATCAAGGAGATCTGAGATATTTGAATTGTTCCAAATCTTGTTAGTCTCAACATCCTTTTGCAGTTACTCAAACTTCCTTGCAGTCATAGAGTTGTAGCCATACCATACGGGATATATTAATTCCAATGACAGTGGAAATTACCTTCTTTCATCAGATGGAGCTTGACTTGAAGAAGAAGACCATGAATTTTGAAGTTGATGATGCTAGGGTAATACAATCCCTAGAACTTTATCAAGGGCTTCCATACACTGAGTTCTGTTGTTGAGATTAGAAAATCTAGAACACTTGAAGTTGTCGAGATTTCCTTATGAAAACAAGTAAGAATAATTCAATCTTCATTATAAATAAATGAAGGAAACAAGCAACTAGACACACACATAATGATGATTGATATATAAATTCAATATGTATGTGACACAATGTTCCCTTAGTAGTGAAGTTTATC
This sequence comes from Larix kaempferi, assembly GCA_027924585.1. Classification (NCBI taxonomy): domain Eukaryota; kingdom Viridiplantae; phylum Streptophyta; class Pinopsida; order Pinales; family Pinaceae; genus Larix; species Larix kaempferi. Next base: position 33,026,331 of record BSBM01000510.1, read on the forward strand.
TCCTCTCTCTCATCTTATGTTGAAGCTTACTTTGAGGTTAGGATTTAAGTTCACTAAAGTGCAAAGGGAGGCATCCAAGACACCATAATATGTAACCAGTGACTCCAACAAATTGAGATCTGAACTAGCAAGGGGAAGACACTAATATAAAGTGAGATGTTTCCAAAACAAGGCATGAAGAGTGCAAAAAAAACATAATCAAAGGATGTAAAATCCATTAGAATGATATGAAAACACCTCAAAGGCACTTAGGACATACAAAAATCCTCTCTCAAAATGTGCAAAATACTCCAAAAATTGGACGTCTTTCAAGGAAACCATCAAAGTGATGCTCCAACATATGAGTCCATGTGCAAGAAGACTCCAAAGGTGATGGCCTAGATTTTTTCAGTAGATAAGTCCTAGATTTTTCTGAAACAACCCTCCAAATGGTGCCTAAGACTCATCCAACATCACAGAGGGTCTTCCAAATAGAAATAAACCCTCTTCAAATGAACTCTTTGCAAATATACGACTGCCTTGAAACAAATTTGGGAAATTGCTTCATTGTTCTCATGCTACTTTGATGCCCAAAATTCAAAGTGAACAGGTTATGGTGCACAAAAATACCCAAAAAAACCCTCTATTATTGTTAATAGGTCAAGACATGCTTAGGATTTCTACTATATTAGGTCTATCTCATGCACAAATGAAAAAATAGTTGTTGTTTATTGTTGTTGTCCATGCCTAGATTGTGGATAAATTGTTGTTTGAAACTAATTGGAGGTCAAAGAAAGGATGAATCATGCCCAAGTTTTCCCAAATTGTGCCCAGAATTGGCCCAGGTCTGATAATTAGGCCACCTACTACTGCTTCTACCCACAAACATGCCTAAAGCTACAAAATGAAGCATCTTACTATTGTTTTAAGGCACAAAACACACCCAGATTGTACCAAGAAGTGGAATTTACCTATGAGAGATATATTCCTATTTATTCAAGAAATTAGAGATATTTCCTACTATTCAAAATAATGTTGAAAAAACCTCTCAAGAATATAAATCAAACTATCATGTCTTGTCAACAAATAAAACAAGGTCAGGTCAACATCTAGGAAATGACATCCCAAATCAAGTCAGTGTGGCAATGAAGAGGAAACTATCTATGAAAACCATTGTATATTTTATGTGACAAAAAGAGCAAACTTTCATATGGATTCTAGTTCAAGTCAGGTGAGTTAGTGAATGATTTGGTATTGAGAAAGCACTTTGACCTCTCCTTCAGGTCCACATTATTAATGAAGGTATTTGGACATCAATACATGAACTGTTTCCATTGTTTGCTTCCATCACTATATTGTCTTTTTATACTGTTGCTTCCATTGTGATCCAAAACTAATCATTGTCATACATCTTCCTAATGACACTTAAGCACTATTTTCACATGTATTTATTGATGTCTTATGGAGATAAAAATGATGAAAAGTGTTCTTTTTTGTTTTGAATACTAAGTGATCATTGTTGACACTATTCTATTGATTGTCATAACTATAAGACCTCATTTGCAAAGTCCCTAAACCACACAACTAATATCATGTTACTATTGTTGGCTAGGATTTCAACATACTTAAGATCTAAGATATTTTTGAGGAGTATATTACTATTAGGTATTAGCATTATATCTTTGTCATTCTGCTACAAACAATTTACAAGTTTGTCTTTGTTAATTTCATAAAACAACCTTCTAGTTCACTCATAAGTTGACATTACATATTGGTGTTTGTGTTCACAATAGAAGGAAGTATAAAGCTATGTTTATGACAATCCTCTAATCAATTTTATATTGTTAGCGTTGTATGACTTATAAAATTAAAATCACAATATAGATAGTATCCATATTGATGAGATAGATAGACTAGATAAGGAGACAATCCTCTAATCAATTTTTTATTAATTAGTATCCATATTGACGAGATAGATAGACTAGATAGGCAGACCATAAACCTACTGTTTACTAGTCAATGAAATGTGACTTAAACAACAATAATATGTAAAATAAGGCTCCCACTTCCAATCACATTGACGTGAGATCTACTAGGCTTCATTTGTCTGTCTTTTTACTATAATCTTAACACAACATCAAAACAACTTCTAGTGAAGCTTTTTCTTCGAAACAATGACTTTAATGGTCAATTTGATTATTTACTTTTATTTGAAGGAGACATGTGTGGCCTTCTTCGTGGAAAATACTTTCAGTGGCCACTGAGAATTTACTTTTATGAAAAATTCATTATGTTATTTAAAATTTATCTTGAAGTTATCCATGAAAATATTTTATGTTTTAATAAGATGTTTATATATAAGGATGAAGATGTTAATGAAATATATGCAATTGTTTACGAGTTTCCCCATATTAAGATTTGCTTATAGTTTAAAAATTGAGAATTTTTTTGTTTCAAATGCACAAGATTAATAAAATCCATACAAATTTGATTTATTAGATTTTAATAAAATATTAAAAAAGGGTACACACTCATACATGATTTTGAAGTGTAATTAAATTAAAGCATTGCAACTCCCAAATAGTATGATTCAATATTTTTTACTAAAGAAATCTTACTACATACCTCGTAGAGATAAATAAATTTATAAGAAGATGTAACGATGGATAACGTTATAAGGAAATGTACATTGTTTTAATGTTCTTAACTAATGTCATAATCAAATGTCTATTTTCCTAATCATTAAAACTCACACCATAGATATTTAAGGGATAATCATATATATTGGAGGGATCATAATCCTAAGCCTCTTCTTGTTTGATTTGTTTGACTTATGTGTAAAGTGGATTCCCTTTTGTTGCAAATAAATCCACTTGTACTCAACCCAAATCGACCACACACTATGTAATCTCTTGATCCACCATCTCTATGCCTTAGTAGACACTTACTACTAGACCACGGAGTACCCAAAGCTCCACTTCCAATCACACGAAAAGGGGATAGGCATGTATATATTCATTTAAGGGGCGACAAGTGCGGCGAACAGGGGGGGCTCTATGACCCAAAAGAGTTACATGGGGGATTGGAATAGCCTCTAACAATCAAGTTGAAGCTCTGGACTTATGGAAAGGAGTTGAACTTGTAATTGAAAAGGGACATAAGAAAATTATCATAATAGGGGATTCAGAACTGTTAATTCAGTGCCTTGTTCGAAAATCCACCCCCTTATTTGGACAAATTATTGTTAAGAATTTTCCTGAGGTGTGAGGAATTTGAATTGTTAAAATATTATAGTGTAAAATGAAATAAAAATGAGGAAAATAATCAGGCTAATGTAGCTTGCATTACCGGGGGGCACCTATTCCTTCCATATTCCCTAATTCTTTTCCTTGTCTTTGATACCCTTGAAATCGAAAAATTGAAATCGCAAATTGAAATAACAGGTGTAAATCCAAATTTTGATGATGATGCAAGGTGGCGGAATGGTCTCATGATTGCACAAAGTGGATTGTGCCTTCAATTAAATCCTACACCATCCCAATTGAATTCTTGGTCCTTTCACAGTGTCATGGTAGCATGTGGGAATTTGTCCAATATAGTGAATATGAGGGATGTTACTCTTACCATTTTTGTTGAGCAAAAATTGCCGAAGACAAGGAATTATGCGACTCTAAGAGTGTTATTTGCCTAGATTTATGTTGGAAAATGGCCGACAACGGGTATCATGAACCAAGGCATAGAAGACATCAGAGGGGGATGTGTCATAGCCAGCTCCCACTCTCAAATCCCAAATTTTATATGCTAATTCTACAAACGAATAGCTGACCTGGAATAAACAATGGGTTTCTAGCTCAATATATTGGATAACTGGAAGCAAGATTTGGAAATGAGGACATAAAAGGAAATTAAGGAAGCTAAGCAATTGGTAATGAGTAATTGACATGAAAAGTTGTAAATGAAAGGTCACAAGTTCAAATCCATGTGGGTACTAGCTTATAGAAAAAGGAAGCTAACCAACGAAATGATATATCCAGTGCACAATTGGACAGAATGAATGCTAAGAAAACCATGCTCGAGATGGAGGTCAATTTCCTACGGGGGCTAGGAAGCGAGCACTACGAGTTGATTAAAGTGATGCAGGAGGAAATTCACCTTCTGAAAAAGGAATTGGCCCCTCGAATCCGAAGAATTGAGCACATGGTGAATTCCTCAGTGGGGTCTTCGCAGACCTATGAAGGACCTGAATGGGAAGTGCCAACAGAGGAAAAGAATGAGCATTATCACAAGCGACCAAAGCACAACACCAACTAGTCAACTGGAGCACACCAGGTGACAAGACCTTCGAGTTTTCTTAATTACCATGTTTTGATTTTAAAACTGTTTTGCAAAACTAAATTTTGTTGTAATAGTTTCATACGGATCTATATAAGCTGAATTTTAGTATCTAAGAATAGAAGTAGGAAACTCTGGATAGAATTCAAAGATGCTGATATTTTTAAATTTGGGAAACCAAAGCTATCCTCTGTTGAAGTGCAGTCCTTTTTACTGGAGGGTTCGGCAGTAGCTTCTATTTTAATACAATGAAACTAGTTTCAGTTTTTAAAAAATTCTATATTCATTTTGAAAATTTCCTCCCGTGGAATAAGGTCGATAATCTCCATAATAATGTGATTGTCTACATAAGATAGGGAAAAATCACGAGCAATGGATCACAATTCCTATGCTTCCAAAAGTGAGTACCAACATCCCACAAATCCCTTCAATAATAAATTTTTTTCTTACTTAATCATTGCCCTTGAAAATGGGGAATGTTTGCAACACACGTACCTTGCATCTTCCAACTCTAAATCAATATTTTGTCCAAATCCTGTCCCACCTAATAATTTACCTGACATTTTCCATTGCATGAAACTAGCTACCTTCCTCAATTTTCCCAGATACTTATGATAATAAAATAACTGAATACTTGAAAGCTATGAGGAGAGGAAATTATATCACTCCATCCAAAGGATCCCCTAATGTTACCAATATGTTGTGTTGTGAGAAGATGACATCTCAACAATACTTGCTAAGGAGATCATCCATCCAAACACCTAACCACTCATTTGGTAGCCAAAATTTTACCCTAGCTATCAATATAAATCAACCCTAGGCCTGCCCCATCCTTGGGTATAATGAAACATCCCATATTACCATAGGGAGGCACAAAGCCTCAACATACTTGGCCTGGAAGTATGAACAGAAAGCGTTCTCCAATCTATAAAACTAATCCCTATTGGGAAGCCAACAAGAAACATAATAAATATGTGAAGCCCAAAGAATCCTACTCACCAAATTTAGTTTTCCAATAAATATAAGGTCTTTGTTCTACCATAATAGGATTTTACTGTGTATATGCTCCATAATCTAATCCCACATAGCCATCAGATAAATACCGAGACCAAAGGGGATGCTAAGATATATGACTAGTACACCTATACGAGTGAAGGTCAAAGTGAGAGGAATCGAATTGGGAAGCTCATCAAGACCGACCAACAAGTACTTAGTATTATGATCACTAATTTTAGCCATAGTGGCTTGATAAAACATAGATAAACAATCTATAGCACTAGCCATCGACTCTTGGTCAACTCTAATGGATACCAAAGAATCATTTGCAAAGTGATTTTTCTCAATTTCATAATCATCTGGAAGTGAAACACCTTGAATCTTCATATTCAAATAGGTAACATCCAACAATAACCAATATCATCAATAGTTATAACATAAAGAGAAGGTGTTAGGGGGCATTGCTGCCTAATCAACTAGTGGAGAAGAATATGTAGAGAGTGTGTATTATTCATTGCAACAAAAACTGAGGCACACAAGAATAGGGTGTTGACCATCCCCACACACTTTGATCCAAATCCCAAACATACATCACTATGTCTAAGATAAATTGCCCCTAAAAAAATGTGTTTACTCCTTAAATTATATAATTTATATAGTGTCTTTGTCATTTGGGTCTAGTTTTAGTGATTAGGTGGGGTATATGTTATCTTCCCCACTCAAGTTCAAATACTGGTTGTGACATGTGTGTGTGTGGGGGGGTAATGATCCTTGACCACACAATGTAAGAGGAATCAAATTTGGGATTGAAACAATACCCTACTTTCATTCATCTAACTCTCTTCTCATAACTCTTGTTGCAAAGAGAAACACTTTTTACATTTTAGATACACTGGATGTGTCACATATGTAACACATGCTAGCTCAAGAAAAAAACACAAAAAATATACAATGTAGATTCACAATTGAAAAAAAAAAAAAAAGATATATATTGAATTTGATAACCATACATACAATTACCAAATACATCCATATTAAATTTTATAAAAACAAAAACTAAAGTAGTAGTAATAATAATAATAATACTCCAAAATAATAATGTTGAATCTAATTGGTTTTTATTATTATTATTTGTCTTTGTTGTTTATCTTCATATCTAAGTAATATGTTATGTGTAATGTTAATATATTAAGGCCTCATTAAAAAAATATATAAAAAAAAAGAGGATCTCTATAATAAACTACCATAGATCCATCAATCTACCAAGTGCCGAAAATCCCTTGAGTTGTAAACATGTCCTCTAATTTTGCACTCTAGAAAAAATTTGTACCTCAATGGATTTACCTAAATTATATAACTCTTTGGATACCAACCTTACACATTATAACACACATTGTCCACTGCGATATGTAGAGATTCCTTCCTTTAATTTGTGCATTAAATCTAGTTAGTTATAGTATGAGGAGGTGTACACAAGTTTGTCAAAGATATATAAAACATAGAAACACAAAAATAGAATTCACGAAAGTGTGAGATCAATGTCTCACTCACACATCACACCATAATGTTTTTATTAGCTTGGAAAGGAATTACATTTATAGGGCTAGCCTAACCTTCTAGATCCGTGAATAATGGATCCAGTTGACTAAGAATAGATAATACACCCTAGCACTAACTAGGAACCTTATTCCCATAATGAATTATTATGTTCCAAGAATGAGCTCAAGACCAGCTTATTTCTTCATTATTTCCAACACTCCCCCTTAATGGAGAACCGATTTTTCAACAACGCACAACTTATCTCTACATATTTCAAATTTTTCCTTTCCCAAAGGCTTAGTGAAGATGTCATCCGCATTCTCATCCATATTACAATAGATCAAATCAATGTTTTTTGATTGTATCTTCTCTCTCACAAAATGATGGTGTATTTCAATGTGCTTTAACATGGCATTATAAACTGGATTATTTTCCAATTTGATGAAAAATTGACCTGTCACATTTGATGGTTGTTGGTTCTCCTTGCCTTTCTCCCATGTCTTCAAGAATACTCCTTATCTAAATTGCTTCACACGTGGCGCTACAAAAAGCTTTGTACTCGGCTTCATTGGATGACAAAAATATAGTTGGATGCTTCTTGCTACTCCATGACACAATCCCATATCCAATATTGAGTGCATATCCGGTGGTAGACTTTCTATCATCTGGATCTCCTTCCCAATCAGAATCGGAATTATTTGTCAACTCCACATTCCAATTTAATACCAAAATTTTCAGACCCTTTAAAGTAACGAAGAACTCCCTTGGTTGCTTTCAGTGACTGTCATGTGGCTTAGCCATGAATTGACTTAGTATGTTGATAAAATATGCAATATTTGCCCTGGTTGTTATAAGATAATTCATACTGCCCACAACTTTCAATCCAAATTACCATTCACCTCTTTTGTTTAATATTTACTGTTGAGCTTCACGTCTGTTCCAATGGCGTAGACACTAGCTTCCATTCAGTCCTATTGAACCTCTTGATGATCTCCTTTGTGTATTTTCTTTGTGTGATAAATGCCACACCATCATCCCTGCATAATTTAAGGCCTAAACAATAATGCGACAGACCAAGGTCCTTCATCTCAAATTCTTGGGACACACATCTTTTGATTTCTGCAATCAACATAGTAGCACTCCCTATTATGATTAAATCATCAACATATAAATAAATCAGAGCAGTATACCCATCTTCATCCTTCTTTATATACAAATTAGGATCACTTTTACTTCTTATGAAACCTTGTTGAAAGAAGAAAGTATCAATCTTTACATACCATGACATAGGTGCTTGTTTGAGCCCATATAATTCCTTATTTAACTTGCAAACAAGATGTTCATGTCCCTGCTTCATAAAACCATCTAGTTGAACGAGATAAACTTCTTCCTTTAATTCTCCATTTGAAAATGTTGACTTAAAATCCAATTGATGCAGCGACCAATCATACTTAGTAGCCAATGCAATCATTATTCTAATGGTGTTCATTTTTTCTACAGGTGCAAAAGTATCTTCATAATCTATCCCTTCTTTCTATGAATAACCCTTGGCTACAAATCTTTGTATTTGTCTATACTACCATCAACATTGAATTTAGACTTGAACAACCACTTTGCACCAATAGGGACTTTATCTTCAGGAAATTCTATCAATTCCCATGTTTCATTTTTCATTATAGAATCATATTCTTATTTCATGGCGTCCATCTATTCTTTATTATCTTTATCTTGCTCAAAATTTGAAGGTTCTACTACATTCATCACATGAGTCATTAGGGAAAAATCCTTATACGTGATAGGAGTTTGAACTTGCCTTGATGGTATTCATAGAGGCTCATTTCTTTTTGAAGTTCCCTCACTTCTTCTTGGTGTGCTTTAGTTGCTTGTAGTTTCACTACTTCTTTGATCTTCAACCTTCTAACCATGTTCTTCTTTGGCACTCTCTATTGGTAAATGCCATACATCATGACCATCCTCCCTTTGACATATATCTGCATACTCATGAAATAAAACATCTATGCTTGCAAAAAATTTATGAGTTATAGGATCATACACCTTATAAGCTTTGTGATCAATACAATAACCAACAAAGATGCATTTAATTTCTTTGACATCCAACTTTCTTCTATCTTCTTTTGGAATATGAGAAAATGCCTTTCTCTCAAAAAATCTTAAATGACTAACAACATGTTTATAGCCATAGAGTGCTTCAAAAGGTGTTTTGTGCCCCAAAATTTTTGTAGGACTTATATTCTTCATATACATAGCAGTACTAATAGTTTCATCCCAAAAATCATTAGTTTAATTCTTACCTTTAATCATGCTCTGAGCACATTCAATCAGTATTTTATTCTTTCTCTCAACTACTCCATTTTTCTTAAGAGTATGTAGAACTGTATACTATTGTTGAATATCATTGTTCTTGTAGTATTTGATGAATGCCCTTGATGAATACTCTCCTCCTTGATCTGACTTGAGAATCTTGATCTACCGACCTGTTTGCTTTTCAAACAAGTTCTTAAGTTCTTTGAAATATTCAAATACACCACTCTTCTTTCTGATAAAATATACCCAAGTAAATATTGTGTTGTCATCAATGAAGATAAGGAAATAAGATGCTCCCCCTAAATTCTTAGTTTGCATAGGACCACAAACACCCGTATGCATTATCTCTATAATTTCCTTTTTTCTTTTATCTATATGGGTAGGAAACTCTTACCTGTGTTGTTTACCTAGTGCACATTCCTCACATGTAACATGTTCATTCTTCAACACCTGAAGTCCTTCCACCATTTCTTGATTTTGAAGCAACATTAAATCCTTGTTATTAAGATGACCGTACCTTTGATGCCATAATTCTTCTATTGTCATTGTTGTATATGCTAATGTTTGATGATCCTTTCTTGTAACATCCAACTTGAATAAACCTCCTACTCTTACTCATGTTGCAATGATATTGTAGTGATCTTGTATATCCTTCACAACACCACTTGATTTAACAAATTCAACCTTTAAATCTTGATATACTATGGTGGAAACATAGATTAAATTCTTATTGATTACTAACACACACAACACATTTTGAATTTGTCTCACATGACCACTTGAAAAATTCACACATAAAGTCACTATAACCTTTGATCTAATGTGATATATCATCTCCTAGATAGATATTGAACACCACTATTGTTTTCATGAAATGTTTCAAACCAATCCCTATTGCATGTCATATGAATTGATGCACCATAATCAATAAACCATGCATTAATATTATCTATTTCAATTGATAGAGTAGCTTCTAAAACAAATAATTTGAATTTTTTGAAGTCAACACTTACTTTGGCTTCTTTATCAACAAAATTTCCTGCATGTCTTCTATGTTTGGACTCATTAAACTTCATTTTCCTTCAATATTTACCAAAGTGTCTAGGATTACCACAATAGAAGTATCCATCATTGCTCTTCACATTGGCATCTATTTTTGGTGGTGTCAATCCTTGATATGACTTTCCTCCCTTGTTCTTTTCCCATGGTTTTCCTTTGTATGGTTGTTTCCCTTTTGCTACTAATGCCATATTTGAACTCTAAGTCTTGTTGACCATATTCTTCCTACGTTCTTCTTCTTGTAAAAGAATACTTGTCAATTCATCAAATGTAGGCACTTTTTCTCTAGCTGCAAGACAGATAATGAATATTTGATATTCATCTAACATGCCATTCAAAGTTATGGTTACCATATCTGTACTTGAAATATTTTCCCCAATATCATCAAGCTTATCCTTTAGCTCTTTAATCCTAGAGAGAAAATTATTGGTGCTTTCATTTGCCTCCATTTTCATTGAAAGAAGTTTACTCTTCAAAAACAATATTTGATTTGTATTGGCAATTTCATACAAACCTTTGAGTGTCCTTCAAGTCTCCTAAGACGTGGTGCACTCCCTAATGTGCGGGATGATATTTATGTACATTCCTAAGGGCACCTTCACATTGGTATCTCTTTTATCTCAAACATGTACCAAGGTAGCTACCATTGTAGGGTTGGCTTCAGTTCCAACCACAATCGACCATATATTGGAGTCCTCCATTAAGGTCTGCAATTTAAACTTCTGGTTTGCATAGCTTTCGCTATCCATCTTGGTGGACTCATTGACATATGAATCTGTTAATCATTTTTCCATTTAAAAAAAAAAAAATCTCGCAGTTTTAAATAAATCAATTAGGGGTCACTGATGAAAATGCCCCAAATCAATTCACAATTATGCTAAAATGGATACTTGCATCAAACAATAAAACATATGTAAACTCCAATCTCAAGACAACAAGAATATATTCTAGACTACGATCCTTATCTTTTCAAAAAAAAATCATTAGTGATTACACCAGTCCTTCATAGGTTGCTATCTCTGAACTCGACCACAATCCAAAATCAATCCAGAATCAATAGAAACAACAATCGTATCCACTTAATGTACCCTTCTCTTCTGCTTAACATGTGAAATTATTTTCTCAGGCAATGACATCTTCATGCTCCTTAAGTAGATGCATGATCCTTTGTACAATGCGGCTTCACACTTATGGGTCTCCTTGTATAACAACTCGATATCCCTTGTCGGTCGAATCAAGGAGTAGTAACAAATTTCATAATGCTTGTTCCTTTGTTCTATAGAGATGATGATAGCATTGTGGCCATAGATCACATCAAATATGACTATAATGCCAGTCATGACTCCACCAAAGAGAGGACCAACGCAATTATTTCACTTCACTCGTTGAGATTTCCTTAAGCATATTTGCGATTTCCTCACATGATTTTTCCTTGTCAAAACAATAGAATGGATAGGGTTTCTCCCAGTTCACTCTCGTAGCAATGATCCCTCTCTAGGCCACAATAGCAACAAGAATATCAACAACCTAATCAACCAATAGCTTCAAACTTCACAGTTCTTCCTCGATAGTAAGAAATGCTTGCTACAGTACACTGGTGTGACAACCATGGGATGGATTCTTCACACACAAGTCTACAACAACCACACAACACACCTACCTCTCATGCAAATGTATATAGGATTCAGTTCTTCAGACTTGAACCTTACGCGGCTTCAAACTTGCAGGTCTTAGGTGGATATTCCTATACATAACTCCTCTATTTGCAAAGATAGCAATCTCCTAACCGGATCTGCTTCTATGTTGTTGAAATTTGTGGAACAATGATTTCCCTACACACGAGATGCCCAGGGTTTCGTGAGGCCTACGCACCAACAACTAAATTCAAAATTCAGATCACGGATGGAAAGAGTTTCTCTTATGGCAACTAATTTATGTGACACATGAACGTTGAGCCTCCTCTCACACCCTTAACAATTGTCAACCTTGACCTCAGCTCTGATACCAAAATAGAAAAACACAACAATAAAATTCACCAAAACTTGAGATCAATGTCTCACTCACACCTCACTAGAATGTCTTTATTAACTTGAAAATGCATTACATTTATAAGACTATCTTAACCAATAATAGATTTGGTTTACCAAGAATAGCTAATACATCCTAACACTAACCACAAACCTTATTCCCACAATGAATTGTATGGTTCCAAAATGAGCTCAAGACCAGCTCATTTTTCATTATTTCCACCTATATAAACATTAATTTTACATGCACAAAAAGATGGTAATTTTTCGATGAGCATGTATTTTAGGGTGCATCTAAAATATTAGCTCTTTCGAGTAAAAGAAGTAGACAGTGCTCTTGCCAAGTCGGTCTTACAAAACTTGGCAGTCTATTGGATTTCACTGTGCAACATTCCGAAGTCTATTCTCACTGGAATAAGGAGGAAGATCATAAATTTTATATGGTCAGGCAATGAAAAAAGGAAGATTCATATATGCAATTGGTAGAAAATCTCTTATCCTAAGGCACTTGGGGGTTGGTCACTTAAAAATATTTATGTCTTTGCACTTGCCCTTCGAGCAAAATCTTTGTGGAGGGTGCTGACGGTGGATTGTTTATGGCGTTCTATCATCAGAGACAAGTATTTCCAAGGCAAATCTACTATTCAATGGTTCCGATCTCCGATCGTTCGCTGTAAGGGGGCTTCTTGTATTTGGTCTGGGTTAATTTCAGCCCTTCCGGTGGTTAAAAAATGGTCTGCATGGCAATCGGGAAATGGCCGGGCAATTTATCTGGGCGAGGACCCTATCAATGGTGGCCCAAGCTGTAAATTATCCATGGCTCTGTTATACTTTTTACACATGAGGGGTTATTATAGACTATCACACGTTGTTGCTTCTACCCCATCACCCTATGCTCCATCTGTTTGGCTTAGCGCTCAACAACTGGGCCTATCGGGCCTGTTTGCTGATGAATGGCGTGTATACAGTGATGGGCTAAATCACGGCTTGATCAGGCTACAAAAGCAGGATGATGTACTCCTCTGGTCTTGGAATACTCAGTCTGGGGTGGTTACAGCAAAAATGGCATATGAATCCATCTGCGTTGAGTCTCGGGGCATTACATCCTGGTGGCACACAAGAGTGTGGAAGTGGCACATTCCTCCTAAAGTGCAGATCTTTATCTAGCTCGTTATGGAAAACCAAGTCCTAACATGGGACAATCTCTTATCCTGTGGTTTCATTGGACCTAATGCCTGTCCGCTTTGTTGGAGAGCGGCTGAGTCCTACACACTTGTTCGTTGAATGCCACTACTCGCACTGGATCTGGGCTGAGGTCAGATTAGTCCTTACGAATATCACTATTTGGTTGGGTGAGACTATTTCATCATGTTTTCATATTTGGATCCGTGACAACCCAGGTCATGTTACCATTGCAGCATCCATCGTTTGGGAGATTTGGTTGGCAAGAAACTCATGTATATTTGAGGATAAGACACCCAATCCAGTGTGGCTGGCCCGAAAGGTTGTTGCACTATTTTTTGACTTGCGGACTATTTTTTCGGGTGTCCCCATTACACCAATGGGCCCTCGTCCCTCTCCTCGGTGGCAAGATTTCATGGCATTTTTTGATGGGGCCTCTCAGCAGGGGGGGTCAACTTGCGGCGTTGGGGTCATAATCTTTATTGACCAGTTGCAATACTTCAAATTATGGATGAACGGGGGCATGGGTTCCAATACTCGTGGCGAACTCTTGGCTTTGTGGGTGTCTCGATTTTTTGTGAAGAAAAAAGGGATTGTGCTTCGTTTTTTGTATGGTGACTCTCGTTCGGTTATCGAATGGGCCATCGGTCATGGTTCCCTTCTCTCGATGGCATTGTCGCCATGGATGGACATGGTTAGGTTGCTGCTGCAGGATTTCCCTCATCTATACATTGATCACATTTTTCGGGAGCACAACGAACCTGTTGATTTTTTGTCCAAGAAGGCCCTTTTGGCGGAGTCGGGATTCATTCATTTTGAGTTTTGGTCCCGGTCCATGCTCCAATCTTGTGGCCGCTTGCCACTTCATGCTTCTTCTTGTTGGTAATGGGGCCCTAGACCCCCTTTGCGTGCTTTATTAGATTCGTTTGCCATTTTATATTTCTATACAGCCTCTCTTCTTTTTTGGCTACTCTTTTTTCCCACCATTCTCCTCCTTTTTCTGACTTTGGTATTATGGATCGGTAAAGGGTTGATCTATGGTTTTCTGTATCTTGTTTGGTCCTTTGGCTTTGTATTGGCATATGGCTGTTCCTGGGGAGGACGTGTTGCCTAGTAAGGCTTCCTCCAATCTTTGCTTCTCTCTTATGGGCCTGGATATTCCTTGTCACTGTTCTTATATATTTACTATGAATATATAGTTATTTTTCAATTGAAAAAAGAAGTAGACATTGCTTTGGGATATGAATACCCTTTCTTGCTTATTACGCCAATACCTCTTTTTGTGGAGGCAACACAAATTGTTTATCACGTCAACAACCCTAAAAGAGGCGACACACCGTGCCACAACTGCCCCCACACAAACAAATAACCTGTCCCTGGTCACGGATCCTCAACGTTGATCTCTATCGACGAAACATTAAGGGTCCCACGGTGTCGTCGCCCTCACCTGATGGATACCCTTCCTTGCTTATTACGTCAACACCTTTTGTGTGGAGGCAACACAAATTGTTTATCACGTCAATAACCCTAAAAAAGGCAAGAGACAGTGCTACAACTGCCCCCACACAAACAAATAACCTGTCCACGGTCACAGATCATCCACATTCATGTCTATTGGTGAGACTTTAAGGGTCCCACGGTGTCGACGCCCTGACCTGATAGTTACCAAACCCAACAACATGGTCGACCCGGCTGCTGCACGCACAAAACCAGCACAACGTTTCTGCACACTACCGCCGGTTTCTCGGCAATTTTGTAAAATTTAGCTGAGCGTTTGTACTATGAATCCATGTGGCCTCAAAGAGGATCACCCATTACCATAACTCTAACAATGTTTATGGGAAAATATTTAGTACTCCTCTTCACTAACTCCACTTATGGCTTCCTCGAAATAGAAAAGGCTAGCGATGGCTTTTAATGGGGAGACCGAGATCAATACAACCAATTCCACAGCAAATTCCTTACGTCAGAGTCGTAATGTGAAAGCGAGTACGATTGCAGGATTCATCGAATCAATCCAAACCAGACGAGTTTTAAACTTTAAAGCATTTCATGCAACGCACACGAAGCAAAGCATCCATTTCTCGCCATGATGTATACTTGCAGAGTCTCTAGGGGAAGCCCGGGTCTGTAGATTTCAATTCTATAGTCATTAGCTCAAGTATTATTAAACTGAAATGAAATCTGCAAATCTGGGTTTCCCCTTGAGATTCATTTAGTTTAGTGGTCGCTGATCATCTCGCTGCATCTACAATATTGGTATGTATATATTATGTACTTGTGCATTCAGATTACTGGGTATTAGAGCATATTGGATTATCATAGAATCAGAATTTCATATCATTCTTAGGTTGTTTTCCATAACATGAAGTCGATTATTCATATGTTGTACTTTTGAATATTTTTGTTATTTTGTTGTTATCTTCATTGGGTGGTATCACTATGATTTAAGAGATTATGGCATGCCATTTAGCACTCTTTATAATCCTTGCATTGTGATCATATGTTTTACGATGCTAGTAATATTCCGTAGGTATGCGGGAGTTATTGCACAGTCGATTATAATGATATTTTGACATGTGCAGATTTGAACCATTAGGTATAGCAAATGGTTTCTCACAAACTTACAATCAATTCCCTCTTCTTGTTCACATGAGATATGCCGGAATTGATGGTGAATAGTGAATACAGGTAAGCTAAAGTTGGAAATGAGGTGAAGGAAAAGCATCTCGCTTGCAATTTATTATATATATTTTCAAAATAAAGCATATGAGTACGAAGCGATTATCGATATAAACATAGATTGTGCCTCGAGTTAAAGGTTGGTATCATGATGAGATTATATCAGTTAAAAAAATGGGAATAGAAAAACATTGAACGTTCCACTTGGTATAAAAGAGATCAACAATTTCCAAATACTAGTGCTGAAATGTGATTAAAGATTAATGCAGGTAAACATTTGCTCTGTCAGTTCAGGTTGACTTTTCATCATTTGTTACCCTGAAAACAGGGAGATGAAAAGATAAACAAAGAGGAATGGCTTTGCATACTTTGTATCAAAATTGAGGGCGACAAACATGTGATAGACACATTGTCTTATGTATAAAGAATTAAGGTAAAGAATTAAGGCGAAACACTCAATCCAACATCAAAATTTGAGTAGTTTCCATAACTTGTTGACTTTGCAATCAAACAAAAAATACAGTGAAGGTTTTACAACATCAATATATTGCAAGCTGAGGCATGCTTTAGATAATGGAGATGAAAATTACAAATACAAATGTATTATTTGTAATTCTTGGTTCCCTAGATTCTACAATAAAAATGTTATATTCATTTTGGAGAGAAGAATTGAAAGCAAAAAATGTTATATTCATTTTGGAGAGAAGAATTGAAAGCAAAAAATGTTATATTCATTTTGGAGAGAAGAATTGAAAGCAATTTTATGTATTGTATGTGCTGCAATGATTATTTTTATTTTTGGTTTTGAGGTTGTTTGCACGTTTTATTTGTTTAATCAAATGACCTGATGACACAGAATTCTGGAGTGATGAAAAACTCTTTTACTGTTAATGTTAAAATTGAGTTTTGATAGAAATTATTAAAAAATAAGTTTTTATTTTACAAACAAGTGAATCTCATATATTAATTTTATGTTTGACTAAAAAGTTGTTAGAGAATAATGGCGAAATGTCTTCATTACTAAACAGTTAGAGTATTGTTATAGGATAGATTTTATTTAGCAAATAAGTGGTTCCAAATCCATGTTATATGTAATCGATTTACTAGTAATAAGTAGAGTGATGTGTTGTGTGTAATGACTGCTCTCATATTTTCTAAATAAAATAACCAAATTATTATATTATGACAGCAGGATGGACCAATAGAACCACCATCTCCATCTCCACAATCTAGATGCTTATGTTCTTAGTGCCATATAAGGTTATTGTCTATGCCATCTTTAGATTGTGATTTATGGACACTTAGCCTTTTGCTCAACAGCATTCATGGATGAAACTTCTTGGTCAAAGATTTAAAATCCAGAGTAGCATAATTCTAGTACTAATAGGGATATTAATATTATTGATATGGAAAAAATGGGTAACCAATAAATTTAGTAGAGTTTCTGTATTTACAAAACAAAATTAGTATTTAAAAAAACAAAAATATAAAATCTTAAAATTTACAAAAATAGTTAGAAGGATTTTTATATAACAAATGAATGCTCCAGTAAATTAAGAAATATGAAATTGAATAGTATTTATAATTTATAGTATTTAAATAATTAAAATTTAGTTTTCAAAATTTAGGCATTGGATTATAAGAGTTTGTATCCCAATATAATCTAATTATTTACCATAATTTGGAGTACTCAAATAGCAATTTGGGCAATCTGAATAGTTTTAAAATTGGGTATTTGGCAAAATCATGGAAATAACAATTTCCAAGAACAATTTTAACTAGTTTTTATGAAAAATTCGCAGGAAAAGCTGGGCGTTTTGGTTGTCTTTTATCCTACTCGGAACTATGCTACTATGGAAAAACCCCACAGCGATTATTAGTGTTGGGTGAGCTTTCACACCTCACAAACCCCTCATTTTTTCTCTGGTCGTGCCTAACCCTCACCGGTAATATGTTTGCCGTTAACTTCAGGATGTGAGTATGGTTCTCGGTTTGCAAAGCCATGGTAGAATTTAGAGGAGAGAAGGGAGGTAGATGAAAGCCAAGGGAGCCACGAGCTGAAAATCAGAAAAGATGGCTGCGTATTATTGTTGGAGGTGGCGCGACCGTTGGCATTGCCAATGTCTTGGAATTTCTCGTCGCGGAAGTGTTGGAATTGAGTTGGTGAAGAAGGGAGCGACAAGGTGAAGAAAGAAGGCTGTGTTGAGGCGTAGAGAAGAGAGCAGGTAAAGGACAAACGACCAGAGCTGAAACTTGAAGTGTTGAGGATTTGGCGATGGTGAAAATAATCTAGCATGAGGATTAGTAATGCCTGTGTGAAGAGGTGTACAGAAGAGACCTCTATGCATACTCCGTCATTGCTATGCATGTCGAGATTGTTAGGGTTGGAGCCCGAAGAAAAACAAATTGTGAAGAAGAAACCCTCCTACAACACAAACGGTACAGTCTAGAGGAGAAGACTAAGAAATGCAGAAGTCCCCAGTTCTGATGTGTTAACTCGTCGAGTGCTTCCATGGTTTAGTGGTCGAGTAGATTGGAGGTTTATCCTGCGCGTTGTTGCTAGAACTCCCTCGTAATCGAGTTGAGTGGCACACAGACAGCGGTGGACGAAGTTTGAGAAGGGAGATAGCTAGTATTCACTGTTGAAGAAGACTCTGAGGAGAAATCTGCTTGAAGTGGAGAACCCTCATTGAGCAAGCCGAGAGCAGGTCTCCTCCTTAGAAGGCCGTAGCCTATGGTGACCTGTGAAAACTAGCATCAGGTAGCAGCACTAGTTATGAATGAGATAGAAGAGGACCTAGGTAAAAGGGTAATGTTTTCAAATTGTTCTTGTTTAATTTGTTGTTGAATTCAAAGGTTGTAACCCTAGTTGGCGGTGAAATGTTGAGCTTGCTATGCTCATAATTTGGGTGAAATGTAAATTCAGTTGTTAGTGGTTGTTTCTTTAGTATTAATGGTTGTTTTGTTGCAGCAGTCAAAGAAGTCAGTCTTGTGTTTTTAAGGGGGGAATAACCCTTAATTAGCAAAAGTTGAAACTTTAGCTATGTTTTTTTTTATGTCAATCACCTTGTAAGCTTAAAGTCTATTTAAGGTTGTTTTTTGAAAAATCTAATTTGTGTTTGAGTATGTTCTCTACATAGAAGTAGTAAGTCCATAGTTTGTCAAATTAAGGTTAATTGTTAAAAGAATTAGAGCCAGAAGGTTGAGTTCTAAGAATGCAGTGGCTGAGTGAAGAGAAAAGAAGGCCTATTTTGGATGAATAGAACTCACTCAACTACTCAATTCAGAAGTATGATGTCGAGTGGAAGTCTATTGAAAAGGAAGTGAGTACAACCTTGAAGAGCAAGGTTGTCTAAAGAACTATGAAATAAAAATAAAAAATGAAGGAAAATATGGATATTAATATGGTATATGATGAAATTGAATATGAAGCAAAATATGTTGAAGAATGCCTTAGTGTTCAAAAGAACAAATTGCACGTAAGAAGAAAATGAAGTTGATAGATAATTTGTTGGGTGATAGAGATAACCTCCTTAGATTTGTGAACCAAGTGGATGAAAGGTCAATTGATGTTGGAGTTTATGATGAAGAATACAAAAGTTGGGGTAGATTTGAAGACTAGCATCCCAAAAGTAGATGAAGAAGAAGAGGATGAGAAATAAATTCTTATTTTTCTTAAGAATTTGCTTGTCTATGGTTGTATAAGTCTCGAAGACAACCAAGAAGTTGAAGAAATGTGTGAATTTAAAGAAGTTCTTGAACAAATGTTTGAGGAATTGATACAAATCAACAAAGAGATGAAGTTGATTGAAGATTTGGTGAATGAAGTGGATAGCCAGCCTAAGGAAAAAAGGGAGATAGCTAAGAAGAAGACAATTGTACAAGTTGCATGCGCAGTAGTCCAAGATGCAATGAAGAGAAACAAACCAAGGGTCAAGCTAAAGTTGAAGAGAACAAGACGAAGGATTAGTGAATACAAGGTTTGGAGCCCGAAGAAGAAAACGAAAGTAAATTATTAAAGGTTTTCTGAATTATTTTGTAAGCCTGGATGAGACTGAGATTGATGAATTTTATGGGAGAGAGGAATACACATAAAATTGAATGAATTCAATGCAAAATCGAACTGCTTCTCATACTCTATTAAAGAGAAACTTGATCAAACTTGATGATTACAATGAACCCGAAGGCCTGTATTTAAACACTTCTACATGCAAAACTTAGACTTAACTTACTCATATTGCATGTGACTACATGCAATCTATAACTAGGACTCGTCTAACTCCTTGCGTGGTGGAAGTAATTACCATTTTCTAACACTCCCCCTTAGTTATGACCACTAAAGAGACAATCTAAATGCTGCTAAGACATATTGCCTCTAAGGGCTTTCATCAATAAAATGTAAATTCTTGCTAGTCTAAGTCTCAACTAGGCTTACAAAACATCTTCATCTTGACTTTCTTTGTTGTTATGTGTTGATGCAGTTTCTTTCTATACTTTCTACTCCAATCTTTGAAGCTTTCAATACTTTTCTTCTTTTTCGTGCTCCAGGCTTTAAACTCTAGATATATTTTCTTCTTGTTACTACATGGAACTTGTCATTTCTTCTTCTTGCATCTGGGATATGCAAAACTTCACTGCTATTTTGTAATTCTGTAACTATGGTTGTAAAACCAGTGATCTATAGCATCTTCAATGTTTCCTTTAACATCTGCAAGAAATTTGTTGCAGATTTCTTCCTCCAACTCTTCAACTGAGTGCATTTCTTCTGCTTCTTCTTCATATTCTGTTGCTACATAATAGAGGATGTCATCTTCAACTTCTTTGGGATTTGTAAGCCATTCTTCAATAAACACCAAGGCTTCCGCAAATTTCTTTTCTTTTTCTTCAAGTTATTCATTTGCCTTCTATTGAAGATTTTAGCTTCTTTGTTTAGAGTCCTCCTCCTTTCTTCCATATTACCCCCTACAAAAATATGGATTTGTTTGGCCCTTAATACAAGATCTTGAAGATCTAAGCTTTTTTTTTTCAACTTAAGCGGGGTTTTGAGATCTACCCTTTCTTTTTAATCACTTCTCAATATTAAGAATTCTTTCCATTTTATAAAAAGACTTATTTAAAAATAGTTCCTTTTAAAAAAGTAACCTTTTAAAAAATGGTTTTTTCATTAACCATACGGGGGACTAAAATCCTCTTCATAATCTCCTTTTCAAGTAAGGTAATTTTCTTAACTTCTTCAAAATTTAAAATCGGCTAGTTCTTTAAAACCTTCTCTCGGATTTTTATATCATTTTGCAAAATTTAATATACATACTTTGACTGCAGCCGTTTGACAATAAAAAAAATTATAAATATGAAATTCTTACTCAATTTTTCCTTACGTGGAATGGGACGGCTCTTCCTTCAAAAACGATCTCTTCACCGCTGGCGGAATTGGTAGACACAAATCGGAGAATAATAACAAACTCTTTAAAAGACTTCCTCAAAAGTTAAGCATCCATTTTAGACGGAAAAAGATTTGTATCAATTTACATCTCTATCATCATAATGTGATTTAAATGCACTGGATATAGTATCTGCTTCCCATCTACCTATCTTTGAAGCTAACCTTATTTCCTTTGTAAGTGACATTCATTTAACAAATAATACATGCTCTCCTCATGTTTTGTACACTTCATGCATATACTTGATGCTTTCGTAGCCTCTCCTTTTTAAAATATCTTGAATTGACACATTGTTTGATCTCAATAACCAAAATATGGATTTTGCTTTCATACTCCGTTAACTTTCAAAGCTTCACTCATCATTATTCATTCACAATATTTATATGTTTCATAAACAAGGATAAAATTTAAATGGTAGTATACATAAAAATTACAACTTAAGAAAGTTTAAATTTTGTTTTGACTTTTAAAAAAGTTAAGATAAAAAAAAATTTACAATTCAAGAAATTGAATCCATCTTAATACTTAATAAATCCGACTTTAAGATAATCTTTTAATTCAACACATTCTATTAATACTTATAGATAACTCTTCTCCATTAACTTTCAAAGCTTCACTCATCATCATCCATTCACAACATTTATATCTTCCATAAACATTGATACATAACTAAATTAGTTGCATACATACCTATAGTAGTTTTTGGAGGCATCATCTCATGGCTCTAATTTGGAGGCATCATATAAAGTATGAATGTTGATGCATAACTAAATTGGCTTCATACATACTTATAGTGGGTTTTTTGCACCTGGTGAAATAATAAATTATATTATGTCGGCCATTAATAAATTTATGTCGGCTCATAAAATAAACAATTATTGAAAGTATTTAAAAAAAATCCATGTTGGCTTATAAAAAAAATATTATGAAAAGTATTTAAAAAATCGATGTTCGTTTATAAAATAAAAACTTAAAACTTAAACCAAGGTCTATCAATCAAGAGATATATCAAATTTCTTGTTAAAAAAGAAATACACCTCAAGAAATTGGATCCCTCTCGGTGGATCTATGCTGGTTTAAGTACAAAACATCATCTCATGCTCTAATTTGCAGACATCATATAAAATATAAATATTTTTAATATGAAGATAAGCTAAACAATTTTTTTCAAAATTTTTTAATTTCCTTTTACCTCTCTCCTTCCATCCATAGATTTACTCTCACCTTTTTTGCATCCACAATTTACCACACAAACCATAAAACTAATAATAGAAAACAAATACTTTATAAAAAATTGTGCCATTATTTGTGTACCACAAACCATAAAACTAATAATAGAAAACAAATACTTTATAACAAATTGTGCAATTATTTGTGTACTTGGGCTTAGTCCTCTATTCCTTATCCACTCTTCAATGAAGAGTTGTTCAATATATCCATGCTTATTGTTTTATTGCCACAATCCTCCTCTCTTTATTAGCATTTAGAGGCTCTTGTCTACTAGCACTTTCGGCCAAATATTTGTGTACTTAGGCTCATTTCTTATTATCTACTCTTCAATATAGGGTTGGTCATTGTATTCCTGCCATTATTTCATTTCCACAATCCTCCTCCCTTTGTTAGCCTCTATAGGCTCTTGTTTACTAGTACTTTTGGCCAAATATTTTAATAATCTTTGTCTCCATCCTCCCATAGCTTCAAACTTAAAAAGTTCGTAGTTCGTAGTCTTAAGTTATGGCTTGTAAAATAAATTTATTATTTTATTTAATAAGTTTAAATTCATTTTAATTTTATATTCAGTGTTTATGTTTATGGTATAAATTTTAAAACTAAAATTAAGTTTATTAAATTTATTTTAAATTTATAGTCATACATAGTTTATTGTATAATTTTTAAAATTAAAATTAATGATCATTAATGAACATAAAATCATTTTAATTTTATAGTCAATGTTTATAAACATAAAATCATTTTGATTTTATATTCAATGTTTATGGTATAATTTTTAAAATCAAAAATCAAAATAAATTTAAATTAATATTATTAAATTTATTTTAATTTTGTATTCATACATTGTTTATTATATAATTTTTAAAATCAAAATCAAAATTAATGATTATTAAAAAATTAAAGTGTAAGTTTTAAATAAAATTGAAATAAATTATTATTAAAATATTTTTTAAATTGTCAAAAAATGATGTGGCATCAATGTTACACTCAATTAGTTGTAACATATCTTTTGTCATTGCACCAAGTGAAACGAGGTGTTCTACAGTCGAGTATGGGGCAGATGTTGTAACATGTAACGTTTGTCTTTGTAATGTTACATGTAACATTTGTCTTTATTATTGTCGGCTATTAATTAAAATGTAAAAAAAAGTAAAATGTAATGGAAAGTAAAAAAGTAAAATATAATGAAAAGTAAAAAAATAAAATGTATCGTCAGCCAATAATTAAAATGTAAAAAAAAGTAAAATTATGGAAAGTATTTAAAGAGAATCCATGTCCACTCATAAAATAAAATATTGTGAAAAGTGACTAAAAAATAGATGTTCGTTTATAAAATAAAAACTTAAAACTTAAACCCGGATCTATCAATCAAGAGAGATTAAATAAAATACCCCTCAAGAAATTGGATCCCTCTCGGCGCTTGATAGATACGGGTTTAAGATGGATCTTTGTATCGAGAGGAGCAAGGTTCTCTACAGCCGTAACGTAATACTACATTACCAAAAATAAATAAATAAATACATGTTGGCTCATAAAATAAAAAAAAAATCATGAAAAGTAATTTGAAAAATCCATATCGACCTATAAAATAAAAAATGAAAACTTAAACCCGAATCCATCTAGCAAGCGAGGTATCAAATTTTTTGAGCTTAAGATTAAAAAAAAAATACACCTCAAGAAATTGGATCCCTCTCGGTGCTCGATAGATCCGAGTTTAAGATGGATCTATGATGGTATTTAATTTAGTTAAATACAAAATTTGTGAAATTTGTGTGTAATTCTTTGGTTCATTATTTGATATAAATTTAATTTTGGAATTTTGGCACTTCTCCATCTCTTGAATGAGGGATTAACATTAGTCATGCGAGGTTGTCTAAGATATATGTGTATACCATGTGATACCACCAACGATGCCTCCCTTAGAAGGACATGTAGAACCTTCTTGACTCCAATAATATGTTAGGATAATTTTATTTCTTGTTATATATATATATATATATATATATATATATAATGTTTTTGATGCAAACCTTACACAACATCCTTTCTGTTAAATATACAGCATTAGTAGACATTCTCCAAACCAATATTGTGTAGTCAAGATTGATCCACCCGTTGTCACGTCCCCATCTTGACCCTATTGCATTAAAATGTAAATGATGTAATATTGTTATAAAAATCATGGTGAGGAGCTCAAGGCCAAGGCCCCGCCATCGATTTATTGATGCATATGGTTTGTGTGCTAGCTAGGCACATTGGAATTTCAAACATCATGTAAATATACATTTTAATAAAATACCCACAACTAGCTATGCAATGCAACAAGAGATGGGGGCATGATTTTACAAGGAATTGGGAGGGAAAACATTCAAACCCTTGGAGCCAATCAAGTCAAGCCAAGTGTCAATGAGAGAACTCATCAAACCCTCAACTACCCATGTTGACTTTTGTACCCAATCATTGATTTATCCTAAGCGTTGGTTGAGGTAGTTAATGCCTTGGGGAATGAGAGGTATGGCTGCCCAATTCAGGTATGGGCAACCCACCCTGCATGGGAAATCGCGTTTTTGCTTCTTGGGAAAGAAAAGAGCCATGAATTGCTCCCCAAGCCATTATCCATCAACCAGTTGGTCTCTCTCACGAGTTAGGAGCTTGTTGGGCGTTTTTCCCCATTGAACTTATGTGTTTTCCTTCATTCTCAGTTGGGAGAAGGGCGTTTTTGTGTTGTATACCAGTGGGGAAGAAGGGGAATCGAACTGGGGTTCCATAGAGATCGTTTGGCTGCTGAATGCTCAGTTAGTTGGGGAAGAAATCATTTTCCTCCCTGTGATTGTTTTTCCCAATCCCATAATCCGTTTTGGATGGAAACAAATTGGGGAAAACCCATGACCATCCTATTGTAAATCCCATTGTTAAATGTGTATTTCCGCCCAATGATTGTGCTTGCTGTGTGAGAAAAGAGTATGTTGGGGTATGGGTTATGGATCTCCATTCTTTTGGCTTGATCTTGAGTGCAAGCATCCAGGGTTCAAATGTAGCCTGATAAACCCAGCTGTGGACTGGCTTGGCTCAGATGAAATGTTTATTTGGCTTTGCATGAGCTTGAATGTCCCTTTTTCCTTTTAGGAATCATGCCCAGCTTGGGGGTGGTCTCTGAGTGCTAAAAGAATACAGGCTGGGCAGAGACCTATGGTTGGGTGGAATGTTGCAACGACATAGCTAATTGTTTGGGACAATTGCACAACAAAGATAAGTGTTCTCTATCTCTGTATTTTACTTCTGCAATGTTTAAATTGATGATTATATTGATATGTTGTATGCATATAAAATGTGTGTGGATGATTTGTTTATTTCCGTTGTGCATATTCAATTGAGTTACATCTGCACACAATGGTTTTTAATTGTATGAATCTAACGAATGGGATGAGATCGTATGAAAAGCCCCATAGATTGACATCATGTTCCCTCCCTTGCCTTGGATAGATGGGTGGGTACGTGACACCCGTATAGAGGTAAGCACTTTGATTTCCTTTCGTGTAAAAGTTATTATCAAGGATAATTTTAGGGGCAAAATTTAGCCCATGGGCTATTTTTCCATGTTTTTTTATAGAAAAAGATTCACCACTTTGCATTTTTTGAAGCCCTGTTTCGCCAAATTTTGATGCGGTAAACTTTTTTCACTCTAAAAATTGCCAAATTATTATATAAACTATATAAAATCCTTAGAAATTGAAATAATTTTAGAACAATATCGCCAACTATTTTATAGTTGACATTTTAAGAATTGGTAAGATTTTCCAAGGTTTATACACTTTTAAATAAGTACGGGTCCTTAAAATTATCCCTGGTTATTATTCTTGTATAGAGATAATTGATCAAAGTAATGATGTTGTAAAGTCTCGTTGGACAAGGCTCCAGACTTGTGTGTGTCAAGTCATGATTCTCATATGAACTTTACGTATAAAGGTATCCATGGGATGGACCTCCCATATAGAGGTGGACCTTCCGTATAAAGGTTATGCTTTACTTGTTAAAAGCATTTAATGTTGTGTGATGTATTATTA
Organism: Larix kaempferi; assembly: GCA_027924585.1. Lineage (NCBI taxonomy): Eukaryota > Viridiplantae > Streptophyta > Pinopsida > Pinales > Pinaceae > Larix > Larix kaempferi. The sequence continues at coordinate 33,053,187 of BSBM01000510.1, forward strand.
ACCATGATCACCAATTTCTATTGAGTCTCCTTTAGAGATTGATCACCTCTAAAGTGAATTACTTTAGCATATGATCATTTGGTCCAGAATTTTATAATATGATCACAAAATCCGATAATTCTTCTTGGTATAATGTAATGTGATGGATAATTAAAGTTAGCACATATTGACCATGCATTAAGAGATAAAGAAATAAAAGATAAAGCATAGAGATCAAGAGAATTCGAAATTTCCCATGTAGACACTTCAGCTTATTAAAGAGAACTTGAATTGTTAAAGCTTCGGATAAGTATCAATGTATGTCTCAATCAATGCTTCAGTTAAAGCATCAGTGAAAGATATGTCTCAATTAACTAAAGAAATCACAGTGGTCACTTCAAGTAAATCAATCAGCATTATTTCAGTTAACTAAGTGACAACAAAGAAGATCTATTAAACTAAGTGTTATTGCATAATAACACTTATGTTAAACTAAAAGATGACATGTGAGTTGTGACATTTGCATGTCGACACTTAAGTTAGCCACCTAACTAAGTGGGAAAGCTTTCAATTAAGAAACGAGTTCATCCTAAGTAATAGCTTAGTGAGATAAAGCACTACATGAGAAGTGGGGCACATTTATGCATGCAAGATTGATACCTCCAGTTTGAGGGCGAGTTCATCCTGAATTTAAAAGATAAAAATAGAAGAGAAGAATGTATAAATATGTTATACGGGATTAATGAATCCAATGTGAAGTGAATTCTCTTCTTCTTTGAAGGCAAGGCTCTTCTCTTTGTGTGCAGGATATTATTATTGAAGGAAAGACGCTTCTCCGATTGATCTCTCTTCTCTATTGCTTTTGTACCTTCACCAAGAGTGTTTGGTGATCTCTTATCTTCCAAAATCAATCTTCTATGTTGTAAAAGAAATCATTCTCTTCTATCCATTATATTATACTGAGAAGAATTTCTAGGGTTTTTGTTCTCATAGTTTTGAGTATTTTCCCTAGGGTATACCTTGTGTTATGGATGTATGAATTTCATGTGATTGAATTGTCTCATTGTTTCAAGTTTCGACATCTAAAAGAATTAAAGATCAAATCTCAACCAAATATTAACACTTTCCACCGTGAGATGTATGTAGGGCTCCTAATAACCATACATCTAAATGAAGTCCAACAACGTGCAATCAATGTGACATTCCTTACCATTTATTTTTATAAAACCATTGCAATGTTTATGCAAACTACACACGGGTTTCTTCGCAATTTTGACCTCGCAGAAGATCACCAACTGCAATAATTATATTGGCAATGTTTATGAGAAAATTTCGGTTCTATTCACCAACTTCACTACTAGCTTCCTTCCTCGATGAGGAAAAAGGTGGTGATGGTATTTATGGGGGAGATGAAAACGAAAAAATACTCAGCAGCTTCCTTTGGTTATAGTTACAAGGTGAAGGACAATATGATCATAATCATCTCATCCAACTGAACCAAACAAGAAGAGTTATAAAACTAGTACAATGTTTATGCAAACTACCCCTCGTTTCATGGAAATCTTGTAACAGGTAGTTGTTGATAGGGTTTTTGGTATTGATATTCGTATGTTTCTAGTAATGCCTTCCTCGATGACGAAAACAGTGGCGATGGATTTTATTGGGAGATGAATACAACAAATGCCACATTACCTTCCTTTGATTGTAGTTGTAAAGGTAGTGGATGATTTGATCTCATTAACCTTATCAAACCAAACCACACGAATTTTAAAACATCACATGCAACACACATGAGGTGAAGTATCCATTGTTCAACAATATGATGTACATTTGTAGGGTCTCTAAGGGAAGCCAAGACATGTAGATTGTTGGAAGTAATTATTTCTCCAACCCCTGTATTAGAGAAATCAAGTCAACACGATGTAGTTAGTAACAGGGATTCAAGTCGACTCAATCGGTGAGGCAGTCCATACTTGCATTGAATTTGTTTTGTAGGCACCGTGTTCAGACTTATCCAACATTAAAGTCTGCACCTACCGAGTTACATTCCACCAATTGTAGTCTCATCTTAATTCCATTAATTGAAGCTTTGACTGACGATAATTTTTGTTAAGTGTCAAGTTTTTGGCGTGGTTCGGATTCCCAATAGAATTAGTTTGACAGTGTATTGGAGGATGACAAGTGGAAACAGTCGAGTGGTAATCTGTGTGTTACATCAGAGGTGCTTGGGAAGAGTCTTAACCTAAGAACTCCGATAGGAAAGTCCTACAGGATTACAAGTGGCAATAGCCGAGTGGCCATCGAGGTGTTATATCAAAGGTTCTAGGGAGGAGTATTGACAAAGAACGTTGATAGGAAAGTTTGACAAGATGACAAGTGGCAATAGCCAAGTGGACGTCAATGTGTGATATTGGAGGTTGTCTCGAGAGTGTTAGGAGGAGAACTCCAAAGGAGAAGAAGCTACCAAATGAGTATTGGGGAGATCCAGCTGCATGCTCTGTTTATATCCTAAACAGAAGTACCACTGAGAGTGTGAAGGACTGGGTACCATAAGAAGCATGAATTGGTAGGAGTTGTAGTGTGGATCATTTTGAGGATATTTGGGTGCATGGAATATGATCATATACCTAAAGAAGAAAGATGAAAACTAGATGATAGAAGTTAAAAATGTATCTTCATCAGATATAGTGAGGAATCTAAGGATTACAGAGTCTATAATCCCATTACCAAGAAGTGCGTGGTCAACAAAGATGTTGATTTTATGGAAGTAGAGACTTGGGATGGAAATGTTGATAAATCGGTTGTAGGGGGAGCTGCTATATCACATGGAGGAAATGAAAATGGAGAGGAGTAGGTCATACATGGTGGAAAACAGATTCCACGGTCTAATACACCTGCAACAAGCGTACGTAGAAGACAATCAAGTGGAGTGAATACATCACAATTCAAAACACCTAGAATTCAAGAGCGCAGTGAACCATTAGGCTATGGAAGAAAACATCCATTGAGTTCTTAGGTAAGTATTGATTCTAATCCTACTTTATCTCAGTTGAGGCCAATGATTAATGAAGGACAAAAGACTAGAAGTCTTAGTTGCGAGTTCTATGAACAACAAGATGATAATTTAGATCAAGTGCCAAATTATGCGTTATAAGTTTCTTATCACTTGGATGCCTTTGAAGAAGTAGTTCAGGATGATGTATGGGTAAGCCATGGATGATGAGATTGATATAATAGAGATGAATGACACTTGGGAGCTTGTAGGCCTACCTCCATATAAGAAATGTGTGGTTGTTAAGTGGATCTACAATACAAAATGGAATGTTGATGGTGAAGTTGAGAAGCACAAGGTAAGGGTTGTTGCTGAAGAGTTAAGTCAACAATTGATGTTGATTATAATGAAACATTTTCCCATGTAGAAAGATTTGATCCAATAAGGTTTGTGCTAGCCATTGCATCGTAGTGCAAATGGGATGTACATCATATGTATATAAAATTTATGTTTTTAAATGAATTTCCAGAGGAGGAAGCCTATGTAAAACAACCTCATGGTTATGAGGTTGATGGATATGAAGACAAAGTCTACTAGATGAAGAAGGATTTGTATGGGTTGAAACAAGCACTAAGGGTATGGTGTAGTAGGATCAATGCATACTTGATTAGTAATGGATTCAACAGAAGTCCAAGTGAGCCAACTCTGTACACTAAGGTAAATGAGGAAGGTGAGGATTTAATTATTTCTTGTGTGTAGGTGATTTAATATTCACCGGAAACCTTACCATTGTCTTTTAAGACTAAAATGAAGAAAGAGTTTGAGATGACAAACATGGGTTTAATGAAATATTTCTTTGGCATTGAGGTAACCTAGTCTAATGATGGCATCTTTATATATCAATCCTAATATGCACAAGATATTCTGAAAAAGTTCAAAATGGTGAATTGCAAGGTTGCAGTTACAACAATAGCTAATGGAACAAAACTTAGCAAACAAGATCAAGATACAAGAGTGTATTCAACTCTATAAAAGGGATTGGTAGGTATTCTCATGTATTTGATTGCAACTAGGCTTGATACAGTATGTAGAAGGCTTGATTTTCATGTTTATGGAATCTTTTAAGAGCACTCATTGGCATGATGGAAAAATAATTTTAAGGTATGTTGCAGGGACTGTTGATTATGGAATCATGTATTCAACAAATTCATATTATAGGTTGATAGGGTTCACTGACAATGATTTTGCTGAGAATTTTGATGACCGAAAGAACACATTTGGTTATGTGTTCAGTCTTGGTTATGGTGTAGTGGAATGGGATTCAAAGAAGCAACCCATTGTGATACTTTCTTCTGCAGAAGCAATGTATGTTCCAACAAGTTTAGCTGCATGCCGGACTGTATGGATGAGAAGAGTTACTTACGAGCTATTGTAGGAGAAGGATAGACTGACATAGATTTTCTATGATAATAGGTCTACCATTGATTTTTCAAAGAACCACGTGGTCCATAAAATATGTACTTGTACATTTATATCTGATTTAATTTTATTAGGGAATTAGATCAACAGTGGAGAAATATGTCTAGAATTTTGTAAGTCATAGGATTAGTTCATAGACGTGTTTACAAAACCTTTGGTAAAAGAGGTGTTTGAATTTCAAAGAGAGATTATGGGCGTACACAAACTTAAGCTACGTCCATGATTGTATTTTCTTAGTGAGATAATTAAGGAGGATAATGTTAGGAATAATTATTTCTCCAAACCCTATATCAGAGAAATCAAATCAAGACGACACAATTATTGGTTTGTAGTAGTAGGGATTGAAGTCAACTTAGTTAGCTCTAGTTATGTTCAAGAAGTGAATCGATGATGTGTTCCATACTTGCATTGAAGTTGTTCTACAGGTTGATGATATGGATCCACATTTAGACTTATCCAACATTCAAGTATGCGCCTACTGATTTAAATGCCATTGTTTGCAATTACATCATAAGTCCATCAATGGAAGATTCGACTAAAGAAAAATTTACCATCTTTACAATGCTTTACCTTGTTTCTTCATCAATGGTAATTATGTCGATAGGTGTTAGGTGTTATTCTCTCCACTTTTGAGATGGAGGTCGATCTAGAGAATCCAAAAAATATAGGAATATTCATGGTAGTCGTCATTGTTTAAGCAACATAACAAATGATTAAGATAATGCAAACAAATTAAAAACCTAACTGCCTTGCAAAACCCTAACAACCTTACAACCGATAAGGAATCCAAGAACCATAGGTTCTCCTTTGTAAAGAATGGAAAGAATGGATTGCACTAACATAAGCCCATGGTCGTAGAAAGGGAAACCAAGGTTTCATGGTTCTAGATTTGGTGCTAAATAATAGATCTCTTATTGATATTCTCTATGTAGAATGCTCTTTGCATTTTTTTGAATCGATCTAGTACTGCTACAGTGTTGTGCTTACATCGGTTTAATTTTCTACAATGTTGTTATTTTAATTAAAATGTTGCTCTCATAAATGGGTTTGTGTGTGAAGTATACAATGCACATGGACCCCAATGTCTGGATCTGATATTTAAATTATGAGTGCTTTGCAAGTGTCATTGTAGTTTTTTAGTGCAAGCCGCAAGGATCATGCTGGTAAAAGTTTGTTCTATAATGAAGAATGCACCAACAACAATGGGCTTTTCAGTATCCTTGTAAATGGTTAACACAAGCACGAGGCATGCTGTAATGTCCCTAAATTTTTGCTATGGACCACTACATTGGACTATGGGGATGCATTGGCCTAATTCACTTGGTAAAGTCATGAAAAATGAGCAAGGTGGTGATGTGGGTCAAAATATTTGTATAGTTAATGTCCAAATTATGAAATGATGCAACATTAGGCAAAATTGGACAAGGAGGGCACATAAGGAGGTTGAGTTGGGCCCCACATGAGTTGTAACTCCCTCAAATTTGAATTCTAAGGTGGAATTGGAAATAATTGGGCAAGGAGGGTGCATTAGTGGAGGAATGAAACCAAATATTTGGTGTAACTCCCATCCAAGGTGGAAGGAATCCTATCATGGAGGCATCTCATGGGTTGTAACTACCCGGGATTAAAATAAAAAATCTATGACAACCTATGACATATATGACAACTTATGACAAGAATCAGGTCCTATGATAGCTTATGGCAACTTATGACATCCTATGGCATGTTGCAAGTCCTAAATTTATCCTAGGAGTGCGATAGAGGAGAGGGGTAGGCCCACATGCTAGTGTAACTTCCCCAAAATCAAGCTAAGCCTATCTAATTCGAATTTCCAAGGTAGATGAAGTCATTATTTGGATAAATAACATTAAAGAGGAAGTAAATGAGTTCCAAGGTGTCATTCCCTCATAAAAAATAACATTTATTAATATTTTATTAAATATTTGTGAGATAATTCTAGAATGAGGGAGAAATGCTCCATGAAGATTTATAAAAAGGGTGAAGACACAAGTGAAGGGGATTTTGGTCATTGTTTATTTTTTATATTGGAGAGATCTTGTGGATTTTCATATCTTGGGATATGTTCCCCTTGCATTTGTGACTGGTTTCGGTGGTGAAAGATACCACCCTAGCTAGTAGAGGGGAGGAGATCACATAGATATCTTCATTATGCTTCATAGTTGATTATTGACAGGAGAATTCATATTCATATTTATCTAAAGATATTAAATTCATATGTTTATTTCCATTTGTAGTAGTGGAGTCGAGCTCATGTTGGTGTGTTTGAGATTTAGTTTGTAGCAGTGAAAGATTGTTGGTTTTTTTCGGCATTGGCATCTTTTGTTGTGGTAGATATTGGTGGAGGAGGGTGCATATATGGTGTCTTAAATATATTTTTGGTTGTTCTATGTTCTATATGGAACTCATATCTGGTTGGAGGTTCACCTAAGAGAGAATATCTAAATTTTGGGGCTGAAATATTGCTTTTGGAGGGCGCAACAGTGGGTGGTAATCACTCATTTGGAGCAGTAACTCTCCCTCTTTTCTCTATGATTTTGTATCAGCAATATTTAATATCTTTGCAACATATCTATATCTATATTTCAATATGATATAGAATCCATTTATGTAATCTATGATGGTGTCCCATTTATAATAAAAATATCAATGTTTTCCCCCATATGTTGTCCAATATGCAAGCAATGGTGAATCTATGAGTAAATGATTATATATGAGAAAATATGTTGAATATGGTTGTATAAAATTAATGTTTTGCTATGAAACCTTTATATGAGTCCATGGTGTCTGTTATTAATCCATTGGTATTGATTCGAGTGTATTTGGAAGCATTTGGGTTTGGTTTGGAAGCTCTATGGTTGTGGGTGTTCTTAATCTTGCACCGGTGATAAGGGGGGGGGGGGAATTTAGCTTCTTATTTGACTCTTTATGAGTGTTTTGGGGTTATGATTACTGTTCCATTGTATCAGGAGTGTTTTTTAAAATAGGAAACACTTTTTGTTTCACTCAAAAATGTTTTTGTATGCCAAAGTTATAACATTTTACCAGTCCGTCTATTGGTACCTTTATGATGTGCACCCTCAGTTAGAGATATATACGTAGTATTGAGACTAGTGTTCAAAAATTCCAATAAAGGTTCTTGAATTATGTTGGGGAGTCATTTATACGTTTTTGTATCTTATCAAGTCGAATTGGATTTGTTTGGAAAGAGTTGGGTCAATTAGGAGGAGTTATAGTTTGATCTATGTAAAAATATGCAATTTCTAATTTGGTAGCGAAAAGTCTGTTATTGTTTCACCATCATAACTAGTTGTATGGAAGTGCTCAGTGGGTCAATTTGATGCATTGGAATGTGTAGAATCCCTACATACCATTTTTGGGAATAATTGAGTCATCTTGGTGGTGTTTGGGAGCGTTTGGAAAAATACCTTTTTATGGCAGAATTTGACTAGTTTTGCCTAGTTTCGAATTAGGGTCAAGTTTATTCAAAAAAAAATTGGTTCTGAGGGTTGGGTACATTACACCTATGAGGCATATATAGTGAACAATATCATCTCATGCAATATTCAAAACATTCAAATTGACATCAACCGTGGTCCAATCTACTTAACCCATCACAACGATATTAATTTGGATGAAAGAATGATTGGGCCTTTTCAATTCAAATAGAAAATTTTCTTTCACTGCTGCTTAATTTTCTTTGGATTTAGGTCATTCAGCCAGTAAATTTGTCATTCCAGCTCTCCTTTATAGAGATGATGCATCTTGGGATGGTTGTTATCCTAAGTTAATGTAGTAAGCTTCATGATCTGTTTTATTATTGTTTAATTAATTATGATCAGATTGTGGGTGAAAAACTTTGTTTGTAAGATTGTGATAGATTTTCTATGACATTGCCTATCGGTGTTCACTAGCCATAGATTGAGTGATTTCTATAGTAAATCTATTCAGATTTTTGAAGTTGACACTTTGTGTTTGGCTTAGCAAGGTATGCCACAAATCAAATTTAGGAGTAGCCAAAGGTATTTGAAAATATTTGCAATACAATAATACGCAATTGCATTGTATCAACTTAATTAGAGGATTATACTAAAAGTCCAAACTCCCAACTGTAATGTATAATGTTTGGAAATTTTCCAAAAAATCTACGAGTTATGTCACAATCATATCACATCTTAAGGAAAGAAGTGGGAAACTAATGATTATGATTGAAGGAAAATAAAATTAATGAAGGAAAAGAGAAAAAGAAAAAACAACTATGATGAAGACATATAAATATCGAAGTGATGAGCATTCAGGTCCTTTATTGTCCTCCATATCTAGTTAAAAAAATTGGCAATATTGTAAGTTATGATCATCATACACTATGTGATAGCTAGATTAAAAAAAACAATTATCAATATTGGTAAACAATGAAAATTATATAAAAATATATATTCATGGCTGGGCTTGAGGTAACCTAGTCTAATGATGGCATCTTTATATATCAATCCTAATATGCACAAGATATTCTGAAAAAGTTCAAAATGGTGAATTGCAAGTTTGCAGTTACAACAATAGCTAATGGAACAAAACTTAGCAAACAAGATCAAGATACAAGAGTGTATTCAACTCTATAAAAGGGATTGGTAGGTATTCTCATGTATTTGATTGCAACTAGGCTTGATACAGTATGTAGAAGGCTTGATTTTCATGTTTATGGAATCTTTTAAGAGCACTCATTGGCATGATGGAAAAATAATTTTAAGGTATGTTGCAGGGACTGTTGATTATGGAATCATGTATTCAACAAATTCATATTATAGGTTGATAGGGTTCACTGACAATGATTTTGCTGAGAATTTTGATGACCGAAAGAACACATTTGGTTATGTGTTCAGTCTTGGTTATGGTGTAGTGGAATGGGATTCAAAGAAGCAACCCATTGTGATACTTTCTTCTGCAGAAGCAATGTATGTTCCAACAAGTTTAGCTGCATGCCGGACTGTATGGATGAGAAGAGTTACTTACGAGCTATTGTAGGAGAAGGATAGACTGACATAGATTTTCTATGATAATAGGTCTACCATTGATTTTTCAAAGAACCACGTGGTCCATAAAATATGTACTTGTACATTTATATCTGATTTAATTTTATTAGGGAATTAGATCAACAGTGGAGAAATATGTCTAGAATTTTGTAAGTCATAGGATTAGTTCATAGACGTGTTTACAAAACCTTTGGTAAAAGAGGTGTTTGAATTTCAAAGAGAGATTATGGGCGTACACAAACTTAAGCTACGTCCATGATTGTATTTTCTTAGTGAGATAATTAAGGAGGATAATGTTAGGAATAATTATTTCTCCAAACCCTATATCAGAGAAATCAAATCAAGACGACACAATTATTGGTTTGTAGTAGTAGGGATTGAAGTCAACTTAGTTAGCTCTAGTTATGTTCAAGAAGTGAATCGATGATGTGTTCCATACTTGCATTGAAGTTGTTCTACAGGTTGATGATATGGATCCACATTTAGACTTATCCAACATTCAAGTATGCGCCTACTGATTTAAATGCCATTGTTTGCAATTACATCATAAGTCCATCAATGGAAGATTCGACTAAAGAAAAATTTACCATCTTTACAATGCTTTACCTTGTTTCTTCATCAATGGTAATTATGTCGATAGGTGTTAGGTGTTATTCTCTCCACTTTTGAGATGGAGGTCGATCTAGAGAATCCAAAAAATATAGGAATATTCATGGTAGTCGTCATTGTTTAAGCAACATAACAAATGATTAAGATAATGCAAACAAATTAAAAACCTAACTGCCTTGCAAAACCCTAACAACCTTACAACCGATAAGGAATCCAAGAACCATAGGTTCTCCTTTGTAAAGAATGGAAAGAATGGATTGCACTAACATAAGCCCATGGTCGTAGAAAGGGAAACCAAGGTTTCATGGTTCTAGATTTGGTGCTAAATAATAGATCTCTTATTGATATTCTCTATGTAGAATGCTCTTTGCATTTTTTTGAATCGATCTAGTACTGCTACAGTGTTGTGCTTACATCGGTTTAATTTTCTACAATGTTGTTATTTTAATTAAAATGTTGCTCTCATAAATGGGTTTGTGTGTGAAGTATACAATGCACATGGACCCCAATGTCTGGATCTGATATTTAAATTATGAGTGCTTTGCAAGTGTCATTGTAGTTTTTTAGTGCAAGCCGCAAGGATCATGCTGGTAAAAGTTTGTTCTATAATGAAGAATGCACCAACAACAATGGGCTTTTCAGTATCCTTGTAAATGGTTAACACAAGCACGAGGCATGCTGTAATGTCCCTAAATTTTTGCTATGGACCACTACATTGGACTATGGGGATGCATTGGCCTAATTCACTTGGTAAAGTCATGAAAAATGAGCAAGGTGGTGATGTGGGTCAAAATATTTGTATAGTTAATGTCCAAATTATGAAATGATGCAACATTAGGCAAAATTGGACAAGGAGGGCACATAAGGAGGTTGAGTTGGGCCCCACATGAGTTGTAACTCCCTCAAATTTGAATTCTAAGGTGGAATTGGAAATAATTGGGCAAGGAGGGTGCATTAGTGGAGGAATGAAACCAAATATTTGGTGTAACTCCCATCCAAGGTGGAAGGAATCCTATCATGGAGGCATCTCATGGGTTGTAACTACCCGGGATTAAAATAAAAAATCTATGACAACCTATGACATATATGACAACTTATGACAAGAATCAGGTCCTATGATAGCTTATGGCAACTTATGACATCCTATGGCATGTTGCAAGTCCTAAATTTATCCTAGGAGTGCGATAGAGGAGAGGGGTAGGCCCACATGCTAGTGTAACTTCCCCAAAATCAAGCTAAGCCTATCTAATTCGAATTTCCAAGGTAGATGAAGTCATTATTTGGATAAATAACATTAAAGAGGAAGTAAATGAGTTCCAAGGTGTCATTCCCTCATAAAAAATAACATTTATTAATATTTTATTAAATATTTGTGAGATAATTCTAGAATGAGGGAGAAATGCTCCATGAAGATTTATAAAAAGGGTGAAGACACAAGTGAAGGGGATTTTGGTCATTGTTTATTTTTTATATTGGAGAGATCTTGTGGATTTTCATATCTTGGGATATGTTCCCCTTGCATTTGTGACTGGTTTCGGTGGTGAAAGATACCACCCTAGCTAGTAGAGGGGAGGAGATCACATAGATATCTTCATTATGCTTCATAGTTGATTATTGACAGGAGAATTCATATTCATATTTATCTAAAGATATTAAATTCATATGTTTATTTCCATTTGTAGTAGTGGAGTCGAGCTCATGTTGGTGTGTTTGAGATTTAGTTTGTAGCAGTGAAAGATTGTTGGTTTTTTTCGGCATTGGCATCTTTTGTTGTGGTAGATATTGGTGGAGGAGGGTGCATATATGGTGTCTTAAATATATTTTTGGTTGTTCTATGTTCTATATGGAACTCATATCTGGTTGGAGGTTCACCTAAGAGAGAATATCTAAATTTTGGGGCTGAAATATTGCTTTTGGAGGGCGCAACAGTGGGTGGTAATCACTCATTTGGAGCAGTAACTCTCCCTCTTTTCTCTATGATTTTGTATCAGCAATATTTAATATCTTTGCAACATATCTATATCTATATTTCAATATGATATAGAATCCATTTATGTAATCTATGATGGTGTCCCATTTATAATAAAAATATCAATGTTTTCCCCCATATGTTGTCCAATATGCAAGCAATGGTGAATCTATGAGTAAATGATTATATATGAGAAAATATGTTGAATATGGTTGTATAAAATTAATGTTTTGCTATGAAACCTTTATATGAGTCCATGGTGTCTGTTATTAATCCATTGGTATTGATTCGAGTGTATTTGGAAGCATTTGGGTTTGGTTTGGAAGCTCTATGGTTGTGGGTGTTCTTAATCTTGCACCGGTGATAAGGGGGGGGGGGAATTTAGCTTCTTATTTGACTCTTTATGAGTGTTTTGGGGTTATGATTACTGTTCCATTGTATCAGGAGTGTTTTTTAAAATAGGAAACACTTTTTGTTTCACTCAAAAATGTTTTTGTATGCCAAAGTTATAACATTTTACCAGTCCGTCTATTGGTACCTTTATGATGTGCACCCTCAGTTAGAGATATATACGTAGTATTGAGACTAGTGTTCAAAAATTCCAATAAAGGTTCTTGAATTATGTTGGGGAGTCATTTATACGTTTTTGTATCTTATCAAGTCGAATTGGATTTGTTTGGAAAGAGTTGGGTCAATTAGGAGGAGTTATAGTTTGATCTATGTAAAAATATGCAATTTCTAATTTGGTAGCGAAAAGTCTGTTATTGTTTCACCATCATAACTAGTTGTATGGAAGTGCTCAGTGGGTCAATTTGATGCATTGGAATGTGTAGAATCCCTACATACCATTTTTGGGAATAATTGAGTCATCTTGGTGGTGTTTGGGAGCGTTTGGAAAAATACCTTTTTATGGCAGAATTTGACTAGTTTTGCCTAGTTTCGAATTAGGGTCAAGTTTATTCAAAAAAAAATTGGTTCTGAGGGTTGGGTACATTACACCTATGAGGCATATATAGTGAACAATATCATCTCATGCAATATTCAAAACATTCAAATTGACATCAACCGTGGTCCAATCTACTTAACCCATCACAACGATATTAATTTGGATGAAAGAATGATTGGGCCTTTTCAATTCAAATAGAAAATTTTCTTTCACTGCTGCTTAATTTTCTTTGGATTTAGGTCATTCAGCCAGTAAATTTGTCATTCCAGCTCTCCTTTATAGAGATGATGCATCTTGGGATGGTTGTTATCCTAAGTTAATGTAGTAAGCTTCATGATCTGTTTTATTATTGTTTAATTAATTATGATCAGATTGTGGGTGAAAAACTTTGTTTGTAAGATTGTGATAGATTTTCTATGACATTGCCTATCGGTGTTCACTAGCCATAGATTGAGTGATTTCTATAGTAAATCTATTCAGATTTTTGAAGTTGACACTTTGTGTTTGGCTTAGCAAGGTATGCCACAAATCAAATTTAGGAGTAGCCAAAGGTATTTGAAAATATTTGCAATACAATAATACGCAATTGCATTGTATCAACTTAATTAGAGGATTATACTAAAAGTCCAAACTCCCAACTGTAATGTATAATGTTTGGAAATTTTCCAAAAAATCTACGAGTTATGTCACAATCATATCACATCTTAAGGAAAGAAGTGGGAAACTAATGATTATGATTGAAGGAAAATAAAATTAATGAAGGAAAAGAGAAAAAGAAAAAACAACTATGATGAAGACATATAAATATCGAAGTGATGAGCATTCAGGTCCTTTATTGTCCTCCATATCTAGTTAAAAAAATTGGCAATATTGTAAGTTATGATCATCATACACTATGTGATAGCTAGATTAAAAAAAACAATTATCAATATTGGTAAACAATGAAAATTATATAAAAATATATATTCATGGCTGGGCTTGGGGATATCGGTCTTAGCCTTGGCACAAAGTAGTTAAATAATGCTTTGCCATTATTGTTCATTGATGGTAATATATCCATTGTATTGTTTGAAGGTGAGATTGTGTATTTGACCTCACAAGGTGTGCAATAGATTAGTTAGAAGTAACTAAAGGTATTTGAAAATATTAACAATACAATAGTTCATTTGCACCATAATGAGCATATTACATCTAGGTTCGCAATCAAGATAGGTCACATTTTTTTTTAGAGCAAGAATGGATCTAAGGATTTTAGAAGATCTTAATTTAGGTATTTCAAAATTCTCAAGAAAGGGTATAAAGGTCAATAAATATTCCATAGCTTTGTAGGTTTTGATGGAACTTCAACTTCCAAGAGGTGAACACCCTTGAATCTTCTTTAAATCCTCTATTCATGCTATATGTTTTTCTCTTTTTCTATTACATATTATATTTTGATTTTTTTTAATTTATTATAGAGAAAAAAATATCTTAAAAATTATATAACCAAAAATAAATAAAAAATAGATGAAATACATGTTAAAAAGAGTATTTTTATTTGTTGGTTCTTGGATTCGGGTTTCAAAAACTTAGGATTTTTTCTTAAACTGAATTGTTATACGGTTCAAGATTGGGGATGGCTTATAAAAAAAGGTTGAGAAACGCATCAAATTTTGGTCTTTCAGATTCCTATCTTTAGGTGGAAGACTAGTCTTGGCTTCTTCTGTACTAAAAATTATTCTGGTGTTCTAGTTCTCTTTAATGCTCATTCCAGTTTCTGTGATCTCTATTATCAAGAAAAAAATTGCTCATTTTATTTGGGCGGGTAGGATAGAGGCGGAAAAATTCCATCTTTCCTTTTGGGAAAGTATTGCAAGACCTAAATCTTTTGGTGGTTGGGGGTTGAAGGAATTAAGTTCCTTTAGCAAGGCTCTCTGGGCAAAGAGTCTTTGGCGTTTCCTTTTTGTGGATAGCCTGTGGTGTAAGGTCATTCATGCCAAATATATAAAGATGTTCTCACTCACTTATTGGATACGAGAGTCTACCAATATTTTTCACAATGCTTCTATAATTTGTTGAAGATTCATGAAATTTTATCCATTGCTGGCGTCTTCCTTTAGTTGGAGGATTGGTTGTGGTTCTCAGGTCTTTTTGGGTATCGACCCCATTACTGGTTTGGTTGGATTTCAACCTTTCTCACGGGAGCTCTTTATTGCAGGTTCCAGATTTTTATTCCAGAATATTATTCCCTCGCCTATTATTACAGGTTCAAAGATTATTGCAGGTTTTCTTGAATTTCATAGGAAGAGAAAGGTGAAAACACATAAGGTTTTTCCTCGGCCTGATTTGACTATAGATCAAACTTTTGGATAATTTGATGGTGATTCCAATAGGCATACGTGTGGTGCATGAATGTTGTTCTACATTAAAAAGCATCACTATATTAAATTGAAGATGGGAGCGGGTGAAGGATCTAACACTTTTGTAGAATTAATGGTTTTATGGGGGCTCCTTTGGTTTGACAGAAAGAGGGGTATCATTGAGATTTCAGTTGTTGGTGATTCTAAAGCTATTTTAGTTTGTAGTTTGGGATCAAGGTAGACATGACCTCCAATCTATTTTCTTAGAGAATTGGCAGCAGAGGGTACATTACTCGTGCTTGCATTTTTCCTCCATATCTTTTATGCCTATTAACAGGGATTATAACCAGGTGGCTGACAAGCTCTCTAAATCTACTATTGGAGAGTTGAATGGAGTTTTATCCTTTGAGGAAATCCATGATGAGTTGCCTGTGGATTCCAGATCCTATAATGTTTTCTAATTTGAGTGACAGATACGTTTGTAGCCTATAATGTTTTCTAATTTGAGTGACAGATACGTTTGTAGTTGATTTTTGGGTTTTGATTGGAACAATTTAAGGGGTCTTGGTAGACTTTGATGATTTTTTTTGGAAGGATGTTGGGGGTAGTTTTATGTCTTTTGTTTGCAAGGCTGAAAGTTTTGTTTTTTTTTCCGACAATTAGACTCTGGTCATTCTGATAATATTCACTGGTTTCGATATATGTAACTTTGATTCGACTTGAATAACAAGTTACAGTTTTTTTCCAGTGAAAAAGGAAAAAAAACTTGTTTAAAACATAAAAGTATATAAAATATAATTTAAATATTAATTAATCACCGTAAAAATAAAAAAATAAAATTATTTAAAAAAAAACTAAAATGAGAAACATTTTTATGAATTCATCTATTTTTATAATTATATAGTTTTATAAAATTCTCATCAACATCTTAAAATCTCTCCATAAGCCTAGAGTGTTTTTAATTTGGTTTAAACCAGGGTAGCAAATAATTCGTTCTTTTATGAGAAACTTATACCATTTATATAAATCTATAATCAATTGGATTTACTTCAAATAGTAAAAAGAAAGAAAATACTAAAATAAATATTTTATTTATATATAAATTCATATAATTTTTTTATAAACCATTTTTGTTTAAAATGAGTAGAAATTAAGATAATACGTTACTTTCATTGATCCAACTCACCTCCGTAACTTCAAAGTTATATTAAATTATGGTACGAGGAGTTTCACACAACTTCAATCTTGTAATAAAATATCTTGTATTATGATAGAGCGATACTTCTTGTTTTTCTTTCCATAACTAGCTATGGATGGTGGGCCGTCGTTATGGCCGGGTGGCTGGGGCAGTTGGCTGTGGTTGTCTTCACCCAGGATCGACCTCGTGACCCAGACAAATTCGGCCCTCTCGCTGTATTGAGCTGTCGATTTCACTACTATATGTAAAAAGAACTAGCTATGGATGGTATGAGGAGGTGAACAACACATGTTCAATATATATGTTCAATAAAACTAATTAATCATAGGTGTAACTTTGTCAAATGTAATGCATATAAAAATTCGCTTTACATGTTAAGATGAAGGTATTTGTTTGATTATGTTTTATTCTTTATATCTTTTATATTATATATATTTTAAAGGTTTATTCGATATTTTAATTACAACAATATGTGTTTTATATCTTAGAATTTATGGTGGATTACCATCTATGCTTTTTCTAGATTGAAGGAGGATGAGACAAGTGTACTGTCCAGATTGATTTGATGGTCGTCATTCAAAATACGAAATAAGCAATTAAATAAAAAGAAATATAAAAAAATAACTGGTAATTGATGCATGGATAAAGGTAATGACAGACAACTCAGTTAACTAAAGAAGGTAACAAATAGCTGAGACATAGAAAACAGGTGATTAAAACTAAGCATGGAGAACAACATATAACTTGTAACTTATCGGTATTCACCGGCCACAAGTTAAGTAGTTGTGCTAGTTACATGACATGTTAAGGTTTTTCTTTAATTTTCTTACAATAAAATCAGTTATTCATGGTACAAGGAGGTGCATAGATGTTTGTAATTAACTTTACGAAATGATGTAGAGGCATGTATAAAACTAAATAAATACAATTGTCATAATAAAAAAATACAAAAAACATTTAATCATTAACCAAAATGATTTTGTTCTCAACATGAGTGTTCAACAACATAACGATTTTAGAGAAATTTTGGCAACATAAGAGTATGCAAGTTAAAAACTCACACTTCAGTTGGATCTAATCTGAGTGGTTTTGGGATGGGGTATTATCCTAACCACCCATGTTCTATTCCCGAAGTGACAAGTTGAGCTCATGGTGAGTATATAGTTATAATGACTAAATTGATGGCTTCTTGCTTGTCTAGACCTCCATAGGGGTCTTATCCACAATAGATCATATGGGAGACTTGTTAATTGGGTAACATGTGGTAGCAACTTCTTCTACGTAGAGCTTCCTCTCTAGGGAAACTCCAATATGCACAGCCATACTTCTCTCTGTCAACATTCTATTAATCCATTTTGCACCTCCATTATACTGAGGAGTATATGGATTCATTTTATGTTGATCAACACCATTCTCCCTAGAAAATTGATCAAACTTTCCAAAACAAACTCATTTCCGTTACCAATTCTCAATGCCTCAATCTTCCTACTAGTCTGATTTTCCAAGGGAGATTTAAACTCCTTAAACCAAGGAAAGACCTTTTATTTAGTTATGAGATAATATACTCATCTCCTAGAATAATGATCAATGAATGACACATAATACAAAACCTTAGAAATTGAAGGAAATTTACTAGGACTAAAAACATAAGAATAAATTAAGTTCAACAACCTCGAAGACTTTTGGGAACTAGAATAAAATTGAACACAAATCATTTTTCCATATGTACTTGATGCTCACAAAAATCAAATTCAAGAGCACAATAATTTAATCCATCAATGATATTTTTGTTTTTCAAAGGCACATAGGAGCTTCTTAGCTATATGGCCCAATCTCTAGTTCCAGAGCATTGTCTTCTCTATATGTAGCTTGCTTTCTAAAAAGAGATATTGTTTAGGTACCCAAAAGGCATGACCATTAGAAGTAGATACAAGTTCTGATTATGAAGGTGTAGATTCTACAAATCACTTCATTGTAGAAATTAAAGGATTATTACATTGAATGGTGCATGCATCAAGTTGGAACATAGGGCCGACATGAACACCCTTAACAAGTACCATAGCTCCTTGGACCATCTTACACCACTCTTAATCCCTTTGTCAGAGAAAACAACTTGCACACCCACATCATTAAGTTTTTATATTGATAGTAGGTCCCATGTCGAACTCAAAATGTGCAAAACTCCATTGATCCCATTGACTTTTCCATCATAGAATCTGATGAAGACTGTAGTATGAATAACTATGTTAAGAGGAGAGTCATCAGTAAGGTATACCAACCCATCATCATGTTTCTAATACACTGAAAGCCAATATTTATGGGTTCAGTCATATGAAATGAAGATCTAGATTCTACCAACTATGTACTTTGGCTTGCATGGGTTTCCGAAGCTACAGCAAAGGCATCTCCACCATCTTCCTAAGAAGATTTTTCAATTTCATCATTAGAATCATTTACTCATAGATTCACCATTGCTTGCATATTGGACAACATATGGGGAAAACACTGAGATTTTTATTATAAATGGGACACCAACAGAGGTTACATCAATGGATGCTCTAGCAGCTTGAGATATAGAGAGAGATATGTTGCAAAGAGAGTAGATATGGCTGCTACAAAACCATAGTGAAAAGAGGGAGAGTTACTGCTCCAAATGAGTGATTCAACCCCAAATTTCAGATATGCCCTCTCAGGTGCGCCCCCAACCATATATGAGTTCCCTATGGTTCTTGGATTTCTTATTAGTTGTAAGGTTGTTAGGATTTTACAAGGCAGATAGGTTTTTAATTTGTTAGCATTATCTTAATCATTAGTTAGACAAACAAATGGTTGCAATACATTTAAAAACTTACATACAATGCATCCAATCGAAACATTTAATAAATATGCATAACAAAACCGTAAACAATTTGGTTTGTAAGTACGAGTCTCAAACCTGAATGCCCCTTGGGGAAGGGAAATTATCCCCTTACAAGGGGCTCCCACCCTCAACCTTTCTCATGAGATTTGAACCCAAAACTTGATAAGAACTAAACCCCACACAAACCAACTCAACAACTAATGTATGATACACCTACTCCAACACTTTCAATATAATATTTTTTTTATTTTTGAGTATGTATTTTAAAAATCTATCAATCTTTCTAAATTGTATAATGTTCATCACGACCATGCTTGAATCATGCTTGAATCCTAGAATTTGGACCGTGCTTGATAGAATCCCAATACCCCTTGCTTATTACGTAAATACCTCTAAAGTGGAGGCAAAATACCGTGCTGCAACTGCCCACACAAACAATAACCTGTCGACGGTCCCACAGAGTCGGCACCCTGACTTCATGTGTATCTTAAAATAAAGCATTTAGTCAATCTCTTTCTCCTGTACATTAATATAGTTTCAAGCATTGAGAGACTTAAGTCGATTATTCCTATGTTTTATTTCTGAATATCTTTGTTTGTTGTTTATCTTCATTGAGTGGTATGAATATGATTAATAGATTATGGCCTGCCATTAAGAGGTTTGTATAATCCTTGCATTGTGATCATGTTTATGATGCAACTAATAATCGGTAGGTATCTACGAGTCATCGCACAAGCAGATCACCAGATATTTTGACGTGCAGATCAACATTCGGCAGAGTAAATGGTTTCTCATAAATTACACTCATATCTTTTACAAATTTTGTGTAAATAAATATATTCTAAAAATTCAAAACACTTTTTTCTATTTTATATCATCATGCTTATGGTAATCTAAAACTGCTTCGCTTAAAGTTTTTTAAACCAAAAATAAATAAAATACTAAAAAAATAAACTAGTCCTCATCTTTTGAACCACTTTTTTAAAGTCTCAAATGTCCCGAAGTTCCTCCACCACCGCCACAGCAGCCGCCACCAGCTAAATAGATATTTTAACATATTATACAAAAACAAATGCATTTGAATGATTAAAAAGTGTGTTCTTAAAATTTACATATAACACGGTTTGTACAGACTATCATCCTCCTAGTGGAAACGGCGTGTGATAACTGGCAATCAAATTGCCCTGGTATTCCGGTGATTGGTTATGAAA
This sequence comes from Larix kaempferi, assembly GCA_027924585.1. Classification (NCBI taxonomy): domain Eukaryota; kingdom Viridiplantae; phylum Streptophyta; class Pinopsida; order Pinales; family Pinaceae; genus Larix; species Larix kaempferi. Next base: position 33,073,817 of record BSBM01000510.1, read on the forward strand.
ATTTACAGTTTCATTTTTTTTTGGAATTTTGACGATCTGAGTCGTTTTAAAATGGGCCAAAATCTCTAGGAACATAGTTTCGCAGTAAATGGGATGGAACTACAATTTCACCGATTTTTATAATCGAATGGAACAAATCGCCAAAAACACGGAACGATTTGAGTGCCAATTATCCCACCCGAATGAAAACAAGTGTCATTTAAAATTATTATATGTGTTTTAAAATTTTGGGTTTAGTTCAGTGTGACGTTTTGTCTTTTCATTATTCATGTCTCACGTTTTGTCTTTTCATTATTCATGTCTCAGGTTTTGTCTTTGTGATCATTATTTATTTATGTGTGGTTTATAATAATATATGTTATTTCTTATGCCATATTAACTATATGGTTGTTTATAATATTTTTATTATATTTATATATATTTTTATTATAATTATATATATTGATGATGATAATGATGATGGTGGTTATTAATGTTATAAAATTAATTTTTTTAACCCATTTTTAAAAGATAAGAAATTATTTGGTTGCCTTAAAAGTAAGTTAATATTCTCACAAATATTTTGAAATTACACTTTTATAATGTGTTTCTATATTATTATGAATAATTTTATTTATTAAATATCATCTTTATTAAAAAAATAATAATAAATTTTCTAATTAATAGAAACAAATTATATGTACACCCGACTTGGACCGCACCAACCCTTAACATGGCTGGATTTTTGGTATCTGCGAGGTTTCGAACCAATGACCATTCAACTTAGGGGTGTCAACTCATCACCCACCACTGACTATTCTACATCTCGTGGATAACTAATACAAAATTTTAATTAACTCAAAAATATCAATTAAATGTCAATTATACACTAACACTAATATAATTCAATTAAATCATAATTACATGCTCATAAGTATTAATAAATTTATAGTGTTATTCAACACATAACTCAGTATGCAAAGGGGATGGAGGCTGCTTTTTGAGAAACCCTAGTTATGGTTTTATCTCATTTCCAGTATGAGTGGTGCAGATCTGGTGTCATTGCACCCATAGAGTCCAATTCCCTTTTACAAGAGAACCTAGTACCAACCATGTAGAAAAGTGGGAAGTTCTATTTGATTTAGGTTTTTTTTCGTTATTGTTTGATAGTTGGTGTTCTCCTCTTTAGATTTATTTTATTGTGATATGTCGTTTTGTGGGACTCCTTGGAATTGGGGGTTACAACTGTCAGATCTATATGAGTGCCAAGTTGATTTCATTTTTAACATGTAAGAGGGTTTTTTTCATTCACTGTTCGTATTATGAGGCTATGGTGGGTGTGTGTCTTTAATCTTCTTTTTTATGTCGATTGGGGTTGAATTCACCCTTGACAGAGATGTCAGGGACATTCAAAGCGATGTATCACTATGTGGGTCTCATTTGGATATGCATTTGGTATGCCATGCAAATCCTCTTTCTCCTTCTTTTAAAAAAAACCTTCTCAACAAGGGTCTGATGTATGCTTTTCTCTAGATTCTAGTTCGCCCCACGATGCGAAGCTGTTAGGGTTGAACGGTTCAAAGTGTGGCCTTCACATGTATAGTTTACAAAAGACTCCACTTGGTGGACTTCTTGCCCCACATTTTTCTGGAACTTTATTGACTACAAAAATGATTCGGGGGTACTGTCTGGTATTAATTAGGCTAGAAAATGGCGACGTCTGAAAGATTTCAAGGTTAAGCCTGGTTAGGAGCTATTTGTACTTGGGAAATATGTCAACATGGATTGTGTGGAGGTCTTGACGTGTCGAGCATTGGTGGGGAACCTTGAATATATTAGGATGAATAGGGTTGAGTTAAAAAAATGTGTATAAGATAACTGGCACTCGGAATTAGACTATATCCCTAGTGTTGTTCTAGAAATATACCCTATAGCAAGGAGAGGGACACTACCAACTTCTAGGGTGACAGGTAAATACATTAATCATATAACATAGCCTTCTACAAAAGGAAAGAGATCAAGGTTCTTGAAGGCATACCTTATTAACGAAGTTCGATCCTAGCTTTCAATTGCTCCTTCGATCGATCCTCCACTTGATCTTCTGTTTGACGAACTTGCAATACAAAGATACCTTCCTCAGCATATCTTGATTGATATAACAATGATGAAATTGAAATACAATTTAGACATCAAATACAATCAAGCATTTAATCCAAACAAATATGCAATCCAGTAGACATTTGATTGGGACGGGAAGGGCATTTCAACCTTTATTGTAAAAAGCAAATAATCAGTACAATTATACCTGATCATTAAGAGTGCTCGTGCAACCGGATCCTGGGCTTCTGCTCTTCACACTAACTTTGGAATTCCTCCAGCGTAACAACCCTTAATGCATAGTTTCTCCTCCCCTCTCTCATCTATCCCCCTTGTATTTATGGGAAAAGGTAGGCAGTTTGGATTGAGAGATAGTTTGATTGGGAAGTTGGGGAAGTTGCAAAACCAACTTCAACTAATCCCAATCCATCAAATTAATATATGTTTGATTACCTTTTAAGGTGTATGCTACTTTTCTTAAGTGGAGTAGCGTTCAAAATGCAACTTTCCTACTTTACAACTAGCGTTTGCAAGATTTATGAAGCTATATGCTACTCTATTGAAGCAAAGTAGAGTATTTATGAGAGAAAACGCTACTTTACTGAAGTGGAGTAGAGTATTTTAGCAGGAAAACGCTACTACCATGCTTATAGGGTAGCATTTTTCCTTAAAAGTAGGTAAAAAGAGAGTTTTGTCAGCTGCAGAGGGGTAAGTCTAGTCCATTCATCATCTAAGGCAATCATGCTCTTCAATCCAAGTTGTCCTTTTGTGTGATCGACAGCTAGATGTGATCACGGACGAAGAAGTGCAGATTTGACCTATAATAGATGCCCCCTAATGTGTGAGGTCAGAGGGAAACGATGGCCGAAATACATTATAATTCCAAGTCAACGAAGGAGCAAGAAACCATAGAACCAAGTCACAAAAGTACCTGAAATAACGATCAAGGTCAGCGAGCAATTACAAGGTTGACATCATACATATGTGTAGCGTGATACAACATGATCTCCGATACATAACTAGGAGATGTATATATAGCATGGCCACTGAAATACAAGCCTGGATCCATGTCAGAATGAGAGATCATAGCCATAACAACAAACTGGATCTATGTCTCATGGAGAGCCAAAAATGAGTGAGGCTCAGTCTTGCGCAACTTGGGTGATAACATAGTGAGGTAATGCTATCAAAATCCCAAGGTCTTCATCCAAATAACACAAGGTACAAACCCTAACCATGTGAATAAATGAGCTGAAAAGTCGAACATGGGGTGTATCGTTTGATTACCAGTCATTGATGTATACCATTAACAAATGTGAGGACTTCCACTGATAATGATGATGGGGCCCAAGGTACCTAGTACGATCCAACAAGTGTGAATAAATGGCCTTGACGTCGAACACTTGAGGAACTTGTCAAATAAGAGACATTGATGTATTCTCATAATTCAACAGCGAGGGAAATTGCCACTGGTGACTGCAATCCCCAAGGTACTAACCGAAACTCTAAACTTCATTCCCAGAGCAAAATGAGTTGATGTCAATGGGAAGAAGTCTGTTGGAAGGGAGGCCTTAAGGCATCCTCCATCATCCAACACGAGGAACACTCAAATGGTATGAGCTAGTGTGGAGTAGTACAAGCAACAAGACTGACACTAGGATGGTTGACACATGAGGTCAAGGTAAACTGCAGAATGGCCGACACAGGCTGTATCCTTGAATAGTAAGCACGACACAAAGTGACTTAGGCAGTTTTCAACATGATGGGAAAGTGATATAATCCTGCAATGTAGGAGACATTAGCAGACCCTCCATATGGTTGGAAGAATAACCAATCGGGGGAGTAAACAACTCGGAGATCAGGTTCACCCTAAGGTAAAAAACTAAACCCAAAAAAAATGATAGACTCAAACAGGTGCTGTGTTCAAGGATAGGACTGACTGAACTGCCTTTGAAACTGTAAGATGTGATATACCCTTCTTATCCCTTATTCTCTTTAGATAAAAAAATACATTTCTTGTTGTTTTAATGAGTCCAAGAAAGAATGAAAACTCAATAGATCCAACAATGTAGAGGAAAACTCAGGACCTTCTTCATTGTTTACAGAGTTTGAAGAAGAGATAGAAGAATACTCTATAGTATTGATCTCTGGATTTTAATATCGAGTCAAGATCTATTGTTGCTCGCCGGTGTTTTCAATTTGAAGGAGTCTGAAAAACTTAAACAATAACTCCATTCACCTACTCGTGGATTTTAATATTGAGCCCAAGTAGGTTAATGCTTGCCGGTGTTTTCCTATTTACAGAGTCTGAAAAACTTAAATAATCCTCTATACACCATCTCGTGGATTTCACATCGAGCCGTTGTAGGTGAGTGCTCGCTTGGTGTTTTCATATTTTAAGAGCCTGAAAACCCTAAAGAAGGCTACAAAAGGTCATTTTTTGTAAAGTTAGTCTCCTCCCCCAAAAAAGTGTAAAACAATGGAAGAAGAACTCTTCTACCCACGGATGACTAGAGTATTCATTTTTTGTAAGTAATCCGCAAAAGTCCGGAAAATGGCTAAACTTATACTTAAGCGGATGGGCCTTCAGTTCCTTTAACGAGCTTGAAGAGGACAAGTTTGCTTGGAAATCTTGTTTAGGTTTCAATAGTCCAAACAAGAGCTTAAAATGACTTAAAAGACAGCTTCTAGGATCATGACTCATGACCTGCCAAAGACTAGGATCTCAATAACCAAGTTAGTATTAATGACAAAAAATCTTCAATGACATAAAATTTCAACCATAAAGTATTTAACGTAGTCCGTCAATAAAGAAATTAAGTCATAATAGATTGATGCTACGAAAATCTAGTGAAAATTTGAGAAACATAGGTTAAATTCATCTCATCAACACTTATAGGTGTTAATGATTAAATAGAACCCTTTTTTATGAAATTTGAAACTATAGACTGTTAAAAAAAAGTGGGTAAAAATCAAATTCAAATTCATATATGTAATTTCATTTTGAAAAACTCAAATATCACATTTGGAAATTTCAAGGGCAAGTTTTGGAGCAAACCCTTGATCTTCATCCGTTCATAGCGATCAAATGGGGGCACCATTCAACCTCAAACCTCTTCCAAGTAAGTTATTTTCATCCCTACTTGCATTTTGATGGTTCATTTGTCAATTTTCATGCTTAAAAACACTTATCTAGCCATGCTCAACTCGTGATTTTCGTGTACGCTACTGTATAAGGGTAGAGTAGAGTATTTTTGAAGGTGAACGCTATTGTTCCTCAAGGACAGTAGCGTCCAAACGTGACTGTGTGGTTATAGAGTAGCGTTTTTTCCTCAATATGTCTAGAAAATGCTCAAAAACTAAAAATTGACCCTTCTTTTGACAGGATGGCACTTATTTGGAGGGAGAGGGAGCATGAAGAGATGGATAGGGTGGCTTATGCAAGATCCTACCACTCTTCATGTGCTTAGAAGGTGTGGTTTATTGAAATTCTACCGAACCGTAAACATGAGGGCACTCAATCGCTTACTTCAAAGACTCATCCAGCATTGGGATGTCGATGCCAATGTGTTCAATATCCGGGGAGAGACCGTGGACCTCACTGTTGACGACATATACTTCATTATAGGGCTCTCTAGGAGGGGAGATCCTGTAAACCTGAAAGTGTCCTCACGTAATGTGGGTGCCATGTCTGTGCAAGATTATGTAAATGCCTACTGTGTGGAAGGTACTGAGAAATGTGGAAGTCAGATTCTCATTTCTACTCTTACAAGCCTCTCTTTGAAGGTTATTATAAGTATGCTGAACCGAATGGGAGGGAGTGCCGCACAACACTTAGCCTCAAAGCACTACATGCATATTGGTGTCGAATGCTTGCAAGGTCATGTATATGATTGGTGCACAAGTCTCTTAGCAAACATGAAGCTTCAACTCTCGGGGTGTAAGATCGGAAGAATGAAGAACTTTGGATATGGTAACATCCTTTATACCTTCTTCGAGAGGGTACCTGCTCTTAGCTTGGGCATGCCTTTGCCCCCTGTCATTCCTCGTGAGCCGAGATTGGGCTGTTGGGGTGACATTTTTCTCCGCCAGGGTGGTGGTGAAAGCCACTTTTTCTATCACACCGATGATTTATGGGGATGGTGGGAGAGACAAATGTCAGCATTTGAGTAGTTTCTGTATGCTGGTTTAGACTTTCGTTATGATCCAGAGCTGGTACTTCCTCCAGGTGGTTCCTGGGGAGATATAGGTATGTTTGTGTGTTGAAAATTATTTAATTTTTTCAATTTAAAGTATATTATTTTTATGGTGAGTTTGAAAATACTAAATCAAAGTGTCATATGCAAATGTTGGACCTGTTCGTCCCAAGGGACATCCTACTATTTTCGTGAGGCCCGTTGATGTGGGTGCAGCTGATGCTACGCTAGGAGATATAGAGAGGAAGATGAGTCGGTTGACTCATGACATTCCTACATATCGCATTGAGCGGATGCCCATAGACATGCAGGAGGATGTAGTCAGTGTGCCCCCAACTTGGATTAGGCTGTTGCGGAAGGTAGCCAGGCTGGTCATATGTTACTGGGAGGCAGTGGATGCTGATGAGGCCCCACCTTCTCCATAAGAGAAGGATATTTTATGTATATTTTTGAGGCCATCGATCCCAATTTTGTATCTTATGACGTGACTCTGTGATAGACTTATGTTCCAAACTCATACTATTTTTTGATACAGTATCGGATATATATACAGTATCGGCTTATATTTACATGTGTGTGTTTAACTTTATGTGTAATGTTTATTTATGGATGTGTATGATACAAATTCCAATCTAGAACATAATTTGCAAATGAATCAGCTAATGCATTCAAATTTCTTGGAATATGTTGATATATGATGGAATCAAACTGTCTTTCCAATAATTTAACTCGCAAAAACTGTTGTAACAAAATAGGATCTCTAATCTGGTAAACACCCGTTAACTGAAATACATCCAGTTGTGAATCAAGTATTACCTACAAATGTGCAATGCCCTAGACAAGAGCATCCCAGAGAAGTTCTATGACCGTACTATACTCAACTACGTTATTCGTTGTGGGACCCAAACAACCCCCCCCCAAAGAAACCAGTTGGCCAGTCGGTGAGTAAATGACCCAAGTTGTTGAAGCCAACTGTCGGGTGTGGTGACTGGAGCCATCAGCAAATCCTAAAAAGTGTTCAGTCGAAATCTGAAACACGAAGCGAGAAAACACACATAAGGTCAACTAACAATCACAAGCAAAAACTAGTTCTACAAAATGTACAACTATAATACATGAAAAGGCACAAATGCCTAAGCATAGTACTTCTCTAGGTAGAGCTCATTTCTAGGCTCGGGTAGCTTATTACCCTCGTAGTCCATTAGCTCATAAGCTCCTTTCTTCAGTACCTTCAAAATTATGTAAGGACCGAGCCACATGGACTTGAACTTGCTAGCCCCTAAAGGTTCATTTTCCTGATCCCAAAGCAGAACAAGGTCTCCTTCGAGAAAAACCTAGGTCTGAAAGACTTATCGTACTATCCTTTGACTCATTTCTTATGGACTTTGTTTTTTGTGAGCGCATCGCGGCGGTGCTCATCTAGATGTTCTAAATGTAGTAAACGTTCTTCTAGTATTGAAGTTTCTGGTAATAGTTGGACAGCCAACTTTAATGAGGGAATATCACATTCAATCGGAATGACTGCTTCTATCCCATGCACAAGTTGGAAGGGAGAGAACCTGGTAGCCGTTTTTGCATTTGCTCGATAAGCCCAAAGAGTAGGATACAACATGATGTGCCAGTTATTTCTACTGACATTAATAGTTCTTTGTATAATTGTCTTCAAAGTTTTGTTAACCGCTTCGACCTGACCATTCGCCTGTGGATAGAATGAAGACGAATGCTCCTGACGAAAACCTAACATGGTATAAAGCTCGGTCATCATGTTGTTCTGAAAATGACGACCGTGATTTGTCACGATCACTTTGGGTATCTACCCTATAGAGAGGAGAGGGACACTACCAACTTCTGGGGTGACAGGTAAATACATTAATCATATCACATAGGCTTCTACAAAAGGAAAGAGATCAAGGTTCTTGAAGGCATACCTTATTAATGAAGTTCGATCCTAGCTTTTGCTTGCTCCTTCGATCGATCCTCCACTTGATCTTCCGTTTGATGAACCTGCATTATAAATATACCTTCCTCAACGTATCTTGATTGATATAACAATGATGAAATTGAAATACAATTTAGATATCAAATACAATCAAGCATTTAATCCAAACAAATATTCAATCCATTAGACATTTGATTGGGACGGGAAGGGCATTTCAACCTTTATTGTCAAAAGCAAATAATCAGTACAATTATACCTGATCATTCAGAGTGCTCATGCAACCAGATCCTGGGCTCCTTCTCTTCACACTAACTTTGGAATTCCTCCAGTGTAACAACCCTTAATGCATAGTTTCTCCTCCCCTCTCTCATCTATCCCCCTTGTATTTATGGGACAAGGTAGGAAGTTTGGATCGAGAGATAGTTTGATTGGGAAGTTGCAAAAACAAAGAGTTGGTTAATGTTTCTATTTCTAAAGGAAGAGGATGTTGTCCACAATTTCTGGGTGATAGGGAAGGGTTCCTTGGTGCTTATTAGATGGCACTTGGGATTCAATCCATTAAAGGAGCAAGTTGTCAAGCACCATTTATGGATCCTCCTTCCAATATTTCCCATTCATATTTGGATGAAGAATGTTTTCATGGAACTAGCAGATAAATTGAGGAAATATATTACTCTAGAAAAGAAGATGTTTCATTTTGAGGAGAAAAGAATGGCATCGGTAATGGTAGAATTTGATGTATCCTTGGGACTTCTGGTAGATGTTGTAACACCCTTGGCCCAGGTTAGAGTTGATATTGTATTTTGAACAATTTGCTATGAAGTATGTACATAGCGAGATATTATATTTTAATAAAAATACCAGTTGGCTGCATGGGGAGCGATACGCTGAAGAGGGGATCCAGATATTAACCAAGGGTTGTGAGGGGGTAAGGTGACTTAGGTACCTTGTTCCCCAAACCTTTGTTCTAAAACTTTATGATAAAACCAAAACCCATACCCCTAAGCCTTATCCTTAGTGGGGGGAATTAATTATTATTAATTATTAATTAATCTAATGATTTAGTGACTAATCGTGCTTAAGGATGGGGAGGTAACACGTGCCTCTGGGATAGCCACATGGGAACCCAGAGGGGACACGAGGTTGCCTCGGTGATCCATGTAGACTTGGGGCATGCTGATGCTACCCATGGCCTAGCTGGGGGGGACGCCATTCCAGAGCACAAGTAGAATGCACGCAGAGAGCTGGGGTGGTCAGAACAAGAGAAGGACATAGGAAAATGCATGGAGAGAGCCCGTGCGGTTAGTCGGGAGAATGAATGTAGGGAGAATGCACGCAGAGCACGGGGAAGTGTCTGCTGAGTATAAGAGAAGTGTCTACAAGTGAAGGAAAAACTAGAAAGAGGTTTTCTGTGAGGAACCCGAACCTGAAATGCAGAGAGAGAACCTGAACATTGTTATACTGAGATAAACAAATTGACTATGAATTCCTTGGTCAAATTAACAAGTGAATTGGAAATGAAGCATGAGACCCCGAGGGATTCCCAACATTTGGAGTGAAATGTGTTGCTGTACGTTTCGAGAAGGAACTCAGGTGGGTCAATTGCGGAATTGACAAGGAATTGGTTACCAAACTATTGTTTGTTGAACCTTGTAAATATTTCTATCCCTGTTATTTCTACCTGAGACTCTGAGAGTGAGTTGGGGAGAAATTGGTAATATACCTCTGGTTAATGTTTGGATCTCAGCTGGGGATGAACTTGGGAGCTTGAAATAGTACAGGATGGACAAGTTCTAAGGTTGGGTGGAGCGTGGCTCACATGCAGCCAGTAGCCACATTCACGTTTATTTCAGATAAGTATCTGTGTATGAATTCTAATATTCATGTGTTTAATTATGCTTAATATGTTCAATTTGTGGAATGGATGTATAAATTAAATGTAAGCCATGAATTGCTATGTTAAGCCTGTTAGAAGGTTGTTTTACGTTGTTTCCCTGGAGATGTTGTTGTTTGTTATGTTATTTGCAATGGAATCATATTTCTTGTTGGATGAATGAAATCGTAATTTCCTGTGGAATGCTTGGAATGGTATTTCTCTGTTGAAATAATTCATGGTATTTCTGAATTGAAATAGTGGTCTATTTAGCTCCGTTTCTTTCAAATGTTTTCTTATAAATTATCCTTCACCCAGCTATGGGATTGTTAGTCTTTACCAAGAATTAGGAAAAGATAGAATTAAACTCTGATATGTTTCTGGCTGCCTGTGTTTTGAATTAGGTTTATGGGCAATGCATAAAGGAAATTGTTTTAATTGCATGGGTTTACATTGTAGATATGTATATGTGTAATGTGGATGTGCCTATTTCAAGGTAAACAAGTCTTATGAAGCTGATATAAGACATAGTAAAGAAAAAAAAAATTTATAGTTTTATTCTTTGTAAATTGTGTGTATGTGTAACGAGGGTATGTTATAGATGTGGAGATTGTCTCGGGGGGTTGGGTATTCTTGCAGTGGATCAATTATCTTAATGTTCCTTTTTATGCCAACTGCGCAGAGGTACAAGTCATTTGCGAGAAAAATGTCTAGGTATTTCTTATGAATCAGATGCCAAGGACTCAAAAGATAATTTTGATCTGAATAAGATCATGGTTAAACCACCCGGTGTTATTTCTTTTTCTAATGATCTTCCTATTGTTGAAGTTGATCGGTTGGTTACTTCTCCTTCCTCTACCGTCGAGACTAGGATTCCAATTTTATGTATGTTAAAGGACTCTTCGCCCACTCCATATGAGGGGTTTTCCTCTGATGAATTACATTTTATTAAATATGTTGTGAAAGAGTATAAGAGGAAATGTTTAAATGAGGTCATTGTTTCATATAAGGGTTTGTTGTGTAATAATCTAGGTTCAAATGAGGATGGAGGTGATATTAATCCTAGTTCAAATCCTTCAAAGAAAAATGCCCCTTTTTATCATTTATTGAACACTGTTGAATCTTATTCGGATACCAGGACACGGGTAACGGATCATCCTCTATATCGTGATCCACGATGTATCCACACTTCTATCAATCCAATTGACTGTGAAATTTTTTTATGCTCGCTCTTAAGCCCAGATACAAATGGTGGAAATCCTTCACAAGCTATAGTGACCTTGAATATGGATTGAAATTCTAATTTGGTAGCTTAATATTTAAGCTCGGTATTTGGAAATTTCGATTTTCCTCCTCTTGTCAGAGACAGTGGGATAAAAATTCCTCTCAATGTTTATTCGAATTATTCATCCAATAAGACTGAGGTTACCCCTATTAGCTCCATTATACACCATAATCTTCCTATAAGAAAGAAGTCAAAAAGGAAGGGTGGGCAGTTAAAAATGGATGATTCTAGGGGGAATAACATCTCCAGGAATGAGTTCATACCCCTATCTACCATATTACAGGATGCTTCTCTGTATTCTTCAGCTGGTACTAAAACTTCCGACCCTCGGGCCCTTAGAGCACATACACCTATTAAATCTTGTGATTAATGTTAATTACGTCTTTCAACATAAGGGGAATTGTCCCCCCCCCCCAAAAAAAAAAAACTAAAATCCCTCGGAAGAATATTTAATATGAACAAACTAGATATTGTTTTGATACAAGAAACAATGTGTTTAGGGGTGAAAGCTTGCGAGTTTTTTTTTTAAACATTTAGTGGTTGGGAAGTAAGTGTGATGGGTGCCGATGGAATTTTTAGGGGACTTTTGGATATAAGGAATCCCATGGTAGATGAATTAAAACCTTATGGGGCGTTTGTATATTTATTACTGGAGGGAAGAGTTAAAGGTCTTGATCAAATGATTAAAATTATTAACTGTTATGGACCTTATAAAGATAGGAAGTTGTTTTAGGACTATAGAAAATATCATGATATTAAGAGATCCCAGCATTATGTGAGATGGTGACCTAAACGTCACTTTCTCTACTTCTGAAGTTTGAGGGAATTTTTCAAGGGAAGATCCTCTTTGGGATTACTTCCAACAATATTTTCAGAGATCTCATCTTCTTGATGTTCTTCCCACAAAATTATGTCCATGAATGGTAGAGTTGGCTCTACGGGTATTAGCAAAAGACTTGATAGATTTACGATGGTTGAGAATCTTGTAGACACTTTGAATAGGTACAGGTCATGGGTCATAAACTCCTCAATCTTTGATCATTCCCCTATCCTTAGAGGAAATTTGAGGTCTAAAATGGGCCTCCTAAGGAAAATAATAAAATAATAAAATAATATTATAAATTTTGAAGGAAAAGACACAAAAACTACTTTTTGTTTTCGTATTTTTAACTTATCTCCCAGTGGTTTTAGTCAAATTTAGAGTAGGAGAACTCGTTGGATGAAGAATTCAATTCCGCATCCAATGAATACCAGCACTGCATACTTTTGATGGACCCCCCCAAAACGAAAAATGAGAAATACATTTAAAAAATGCGTTACTTGGGTCCATAAAAAGTATGCATTGTTGTTACTCGTTGGATGCAGAATTGAATTCCGCATCCAACGAGTGCTCCTGAAATTTGAGTAAAACCATAGGGAGATAAGTTGAAAATACAAAAACAAAAAGTACTTTTTTTTATTGACAAATATGCCGAGTCAACCATTATGGTTGACTCATTTTCTTGAAATTCTATTGGTTCTTGAATTCTGATGAGCCAATGGCTCGTTTTCTTATAAGCCCCATTTTAGACCCCAAATTTCCTCTAATGATGTTAATGGATTGTTGGGGAATTTAACACTCCTAGATTTCCATTCAATTTAAACCATGGGTGGACCACTGAGAAGTTTTTTTGCAATTTGGTTAGAACTAAATGGAACTCTATTGTGGTCCCAGAGGATGTAGGTGTTATGGGAAGATTGAATTTTAAACTTAAAAGTCTGAAAAACTTTGTTGTGCATTGGGAAATGGAAAGGAAACACAAGTCTAGAAGCAGGATCTTGTAGAAATTGAGGAGTTGTTAGAGAGTGTTTATGAGGATAATGTATCATGCACATTTACCTTTGAGGAAAAAGTGTGTTGTTAGATATGGAGAGTAAAAAGGAAAAAGTATTTAATATGGAAGAGGAGTCATGGAGATTGAAGAGTAGGGAAATTTGGATTTCCCAAGGAGATATCAATACAAAGTTATTTCAGAAGGAATTTGAATACTATATGGCACTTAAGGGATGACAAAGGAAATTGGTTATCTTCTCAGTCTAATTTGGTAAGGAATGTTGTGGATTATTTTGCATTAAATCATTTTAAGGAACCTGGTGGAAATAATATTGGATCTCAAATAAAGGTGATAAGTCATTACCCAAGTCTTTTTTCTGAAGAAGAAGGTCACTAGATTGGAAGTGTTGTCACATTGGATGAAGTTGAAAAGTGATAAAACAATTTTACAAAGATAAGAGCCCAGGTCCAGATGGTTAGCATGTGTAACTCTTCATTACCTATTTTGATTTGATGAGAGAGGAACTACTGGAGGTGGTGGAACAATCTAGAATTCAAGGCTATGTATCAAGTGCTCTTAACTCAACCTTTATTGCACTAATACCCAAATGTGAAAAACCTAAGACCTTCTCTGATTTCAGACCTATATCCCTTTGTAATCTTGTTTATAAAATTATCACTAAAATTATCTCCAATCAGATTAAACCAAAACTACCTGAATTCTTGTCCAAGGAACAATTTGGTTTCTTGGATAATAGACAAATTTTGGATGCCATTGGGGTTACTCATGAATGTCTTCATTCCATTAAGATTAAGAAACTAGATGCGTTAATTATCAAGATGGATTTAGTGAAAGCCTATGATCAAGTAAATTGGGTCTTTTTAAGATTACTACTTCTACAGATTTGTCTACCTCTACCAATGGTTGATTGGATCATGGCATGTGTATCCTCTACTTGTTTTGTTGTATTGGTAAATGGTTCCCCTACAATTTTTTTCAAATTCTCAAGGGGTCTTAGGCCAGGTTTCCCACTTTATCCTTTACAGTTCCTAATAGTTATTGAAGGTCTAAGTAGGATGATTATTGTTGCTAAGAATGAAGGAAGACTAATTGGTATTAAGATTTCAGCTTCTCAGTTCATCAAACATCTTCTTTTTGTTGATGATGTGGTTTTATTTGTTAGAGGCTTTGTGGATGATTGGGTGGCCTTCTATGAAATCATATCCTTGTTTTGTGCAATTACAGGTATGGATGTGAGCTCTGATAAATTATCCTTTCTTAAAAACTCTATCTCCTATGATACTTTTGCACAAAATTTGACTCTCTTTCCCTAGAGATAAGAGGAAATTGAGGGTGTATTCAAATATCTTGGATATTATTTGAAGCCTAATAATTACAAGATTGCGTATTGGATGTGCCTTGTTAAAAAAGTAGAAAATAGAGTAGGGAACTGGTGTTATAGACTTTTATCTTTAGGGGAAGATTTACTTTGATGTGTTTAGTACTTCTGAGTATACTTGTATATTGGATGTCTCTAGCAAAAGTGCCTCATACAATTTTGAAACTTATTAGACAGAAAATATTTAACTTTCTATGGTTTGGTCCGGACAAGGGAGAAAAAATGCACTTAGTTCGATGGGATAGGTTATCACCATCCAAAACTATGGGAGGATGGGATACCAAAAAATTATTCTAGTTCAATCAAGCTTTATGCTTGAATTTTTTTTTGCGTGGTATATTTGGTACACGTCTCTAGAGTGATGTGCTCAAAGTTAAATACTTTAAATATAATTTTGTGGTTCATTAGATCAGGAATTCAAATAATTCAACAAAGGGGGTATCAAACTTCTAGAATGGTTTTGTTAAGGCCCTTCCTTGGCTAAAAAATAACCTATCTTGGATAATTGGAAATGGATCTTATATTCTTATTAGTGTTGATCCCTTCATTGGTGGGGAGAAATCCTATATCCTCTCCACACCTCTTTTAGAATATCTAGCAGAAATTGGATTATGTATGCTTGATCATATTAGAAGACCTTCATGGATGAGAGATTCCAATTCCTATTAGATGATTGCTGAAGATTTGGGTATGCATGGCCAATGGGAAATTGAAAGGAATGCTTATATAATTACTTTATCTAGAGAAGGGTATGCATGGAATAAATATTCTGGCTCAGTGAATGCAAAAGATTCCTATACGGCTATTTCCCAATATAACTTTAATGGTGAGATAAAATGGTGGTATGTTAAACTCTGGAAGTGGAACATCCCTATGAAAATTAAATGTTTTATCTAGTCATGTTTAGAAAATTGTGTTCTAACATGGGATAATCTCATAAGAAGGGGGTGAACATGTCCAAACATTTGTGTACTGTGTATAAAAGAAGGTGAATATGTTCTTCATCTAATGGTTCATTGTTCATTTAGCAGAAATATATGGAAGGTTATTTTGGAAGAATTGTAGATCAAACATGAGTGGGGATCATTTTCATTTGAAGAAAATTTTGAGAATTGGATTGGTACAAACCACAATCACAACCTTAAAACATAAGGCCAAGAAGGATTCCCCATACCTCTATGTGTCGACTGAATTGAAGGATATCATTTTGTATCTACGCCTGGAGTTGCATTTTTTTACTTAATCAACTGGGAATTTAACTGGGTAAAAAAATACTGGAACTGAATAATTAGGGTAATCAACTGACACATTCACCAATACTGACATATTTTTCCCATGGATTTTATCCCTAAGGGGTGAAGGGTATTCAACAATAGTCTAGGTAAGATAAATACTCTATGGCAGTTCTAAGGAGAAGTATCTATCCGAGGTATGGTGGAAGGACATCGATTTATATTAGAATGAAACATATAGCATTTTCCATGCAGGAAAACATATGCGCCCTAAGAACATGTACCCTTGAATATTAACAAAACAAAACTCAAGTACCCACAAATGTATAGTATCTCACCACCTCATCAATTTTCTTTATTATTAACGTCGGATTCGAACTCAAACCTTTCACGAATGCTATCGTAAATTGCTTCAATTTTGCAATTCTCTTATCCTTCTCTGCATCGACAAGAATTGCATTAGCTATAACGCTTTCTGGGGCTAATGCTTATAACTCATATGGAGTTGGAATTGCAGAAAATCGTTCCTTCAAATTTTTATTTGGAATTACTGAATAAAATACATTTGGAATCCTACAATTCAATATTCCAGTTTCCCAGAGCATCTGAGATGCAGCTTGAGGTGGAACTTCTTCTTCTTCACTGCATCCAGTAACTCCTCCAAATATCTCTTCTTGGGAGCACAAATCAATAACTTTCATTTTCTCCACTAAGCTTGGTGGTAGCCGTCTGTAATGGGATGCATATGCCTCTGGACCTGAATCTCCAACTGTTTTCTCCATCTCTTGATTAGTGTTGAATATAACTTCATTCCATCAAATTTTTCGCTTGTTGTATAGAATTTCACCATATAAAATTTCAACCACACATACGTAATTGTTCCTGAGGCCCTCCACTGGAATTTTGACGAGCAATCAGCTGGGGGAAGTCATTCATGTAAAATGGTGCACTGTCATTTGAAGGTCCATCATTAGAGAGTTGGCCATTTACCATTTGTGGCTTCCCTGGAACCATTGTTCCTCCAGAAGACGAATAGATATTTCCTAGCAACGAGATCATCTGTGGTGATGCTGCAAATATGGAAAGGACAATAGGATTTCTCTATATGGTAGAAAATTTAGAATAAACTACTTATTACCATTAAGACCATAAATCCAGAATCCACAAAAATAACCTAGCGAACGAACTCACAATAAAGCACCGAACCTGTATCATCTTCTCGAGGGATTCCACAGCCGAGCAATCAAAACCCCATGAACGGACTTTGAATAAAGCACAAACCTTTCTCCTCATTTCTATTTTTTGTACTTAGTGGTTATATATACCTTTCCTCGTTTATTTTTGGTTTGTTTCCCCATTGACGACTTTTCCATCCATCTGCATTGTTAAAATTTAGTAAAACATTGTAATTTTCCATTGTCAGTGTGACACAACCAAACATGACTAACATAAACGACTAATTCGCATTAATCGTTGTTAGCTATTCATATTTATATTCCCGTGACTAAATTAGTCATTTATGTTAGTCATTTTTATTTAGTCACTTGTTATCTAGTCATATATTTTATCGCGTGACTAAATTAGTCATTTATCTTAGTCATTTTTGTTGGTGTATTTAAAATTGCTCAATTTTAGTCGTTTATCCCTTGAAAAAACAGTGGTGAATAACGTTTTTAGTCGCCTAGTCACTTATCTCTCATTTTGTACTAGTGTTTGGAGACCAAATGTAGTTGGGGGTCATCAATGCACTATGGAATTTATGACTTCAAGTTTTTTCACATTGGAATGGGTATTGCGGGATACTCCACGTCATTTTACTCTAGTCCTAGTTTTGAAAGTCACACAAGTTGAGTAAAATTTAATTGCACATTGATTCCTCCATTCCACATGTTTATTACTAGTAAAAGTAAGCTTTATGAGATTCATAATGTATGATGGTGATGTCTTTCAATAACATATGTGAAAATGTCATAGGTATGCAATATTTAGGTGATAATAATGGAATCTTGAACTACCCTACACATGACAAGGAACTAGATGCTCCAGTTCAAGCTATTAAGAAGTGGACGCACTATTTGATGGAAAATGAGAGAATTATCCACATTAATCACTAACTGTTGCAATATTTGTAGGCCCAAAGTAAGATTCAACAAACAAGACAGTATAAGTGGGTGGGGTTTTTATAGATTTTTTTTATAATCATCAAGCATAAGAACAACAAAACTAATTAGTTTGTATATATGCTTTCTAGGACACCCATTCACAAGATCATAGCTTTGGGAACTCTTATGCACTTGGATCCTTTCACCCATGATGCATATAAAGAAGGATCCACAGAAGATGAGGAACTTAGACAGGTGATTCAATAAGCACAAGGCCAAGTTCATGTAGAGTAAGGTGAAAATAACGTTGACTATCATCTCTAGGATTGGTTTCTCTGCAAGTTAGACTAGCTTTGTTTTCCTAAAGGTTAAATATTGCATCTTATTAGAGAGGTTCACACCTCCAAAGTTGCAAGGAATTTTGGTGTTGTGGAGATAATTTCCAACTTATAGAGGTATACATATTGTCCTAATATGTAAGACAATGTGGATTAGTTGATTAGAGGATCCATACTTTGTTGTACCAACAAAACCATTAATATAAACACATATTTATACCATCCCTTACTTGTGCCTACCAGACCATGGGAGAGCATCTCCATGGATTTTGTGGGTGGTTTTCCAAGCATAAGGAAGGGACATGACTATTTGTTTGTTTTGCTTAATATAATTAGCAAGATGTGCATGCTTGTGTCTTGTAAATAGACCATCTAAAGACAATATTCAGTGAATATGTTCTTTGAAAAGGTTTGGATACACTTTGGGATACCAAGGAGAATAACCTCATATAGAGATACCCAAATTTTAGTTCCTTTTAATCTACACTTTGGGAGAATTTGGACACTAAGATGAAGATATCCACAACTCTCCATCCATATACAGATGGGAAGACATAAGTAGTGAAAATGACACTTGTTCATCTTTTGAGAGGTTATAATTTGAAACATACAACTTTACAAGTACGTGGGACAACAATTTGATTTAGATTCAACACTCTTATAATATTGTAGTCCACACTTCTACTATTAAGTCCCCCTTTTGAAACTTGCTTTGGGTCACCCTTAGATTTGAATGTGGACAATAAGGAGGAGTGAAGAAGACACCTTAGGAGAAGCATTGAATGTCGTAAAGTTCATTGATAACATCATATAGATCCATTTGCAAGTATAGGAGACATTGAAGAAGTCACACGAAAAGTACAAGGCCATGCATGATCAACATTGAATTGAGAAAACATTCAAGGCGGGAAATAGATTTTTGTTGCATCTGAACAAAAAAAGAGTACATTGTCCTAATAAGAATATTAAGGTTCTATGATATGGTCCGTTTGAAGTGTTGTCGAAGGTGGGTGATAATCCCTTCAAACTTAGTCCACGACTTAGTCTACCCCCATATATGCACATTTACTATAGTAAATGTGGAGAATAAAAAACTCTAAGAGCCTTCCATGTGGGAGTAATAAAAATATTAGCATGTCCTACCTACCTATTGGCCATTTTCTGTGATGGCCAACATTATTAATAAAAACCTAGACAAGCATAACTGCATATTGGAAATATATTTGGAAAGAATTTGTTCCACAATATTGTAACACAAGATAACTACAAAATAATGGATAAAAAGACCCAAATCTACTTTATTCATTGAAAGGAACTTGATTACATAACTTCCTCCCTTTCCCTTTAAGGGAAAGGGAGATGCATAAACTCCATTTATTTCCTTCTTTTAGCACTTGAAACCCTTACAGTGAAAACTATATGGAAGAATACAAGACTATGCCAATGACCTCCAGAAGCCTCTCATTATACTATTCCCACGAAGGAAGATAATAATTACATTTACCTACATTACATTAAAATAACAATTTAACCCCCCTTATTTCACGCAACAACCCATAACATGCCTTAACAACTCATAATAATATAATGATGAATACAATGAGAAACTAGTCCCCAATAGGCCCCCACCACTATCCATTGAATTTCCCTCAAGTCAATCAGTACTGGGACCACATCTGCATGGAATTGTTGAGCTAATCTAATCTATCTGCGACTCTTTAGGTGCCTTCCTTTCACGGGCACAAAATATGCTTCTCTCGAACTGCTTTGCTCTTCTCTTGGTGTAGCCTACTCTGTTGGACACAACCTCGTGGAGTAGATCTGTAACTTGATACCAGCGTCCAATCCTCTACCGCGGATGTTCCTATGGACACTAATCCATATTGTTGGAATTCCTCGAAGAATATCTTGGGAAGAACCGATGTTTTATACAAGTCTGAACCCGACTAGCTTCCATTTGAAATGTGAACACTACATCTATCCTCACCGGAAGAATATTCCCCTCTTTAGCTTCAGTTATCAGACTTATATTATGGACACATATCATCTGAATGCTTATCATCAATCTGTTTTAGGTCCATCATCCTGATCGTCACATAATATAATCCAACACTACTCATCAGTTTCTTCTCGAGTGCTATCCCATAGTGGCGAGACCTCATGCTCCTAGGTCACCATGGATAACGTCCACAAACCACTGCACTATATTCTATCTAATATAATATTCCAATTGCTAACTCTATTGTATTACGGTCATTTTTCATCCACTCAGACCACTCCTCTGGAACTCCATTACGCAAGTTCTAGTCATCATCGATATCATCAACCTATCAAATCCAATCCATTCACCAAAGGATATCACAACCATCAAGGTGCTCAAGCCTAATAGTCGTACTCAAATCCAATCATCTTGTTGTCCACAAAAATCATCCATCAAGTCATCCTACTAGTAAGACAGTGTAACCATCGAGGTAGTTAATCCCACACATGAAAAATTCATCCCGCACTGAAAGTTCCACAATTCTCCAGTGTTATGTTGCAATCATGCCGCAACTAGTCATAAACGTTTTGCAAGATGCCAAACTATTTACCCTACAACAAGCTTGATAGTAAAGGTCCTCCACAACAAATGTCAACTAAAGAGAACCATCCCATATTTTGTTCATAAGCTTTCCACTTTATAGAATTTGTAGACAACATGTATTCTTGCATACATCCCAGTTGTAATTATGATTGAATCTGGTGCAACTTCCAATTTTCACAACAAATGCAATCCTCCTGTAATAGAAGGATCCAAGATATGAAAAATACTTCATGCTACAAATCTCCACAATAAAATAAGAGATATTCCACACAAAATATAACCTGTTACGAGGACTTCCATAACTAAACCTTCAGCAACAACCTTGAACATCTTTTCCGCCACTACAAGGAGCATTTTTACCATGTGCCACAACTCCTCCAAGCAATCTCAATGTATTTATTTCTACCATATTCATTCCACAATATATACCTTATTAATTCATGACATGGAGAATGATTTCACAACACATCCCATGGCTCGTCCTAGTCATAACCGAGGTGCATAATGAAGGGACCTAGTCTATCATCAATCACGTGTACTTCTTGAGTAAGTATGCTCTTTTGGCAACCTCAGTTATCTCACAATTGTTCAAGATTTGGCTAGATATATTTAACTATCAATCTTCCATCATTCCTTCACTGTCACATCATAATTGAGTGAACCCTTCACAGCTGGAATTTCCAAAATTAACTTCCTCCAACTCATTAAAATATGCATGATACCATGACAAACAACCTCCATTTTGGATAAGCAAGAGATCGACGAGTACTTATATACACACACTACCATGCAAATCACATGATGTCTGGCATTCTGCAATTCATCGTAATATTTCCAAATTTATATAATTCTTGGAATAGGATTATAACATACTTCAAACCAATCGATATATCTTAATTATCATCAAAGTGCAACGGAGGTGCAACTAGTGATGGTTGCATGTTGGAAGAAGTTGTCATTGATGTCAACAGGGTCAAGAGATCTGTGTCAATGATATTGAGTGATGTTGTCATTAATGTCAAATTGATAATCATGATGTGGTAGTAATGTTGAAGATGTACTAATGATGATGATGATGAGGGGGTAGTAGGAGGATGGTTGTTTTAGTAATTTTTGATGAATTCTTGTGAAGTCGTGAAGGTAAGACAATAAGAATTCTTGAAGCACCTAAAGAATCTCTTGAAGAAGAATCCTTGACACGAGTGTATATAAATCCAAAGCGGTCCCCTTATGGCATAGCGGTTATGCATGGGCCTCACGGGAAGATACTTTGAGTTGTACACAAATAGAGAAAGCCCTTAAATAAGTCCCTAAGGTTGCTCCAAAGTAATATTGGTGTAAAGTGTGAAGAAACCCCTAAAATAATTGTGTAGAGTCCACATGACCAAGATGTCTGGTCCATATGACCATGAGAAGTAGTCCCTGAAGTAATAAGGATTGGTATACAAGACCATGATGGTGTGAAATATGAAGAAACCCCAAAATTAATGGTGATTTAGTCCACATAACCCCAAAAATAATGGTGTTGAGTCCACATGACCTTGAAAAGGAATAAAGAGTTGTCCACTTAAGTATGATGATGAAGAGATGGCTCAAAATCCCCTTGATGATGTTTTGGAGTGATCTAGAAGGCAAGATGAAGTTCCGTGTTAAAACTCTAAAAGTCATCCATGAAGTTAGGATTGATTCATTAAAGTCCCCCTTAAAATATGGAGATCCTAATTTTAATGAGAAGTAAAGTGTATGCCCTAAAATAAGTTAAAGGCATCTCAGAGAGTATAAATAAGAGCTGAAATTTTTCATTTTATCATCATTCAAGTCTCTTTTTTCTAATGTGCAACTTCTAGGAGAAAAGTTTGAAATCTTGAGGAGAAGGACGAAAGTTCAAGAGGAGAGGAGCGAAGTTTTTGAGGAGGATCAAGTAGATTCATGAACACTTGCATAACTTTTTCATATGATATCGGAATTACAAACTTCTTGGCTTGTTGGAAATATTATTGTAAGGGCTATGTGATGACATGATCTAAGGTTTCTTTTGGTGAAGGGTTTATTTCTTGTTTCTTCATTTTGGCAAAGGTATGATTCTTGCTTATGGGATTCTCTTGTGATGATACATGTCTCTCATGGACTAGGGTCCATATTGTTAGCTTGACAATGGTATGAATCTTGTAAATGTACTAGAGCATCTCTCTTGATGAATCTTTTTGAATATCCTGCATAGAGTATTCTGAACTTGCATAGATTATGATGATACTTGAATAGATTATGGTGATGATCTTGGTATAGATCATGGTGATGGCATAGATCATGGTGATGGCATAGATCATGATGATGTTATTGGCATAAATTATGGTGATGATATTGGTATAGATCATGGTGATTGTGGTGATGATCAAAGCTATTTGTAATGTTTGCATATATTATGGTGATGATCTTGGGATAAATCATTATGAATATGGTGATTATCTTGGCATAGACTATGGTGATATTGGTAAGCATTATGATGATGTTATTAGAATGATATATGGTTTCTTTTGGAATGAAATAAGGTTTGAAGGTGATGCTGATATTAAGGGTTTTAAGAAGAAAACAAATGAATTCTATTGGGGGATTGTTTCTATGATTTGATTCCAGTCTTAGGAGGAACTATTTTTGGTCTTATTGTTGAATGTTCTATTGCATATTTAAGGGCAAGTTTGCTGCAAATTTAAAGGCTATATTGAAGATATGTTTTGGACTTCTTCATGAAGGATTTTATTGTATATTTGAAGGTTTTCTTGGAAGAATTTGCTTGCATATTTGGAGGATAGGTTTGAGGCATGTACAGGTTGACAGAGATAGTGACAATGATAGTGATTGTGACAATAATAGTGATAGTGATAGTGATAGTGATAGTGATTGTGATAGGGATAGAGTGAATACATTAATAATGTGAAGACAATGACAGTGTGAAGATAATGAGAGGTCCAAGTTGATAGAGATTGTGATACAAGTACAGGTTGAACGAGACAATGATACATGTACCTATTGATAGAGACACTGACAGGAATAGGGACACAAAGAGAGTGACAGAGACAAGTTGACATTCTTATTCATATGAGGGTGACAGGATGGGGTAAGGACATGAGATTGAAGTCTCCTTGCAGTCGATGTTGGTAAATCAAGGATTTTGAGCTTCCTTTAGGTTGGAGCCTGTAAATAAGGGGGTTGGAGCCTCCTTCCAATTGGTGCTGGTAAATCAGGGAGTTGGAGCTTCCTTTAGGTTGGTGCCTATAAATCAGGGTGTTGGTGCCTTCTTTTAGTTGGTGCTGAGAATTTTGGAAGTTGGTGCTTCCTATGAATGTAATCTTGACATTATATAAGAAAAACATTTTGTGGTTTTCTCCCATTTGGGTTTACATGTAAAATCTATTATGCACTGTGTATGATCTTATGTGTTCATGATAATGTACTATGGTTAATGATGTGATAGTAATTTAAAGTTGCTACAGTTTAATGTTTGAAGTAAGAAATTGGTAAAAGTTCTCAATAATGATTCACCCCCCTCTCAATATTGGTGAATATTCCAACATGGAAATCATTCTCCATACTCCACATTGATGAAAATTGCATCCTAAATAGCTTGTAAACTGAAATAAAATAGCTCTTGATTCATCAAATCCAAGGGAATATTACACACTTTCCATTGCATAACCCTCGTTCATTGTAACAAGTAATGTTCCACAACAACACAATAGTGATATCCATAACTTCTAAGGAATAGCATGCTTATTTACTCCTCAAAATAGCTCGCAACTTAGGAATATGTGTTACAAAATTTGCTTCCACAAGTTGAGTCCACCGGACCACTTGAGCAATAGATTGGTTGACAAGATCACTAGCTTCACAAGGCAGTCTCAAAGATCTGTAACTCCACATGTTGCACCTATCCTAATATAATCAGTTCAAGCCAGACCAATGTAGCAGAGATACTATATGCCCAATATCACAGCTTCTAATACACAATCGTTGCAACACTCCATCATAGCGTCATCACTGTGTGAGCATCAAAATAAAATACAGTGACTTCCTCACTCGCAACTATCGATGTTTTATTTCTATGTGACAATTCTTTTTGTAGGACAATGATCTACCCATTGTAACGATGTCCTATCAAGCCCCACAGTAGGCTCTCATTTTATGGAGGACACAATAATATGGTTTTCAAATCTCCGCCTAAGTTGTCTTGAGTAGGTTCGTTAGCACAACCCCTTGACCATTGACTACATATGGGTCTTTGGTGATAACTACTTCGTACCTCAGCCATGATAATCCCAAGAGAAAAATTGGCCATAATCATTTAAACTTTGATCTTTACCCACAGGGGGTTCACTCAGTGAACTTGTTACATAGCACGATCGTTCGTATGATATTAAATAATATCCCTAAGTTCACTAAATATTGGAAAATGCCTCGTACAATTATATTGTTGAACCCCCCTCCCAATATGCCTTTCCAATTAAGAAAACCCCTAGTTTCACCAGATATTGTAGGTATCCATTTTTATCAACCCATTTTTAATATCCCCTTTATATCATATTATCAAGTTGTGACAAATAGGAGCCATAACACATATTAATATAAGAAAACAAGATGCTAAATAAAATAATAGTATAATGCTAATAATCATCCCACTAGGATTGTAGGGGTGACTCATCAATTTGTAGTGTTGGATAGTGGAAGACCGAAAATAATAGTATCGGGGAAGGGAAAATGTGAAAGGAAACCTAGTCAAGAGATCAACATAACAAAGAATGTAAAAGACTAATAGTCCACTAGTTAGTGCAATGCTTAGAAAAGATGAGAATCACAAATGTTTCACACCATAGCCTTCCAATCTACCAATTTTATATCATGTAAATACAAGTATAGCCATAGTGAACTCATGTTTTCTATAAGCTTAATAAATTAAACTCCATAAAAATGCAAAATTTAATCCCTTTCGTGGATGGAATCCCCTACATTTCTATCGAAACAAAAATATTGGTTCCAGTGAGCCAAGAAAGATTGATCTCACTTTTGTTGGTTGTCGTGGTGCAAGGCTTGACTGAATCTCAATACCCACCTAAACCCCAACCTAAAAAATAAAGAGTTATATCTTTTACTCGAATGCGTAGAAAAAATACAATACAATTGTTCAACTCTGGAACTCCTAATTAGCTACATATCTTAACTTAAAGATGAAAAACAATATAACATCAATTCAAACCAAGCCTAAATAAGCTATTAAATGAGGATTTCTCATGGCTATTAATCCAAAGAGACTTCCATCGATATTGTCATTGGTACACTATTATCAGATTTATACAAAACTTTGGATGATAAGCAATATCAATTAAAAATGGAGGGTCCATAAATTTTAGGTGGGTATGAATTGAGCCCATGATTTGGAGGTATGAATTCATCCTATGATTTGGAGGTTATTCCTCAGACCACCCAAATAAATTAACCCTCAATATTTATATTACTATGTCAAATTATAAACCCCCCTTGACCCCTTAATATGGAGCAATATATTTTTTTATGTTTTTAAGAGTATTCAAACCCTCAATATGAATGGACGTGATATGATATTTCCTCGCCAGTGAACCTCCCGTGTCTTTACCCCGATACACTGGCTTCTTCCTATGTGCTTCATAACACAAAATTTTTTAGGGGTGACCAAATAGCTATTTTTTCAAAAAATAAATTTGCGATTTGATTATTTTTAGTCTCCAATATTGCCTATATTTACATATAACATGTTTTTTTAATCATAATATTAGCCAAAATTTACAAGTTTCGGTAGTAAATTGTATGTTTCATGTTCAATATTCACCTACCTATCTATATATATAATTTTTTCAATCCAAAATAATCACCTAGAATACTATACTTAAGCATACTATTATAATCCTTAAAAAATACCCTGCTTCACAACCTTGTGCAATAGGCCAATTGTTTTTTAATAGTTCATGAGTTGTCACTATATGTGCATTCACGATTTTCTTCACTTTTGAGTCTAGGCCTCTTTTTTGTTGTTGTTGGTTCTAAGCCTTCATGTCTGTCACATGGTTTCATTCTCATAGCTTCTTCCACAACCATCGTTCTTTCAATACTCACCATAATAGATCAAAATAATGTAATCTCTAGTATCATGACAACAAAGCATCCCATTGGTGGTATTTGCATGGCACCATACATAGATTAGAACACTAATAACTATTGATGGTTTGAACCATTTATGCACAATCGGATGATAGTCCTCCACAACTATTCTCATACCACACCATGCAATTTTATTGCAGGATACAGACTGTATACCCATAATCTCATATTGCCATGTTGAGGAGCCCACAAATCTCCATGACCCAACATCTTCACATGGAACTGGATCTTAAACACTCAGTTTAGATAAATCAGATTTCAAAACTTCAACAGTAAATATAGATCTAGATGATAAAACCAAAGAAACCATTCATCTTTCTACTGCAACATTCTAGACCATTCCAACAGAGGTCGATTCTCTCTTCGACTCTAGGTTCTTGTGGTGATCCTCCTCCTCTGCCATTGTTGCCACCTAGCCAAGGAAGGATGGAAAGCATATCACATTCCCAATTGGTGCATTTGTTAGCCATTTTATCTTATGGCCAACATTATTAATAAAACCCTAAACAAACATCACTACATTCGAGAAATATCTTTGCAAAGCATTTGTTCCACAACCTTGTAAGACAAGATTACTTCAAAATAGTTCTTAAAAAAACCCATATCTTCGTTATTCATGAAAGGAACCTAATTACATTTAACCATTTTACAATAAAATAATAATTTAATCCCCCTTATTTCATGCAAAAACCCATAACAAGCCCCAACAACCCATAACAAGCAACCCATAATAATATAATGACCAATACAATGAGAAACTAGGCCCACACACTACCATAGAGTATTTAGCACAAAAAATTAAGTAGAGTTATAAAAAGATACAATTTTGTAGAAGAAGTCGAGAATAACTAGATAGGCATAATATGAACTTTGGTAGGTTGGGTTAAAATGACAACTTCCAGTCAAGGTCAAATTGCACTCTAGAGAGAAGGTGGATGAGAAATTTTCTAACCTCATTTAGTAAAAACCTTTTGGACTAAAAGAATCCCTAAATAGGAAGGTATGATCTAAAATGGATCATTATATTATTTGTCATCTATTTTGGTACATTTTTGGTAAAAAAAATAAATATATTGGATTATGGGGCCCACTTTGGTCATTTGAAGTCCAAAACTTCCAAAGCCCATTTGATGCCTTAAATGGAATATTTTTATAGTCAAAAATTTGTAATCATATCTCCCAATCTCTATACCTTTTTCTACACATTGAGATATTTACAATGGCACAAAAACACCTCAATTGAAGTTCATATGCAGAAGTTGTACTTCCTACAAGTTGACCTATCCTGTTTCCCACCATGGTACCAAGTGGATGCCACATCATCTCAATTACTCACATATGTGGAGCTAGTCATGAGTGGAATTTCAAAAATATTCTAGAGGGTCCAAACCCTAGTTACATTAATTGGATTTTGAGGCACACAATAACCCTATTTTGAACCCTAGATGACTATTAAGATATGATAAATACTAGGCCAACAAGAAAGGAAGAGGTTCAATTCTTATTGTAATCTATTTTGTTTCATAGTTGAGCAGAGCATCCAGGATTGGGATATTGGATAAGAAAAGCCGAAGTAGAAGATCCTCTAGAAGCCATATTGGTCATAGAGCCCATGTAACCTCCCATAGTGGGTGCCCCTTTCTTTGTATATCAATTTCATAACTGAGAAGGAAAGAGCAAAACATAGGCCTCACCTTCTAGCTAATTTTTTTCCATATTAAATTTACCCATGGTAAATCATGTGATCATTGTGTGGATACTATTTATTTACTTAAACATATGCATGGATATTGTTATCACTTTATTTTATTATCAAATTTCACTTAAAAGACTTATCTACTTACTATGTAAATCATATATGTAAATGCTTAATAAAGGAGCAAGCCCACTTTATTGTGTGTTATGCACAACAAAATATACACACTCTTTCTATTAAAATTCAAACCCATTACCCACACACTCATATATATGTGTGGGGCATTCATAATAAAATCAAGTGATGATAAGATGGATACACTTCATTCTTGTGAATGCTCTAGATTTTTGTAGGTTTTTGGACTTTATTTCAAACCCATTACCCACACAATCATATATATATGTGTGGGGCATACATAATAAAATCAAGCGATGACAAGATGGATACACTTCATTCTTGTGAATGCTCTAGGTTTTTGTAGATTTTTGGACTTTATTTACAATAGCATAAACTTGGAAGAGGTTTATTGTTTAAGTATCTCTTAATTGATTTTTAAATGAAGTTAAATTATAATTATAATGTTGAGAAAATAATTTTAAAAAACCTAATTTGGTTATTGTAGTGATTGTATATAGATGTGAGGTTTCATATTATAGTATTTCTAAGTAAACTTGGAAAAACATCCAACAAATTCAAAAGCTCACTTAAATAAATTTAAAATTAAGTGTAATATACCTTATGCAATTTGTTTTTATAGTTAGGCTAGACTAAGCCTATGATCAAGTACTTAATTTACAAGCAAAAGCTAAGTAATATGAAAATTGAGAGGTTTCCTATAATTGCTTCAAACATTAGTAAAAGCTAGTAAGACTCAAAAGAGGTTGTACTATAAATTAATTTATTCCATAAATAATGGGGATAGTGGAGAAGGTCATCATCCAAGATATTGACACTATTAAAATATTATCATAACTAAGTCAAAAGAATATGTGAGACTATAAGAAGATCAAGAATATAAGAAAGTTGAAATACTAAAACAAAATCATTCAAGTTAAATTAAAACAACAAAATTGTCTTTATAAGCACTAAGAGTGATCCAATTTCTTGAAGTGTACTTTAAAAAAAAAAATGCAAGAAATTTTATCCCTATCTTACTTGATGGATCAAGATTTAAATTTTAAATTTTTATTTTTTAAACCATTTTTTATTTTATGAGTAGATATGGATTTTTCTTACTTACTTTTCATAAAAAATTTATTTTATAATTTGACATGAATTTTTAATTATTTTTAATTTTTGGTAATGTAACCTTACCTTACTTACCTTATATAACAAGGTCTACAATAATATTGCTATCTAAAAAAACATTATAAATATACAAACAAAATTTCAAGATTTTCATAATATAAATACTCAATACCTAAACATTCATGAAAAACACTTTCTCTTGCAAAACTGAGTTTACAAAAACATTATATCCCATTTTCAAAACTGAAGTACAATATCATTAAACTCTATATTCAAAATCATTTTTTAATAAAAAAAATATGACAGACCAAAATAACAAATTAATTTTATAAATTAACGAACTGAAATTGGTCTTACCAAAGATAATTTAATGGAAAATAAGATTTCATCACCCCTGTAAATTTTAAAATTTTGAACCAAGTTTTGGCTAATTGTTGAAGACATATTTTCTAAACAGAATTGTCATCAGCTAACTGAACACAACTCCACATTTTCCTTACATAATTTCTAGAGATATTCTTATCTCCATTTATTTGAAAGCCAAAATGATTTGAGAACAAATCAATTAGTCTTAAAAAATCCATACATATTTCTCATGTGCAGCGCCGTGAACCCTCTAGACTCTAATATGGAGATTTTAGTGCCATTTTCTTGTTGCTACTGGTCTTTTCGAACTTCCTAAACATTTTCTTCTGATGTATTTTCTGGAACATCATATGTAAAAATAGTTATTTAGATGACTCAACACGCCTCCTCTTTCGCATTTATATTTGTATCTTCTCAAGCATGTTAGCAATCTGCTGCATGTGTTCCATGAACATCCAGAAGCCACTGAAATTCTTTGAAAATCAACTTTACCAAAGCCGAGATCAATATCAGAAAAAGACTTCTTCATCCTTCCAAAACTGCATGTGATGATATTAGATGAACCAAGAAAAGATTACAAACAACCCTGAAAGCCCAAAACAAAAACCATGGTAACAGCACTGCCTTTTGCCTTTTGTAAGGATTCATATAATACCTAAAACTGGTTTTAGATATCTTCCCATGAATTGAATTATTGTTTGCAAACGATGATATATCTTCATTCATGCAAGCAACTTTAAATTCGCTCTCGCCTTCAATTGCTTCAGTGGACAGAGATAAAAATAGTGCCTATGTGTTTCCAGATACTTGGAAATTTGAACAAGAAAAGGCCACTAACTGTCATTAGTTTGCAAGAAACCATTTTTTTTTCTATAGAATGGTGATATTCCATGTGAAATATTATAATCTCCTGCCTAAGAAAGCTACCTGCATGATTGAAAACAGAATATAAGTATCACAAAACATATGACCATCGAAAAATTAATATGATGGCAGCTCAGAATCTGATAATCATGAAGATAACAGCAAGGGCATGTATATAAGAATATTCCAAACGCAGAATAAGAATACAGGCTGGCTCCTGTAAAAATATATAGACGTCAATATCCAGTATCCTAGGGCTCATTGACCTAAAACTATATTAACGTACAGCAGACAGACAATCTGAATCATGACCAAACTAGATTTATATATATATGTAAAAACAATGTAAAGATTTAATTGCTGGAATTACAAGATCTGAGATAAGATTGAAATCCCTACACTGATATGAGCAAGAGCAAGTATGTTCTATAATCAGTAATCTGAACGCATGCAGGATTCTCTGAACAGTATTGCTGATCAAGATCAGCAGAAAACTATATGAATTTCTAGGGGGAACCCAGATTTGCAGATTTCAATTCATTCAAAAGTCCCATAGAATTGAAATCTTCAGACCTGGGCTTCCCCTAGAGATCCTGCAAGTATATTACATCATGGTGCACAATAGAGGAATGAAGGAAGGCTGAGTATATATAAGAAAAAAAGCATGATGAAATAGAAACAAACAATGGCAGTTGAAAGCATTACATAATGTGTGGTTTTTGCCAGCTCCATGTGCGTTGCATGTGATGCTTTAAATCTTGTCTGGTTTGATGAGAATCTGGTCATATCATCCCTCACACGTTACCACTATAATCAGAAGGACGGTGCTGTGGACATTGACCCTGCAACTTTTCATTTGTTGTATGCTGCATCTCCCGAGAGAAGCCATCGCCATCTTTTGGCTTATTTAAGTAAAAGCCAGTATGGGAGTTGGTGAAGAAAACCAACTATTTTATCCGTCGGGCCATAATACTTTTATCGGCCATCAAGCCCAATTAATTAGGGTAATCGGCAATACTGCGGTACGTTTTCTTTCATCGTTATAGATGGCAACTTAACCTCGGACTATTTTCAGTACATATTTATAGTATTTCTAATTAAAATATGTGTTATCTTATTGGAGGTTACAGATTCAAAATCGGCCTAATAGGATATTGGCTTATTGTGATAAGGCTAGAAGGGTAAGCCATCCTTCGAATAGAAGCTCACCCTTGTAGGTTTGGGGACGTCTAATCTCCTGCTGAATCACAAATTACTGATATATCTGACTTGCTGACTATGGGACATACTTTATTACTTTACAACATATATAAAAATATAAAAATATTTTTCAAGGGTTACATGGTCTTCTCCTATCACTTTCTGTCTCAACACAATTGCCAAGAAACCATTTGGGAGTTGGTATGTTCTCATAATAAAATGAGTGCTTGTCTTATACAAAACAAATGATGCCTTGCTTTCATATTTTAGTATACTTAGGAATCTCAACATATTCGTCTTTATTATTGGGGGTGGTTGTATGACAAGATGCGTTGCCTCACTCTAGGGAAGATTGATGTAATAGCCCAGAGTCACGCCACTCCACCAAGCTCAAGTCCTTCTCTGACGTGCAATTTATAATATGAAAATCTCAGTTGACTTCTTAAAAACATTTTAATAATTAAAATATTCATAGTTTTATTTGGTTAAAATAATTTAGTATTTTTAAAATCCATGAAAAAAGTTTCCAAATATTTTTAACCATATTAATACCTTTGTTGCCTCTGTATAAACGGACCACTGGTAATACAATTAATTTCTGTTTTTGTAGACATTAAAGATACAAATAAAGAACATTGGTTAAAAGCCCTTTTGTCCTAACGGACCACTGGTAATACAATTAATTTCTGTTTTTGTAGACATTAAAGATACAAATAAAGAACATAGATTAAAAGCCCTTTTGTCCTTGTGAGGAAAAGTTTTATGTATCCCCAAATGTCATGTTTAACAATCAACTTCTTGGTTCAAAACTTTGGGGGATCTATCAAAACTCGCCATTTAAGTCCATGGAGCGTCATCATCAATATTAAAAATTGTGAGCGCATGCTGTTTGTCAGTGATATGTTACTGGTTTAGGGTATCATACTATTGGTTTATTGATATCACATCAATTGGCTATTAGGGTTTTCATATATTACCTCACCTTCTTTTTGAAATTTTTCTATATCATATAATATATTTATATTTTGAGTAGGACAAAGTAAATTATTAATGATTTTTTTTATCCATTTCTTAACTGGCACAGCTACAAGTAAAGTGGCCGATGAATATGAATATGGATAGGTATAGCTAACCACTTTATTTTGTAGAGATATTTGATTGTTAAAAACAAATATTAAATTAGTTCATAACCATTAAACTAATTCATATTAATATAAACATAAAAACAAATACTATTTAAGAAACATGCCCCTTATCTTAACCACCTCTTAATTGAAACTTATTTAAATCTTAATCAAAATGCATTTGAGCATAACAAAATTAAATCCTCACTTTACATTTATTACACTCATGATCCACTCAAAAAAATCCAAAATATCACATAATATCTAAACACTTATAGATGTAATTATAAAAAGTTAAATTTTATCCATAAAAACAAATAAATTTTGAATAACTTTAGAAAACCGCTTAACAATAATTTTCTAGTTCACAATTCATAAAATTATATTTTCAATTTTATCCCTAATCAAATCCAAAAATACCTGGATTAATTCGCTATCACGTTGTGGGCTTGCTTTAAATAAAATAAAACACCGTATGCTATTTTCCGAATGATTGGTGTCTTTAGTTTCGTGTGTATAAAGTAACTTTGATTATTTTTTCATATAATATGTGGAAGATTTTATTGATGCTAATGCTAATAGTTATTAACATTTAACATTTTTTTTTTAATTTTAAAATTTAAAGATATATGATAATAAATTTATATTTAGCTATGAGTTTTGCAAAAGAAGTTTGGAAGGATTTAGATCTGCTCATCTCTAAATATTTATGTTTGTTGGGATCATCCTATTTTGATTCGTCCTATCAAAGGTGGATACATCAAACTAGTAATTTTAAGAACCTTCTAGTGTTGGTTTCATGGGAAATATGGAAGATTTGAAATAAGTGTATTTTTGAAGAGGCTTCTCTTTTGGTTTTGTTGGCAGTTAACACAACGTTAAACATGTTTGCTTGGTATAAGATGGATTATAAGAACTTAAAGATGCCCAAGATTTCCAGAATCAAGATTTCATTCCACAGAGTGGTGCTATTGGTTTTTTTTATGGCGCTTCGGCATCTCGTAGGTGTGGTGCAGGAATGATCTTACTTTTGAATAAGGATGTCTCCTTCAAGATGAGACGGTCATGTGGAGAAGACACTAATACAAAATCTGAGTTAATTGCTTTGTGGTGCCTAGTTAAGGTTGCAAATATGTTTGAAATTGATGTTCTTAAAGCCTTTGGTCACTCATAGGTAGTAGTGCAATGGGTAAAAATAGTTTATACTCTTAATATCATGAATCTGTCTCATTGGTGCCGCATAATTGAGAGGCTGATTTCCACATTTTACTATTTCTCTATTGATCATATTTATAGGGATCTTAATGATGTCGTGGATGCCCTCTCAAAGGAGTATTTGGATGGGAGGAAGGTTGGTTGCATTGGGAGGAATGGACAAATGAGGCTCTTTCTTTTTGTTTGCAGATTAGGTGTGGGATTACTATGTTTTGGATCTGGTTATTTCCTATTCTGGATTTGATCTTCTTTATTGTTTTTCCATGTATTGGGTTTTCTAGCTTCGAAATGTGACTGTTTCTTTTGATTATTGTAAGTATAGTTAGTATCTCTTTATTGTGGGTATGTACTTTTTGATTCTCAATAATAGAAAAAGTACAATTTTTTTCTTATTGAAAAAAAATAAATTATTTAGAGAGAGTGAAATATTGTAAATAAGTATCTTTTTCTTTTATATGTTCATCTTAACAATTATGGTTGACTCTATTAATTGAAATTCTATTGATTGTTGAATTTACAACTCAAGAAGCACAATTTTTCTTACCTGACCTTTTTTAGCCCCAAATTTTCTCTAATTTTCAAATCACTCTTACCAAGTTAAATATCCATGGACCTATGATCATTATGAGGAATGGAAATAAGAAGAAGTCAAGTGGAGGGAAACTTCATATGAACCATTTTTAGACATGGTACAAATTCCGAAGCACTAAAAGATAAAAGAAAAGTAGATGAAACCACTGAGCACTTGAATAAAAGGTTAGAAGAAGAAGCCAAGGCCAAACTAGCATATGAGGATAAAATAAAATAGAATGATGTTGAGTCTAAAATAGAGTGAAGGAGGAAGAACAAAATATATTAGTTGAGGTGAATAAGAAGAAAGAAGAAGAAATTGAGACTAAAAGACTTAGAAAAGAAGAAGAAATGAGGAGAAAGGAGAAGAAAAGTAAATCAAATGTAGATTCTCATGGAGAAGAATCTTTTGATTAAGGAACCTTTTATTAATTTATGTCATGGTTCATGTTCATACTCTAGGTATATACATATCCTCACCCATCAACAACATATGGAAATTTCCCATCATCTAGATCTATCCACAGAGCCATGCTCATTATAAGGAATTGGAAGAAGAACAAGTTAAGTTGAGGGAAACCTCATATGAATAGGTTTTAGACATGGTACAACAACACAAAAAAAAGCAGGAAGGGAAAAGAAAGAAAAGGGAAGAAGAGAAAAATAGAAAAGAGGATGCAAATGCCAAAGCACAATAAGATAAAAGAAAAGTAGATGCAACCACTAAACACATGAAGACAAAGTTAGAAGAAGAATCCAATGCCAAATTAGTAGTTGAGGATAAAAGAAAACATGATGATCTTGAGTCTAAATGGAGTTTGAGAAGGAGTAATTTAACAAAATATATTAGTTGAAGTGAAATGGAAGAAAGAAGAAGAAATTGAGACTAAAAGACTTTGAAAAGAAGAGTAATTGAGGAGAAAGGAGAAGGAAATTAAAGCAAATATACGAAATTAAAGCAAATGCGGATTCTCAAGGAGAAGGATATTTTGAACAAAATATACTTGTTGAAGTGAAATGGAAGAAATAAGAATAAATTGAGACTAAAAGACTTTTAAAAGAAGAGTAATTGAGGATAAAGGAGAAGGAAATTACAAAAAAATGTATGAAATTAAAGCAAATGTATATTCTCAAGGAGAAGGATCTTTTGATTAAGGAACCTCTAATTAATCTACCATGACTCATGTTCATACTGTAGATCTATAAATATCCTCACCCATCAACAACCTATGGAAAATTACCATCATCTACTAAGTTAGGACATTTAAGTGAACTTGAAGAACCAATAACCAATTTTGAACCATTTTATTATAATATGAAGAAAAGGCATATTCTGGGACAAATTAATAAAAAGGAAGAAAATTGGTGTAGGCTTAGAGATAATGTTTACTACAAATATTGTGGTATGGGATGGAACATGTAAATATCCAATGGAAACAACTTCAACAATGAATTCCCTGACCTCGGCCAATACATCCAACTTACAGGACTTGACTTGGGAATTGAAGGAAAGAAGAAGGAAAATATCCTTTTTAGAGAACAAGTCAATTATCACAAAGTAGAAAAGGCAAGTATTATTTATTTCAAGGCTTGTGCTTTTGAGATAAAAGATCAATTAAATATGGTTCATAGATTGTCTAATGGATTTTCTCAATCTTATTAACAAGATAGTAGAGAAATAAACAAAGAAACATGGAGTACTATTAGGCTTCAACTCAATTACACATTTGATTTGAAAGGGATCCAAACAAAACATATAGTTTCTAAACATCAATATACAAAAACAATTCAAAAATTAATGAAGGTAAAATAAAAGAAAATGACAATGCAAGTTTTAATTTTAATTTTAATTTAATTTAATTTTTTTTGAGATAGAGAGAAGAAAAATTAAATGAGAAAGAGAAATGAAAATCGAAGAGAAGATAGTTTGGAATGAGAAATGAAATGACAAGGATAATTGGCCTTTCCATTACCCTTTTCTTTCCCTATATCTTATTGCAATTCCAATCACAAAGATTTTTTGCTTAACTAAGAGTGAGGATGCAGAAGAGCCTATTTATGTAATTATTGTTGAATGGACATAGAACCATGAACTGCATTGGTGACATGATATTGTCGAAATGAAGACTGAGAAACCATTTAAATTGGTTTTCCCATTTGGGTTTCCAAAGTAAAATATTTGTGTTCATTATGATTGAGTGCTTTGTCTACTTTGAATATGGATGTTTGTTCATTTTGATTCCAATTGGCATGATCAATTCACAATTGTATGAATTAATTATGCATTTCAATTCATGCTCTTCCACTCATTGTTGTTTGAAGTTAATGGATATCTATTGCACCCATGTAGGTAAATTTAAATCCTTGAAGTCACCATCGAGCAATTGATCCCTTACCCAATTCATTCAATAGAACTGTGTAAATAATTCATTTCTCAAAAACATATAATTCACATATGCATCAACAATATGTTAAGTGTGATAGTTGATCCCTATTTGAATTCACTAAAACTTGGAAACCCCAACTGCTAAGAAATTTAGACCATCATTTAGGTCCTAAGCTTCCTTAGTAGGTTGTGTCTCTACTCTCCTAGATTGTTCGGTAAGTGGGTGTTTGTGTCCTACAATTGAATCATTAAATTAGACAATAGATGGCATAATCTCACCTTCCTCCAAACATTAGGAATTCTTCATAGTTGCGTTTTATGTCATATGAGTTTTGGAGCAATACATTATAGTATTTGTTAGTCTAACATTTTAATACAAAATTAATTTATTATAATACTATTGGAGTGTTAATAATGTGGCCATTGAGCAAAGAGTTGTTGTCCTCATTCATGTTGGAACATGTTATTCATATGAAGCATTGCTGGTATTTATTAATATTGAAGAAATATCTAAGCATTGGCATCTTTATCCTCAAATATTTACAAAAGAGTAATGGAATTATATTAGATGCTAATAATATGACTAATTGGTGCCAATGGGATTATGAGAAGGAACTTTCTGATGATTGTCATTTCATGGAACATTAACATGGTTGTTCTTTACTTCTTTCATTGGATTGATGAAAATATAAGTATTGGGATCATTTGAGATCAATAGGCTTCATTACATAGTGTTGTGTATGATTTCTCACACACATGTGCAAAATACACCTTCTAAGGGGTTATGCAGTCTTTAGTAGTAGATAGAAATGGAAAGACAATTAATATAAACTAAATTAAAATAAAGTCATCAATTCTTAAACATGCATGGCGCAATAAAGATTTCAAAACTAGCCACAAAAGAAACATGCACATGTATAAAATAATAAGATTTTGTTATTATACAAAGAATAGTGTCATGTCCCAAATTTGGTATTGGGTCACAATGGCCTAATCACATTGGCCCTATTCATTAGAGTTTGTCAAATTGATGCTAAAGGTCAAATAATTGCCAAGGAGGAAAATTACTAGTTTCCTAGGTTTGGGGTGGAAGCTTTGGGATTTGGAATAATGGGGATAATAAATTATGTTTGAACATTAGAATGGCATAAATATTTAATAAAGGAGCTAAATAAATATATACAAGTGAAAATCAAAGTGGCATTTCATCATGAAGACACATGGAGGAAGTGGGACCCACATATGGCTAGATTTCCCCACTACATTTGGCATCATTCTCTCACCAATTCGAATTCAAGGTGAATGGTAACATACTTGGGGGAGTCCAAAAGGTATTATTAATTGCATGACTCATCCAAGGTCGAATATAGAGGAAGAGTAACTCCCATGGAAGAGGAAGAGGCAATTTGGAGCTAGTGAGACACTTGGGCTAGATTCCCTAGCTCTATGACAACAATGATGAAGATGCTATGACACCTATGACACAAATCAGACCTGAAGGCTGACATATGACATATATGACATGTCAGGGCTAAAAATAGACTCCAAGAGGGCGCTCAAGGGTGTCAGGGAAGCTAAGATGCTTCCACATGTGATTTGGTGGAAGTGGGAGACTAGGAATTGTTGTACAAGTGGCGTTCTTTGGAATCTCTTCCCAACATGAGTTGGCATGAGTTTCTTGGAAGGAATTCGACCCATGGAGGACATTAGAATTTTATAAATGTCAATAACAAAGAATGAAACCAGCTTTTGATCATTTGTAGAATTTGCAATTGCATTTGTGAAGAGGGAGAGCTAGTGGATGACTAGTTTCTTGCCTTAGCCAATTTCGAGGGTGAAAGATTCCCATCCAAGTTGGTAATTGGAAAGGCCATTCAGACCTTTCATTTGGAGCTTTAATGGAGTCTTTATTTTCAGGTGTAAGTTACAGGGCAGCTCATGGTTTCTTCTATTGCAGCTCACTCCTTCAACCATTTCCAGTTTTGATGGCATATTCTTGATCCTTGAGGGAGGGCATTTTTGGTGAGCTATTGTACTCTTTGGGGAAGCTTTTAATGCCCCATTTCTTTTGTAATATGAATTAAATACTCTGTTATTCATCTCCAAAAAGTTCCAGGTCGAAATTCCAAGTAGAAATGTATAAATCTCATTTTTAATGGAAGAACAATGCCATTTCCCCACTACCTTGTTGTGAGCCAATGTATTGATGATGATTTCGAATGAATGGATGATTCTCTGATATATTTGTGATAAATATACTGCCATGGATGTCTTCTACAAGTTTCATATACTGTACTTGAGCATTTGAAGCATTTTTACTCAGTTTAGTTGTATTGGGAGGTGAAATAGTGCCATTTCCCCAAGGGTCGAATTGGGGATTTTTGTAGTTGAAGGGGAAAGGGTGAGAACAGTTGCAATAATCCATTAATGGTGCATATGAGACTTTAATAACATACTTAACACCTTACATACCTCTTTTCATAAATTTGAGTGGGTTTGGAGGCATTTGGGAAGCCATTTTCAGTACTTACCCCATGGGGATTTGAACCCCAAATTACTAGTAAAATTGCATAATTGGTCCAGAATCTTAAGAGAGTTTGCAGAGGTCTTTTGGTGGATTTATTTCATACATAAACATCATATTCAAGTTATAATATCATTCATACACCTTCCTTGAATATTTGAAGGCATTTGGAGTCAATTTGAGACCTAGAGACCAATACTAGTCAAAGGGAAATCACTAGTAAAGTTACCTACATTGATCAGAACTGAAAGAGGATTTGCAGAAGTATTTTAAAGGTCCAAAAGAATCCTTGAAACACATATTTATGTTTTAATATCATTAATATACCTTCTCAGAAGATTTGGGATCATTTGGGGCAAATTTGGGACCTAGAGATCAAAACTAGTCAAAGGTCGAACTAGGGAAAAAAGTGAAAATTTGCCATTTTAATAAAATTCCCAACAAGGGACATTACAGTGGTATCAGAGCATGGTCCTTGCACCTTTGTATTAGGTACATACATTCAAGAATAATTGGTATCCATGTCTTACTATTATGATGAATCATATGAGTACAATTCTTATGAGGAATATGCAGATGCTTATGAGCAATATGAAGCAGAATGTGAGTGGTATGAGGAAGAGGTGCCATCATGCAACACTTATTACAATTTCAAGAGAAATGAAGATTATTCTTATGACTTTAGATCTGATGAATATGAGTGTGTCACACCAACCAAGGATAATTCTATGAGCGAGTTCCAAAGATGGAGAGAAAAATATAAAACCTTGCCCCAACAATATCAAAAATATCAAGAATATCTTGCTTTGAGCAAAAATACAAAAAATGCCATGTCTTTTGAGTACTATGCTGAACATGTTTTTGAAAATAGGCCCAAAAATGAAGATGTGGAGTTAGTGAAGAAAGGTTTATGCCCTTCTTGTGAAAACCCTTGGAGTGAGTATCATATATGTGTGCATGAAATGATGTCCTCCTTGAGGAGAGCTTTTGAGATTTATTCAAGAAGAGATTCCAAATATACTGATCCTAAGGAAGACAAGGGGAAAAATGAATTATCTTGCTTTAAAGAGCAAAAGGAAGAGACATCACAAGAGCATGAAGAAGATTCTATTGAAAATATGGAAGACCATTTCGAGACACCTTCTAGCTTAGACATGAACCAAAGAGCATCTACTGATGGATGCTTAAACTATGAAGGAGTACCTACTGATGGGTGCTCACACCTCTATGTTGGTGACATAGAGATCACTTTTGAAAGTGTTTCTACAATTACAAGTTTCATTAAGCATGATAATGAAGACCTTGTAGCAGTTGAAGAAGAACCAAGATCAACTTCCCCATCACCACTTGAGCTTCATGAAGTTGGTCCAAGAAAAAATGAAGAACATGACGAGGTTCATTTGCAAGAAACTCATTTTCTTGAAGGGTCCTTAAAGATGAATGAAAAGAAGATCCAAGAGTCCCTCAGCATTCTCCATGACACTCAAGCATTGGTGTCAAATTCTTGTTGGAGAGCTACTTCATTGGCGGAAACATCCTTCCTTGAAGACATGGAGAAGATTCAAAGAGCAATGTGCCACATCAAAGGTAATTTCATGTCTTTTCTTTTTGATAGAAACCATTTGTTTGAGCTTAATGAATTGTTACATGATGCATACTTGAAGAATAATGAGGATAATCATAAGCTCACAATTCAAAATGAGCAACTCCTTGAAAAGTTGCAAGATACTTGTTTTTCCTCCTATGTTTCAGATTGTCAAATGGTAGATTGTTTGGAGGATTCTCATGACATGGTGGATGATGAGAAATGTGGAAATTTGAATGTGCTTAATGTGTTTGAAGATGAACTTGAAGAGATCCAAACACTTGATGTGGTGGAAGAGGAACTTGAATTGTCTCTTGATGAAGCTTATGCAATTTTTAAAGAAGAGCATGATTCCTCTACATTGGAACCAATCTATGACAAAGGTTTCCCACTTTTGAAGGAGCTGCATGATATTACCCACATGGATCCTTCCCATGATGAAACTTCTGCACTTTTTGATCATTTGGGTGATTTAGTTCATTCTCCTACATCCTACAATTCCATGTTTTGCAACATTAGTCTCAATGAAGTATGGGTGAAAGGGTTCTTTTTGATG
The DNA here is from genome assembly GCA_027924585.1 of Larix kaempferi. Classification (NCBI taxonomy): domain Eukaryota; kingdom Viridiplantae; phylum Streptophyta; class Pinopsida; order Pinales; family Pinaceae; genus Larix; species Larix kaempferi. The sequence goes on from BSBM01000510.1 coordinate 33,116,175, forward strand.
GTGCCACATGAGGAGTATGGAACTCCTAGATTTAACTTTCATGATGACATGGTTGGAGCACATTCTTATTCACATTTGCAGCAGCATAATTTGTCACTTTATGATGATTCACATCTACATGGATGCACCTATGATATGGATTTGAGTCACTTGAAGACTCATGGTTTTTCTTGCTCAACACTGGGTTCATTCGATGTTAGAGGAACTTCATCCAACACTTGGGTGAATAGATTTATGATGGGAGAACATTTTTGTTGGCAGCCACATACTTTGTTACATCTTTATGATTCTCACATTCATGGATGTCTGGGTGAGACTTCTTTGAGTCATTTGAAGTCTCCTTGTTTTTTCTGCTCATTATTTGGTTCAGATTTTAGTGGAGATTCTTCATTCACTTCTTGGATGAAAGAATACATGGTTGAATATTTTGATGCATATCACATCCTTTTGGAGCAGCATTATAGGACATGGGATCCTCACCTATGTCATTGGAGCAGATTTGATTGGTCACTTGAAGATTGTATGCACTTGGAAAATCGTGGTCTACTTGCTTGGAGGTACAAGCACTTTCATGATTCTTTGATGAAGCACCTCCTTGATGTACATTTTCATTATGTAGTTATGTACTTTGATGATATATATTTTGTACTCATGATGTTTGGAAGAATGCATACAAGAAAATGGGATCCAGGAATCATCTTATTTGATGGTATGGGTTGGAGAGCACTCTTCATTGTTGGGGTGCAATACAAGCAATGGGACCCTGGAATAATTTTTATCTCATGGGTTTCATATTTTTTGGGGAAGCAAGCAGTATGGGAGATGGATTCCCCACTTAATAAAGTGATTTTAATCAGAGTAGTGCAGCAGCAAGCATGGTGGTTTCTCTCTAAAATCTCCATGGAAACTCAAAGACTCAAGGTTGGGCAATTCAATGGCAACTTCAAAGAATTATACAGAAAGCAGGTTCTTCAACACCCACATTTAAAATTGCTTGAGGACAAGCAATATTGGGAAGGGAGGATTTGTCATGTCCCAAATTTGGTATTGGGTCACAATGGCCTAATCACATTGGCCCTATTCATTAGAGTTTGTCAAATTGATGCTAAAGGTCAAATAATTGCCAAGGAGGAAAATTACTAGTTTCCTAGGTTTGGGGTGGAAGCTTTGGGATTTGGAATACTGGGGATAATAAATTATGTTTGAACATTAGAATGGAATAAATATTTAATAAAGGAGCTAAATAAATATATACAAGTGAAAATCAAAGTGGCATTTCATCATGAAGACACATGGAGGAAGTGGGACCCACATATGGCTAGATTTCCCCACTACATTTGGCATCATTCTCTCACCAATTCGAATTCAAGGTGAATGGTAACATACTTGGGGGAGTCCAAAAGGTATTATTCATTGCATGACTCATCCAAGGTCGAATATAGAGGAAGAGTAACTCCCATGGAAGAGGAAGAGGCAATTTGGAGCTAGTGAGACACTTGGGCTAGATTCCCTAGCTCTATGACAACAATGATGAAGATGCTATGACACCTATGACACAAATCAGACCTGAAGGCTGACATATGACATATATGACATGTCAGGGCTAAAAATAGACTCCAAGAGGGCGCTCAAGGGTGTTAGGGCAGCTAAGATGCTTCCACATGTGATTTGGTGGAAGTGGGAGACTAGGAATTGTTGTACAAGTGGCGTTCTTTGGAATCTCTTCCCAACATGAGTTGGCATGAGTTTCTTGGAAGGAATTCGACCCATGGAGGACATTAGAATTTTATAAATGTCAATAACAAAGAATGAAACCAGCTTTTGATCATTTGTAGAATTTGCAATTGCATTTGTGAAGAGGGAGAGCTAGTGGATGACTAGTTTCTTGCCTTAGCCAATTTCGAGGGTGAAAGATTCCCATCCAAGTTGGTAATTGGAAAGGCCATTCAGACCTTTCATTTGGAGCTTTAATGGAGTCTTTATTTTCAGGTGTAAGTTACAGGGAAGCTCATGGTTTCTTCTATTGCAGCTCACTCCTTCAACCATTTCCAGTTTTGATGGCATATTCTTGATCCTTGAGGGAGGGCGTTTTTGGTGAGCTATTGTACTCTTTGGGGAAGCTTTTAATGCCCCATTTCTTTTGTAATATGAATTAAATACTCTGTTATTCATCTCCAAAAAGTTCCAGGTCGAAATTCCAAGTAGAAATGTATAAATCTCATTTTTAATGGAAGAACAATGTCATTTCCCCACTACCTTGTTGTGAGCCAATGTATTGATGATGATTTCGAATGAATGGATGATTCTCTGATATATTTGTGATAAATATACTGCCATGGATGTCTTCTACAAGTTTCATATACTGTACTTGAGCATTTGAAGCATTTTTACTCAGTTTAGTTGTATTGGGAGGTGAAATAGTGCCATTTCCCCAAGGGTCGAATTGGGGATTTTTGTAGTTGAAGGGGAAAGGGTGAGAACAGTTGCAATAATCCATTAATGGTGCATATGAGACTTTAATAATATACTTAACACCTTACATACCTCTTTTCATAAATTTGAGTGGGTTTGGAGGCATTTGGGAAGCCATTTTCAGTACTTACCCCATGGGGATTTGAACCCCAAATTACTAGTAAAATTGCATAATTGGTCCAGAATCTTAAGAGAGTTTGCAGAGGTCTTTTGGTGGATGTATTTCATACATAAACATCATATTCAAGTTATAATATCATTCATACACCTTCCTTGAATATTTGAAGGCATTTGGAGTCAATTTGAGACCTAGAGACCAATACTAGTCAAAGGGAAATCACTAGTAAAGTTACCTACATTGATCAGAACTGAAAGAGGATTTGCAGAAGTATTTTAAAGGTCCAAAAGAATCCTTGAAACACATATTTATGTTTTAATATCATTAATATACCTTCTCAGAAGATTTGGGATCATTTGGGGCAAATTTGGGACCTAGAGATCAAAACTAGTCAAAGGTCGAACTAGGGAAAAAAGTGAAAATTTGCCATTTTAATAAAATTCCCAACAAGGGACATTACAAATAGGATGATACAATCACACCTTGGTAGTGGTTGTAGAAGGTAAAGGGACTCAGTAGATGATCCAAGGGAGGGTTCATCAATATCCGTTGTATCCCAATCTCCATCCATGTGATAAATGAAAGATCCCATAATGGTGAAAGTAGAAAGGAAGTGATGGCCTCTTTCATTCTTTATAACAAAATTCCACCAACATAACATTTCTTTTTGAATGATATGGAGATATGAAATGGTGACCTGAGGGATTCTTTTAGAGGAAAATAGTGGAAAAAATGATATTTGTTTCCAATGTGGATGCTCTCTATTCCATTGAGGATTTAATGGAGAGATTAGGGTTTTTTGGAAGATTGGATTAATGGTTAAATTAGACCTTTTCATTTGTATTTGTCCATTTTTGGTGACTAATTCCATTAGGGAAGCAAAAAATAATAAATGGATTCTTTTAGAGGAAAATAGTGGAAAAAATTATATTTGTTTCCAATGTGGATGCTCTCTATTCCATTGATGACTTTGTGGAGAGGTTAGGGGTTTTTGGAAGATCGGATTAATGGTTAAATTCAACTTTTTCATTTGTATTTGTCCATTTTTGGAGACTAATTCCATTAGGGAAGAAAAAATAATAAATGGAAACCAAAAAGTTCTTTTTGTGCCAATCACATGTTTTGGGAAAAAAATGCAACCTCAAGTTGTGGTTTTTGAAGCCAAATTCATGACCTACAAGTTATGGCCAATTTTTTTAGTTGACTTTCAATTTTGGTCATCCACTCATGTTATATGGATTAAATCAGATGGGAATGTTGCTAATACTATCAATAATTATGCATAATGGTGATGAAATTAATGACAAGGTAGGTAAGCAAAACTTTTCCAACATATTGCTCCCTAATGTGTGAGGTCAGAAGCTCACTGTATGCAAAAAATACATCATAAGTCTTTATTACTTTCTATAGGGATTTGAAGGGAACAAAGGACAATAGACTAGGAATACTTCAAAGAAACAGTCCCCCTCCCAACAAACTACATAGGAACCTACAATCAAACTTCTCAAAGAGATGAGGTGCATATAAACTCAAATATAAACGAGGCAGACATCTCCATACTCATATCAATGTCTGAATATAATCTAGGATCAAGACCAAGGGGGTTCTAATTAATAAATGAATAACTTATGGGTACAATACATTATCGAGGTCAAAGAGGGACCTGATATAGGTATATAAACATGGTACAACCATGGTTTATATAAAGTAAATGAAGAGGAACCATGACATCTCCATCAAGATGAAAAATCATAGTAACTAAAGCCTTGTTGAAACTAGAGGGGCCCAAGATCTGGAAGGAGTGAAAAGTGAGACAACTCCCCATAGGTGGCTCAAATTGCAGAAAGGTTGAGCCAAATTGGTCCAGGGAACTGCAGCTAAAATTGGATCATTGTCTCCAACACAACCCATATATCACAGAAAGAAGAAGACTAAGGGGATTCTAGAATAGACTCAAGAACTGGAGGGAGTCATGAATGTCTAGGTTCTTCAACCAAACTAGACAAGGGAAAAACCATAATATATGATTCTAAGTGGTGCGATAATGAGCTAGAGTCGAGTGCATGAGAACCAACCAACCCAAGGGGCAATTAGGTCTCCCCTCAATTAGTCAAGGGAAACTATAGATGATGGTTATAGGGCCAAGGTACATAATGTCTCTAGGTATATCCTATAGAATACATGTGTTGAAGTTGATAGCAGTAGACCCTCTAACAACAAAGCAATGAGGTTTCTTTGTTGAACATTATGATGGATTAAGGATTTTAGGTTTCCGTGGTTTGCAGTGTTGGAATGGGTTTTCGGATGATCCATGGTCAGCATTTTTGTTGTCAACATTTTGAATCCCAAGCTGGATTCATCATCAGGATAGAATATGGTGTAGAAAGGTTGCTAACCAGTGTACAAGTAGTTAGGGAAGACGAAGGGAGAAGGGGATATGATCAAGAATTTTTGTTGTCGACGTTATTAGTAATTAGCATAAATTTTGGAATATCTTTTCGAAGAATTAGAAGATGAAGGGAGAAGGGGATATGATCGGGCATCCCTAACTACTTATACGCTGGTTAGCAACCTTTCTACACCATATTATGTCCTGATGATGAATCCAGCTTGGGATTCGAAACGTCGACAACAAAAATGTTGACCGTGGATCATCCGAAAACCCATTCCAATTATAAGGGATGTCACTAGATATGGAAAGAGATGGAATTGGGACACCAAAGGCAGATACGGTGTCACCAAGTGGGAGACTCAAACTTCCTCCATTCATAGCTTTAATGCATGGATAACTTGGTATCATGTGTGAAACTCTTGAGATTATTAAGGGAAGCCACAATGGGGATAACTAGGGGACATAAATGCAATGGGGATAATCATGAAGGGAAAATGAAGGTACAAAGGTTGACTTTGAGAGATGCTAGTATCAATAAGACTCCATGGGTGACACATTATGAAATCCTTCGAGCAAAGGCATCCATTGACACTACCATAAGAGATCATGTACAATCTACAATAGTATTGAATATCACTATTTTCAAAGGTTTCCCAAGTCCATGGGTACTTGAGAGAAAAGTGGGATGCAAGGAAATAAGTGTCCAATGTACAACCAAGTGAATCAATGGATCGTGTGATAGTATATGGAAGAGATCGGGGGTAGGACATTGATGGTAATATCCTTGGAGGAAGATGAATGGTGGAAAAATAATGTAACTTTTACAATATGGATTAAGTGGTGGACTTATGAAAATATAACATGGAACGTCAAAATGTCATAAGTGTGGGATTCCATGGGTAGTAAAATTAGTGAAAGTGAAGAATAATATGAAGCTATATTCATCATCACAAACTAGATGGACTCCCAACCCTAGGGGTATCGAATGACATGGGTACCCATAAGCAAGGGGAGTACTAATGAACGACACCCTTGAAAGGGAGGCTTTATTAAACCATTTAAGCGTGAATAAAAGGGTGGTTTGGCTGGTTCACTTACCCAAATAGAGGGGGTCGTACAAGAGACAATGGGATCAACACAAGTTTGATGCACATGGTTTTTTGCAAAGGGAAATAACCCATATGTGAGTTTGAAAGAATATACCTATAAAAAGAGGCCACATGTGGAATTGAAAGGTACGTTCTTGATGCAACCTAGACCTACACACAAGGAAACAATACCAAAGCTTAAAGGTACACATGGAAATAATAAAAAAATGCACAAGGATCATATAACATAGAATAAAGGCCTAAATTACATGCATGATAAAAAAGAGGGAAAAATGGATTCCTGAAAATATATCTTAATCAAACGAATCTTGTTATGACACTAAGAAGAGAAGGGTCAAAGGAGGAGAATCCTAGCCACCAGCATAGAGGCGATTGTGAGGACATGAGGCTATCATGGAAGGGTGAAATGTTTCAATTCAACGGAAATTAATTTGAATATGGGCCTTCCAATGTAATGTCCCTTGTTAGGAATTTTATTAAAATTGAAAATTTTCACTTTTTTCCCTAGTTCGACCTTTGACTAGTTTTGATCTCTAGGTCCCAAATTTGCCCCAAATGATCCCAAATATTCTGAGAAGGTATATGAATGATATTAGAACATAAATATGTGTTTTAGGGATGCATTTGCACCTTTGAAATACTTTTGCAAATCCTCTTTCAATTCTGGTCAATGTAGGTAACTTTACTAGTGATTTCCCTTTGACTAGTATTGGTCTCTAGGTCTCAAATTGACTCCAAATGCCTTCAAATATTCAAGGAAGGTGTATGAATGATATTAGTACTTGAATATGATGTTAAGGGATGAAATATGGCCACCAAAAGACCTCTGCAAACTCTCTTAATATTCTAGACCAAGTATGCAATTTTACTAGTAATTTGGGGTTCAAATCCCCCTGGGGTAAGTACTGAAAATGGCTTCACAAATGCCTCCAAACCCACTCAAATTTCTGAACAGAGGTAGGGAATATATTAAGGATGTTATTAAGGTCTCATGTGCACCATTAATTTATTATTATATCTGTTCCAACCCTCTCCCATTCAGCTACATAAAATCACCAATTCGACCCTTGGGGAAATGGCACTATTTCTTCTCCCAATGCAATTAAATTGAGTAAAAATACTTCAAATGCTCAAGTACAGTACATGAAACTTGTAAATAAATACATGGCAGTCTATTAATCATAAATGTATCATCTAACCATTCATTCATTCGAAATCATCATCATTATCATGCTATACATCAAGGTAGTGGGGAAATGGCACTGTTCTTTCATTAAAAATGAGATTTATACATTTCTACTTGGAATTTCGACCTGAAACTTTCTGGAGATGAAGAACAGAGTATTTACTTCATATTAAAAAATAAATGAGTAATTATAAGTTCCCCCAAAGAGTACAATAGCTCACCAAAAATGCCCTCCCTCAAGGATCAAGAATATGCCATCAAAACTGGAAATGGTTGAAGGAGTGAGCTGAAATAGAAGAAACCATGAGCTTCCCCGTAGATTACACCTGCAAATAAATACTTCATTAAAGCTCCAAATGAAAGGTCTGAATGGCCTTTCCAATTACCAACTTGGATGGGAATCTTTCACCCTTGAAATTGGCTAAGGCAAGAAACTAGTCATCCACTAGCTCTCCCTCTTCACAAATGCAATTGCAAATTCTACAAATGATCAAAAGCTGGTTTCATTCTTTTTTATTGACATTTATAAAGTTCTAATGTCCTCCATGGGTCGAATTCCTTCCAAGAGACTCATGCCAACTCAATTTGGAAAGAGATTCCAAAGAACGCCACTTGTACACCAATTTCTAGTCTCCCACTTCCACCAAATCACATGTGGAAGCATATTAGCTGCCCTAGCACCCTTGAGCGCCCTATTGGAGTCTATTTTTAGCCCTGATATGTCATATGTCAGCCTTCAGGTCTAATTTGTGTCATAGGTATCATAGCATCTTCATCATTGTTGTCATAGAGCTAGGGAATCTAGCCCAAGTGTCTCACTAGCTCCAAATTGCCTCTTCCTCTTCCATGGGAGTTATTCTTCCTCTATATTTCGACCTTGGATGAGTCATGCCATGAATAATAACTTTTGGACTCCCCCAAGCATGTTACCATTCACCTTGAATTTGAATTGGTGAGAGAATGATGCCAAGTGTAGTGGGGAAATCTAGCCATATGTGGGTCCCACTTCCTCCATGTGTCTTCATGATCAAATTCATTTTTTATTTTCACTTGTATATATTTATTTAGCTCCTTTATTAAATATTTATGCCATTCTAATGTTCAAACATCATTTATTATTCCCATTATTCCAAATCCCAAAGCTTCCACCCCAAACCTAGGAAACTAGTAATTTTCCTCCTTGGCAATTATTTGACCTTTAGCATCAATTTGACAAACTCTAATGAATAGGGCCATTGTGATTAGTCCATTGTGACCCAATGCCAAATTTGGGACATGGAAAATCCTCCCTTCCCAATATTGCTTGTTCTCAAGCAATTTTAAACATGGGTGTTGAAGAACCTGCTTTCTGTATAATTCTTTGAAGTTGCCATTGAGTTGCCCAACCTCGAGTCTTTAAGTTTCCATGAAGATTTTAGAGAGGAACCACCATGCTTGCTACTACATTACTATGATAAAACTCACTTTATTAAGTGGGAAATCCATCTCCCATACTACTTGTTTCCCCAAAAAATTTGAAACCAATGAGATAAAAATTATTCCAGGGTCTCATTGCTTGTATTGCACCCGAACAATTAAGAGTGCTCTCCAACCCATACCATCAAATGAGAGGATTCCTGGATCCCATTTTCTTATATGCATTCTTCCAAACAACATGAGTACAAAATATATATCATCAAAGGACATAACACCATAATGATAATGTACATCAAGGAGATGCTTCATCAAAGAGTCATGAAAGTGCTTATACTTCAAAGCAAGTAGACCACCATTTTCCAAGTGCATACAATCTTCAAGTGACCGATCAAATCTGCTCCAATGACATAGGTGAGGATCCCATGTCCTATAATTCTGCTCCAAAAGGATGTGATATGCATCAAAATATTCAACCATGTATTCTTTCATCCAAGAAGTGAATGAAGAATATCCACTAAAATCTGAACCAAATGATGAGGAGAAAAAACAAGGAGACTTCAAAGGACTCAAAGAAGTCTCACCCATACATCCATGAATGTGAGAATAATAAAGATATATCAAAGTATGTGGCTGCCAACAAAAATGTTCTCCAATCATAAATTTATTTACCCAAGTGTTGGATGAAGTTCCTCCGACATCAAATGAACCAAGTGTTGAGCAAGAAAAACCATGAGTCTTCAAGTGACTCAAATGCATATCATAGGTGCATCCATGTAGATGTGCATCATCATAAGGTAACAAAGGATGCTACTGCAAATGTGAATAAGAATGTGCTCCAACCATATCATCATAAAAAGTAAATCTAGGAGTTCCATACTCCTCATGTGGCACCATAAAAAAGAACCCTTTCACCCATTCTTCATTGAGACTAATGCTGCAAAACATGGAATTGTAGGATGTAGGAGAATTAACTAACTCACCCAAATGATCAAAAAGTGAAGAAGTTTCATCATGGGAAGGATCCATATGGGTAGTATCATGCAGCTCCTTCAAAAGTGGGAAACCTTTGTCATAGATTGGTTCCAATGTAGAGGAACCATGCTCTTCTTTAAAAATTGCATAACCTTCATCAAGCGACAATTCAAGTTCCTCTTCCACCACATCAAGTGTTTGGATCTCTTCAAGTTCATCTTCAAACACATTAAGCACGTTCAAATTTCCACATTTCTCATGATCCACCATGTCATGAGAATCCTCCAAACAATCTACCATTTGACAATTTGAAACATAGGAGGAAAAACAAGTATCTTGCAACTTTTCAAGAAGTTGCTCATTTTGAATTGTGAGCTTATGAATATCTTCATTATTATTCAAGTATGCATCATGTAACAATTCATTAAGCTCAAACAAATGGTTTCTATCAAAAAGCAAAGACATGAAATTACCTTTGATGTGGCACATTGCTCTTTGAATCTTCTCCATGTCTTCAAGGAAGGATGTTTACTCCAATGAAGTAGCTCTCCAACAACAATTTGACACCAATGCTTGAGTGTCATGGAGAATGCTAAGGGACTCTTGGATCTGATTTTCATTCATCTTTAAGGACCCTTCAAGAAAATGAGGCTCTTGCAAATGAACCTCCTCATCTTCTTCAATTTTGCTTGGACCAACTTCATGAAGCTCAAGTGGTGATGGGGAAGTTGATCTTGGTTCTTCTTCAACTGCTACAAGGTCTTCATTATCATGCTTAATGGAACTTGGGTTTGCAGCAACACTTTCAAAAGTGATCTTTATGTCACCATCATAGAGGTGTGAGCACCCATCAGTAGGTACTCCTTCATAGTTTAAGCATCCATCAGTAGATGCTCTTTGGTTTGTGTCTAAGCTAGAAGGTGTCTCGAAATGATCTTCCATATTTTCAATAGAATCTTCTTCATGCTCTTGTGATGTCTCTTCATTTTTCTCCTTCAAGCAAGCTGATGCATTTTGCCCCTTGTTTTCCTTAGGATCAATATCTTTGGAATCTCTTTTCTAAGAATTCCCAAAAGCTCTCCTCAAGTGGGACATAATTTCATGCACACATGTATGATACTCACTCCAAGGTTCTTTACAAGAAGGGCATAAACCTTTATTTACTAACTCCACATCTTCATTTTTGGGCCTATTTTCAAAAACATGTTCAGAATAGTACTCAAAAGACATGGCATTTTGTGTATTTTTGCTCCAAGCAAGATATTCTTGATATTTTTTATATTGTTGGGGCAAGGTTTTATATGTTGCTCTCTATATTTGGAACTCACTCATAGAATTATCCTTGGTTGGTGTGACACACTCATATTCATCATATTTAAAGTCATAAGAATAATCTTCATTTCTCCTAAAATTGTAAGAAGTGTTGCATGATGGCACCTCTTCCTCATACCATTCACATTTTGTTTCATATTGCTCATAAGCATTTGCATATTCCTCATAAGAATTGTACTCATAGGATTCATCATAATAGTAAGACATGGTTGCCAATTATTCTTGAATGTATGTACCTAATCTACAGGTGCAAGGACCATGCTATGATACCATTGTAATGTCCCTTGTTATGAATTTTATTAAAATGGAAATTTCACTTTTTTTCCTAGTTCGACCTTTGACCAGTTTTGATCTCTAGGTCCCAAATTTACCCCAAATGATCCCAAATCTTCTGAGAAGGTATATGAATGATATTAGAAAATAAATATGTGTTTTAGGGATGCCTTTGGACCTTTAAAATATGTCTGCAAATCCTCTTTCAATTCTAGTCAATGTAGGTAACTTTATTAGTGATTTCCCTTTGACTAGTATTGGTCTATAGGTCTCAAATTGACTTCAAATGCCTTCAAATATTCAAGGAAGGTGTATGAATGATATTAGGACTTGAATATGATGTTAAGGGATGAAATATGGCCACCAAAAGACCTATGCAAACTCTCTTAAGATTCTAGACCAAGTATGCAATTTTATTAGTAATTTGGGGTTCAAATCCCCCTGGGGTAAGTACTGAAAATGGCTTCACAAATGCCTCCAAACCCACTCAAATTTCTGAACAGAGGTAGGGAATGTATTAAGGATGTTATTAAGGTCTCATGTGCACCATTAATTTATTATTATATCTGTTCCAACCCTCTTCCATTCAGCTACATAAAATCACCAATTCGACCCTTGTGGAAATGGCACTATTTATTCTCCCAATGCAATTAAACTGAGTAAAAATACTTCAAATGCTCAAGTACAGTACATGAAACTTGTAAAATACATCCATGGGAGTCTATTAATCATAAATGTATCATCTAACCATCCATTCATTCAAAATCATCATCATTATCATGCTATACATCAAGGTAGTGGGGAAATGGCACCGTTCTTTCATTAAAAATGAAATTTATACATTTCTACTTGGAATTTCGACCTGAAACTTTCAAGAGATGACGAACAGAGTATTTAATTCATATTACAAAAGAAATGGGGCATTATAAGTTCCCCAAAGAGTACAATATCTCACCAAAAACACCCTCCCTCAAGGATCAAGAATATGCCATCAAAACTGGAAATGGTTGAAGGAGAGAGCTGAAATAGAAGAAACCATGAGATTACCTGTAGCTTACACCTGCAAATAAAGACTCCATTAAAGCTCCAAATGAAAGGTCTGAATGACCTTTCCAATTACCAACTTGGATGGGAATCTTTTACTCTCGAAATTGGCTAAGGCAAGAAACTAGTCATCCACTAGCTCTCCCTCTTCACAAATGCAATTGCAAATTATACAAATGATCAAAAGCTGGTTTCATTCTTTGTTATTGACATTTATAAAGTTCTAATTTCCTCCATGGGTCAAATTCCTTCCAAGAGACTCATGCCAACTCAAGTTGGGAAGAGATTCCAAAGAACGCCACTTGTACAACAATTCCTAGTCTCCCACTTCCACCAAATCACATGTGGAAGCATCTTAGCTTCCCTAACACCCTTGAGTGCCCTCTTGGAGTCCATTTTTATCCCTGACATGTCATATATGTCATATGTCAGCCTTCAGGTCTGATTTGTGTCATAGGTGTCATAGCATCTTCATCATTGTTGTCATAAAGCTAGGGAATCTAGCCCAAGTGTCTCACTAGCTCCAAATTGCCTCTTCCTCTTCCATGGGAGTTATTCTTCCTCTATATTTCGACCTTGGATGAGTCATGCCATGAATAATACCTTTTGGACTCTCCCAAGTATATTACCATTCACCTTGAATTCGAATTGGTGAGAGAATGATGCCAAGTGTAGTGGGGAAATCTAGACATATGTGGGTCCCACTTTCTCCATGTGTTTTCATGATAAAATTCCTTTTTTATTTTCACTTGTATATATTTATTTAGCTCATTTATTAAATATTTATGCCATTCTAATGTTCAAACATCATTTATTATCCCCATTATTCCAAATCCCAAAGCTTCCACCCCAAACCTAGGAAACTAGTAATTTTCCTCGGCAATTATTTGACCTTTAGCATCAATTTGACAAACTCTAATGAATAGGGCCAATGTGATTAGGCCATTGTGACCCAATCCCAAATTTGGGACATGACATCCAACGAGGGTTCCTACGGGAGGAAGTAAGCACAATTATGTATATTATCTCCAAATGTTGTGGTCAACAATTAAATACATAGTGTCATATAAATTCCTACTTTCCATATAATATTCTTTCAATTTCTTTGTACAAAACTTTGTCATATAAATTCTTACTTTCCACAATGGTTTTAATAATATTCTTTCAATTTCTTCGTTCAAAACTTTGGATTACAATTTATTTTATTTGCATTATTAATTATGAGGAGATTAAGTAAAGAAGACATGTATTGGTTCAAGGGTATTACAATATTCACTATTTATTAATATAATAAAGAGTATAAATTTATTTTGATTTTGAATTTGGTAATTTGTTAGAAGAAGACTAAAATTGGTGAGTAGGGTTTTCTTATATTACCTAACCTTCTTTTTGATTTTTTTTACCGACAAGGCTCTTCCTATCTCTCTTAGATTTTGTAATTTGTTTATATCATATAATATATTTTGAGTAGGAGAAAGGAAATTATTGATAATTTTCTCCATCCATCTCTTAATTATAAAAAGTTAAATTTTATTTAAAAAAACAAATAAGTTTTGGATAACTTTCGATAACCGCTCGCCCATGGTTTTCTGGTTCACAGTTCATAAAATTATATTTTCAATTGTATCCCTAATCAAATCCAAATATACATGGATTTATTCGCTATCACGTTGTGGGCTTGCTTTAAATATATTTAAAATAAAATACCTTTTTTCCCAATGATCGGTGTCTCTAGTTTCGTGTGGAAAGTAAGTTTGATTATTATTTTTTATATAGTATGTGGAAGATTTTATTGATGATAATGATAATAGTTATTAATAATTAATATAATTATTTTTATTTTATTTTGAAATTTAAATATATTTGTGATAAAAAAAATTTGTAAATAAGTATTTTTGACGTTTATATGTTCATCTTAATAATTATAGTTGATTTAATTATTTGAAATTCTATTAATTGTTGAATTTCCCACTCAAAAGGCACATTTTTTCTTATTTGACACTTTTTAACCCCAAATGTTCTCTAATTTTCAAATCACTCTATCCAAGTTAACTATCCATGGACCTATTATCATTATGAGGAATGGAAAGAAGAATTCAAGTAGAGGGAAACTTCATATGAATAGGTTTTAGACATAGTACAAATTCCAAGCACTAGAAGATAAAAGAAAAATAGATGAAACCACTAAACAAGTGAAGCGAAAGTTAGAAGAAGAAACCAAGGCCAAACTAGTATACGAGGATAAAAGAAAATAGGATCACGTCGAGTCTAAAATGGAGTGAAGGAGGAAGAACAAAATAGATTAGTTGAAGTGAATAGGAAAAAGAAGAAGAATTTGAGACTAAAAGACCTAGAAAAGAAGAGGAATTGAGGAGAAAGGAGAACGAAAGTAAAGCAAATGTAGATTCTCAAGGAAAAGAATATTTTCATTAAGGAACCTCTGATTAATCTACCATGGCTCACGTTCATACTCTAGATCTATACATATCCTCACCCATCAACAACATATGGAAATTTCCCATCATCTAAGTCCATCCACGGACCTATGCTCATTATGAGGAATGGGAAGAAGAATAAGGTAAGTCGAGGGAAACCTCATATGAATAGGTTTTAGACGTGGTACAACACCACAAAAAAGTGGGAAGAGAAAAGAAAGAAAAGAGACAAAGATAAAAATAGAAAAGAGGTTGTAAATGCCAAAGCATAATAAGATAAAAGAAAAGTATATGCAACCACTGAACAAGTGAAGAAAAAGTTAGAATAAGAATCCAAGGCCAAACTAGTAGTTGAGGATAAAAGAAAATAATATCATCTTGAGTCTAAATAGATTCTGAGAAGGAGGAATAACAAAATATATTAGTTGAAGTAAAAAGGAAGAAAGAAAAAGAAATTGAGACTAAAAGACTTTGAAAAGAAGAGTAATTGAGGAGAAAGGAGAAGGAAATCAAAGAAAATGTAGATTCTCAAGGAGAAAGATCTTTTGATTAAGGAACCTCTGATTAATCTACCATGGCTCATGTTCATAATGTAGATCTATACAGATCCTCACCCATCAACAACATATGGAAAATTCCCATCATCTACGAAGCTAGGACATTTAAGTGAACCTAAAGAGCTAATAGCCAATTTAGAACCATTTTATTATAATATGAAAAAGGGCATATTCTATGACAAACTAACAAAAGGAAGAAAATTGATGTAGACTTAGAGACTGTGTTTACTACAAATACTGTGGTATGGGATGGAACATGTAAATATCCAATGGAAACAACTTCAACAATGAATTCCTTCACCTCGACCAATACATCCATCATACAGGACTTGAATTGACTTGGGAATTGAAGGAAAGAAGAAGGAAAACATCCTTTTTAGAGAACCAAGTCAATTATCACAAAGCATAAAAGGAAAGTATTATTTATTTCAAGGCTTGTTCTTTTGAGATACAAGATCAATTAAATATGGTTCGTAGTCGATTGTCTAATGGATTTTATCAAGCTTATTAACAAGGTGGTAGAGAAGAAAACAAAGAAACATGGAGTATGATTAGGCTTCAACTCAATTACACATTTGATTTAAAAAGGATCCGAACAAAACATATAGTCTCTAAAGCTCAATATACAAACACAATTCAAAAATTAATGAAGGTAAAATAAAAGAAAATGACATTGCACGTTTGAATTTAAAACTATTTTTTTTTAGAGAGATAGAAGAAAAATCAAATTAGAAAGAATAGCAGAGAAGAGAAGAGATTTGGAATGGGAAATGAAAGGACAAGGATAGTTGGCCTTCCCATTACCCCTTTCTCTCCCTATATCTTATTACAATTCCACTCACAAAGAGTTTTTTCCTAGCTAAGAGTGATGATGCATAAGACCCTATCTACGTAATTGTTGAGTGGCCATAGAACCATGGATTGCATTGTAACGTGATATTGTCGAAATGAAGATTGAAAAACCATTCAAACTAGTATTCCTGCCATTTGGGTTTCCAAAGTAAAATCTTTGTGTTCATTATGATCGATTAGTTTGTCTACTTTGAATATTGATGCTTGTTCATTTTGATTATGTTGATGTATATGTAACTTCAGAATGTATTTCATCTATGTATTTTATTGTACTCCTATAGAGATGTATTATTCCTTTATACAAAAGTGTCGTCATTTGTATTGACAAGTGTCACAAGTGTCGTAACTTGTCGATGGGTTATTAGACCACCATGTGTGGGGTTGGCCCTGATTAAGTTAACCTAGGGTTATTAGGTTGAGTTAGACAAGTCGGCCCCATAGGTTTATTAGGCTGCTCATAACAAGTATAAATAGAGAGCGGGATCTCTCTATTTGATCACTTCATTACTCACTTATCCATCACTCAGAAAGTGGCACACATGTGAAGAGGAGGATCAACTACTAGGAGGAGTCTATCTTTGTGTACTTGGGTTGTACTATTTCTCTATCTATCTCTCAGGAAGTTGTGGGGTTTTTCACCTTAGGGTTTTCCCCACGGAAACTCTGTGTGTCTATTGTCTCTTATGTTTGCATCTTGTGATGATTGATATGCTTGCTATGATTGATATGCATTGATATGTTGTACATGTTATACTCTCAGTAAATATCCTAGAGTATATTGAATTAATGCTCGAAAATTAACATGGCATCAGAGCTAACCTAAGAAGAAGACACTATGCAGTTGCAGAAGCTAGGGCTTCTTGTTTTTGGGTTTCTCTCCACAGATTTTGGAAAAGCAATATGATAGATTGACTCTCCTCAGCAAGGTGAATCTTTCTGTCCAATCAAAATTCAGTTTTGAGCACTTTCAGTTTTGGCCCTAACAATTAGGGTTTCCACAAAAATAGGAATTTCTGAAATCTGAAGACATATCTGGAAGCTAGTTGGAAAAATCGAAGTTTAGAGATTTGGAACGAGATTTTTGGCTGGCTAAATCTTCGGGAAACTAAAACCCTAATTCAGGGTCCTCCCTAGTGAACCCGGGAAGACTAAAAGGCATTTTTTAAGGGTGAATCTTTGCAGATCTCAAATTATGAATACACCAGACTGATCAGCTCATCAAGGTGCATCTTTCTATCCTTTCAGAAAGTTGAAATTCACATTTTGAATTTTTAGGGTTTCTCTGACAAACCCTAATTCGGGACCAAATCCAGTTTTCAGCAAATCAAGTGGTAAGACCTAAATATTTTCTATTTCCATTTGAAGTACTCTTTAAGATGTCTCACCACACCAAGCTTGAGGATAAGCTTGAAGGGGCTGATAACTTTCGAGCATGGAAGTATAGGATTGGGTTAATCTTGGAAGAAAATGAATTGGATACTTACATAAGGGAAGAGGTCCCTGTCCCAGAGAAAGAAGAGGCTAAATCCCTCCACAAGAAGAACTTGGTCAAGGAAAAGAGAATCATTTCCGATTCTATCAAGGACCATCTCATCCCCCATGTGTCATCTCCGAAGACACCCAAAGAGATGTTTGATTCCCTATCCAAGCTATTTGAAGGGAAGAACATAAATTGGAAGATGACTCTGCAGAATCAATTGAAAGGGGTAAAGCTTCAGAATGGAGAATCCATTCAATCTTATTTTTCTAGGGTCTCCCAGATCAAGGAACAACTAGAAGCTGTGGATGAAATTGTGGACAATGGTGAAGTTTTCATGACTACATTGAATGGCCTACCGAGGTCATGGGATTCCTTTATCCAAGGAATCTGTGCAAGAAAGAAGTTGGTATCATTCAGTAGACCGCAGGAAGAATGCTCACAAGAAGACGCAAGGCTTGTGGCACGAGAAGAAAAGATGGGGAATGGAGATCAAGCTCTCACAAATCACACCAAGGGAAGCAAGTTTAAGAGGGATAAATCTCATAACAAGAAACATTCTCATCCTCATCACAAGAAGAAATATCTATCTCATGTTCGATGTTACGAATGTAATGAAATGGGACACTTTGATTCAAATTGTCCCAAGAAGAAGAAAGACAACAACTTCAAGAAGAAGAAGAAGAAGAAGAACAAAAGAAGATATCATGCTCATGCTGCTGAGGATGATGAACCTCCCAAGAAGAAAGCTAGAGCAAAAGGTGATGACTCATCTAGTGAAGATGAATATGTTCTAATCTCAGCCCTCACATGTACTATTTCTCATGGTTGTAATGTTTGGCTAATTGACAGTGGGGCTTCTAAACACATGACTGGGTTTAAAGAATCTTTTGTAAATCTGTCTGAACATGAATCACCCCATAAAGTGAAACTTGGGGATGATTATCAATACCCTATCAAAGGAAGTGGGGAAGCCTCCTACAACCTAGAACCTGGAAAGTCCTTGAAGATTAAAGATGTGTTATTTGTACCCGGGCTCAAGAAGAACCTACTCTCCATCTCTGCATTGGATGCAAAAGGCAT
Source organism: Larix kaempferi (assembly GCA_027924585.1). Taxonomy (NCBI): domain Eukaryota; kingdom Viridiplantae; phylum Streptophyta; class Pinopsida; order Pinales; family Pinaceae; genus Larix; species Larix kaempferi. Next base: position 33,134,893 of record BSBM01000510.1, read on the forward strand.
GAGGGTTGCATTTGTAGATGGCCAAGTCCTAATGTGGCCAAAGGGTAAAACTATTGATGATGCAGTGGTGATTGGAGAGTAAGAGGGAGGATTGTACAAATTGAAGGGACAACCTGAACATGCCATGATACATGAATCCATGGAGCCAAATGAGCTTTGGCATCGAAGGCTTGCACATGTGCACTACATAGCACTACCAATTGCAAGAAAAGTTGTAGAAGTTCTTCCTGAAATCAAGACCAAGCATGAAGGTGTTTGCAAAGGCTGTGCAAAAGGAAAGAACATAAAGAAGGAATTTCCAAACAGTGAAAGCAAATCAAAAGGAATCTTGAAAATTATCCACTCCGATGTATGCGGTCCGATGTCATCCAGTTCTCTGAGTGGGTATGTTTACTACGTCTCTTTCATTGATGACTTCTTCAAGAAGACTTGGGTTTATTTCTTGAAGAACAAAGATGAAGTGTTTGACAAGTTCAAGGAATTCAAAGCCTTGATGGAAAATCAAACTAATAAGAAAATAAAGACATTCAGATCAGACAATGGTGAAGAATTCACTTCAGGTGACTTCACGAAGCTATGTAGTGATTCAAGGATTAAGAGGGAGTTGACTGCTCCCTACAATCCACAACAGAATGGGGTTGCAGAAAGGAAGAATAGAACAATCATGGAAGCAGCACGGGCAATGCTGCATGACCAGGATCTTCCTATGCATCTATGGGCAGAAGCATCGAGGACAACTTTATATGTGTAGAACAGAACACCTCACAAGATATTGGACAACAAGACACCAGAAGAGGTCTTCTTTGGTAAGAATCCTGAAGTGAGCCATCTCAAAATATTTGGTTGTCTAGTATATACACATGTTCCAAAGGAAAAGAGGACAAAGCTAGATCCTTCAGGAAAGAAGGGTATCTTTGTGGGGTACAATGAAATCTCGAAGGCTTACAGAATATACTTTCCAAGGTTCAAGAAGATTGATGTCAGCAAGGATGTGACATTTGATGAAAACTCAGCTTTCATCAAGTCAAGAAAGGCACCTGTTGAAGATCATGAAGAACCAAAGGAAACCAGATTTCAAGATACCACCATGACTGAAGCAATTCCAGAAATAGATCGAGAAATTGAAGATCCACAAGAACCTGTAGATCCACCTTGTGAGAAGGATTCTCACAAGAGGAAACTGTAAAATTAGTCACAGCAGATCTAATGAACAAGTAAATCAATCACAACAGATGAATATAGAAAATATGGTGTAAAACTGCGCAAAACATGCAGCAGTGCTCAATATCCCAGTAAGGGTGAATGATTACAATAGAATACAGTAACAATGACTGAGCAATTCGAATTTCCTAAGAAGGTCATTTGAATCACTGAATGGAGTAGCTTGACTCCAACTAGGAGTCCTCTTCATCAATCGGTGGTGGTCATCAATGCACAAGAACCAGTCATCCAGGTGTCAATCTGAGTCTAACTGAGTGTAACAAGTGTAACTGAAGTGTGTAGCACTGATTAAGGGAAGGAGGCTTAGTGGGGGGCACATGGGAGGCTAACTGAAGTTAGAACAAGTCATCTAGTCAATCTGGAGGTCCAACGGAAGTGAAACAGTCAGTTGGGAGTGAAACTAGCCTCAAATCAGGGAGAATCGGAGCTAACTGAGTGTTACTGAAGTGGAACTGCAGTGGTAGGTGAAGAAGTGCGCCCTTCTCTGGCAGTAGGTGAGAAGTGGGCACCTTCCAGACCTGGAGGGCTAAAACTCTGAAGTAAGTGGCTCCCGAGTGTTAGAATAAGGTGGCTAAGGTGCTGGAGGCATCAACCTGGTGACTGGGATGCATGCAAACCCTAGAATTTGCATGCAAACCCTAATTGCATGTAAGATCCTGAAAAAGATGATGTGGATATCTGAACACCCCCCCTCAAGCTATACTATGATGTGCAAAAAAAAATAATGTGGGGCCCTGGTAACTAAGACCAAAGGTCACCCCAATACAATAATCCAAAAAAAAAATGCTGAAAATAAACTAAGTGAGGAAAGAGGGAAAACCCAGTGGGAAGAAATCCCCCCCCTCAAGCTAAAGCATAATAATGAATCAATCTGTCTCCACCATGATGGAACTCACCCCCAATAGTGAATGGAGGTAAGAGAACTTCTTCTCAGTGAAGCTCTTGGTGAAGATGTCTGCAATTTGATCATCAGTAGGGCAATATTGCAGAATGATGGTGCGGTCATGCACCAACTGTCGAATGTAATGCATATGAATCTCAATGTGTTTGGTCCTCTACTGCTGAACTGGATCTGTGGAGATATTGATAGCACTTTGATTGTCACAAAATAGGACAGTCGAAGTAGTGCCACCAAAACCAAACTCGGAAAGAATACCCTGCAACCAAACTGCCTGAATGCAGGCATTGATTGCCCCTCGATACTCTGCCTCTGCTGAAGAAAGTGCAATGGATGCTTGCTTTTTATTGGACCAGCAAATAGCACCATGACCAATCATGAAAACATAACCGGAAGTGGACTTCCGATCAATGCTATCACCTGCCCAATCTGAATCAGTAAAACCAATGAAATCAAGCTCAGAATCTGCAGCATAATGTATGCCAAACTGTCTCGTACCTTGCACATACTACAAGATCCGCTTGGCTGCTTGCCAATGAATCTCATGTGGCTGCTGCATATATATTGACACGGCACTCACGGCATATGAAATATCAGGCCTTGAGTGTGTCAAATAAAGTAGTGAACCAATCAACTGTCGATACATACTGCAATCTACAAGCGGTGTAGAATCTCCCTCCTCAAGATTGATTTCTGAGAGGAATGGGAATGGGGCTGCCTTACATTCAGCCATATTAAACTTCAATAACAGGTCGGAAGCATATTTTTGCTGAGATATAGTGATCCCATCAAAATTTTGAGCTATCTCCAAGCCCAAAAAGTGACTCAGCAAGCCCAAATCGCTCATGTCAAAAGCTAGATTTAAGGCAGTTTTTAGCTTGTTTATTGAAGTAAGAGTGCTACCAGTAATGAGAAGATCATCAACATAAAGTACAATAACCAACAAATTATCTTTAACTTGATGAAGATACACATTCAGATCAGATTTGCATCTTTGGAAATTCTGAGAAAGAAGGAAGGAGTCCATCTTTGCGTACCAAGCTCTTGGGGCCTGTTTTAACCCATACAAAGATTTCTTCAATCTGCAAACTAATGATGGATCTGATGTGTAGCCCTCTGGCTGCTGCATATATACCTCTTCAGCAGGGTCTCCATGTAGAAATGCACTCTTCACATCCATGTGGTGCACTTCCCAGTGCTTGGATGCGGAAATAGCCAAAACAAGGCGGATGAAATCCATCTTTGCAACCGGTGCAAAGGTCTCAATGTAGTCCACTCCTTGGACTTGGGAGAAACCTTTTGCCACCAACCTTGCTTTGTATTTGCTGATAGAGCCATCAGCAGCAAATTTCGTGTGGTAGACCCATTTACACTTCACTAATTTTCTTCCAGGTGGAATAGAAACTAGCTCCCATGTGTTGTTCTTTTGAAGAGAACTGTACTCTTCATCCATGGCACTTTGCCATCTCGGATCTCGGTGGGCAGAATAGTATGATGTGGGATCTGAACCAGCCATCAAATAATAAATCTTAGGAAGTAATGGATCAACAATAGAAAGAGCCATACCTTCTCTTTGAAAGTCTGCTCTTGTTCGTCTCGGATCAGCAGGATTTCCAAGGTTTGAACCAGCAGATTGAAGAGTGTTTTGGGCCCACTTTGGTAACTGAGGAGGATCATAATGGTCAGATTCTGAACCTGATATGTCATGATCATCATATGCTACTACAATATCAGAAATATCAGAACTCATACCTTCATTATCGCTGTATGGATCTTCTTCTGGTGAAGGTGGTGAATCGACAGTCTCTTCCTCGACTAGTTGCAATTCTTGAAGCGGTTCTTCAAATTGCACACTGTGCTCTATGAATATCTTTTTAGATCTGATATCCATGAGTTTATATGCTTTTGATTCTTCCCCATATCCTATCAGTATGCACTCAATACTTTGTGGATCCAAATCTCGTCTCTTCTTGGAAGGAATTCTAGCCCATGCAGTAGAGCCAAAAACTCTCAAATTTGACACATCCGGTTTGTGACCAAAGAATGCTTCGAAAGGAGTCATACCTTTCACGGATGAATGTGGAACACGGTTCTGTATGTATGCAGCAACATTGATTGCTTCAGCCCAAATATTTTCAGCCAAACCTTTTGATTCAATCATGCATGTAGCCATCTCTTTCAGTGACCGATTTTTCCTTTCCGCTACATCGTTCTGCTGGGGTGTGTAGGGAACTGTATGTTGGATCTGAATTCTGCTTTGGGAACAAAGTTGCAGCAACTCAGACTTGATATATTCTCCACCATTATCAGATCTAAGAGCTTTGATCTTGCTCTCAGTGGCGGTCTCAACAGAAGCCTTAAAATCCTTGAATTTTCCAAGTACTTCTGACTTGTTTTTGAGAAAGAATACCCATGTAAAGCGCGAAAAATCATCAATAAATGTCAAAACATACCTTGAACCATTTAATGATGTATGGGGCAGTGGACCATTGATATCAGAATGTATCAACCCCAAAACTGTAGAAGCTCTGCTCGCTTTGCCGCGGTCGAATCTGTGCTCGGGGTGCTTCCCAATAATGCAACCAGTGCATATTCCCTTCGAGGAATGGAGTTGTGGAAGACCATATACCATGGATTTGTTTGATAGTAGCAGAAAATTCTTATAATTAAGATGTCCAAATATTTCATGCCATATCCTACTAACCTCATTACCATGTGTGCGAAGAGTAGTGGGCTTTGCAAGCGAAATAAAGTGTGAAAACTCATAGCATTTTGTAGTGTGGTTTGCCTTTCCGACTGCAACAAGTCTTCCACTTTTGATATCAGAAATTTCAACTGTATTAGGGCTGAATGTAACTTGCTTCGGTTCACTAGTGTGTGTCATTCGATACACAGAAAGAAAATTTGAAGCCAAGGAAGGCACATAGAGAACATTCTGAAAGCTTCCATGATCTACATGAATCGTACCTTTGCCCTTTGAAGAAATTTTTGAGTCATCTCCCAAATGGATGGGGATGGAGTTGTTTGGATCGAATGAAGAAAAAGAATCAATATTTGCAGCCATATGATTCGATGCACCCGAATCTATCAAGAGAGTAGTGGGCTTCGAAACAGTTGCCATGAGTGCTTGTCCTCTTTCATGATCGTCATTCCTATCATTCTTCCTTGCACCGTCAGGAAGAGTTATGTTGTTCTTTTCCAAAAGGAGGGCCATTTGATCTATATTCTTCTTCATACATGAACTTTCGGGATGAAAGCCACGGTTACAATAAGTACATTTAGATTTTTGGTTAACTTCTTTGCCCTTTTGTTTGAACTTTGAACTGGATGGTGCATCCGTCTGTTTTCCTTTCTCTCTTTGCTTGTGAGGCTCGAATTTGGGCTTCTCCTTCTTTTGCTTCCTTTACCATTCGAGATATTGGGTCCTTGAACATATAGGGCTGAATCTTTGGAGCTTATGGACCCCATTTGAATCAACTTGTCATGCTCTTTTGTGATGGACTCAATGAAGGAATTCAAGGTAGGCATCTTCCAATTCGGGGTAGTTAGCCGATCGGAATTGAAAGTAGAGACAAATACCGAATAATCTTTACCAAGCTTGCTGAGAATGGAGAGGATCAATTGTTTATCCTCTTTGGTAACTCCACTGTTCTTCAACTGCAAGTTCAAGTTCTTGAATTTTGTGAAGAATTCATTAATGGTCTCGAAATTCTTAGGACTAAGGGCAATCAATTCATTCTCTAATTGAAAAGCCCTAAGCTCATCCTGCTTGCCAAATAGTGTTTCAAGTTGCTCCCATATAGCTTTTGGAGTCTTCAATCCGCTGAGATGGAAGTGAAGATCTTTGGAGATGGAGAGACAAAGAAGACCATAAGCTTCATCAATCTTGTTGTAGTGTTTGGTTCTATCTGATAGATTGTTTGGCTCCAATTCAAGACCAAGAGTGACTCGGTAGTAACCTTTTGAACGTAATATGATCTCCATATCATCTTTCCAATCAAAATAATTGAATGGGGTGAGGATAGGCTTTGAAGAAGAGTATTCCATTGCTAGGAGCGAGTGCACACTGATGTAGAGGAGCTTGCATGCACAGTGTAGCGAATGCAAATGAAGGAGACAATAACCTGCAAATCACAATAAAACCAGAATAATGAGGTCGGACAATCCACCCTTTTAGATTTGCATCACACCTGGGATTGGAGATCAAATAATGTTGAATGGGTCCAATGTATCAGATCCAGGAATTATGTGGAAACTCAAGCTTCTGGAGTGGTATTGGATGTATTTTCAAGCTTTGCATGCACAGGAGCGAATGCCCTTGAGATCTTTCATGCCAAAACTTTTTGCAATTTTTGAGCAATTCACTCAAATCTTCTTGTAGAAACACCTGTAGAAAAGAGATCTTGTCCCTGCAATGGCTCTGATACCATGTAAAATTAGTGACAGTAGATCTAATGAACAAGTAAATCAATCACAACAGATGAATATAAAAAATATGGTGTAAAACTATGCAAAACATGCAGCAGTGCTCAATATCCCAGTAAGGGTGAATGATTACAATAGAATACAGTAACAATGACTGAGCAATTCGAATTTCCTAAGAAGGTCATTCGAATCACTGAATGTAGTAGATTGACTCCAACTATGAGTCCTCATCATCAATCAGTGGTGGTCATCAATGCACAAGAACCAGTCATCCAGGTGTCAATCTGAGTGTAACTGAGTGTAAAAAGTGTAACTGAAGTGTGTAGCACTGCTTAAGGGAAGGAGGCTCAGTGGGGGGTGGATGGGAGGCTAATTGAAGTCAGAACAAGTCATCTAGTCAATCTGGAGGTCCAACGGAAGTGAAACAGTCAGTCAGGAGTGAAACTAGCCTCAAATCAGGGAGAATCGGAGCTAACTGAGTGTAACTGAAGTGGAATTGCAGTGGTAGGTGAAGAAGTGCGCCCTTCTCTGGAAGTAGGTGAGAAGTGGGCGCCTTCCATACTAGGAGGGATAAAACTCTGAAGTAAGTGGCTCCCGGGTGCTAGAATAAGGTGGCTAAGGTGCTGGAGGCATCAACCTGGTGACTGGGATGCATGCAAAGTGCATGCAAACCCTAATTGCATGCAAGATCCTGAAAAATATGATGTGGATATCCGAACAGAAACCTGCATGCGCTAGAGAGCTCATTCAAGATGCAGAAAGGTATGGCATTCCAGAAGAAGAACACAGAGCAAGGAAGAAAACTAGATCTCACACCAATTATGTTGCCTTACTCTCTAACATTATGAACAAAGAACCTTCTAGTTATGAAGAAGTAGCAGAAAAGAAAGAATAGAACGATTCCATGATCGAGGAGTATCATTCAATCATGAAGAATGATGTTTGGAATGCAGTCCCAAGACCTGAAGGGAAGTCAGTTGTGACTTCCAAGTGGATATACAAGATCAAGCATGCTGTAGATTGTAGCATAGAGAAATACAAGGCAAGATTTGTAGCTCGTGGCTTCTCCCAGAAAGAGGGAATAGACTATGAAGAGGCTTTTGCTCCTATAGCTAGGTACACTTCCATCAGATCAGTGCTTGCCCTGGCTGCAGTGATGAAATGGAAGATACACCAGATGGATGTCAAGACAAATTTCTTGAATGGTGTAGTCGAGGAGGAAGTGTATGTGGAGTAGCCACTTGGTTTTGAGACACATGATAGGAAGTCATATGTGTGCAGACTGAAGAAAGCCTTGTATGGCTTGAAGCAAGCTCCTAGGACTTGGTATGGTAGGATGGACAGCTTTTTATCTAGATTAGGCTTTACCAAGAGTAAAGCGGATTCCAACCTTTACTGCAAGGTTGAGGAAGGCAATCCAGTGATACTACTTCTGTATGTGGATGACCTATTTGTTACAGGAGAAGATAGTTTGATTGTGGATACCAAGTGGAAGCTTGCTACCGAGTTCGAGATGAAGGAATTGGGGATGATGCACTATTTTCTAGGCATGGAGGTGTGGCAGAGTGTAGATGTAATATTCCTTGGACAAGGGAAGTATGCAATAGAGATCCTGAAGAGGTTTGAGATGATGGACTGCAAGGCCATGGTCACACCTATGGCATCAAACCTGAAGCTTCTGTGTGATGCTTCATCTGATCCGGTTGATGTCACGATATATCGTCAGATGATCGGATCCCTGATGTACCTGATGAGCACGAGACCAGATATTTGCTTTGCGGTGAACACATTGAGCTAGTTCCTGACGGATCCCAGAGGTGTTCACCTGGTTGCTGTAAAGCATATTATGAGGTACCTGAAGGGTACAGTTGAGTATGGGCTCAAGTATGATGCAAACCAAAAGTTTAACTTGTAGGGTTATGTTGATTCAGATTGGGCAGGCAGTGCTGTAGATAGGAAGAACACTTCTGGGTGCTGCTTCAGTATGGGATTAGGTGTGATCTCTTGGTTTAGCAGGAAGCAATTCTGCGTAGCACTAAGTACAGCCAAAGCAGAGTATGTTGCAGCATGTTAGGCTAGTTGTGAGGCAGTATGGCTCCAGAAGCTACTGTCTGAGTTATTTGATCTCCCACTGGAGGATATTGGTATCTTTTGTGACAACCAGAGTTGTGTGAAGCTGTCTGAGAACCTGGTGTTCCACGATAGGTCAAAGCACATTGAGATCAAATATCACTATATTAGGAATATGGTGCAGAGAGGAGCATTAAATCTCTTGTATGTTGCGACGGATGAGTAGGTAGCAGATGTACTGATGAAATCACTAGCCAGAGTGAAGTTCGAGTACTTCAGAGAGAGGCTTGGTGTTCTTCAAATCGATGACACTTCGAGGAAGAAGTGATGGACACATTTGCTGGAGACATTCCAAGCATGGTGATAGGAGGATCCTTCCCATGGCTGTGGATGTAAGCGCTAGATGATGAGCATCAGGACGATGCTCCAGTTACTGCTTTGTATATGCATCAGTTGGATGCTCTGATCAGTTGGATCATGTATATGTATATGCATCATGTTGGATGTGGGATATGATCAGTTGGATCATGTATTTGTATATGTATCAGGTGGATACTTGTATGATCAGGTAGATCATGTATTTGTATATGTATCAGGTGGATACTTGTATGATCAGGTAGATCATGTATTTGTATATGTATCAGGTTGATACTTGTATGATAAGGTTGATCATGTATGATGATATGTATCAGGTGGATACTTGTATGATCAGGTTGATCATGTATGTTGACATGTATCAGGTAGATACATTGTATGATCAAGTGGATCATGTATTTGCATGTGTATCAGGTGGATACTTGTATGATCAGGTAGATCATGTATGTTGACATGTATCAGGTAGATACTTGGTATTCATCAAGTTGATGCTATGATGTTGATCAGGATGATCACAGATGACGAGCTTCAGGATGTTGCTCTAGATGATATGCATCAGGTTGATTCTATGATGTTCATCATTATGATCATGTGATGATGTACATCATGATGATGTATGGTGAGTATCGGTTTGATACTCTGTGGCCGTGGACAGGTTGTGCAGGTAGCATAGAAAAGGTCCTTTAAAATCTGGATAGGTAGAGCGGTGTGCTCATAACATCCTAGGATGCTCTATCGAGATCCAGACAGGTAGAGCGGTTTTCTCGTAACATCCTGGGATGCTCTGAGTAGGTTTTGCAAAAGTTCACATAGAAAAGATCCTTTAAAATCTAGACAGGTAGAGCAGTGTGCTCGTAACAGCCTGGGATGCTCTATCGAGATCCATACAGGTAGAGCAATTTTCTCGTAACATCTAGGATGATCTGAGTAGGTTTTGTGAAGGTCAACATGTAAAAGATCTTGGGAGATCCGATAGGTTGAGCAGTGTGCTCGTAATCAGTCCTGGGATGCTCTTTCGAGGTTTTGTTGAGGCACGTAATCAGTCGTGAGTATTCCACAGTATGTCCAGTGATGATGAAGACCTACAGGTGGTGGGCCTACATACAGTATGAAAAAGTACTGGCTCTATAGAACTTCCTATGATGAGTAGATCAGAGATTGATTGAGAAAGCAACAACAATGACGATGACGATGATTCCCTGATGATGATCCATAGTAGAAGACTTGTGTTAGCAGATCTGTGTCGAGAAATACCTTCTTAGTTAAGAGGGAGTGTTGATGTATATGTAACTTCGGAATGTATTTCATCTATGTATTTTATTGTACTCCTATAGAGATGTATTATTCCTCTATATAGAAGTGTTTTCATTTGTATTGACAAGTGTCATAACTTGCCGATGGGTTATTAGACCACCATGTGTGGGGTCGGCCCTGATTAAGTTAACTTGGGGTTATTAGGCTGAGTTAGACAAGTCAGCCCCATAGGTTTATTAGGCTACTCATAACAAGTATAAATAGAGAGCGAGATCTCTCTATTTGATCACTTCATTACTCACTTATCCATCACTCGGAAAGTGGTGCACATGTGAGGAGGAGGATCAGCTGCTAGGAGGAGTCTATCTCTATGTACTTGGGTTGTACTATTTCTCTATCTATCTCTAAGGAAGTTGTGGGGTTTTTCACCTTAGGGTTTTCCCCATGGAAACTCTGTGTGTCTATTGTCTCTTATGTTTGCATCTTGTGATGATTGATATGATTGCTATGATTTATATGCATTGATATGCTATACATGTTATTCTCTCAGTAAAGATCCTAGAGTATATTGAATTAATGCTCAAAAATTAATAGATTCCAACTGACATGATCAATTCACTATTGTATGAATTAATTATGCATTCCAATTCATGCTCTATGTCACTCACCGGTTCTTCCACTTGACAAGGTACTCAATAATAGCCCGATTTTGTAGCTGTTTGGTCCTTGTTTCAGTGATTTTCCGAGCTTCCAATATGAATTTTCCTTCATCAAGCTCAGGAAATATTGTTTGAATTGGGATCTTGTTTCCTATTACCTTCTTTAAGAAAGAAATATGGAAAACTGGATGCACTCTTGAATATGAAGGGAGCTCCAATTTGTAAGCCATACTACCAATCTTCTGCAACACTTTATAATGACCATAATACTTGGGTGTTAATTTATTGTCCTTATTTAGTTGCTTGAGGGACATCTTCTTGTAAGGTTGTAGCATCAAAAATACCCAATCCCCTTCTTCGAAAATACTTTCATTGTGATGTTGATCATCTTGTTTTGTGACATAGATAGGTTGTCCTTAAGTATATGGAAAACTTCTTGCTTGTGCTCTCTGTGATCTTACACAGCTTGAAATTTAGATTTTCCTTTTAAGGGGGATGTGATAGAGGTGGGCTGGTACCCATCAAGTGCCATAAATGGAGATAGTTTTGATGATGTATGGAAGGAATTATTGTACCACAATTCTACCAAAGATAACCATTTCACCCACTATGTTTGTTTATTAGATGCAAAGCAACGAAGATAGCCTTCCAAAAAATGGTTCACTATCTCAGTTTTCCCATCATATTGAGGAGGATAAGATGAAATTGAGCTAGTTGGGTGCCCAAACAAGAAAATAGTTCAGTCCAAAATTTTCTAGTGAAAATTGGATCTCTATCACTTACAATAATCTTTGGATTTCCATGTAACTTCTGAATTTTTTCCATAAAGGCTACATCTATTGTACTTGCATTAATAGGTGAGAGAGTGCACAAAAATGTGCATAATTCATGATTCTATCAACAACCACCATAATAAAAAAAAATCCTTCTGACTTGGGTAGACCTGTGATAAAATCCAATGAGACTTCCTTCCAATGCTAGGAAGGTATGTCTAATGGTTGTAGAAGTCTTGGGGTATTAACTATTTCAACCTTATTCTGTTGGAAAACAAGCATTCAGCCATGAACCTTTGAACATAAGATTTAAGACCTTCCCTAAAAAATTCCTTCTTCACCATGTGGTAAGTTTTCAGGAATTGAGAGTGCCCACCTATAGGAGAGGTGTGTAATTCTGAGAGGACTTTTTGTTTGAGTTGGGAGTTTTTGCATAAATACAAGCAATCCTTATTCCATAGTGAATCATTTTTCCACACAAAAGTATCTGATACAGTGGGATTGTTTTGTAGCTTTTGAATGAGAGTCCACACATATAGGTCAATTTTCCATTCTTCCCTTGCTGCTACTACCCAATCGGGTTGTAAAATGGAAATTGCACAAAGTAATGCCCCAACATATTCATCTTTTCTGGAAAGCGCATCTGCCACCACATTCTATTTCCCTTTTCAATAGATGATTTCAAAGTCATATCCCCACATCTTGCTTACCCATTTTTGTTTCTCTTATGAATATAGTCTCTGTTCCAAGAAGTGTTTAAGACTATCATGATATGTTTTGACCTTGAAGTGCCTACCTATTAGGTAAGGATGCCATTTCTTAATAACATGTAGTATTTCCAACTTTTCTTTCTTATAAATGGGCTTCTGTAAGTGCTTTCCCTTGATTGGATGACTTGTGAAAGAAATTGGGAGTCTTTCTTGCATTAGAACAACACCAATTCCATTTCATGAAGCATCACATTCCACAATAAAGGTTTTTGTGAAGTCTAGGGTGGCCAAAATAAGAGCTTTGCACATTGCCTCTTTAAGTTGTTTAAAATCTTGAGTTGCGTATGGAGTCTAAGAAAATGCATCTTTCTTCAATAATGATGTTAAAGGTGCAGATGGCTTTGCAACTAAGGGTTTGATATTCGTTTTGTGATCTCGCTCAGGCGGCTAGGGTTTCTACCCTATCCGCACTTTTTTCCTCTATATTGCGTCGGTCAGCTCGAGTGGATGGTGCTCCTGTTGTGGCAGTGATGGATTGGTCTCGTCTATGACGACGTGGTATTCAAAGGATCACTTGTTGTGCTCCTGTTCTGGTAGTGATGGCCTATGATGGTTTGGTCGACAACTTACAGATTTAGGCAACTTTTAGTGGTTGGTCGGTGACGTTCCTCGTGATGACTACGACTTACTGTCTGTTGATAGTGGTTGGTTGACGGTGGCGTTTTCTCGAGGCCTGGGAAGGCATTTTGTGAGGATCGCGTGGCCCTAGATTGGCGCTGTCCCATTTTTTTGACGCAACCTAATTGTTCCTAGTTCCGGCTAGGGTTTTTTTTGCGGTACATTCCCTTGCTAGGGTTTTTGGGTGCCCTTTTGAGCATTTTATGTAATGTGTTTTGATTCGGCTGCTTAGGTACCTGTAATTTTTTATCTATGAAGCTGAAAAGGGATCCTAGAAGCCTTTATGCAATATGTAATTTGATTATACTTAATGAAATTACGCTTTTTTCCCTGGAAAAAAATGATGTTAAAGGTGTTACTTTTCTTCCATAGTTCCGAACAAACTTGTGGTAGTACCCTGTAATACCTAGGAATCCTCGAAGATTCTTCAGGGTTTTGGGAATCGTCCATTCCATCATGGCTTTAATTTTGTTGGGGTCTATCTTGACACCTTCATGAGATACAATATGACCCAAATACTGTACCTCCTTTACCCCAAAGAAACATTTGGAATGTTTTGCGTATAGTTGTTTCTCCTTTAGTAGTTTTAGTACCATGTCAACATGTTGAACATGTTCTTCCCAAGACTTGCTATAGATTAGTACATCATCAAAGAACACTAGCACAAATTTTCTAAGGAAATGCTTCAAAATGGAATTCATCAAACCTTGAAATGTGGAAGGCGCATTCATGAGATCAAATGGCATGACCAAAAATTCATAATGACCTTCATGAGTTCTGAATGTTGTTTTTGGGATGTCTTCATGCTTAATTCTAATCTGATATTACCTAGAACAAAGATCCAACTTTGTGGAGAAAACTACTCCATGTAATTCATCTAACAATTCATCAATAAAAATAATGGGAAACTAATATTTAATGGTAATCGTGTTAATCTCTCTATAATCTGGACACATACACCATGATCCATCTAGCTTGTGTACCATTACCATTGGTGTAGAGTAAGAAATTTGGCTAGGCCTAATTATGTCAGCCTCTAATATTTCTTCAACCATACACTCAATCTCACTCTTCTAGCCATAGGGGTATCTGTAAGGTCTGATGTTAGGAGGAACACTTCCTAGAATTAAGTGAACAACATGATCAAAATATCCAATAGGTGGAAGAATTTTTGGAATATCTTCAAATACCCTGGAATTCTTATTAATGACCTTTTGGAGATCTCGGGAAATATGAGACTTAGATGTTTGAACATCTAATGAGAACAATTGTGCAATTACACATTGATGTCCCTTTTTCATTATTTTTGGCATACCATTAGAGCTTATCACCTTTCTTGGTTTCCCTGTGATACCATTTAACTCATATTCTTTTCCTTCCCATAAAAATTCCATGAAAATCTAATGAAAATTAAAAGTCAATGTTCCTAATGATTGTAACCATTGAAATCCTAAGACAACATCAACACCCCCCATCAGAATATAAATCATCGGGTTATTCAATACATATTCCCCCACAGTAATATTGATATTATGGCATTTACATGAGCAATTGATAGTTCCTCCATCTGCAATCATTACTTGAAACTATGGTGCTGGATATACAAAGCAATTGAGAACTTTAGCTAATTTATAGTGAATGGAATTATGAGTACTACCATAATCAATCAAAATTGTTACCTTTTTCTTTTTGATATATTCTTCGATATTGGGAGTTTGAGGAGTGATAATACAATCCAATGCATGACATGATATGGTGGGAGTAATCTCTTCGTGTTGATGTATATGTAACTTTGGAATGTATTTCATATATGTATATTGTACTCCTATAGAGACGGTATTATTCCCCTATACGAAGTGGTTGTATTCCTATAGAGATGTTATTATTCCTCTATATGGAAGTGTCGTCATTTATATTGTAAATGTCGAAACTTATACTTGATGGGTTATTAGACCACCTTGTTGGGGTCGGCCCTATATAAGTCATGTGGGTCGAAGGGTTATTAGACCACCCTATTGGGGGTCGGCCATGTGGGTCAAAGGGTTATTAGACCACCCTATTGGGTTTCGGCCCAGTCAACATTATGTTATGTGGTTAAGTTAAGGCCGACCTAGTAAAGGTTATTAGGCAAGTCAAGTCAAGTATAAATAGAGTGCGGGAGGCACACTATTTCATTATTCTATTCTCTCTCACACTCTCGGGAGAGTGGCGCACTTGTGTAGGAGGAGAAGATGCTGCTAGGAGATGTCTATCTATTATGCTTGGGTTGTATCATTTCTCTATCTATCTTTGAGGAAGTTATTGGGGTTTTTCACCTTTATGGTTTTCCCCAAGTAAACTCTATGTCTCTTGTGTGTTTGCATTATTGTGTTCATGATTGATATGCTGTAGATATGCTATACATGTTGTTATCTCAGTTAAGATCCTAGATCAGATTGAATTAAATTATGAAAAATTAACATGGTCTCAGAGCTAGCCTGAAAGAAGGCATGGTATGGCATGTATGACACTTGTTGCACTTGCGATGCTACGGCTTGATATAGCAAAAACCAGTCATCGTATCACTTTCGCTATAAATACATTTCAGCGAGGTTTCAGGGTCTGAAAATAGTACATGGAGAATATAAGATCCCCATGTACCTTGTGTCCAAAGAAAAACCTCTAATTCATTGTACTTTGTGTTTTATGATCTGTACAATATAGGGTTTCTGCCTCTTCCTGATCTCAGTCATAAACAGGTGACCTTGGAAAAAAGGTCATAACTTGGGTTAGGAAGCTCCAAATGAAATTTCGTAAAAAGTGACAGGTAGTGAATGGAATGTACTTTCTCAGGTAACGTTTTCAGAGGTTGAAACTGAACCAGTGACACGTGGAACACTGTACAAGTTCGATCTCTTGTTTTATCCCATAAACAGGTCACGTTGCGACACTTGGCATAACTCTCTCTCAGAGAATCCATTTGAGGTCAGACCTGTAGGGTTGGAAAGATGACAGGTTGGTATAACATAGAAAAATTGTTCAGATCTTGTGAATTAAAAAGTTTGGAGTTACACCAGAATCAATCAGGTACATATTTCTGTCAAAACAGAATTATTTTTGAGCACCTTCATTCATGGCTTCCGGAATTTAGGGTTTCGGAGAAAGTTTGAATTTTTGTAATCGGAGACTACGGCTGAATGCTACTCATAAAAATCAAAATTTAGAGACCAAGATCAGAATTTTTGGTTGGGCAGAAAGCTGGGCTTGATCAGACCCTAGTTCGGGACTTTGATCGGAAAAGTGGAAAATTAGGGCTTCTACAAAAATGAGAATTTTTGAAATCTGTGACCACGGCTGGAAGCTCCTCAGAAAACTAGAAGGTTTGAGATTTGGATCGAACCTTTTGATTGGGCAGAAGGGTGGGCTTTATCAAACCCTAGTTCGGGGTCATGTCCAGTGAATTTGAAAGTTTCAAAGGCAAATTTGAGGGGTGAAACTTTGCAGTTTTCAAATTCTGAGTATACCAGCTTGATCAGATCATCAAGGCACATATTTCTATCCTTTCAGAAGTTTGAAATTCAAAATTTGAATTTTTAGGGTTTCTTTGACAAACCCTAATCCAGCTCCAGATCCAGTTCTTGCAAATCAAGCGGATTGGGTTAATCCTAGAAGAGAATGGATTATAAGAGAATGGATTGATCATCTGCATAAGTGAAGAAGTTCCTATTTCAGAGGGAGATGAGGCTAAGGCCTTACATAAGAAGATTACAAACAATCTCGACAGGTATGACTTATCCAGGTATGTTTCAAGATTTGTTTATGATTAAGTTTATGGTATGTTTGTTTTCATGTTATTACAGTTAGTACAATCTTGATTAAATTTAGACTTGTCGTATCATCTTAATAAAATTATGAATGCATGATAGAAGATATTCATTGATTAGGCTGTTGAAACTTATGATTGTACTAATGCATTATGGTGTTGTATGAGGTTTATGTTGTCCGCTAACATGAAAGGTACACCAAGAAAGACAACTCATGTTCTAGTTCAAGAACGTATGATCATGATGACGTGAAGACAAAGATTCATCCATTGTCATGGATCACTTAGAAGATCTACTTACGAGGTATGTATAACTGGGTTCTATAATGATTAACCAATGAGATATGCAGGTTACTAGCACAAGTCATTAAAGAGAACACGAAGACATCATGTGGGTATGTTAGACATAACTAGCTAACATACAAATCCAGGTATGTTTTTCTTATATCAAGTTAGAATCCTACCTTGTGTTAGGATCCCTTATATAAGTATACTTGGTATGATTGATTATGTTTATTCATAAAGTTAGAAATGTAAGTAATCAAGGGTTTATGCATTTTATGTCTCTTATCTTGATTGATGATTTAACTAACCAGAAGAGTCCGATGATCAAATAAGAATATGCATGAGTAAAAGAAGACTTCCCTGAAACCTTGAATACTAATGTTTATTATCTGTGTTTGAAATGATCATGACTATACCTGTTTAAGATTATTGTGTTTTGATAGTATTAAGATTATACTAATGAATGTGTGATTATGTATGAGACCTCGAGGATAACACAATGATGATACTAATAAGCATGCATAGTGATGAATATAAGTTCAAGGACAGGTAATCCAGGAAGCAAAGATCAAGAGGGAGCACACTCCAGTTGTTCCTGCAAGAAAGCAAAGATCAAGAGAGAGCACACTCTAGTTGTTCCTGCAAGGAAGCAAATATCAAGAAGGAGCACACTTCAGTAGTTTCTGCAAGGCTGCAGATATTCAGAGGGAGTTGACCACTTCTCACAATCCACATCAGAATGGAGTTGCAGAAAAGAACCAAATACTGAGAGGGAGTCAACCCAACAAACAAAAAAAGATAAGTATTTGAATTATCATTCCTTGCATATTTTATTGTTTAAATAATACTGTTCAATAATATATATACTCATGTTCCTAGAATTAGGTTGTGTATTATGCATATTAGAATAGTTGCTTTGATGAATATTATACTACTAATATACATGGGTAAGTGGCCTATGGCACTGTACAACATTCCATTGCTACTTATCTAGAATGAAACCTCTTTGTTGACATGTTGGGAGTTGTGCACACTCTTAACAATGTATTGGTAGAGATTGGAAGGAATCTAGAAAGTTACGGGATATGGATAAATGTTGTATTGAAGCATTGGCTAAGATAATTGCATGACTGTATGGCATATTTCTTTGTGTAAGAATTTGTTCTGAAAACTATGAGATGTTTTCTAATCATGCAATTTAATTTGTTGTGTAGGAAAGATTGTATACCATCACCTACAAAAGAAGGACTACAACATTTGTTCAGCAACAAACTTATCTATTGAAAATATTGAAGATATTGAAGTTCCCAGGGTTTGGGAAGAATGCCATGATCGAGGAGTACCAGTAGATCATGAATATGTTTGGGATGCAGTCCCAAGACCTGAAGGGGACTCTGTAGTGATTTCCAAGAGGATCTACAAGATCAAGCATGCTACAGGTGGTAGCATAGAGACTTTTGCTCCTGTAGCCAGGTACACTTCCATCAGATCAGTACTTTCCCTGGCTGCAGTGATAAAATGAAAGGTACACCAGATTCGATGTCAAGACAGCTTTCTTGAATGGTGTAGTCGAAGAGGAAGTGTATGTAGAGCAGCCACTTGGTTTTGAGACACATGACGGGAAGTCATATATATGCAGAACTTGGTATGGTATGGTAGGATAGACAGCTTCCTATCCATCTTGGGCTTTACCAAGAGTAAAGTGGATTCCAACCTTTACTACAAGGTTGAGGAAGGAAATCCACTGATAGTAATTTTGTATGCGGAC
Source organism: Larix kaempferi (assembly GCA_027924585.1). Classification (NCBI taxonomy): domain Eukaryota; kingdom Viridiplantae; phylum Streptophyta; class Pinopsida; order Pinales; family Pinaceae; genus Larix; species Larix kaempferi. The sequence continues at coordinate 33,153,811 of BSBM01000510.1, forward strand.
AACCTGTTTGTTACAGGTGAGGATAGATTGATTGCTGACACGCAGCAGAAGCTTGCTATCAAGTTCAAGATGAAGAAATTTTGGAGGATGCACTACTTTCTAGGCATGGAGGTGTGGCAGAGTGTAGATGGAATCTTCCTTGGACAAGGGAAGTTTGTAGTAGAGATCCTGAAGAGGTTCAGGATGATGGACTGCAAGGCCATGGACACACCTATGGCATCCAACCTGAAGCTTCTATGTGATGCTTCATCTGATTCGGTTGATGTCACTGTGTATCATTAGATGATTGAGTCCTTGATGCACCTGATGAACACGAGACCATATATTTGATTGGCGGTGAACACATTGAGCCAGTTCCTACCGAATCCCAGAGGTGTTCACCTAGTTGCTATAAAGCATATTCTGAGGTACCTGAAGGGTATGGTTGACTATGGGCTCAAGTATGATGCAAATCAAAAGTTTAACCTGCAGGGTTATGTTGATTCAGATTGGGCAGGTAGTGTTGCAGATAAGAAGAGCACTCCTGGGTGCTGCTTCAATATGGGATCAGGTGTGAGCTCTTGGTTTAGCAGGAAGCAGTACTGCGTAGCACTGAGTACAGCCGAAGCAGAGTATGTTGTGACAGATGAGTAGGTTGCAGATGTATTGACCAAGCCGTTGGCCAGAGTGCAGTTTGGGTAATGCGGAGAGAGGATTGGTGCACTTTAGATCAAGGCTCCTTCCAAAGGGAAGTGATGAGTCTGGAAGATGCAGATGCACATGAACTTTTCTGACATGGTTGATGTGTTCTCCCATGGTCGTGATGTAATTACTGAGCCATTCTCACATGGTGGTAGATGTGTTCTCCCATGGTGTAGATGTAAGGGCTAAAGCCATTTTCCACATAGTGGTAGAGGTGTTCTCCCATGGTGAAAAAGTAAGGGCTGGAGCCTTCCCCAAATGGTGGTAGATGTGTTCTCCCATGTCGGTGGTGTAAGTGCTAGATGATGTGCATCTAGGTTGTGCTTCGTGGATGATGAGATGATCTGAAGAGGACGATGCTATGATGATAAGGAGGATCATGGATGATGAGCATCAGGACGATGCTCCAGTTACTGCTCTGTATATGTATGTATGCATCATGTTGGATGCTTGTTATGATCAATTGGATCATTTATGTATGTATGCATCATGTTGGATGCTGGATATGATCAGTTGGATCATTTATGTATGTATGCATCATGTTGGATGCTGGATATGATCAGTTGGATCATTTATGTATGTATGCATCATGTTGGATGCTGGATATGATCAGTTGGATCATTTGTATGTATTTGTATATGCATCATGTTGGATGCTTGGACCATGTATCTGTATCAGGTGGATACGTTGTATGATTAGGTAGATCATGCATGTTGATATGTATCAGGTGGATACATTGTGTGATCAGGTGGATCATGTATCTATATATGTATCAGGTGGATACATTGCATGATCAGGTGGATCATGTATGATTATATGTATTAGGTAGATACTTGGTATGCATCAGGTGGATGCATTGTATGATTAGGATGATCATGATGACGAGCTTCAGGATGTTGCTCCAGATGATATGTATCAGGACGGTACAGTGATGATGATCAGTATGAGCATGAGCATCAGGATGATGATTCGTGCAATGATGATTAGTTGGATCATGAGTATCAGGTTGATACTTGGAGGTCAAAGATTATATGTGGCAGGTTGTGCAAATAGCATGTAATCAGTCCTCAGAGATCCGATAGGTTGAGCTATGTGCTCGTAATCAGTCATGGGATGAGGTATTTCTATGTAGTATGTAATCAATCCTTAGAGATCTGATAGGTTGAGCTGTGTGCTCTTAATAAGTCCTGGGATGAGGTATTACTACAGAGACATGTAATCAGTCCTGGAGATTCGATAGGTTGAGCTGTGTGCTCGTAATAAGTCCTGGGATGCTCTTTAGAGATCTTGCTGGTCATGCTGCGGCACATAAATGTTCCTGGGATTCTCTTTAAAGGTATTGTCTATTCACATGTAATCAGTCCTGGAGATCCGAGAGGTTTAGCTGTGTGCTCGTAATAAGTCCTAGGACTCTCTTTAGAGATCTTGCCGGTCGTGCTGCGGCACATGAATGTTCCTGGGATGTTCTTTAAAGGTATTGTGAAGGGGATGCATGTAATCAGTCCTGTGAGATCTTGCCGGTCATGCTTAGGCACATAAGTGTTCATAGGATGCTCTTGTCAGGTATTGCATCAGCACATAAAATTAGTCCTGAGAGACCACCTCTATCAGACCGTTCGCACAGATGATGAAGACCTGCAGGTCATGGGCCTACATCTAGTATGAAAATGGACTGGCTCTGTAGAAATTCCTGTGACGAGTAGATTCAGATATTGATTGAGATAGCAGCAGCAGTGACGATGACGATGACTCAATGATGATTATCTAGTGACGATGATCCAGAGAAGAAGACTTGTGCTAGAAGACTTGTGTTAAGAAATACCTTCCTAGTTAAGAGGGAGTGTTGATGTATATGTAACTTTGGAATGTATTTCATATATGTATATTGTACTTCTATAGAGATGGTATTATTCCTATATACGGAAGTGGTTGTATTGCTATAGAGATGTTATTATTCCTCTATACGGAAGTGTCGTCATTTATATTGTAAATGTCGTAACTTATACTTGATGGGTTATTAGACCACCATGTTGGGGTCGGCCCTCTATAAGTCATGTGGGTCGAAGGGTTATTAGACCACCCTATTGGGGGTTGGCCATGTGGGTCAAAGGGTTATTAGACCACCCTATTGGGTGTCGGCCCAGTCAGCATTATGTTATGTGGTTAAGTTAAGGCCGACCTAGTAAAGGTTATTAGGCAAGTCAAGTCAAGTATAAATAAAGTGCGGGAGGCACTCTATTTCATTATTCTATTCTCTCTCACACTCTCGGGAGGAGAAGCTGCTGCTAGGAGATGTCTATCTCTTATGGAGGAGAGTGGCGCACTTATGGAGGAGGAGAAGCTGCTGCTAGGAGATGTCTATCTCTTATGCTTGGGTTGTATCATTTCTCTATCTATCTCTAAGGAAGTTATTGGGGTTTTTTACCTTTATGGTTTTCCCCAAGTAAACTCTGTGTCTCTTGTGTTCCTTCATTATTGTGTTCATGATTGATATGCTATAGATATGATGTACATATTGTTCTCTCAGTTAAGATCCTAGATCAGATTGAATTAAATTCTAAAAAATTAACACTTCGGAAGTAGTATCTTCTATTTCTGCATCTTGAGACGATTCCTGTTCTTTTGGTTTTTCCTCTTCACAATCTATGTAGAATAATTTATTCTCACCACACTTATGTCCCTTACTATACTTTTTGTCACAATTAAAGCATATGCCTTTTGCTATTCTTTCCTCTAGTTGTTGAGGTGTCAAACTTTGAGGTGGGTTAGAAGAAGGAACATTATTCTCTTGGTATGTGACGTTGGAGGTGGTCTTTCTAGTAGCCATCGTCGTATTTTTACTTTCAACCTTCATTTACATCATGAAATATTTCTCCAAGGATGGTGGTTCAAAGAGACGCACCTCATGTTGAATGTTATCCTTCAAGGTTTCAATAAAGAGATCCAACAGATTATCTTCTTAAATGTTATTCACTCTAAGACTTATCTTCTGAAACTGCTTGATGTGCTTTGTAACTGGACCTTTTTGTTTGATATTTATTGACTAGCTAAAGAAGGTGTTTCTATTAATATCCCCATAATGTTCTATCAATTCTTCGGTGAATATAGACCAAGATATAATAGAGTCCTTTTTTCGGTCACAAAGCCATTGGTGCCATACAAATTGATCACGCTTAAAATATAATGATGCAATAGTTACCTTTTGCAAAGTTGGAACCTGGTGTAGATCAAAGAATTGCTCCATTTGTAATATCCATGTTATTTTTTCATTTCCATCAAACTTTCTCATGTCAAACTTGGGAAGTTGGGTACCCCTTGGTGACAATCCCTGATGAATTCCATTAATAGAATCATTTCCTCTTGGAATATTCTTATTCATGGAATGTTTCTCAACATGGACATTATCTTTATCCTCTTGAGTATCCTAGAACACATAATCACCTGTAGGGGGAGTATCCCTTGAATTTTGTATGAGATTAACAATATTTTTCATATTTCCCGCCAACTTCTCCTCTAAATTGAGTAATCAGTTTTTCTCATAGAACCTTTCATATTTTCAAGTTCTCCTCTAAATTATCTAAATCAACTTTTTTCACAGACCCTTTAATCATATCTTCCAATTGGGACACTCGAAAAGATAGGTCTTCCCTTTCATTGTACGTCAAGGACGGATCCTATGGTGGTTTGAGTGGAGTGTAATTTTTTCCACTAAATTTTGGAGGAATTTTGAACCATATAAATATATATAACGCCCTAGGTTTCACCACAATTATATCATTTTACTCAAAGTTATTCAAATTTAGAATGACGTACCTTTTTCAAACCCTGATTGGAAGATTGTTTGATGGCTGATTTGAAACTGAGGTAAATTTGAAATTTATGGTCCTCTGGGTCTAAAACATCATCTGGTTGTATCCTAATGTGTCATTTTTCTAATGCCGTAGGTTTGACCTAATTCTGATGTGCCAATAAGAATTTATTTCAAATCTCATAACACTTCTTATTTTTTGTCTTTCCATAAGAACGAACTTGTACGGTCTGCCACATGTCAAATATTTTGGATATGAGGTTTAAACACATAAAATAGATACTTTGGTCCATCTTGTTTTTATTCAACGTGTCTCACTCAATTTGGATCTCGCATGCCCCATATATGACCTTTTTCCCTAGAACACATGTTTTAGACTAGTTTTTGAACTAGTAAAAAACCCTATCTTCCAAGGAAAATACATCCGAACCTATAATGTATCAGGATATGAAAATTGGAACACATATATATCGGCCCATTTTAGATATGGGTTCAAAGTCTCTCTATTTTAAACCTTCTAGAAAAAAAAATATAGTGAAAATGACAAGATGACTTGTTTTGAAGAAACCAATCCCGAGGAAAGAGCTTCGATACCAAATGTTATGCAATAAATTCCCGGATAAACCATAAAAAGAGTATAAATATACTAGAACAAAGTAATCCATGCCTTAATAATGCAGAACATAGATGAATAGAAAGACTCTTCGTGGGGGAAACCTCCTTATATAATGTTCTGAGTACATAAGACAAGACAAGACAAGACACTCAAATGATAAGATCTCCTTCCTATATATAAGAGATTAAGAGGTACAATTACAACTCACTGACCCAAGCCATAATAACTAATATAACCATACTAATGAAAATTACCACTAATGGACCAAAGCCGACATCAAAACTAATGTAATTCACTACAATATAGGGGGAAATGTGCCCACATACAAGGCTTAACAATATCTATTGCACCCATGTGGCCTAATTAGATGGAAATTTAAATCCTAGAAGTCACCATCAAGAAATCGATCCCTCACCCAATTCATTCAATGGATCATTTGTCAACACCATATAATTCACATATGCATCATCAATATGCTATGTGTGATAGTTACTACCTATTTGAATTCACTAAAGCTTAGAAACCCCAACTGCTAAGAAGTTTAGACCACCATATAGGTCCTATGATGCCTTAGTAGGTTGTGTCTCCACTCTCCTGGACTACACACTAAGTGGGTGTTTGTGTCCTACAATTGAATCGTTAAATTAGACAATAGATTGCACAATATCTCCTTCCTTCAAACATTAGGCATTATTCATAGTTTAGTTCTATGTCATATGTGTGAAATTCTTGTTCACACCAAGATCTACTCAAGCAATTACAAACTCTCACAAATTTCCTTGCAAAAACTAGTCATAGAACACAAAAAACAGTCATGAATTTGATGCAAACAGTAAAAATATATTGAATAAGTCTACATCAGCCAAAATTAGGCAATGTATTGGATGTCCAAATATATAATTACATCATATATTTGAATGCCAAATAAGGCATTCGAAATCCTCACAAAATCAGGCTTACTAAAAAGATGAAAACTCCCCGTAGGTGTAAGAAGTGCTTTCCAAATCACCTCTAAAGATCACAAATTCGTAAGAGAGGACTTAGATGGTGATGTAGGCTGGAAAGTAATGCTAAGTACATAATATATAAAGAGGAAAAATCATGGAGGATTATTTGGCAAAAATCTGCTAAAGCAAGTCAACTAGCTTTCACATTTTCACCCAAAATAAGTAAAAAGCAGTAAAAGCAGGAGAGCGCCCTTCTATTACAGTAATGGAATAAAATCAGATAGAATCCAGGAAATCTCAAGAAATATTATCCAGGATCTCCAGAAGTGTGCCCAAGTGACTTAGGATGGCTTGTGGTGCACACAATGGCTAATTTATGGCCAACTACCTAGTCAACTCCTAGGAATTAATAAAAAATGACTAATAATTTTATCCTAAGTATGAAATGGATATGGATGGGTTTTAAATACTCCAACACCCCCCCTTAAGCCTGAATTTATGTGCTAAAAATCAGAATTATATAGGTCCCAACAACTTGGCATGGTCACCTCTTTACATACTGCCTTGTCCACAAAACAAGGAAAGAAGGAAAACCTCATGGGAAAAACCTCCCCTCAAACATGGACATGAACAAAATTGAAGAATTGTTGATCAATACTTCAGTCCACCACATGTTCATCCATCCCAAGCAGTGATCAAAGATGGATGAAGGTCTTCTCTGAAAAATATTTGGTGAAGATGTCTGCAATTTGCTCAGATGATGGGCAATATTGCAAATCAATGATGTGATCATGCACTAGACTCTCGATGTATTGCTTATGAATCTCAATATGCTTGGTTATTATCCTATGTACTAGATCATTTGATATCCTTATAGCACTTTTATTTTCACAAAAGATGACCATGGGAGTGCTAAAGAAAATCCCAAACTCTGAAAGTATACCCTGCAACCACATACACTGAGCTGTAGCATTCACTGCTCCTCTATACTCAGCATTTGCTGAAGAGAGTGAAATTGCACTTTATTTCTTACTTGAACAACAAATAGGTCCTCCTCCAAGCATGAAAACAAATTTGGAAGTGAACTTCCAATCTAGGCTATCACTAGCCCAATCTGAATCGGTAAATCCAAGAAGATCTAGGATGGAATCTGCAACATAGTGAATCCCATCCAACTTGGTGCCTTGCACATAATGCAAGATTCTTTTTGCATCCCTTTAATGAATATCATGTGGTTTCTCCATCTATCTTGAATCCACACTCATAACATAAGCAATATCAGGTCGAGTATGAGTCAAGTACAACAAGCTACCAACTAGTTTCCTATATAGGGTGTTGTCCACCAATGGTGTAGAATCTGCTTCTTCAAGTCTTACCCTTGAAAGGAAGTGAGTCTTACGTTTGTTTTCTTTGACTAGGGAGAATTTCATCACCTGTTTCCAAGAGAGTTTTCTCATTTGTCTAAAGCAAAGTCATCCTTTTCCTTTAGCACATATTTTGGTCTTAACTCCCCGTTGTAGCGTAAGTTTTAACCTTAAGTCCGCCACCGCTTTGACGCACCTTTAACCATAAATCCTTCGCTGGACGCAAACTCTAATCACAAATCCTCTGTCTGGCGCGCACCTTGGCTCTAACTCATCCGCCCTTTTGACAAGTCCCAAGTCTATTATGTGGCGCAATAAGCTGGCCACCGTTAGCGCAAGAGATAATTTTTCTCGGTCGCTTGAGGCACAAGAATTATCATAATCATCCCGCCTTGTAGCTATGCTTCACTTCCTTGGAATGATTAAAAGTGGCACATTTTTCCCCAGTGCATCTATGATGATAAAGTCGACTCCAAAAATGCTGGAGACGCGCTTATCCTTGCCACTCACAACTCCGCGTTCGTCTTTCATGATAACTCATGCTCGACGCAGTTCTCCGAGCGCAACCCTAATGCCGGGATGGATGCTTGAGCGCAAAGCTTATCTTTGAACGTGTGCTTGCTACATAGCGCAAAACATTATGCTCCCCGCTTGGCGCGAAAGCTTAAATCAGTACTTGGCGTGAAAAGATCTCCTCGATCCCTGTGCACCGATGGAGTTGTTAGGGCCTTAATGAGGCCATGTGCCACTCTTAATGACGAATTTCTCGAGCCCCGCGCTCATAACCCTGCCAACTTTAAACGTACATGAGCATTTAGCTCTCTCCCTATTTAACACATGCAACGGCGTTTTGGGTTTTTATTTGGTCATTTTCACTCGGAGCACTCACCATTCGCGTCGAAGTTCGAGACTGCTGTTCGTTGCAAACAGTTGAGGTCTCAGAGCGCTCGCCATACTGACAGGTAGGCTCTTTCCCAAATCCTACTCTTGGATTAGTAGGTTAAAAGGAATCATCCACGCATAGTTTGAGTAAGTTCACCTAGGCCTTCATTTTATTTTGCATGAAAGATAGAAAAGACGTAGGATAGTTACTGTCCTTCTCCCTATGAAGATACGAGGCCACCACTTTCAAACCGGGGCAGAGACGGCCCCATCTCACAGGCACGCAAGTATTTCCCCTCTGTTGTGTTTTCGGCTCTCCTAGTTTTCCTTGTAGGGCTTTCGTTTTCCAAGCGAAACCCGCGTCTCCTCACGACCACATTTCAAAGTTTTATATGTTTTCTTGGTTGCGTAATGGTTTGTTTTGGTTTGAGGATCTTCCTCCTTGAGTAGAGTCTCTATTTTCTAAAAGTATGAAGTGCTTTGGTCATGAGGTCAAATCGTCCCAGTGATATTTTAGTGGCCGCATAGTTTCTCGCTCAAACCCATAGAAGCCGCAGCATCCCAAAGCCTCGTTTGCAAAACTCCCTACCAAGCATCTTCTGCACGTAAGGCTCGACCCTTCTCGCTCCTTGCAGTTAAAATTTCATGCTATAAGGAGCGAGGTTTTTTCATGCTGAGGTTGCATAAACTCACATTGCTCGACCGAAGCTGCCGTAGGGGATGTGTCAAACTGGCCAATTGATCCCATTTAGAAACTCGAAGTTAGGCCCGATCCTTAGCTGATAAATCCTGCGGCTGCGGGACTTATCCATCTTCAGCGCAACTTCCACTATCTGCTGCTGGCGCATGAAATGTTTGAACATTGACACACAGACAATATTGCTTACATTACGTGAAGCGCTAGCGCAAAAGTAAGGGTAGGAAGTAACGATTGAAAAACTGTTTGAGTTAGCGCGCGAATGAGTTTAGCTTTGGCGCACAAATGAAGTTATGGCACTGACGCGCGAAATATTTTAGGTCTCAGCTCAAGAAATGCATTATCAATTGACGCCCAAACAATTTTAGGCACCGGTGCGCATGGAGCGTTTAAATCTTAGCGCATAAATTCCTGCTTATAGCCCAGTGCACACTAGATCGCCAATCTTAGAACGTGCAGAATCCCAAGCGCGGCGCAAAGTTTAATTTTGGCGCCAGCATAGAGATCTTCATCAGACTCACACAAGTGTTTGTTTCACCATCCTAAGGATGCCTACACACCAAAATGAATGGCACGGACCCAAAATGACCTTGCCCTTTGTCTTGATTTGTTGTCTCTGTTTAACATGAAGGGACATTGTTGAATTGAGCTTACATGTGAAATGAAGATAATTATGTTTGTTTTAGACAGCCTCTATGTTATGAAAATGTTATATTTTGGCTTTGTCATAGAGTGTTGCTAATGCTTGGAACAATGGTCTAACTAAATTCTTTTGGTACTGCCTTGCTCACCACAAGATTACCATGCATAGGAATTCAGCAAAGAATAAGGCAGCTCAAAAAGTAACCTCAGACTCAGAGGTTGAAGTTCTATTAGTTACTTCTCTCGTCATGATCTTTGCTGACACGCAAGCTACCACTAGTGTTTCCCTTGGGAGCTCCGCTCCTAAATTGCAATGGGGTGATCTGTACAGATTCATCATACCTCAAGATAGTTCAATAGCTTCTATAGAGGATTCCCTAGTGTATGCCAACATTAGAAGGTCTCATTTTCATAAGGCAACAACTCGACCAGAGCTATTCCCTTTTTCTGAAGTTATTGGATGGATTATTCTTAAAATTCGGACCGACACAAGGCTCGTGACTAATAAATGGGTTAAACCTAGCATCTTTCACTCCCGAGCATGTTACTGCTGCCTACAGATTGCCTTCACCCAGGGCTTCTTTAGACGATGAAAGGATGGAAAAGCATCAAATGGACTTGCTAGAAACTGCCCGTAAGATGACTATAAATGACAGGCATATCAGAAGGAGGCAGAATAATGAATATGATAGAAATCTCCTAAAAACCCCTTACAGGTTCATCATCCTGATGTTGAGTAGACTCTTCGGCATGCCTAATGGCAATGTGTTTAAAGTCAGATGGGTGCCAGTGATGTTTCACATAGCCACAAAAGGCACCATCTTCAACTAGGCTGAAATAATTTCAGATAGCTTGGCCTCACAGTTAACAGTAGCCCAAGGAGCACTAGTCCAAAAGAAGGCAGATTTCTTCATGTCTTCATACCTGATTGATTTCCTGTTAAGCAAGCATTCATTCTCGGATTTGGGTTGCTCATGGAAGCCAAATGAAACAGCTCTCTTCATAGCTTACCAGTGTACATGGGCAAGTAAATACGCAAACCACTACAAGATGATTTGCGATAGGTTTAGCATGCCATTTTACTAGCTTATCTTCGTTCAAGAGCCAGATTGTATGTCGGAGAATGCTATGCCCATCATTGAATGATTTGGGGACTATTATCACAGTGCAGAAGGCACATACATGAGGATGAGTGGAGGGACTCATGAGCCATTTATGTTCCCTCGGTATGCTACATATTTTGTAATTCATAAGGAGGCCGTGAGACAACTCTTCGACACCAACGCAATAAGCAAGTTCTTAACAGACCGAAGAAAGGCCATTTATCCTCCCATGCCATTTACCATCGGAGCTTACAACCTCCTGAGAGCAAGAGATGGGGAAAATTATGCTCAAGGCTTGGAAGTTTTCCATTTTGGCTCAGTCCCTTTCAGAAGGCATGACCCCAACGGTTCGACAAGCAGGCATTGCCTTAACCTCAAACTCTCCTTTGAATACGCTCATGCGATGGACCGAGATGAGGAATTCTGTTGGAGCGCCCACAACCTAACTAAGTTAGGAAAGCGTTACAATACGAAAGCTGTGAAAGATCCAAGTCCCAAACCTGTCGGTTTGATCCAAAGAGAGCAGGAGGCATCAACCTCACAATCAGGGGAGCCATTGGAGTTAGAGCAGGACAGAGATCTCTAAGAGCAGGCTCTCAAACAACAGCAGGACCAAGAACAAGCAAGGATTCAAGGTGAGTTAGCTGCCAAGCTTCAACAAGAGGAGGATGTAAGGAAACAACAAGAGAAAGCCTCTCAGTTGGAACATCAAGAGGAGGCTTCCAGGATTCAGAAAGAAAGAGAAGATTAGGTATCCCAAGAGCAAGCTTCCAAGCAACAACATGAAGAAGAGCAAAGGCCCCTAGCTGAAGGAACAAATGGATTGCAGACACAGCAAGAGGAGTCAGCAGGAGAAAAGGATAAAGAGTAGACAGAGAAGTCTCTCGATATGGAGCCATATACTACGATAGATATGGAGATTGATCCACCATTGATATACACCCCAGGGGGAACTCAAGAAAAGGGTGCCTATTCAGAAAGCTTAGCGCTGAACCCATATAACCCCAAAAAGCAACGCAAAATAGCAGACTTGGATACTGTATATTTTAGTCCAAAGAAAAAGCCCATCATTGATAGGAGGGTATAGAAAATAGAAGGAACAACAATGAATATGGAAACTAAGGAGAACGAATATGAACTATGGGTAATAGAGAAGACATTGGTCCAAGGAACTGATGCCAACCCCACATTCCAAGCCCAATGTACCATGGCATCAGCTAAGGAAACTAAATCCAATATTGATTTATTGAAAGAAAAGATAAAGCATTACAAGGAGCAATGCCTTAAGATCAAAGAGGATAGAAAGAGGGAGGTATTGGAAGCAAACACATTGAAGGAGAAATACAATCAGTTGTTAGGAGAGCATCTAGTGCTTAAGTCAGAAGTTCTCCAGCTCGAAAATGATAAGAACTCCTTAGAAGTGTAGTCGGCTTTCTCTTAAGGTGAGCTGGAGAATCTGAAGGCTCGGATAGCAGAATTGGAAGAACTCGAAGTAAGCAGGGCTCAACAGATCCAGCTCCACCAGCATGAATATGAAGGGATGATTCAAGAAAAGGAACAACTAACAAGACAACTCAAAGAGGCAGCGAAAGACCAGTAAAACTTATCCACATTTCACAAACAAGCATGTGATATGCGGATTAAAATCCATCAGCTGCTAATACTGATCTTGGGAGAGATTTGGAGCATGAAAGAGATGATTAAGAAAATGACAACAATTGAAACCAAAGCCCTAAAGACACGAGAAAGGTTTGCAAATCATGTAGAGGAGCTGAAACGACAATCTGAATGGAAAAAGGGAAAATCTCAACTACCTTCACGCTTGCGTGCCCCTACAGGAGATGAATTGGACGTAGACATAGGAATTCTTGAATTTGCCAGAGATTGCGGCACCAAGCTAAGTGTGGAAATCAAAAGGACGGTCCACAAGTGTTGTTCCATCTATTCCGCACTCAGGGAATCGCTTAGCAAGTGTCATCTGGTTATCCCCGCCTCCATTTATGATTTCCTAAAAGAAGAAGACCGAATGTTCGAGTTGCAGAAAGAGCTAGACGAAGACTTGGCTTACATCAAGAAGATAGAGGTATTGACTTAGGACGAATTTCAACAGTTCATTTTCCAGCCTACAATACATATTTACTTTTTGGAAGCAATGGCAAAAGAGGCTACATAGGGAAAAGCACTGATCAAATCTGACCTTCGTAAGCATGAAATATCGTCCCAAGCAATACTATCTTCCCGTAGCAAGCTTATCGTAAAGGATATCAGCCAATGGACCTCATACATTCAAAGTATAGATGGCTCGGTAGTTTCAAGTGAGCCAGTTGGTGGAGGCGTGTCTTCAAATCAGCAGGCAGAAGCCCCAACAGAATAGACAGATCATTCTTATTTTTGTTTTAATCAAGTAAAAAACTGAATTTCTTCCTTTTGTATAAATGTTCTAAAATGACAGCTGGTCCATATTTTTGTCCTATGTGTGAACTCTTCCACGTATTCAGAGGCTTTGTAAGGATACGATGAAAGCCAAGGAGGGAGGTGATAGAATTAGGGTACACTTGTCATCCCAAGGGGCGCTTTGTAAAGTTATAAATAGAAGGTTAGAAGGAATAGAGAAGGACTTTTTTGCAGGGAAAAGGAAGCTTCTTAGCTTGTACGAACTATTTTGTAATGAGCTCCAGGGAAGCGATTTTTTCCTAATAAAGAGCCTGAGGGAGACATTTGTTTTGCCTGGAATAGTGGACTTGATGCATGCTGGATTTTTCTTATGACATTCTGACATTGCTGTGAGATCTTTCCTTGCTGTTCGGAATTGTTTATGTCGGATGAACGATCTCACTATTTTTTGTGCAATGATGTTTTTCCTAAATGAGTAATAGAATGCTTTCACATGAAGTAAAAGCTATCTTTTATATCTTTAATCTCTTGCTGTAGATGTATCTTTGTGATTTAATGGTTATCTGTGGATCTTTAGATACTTCTTTCAGCACATTGCTCATATTTACAGTTTGCTCCTTGCAAGGATAGCTTAGATTTATTTCAGTCTTAGATATTGATTTGTTTCAAGCTCTACATTTAGATTAAATTAGCTTAGGCACTTGCATATCATTTTAACAATAAAATAAAAAAAGAACGGTGGATCGGGCCATAACCGGTGTAAAAGAAACAAATCTCCAAATCTAACGGTAGCTAGAACCGCTAACCGGACGGATTTCCCATACCAAATGGTGGACAATCTAATTGGGATAGTTTACCGGGGAGAATCCCTTTTTGCTTGATGTTGCGATCTTCGAGGCATCAACACAGTTATGAATCATATTTTTACTGAGATACCTTAATTCCATACTTAGATTGTGAAACCTCAAGCCCCAAAAATTGCTTAAGTATTCCCAAGTCAATCATGGAAAAAGTTGATGCAAGGAGGTATTCAATGAAGCTATTTGATCAATAGAGATACCTTTGATTAGCAAGTCATCAAAATATAACACAATAATCAATATGGAATAATCAATCAGCTTCATGTACACATTCGGATCATTCTTGCATCTACTAAAAAATTGTGACAAGAGGAAGCTGTCCATCTTGGCATACCAAGCTCTGGGAGCTTGCTTAATCCCATACAAGGACTTCTTCAACCTGCACACAAGGTTAGGATCTGATGTATAACCCTCTGTATGCTGCATATATATCTCCTTCTCAATATCTCCATGGAGGAAATCACTCTTGACATCCATGTGATGCACTTCCCAGTGCTTGGATGCAGAAATTGCTAGAACTAGTCTTATCGAATCCTGCTTTGCAACTGGTGCAAAGGTCTCATTGTAGTCAATGACATGGACTTGGGAGAATAAATTTTCCAAAATCATTTCCTTATATTTCACAGCCGCACCATCGTCTGCAAATTTGGTCTTGAAGATCCACTTACACCTTACCAATTTTATACTTGGAGGAAGCTTGACTAGCTCCCAAGTTTCATTCTTTTGGAGTGAATGAAACTCCTCATCCATGGCTACCTTCCATATCGAGTCATGTGAGGATTCTTCATATGTCTAAGGTTCTAAGTCAACCATCAAAAAACACTTCTCATGTATATAAGGATCATTCACTGAAAGAGCACTCTCAAATTGTGATCTAGTCCTCTTAGGATCCCGAGGATTCCCCACAAGTTCACCAACTGCTTGAAAAGTCCCAGCAGCCCACTTAGGAGTTGTAGGTGAACTTGGATCTGAAATAAGATGGTATTCATCATCAGACATATCAGAATCATAAATATCATGAGGATATTCACTTACTCTCACAGGTGGTGGTGTAGAATATTCTCCAACTTCAACTGATTGCAAGGGCTCTTCTTCGAATTGAACATTCCTCTCATTGAATGATTTTTTGAGTGGTCATGTTCAACAACTTGAAAGCCTTGAATTCTTATGAATAGCCAAAAAAAGTACATGGTTGTATTTGGGGCTTCCTGGCCCTCCTCTTCTCAAGTGGAATTCTATCTCAAGCCTTGGAGCCAAAAATCCTGAAATGAGAGAGATTCCTTTCAATTCTTTGTGAGTCAATCTATTCTGGATGTAGGCTGCATAGTTGATAGCCTCATCTCAAAGTCTTGGATACAAATAGTTGGCCTCAATCATACATGTATCCATCTCTTTGAGAGATATGTTCTTTCTATCAGCAACACCATTCTGCTGAGGTGTGCAGGGAACAGTGTGTTGCATCTGAGGTTGCACACCTAAGAAGAGGTCATGCAATGCGATCTTGTCTTTTGACTATTCTTTGTCATTTCTGGGATTATATTGCTTCTTGGATCTGATGATGATTTATTCGGTGGGATTCATGTTATATGTTGATGACGTCTTACTGTGTGAATTGCAAAAATGTCGCATGTGTGCAAGATTTATGCGTTAAAATATGTCCCTTGATGTATGAGGTTCGAAGGGTACCGTAGGGTTGTGTTGATGCCTCGGATGTGCAGGGTAAGTGCAAAGTGCTGGAATGGGTTCCAAGGCACACAATAGGGGATGAAAACCCAGCCAAAGGCTTCGAAAGACCCTGCGCAAGGGCAATTCTATCCTCAAGCTATTTGGTGGGGTAATCACCCATGGATATTAGGCCTCCGCTGGCACTCTAAGAGTATATGGTTTTGATCTATAAGATCAGTTTCCCAATTCAAGGAAACAAGGTATAAAACTAGTAAATGAAAGTTAACTTAATCCTATTTTAGAAAAGGGAAAGTATTCTAAGTTAGTCCTATTCTAAAATGAAAAGCTTGGTATTTATGCAAATCAACCTTGAGGTGTAAGAGAACAAACAGTCTATCAGCGTTAACAGAAATGCCTGTAGATGAGATATTTGCTGACTTAGATTATGATTTATTTAATGAAAATTAAACAAAATAATCCAAGATTAAAGACCATCAAGATATAACCTGTTATCCTTTTATTAATTGAAAAATCAAAAATTTTAGAATATATATATGTGTGATCAATTGCGGAAATTGATAAAGAAAGTATTTAATCAAATATTTTCATACACACATCAGTTATACAGAAAAACCAATACAACAGATCTGTGTATTCATTATATATTCAACAAGAGATCATATGCATAACGGATGATAATCTGGAACATAAAATCAGAAATCCTTAAAGAAATTTAAGTGATAATCAGAAGATGGATCCGAAGATAACATTACTGTATTAAGATGCCTTGTACCAAAATTACAATGACTCTGACCACAGAGTATCTTTAGTCTTATCTTCTGCTGAATTACCATTCCAAATATTCCAACCCTTTACTAAGGGAAACATTCCTCCTTATATACTAAATTTACATAAGAGTTCCAAAAAGGAGAAGTTTTACAAAATAGGGATTACAAAATCAGATCTAATTAAAGATCCAGGAAATCCTGCCATTTTTCATAAATATCTAACAAAACATCTACATTTGGGAAAATGACAGATTCCAAGGATAATTGAGCATTGCATGCATTGTTCTCCATATCATGCTTCTCTATCTTGTGCCAAATATGTAGGTATATACAAATCCTCCCTTCCATGATGACCAGTTCTTTAACCAAACGATCTACATCTTGAATGTTGACTTGTTCCAAATCCCAAATCTTCTGTGCAAATTCTTCACATCTGCTCTTGAGTTCTTCGAGTCTGCATTTTGGTGGCAGAGCTTCCAAAATAGGATTCATGAGTGGAAAACCTAGGACATCCATGATATTGTCAGCTGCATACCATCGTCTAGTGCAGGTGTCCTGTGATTTATTAATTATTTCCTCAGCCGATTCATTCAAATCAAGCCAAGTGTTCAAAGATGCCTTGACTTTCTTTATCTGGAAAGTATTAAGGATTGGGATGTTCTCTAGAACATTCTTGATATACAATTGCCATTGACAGATTTCTTCTTCAACTTTAGAAGCTTGGAGTCTCTTTGCCTTCTTTTCTTCAAGAGTAGAAGACATCTTAGAAAAAATGATGAAATTTTCCCTGATCTCATCTAAGGCAATATATAACTTCTTCAGTACTTCATGCTGACTCTGATTCACTTCAAGGGATAAATTTTTGAAGTCACAGGGTGTGAACTTGAGAAAATTGGAGGAAGCTGCACTTGCAGTTGCATCTTCAACCTGCCTTTCCAAAGAGGCTATCTTTACGAGATCAGTAGAATGTTGAGACTGCAAAAGGTTGAATTCAATAAGAAGAGTAGCATTCTTCTATTCTAGATCTTGTACTTTGTATACCCAAGTTTCCTGAGATCTGCCATATCAACAGAATGCTGACCCTTTGTTTTAGCCAACTCTTCTTTCAGGTTTCTGATTTCTTCCTCCCTGAGGTCAACTTCTTTGTCCAAGACCTAGATTGAATCCTAGTTAATAGTGGCAAAAGCCCCTAAGGTTACTATTGTTTCAACTGCTTCAATTCTTGGGTTATTAGTTCTGGGGGCCCATATCACTTGATTTGGTTCATGTGATTCCAAACCACCTTGACCTTGACCCCTCTTCCTGCTTCTTTTAACAACTGCCTTGTCATCTTGACGATAGAAAATATCCCCAAGAGGAACCACATCTGTGTCTGTATACTCAGCAATGGACTATGTAGGAACAAAAGTGACACTAATTGTAGAAATCAAAGAAGGTGTCTGTGTGACAGCAGAGGTAGGGATAGGTAAAGTGACTTGAGTGGTAGCTAGAGGTGTACTAATGACTTCGGGAATTGACACACTTTTGTCTGGGGAGGGAAGTGAGACAAAGACTTCAGAAAGTGGAACCTGAACATGACTACTGACTTCTGGGAAAAGAAGTGGACTCTGATCTTTACTAGGTGAGCGTGTAGGAGAAACCTTGGAAGATGCATCGATGGAGGTTATTAATAAATCCAATGTAGATGATTGTGGAGGGATAGCCAAAGGCTGGGACTCTGCAGTAACAAATGGTGAAATGGAAAAAGGGACTGAATGTTCTGGTAATGAAGTAATGGTGTTGTTGAGGGTATTAAACAAGTGGGATAATGTAAATGGAAGTGTTCCTCCTAGAGGCACAGTAGAATTTGGCTGAACAAATGGCAATACAATTGCTGATGATGTGATACAAGGGGCGGCATTAAACTCCAACACTGCCTGTTCAACGAAAGACTGATCCATATCAATACTGTCCAGCAATTCAGTATCAGTCTTAGGAATTCCAGAGACTTCTTCAACCACTGGTACTAGAAGAGGTGAAACTATTTCTTCATCACAATCAATTATATTTACAGTAGGAATTTGTGATGAGGAAGGAATGACCTTATGTCTTTTAGCTGGGCTAGCCTTGTCTATGACCAAGTCATGATCTTCTAGAGTGTTTGGAGTAGAGGCTTGATCATCCAGTCTAACTGGTGGCTGAATTTTGTCTGCATGCCTTGGAGGTTCTAAAAACTGAGTCTGTAACATTGATGACAATTGCGCCATTTGTTGTTTGGATTCACAGGCTGTCTGCAGCATGCGTTTAGCTTCTTCATTAGCTTTCTCTTTAGATAGTTCCCCTTGAATAGCTTTACCTTTGTCTCCATCAGAACTCGTGGCCAAAGGAGAAGCATTAGATTTCTAAGCTTCTTTCTCTTCCCTGTCCTTTCTTGATTGTTCAACAAGATTCAACTGCATGGCCCTGTAACTTAGGATTCTATCCTTTAATTGTTTATGATACTGTAGAATGTCATGTTGTTCTTGAGAGTCTTTTGCTTTGGCCAAGACTTGAGAAAATATGTCTACCCCCTGATATATGGAATCATTGGGGATTGACTCATGTGTATGGTCTATCTTCATGTGAACTTGCTTTAGGTGTGCATCCAAGAACTTCTTAGGATCATGTTTCCTTTTCGGGGAAACACCTAATCTCAGAGCAGCTATCTAATCAACCAGAACTGCAGCCCAGGTTGAAGTTGGGATGACTAATTGACCAAGATTCAGAGAAAACTTAGGCCAACCTTTCTTCTTGGGACCTATGAGTTTCTTATACATACCATCAATGACAGTTTGAAAAGAAACCTCCTATATTCCCATCCTGTCTGGGACTATTCTAGGCAAGAGATGAACTATTTCACTTCCGCAGATTCTGATGTATGAAAAGTGCTCACCTACATACCAGTCACCAATTGTGTTGATGAAAGATTTGGCATCTTCTGAGAATGCAGGTGGCTGCTGCTGGAAGATATTAAAATAGATGGTACCCACAAAACAGTCACAAATGTCATATATCATAGGTGCAAAATTTCCTTGCCATAGTGCTGAATGATAAATGTGTACCGGTGGATCTGAAGGGGTCCAATGCCAACCCAAATTAGGGTACTGGAACTCTGAGCATAAAAAATCAAGAACATATGTAGATAGGAAGAAGGGTGGCTTCTTATGAGCTGGTGCCTTCTGATATCCATGAATGGAATTTTTCAATTCCACTGACAGGATAGAGGCCCACGGAAAAGACTCACCTGTAAGTACCACATGATGTGGTATGGGTGCCCATTCTGCTTTAAAATGGGAACAATTGGGTTGACCGAAAAGTCGACAAAGCATGGCTGTA
This sequence comes from Larix kaempferi, assembly GCA_027924585.1. NCBI lineage: Eukaryota > Viridiplantae > Streptophyta > Pinopsida > Pinales > Pinaceae > Larix > Larix kaempferi. The sequence continues at coordinate 33,173,612 of BSBM01000510.1, forward strand.
AGTAGAGAATAGGGTTCCTTGAACCAGATAATAGGATAAAGGTTATCCGACTTAGGTACAAAGGCATTAGGTTTGAGCATCCAAGACTTAATAATTTAATCGAAATTATACCGGGTTTTGGATGATTGTATGAACTCAGCAGAGAGGGTCTGTACATGGGGTTTTAGAGCAAAAGCTCAAACAAAAACCTCTGGGAGAAAACTTGTCATTTGGAAACCTGTACTGTCATTAAAAGAATGGTCTTTAACATCAGCATTCTCAATTATCCACTTAACTGCATCTGTGTAGGGTAAGGCAGCAGGGCGTGCAGCGATGGTGTGAATTTGGGAAGCCCTAATTTTCTCGTAGAATGGTCTATCATTCTCGATATGGGAAAGGTCATCATTATAAAAAAATGGTGTATATCTTAGACCAGTCTATCTGGTACATTTCAGTAACTCGTTCACTGGTGTCAGAGAGTAAACCAAAATTTGGGTCTTTGATCAAAGGGTCCTTGTACGATGATTTAGACAGTGTATTTCTCGACATGGTGAAAGAACTTTGCAATATCTGATAGATACATAAAATCAAATGAAATTCAACCCAAAAATAGCAGAATTGCAGGCTAGTAGTGTAAGGATAATAGTGGACTTACCTGAAATAACCAACAAACTGAAAAACGGCACCTGACACGCAATCCACAGTAAAATGATAATGTGACAGTGTAATTTCTTCAATAGTTAAAATGTAAAACTAAAAGGTAAAAACCCTATTAAATACATTTACCAAAATAAAATCAACCGTGCGATTATAACAAATGGATGACTGAGATTAAACACAGCGAGACGTGGGATCGGGTTCAAGTATGTTGACGAAACTCTTATTCAAAGGTCCCGCAAGCCGAAACCCGAAAGTATGGATTTGCGGGTTGCGGGTTCACAAAAATGAAAGTAGGAGAAAAGATTTCCGAAAGCTGAAAACCGACTATGCGAGTGGCGGGTTTCGGGAAGGTGAAACTGTGAGGAGAGATAACCATCCCGAAAGCCACATCCCGAAATTACGGGTTGCAGGTTCGGGAGTATAGACCAAATAAACAAAAAACCACAATCCCAAAAGCTGAATGCCGCCATTGCGGGTTCGGGTTTCGGGGTAATTATTTCTCAATCTTATTAAAGAATGATTTCGCAACCCACAACCGTCGGGTTGCAGGTTTCGAAATTAGCAAAACCAAAACTTAAAAACAATAGTCCCACAACCCGCACCTATTGGGTTGTGTGTTTTAGGTTCTCCAAATGTCGGATTTCGAGATGATGATAACAATCAACAAAATACTAAAAAATCTAGGCTTTTCCCAAACCGAAACACTTTGGAAGAAATAATCAAACACTTGTAAACAAGCAAACCAAAAGCATGGGTGAAGAAATTTAGAGGTAAGATCAAAATCAAATATTTTCAAGATAACTCACACAAATACCTTTGCGTTTATCTAGAAATGGGGTTCCCTTGCTTAAGTAAAGCATGGAATCTGTTGTGCCCATAATAGGTTGATAATGCATCATTATTTCTTTTGTGCTATCTGGTGTTCTTGAAAGTTGTGAATCATGTGTGGATGAATAGGTTCCTCCCATGGGGAAATATTGATGGTGAATCTAGAACAAAGTATATTTTTTATACAAACGAGGTGGGCATACACATGCTCATGAAAATTTTCCAAAGTGGCTACAACATGAGTAGACTAAGGGGTTGACTCAATATACTGCTGACACATGGATGAAGATGGATTCAATCCATGCAATAGTAATTGAACCTAGAAATGTTGTCACAGGTTTTGAAGAAGCGACATTGATAATAACCATGATAATCCCATGGTGGTGGGGGACTATAACACTAGTGAGGGTGTTGAATGTGGGACCTCACTGAACTACTGCTACCATGATTTATATACATGGACACTGATTCCTTTGAAACATATGACTCTCCTTGATGTGATATATGTGTTGACGCCAAGCATAGGAGAGACCACTAAGTTAGGGAGCACTAAGGGCTCTCCCTACCTAGTTCGAGGCGATCCCTTATAGTGATGGAAAGGGATCCCAAGGTACAACTGCAATTGTTGAAACCCTCAGAATATGGTGATTTGGTGTCGATGAGAGCTGAAGTATATGATAAGATGAGGGTCTTATCTTAGGAAACAAGATCATTTTGTAAGCAACTGTTGGACTAACAAACATGACACAAGTCTGGATGATAAAATTGAGGCTCATGACATCCTTTGATCGATGTCAACTTGGGGAGTAATGGATGGAAGCATTCCTCAAAATAAAGGTACAGGTTGTAATGGAGGGAGACAAATTGCAGATGAAGGATTTTGTTGGGGACTCAACAATGGGGGTGATGGTGACTGAAAAAATCCATAATGTTGTGGGTAGTGAGACTCAACAACATTGATCAAAGGCCCAGGGGTTGATGCCAAAAGAATAGTGATGTTTCCATGGTTTTGAGTGTGTTACTGGACAATCTACCGAAAGCAGACTTAACGCATGATCTCCCTAGTTCAATGCGACTCTAGAACAAATTAGACAGAATACAAATCTACCTTCCTAGATCTAATAATAGATTGAGAGATGTAGTCATCTTACCTTTCATATCCGTAGATCTCTTCTCCTTTGTCATTCCAAGTTCCACGGTCATTAGATCCAAAGCTGTAAGACCTGCCAGAACATGCAAGAGACAAACAAGCAGTAATAGTACATCTACACAATACTTTTGTATTACTGTATAAAAAGTGGAAATACAAAGAAGAGTGAAGATTACAACCAAGCCCTAATGTTGCAATCTTCCTCCAACAAGCCAAGCCAATGCCTCTAAGGAGAAATGGGTGCCTCCAATGGATGGATGATGATCTCCTAACCTTATTTCACCAACATATGGATGCTATAGCCTTCCTCCATTTGGATTGGAGAGGGCTCTTGTATTTATAGGACCAAGTAGATAGAGTAGGTTGAGGATCATGGGGAGAGGGCTAAGGGATATTCCCATTAGGTTAGGGAATAGAAGGCCAACTCACCTAGGAATTAGGGATAGAGATCCACCTCATCCAACTTCTAGAATTCGCTCAAAAGCTACCTTTATCTCATTAAACTGACTCTGTCACAGGCTGCATGAGGACAACCTGTGCCGGCGCTTCTTGATCAAAGACAACATGCACCGACCTAATTAGTAATGTGGATAAAGGACATCAAGCTACTCTAACTGACTAACTTGATCATGGAACTTCAGGGATTGAGGCACTGAGTTCATGATGGTGAGATTTTGGGCGTAAGAGAATGCCCCCCAAAGCATGAAGTTGATAGAACTAGACAGGTGAAATGCTTTTATAGAAGGATGGAAAGGACTTGTTGGATGGAAGATGTTGTTGCAGTACAACTGACTCTGAGAACACAGTCTTGTATGACGCATAACATGGCTGTTGGCCAATACAATGCAAATCCATGGTAGTAAAGACCAACTGAACACAATCATGGCTACTAGACACCAGGGATGATTTTAAGACCCCCCCCCCCAAATTTATATGTAAAAAAAATTGGCGAATCTCCCCGATATATAGGAAAATTTGAAAGCGATTTTATCAATAATATAATATGTATATATAATTTTTTGGCGAATCTTTCATTTTATTATATGATATTGTAAAATCTTGGCAAATCTTTCACTAAATTATAAGATATTGTAAAATCTTGGCGAATATTTTACTGAATTATAAAATATTGTAAAAAGTTGACGAATATTTCACTAAATTATAAAATATTGTAAAAATTTGGCGAATCTTTCACTGAATTATAAAATATTGTAAAAATTTGGCGAATCTTTCATTGATCTATAAAACACATTGAATGACACTCTGCTTGTTAATTATGAGTTCAAGGCTTCTTCAAATGTTGAGTTCAATTGCTCTATTTCAAGTTTTGGTCTCAATACCAAATGGTGGTGGCCTTAATGAAGCCTTGATATCCAAGCAAAGCCGAGTAGATCTTGGACACATGTATTCTAAATGTGGGTGTTTGGAGGATGCACATAAAGTGTTTGGCCAAGTGACAAAGCGAAATATAGCCTCATTGAATGCAATGCTTTCAAGATGTGCTCAACATGGACATGGCAGGGAGGAACATTATCAGAGGGGTTCTTCGGGTGGAGATTGTCATTCATAGCTCTGATGACGATAGCATTTGCATCTTCTTCTTACTTACAATTTTTTCCTCTACTACTTGAGTTTCTAGAATCTATTTGTAGTCCTCCCTGCAATTATTAGAGATTTCTTCTTTTTCTTCTTTAATAGTCTTGGGAGATGACTTTTTTGAATTGCTTAAATCAACAAAGGAATTGCACCCACAGACTATCCTTCAATAGATTGTGTGGCTACCCTAGACTATTTTTGATACTTCAAGGCAAGTTTGTACATAGGTTTTAAGCTAGGCATGTTCCTTAAGTATTTTTCTTGGCACATACTTTGAATAACATTATAGTGATTTTGTTGGCATCATGTAGTGTCGACTATTGGGGGCTATCTTATTGTTGTGTCATACTTTTGGACAATGTAACTTTTTTCCATCTAAATTCCTCAACACTAGTACGATATCTAAATGTTATACCATTTGTTGATACCATATCTAAATGTGTCTAGTAGTTGATTTTGATTGTAGATGTTGTATTGTTTGTTGATATTGGTGTGTAGATGTTATTATAACCCATGTTAGAGCTTTTATTACAATTTTTTTTTTCTATTGATTAGAGTTTCCATGACATGTGGGGACTTGGACCTTGACAAACCGATAAACTAATAGAATCAGACATTATGCATCATTTTGGCCTTCACTAGCCAATTATGCCCATGGAGGCTAGGAAAATTTAGAAATGTAATTATGCCAATTGGACTAGAGGAATGTTGGTCTCGTGCCAATAGGTCTCCTACGATCAATGCATAGGAACCTAGTGCATAGACCCTTTTTCTCTTCGCTTAGCTATGTAGAGCTCATTTATTTTTCTGAATAACAATAAGTATTTACAAAGAAAATATACAATCAGCATAAACAAATCGAAAAAGTGAAGACAATTAATTCATGCAAATAAAAGGTAATAAAAACTTATTTTCTCGAACCCTAAATCAATGGAAATCAACTAAATCTAATATTGATTCAAGCTACAACAAAGGGTTAAATCAAGCATCAAATGAGAACTAGAAGCATTCAAGGGTCTAACACAATAATTAACCAAAATACATGCAAACTCCACAAATCAACAAAATGTTTCAAATAAAAGCAATAAACAAACCATAAAAATTTGCACAAAATATTTGAGATAAACACCAAAATGGTTTCATGTACTTGAATGAGCTCATTCTTGCTTAGCGAAAGTGTAGTCAAATTAGTTATTTATCCTTTAATGTCAGGACACTATCTATGTGAAGAGATAGCTCCTAGGCCTAGCTTTGTCAAATTCCAGTGTCATTTCCTATCACATAAAAAAGAGACAATGTAAAAGATAAATATAAAAACATCAATCTTAAAATAAACTGCATCAAGGAAATGTATGTCATATCATCAATGTTATAACAAAAAAGTACAATGTAGAATCTATTTTTAATTAAAATGCTAGCTCAAATTTACATCTAATGATCACCCGCAAGGGTCCATGGAACACCTATACCAAAATAAGACTCGAGAGTCTCTCATGTGTATTGGATCATATACAATCTTAGGTGAAATCCATTTCCCAATTCACATTCTGGGACTGGTCCTCATTTTCGGCACTCTGAACATGACCTTCTTCGGATGAGCCATCATTATGATCCTCAACAACATTATGTTCCATATCAAATTCATTAGATAAATTTGCCAGATTGTTTTCTCCCCTTCTTTCACAATTTGATCGCCAGAGAGCTACTGCTCTTTCATATGGAAAATTGTCAACCTCATACTTTGTTACATATAATATTAAGCATGTATCCACATTTTTATCAAGCTTATTCCTCAACTTTGACTTCAAAAATGTTAATGCACTAAACATTCTCTCATCCTCCACTGATCCCAAAATCATGGTTTGACATAAATCTACTAATTTGAAATACTCTGACATATTTTGCAGTAGAAATTCACTACCACTAAGTGTAGTCCGTAATTTTGTAATTGCACCATATTCTAGAGCATTATCCAACTTAGAAAATTGCTCCCACATTGTATCAGCAAAGCATTGGGATTGATCTTTCAATTTTTTTCCATCTAAAATACCTTGAATATGTTCTCCTTGTATCTCGGTCTCTCGACAAAAATGTGTTAAATTTTGAGTATTAAATCACAATACTATAGGATCTTTGCTGAGAGAATAACATCTACAGTATATCAATGCATGACAATCATAATATGACAAGCATCACAAGCATCACAAGAATCAAAAGCATAGAGACAAGAGACACAGAGTTTCCGTGGGGAAAACCCTAAGGTGAAAAACCCCACAAACTTCCTCAGAGATAGAGAGAGCAATGGCTCAACCAAAATACAACCAAATAATACAGAGATAGTCTCCTAGCAGATGATCCTCCTCCTCCTCACTAGTGCGCCACTTTCCAGAGAGAGAGATAGATACTTTTTCCGAGTGAGTAAAATAGAGATCTCCTATCTCTATTTATACTCACCTTTTTGCCCAGTGACCTACTGGGGCCGACTTGTCTACTTTAGTACATCCACATTATATTATATATTAATTAGGGCCGACCCCATAAGGTGGTCTAATAACCCATCGGCAAGTACACACACTTGCGACACTTGTTAATCCACATGATGACACTTCCTTATAGAGGAATAACACATCTCTTATAAGGGTACAATAAATATATATATAATATACTGATGAAATACATTCCGAAGTTACATATACATCAACACTCCCTCTTAACTAGGAAGGTATTTCTCGACACAGATCTGCTAGACAAGTCTTCTTCTCTGGATCATCGTCATCGATGCATCGTCATCATCATCGTCACTGCTGCTGCTATCTCATCCAATCTCTGTCTCTACTCGTCATAGGAAGTTCTACAGAGCCAGTCCTTTTTCATACTGGATGTAGGCCCACCATCTGTAGGTCTTCGTCATCACTGGCCATACTGTGGAATTCTCAGGACTTTTACGTGCGTCACAAAACCTCGCAAGAGCATCCCAGGCTGTTACGAGCATACTGCTCTACCTATAGGATCTCCCAGGGCAACGAATTACATGTGACCTCACCACAAAACCTCGCAAGAGCATCCCAGGCTGTTACGAGCATACTGCTCTACCTATAGGATCTCCCAGCGCAACGAATTACATGTGGTCATGGCAAAACCTCGCAAGAGCATCCCAGGACTTATTACGGGCACACAGCCCAACCTATCGGATCTCCCAGGGAAACGGATTACATGCCATAGGACAAAACCTCGCAAGAGCCTCTGCCAGATATCCCAGGGCAACGAATTACATGCCATAGGCAAAACCTCGCAAGACTATCTGCAGATCTCCCAGGGCAACGAATTACATGTCCTCCCAGAGCAAAACCTCGAAAGAGCATTTGACAGATGTCCCAGGGCAACGAATTACATGCCATAGGCAAAACCTCGCAAGACCATCTGCAAATCTCCCAGGGCAACGAATTACATGCTCATCTGCACAACCTGATCCACGGCCACAGAGTATCAACCTGATACTCACCATACATCATCCTGATGTATCCATGATCATCCTGATCATCATCACTGCAACGTCCTGCTGCATGTCATCTGGAGCAACATCCTGAAGCTCGTCATCTATGATCATCCTGATCATCACTGCAACATCCTGCTGCATGTCATCTGGAGCAACATCCTGAAGCTCGTCATCTATGATCATCCTGATCATCACTGCAACATCCTGCTGCATGCCAAGTATCTACCTGATACATATCATCATACATGATCCTCCTGATCATCAATGCAACATCCTGCTGCATACCAAGTATCTACCTGATACATATCATCATACATGATCCTCCTGATCATCAATGCAACATCCTGCTGCATACCAAGTATCTACCTGATACATATCATCATATATGATCCTCCTGATCATCAATGTATCCACCTGATACAAATACAAAACACATGATATATATCACCATACATGATCCACCTGATCATACAATGTATCCACCTGATACATATACAGATACATGGTCCAAGCATCCAACATGATGCATATATAAAATACATACACATGATCCAACTGATCATATCCAGCATCCAACATGATGCGTACATACATACATAAAATGATCCAACTGATCATATCCAGCATCCAACATGATGCGTACATACATACATAAAATGATCCAACTGATCATATCAAGCAGAAACTAGAACATCATCCTGATGCTCATCATCCAGCGCTTACATCCACAGTCATGTGAAGAATCCTCCTTCCAACATGCTTGGAATGGCTTCAGCAAATGTGTCCATCACTTCTTCCTCGAAGTGTCCTCGATCTGAAGAACGCCAAGCCTCTCTCTGAAGTACTCGAACTTCACCCTGGCTAGTGGCTTCGTCAGCACATCTGCAATCTGCTCGTCCGTCGCAACATATAGGAGCTTCACAACTCCTCTCTGCACCATATCCCTGATATAGTGGTATTTGATCTCTATGTGTTTTGACCTGTCATGAAACACTGGGTTCTCGGACAGCTTCACACAACTCTGGTTATCACAGAAGATACCAGTAGCCTCCAACGGAAGATCAAATAACTCAGACAGTAGCTTCCGTAGCCATACTGCCTCACAACTAGCTGAACAAGCTGCAACATACTCTGCCTCAGCTGTACTCAGTGCTACGCAGGACTGCTTCCTGCTAAACCAAGAGATCACACCTGATCCCATACTGAAGCAACACCCAGATGTGCTCTTCCTATTTGCAGCACTGCCAGCCCAATCTGAATCAACATAACCCTGCAGGTTAAACTTTTGATTTGCCTCATATCTGAGCCCATAATCCACTGTACCCTTCAGGTACCTCAGAACATGCTTTACAGCAACAAGGTGAACACTCCTCGGATCCGTCAGGAACTGGCTCAATGTGTTCACAGCAAAGCAAATGTCTGGTCTCGTGTTTGTCAGGTACATCAAGGACCCAATCATCTGACGATACATAGAAACATCAACTGGATCATATGAAGCATCACAAAGAAGCTTCAGATTCGATGCCATAGGTGTGGCCATGGCCTTGCAATCCATCATCCCAAATCTCTTCAGGATATCTACTGTGTACTTCCCTTGACCAAGGAAGATCCCACCTGCATTCTGCCAGACCTCCATACCTAGGAAATAGTGCATCATTCCCAAATCTTTCATATCGAATTCAGCTGCAAGCTTCCTCTTGGTATCTGCAATCATTCTGTCATCTCCTGTCACAAATAGGTCATCCACATATAGAAGTAGAATCACAGGATTCCCTTCCTCAACCTTGTAGTAAAGGTTGGAATCCGCTTTACTCTTGGTAAATCCCAAACTAGATAGGAAACTGTCCATCCTACCATACCAGGTTCTGGGAGCTTGCTTCAAGCCATACAAGGCTTTCTTTAATCTGCATACATAAGATTCCCTGTCATGTATTTCAAAGCCGAGTGGCTGTTCCACATATACTTCCTCTTCTACTACACCGTTCAGGAAAGCAGTCTTGACATCCATCTGGTGTATCTTCCATTTCATTGCTGCAGCCAGGGCAAGTACTGTTCTGATGGAAGTATATCTGGCTACAGGTGCAAAGGTTTCTTCATAGTCTATTCCTTCCTTCTGAAAAAAACCACGAGCTACGAATCTTGCTTTATATTTTTCCACACTGCCATCTGCAGCATGCTTGATTTTGTAGATCCACTTGGAAGTCACAACAGACTTCCCTTTGGGTCTTGGGACAACATCCCAAACATCATTCTTCATAATTGATTGGTATTCCTCAACCATAGCATCCTTCCATTCTTTCTTTTCTGCTGCCTCTTCATAACTGGAAGGCTCTTTGTTCATGATGTCACAGAGTAAAGCAACATAACTGGTGTGTGATCTGGTTCTCTTCTTTGCTCTGTGTTCTTCTTCTGGAATGCCAAATCTTTCTGCATCATGAATGAGCTCTCTAGCCCATACAGGTTTCCTCTTGTGAGAGTTATCCTCACGGGGTGGATCTACAGGTTCTTGTGGATCTTCAAACTCACGAGCAGTTTCTGGAACTGCATCAGTCATCGTAGTGTCCTGAAATCTTGTTTCCTTAGGTTCTTCATACACTTCGATAGGTTCCTTTCTTGATTTGATGAATGCTGAATTCTCATCAAATGTTACATCCCTGCTGACATCAATCTTCTTGAACCCTGGAAAATATATTCTGTAAGCCTTCGAGCTTTCACTATAACCCACAAAGATGCCCTTCTTTCCTGAAGGATCTAGTTTAGTCCTCTTCTCCTTTGGGACATGAGTGTATACTGGACAACCAAATATTCTGAGATGGCTGACTTCAGGTTTCTTACCAGAAAAGACTTCTTCTGGTGTCTTGTTGTCCAATATCTTGTGGGGTGTTCTATTCTGCACATATACAGCTGTTCTAGCAGCTTCTGCCCAAAGATGCATAGGAAGATCCTGGTCATGCAACATTGCCCTTGCTGCTTCCATGATAGTTCTGTTCTTCCTTTCTGCAACTCCATTCTGTTGAGGATTATATGGAGCAGTCAACTCCCTCTTAATCCCTGAGTCACTGCAAAGCTTCTTGAAGTCATTTGAGGTGAATTCTCCACCATTGTCAGATCTGAATGTTTTGATTTTCTTGTCAGTTTGATTCTCCATCAAGTTTTTGAATTCCTTGAATTTATCAAACACCTCATCTTTGCCCTTCAAGAAGTATACCCAAGTCTTCCTAGAGAAGTCATCAATAAATGATACATAGTAAACATACCCACTCAGGGAGCTGGATGACATAGGGCCACATACATCTGAGTGGATGATTTCTAGAATATCTTTTGCCTTGCTTTCACTGCTTGGGAAAGCCTTCTTAATGTTCTTACCTTTTGCACATCCTTTGCAAACACCTTCATGTTTGGTCTTGATTTCAGGAAGACCCTCTACAGCCTTGCTTGCAATTGGAAGTGCTCTATAGTGCATGTGAGCAAGTCTTCTATGCCAAAGTTCACTTGGCTCCATGGATTCATGTACCATGGCATGTTCGGGTTGACCCTTTAATTTGTACAAGCCTCCCTCTTGCTCTCCAATCACTACTGCATCATCAATAGTCTTTCCCTTTGGCCACATTAGTACTTGACCATCAACAAATGCAACCCTCATACCTTTTGCATCTAAAGCAGAGATGGAGAGTAAGTTCTTCTTGAGTCCAGGTACATAGAGGACTTCCTTCATCTTCAGAGATTTTCCAGAATCTAGGTTGTAAGAGGCTTCACCACTTCCTTTGATTGGGTATTGATAATCATCCCCAAGTTTCACCTTATGGGGTGATTCATGTTCAGAAAGGTTCACAAAAGATTCCTTGAAACCTGTCATATGTTTGGAAGCCCCACTATCGATCAACCAATCATTACAACCATGGGAGATGGTACCAGTGAGTGCAGAGATCAGAACATACTCTTCTTCACTTGATGAATCATCATCACTACTACTTTCTGCCTTAGCTTTCTTCTTTGGAGGTTCATCATCTTCAGCAGCATGAGCATGAAACCTTCTTTTGCTGCCCTTCTTCTTCTTACTAGAGTTGTTGTTATTATCCCTTTTGTTCTTAGGACAATCTGAAGCAAAGTGACCCTTCTCATTGCATGTGAAGCATCTTAGGTCTTTCCTGTTCTTCTTTTGATAGGACCTATTGAGTCGAGAGGGATCCTTCTTGATTTTGCTTCTTTTGGTGTGAGCTGCAAGAGCTTGATCTTCTCCTCCCATCTTTTCCTCACGAGCTATAAGTCTAGCTTCTTCTTGAGAGCATTCTTCTCGAAGTCTACTGAAGGAGATCAACTTCTTCCTTGCACAAATTCCTTGAATAAAGGAATCCCATGACCTGGGTAGGCCATTTAGAGTGGTCATCACCACTTCACCATTCTCCACCATTTCATCTACTGCTTCTAATTGTTCCTTGATCTGAGAGAGCCTTGAAAAGTAGGATTGAATGGTTTCTCCATTCTGAAACTTCACTGCTTTCAATTGGTTCCGCAGGGTCATCTTCCGATTTATGTTCTTTCCTTCAAATAGCTTGGTCAAAGATTCAAACATCTCTTTGGGTGTCTTGAGAGAAGACACATGGGGTATGAGATGGTCTTTGATAGAATCAGCAATGATTCTCTTTGCCTTGACCAAGTTCTTCTTGTGCAATACCTTGGCCTCTTCATCCTCTGGGATAGGGATGTCTTCTTTCACATATGAGTCCAACTCATTCTCTTCCAGGATTAGCCCAATCCTATACTTCCAGGCTCGGAAGTTATCAGCCCCTTCAAGCTTATCCTCAAGCTTGGTGTGAAGAGACATCTTTAAGAGTACTTCAAATGGAAATAGAAAAGATTTAGAACTTACCACTTGAAGTGCTGAAAACTGGATCTGGTCCCGGATTAGGGTTTATCAGAGAAACCCTAAAAATTCAAAATGTGAATTTCAAAATTCCGAAAGGATAGAAAGATGCGCCTTGGAGAGCTGATCATCCTAGTACATTAAGAATTTGAGATCAGCAAAGTCTTGTCCTTCAAAATTGCCTTTTTGTCCTCCTGGGTTCACTGGGGAGAGCCCTGAATTAGGGTTTGAGTTTCCCGGAGATCTACCCAGCCAAAAATCTCGATCCAAAGCTCAAACCTTCGATTTTTGCAAGGAGCTTCCAGCTGTACCTTCAGTTTCCAGAAATTCCTATTTTTGTGGAAACCCTAATTTTTAGGGCCAAAACTGAAAATGCTCGGAACTGAAATCTGATTGGACAGAAAGATGCGCCTTGATGAGTAGATCCAATCTACTATACTGAATTTCAAAAATCTGTGGAGAGAAACCCAATAAACAAGCAATACAAGCTTCCGTCACTGCAAAATGTCTTCTTCTCAGTTAAGCTCTGATACCATGTTAAATTTTGAGTATTAAATCACAATACTATAGGATCTTTGCTGAGAGAATAACATCTACAGTATATCAATGCATGACAATCATAATATGACAAGCATCACAAGCATCACAAGAATCAAAAGCATAGAGACAAGAGACACAGAGTTTCCGTGGGGAAAACCCTAAGGTGAAAAACCCCACAAACTTCCTCAGAGATAGAGAGAGCAATGGCTCAACCAAAATACAACCAAATAATACAGAGATAGTCTCCTAGCAGATGATCCTCCTCCTCCTCACTAGTGCGCCACTTTCCAGAGAGAGAGATAGATACTTTTTCCGAGTGAGTAAAATAGAGATCTCCTATCTCTATTTATACTCACCTTTTTGCCCAGTGACCTACTGGGGCCGACTTGTCTACTTTAGTACATCCACATTATATTATATATTAATTAGGGCCGACCCCATAAGGTGGTCTAATAACCCATCGGCAAGTACACACACTTGCGACACTTGTTAATCCACATGACGACACTTCCTTATAGAGGAATAACACATCTCTTATAAGGGTACAATATATATATATATAATACACTGATGAAATACATTCCGAAGTTACATATACATCAACAAAATGGCTCTGCAAAATCTTGCATTTAGCTATAAGGTCAACCTTTATAGTTTTTGAACATTGACGATGGTTCCAATATTGAGGGTGTACCACAGACATGGCCTCCAACAATTCATCTCGAGGAAATCGTTCTCTTATCTCTGATGATAGTGATTTTGCAATTTCTATCAAGCTGCGCCTCACTGAAATCACAACATTGTCAAATTGTTCTCTTGACACAGGGCACTCTTTGGTGGTTTTTCCTATTTTGTCATTATAATAAAAAGGAACCATATACCCACGCACTACCATACATAGAAACCCTTTTTCATCAAACTTCAATAAATTTTCATCATTTTCAATATTGAGTATCTTAGCCCAATTTGTAAATGCTAGACCTGTAAAAGAATCTGCCATCATATACAAATTATCTAATGCAAGGCATGCTAGTTTTCTAGCATTTGTGTATTCAACAATATACATCATGCGACTCTGAGACATCTTCACAAGGCTATTCATTTCATGAAGCAGAGGAAGAACTCCAGCCAATGTTAAATATGTCTCTATATCAGTTAATAGAAAGAGAAGAGTTTGAGCTTTTTCTACACTTAGGCGATGTTCATACATCACCCCTACCAAGGATGCATATTCATCGAATAGTCTTTGAGCTAGTCCCTTCAATGAGATCCATCTTGTATCAACATCTTTTAATAGTTTGTTTCCATTTGTAGCACCGTCGGCAAATTTTTAAACTCTGAAAACCGTTTGGGACTCCGACAAAAGTATGCATGAACCTCACGTACAAGATATTCAACTTTTGAAACCAATGGAAAGTTGCTCACTATTTTAAATGCAAGATTCATTCTGTGAGCCATACAATGAATACCAATCATATACGGTGAAGCTAAGAGTTGTAATCTAGCACAAAGGCCGTTCCTTTGTCCCTGCATTACTGATGCTCCATCTGCTCCAACGCATACCAACTTTTTTGCGATCATTGAATGATCCATACCACTAGTTTCCTTCAAAGTATTAATAACAAGTTCATAAATGTTTTCTGCTGTAGAACTTTTGCTCATTTTATGAATTCCAAGTAGATAGGAATTCCTGATATGGTAATTGACCGTATAAATGCTCATGCAAATCCATGCAGTATTATCAACAGCTGTAACTTCATCCAAGGACAGTGACAAAAATGTAGCATTCACAATCTTCTCTTTCATATCATCCTTTTCTACTTGAGCTAGATATTTTCCCCATTCCCAACCACTCGTTAAAGACCAATGAGAAGATGGAAAATTTGGCACTTGAATAAAAGATAGATATTTCATCATTTTTGGATAATCTGTCATAGGACGACCATTGGATAGGATGTGAAATTGCTTAATTGCTTATTTAATTGCTTAATCATGTATCATTACATAGAGGAATGGTTAGTAGACTACTGCTGCTCTCCATAAGTAAAGAACCGTGAGGTGGGAGCTCCGGGGATGCTTTCCAGTGAATTACCCTTATTTAACACTGGACAGGTAGTTTACAGCAGCTGGTGCTAGAAGTGAATAGAAGGCCTTATTATGCCAGTGTAAAGAGTTTGTATGATACCAATACTTGGGCTAGGGTTAGCTTTCAAGCAAGGTGGTCATAGTTGATTGACCTTCTCAGCAGATTTTAGCTTGCTTAGAAAAAAAATCATTACATACAACACATGGAAATGTAAAGATGCATCTTTGAGAGTAGAAGATTCACCTCGTTTGGGGTTTTATCTCTGTAACTCCGGTGTTACATCGCTTTGCTACGGGTTCTGCTATTAATTTATTATGATATGTTTTAGGCATTACTTATTTTCTGCAAAAGTTTTTTTGATTGCATACTTGATACCACTTTTCTGGAATGAACTACTAATCAACACAGATTTTGACATAAACCTTATTTTACTGTATATATTCAGCAATAAAGGAGGGTTCCATAAAAAATAAAGGTTTATGTCAAAATCTGTGTTGAAGTATTAGTTTTCAAACTTTTGCAGAAAATAACTATTCCCTTAGATGAGAATACTTCCAAACTGATTTGAAAACTAATTACAGTCCCAACTGTCGATATAGAATATCTGGGTAGGTAACTTGTACATATCAATCTTGCTGTTTCTTGATAGTGTCAAAGCTCCCTGCTATAACTCATTTGCTGCCATAATCATTAGATCAATCAGGGCAATATGTGTTACAACTGCTGCCAAGTCCAACTCGACCTTCAAATACATGCTACAGTTTGTTGCAGTATACGACATGGTTAATGAGTCTGTTACAGGCCGAGAATTAACCAAATTACCTTCATGAGTGGATATGTTATTCAGAGCTGCTAATGTGTTGTTTACTTCCAGATTAGAATGTATACATTAGTCTGCATGGTCGTCGCTGTGTGAGCAGTCCTTATTCCGTTACTGCAAAAAGATTCTTGTTGCTCAATTAATGTTGCTGTTGGTGTTGATTTGTTGCTCTTGAGTCTTTATTGTGGTAGCACAGTATATTTGAATAATCATGCATAAGACAGACTGTTATGCTCTGTTTCTGGGCATCCTCTTAGACTTGTTTGCTACCAAACTTTGTTATAAACTTGTTGGACTTGAAAGGATACTCTTTTAGTTGACAAGAATGATCATCCATACTCCCATATTTGGTAATCTCAATAGAGAGCACTCCCAACAACAACAACAACAACAAAATAGACTTGAATATAGATTTGATAATATGGGCAAGAATATAGTTGTCCTGTTCCTGGTATGCTGGGCTGGTACATGCTCTAAGGCTATTGAAGTACACTGGCCAAGCTCCATGCTTGCCCATTGCATTTGGAAAGAAGTTGTAGATACTGGAGCCTCATAACATTGATTTCGGATATATCTTGCAACCATGGCATTTCAAAGAACCCCATTTTCATGGACTTGACTGCCCTGTTCCACAACATCTTAGATAGCACATGCAACACTTTTGTTGCAGAACATAAATTTGTAACACGAGTTTCAATATCAAAAAGCACTTGACCTTAATAACATGAATAAAATTAAAATATTGATATCATGAAAAATATTCATCACAGCTTTATATGAACAAAATTAAAATATTGATACCATGAAAAATACTCATCATAGCTTTATAATGAATTTGGACATTGAACAAATCAGGATAACCTAGTGGGATGAAAGAATTTGTTATCTTATGATATTATGAAAGTGAAGAATGAAAAAAATTATCTTATAATGTTTTGCATATTTAGATTTGTAACATAAAAAATCTTCAACTTATTAACTCATCACAACTAAGAGATTTACTAAACCTTCTCTCCCATCTTTTTCTGTCTTAAAAATAAAGTGTTAAAACGAACCAAGTAATTCTTTATCCTTTTTTAAAGTTTAAAATTATTCAAAATGAACCAATCATCCTCATTATCAAAATGAATTTCAGTAATACTGCCCATTGTCAGTGGCTAAATAATTTGGAATCCTCTTCATCATCGCCATCAACGATATATCCATTAAACTAATTCATTTCTGGCATTGTTGGATTCCATGAAACTGATCCCTTTTTGGCATTTTGTCAAGCCTTCTCCTCCACGCTGCACACTAAGCATAAATGCCAATAAGGGCAATTGAGGAAAGACATCCGACTCGTATCCAAATTTCATATGGGTATTTGGTCGGTCGTTTTGTTATGTTTTTGCTTTCGTTTTGCTCACTGTTTACATTTTTCGTGGAGAACACCCCGTTTAAGAGAAATTTATTTGTCCCACGTGCAAGCAGGGTAGAGAATAAGGGGAAAGCGTTGGTATAAATACAGAAGAGAACAACTGCCAAAATCGCTTTAAACTAATGAGTAAGGAAAACAAAGTGAGTGGTGGGAACTACTCACAGTGCTGATAAAATGTAGCGCAAGAATTTATGGAGCGGTGATAGGGTGGCCGAGTGTTGATGCTGCTTACTTTGCAGAACTCTCTCGTGCGGGCCTCCTTAAACACCCACTAAATCTTAAATCCTAAACTTGAAATTATTTTCATATAAAGGTTATATGGGTATGGTGTCGTATGAAGTTCTAGAGGTTCTACGTAATTATGAATTGAAATCAGCATAAATAATCTATAAACCATATCCATTAGGCATTACGTCATAAGACACAATCCATACAAACTTATATAAGGCATCAAGTAGCATTTTCATACATATTAATACAGAATAGCCCCAAGGATATTAATACAGAATAGCCCCAAGGAATGAATATTGGGACGAAAACCCCATATTAACTAGTTATAATTGTATCGAGAGTTGCGAAGTGCTTAAACCCATATGGGGAAGATGTCATGTTTGTCACATTAAGTTATAATTGTATTGAGAGTTGTGAAGTGCTTAATGTAATGTTCCCGATCCATCTTAAACCGAGATCTATTAAGCATCGAGAGTTCCAATTTCTTGAAATGTAAATTTTTTCTTGATGTGTAAAAGTTTTAAGATAAAAAAATTACACCTCAAGAAAATGGATCCCTCTCGATGCTTAATAGATCGGATCTATGTTGGTAGATTCTCATTAATATCCATCAATTGATTAATAACTCGTTCTTTGTATTATTTGCCGAAAATGAGAATCGTATCTTAGAAAGTTCATGGTTTCTCTTTTCTAGCCAACTTTCTTCATCTATCATCATCTCTGCTTAATATATGGATAAAAAATGGTGACACAACCTTGATCATGCCAACAAAACCAAGGGGCCAATAAGCACTTACTTCACATGTTGAGTCAACCTCAAGGTAACTCTAGGGTGCACCCTCAAATGAAGGGGGCAACTCAAGCACCACCTCCCGAATCTATGGCCTTGTACTGTTAGAAGGCTATATTAAACCCCTAGGACGATTTGGTTAAAACATTGTTCTCCCCTACAAAACAAACGTGCCTATTCATGATTTGGTTCTAATGGTCTCATATTCAAAACAATTCACCATTCAGTATCAACAAATGAACTCAATTTTGGAGGCTCCATGTACAGGGCTTGTGCAATTGGTTTGAATTCCTATAGGATGGCCTTGGATTCCACTATAACATCATACAAATTATCCTACTCTCCATTGTCCTGTTGAATTTTTGCAAATTTGTTTCCATGTTGAATGGGATCGACAAGTTGATTTGACTTTGTTGTAAACTGTGTAATTCTAGCTTGAAATACATGAACAGGTTTCTCTTGCACCTTTAGAATACCCATCCAATATTGAATAGTTGTATATATATAGTCCTCTCCTTTGTTGTAATGTGGATTTGTGTTATGTAGGACTCAACTTGGCCCATTAAAGGATCATTTCATTCAATCAACTATTGAACCTAAGAGTCCCAGGAATTTTGTTCTACTCCAACTACCACTATAATTCTTCATTTTTCTCTTGTAATCAAAGTAAAAAATTGTGAAAAAAATTCATAGTGGTGGAGGGTCACTCATCATTTGTAATATCCTTTAGCCAAGGATCATCCTTACACATTTTGGGAAACATTTTTCTTAGATTTTTGCCTGACCACTAATTCACCCATCAAAGGCAACTCAGGGATTTGTGACAGAGTTTTGTTACAGCAGAAAGATCTTAGGGATCAATTGTTTGCTGCTAAGAAGCTAGTGGATGATGAAGATATGGTTGCCTTGGTGATGTGTAGCTTGTCACCATCCTTTGATTCATTTGTTGAGTCCCTGCATCTGATTGCAGAGACTCAACTTAAGTTTGAGAAGTTATCAACGCTTCTTCCGTAGAAGGAGAGGAGGCAAGATCAGAGATGAGCATCAACTTCACTCACTATGGAAATTGCGTTCAGCGCACAGTTCAAAGGCAAAGATAGAATAAACAATGAGAACAATGCTAGAAGTTCATCAAAGAGGTCAAAATGGAAATTTTTTTCTCTTAACAAGCATGTAACTATGGACAAGCATTAGTTTCCTTGCTGATGGCAACATTTTCATACAATGGGCACTATTACTTTGTTGTGACCATTGATTTCTTACAGTGGGGACCATTCTTTTGTGGGAAAACAATTTACTGTTGTGTGGGTGCAATTTTCTTGCTGTGTGCACTGATTCCTTGTGTGGGCACCAATATTTTGTTTGCAGGCAGTAACAATGGCACCGAAGGTTGACTCCAGGACCCCATTGTGGAAGTATTGCACAACTATTGAAGCTAAGGGAGTAGGCACAAAGGAAATTCTATACAATTTATATGACCACCTGTCATGGCAATGAAGCTATTCAAGAGTCAAGTCCCACCCCATTTTTTGAGATAAAATGTAGAATGAACAAAATGCTGCCGAGGGACACTCCTCAATCTTCCATCAGTGGTACATCTGCTGCAAATCCTGAAAATTCTCCTAGTTTCTTCAAGAAATCCCACTACATGTAAAAGGCAAGTCATTTTCTCTATTTCTTCCTGTTTGATAGTGATAAAAGGGAGAGAATTGAACTCGCAATTGCACTTTTCTTTGATGCATGTGGTCCTCTGTTTAATGTTGCACAGTCTCACTATTTTAATGAAATTATCTGTATCACAAACGAAAGGCCTAAAGTATATAAGCCCCGAGGATATGAAAATCTTTAAGCTGATCCTCTAGATAAGGAGAAAAAAGAAGTTGATAAAGCACTTAAATTTAGGTGGGCAAAGGAGGGATGCTCCATTATCGTGGATTCCTGGACAAATCAGAGAAACGGGCCCTTATTAAATATTATCATCTCTTGTCCTTCAAAATCATATTTCTTAAGGTCCATAGATTGTATATTGCAAGAGAAAAATGCCACATTCCAGACAGATATACTTAGTGCAGCCATAGATGAGGCTGGGGCCACTAATGTTATGGTGGTAATAAGCATGATCAACAACAAAAATTATAGGCACATCTATTGGACACGTTGTTGTGTTCCTGCTATGAACAATGTCCTAAAGGAAATTAGGAGATTTAATTGGATGTCTCCTTATATTGCCCAAAGTAGAAAAATACAGATGTTCATAACAAACCACCACCGGACCATATCCACATGCAGGTTGTAACTTGTTTGCTAAGTTAGATTTGTCAAAACCCGAGAGAATCATTCTGCACCTGCTAAATTCAACTTCAGAGGTTGCACAAGGTGTGAGGATCAGTAAGTTCTGCAGGCATTAGTTTCGTATGCATTAAGTGGAGGCAATTAAGTTCGGACGCTGCTTAGGAGGTCATGAGAAAGATTCTAATTTACACGTTTTGGTTTGAGGTGAAATTCACTGTTGATATTGCTCAACCAATTCTTGATATACAGATGTATTCTCCTTGTTTGGGATAAGTATACAACACAATTGACTCCATGTGCAAGAAAATAAAAATGTTTGAAAATAGAAAGGATATATCTTATAGTCCACAGTTGCAGGAGAGGATACATCACAAGTATAATCACGTCAACACATCTCTTACATTACAAATAGAATTGCATCAGCACATCTCATCACATGGCAACTTATGCATCGAACCCAAAGTGGTATGGTCTAAAAAGACAGAAAAGGCCAAGTGATACAAAGGTGGATGATGGTTCCATGCATTGTGTCAAGAAGGTTTTTGGACAAGGAGAAGACAAGTACAAACGGACACACTCCCCCCCACCTGGGCTCCACTATTCTACAGCACATTGATGCATGTATTCTTATTTTTTATTTTTTATTTTTATGGGACAGACGGACACTTCTCCCCCACGCGAGCTGTAGAAATGCGCCTTCTCGATGCAACTAGTCCTGCAACTTAGACTTCAGCAGATGATGGAGAATTTTCCTACTTTACCGATCCTCACCTTAACCAGTGAGGGGCAAATTAGGCCCTCCCAGTTTGGGGATGATCACCCTCCATTATCGCCTTCATCAAATAAGGATATTCTGTATAGAGTTGGTATTCTATTAGACATTTGTTATCTTGTAGTAGTTGCACTACCTACCAATTTAACAGAACTCTTGTTAGCCATCCATAGTTTGTTTAACCTCTTTGCAAAGTGGTGTCCTGATCCAGAGGTTATTCAATTTCTGGCATCCAATCCCCCATTATGGGCATATTTACTTAACTTACCCTATCCAGTATTGATGGCTCATATAACTTACCTTATCTACATTGAACATTGGATATATCTCAAGCAGGTTGTTCAATCCAATTCAATGGTATTAATACCTCTGTGCTCCACATGATTTGAAAAGGCCCATCCTATATTCATTTCAACTACATATCTTTCTTGGATAATATTCTTTGGGCAAATGCAACTATACATGCTAGTGCCAGTTTAGAATTGATGACTTGACATGATGCTTGTCATGGCATTCTTTGTAGTTCTTTTGAGTTTTCTACATCTTGTGCACTTGCCGATGCCCTTCTTTCTATTGATTCCTTGACAGAGTGCACTGTGCTACTAGGTCCATAGGTCCTAGAGGTTGAAACCCCAAACATGCTTTAGAAGATTGTAGAACTATGGATTGTTCTATTATAAGCTATATTCACAACAGTTAGGGGACACTGGAAGGAGGGGACACGTGGGAGAATTACAATGGGCACTATTACTTTGCTGACACAACAGTTAGGGGACACTGGAAGGAGGGGACAAGATTGATGGCAACATTTTCATACAATGGGCACTATTACTTTGCTGTGACCATTGATTTCTTACAATGGGGACCATTCTTTTGTGGGAAAACAATTTACTGTTGTGTGGGTGCCATTTTCTTGCTATGTGCACTGACTCCTTGTGTGGGCACCAATATTTTGTTTGCAGGCAGTAATAATGGCACCGAAGGTTGACTCTAAGACCCCATTGTGGAAGTATTGCACAACTATTGAAGCTAAGGGAGGAGGCACAAAGGAAATTCTATACAATTTATATGACCACCTTCCATGGCAAGGAAGCTATTCAAGAGTCCATGCCCACCCCATTTTGTTAGAGAAAATGTAGAATGAACAAAATGCTGCTGAGGGACACTCCTCAATCTTCCATCAGTGGTACATCTGCTACAAATCCTGAAAATTCTCCTAGTTTCTTCAAGAAATCCCACAACATGTAAAAGGCAAGTCATTTTCTCTATTTCTTCCTGTTTGATAGAGATAAAAGGGAGAGAATTGAACTCACAATTTCACTTTTCTTTGATGCATGTGGTCCTCTGTTTAATGTTGCACATTCTCACTATTTTAATGAAATGATCTGTATCATAAACGAAAGGCCTATAGTATACAAGCCCCGAGGATATGAAAATCTTTAAGTTGATCCTCTAGATAAGTAGAAAAAAGAAGTTGATAAAGCACTTAAATTTGGGTGGGCAAAGGAGGGATGCTCCATTATCGTGGATGCTTGGACAGATCAGAGAAACGGGGCCTTATTAAATATTATCATCTCTTGTCCTTCAAAATCATATTTCTTAAGGTCCATAGATTGTATATTGCAAGAGAAAAATGTCACATTCCAAACAGATATACTTAGTGTAGCCATAGATGAGGCTGGGCCACTAATGTTATGGTGGAATAGGCATGATCAATAAACAAAAATTATAGGCACATCTATTGGACACGTTGTTGTGTTCCTGCTATGAACAATGTCCTAAAGGAAATTAGGAGATTTAATTGGATGTCTACTTATATTTCGCAAAGTAGAAAAATGCAGATGTTCATAACAAACCACCACCAGACCATATCCAAATGTAGGTTGTAATTTGTATGCTAAGTTAGATTTGTCAAAACCTGAGAGAAGCATTCTACACCTGCTAAATTCAACTTCAGAGGCTGCACGAGGTGTGAGGAGCAGTAAGTTCTGCAGGCATTAGTTTCATAGTCATTCCATGCAATATTTTATTCTTTCTTTAGCTATCTACAGGAGGACAAGTCATAGAAACAGGACAACACCATGAAGCTCACTTCATAACAATCCTAAAACTTCAGTCTTCAATGGGGATTTGGAAGACATTGTAAAACCCCAAATTAAATACTAATTTGTCATTCCAGTGATTCACAGTTTACAATGTTGGAACTTCATATGTATAGAGGATGGAAACATACTTGTCTAAGATGACCCAGGTTGTTGACAGATTTTTTGCTTGAGCAGCTGCAGTGACAGGTAATGCAACCGAAACTATCTTCACTTTCAAATTCACCTGCAAAATTAAATTTCAAAGCTTCAACAATAGTTTAAAGACTATACCAAATACAACAATGAATGCATCCATAGCATACTGTCCAATGCAGTCTGCACAGTATCTGGTTTGAAGAAAACTAACCTCTCTAAAGACTACAAACCCCAAGGAAACTAAGCAAAACACCACCAAGCTTCATGCAAAGATGAAAGATCTGATGATGTGGGTTTCTATTGACTCTTGCCACATTATATAGGGATAAACTGAACTTCAACTGCCCATTTCCCAACTCAAATCGAGGGCGATTTAGCTGACAGAATCCATGAACCAACTGCATCATCGTCCAATAGGGGTGAACTCGCCATTTGGAGGCTACATAACTGATAAAATGGGGTGAACTTGCCATTTGGAGGCTACATAATTGATAAAAAGGGGCGAACTCGCCATTTGAAAGCTACATTACTGAAAAAACGGGGCGAATTCAATATTTCATGGCTTTCATACCCAAAATTACGAGGCGAATCACCAGTTTCAACCAAATTTGGTAGGGCGAATTCAATTTTGCTTCTCTCTCATGCCTATCTGGCCTTGGCGATTCGATTCCCCATTGACGAGGGTCAAATAAATTTGGGGCTAAATTATTAAATTAAAAAAAACTCTTTTCATGTTACAAATTTGCCCATCAAATGTTTGAAACCCCTCTAAATTCGCCATTGGGCTATATTTCGCCCTTAAAATCATCCCTGCTAGACACAAGCGTAGATCCATGATGAGATGATAACACAACCACTACCAATACAAAGTGGATCCGTGTGATATAAATCAAAACAATCTCCATCGCAACCCGGGTAAAAAATGACTCCCTAGGGTCTTCAAGCCGAACGTGCAATGATACGAATCTATCCATGTGATTACAAATGTCTTGATGTCGAACATGGTAGAAACCACTTGATTATCGGTCATTGATGTATACCATTAACAAGTGCAATGGAAATCACCATTAATGTTAATGATCCCCAAGGTATCATAGTACATATCATCAAGTGCGAATGAATGAGTTGAAGTCGAACGCTTTGACGAAATATTTCAATCAAGAGTCAATGATGCAAACTCATCTCGAAAGCGAGGTAACCTACCATTGAGGCATGCAGACCCAAGGTACTCAATTGGTTTCTAGATTGAGTCCTCGGATGATGTGTTGAAGTCGACAAGGATGAATCAGTTGAAGGAGGGCCATGATGAATCCCCCATCATCGACGCGAAAATCGATAACAGATGTTTGGAGTAGATCGGATGGTATAGTAACATGCAAGACTGACTCATAGTAGACCAACATGATTGAAGGTTTACTGAATGCAAAATGATGAGTGGTGAATGTATCTTGAACATGGGCATGGCATGATTTGGCAGTATTGACATGACGAGAATGACGCCAAATCCTAATGCAACTAATGGTGGAAGCATTCTTCGGATGATCCAAAGGAGTAACAAGACTCATGAAGTTAACAAGACTCGAGGACAAGTACTAAATGCAAATGCAAATGAGTGTCATGTTCAAGAACGACTAAGTACTGCCACAGGTAAAGGTGTAAGACAAAAAACTTTCCTTTTTTCCCATCATGACTGATGAGTTCCTCATGTGTTTTTAATGAGCTTGATGAGGGTAACCAAATGTTTGGTATAGTCCAATCCCAAATGTTTTCCGAACCTGGGAAAGGAGGGGTTCGTCCCATGGCGGGCCCTTCAATGTTGAATTTTAACAAGTCCATAGAAGGAAAACTCAGTGTTATTTCATGTTTAGAGAGTCTGAAAAGAACTAAAGAAGACTCCAAAGGTCATTTTTCGTACAGTTAGCCTCTTCGCCCGGAAAAGGGTAAAACAACATGAGAGAAGACTCTTCCAGTCATGATTGGCTGTAGTATTCCTTTTTCGTAAGTAGTGCCCCCTAGTCCGAAAAAGGGGTAAACTATCACCAGCGAGACGATCATTCAAATACTTTTACAAGCGTGAACGCATCAAGTTCGCTTGGCGATTTTTTTCGTATTTAGAGAGCTTAAAGAAAAACTCCAAGGGGGTTCCTCTTTCGTAGGAATTTAACAAGCCCGAAAAAGTGATAAACTATAACTCGGTGACTTATTCTCATCGTTTAATGAGCACGAGAAAGAACAAAGAGTTAGCTTGGTTGTCATTAATAATTTGTATTTAATGAGCGAAATAATGACAAAAGGGCGCTCTATGAGTGTTCATACCTAAGGAATTACGCGAAAAGACCATGACCGCAAAAAACTAGATCAAAATGGTGTTGAAATTCACCAGTAAGCTTGAAACTAGGTCAAAAACAATTAACCGGATATAAACAAGCCCAAGTATAGCAAAATAACCCATTCTAAAATAAATTAAAAAGGGAATATGCTCTTTTTCAATATAAATAGGGGTAAATAGTAAAAAGAATTACTATTTGTTTTTTACCAAGTTGAAGAGGTGAAAAGTGCCCTTTGGAGCCGTTCTTCTTCTGCTGATTCCGAGAGCTGTGATCCGTCATTTTAGGTGCCGTCAGCGACTGGTAACCCTAAACTTGTCTCTTTAACTTTCTAGTGGTTTACAATTTGCCTTTTTTTGCATTTAGGTAGGTTTTGGTCATGTTGGGTTGGGGAATTTGCGCTCACGGGTCGATGCAGGTTTCCCTTTCGGGATTTGTGCTAGTGCAGAACCTAAAAGGGAGTTCTGTGTCAGTGGCGCACTGTCCACATGGAAGTTCTACACCAGCGCAAACCTCTAATTTAAACTCAAAACCTAGCAAAACTACAAACTTTTTAAAGGTTGGGAAAAGTTCTAAAGGTGTTAAAATGTCTTTATTGACAGGTTTGGGGTGAGCACAATGGTTCTTGAGTGGCATGAACGCAAGCATGACCTCGAAGATATGCAAGTGGAAAATAATCCACAATGTGTTGCAGCATTGAGGAACTGTGGGCTACTCAAGTATTTTCGAGTTCCGAGGATGAAATCCCAAGTATCACTGTTGACATACCTGGTCCAATGTTGGGATGCTATTCAACAATACTTCCAGATAGGTAAGCACACGCTTACCATGGATGTCGAGGACATCTACTTTTTGACAGGGTTATCCCTGTGAGGGACCCCTGTGTCCTTGACCGAATCACGAGATGGTGGTCGCTCGATCGAGGACATGATGGATCAGTGGTGTAATCCAGGTACTGCGATGGTTGGTGGGAAAATTCCCATCAAGGATGTCAGGGACTAGGCTCTTCGAATGATACTCTTTACCGTTGTGTGAGTTACTGGCAGCCGATCTTCTCACTTAGCGAGAAAATAGAAAATGATGTATGCCGAAGAGTGCATGACTCCTACTGTGTTCAACTGGTGCGAGGGGCTTCTCACCGGCCTCCGAGATCAGTTGATCAAATGCCAGCATGGGGTGCTGAAGCAGTTTGGGTATGGTTTGGTATTGGTATCCTTTATGCCGGAGCAGGTGCCTCACTTGCGCCTGTAAGTGGACTTCGAGGATCGGGATGTACATGATCCTCACATGATGAGATGGATAGAGGTGATCTCTCTCCATGGTGTCGGGGGTCCCATCATCAGTTTTGGTACAGGGTTCTTCTCATGGCTGCAGGGACAGATCCTCATGGTGGAGGATTACCCATACGCTGGTACAAACTTCCGAGGAGACCCAAACTTGGTGCTTCTTGAGGGGGCTTAGTGGGGTGACATTGGTAAGAACAACTGCTTGTGTTTTTATATTTTATGCATTTTATGATATTTTTGTAGTAGTGTTGACGACGTTTACATGTTTCTTGCAGACGTGGGTCCAGAGCGACCACTTGGAGTCTCTCACCTTGTGTGGAGAGGAGGAGTGCTAGAGATGGATCCCACCGTCCGTGATGCTCTTGAGGAGCAAGAGGTGATCAGGGAGAAACTCCATAGGATGACCTCAGATATCCCAGATCCTATTGTGCATGACCTACCCCTCCGTTATCAGTAGTTGATTGTTGGGGTATCAGCTCGTTTCGGCATGCTGCTCCAGAAGGTGGCGAGGGCCATATCCTGTTACCATGCTTAGCCTAGAGCTGAGCGGCCTAGGGCCATGCGGCGTAAAGTTTAGGCACATGGATTATATATGTATACACTGAAAGCTTACAGACTTCAGCTTTTTTGTAGAGATGACTCTTAGTGAAAGCTTGGCATGCTTCAAACTTTTGTATCAACACTACCATTTTGTATCGATTCATATATATATACAAACATTATCAGCGGTTTTATACATTTTGTGTTATAATGGTGAATTATGAGATCGTGTCTTACATGTTTTGCTTATACAATGGATGATTTACATGTTATGTTTATTTTTATATTTGTATGAATATGTTATGCATGTGCAATGTACCAATCTAGAATGAAGTTGGCCATCGAGTCAGTAATTGTATTCATGTCTCGTGGAATGTGCAGGTATTGAATAGATTCAAAGGACCTTTCCAGAAGACGGACTCGTCGGAATATACGAAGTAAAGTGGGGTCGCAGATAGCATAGACCCGATTAAGATGAGAAACCACTAGTTGTGAATCCAGATGGATAAAAACATGGTTTATACCCAAGGAAAGAGCGTCAGTTAGGGTTCCACTCACTGCCCGATACTCTGCGGCATTGTTGGTTGTGAATCCTAGACAACTTCCTCCTAAGTTGATAAGCTCATCGGTGGGGAAATAAAGTACCCAGGCATCTGAAGCAAGGTTGCGGGTATGCTGGTTAGCGCCGTCTGCAAATCCATTAGCAAGTTTCCATCTGCACATGTAGACATTACATGGTATAAGAAACGAAACAAGACCTAGACTCACTAAAACAAAAGCGTCACACCACACAAAACACACATGCCATGTACAGTATATACAAGATATCTACGCATGAAAAGCTCAAGAATAGTACCTCTTCAAGTAGAGCCCATTGCGGGGCTCCCCAAATATATCCCATCGTAGTCCTCTAGTTCGTAGGCTCCCTTCTCTAGAACACGTTTCACTATGTACGGTTTGTGACACATGGACTCGAACTTACCTACACCCAGCTTATCCTGCCGTTGGTCGTATGTGAGGACCAAATCAACCTCGTTATAGACGCGTGGTTTGATCCACCTATCGTATTATTCCTTGATGCGCTTCTTGTGTTCCTTGTTGGCAAGAGCAACATCGCGACGGGTCTCGTCAAGTTTCACTAGGTAAAGGAATCACTTTTCCTCGGTAGTGGTGTTGGGAAGAAGTTCGACTGCGAGTTTGAGTGATGGAATCTCGCACTCTATTGGTAGGACTATCTCCAATCCATAAACTAACTGAAATGGTGTAAATCTAGTGGCAGTCTTAACGGAGGTCTGGTATGCCCATAGTGCGGAAAAGAGCATGTTGTGCCAGCTAGACTTGTGCGTACCCACCATGCGTTGAATCATGGTTTTCAAGACCTTGTTGATGGCCTCTACTTGTCCGTTGGATTGTGGGTAGTAAGGGGTTGAGTTTTCATGAAGAAAACCCAATCTGGCGCTCAATTCATCTACCATGTGGTTCTGAAAGTGAGATCCATGGTCAGTGACTATGGCTTGTGGAACTCCGAACCATGAGATAACATGGTTAAACATGAAGAGTGTGGCAGTTTTGTCATCGTTAGTGTACGTAGGCATAGCCTCATCCCATTTTGTAAATTAATCCACGGCTACTATGACATAACCATGCCCCCCTACTGAGTTAGTCTTATAGTGCATGAAGTCAATGCCCCATTTTGAAAAGGGGCCAACGACAATAATTGGGTGTAATGGGGCTGGGTGGGTGTGCTTTTTCGTTTGAAAATGCTGGCATGGGGGACATTTTTTAACGGACTCGATGCAATCTTTAAATATGGATGGATAGTAATATCCCACGCGTAGGATCTTCTAGGCTGTAGCCATCCCAGAGAGATGATCGCCACAAGCCCCAGAGTGAAAGTCATTCAAGATGTGTTCATCCTCCTCATGTGTCAGACAGTGTCGAAGAACATAATCAATACCCCGATGATACAAGGTATCACTGAAGATCAAGTAATACTTTGCGTGGTGGCGTATTCGACGACGGTCATCATGAGACAGTTGGGGGTTGAAACGTTGGGTTTGGAGACATAAGGTAATATCTCCATACCATGGGTTAGACATGCTGATAAGGAACAATGGTTCATCTGGAATAGAATCATTGGGCTCAGATCCTAAATCGACATGGGGAAGATCACAGATGAGCTCGGCAAACACCAAAGACTTCTTAGACTTGGATTTATCGAAGAGGAGGTCAAACTCCTAAAATATCACAATCCGACGTGAATAATTCCCCCCAAGTACTTGGCGTGTCAGAATGTAGTACATGGGGTTCGAGTCAGAAATGATGGTGGTGGTGTGGAGCAATATGTAATGACGAAACTTTTGGATGGCGATGACTGTCGCGAGAGCGAGTTTCTCGACATGTGAGTAACGAGTTTCAAAGTCAATAAGAACCTTACTTAGGTAATATATCACATGTTCCTGGGTGTTGTTGTCCTCTTGCACCAAGACCATGGCGATCGTGGTGGTAGAAGCGGCAAGATAAAGAATGTAATCTTTGTAGTAATTGGGCGGTTGGAGCATAGGGGCATGCATAATGGCATGTTTCAAACTATCGAAGGATTTTTTATAGCTTAAAATGACACCTCTCCGTCCATGACGACACTTGCATTGCTTGGTCGCATGATGACACTTCTTGAGATCAAGTTCAGTCACACAACAGGACACTTGTGGATTGAGGGGTCATTTGGGACACTAAAAATGGTTGAAATTACCTCACTCTTGACCCATTTGATGATTACAACCCTTAGGAACATTTTTCCAGACCAAACCATCTCCTGAAAATGAGTAGAAAAGCCTGTTTTTGGCCATTTTTTCACATGGGCGTTGGTACACAGGCATGATAGTAGCGCCTATACCCTACTCTACTTCGTTAAATTAGCGCCCACCTCTATATGTGCGCTAGTTTTTCTACTGTAGAGTAGAGTACATTCCTGTACAAGTCAAAATCTTGAAATTCGAGTAAGTTAAGTTGGTTGGGGAACTTCCTACTCGGTTATAACTTCTTTTCCTCTCCTTCACTGACTATATAAGGAGGGTAGAAGGGCCATGTGAGGGGACCAAGTCTATAATATTGTTATGTTAGAGGAATGGAGACCTTCATCCCCCTCTCTTGTGCTTAGTTTCTGATAAACCCTAGCACTGCTGGTTAGAGGTTGGGATCCTTGGAGAATGGAAGCAGGAGACCTTGAATCTAGGTTTCGTGAAGTGCCAAGCTTGAAGGAAGGTATAACTTTCATGTACTTGCTTCATTCATTAATAAAGATCAGACATTCTTCTCTTTACAAATATGACCTATTCTTGTGTGTCTTAGATTTTATTACTGTTTGATTATAGTTTGATGTCTTATTATGTCATGGATATCAGTCTTATATATGTAGTCAAATGTTTTTGAGAAAGGTATTAAGTTGTTTTGCAGGTCTGGGCATTGCGATACTGGATAAGCATTGAAGAGCAAGGGAGGCAAAGCTAGGATCAACCTTCTGAATAAGGTGCCTACATCTCTAAACCCTAATCTCTTCACTTATTTTGTTATACTTGCAAAACGTTTGTAAGTCTATCTTTATCACCGTAAGTTGGTAGTTTCTCCCCTGAACTATAGGTGCATTTTCCTCACAACAGAATGGCGACTCCGCTGGGGAAAGACTAACTACTTAGGGGTATCCAAGGTCATTTCTTTAGTTTTGTTTGAAGGTCTTTGTTCAATTTCTTGATTAGTATCAGTCATTAGGCTTTGTTTGACCCTCCTTGGCTCTTACAGACCCTTCCTAGCCCTTTCAAACCCTGGTGGACCCAAGTTGGGGGGTTTTAACCCCATTTTTTCAACTTTTCCCACCTATGCGCTACTGTTGTGAAGCACAGTAGCGCCCATGCGCTAGTTTTCCTCTGCACGGTAGCTCCCACCTCTGATATGGGCGCTGGTATTCCTCATACACAGTAGCGCATACATCTGGGTTTGAATTTTTTGAGTTTTTGGGTTGTGGACCCAAATTTGGGGGTTGTGGCTGCATTTTTGGGGTCCCTGATGACCCTAGGTCTGAGTTAAACCACTATGAGTGGTCTCCTATCCTTGTACTGATCCTATGTTCATGATTTGGACCTCTTTTGATCAATTTGGGCTTGTTTGGAAATTTTTGGGGCTTGTTGACCCAAGTTGGGGGGTTGTGGACTAGTTTGGTGTTTTGTACCCTAATTTGAGTCTGACTGAACCTGCTTGCTCCATTTCCACTGGATTGAAACCTATTGAGTCTACTTGACCCTGTTTGTATCTATTTGAGTGAAATTTCTCTTTAGATTGGCTTCTTATCCCCCATTATGCTTTTAGTTTTCTTTTTGTAGTAAAAGCTCAAGTGTCTTTGTTGTTGTTCAGGACCTTGGCTGCACTGTTTATGTGCAGACCCAACTTTACCAAACCATACTTCTTTGTAGGTCATTTTCTTTGTTTGGGTCTAAAATTAGTTTTCGTACGCTTTTCCCAATGGTTGGCATGCTTACATCAATAAGAATCTGAAAGTCATTTTGGTTGCTTTTACTGTTCCAATAAGGAAATTTGAAAGTTCTTTGCTTTTACTTTGATAGTAGGTTAGTTTCAATTTCATTTTTTGTTTCTCACCTTTGAAAAACATAAAAAAAAATTATTTATTTTCTGAGTAGAGTACCTTGCAAGTGGCTTAAAGGATTTAAGAGTGATTTGCATAAAAAAGAAGAAGTTTTCTTTTCAATACTGATGTGTTTGAGTAGCTGCATTCTTAGGTTTTGAGTTTAATTTTGTACGTTTAGACTTTATTTTTATCTTTTTTGCATTCGAAAAGACTAAAAATTGCATTTGCACATGCATTCTAGATCATAATTTTAATACTTGCATTGAAAAGAAAAGATTTGTTTGGTGGTAAATATTTCATTTTCAGTACTCTATCTCTATTATAACCACTCTCACACACCCACTACCTTTTTGAGTAAGCAAGTAACCTTTAAAATGAACCCTAATAAAATGTACTAGTAACATTTTCTTTTCTAGGTTACATTATACACCAACTAGTCTTGGTTAGGATCTTGGGTTTAAAACACCTTAAACCACCAAAGATCACACATTACGCAAAAATCGTAGTTCGACTATTGCAGGTAAACCCACTTCATTCAAAACTTGCCTGGGATCTATATAGTAGGTCTTGTGAGATCAGATTGTTGGGAATACACCTCCTACTTTCTGTTTTGAGCATATACCAGGATTGGATCGCGTTTGGGGACTCTTTTGAGTTTCGGGATTAGTTACCCTGCCCACGCTTTCTGATTCGACCAGAGACTGTTCCCGCAGGAGTTTTCGGTGTGGTGGTATCTTTATTATCTGACCACAAGTTCATACACAGGTGACGACGGAGGGTTATATCTGTTGTAACTAGGACAGACGTGGGAGGAAATCCCTTGCAGGTCTTTGGGAGGGTGGTTGGGTGATTCCAGTGCTTGCACCCTTAGTCATTGTATTGTGGACCCCAGGTAACTGTTCTTCATCCTTCGTTGATCTGTTCTGGGCCCTCATCATCCTAGACTCTTCTCCGGAAGGCATTTGTTTTCCTGGTTTGATTTACCTAGGACATTTTTTAGTGGTGTTCTCTTTGTGCTACTTGTCTTAGTTTTCCTTAGAGAACTTCTTGTTCATTTGAGCATGAAACTATGTCTAGCGTTCCGGCGAGTGCCAATCAAGGTACCCCTGTTCCAGGGGATCCTTGTGTTGTTCCATTCATTGGAAACATTGGCACTCCCTTAATGGCTACTTTGAATCTTCCTGGATTCACTATAGGGCTGCCGATTTGGTTGTTTTCCACTCCAAATGCCTTGCATGCTCCTGACGCTTCTTTTGTAAGCACCTCAAATCAAGAGCATTAGAACCCTGTGCCTCCCTTGCCAGTAACATCTTCTCCTCCTCCTTCTACCTCATGTGGCAAAAGTAGCAATACTAGTAACCAACAGTCTAAAAGGAATAGATGGAGGAAGAATGGGAAGAAGATGCCAAAACAAGGGGGCAACAACCCAGCCTCTATAAGTTATGCTGGGGGCAAGCACCCTGCCTCTGGAAATAATGTAGGGTGCACATACCCAGCCTCTGGAGGTCATGTTGGGAGAAAAATTTTAGTCACTGAAAATCACACTGAAAGTTTGTCTTCAACCACTATCAGTCATGTTGGGGACACGTCATTGATCACTGCTAGTCATATTAATGACAAGTCACCAGTTCCTGTGAGTCATACTGGAGACAGCAGATCAGCCACTGCAAGTCATGCTCAGGGAGTTGACATTGTCGACAAACCCAATAAACAGAAGTATAAGTTCCCTTGCAAGTTTTGTGAGGGAGACCACCTTACCTACTTGTGCCCTGTACTTCCAGAAGTGCAAAAAGTGTGGTCCTTAGTTCAAAAGTCTTCTACTTCTGAGCAACTAGCCACTGCAAGTCATGCTGGGGGCAAGCTGTCAGCCAATTCTAGTCATGCTGAAAGTACTGACGTTGTAAAGGAGTCTCAACCTATAGGACGGAAACCAAAGTTCCCTTGTAAACTTTGTAAGGGAGATCACCTTACTCACCGATGCCCTGCCATTCCAGAGGCAGGAAGAGTGTGGTCCATGTCAGAAGGAATATTTGCTCCTAAGTTGTCTATAGATTCCCTACAATCAGATCAACCTTTGGTTGATAAAGTGGTTGAACCAATGCAATCTTTGGTCGACCCCACTCTTCCTTTGAAGAGTGAAGTGATCGAATCGATGCAATCTTCGACCGATCCCATCAGTTCTTTGGATACTGATGCACCTGTCCCTGAAGTATTCTGCATTACCAGTTTGGATGTTCTTGAAAAAGGGGATACTTCATCTATGCCATGTGAACCCCTACCAAGCCCTAGGATTGTTTCCTTTGATTGGAATAGTCTATCCAAGCCTCGTATTCCTTCTTCAACACCTTTTCAGATAAAGGTTGATATCGGGAACCATACAGTTGATTGATGCATTGTAGATGAACGAGCTTCTGTTAGTATCTTATCCACTGATGCTTGGAGAGATTTGGGTTTCCCTAATGTTATTCCAGCTATTAACTGGCCGTTGACCTTCGATAAAAGACCTAGTGAACCATTAGGATTCCTCCGTCAGGCACCTGTTACTTTGGGTGGAAAAACAGTTTTAGTTGATTTTATGGTTTTAAAGGACCCTATGGACTTTGATATGATCCTTGGGCGTGATTACGTTTATGCTATGCATGCTGTGGTGTCTACGCTCTTTCGTGTGATGTATTTTCCTCATAACGAAAGCATCGTCACTATCGACCAGCTTGCATTCGTTGATCCTCCTTATTACCCAACTGTAGACCAGTCAGATCCCTCCTCATTAGGAACTACTATGTCACATGGGAATTATGTGGCATATTGTTCCTTGAGTTCAACTACTACTGAGAAGAAGTCTCTGAGTTCATGCTTACATTCTCAGGACTTAGTCCCAGCTTTTGACCAAGTGACACCTCCATCTGAATGTTTAGATATGTGTTCTATCTGGGACAATATACTTCCTCCTGATGAAGTTTTCATAGAGTCCATAGTATAGTATGCCATTCATTTGGATGTTGATCCAGTCGCGGTTATGTCCAGCCCCAATTTGACCTTAAAGTCTGATCTCCCTGCTATTGAGTCTTTGAACTCTCCTATAGATCTGCAAATCGATGTTCTTGCTGAGTTTGATTCTGATTCTAGAATTTTCAACTCCCGTGATGATGAATTTGTTTTTGCATATTCCATCATGTCCTTCAACTTTGATCTTCATCCTGAAGTCAATCTTGTTGATTGTAAGTCCTCGGGCTTGGGTACCATAGAGTCTTCATTTGAAAACTCTGCCTTGTTTATGCCTGTTGTTGATGATAGTGAAGTTGAAAGTATTTCTACCACAGTGACTTGTATCGGGTCTTTCTTTATGTATGTTTTAGATGTGATCTTGGTACTAATGTTTCTTGGAGATAGGATTCTTAGCTGGATTTATACTTGCTTACTGGTCCTTTTCGACACCTTGTGCGACCATGTTAGGTATATTCGGAACCTTGCATATAGGTTTAGGCTTCCCCGCTCTTATGCTGCATTTGAACCTTTTGCCATCCGAATTTTCCATAGGGTCAAACCTGTTGGATATTGGTGTATTAGCCATCTCTTTATGCATTGTTGACTAGTCCGACAGCAGATCCTACCTAACATGGGTCACCCTAGTCAGCACCCTTATTCCATTTTGGTTCCCAATGCGAGTTTTTCTCATAGGCTCGGGAGCCTTTTTAGATTTACCATGACTTTGAGAAGAAGCCTCATATCTTTCTTCTTCATATATTTCTGGCCATCCCTGATAAGGCTCCCATATTTGTGTTTGAGTTGCATATGCATCTGTTATGATCCCGCTTGCACTAATGAGCTTGATGCCAGCTTCCACGCTTTTATCTCGTTGTATAAGCCTCCATCTCTGATCTCATTTCCGCTAAGCCCTGTATCATTTTGCCTTCATAGTTTGACACCTTTTACTTGGAGGAGACATGCCCTGAGTGTCCTTATCTTGCTCATGTTCCTTGCATTAGGCATAGCTTTGTTCCATGCACTTGGAGCTAGTTTCGCATGTCCCTAACACTCGTCTCCTCCCAAGCGAGCATTCTTCTTTTACTTTGAGCTCGTTAAAAATAGTAAGTAGGTTTCGAGCATTCTTCTACCTTTACCTAGAGCTCGTAAAAAATAGTAAGTAGGTTACGAGCAGTCTTCTACCTTTCCTTCAAGCTCGTTAAAAACAGTAAGGAGGTTATGAGAATTTCTTTCATCTTCACTTCGAGCTCGTTAAAAACAGTAAGGAAGTTATGAGCATTTTTCTGTATCTCCTTTGAGCTCGTTAAAAACAGTAAGGAGGTCACGAGTTTACTTTTTCAGGCTCGTTAAACCTTTACGGAAAATATCCCTATGGAGTTCTTTTAAGCCCTTTTCATACCCCTTAAATAGGAAAAGTTTTCTGAGCATATTTGTCTTTTCGGGCTCGTTAAAATAACTGAACCGACATCCATTTAGGTATAGAATTATCCCTTTAACAGGCCTTGGTGGATAATTTACGGAAAAGGTATACTCTAGGTATACTCTGGTATGCGCTAGAAGAGTTCTTCTTCCATTATTTTACACTTTTTTGGGGAAGGAGACTAACTTTACGAAAAAGGACCTTTCGAGTCGTCTTTAGGGTTTTCAGACTCTCGAAATATGAAAACACCAAGCGAGCATTCACCTACTCGGGCTCGATGTGAAATCCACTAGATGGTTGATAGAGGACTGTTTAAGTTTTTCAACTCTATAACCAAGAAAACACCGCCGAGCATAGACCAATCTGGGCTCGATATAAAATCCACGGATAGGTGTATGGAGTTTTCTTCTAGGTTTTTCAGACTCCTTAAATATGAAAATACCGTCGAGCATGCTTTAGTTCTTTGTCAAGCTCGTTAAAAAATGAAAAAGGAAAGGGAAGGGAAGAATATTAAAATATCTTTCAATATGATGGCAGCAAGTCAACTATCTCCTTGAACAAAGCACCTGTTTTGAGTCTATCAAACAAGTTGGGTTCTAGTGATTGGCCTTAGGATAAACCTGATCTCAGAGTTCTTACTCCTCCATTTGGTTAGTCTTCCAATCATATGGAGAATCTGTTAATGTCTCTTACATTGCAGATTTGTATCGTGGTCTCTTTGTGTTAAAAGCTGCCTAAGTCACTCTTGTGTCGTGCTCATCGTTCAAGGATATAACCTGTGTCGGCCATTATGTAGTTTCCTTGACCTCATGCATCGGCCATTCCTTTGTGTCAGTATGTTTCATCATATGTTTAGTCCTACTCCAAATCACCTCATACCTGTTGAGTGTCCCTCGTGTTGGATGATGGAGGATGCATTAAGGCCTCCCTTCCAATGGACTTCTTCCCATCAACTTCAACTCATTGTGCTCTGGGAATGACGTTTAGAGTTTCGGTTAGTACCTTGGGGATTGCAGTCATTAGTGGCAGTTTCCCTCGCTATTGGATAGATGGGAATACATCAATGTCTCCTGTCCGATAGATTCTTCAAGTGTTCAACGGCAAGACCACTTATTCGCACTTACTTGAATGTACTAGGTACCTTGGGTTCCATTTTCATTATTGGTGGAACCCTCGCATTTGTTAATGGTATACATCAATGACCGGTAATCAAACGATTCCTCCCATGTTCGACATCAACTCATTTATTCGCATGGATAGGTTTGTACCTTCGGTTGTTTTTGGATGAAGACCTTGGGATCCTCGATAGCATCACCTTATTTATGTTATCGCCCAAGTTGCACAAGACTGAGCCACACTCGTTTTTGGTTCTTGATGAGACATAGATCCATCTTGTTCTCTATGGCTATGTTCTCCAGTTTTGACATAGATCCACCTTGTATTTATGTGGCTATGTTTACACTTATGTTCCTCATGGATCCATGCTTGTATTTTAGTGGCCATGATATATGCATCAGTATTTGGATGATTATTGTATCCTCTTGGAGGTCATGTTCCACTATTTGAACATGGACAGTTACCCCAAGGATAAGTTTGTCTTACATTGCCTTTGCTTTCAGGTACTTCATTTGAGCCTATGATTCTTGGCTTCTTCGGTTCCTCCATGATTCAACTCTTTGTTATTTACAATGTATTTCGGCCATCATTTCCCTCACTCCTTCTGACCTCATACATTAGGGGGCATCTGTTATAGCTTAAAATGACACCTCTCCATCTGTGATGACACTTGCATTCCTTGGTCGCATGATGACACTTCTTGAGATCAAGCTCAGTCACACAACAGGACACTTGTGGATTGAGGGGTCATTTGGGACACTAAAAATGGTTGAAATTACCTCACTCTTGACCCATTTGATGATTACAACCCTTAGGAACATTTTTCTAGACCAAACCATCTCCTGAAAATGAGCAGAAAAGCCTGTTTGTGGCCTTTTTTTCACATGGGCGCTAGTACACAGGCATGATAGTATCGCCTCTACCCTACTATGCTTCATTAAAGTAGCGCACACCTCCACATGTGCGCTAGTTTGTCTACTGTAGAGTAGAGTACATTCTTGTACAAGTCAAAATATCGAAATTCAAGTAAGTTAAGTTGGTTGGGGAACTTCCTACTCGGTTATAACTTATTTTCCTCTCCTTCACTGACTATATAAGGAGGGTAGAAGGGCCATGTGAGGGGACCAAGTCTATAATATTGTTATGCTAGAGGAATGGAGACCTTCATCCCCCTCTCTTATGCTTAGTTTCTGATAAACCCTAGCACTGTTGGTTAGAGGTTGGGATCCTTGGAGAACGGAAGCAGGAGCCCTTGAATCTAGGTTTCGTGAAGTGCCAAGCTTGAAGGAAGGTATAACTTTCATGTACTTGCTTCATTCATTAATAAAGATCAGACGTTCTTCTCTTTCCAAATATGACCTATTCTTATGTGTCTTATATTTTATTACTGTTTTATTATAGTTTGATGTCTTATTATGTCATGGATATCAGTCTTATATATGTAGTCAAATGTATTTGAGAAAGGTATGAAGTTGTTTTGCAGGTCTGGGCATTGCGATACTAGATAAGCATTGAAGAGCAAGGGAGGAAAAGCTAGGATCAACCTTCTGAATAAGGTGCCTACATCTCTAAACCCTAATCTCTTCACTTATTTTGTTATACTTGCAGAACATTTGTAAGTCTATCTTTATCACCGTAAGTTGGTAGTTTGTCCCCTAAACTATAGGTGCATTTTCCTCACAACAGGATTGTTGCGCTTGATCGTCCCAAATGAACGGGACATCCTTCTTGAGTAATCTCATGTATGCCTATGTCTTCTGAGTGAAATTACAAACAAAATGTCGTAGGTAAGTTTCCTTCCCTTGCAAAATTTGTAGTTTCGTAACGTCAGTAGGAGGTAGGAGAGCAACAATGGCTTCCACCTTCAAGGGATCAATGCGGATCTCGTCCTTCGAAATGATAAAACCTAGGAGGCGTTCGGCTCGATGCATAAAATACACTTGTGAGGGTTCAGGAGGTTGTTATACTGTCTACATCTAAGGAATACGGTTGTCAGATGATCAATGTGGAACTCATGCTGCCGTGAATGGGCAGTTAGGTCATCAAGGTAAGGTTCCACGAAATCCTTCACATCATGAAAAGCGTATGGCCTGGCCCTTTGGAATGTGGCACTAGCATTTGTGAGACCAAACAGGAGCTTGCGATAAGAAAACGTGCCCCAAGGACAGATGAAAGTTGTCTTATGTTGGTCGGCCGGGTGGATCTCAATCTAGTTGTAACTGGAGAAGCCATCCATGAATGAAAAGATGACACTTCCGGCACAATTGTCTATGATCTGATCGATAAATGGAGTGGGTTAGTTGTCCTTAGGACAAGCCTTGTTCAAATCCCGATAATCGAAATAGACACAAATGGTGCCCTACTTCTTAGCCACAGGGACGACATTTGAGAGCCATTCTATTAATGTAACAGGGTAGATAAAGCCAGCCTTCAAGAGCTTCTCAAATTTTTCCTTGATTGCCGCATTTTTTCGAGGGTGTACCGGTCGTAACTTTCGGCGGACTGGTTTAGCATCAAGATAGGTTTTGATTTCATGTGAAATAATAGCAGGGTCTATCCCAGGCATTTCCTCATAGGTCCAAGAAAACACATCTCGAAATTGCTTGAATAAGGCCGTAAAAGTAGTAATCTCTTCAGGGGAACATTTATGGCCTAAACGAATATGTTCCACTACACCAGGGGTAACCGAGATGTCAATTGGGGTGGTGGCTTCGATGTTTTCCAAGTTTCCCTTAGTGTCTGTATGACACGTGAGTATCGGGGACTCAGGGTAAGGGTAGACATCTGGTGTAAAAATGGTGGTGATGTTGTTCTCTAGAGAATCCAATGGGGGAAGGAAAGATGCGTGATGGTGGAGGTCTTCCCATGGAGGGTCATCCGCACTCATAATATCCATGATGGATTCCTTAGACAAAAAATTCTGGAGCAGAGGATTGGGTAAGGATGACGTCCGCTGTAGAGAATAGGATGTGGAGGCCACAGCCAAGTGGTCCTGAAGGTTTGACTGTATAGCCTCATAAGTGAGTTCAGCGGGTGAAAGAGGCATGGAGTCTCCAATCAGGTGTATAGTGGCTTCATCAGGTACAAGCCATTGATCGTTAGAGTTGGGGAAAGATGAAAACCCAGAGGAAATCATGTTCACTGTGGCAACATGATTAGGGGTTTTCGGGGTTGGAAAGATTCCCATAAGAGATGAGTATTTTATGAGGCTGACCCCCACGCTCTCATACAGTTGTGAAGATTGTCTAAGCAATGGGACATTATCGCCAGGATGAGTAGCGGTGTCTAGTGTGCAGAATTCCAGTTGGTCGATAGTGACAATTCAGCCTTGGTGGGGGAATTGCATTATGTGGAAGACAGATGACACTAC
Organism: Larix kaempferi; assembly: GCA_027924585.1. Taxonomy (NCBI): domain Eukaryota; kingdom Viridiplantae; phylum Streptophyta; class Pinopsida; order Pinales; family Pinaceae; genus Larix; species Larix kaempferi. Next base: position 33,215,056 of record BSBM01000510.1, read on the forward strand.
CACAGTCATGGCGTAAAACCAATTATGACCAAGGAGGAGATTATAATCTAAAGGGGCTGCTACTACCTCCACATTAATGGTTGCAGTCTTACCCCCCAACTCGATTTCTAAGGCTTGTAATAGCCCATGGGGTTGAAAGCCACAACTGTCGAATGCTTTCAAGGTAGTGGGAGAGCTGTTTAAGTTGGGAGAACCAATGGCTCTCCAACATGATATTGACATGACTGAGGTAGAGGCACCTTTGTCTAAAACAATACGATGGACTGTTTTCCCAGCAACTTGAAATGCAAGTTGGTGGGAAAGCCTCGGTTTAAAATACTCAAGTCGAAACATGATTGTATTAGAGGAATCCGGATCAACCATGCCAATGGTAGAGAGAAGAGTCTTGCGTTGATTGGGACAGTTCTGCAAGACCTCTAGCGTCGACATAGCATAAGGAGCATGTGCCAATTCCTCTACAATGTTGTAGTTTTGAGCTTCCCGAGCATTAGGATTGAAAACTGCTTTCTGAATCGTGCTCTTGGGAGGATGCAACACTGATTCTAAAGAAGGCTTCTCAGTGGTGAGAGAAGCATGTGGCTTGGTAAGGTTAGGAATAGAAGTGGAAGCTTTTTCAGTATTACTTCCAATGGGTTCCTTCGAAGGGACTGAGTCATATGAACGTGATCATGTGTTCAAAGTCACTATCTCACTACGCATCATGATAACATGCGCAATGGAGGATGCCTCGTCGTGTGCAGGGGAGGCTTGAGAAATCGGTTGTTGATTTTGAGTAGGGAAGGGATCGTTGAGAACTGTGGGAGTAGGGTTTCCATTGAGAAACTTCTGTACCTCGTCTTGGTGAGGAAATTCCTCAAAGAAATGATCTCCATGTCAGAGTAAACAAAGATACTTCAACTTCCATTTCTGTTTGGTGTCTTCAGGGGTGCTCTTAGTCTCCCGCTGGTTAGAAGATTTCTTAGTTTCACCTTTGTTTTTCTTCTTACCACCAGATTCATGAGATGAAGCTGATTGAACAGAATTCACCTCTTTAGTGGAGGTAGGAGTGGGGGACTTGGTGGTTTTGTTTCCAGCCTATGGTGGGGGTGGGGAAGAACCATGAGGGTTTGACAATCCACCAGTTTGAGTAGCAGGTTGGGTGGTAAGGGAACCAATGATGCCATCGACGTGAGGTCCCTTAGGTGGTTTCGCAGGGTCATATGTAGGGCGGGGTGTGTCAGGAACGATTTCATACAACATGCCGGATTGAGCATAGACCAGGTCTAAGTAATGGGCATGGGAAATAGCCTGTTCCTTAGTGATGGCCACGTCTCGAGCTACAACAGGTAAGAGAGACTTTGTGAACCAGTCAGCTAACAGTTGGTCCAGAATATGAGCCTTAATAAGACATCGTATCCCCCGCCACTCATGGATATGATCTAAGATATGAGTGTCGGTGTTTTGACGGAGCGAGGTCAATAAGTCCGTACCAGTCTCATAACGAATGGGCAACTGGAAATGGGTCAAAAAAGACATAGCAAGATAGCATAAATCTGGAAAAGAGTTGGGTGGTAATTCAATATACCACTTGGAAGCTGGGCCGGTGAGAGTCCATTGGAATAACCTAAGACGGATCAAGTTGTCCATCAAGGGGTTGGATGAACACCATAAATGGTATGTCATCACATGATTTTTTGGATCCTCACCAAGTTTTCCATCAAATTTGGGAATATCAGATGGTAGTTTCATCGGAATTGGTGTCCAATTATGTCCGTGGAAGATGGGGTCATTGGTCAGACGACACAGGTCGGGTAGGTCCAAAGTAGCTAACAAAGGAAGCTGTTGATTCGGCTGCGGGTACTGATAGTACTGATATGGCATGTATGGACCAGTGGGACCTTGCATCGACTGGTTTTAGGTTGTTCACAGAGGAAACTGGCCGTAAGGGGGTGTGTCTCTCGGACCATATGTAGGTCCGCCGCCATAATAGGGTGGTCCGTTACCATAAGGTGGGGGTCCGCCGCCACCACCGGGAGGGGGTGGGCCTCCTCCAAATGGTGGGGGTCCTCCACCGCCACTGGGATAAGGTGTACCTCCATCACCTCCATTAGGATAAGGTGGTCCTCCGTCACCTCCGCCGGGAGGGGGTGGTGGTGCACCGCCTCCGCCGAAAGGGTGGGGGCCTCCGCCACCAGCTCCACCAAAATAGGGTGGTCCTCCACCACCTCCACCGGAATAGGGTGGTCGTCCACCATGAGGTGGGGGCCCACCGCCACCCGGGGGGGTGGTCCTCTATCTCCGCAGAAAGGGGGAAATCCTCTGCCTCCGTCGGGAGGGGAAGGGCCTCCGCCTCCACTGGTGAGAGGGGGTGAGCCATGATTTCCTGAATGAGGTGGTCCTCGGCCAGAAGGTAGAGGTTCGCCACCTCCATAATTATATGGGGGCTCGCTACCTCCAGAGGGAGGTGGAGGGGGACCAAACAGAGGTGGTGGTACTTGAGGGACAGTCGGTGGGGGTCCATGTTGTAAAACATTTTGTTTCCCCCCATAGAGTGTATGAATTATCGGGATAAGGTATCCCATAGTGTGCGTTTTTGGGATTGAATTGTCCCAAAACAGGGTTAAGATAACCTAGATACGCTTGACTCCATGTTAATTGAGTTGAATGGGATGGTCCCCCAACATGAGGTAATCCCACAGTGGATGCTCCAGCGGGTAAGGAAGTTCCATCGGAAGGTCCGAGAGGAGTGTTGGATTGTTGTCCTTCAGCAGGTTGAGTCGTTTGGGGTATAGAATTGGTCTCCTGTCTAAGGGGTGTACTTGCAGGAAGTGGGTTGAGAAGGTTCATAAGTGGTCACGTTGTGGATGGATGGTTCTAGTGATTCATAAGATAAAGAGAGAATTGAGATCTGCCGATATGCGGGTAACGTCGGGTCTTTCGCCCTTCATAAAAGACTTTGTCTTCGAAATTCCTCACCCATGGCACGTAATTGATCCAAGCGATCAAGAAAGGGTCCGAAAAACTCATCAGGAGTGGGCCAACTGGGTGGAGATGTAGTGGAAAAATGGACCACTTATTGACCTAAAGATGTGTCCCAAAAGGGTGCAGTTGAACAAAACACAGCTGATACAGGATCGTCCTGGGAGGGCTTTAACCATTCCACAGATCCAGGTTCTCCCGGTAAAACAGGAGGGAGAGGTACGTCTTGTGAAGTGGAAGTTTCTGCCTCTTCACCCCTTGAGGGGTTGGAGGTGGGTGAGTGTGGAGGGAATATGTGTGCTCCAATGTTCAAAGTAGGTATTTCTACTTCAGGTGACATGACCGTGATGTGTGGGTCCATTCTTACCTTCGAAATTACCTCCTGATTAAGGGGATATTCGGGTGGTAAGTTCAAAATTATGCGAGACCTTCTCCAAGGAAAGTCAGCCAGAGTGACTGAACCAGAGTTTCTACTAAGAGTATTCTAAACAAAAAAAAACCAGTCCAGAAAAATATACACAAACTAAGGCCACAAGCAAACTTATGTGATAGGTGTGGATTCAAAAGTCTGGAACCTCACAGTATTTTCAAGGCCTCGCAACTCGTTATATACTGTAGGGTCCAACAGTAAAACACGACAAGGAGGATTGGGACCATACCCTTGCTTGAATACCCGACTACCTAGATGGCACGTGTGTAGTAATCTCCCCAAGTGTTGTTCTTGATGTATTGCTCTGCCAAGACGGCCAAATGGTTTTCTCAATTGGTTTCAGGAATCCTAATGGTGTCTCGCGATACACGAAGGGTATGTGGGAGCTCAAATCCATGTTGGTGTTGTCTAATGCACAACTGTACGGCACGAGCACTTCTGATATAATACCTAGTACGTGAAACACCTTTCGATATACGCCAGGTACATAAAGTGCCTTTCGATATACCCTAAGTGGACAATCTACCGAAAGCGGACTTAAGGCATGATCTCCCTAGTTCAATGTGCATCTATAACAAATTAGACATAATACAAATCTACCTTCCTAGATCTAATTAGAGATTGAGAGATGTAGACATCTTACCTTTTAGATACATAGATCTCTTCTCCTTTGTCGTTCCAAGTTCCACGGTCGTCAGATCCAAACCTATAAGACCTGCCAGAACATGCAAGAGACAAACAAGTAGTAATAGTACATCTACACAATAATTGATCTAAGTAAACGGTTAAGGAAGTAAACTATAAATATCAATGAACAACAGGACATTTATGGAAAGAGTTTTGTATTACTGTATAAAAACTGGAAATACATAGAAGAGTGAGGATTACAACCAAGCCCTAACGTTCCAATCTTCCTCCAACAAGCCAAGCCAATGCCTCTAAGGAGAAATGGGTGCCTCCAATGGATGGATGATGATATCCTAAGATTATTTCACCAACATATGGATGCTATAGCCTTCCTCCATTTGGAATGGAGAGGGCTCTTGTATTTATAGGACCAAGTGGATAGAGTAGGTTGAGGATCATGGGGAGAGGGCTAAGGGATCTTCCCATTAGGTTAGGGAACCGAAGGCCATCTCACCTAGGAACAAGGGATAGATATCCACCTCATCCAACTTCTAGAATTCTCCCAAAAACTACATTTATCTCATTAAACTAACTCTGGCGCAGGATGCATGAGGACAACCTGCGACGACGCTTCTTGCTCAAATATAACATACGCTGACCTAATTAGGAATGTGGATAAAGGACATCAACTTGCTCTAACTAACTAACTTGATCATGGAACTTCAGGGATTGAGGCACAGAGTTCATGATGGTGATATTTTGGGTGTAACAGAGTGTGTTGGGGAATAGTTTGTACATAAATAATAGCTGGCGGGGTCCCCATGGGTTTGCAGGTGTCAGGGGACCAATTTGATGATGGGTGGGATTCCCCCAGTTTTGTGTCAATCGGGGAATCAATTTGATGATGGGATAATTTCCCTCAGTTTTGGGTGATTCGAGGAACCATTTCTATAATGATGTAAGGGTTTTTTGCAAATGTGAAGACGAGTGCCCCATGAATCAATGGCATGCAGATTGTTCCTATGGGAATAACCAAATAGAATTGGTTGCTTCAAAGGGTGGGGGTCTCATAGTTGTATTGGCAGAGGTGGTGGTACGAAGAAGAATGTAGATGATAGAGTGCTCATGGAGGTATGAGTGGTCAAGGGACGTTATTGATCATAACATGTGCCAAGGAATTTGATGGCATTGACTACTGAAGGTGGGGGAGTAAATCCGCAGCTGTAAAATGAGGAACTATAGGTTAATCATTTCGAGGTGTATCGAATTCCTCGATATTTTGGGGGCTCAACATCATGGGTGTCAAATAATGACTCGGATGCAATGGTGCACACACCCATAGAGGAAATATGCTACCCTCAGTAGTGATATTGATGGAATATTATTGATAGGGATGAGGACCCTATGGTTATCAATGGGAATATCTAGTAAGTGCAATGCAAACAAAGGGAAGGTGTTTCCTATATGCCAGTTTCAAGATGATATCTATGATAAAAGTTCAGTGCCATTACTGAGGGTGTTGGAATATCAAGCAATACTGAGAGGGGGGGGAATCGGTATTACACTATGTTTAAATTTTATCACAATTAAAACTGAATCAACAAAGAAGATAGAAGACATAATTTTTTCGTGGAATCCCAATTGGGAAAACCACCAAAAATTTCTATTACTGCAAATTTATATTTACAATTAATTTGCTAGGTCCAACTTGCTGGATGCACCAACACACAATTTTTCAGCTACAACTGAAGGATACACCAACACCTTTTTTTCTCATCTACAACTGACTGGATGCACAACCACCCTTAGCAGGCTGCAACCTTCCCTAGCACCACCCTTCCACCCCATTCTGTCTTCTTCATATTTCCAGAACTTCTTTTCAATTCTGGTTCTTTATTGGTCTCGACATGTTCTTGTTGTTCCTTCAACCTGGACCACTGAGACGTCTTCCTTTCATGTCAGATGCATGTTTATATATTTATATAACTCATCCTTTTAACCAATGCATATCTTCAAACTGAGCTTGTGTCTCTTCAAAATGGTTAATTATGTCTTTGATTAAATAATAAACCCTGGTTTTTATTTTAAAGATCAACTCATCATGCCTCTTCACATATGGAATAAAAGACACCTTCCAAAAATACTATAACACACATAATTTAATTATCGTGTTTATTCTTCAAACAACAGCGTGAATATATTTTAATCTAGATATCTACAAATTCTTCTGGACATATCCTCATTCACCTGTGGGAATATACTTATGCCTTATGAAGCCATATTCTTGTGCCTTATGCAGGAATTCCTAATCCCCCACGAGCATTACTAATCCCCTGCGGGCTCAACCTTATCCCCTTCAGGAATATATGTGGGCATGCGGGCATATCTTTAAGTCCTGTGGGCTTATCCTTAAGCCCTGCGGGCATTCCCATAAGCCCTGCAGGCATATTCTTAAGCCCTGTGGGAATACACTTAAGCCCTGTGGGATTACCCTTAAGCCCTTGTGGGCATAATCCTAAATCCCTTGCGGGCATATCCTTAATCCTTCTTGCGGGCATATTAAGCTTTGTGCGAGCATTTTATTGAACTGAGCAAACATGATTTTTCTTCAGCTTGGCAGGTCCATTTCTCACACGTGTGACCACCAAGGGAAAAATTAAAGCTTGGATGGATAACCACTTCAACAAGGAACAAATCCATCTAACCCTTTAAATTTTTTGATACACACACATCATCTGGAGGGCATTTGAAACTAGCTTTTTAATCTTACTAATTCAACACTTGGACAAAACAATTGTCAAACCCTAGGGTAACATGAGATTTTTATTTTCATCTATTTTGAATTGTGACACCCAATGGATAGAGGCCAACAAGGGGATTCCATCCAGACCAATTTCATCCTTTGAAGCTTCTTTCTCTCTCCTCGGTGGGCATTTTTATGGAGCAGTGCAAATCATGCTGGGAGCCACTTTTGGCAGATCAATATCTCCACCTACAGAGACTCTTTGGACAAGCCCATGACATGGTTGGATGCACTAATAAACAGTATAGATACCCATACCCTAAAAATATTTTAAGACATCAACCACAAGAAATTGCGGGCATTTTACTGAGGTCACTCAAGCATTTTTACTAGTACTTTTACACTTAGACATTTTTTGCATTTTCCTAGACTAGAGCAATCTGTCTGAAACACTGTTTGGCAGACCCATAACTTCCTCCTCAGACACTCTCAAGAAAATATGAGACCGTGGATAGGTATAAAAATCAACAATCTATAGCTTGACCATATGGTGTGGGAATTTACTTTAACCTATGAATTATGCCAGGCATTTTCTTGAGGACACTTGGACCAATTTTCCAACACTTAGCCATTTTTCATAATTTCTCCAAACTGACAAATCTCTATATAACTATGTCATATGTAATAATGACATCATGAGGGTACTAGAACACCATTAGGTGGATTTTCATCCTCATCAATCATGCCAGATCATCATACATGCCATGTCATCATATATTTTGTCATTAATGAATACTTTTGTCATCAATGACAATTATACTCAACATTCTCCCCCTTTGTCATTGATGACAACAACAAAAAAATCTTTTTCTTTTTTTTCTCTCCCCCTTTTGACATTAATGAAAAAGTTCTTAGTTCTCCCCCTATCAACTATGTCCTCTTTTTTACAAGGTTACAATCTTCATTTTATTTTAATGAAGAGAGATAACTCCCGGTTTTTTCCTAAGATATGAAAATGACTCACTAGGCAGGGGTTTAGTGAAAATATCAGCTATTTGTTCCTTTGTGTCCACGTACTCCAATTTGACAGTATTTTGTGACACTTGTTGTCTTAAGAAGTGATATTTGATTGGAATATGTTTTTGTTTTGGAGTGCATGACAGGATTTTTGGATATATTAATGGCACTCATATTGTCACAATATATAATTATGGGATCTTCATATTTTACAAGTAGATCATCTAATGTTTGTTTCATCCATATGACTTGTGTACAACATGATACAACATCAATATACTCAGCTTCTAATGTAGATAGTGAAATGGAAGACTATTTTTTGCTTAGCCATGATACCAAGCAATTTCCTAAGTAAAATGCTGCTCCACTACTGCTTTTTCTGTCATCAATACTTCCTGTCCAATATGCATATGTGAATGCTTTTAGAGAGAAGTCATTGTTCTTTGCATACAATAGTCCATAATCCATAGTACCTTTTAGATATCTGAGAATTATTTTTACTGCAGCCACATGTGTTTCTTTTGGGGCTGACTGAAATATGGCAACCAAACATACAACTTGCATTACATCTGGTCTTGTAGTTGTTACACATAATAAGCTGCCAATCATTGACTTATACATGGTATGGTCTACTTCTAAGAATTCATCATTTTTGCTTAATTTGAAACCAACAACCATAGGAGTACTAAAAGGTTTGGATTCTTCCATTTTGAATTTTTTCAACGTCTCTTTGATATACTTAGTTTGAGAGATGAAGATCCCTTTTTCTGATTGAGATACCTGCAAACCTAGAGAGAACGTTAGTTCCCCCAACATTGACATTTCAAATTCCTTCTTCATTTATGAAGCAAAGTTTACATTCAAAATTTGTAGATCACTTCCAAATATGATATCATCTACGTAGACCACAATGATGATCATATTTTTGTTTTCAAACTTTATGTACAAATTACTGTCAGTAGCCCCTCTTTTATATCCTTGTTGTTTTAAATATTTTTCAAGTCTTGAAAACCATGCTCTTGGGGTTTGTTTAAGACCATAGAGTGCCTTCTTAAGTTTGCAGACATAATCTTTATTTTCTGATAATAGAAAACCTTCAGGCTTCTCTACATATACTTCTTCTTCAATTTCTCCATTAAGAAATGCATATTTTACATCCATTTGATACACTTTGAAGTCCATGTAACATGCAAAAGCCAAGAACATTCTATTGGCTTCAAGTCTCGCCAGGGGTCCAAACGTTTCTTCAAAATCAATACCTTCCACTTGAGCATATCCTTTCCATACTAATCCGGCCTTGTTCCTTATTACTTGACCATACTCATTGAACTTATTTTTAAAAAATCCATTTGGTCCCTATGGTATTCATGTCCTTATTTCTTGGGACAAGTTCCCAAGTTTGGCTCTTTTCTATTTGATCAAGTTCTTCATTCTTAGAATTGATCCAATCCTCACTTTTGCAAGATTCTTTAAAGTTTTTAGGTTCTACTATCAAAAGCAGTGCTTTTTCTTCACCATAACACAATATGGATGCTATAGCCTTCCTCCCTTTGGAATGGAGAGGGCTCTTGTATTTATAGGACCAAGTGGATAGAGTAGGTTGAGGATCATGGGGAGAGGGCTAAGGGATATTCCCATTAGGGTAGGGAACTGAAGGCCAGCTCACCTAGGAATAAGGGATAGATGTCCACCTCATCCAACTTCTAGAATTCGCTTGAAAACTACCTTTATCTCATTAAACTAACTCTGGCGCAGGTTGCATGAGGACAACCTCCACCGGCACTTCTTGCTCAAATACAACATGCACCGACCTAATTAGGAATGTGGATAAAGGACATCAACCTTCTCTAACTAGCTAACTTGATCATGGAACTTCAGGGATTGAGGCACAGAGTTCATGATGGTGAGATTTTGGGTGTAACAGAGTGCGTTGGGGAATAGTTTGTACATAAATAATAGCTGGTGGGGTCCCCGTGGGTTAGCAGGTGTCAGGGGACCAGTTTGATGATGGGTTGGATTCCCCCAGTTTTGTGTGAATCGGGGAATCAATTTGATGATGGGATAATTTCCCTTAGTTTTGGGTGATTAGAGGAACCATTTCTATAATGATGTAATGGTTTTTTGCAAATGTGAAGACGAGTGCCCCATGAATCAATGGCATGTAGATTGTTCCTATGGGAATAACCAAATAGAATTGGTTGCTTCAGAGGGTGGGGGTCTCATAGTTGTATTGGCGGAGGTGGTGGTACGACGAAGAATGTAGATGATAGAGTGCTCATGGAAGTATGAGTGGTCAAGGGACGTTATTGATCGTAACATGTGCCAAGGAATTTGATGGCATTGGCTATTGAAGGTGGGGGAGTAAATCTGCAGCTGTAAAATGAGGAACTATAGGTTAATCATTTCGAGGTGTATCAAATTCCTCGAGATTTTGGGGCTCAACATCATGGATGTCAAATAATGACTGGGATGCAATGGTGCACACACCCATAGAGGAAATATGCTACCCTCAATAGTGATATTGATGGAATATTATTGCTAGGGATGAGGACCCTATGGTTATCAATGGGAATATCTAGTAAGTGCAATGCAAGCAAAGGGAAGGTGTTTCCTATATGCCATTTTCGAGATGATATCTATGATAAAATTTCGGTGCCATTACTGAGGGTGTTGGAATATCAAGCAATACTGAGAGGGGGGCGAATCAGTATTACACTATTTTTAAATTTTATCATAATTAAAACTGAATCAACAAAGAAGATAGAAGACACAATTTTTTCCTGAAAGCCAAATTGGGAAAACCACCAAAACTTTCTATTACTGCAAAATTATATTTTCAATTAATTTGCAAGCTCTAACTTGCTGGATGCACCAACACCCAATTTTTCAGCTACAACTGAAGGATACAACAACACCCTGTTTTGTCAGCTACAACTGACTGGATGCACCAACACCCTTAGCAGGCTGCAACCTTCCCTAGCACCACCCTTCCACCCTATTCTGTCTTCTTCATATTTCCAGAACTTCTTTTCAATTCTCGTTCTTTATTGGTTTCGACATGTTCTTGTTGTTCGTTCAACCTGGACCACCGAGACGTCTTCCTTTCATATCAAATGCATGTTTATATATTTATCTAACTCATCCTTTTAACCATTGCATATCTTCAAACTGAGCTCGTGTCTCTTCAAAATGATTAATTATGTCTTTAATTAAATAATAAACCCTAGTTTTTATTTTAAAGATCAACTCATCATGCCTCTTCACGTATGGAATAAAAGACACCTTCCAAAAATACTAGCACACAGCATAATTTAATTATCGTGTTTATTCTTCAAACAACAGCGTGAATATATTTTAATCTGGATATCTACAAATTCTTCCGAACATATCCTCATTCACCTGTGGGAATATACTTATGCCTTATGCAGGCATATTCTTGTGCCTTATGCAGGCATTCCTAAGCCCCCTCGGGCATTATTAATCCCCTGTGGGCTCAACCTTAGCCCCTACAGGAATATATGTGGGTGTGCGGGCATATCTTTAAGTCCTGTGGGCTTATCCTTAAGCCCTGTGGGTATTCCCTTAAGCCCTGCGGGCATATTCTTAAGCCCTGGGGGAATACCCTTAAGCCCTGCGGGCTTACCCTTAAGCCCTTATGTGAATAACCCTTAAGCCCTTGCGAGCATATCCTTAGTCGTTCTTGCGAGCATATTAATCTTTGTGCGGGCATTTTATTGAACTAAGCAAACATGATTTTTCTTCAACTTGGCATGTCCATTTCTCACACATGTGACCACCAAGGGAAAAATGAAATCTTGGATGGTTAACCACTTCAACAAGGAACAAATCCATGTCACCCTTTAAATTTTTGGACACACACACATCATCTGGAGGGCATTTGAAACTAGATTTTTAATCTTACTAATTCAACACTTGGACAAAACAAATGTCAAACCCTAGGGTAACATGAGATTTTTATTTTCATCTATTTTGAATTGTGACACCCAATGGATAGAGGCCAACAAGGTGATTCCATCCAGACCAATTTCATCCTTTGAAGCTTCTTTCTCTCTCCTCGGTGGGCATTTTTATGGAGCAATGCAAATCATGCTGGAAGGCACTTTTGGCAAATCAATATCTCCACCTACAAAGACTCTTTGGACAAGCCCATGACATGGTTGGATGCACTAATAAATAGTATAGAGACCCGTACCCTAAAAATATTTTAAGACATCAACCACAAGAAATGGCGGGCATTTTACTGAGGTCACTCGGGCATTTTTATTAATACTTTTACACTTAGACAAATTTTGCATTTTCCTAAACTGGAGCAATCTGTCTGAAACACTGTTTGGCAGACCCATAACTTCCTCCTCAGACACTCTCAAGACAATATGAGACCATGGATAGGTATAAAAATCAACAATCTACAGCTTGACCATATGTAATGTCCCCATCTTGACCCTATTGCATTAATATTGTAAATGATGTAAATATTGTTATTTAGTCATGGTGAGGAGCTCAAGGCCAAGGCCCCGCCATTGATTTATCGTTCTATGTATCGGCAATTAGAATAGATGCATATGGTTCTTGTGCTAGCCATGCACAATGTAAATTCGGAAATCATGTAAATATGCAATTTTAATGAAAAACCCACAACCAGCTATGCAATGCAACAAAGAGATGGGGCATGATCTTACAAGGAATAGGGAGGAAAAATAACCAAACCCTTGAGCCATGGAGTCAATCCATGTGTCAATGAGAAAACCCATGAGATCCCAACTACCCATTTTGGCTTATGCCCCAATCATTAAATTCTTCCAAGAGTTGGTTGAGGCAGTTAATGCCTTGGGAATGATGAGGTATGGCAGCCAATTTCGGGTATGGGCAAGCCATCAATTTGGGAATTCGATTTTTTGCTTGCAAGGCAAGAAATCGCCTACGTTTTGCCTTCCCAAGCCATTCTGAACCACGGTCTTTCCTCTCTCACGCAGCTTGGGGCAAATTGGGGGTTTTTCCTTCACGTTTTCACCATTTCTCTGCATTCTTCCATGCCTAGGAACTCGTTTTTGGTTTGCACAATGGCTGGGAGAAGAGAACAATGATTTTCTGGGGTTATAGAGGCTGTTTCTGCCCATGGACGTTTTTCTGAAAACGATTATGCTCCTGGGGTTGTTTTCCCCATTTTCCAATTTTCGTTTTGGGCTTTCCCACGTTTTTCTGAACTAGTTGAAATCCCATCGTTGGGCATCCTACTACAAAAACGCCTAGCACTTGCATTTCTGGCTGTTGTGTCCCTCCCTGTTTAGTTTGAACCTATGAGCAGGAGATTCAGGAGTGGAAGAGGAAAGATTTGGCTTGATGAGCCCAATGAAGTATCCATAGCTCAATGGTTGAGCCACTAGCCTAGTAATTCACCTCTGTCCATCTCTTAGCAGCCTGAGAAACCCCACTGCTGATTGGTTTGGCTGATTTTGGTGTATCTTTGGCTATGTGAGAGCCTGCTTTCCCTTTTTCCTTGTGGAGATCATGCCCAGTTCGGGGATGGAAGTGGTGCTAAGAGATTGAGGAGCACACTGGCCTACGGTTGGGTGGAATGTTGTAGAAGCGTAGCTGGTTTCTCAGGGACTAGTTGGTTCAAGATAAGTATTCTCATTTGCTAATTTGACATTGCTTACTTGATGAATGACATGAAAATATGGAATGTATGATGGATGTGTAATGGAATTAAATTCTGCTGTGTTTTCAAGATTTTATGCATTTTCATATATCCACCTACAATTTATATGAATGCTTATTTGATTAAGTATGGGACTAGATGTCCAATATTATTGTTAGTGTCCTCTCCATAGCCTTGTAGGACAGGAGGGACATTACACCATATGGTGTGGGAATTTACTTTAACCTATGAATTATGCCAGGCATTTTCTTGAGGACACTTGGACCAATTTTCCAACACTTAGCCATTTTTCATAATTTCTCCAAACTGACAAATCTCTATATAACTATATCATATTGTAATAATGACATCATGACGGTACTAGAACACCATTAGGTGGATTTTCATCCTCATCAATCATGCCAGATCATCATACATGCAATGTCATCATATATTTTGTCATTAATGAATACTTTTGTCATCAATGACAATTATGCTCAACATTCTCCCCCTTTCTCATTGATGACAACAACAACAAAAATCTTTCTCTTTTTTTTCTCTCCCCCTTTTGACATTAATGAAAAAGTTCTTAATTCTCCCCCCTGTCAACTATTTCCTCTTTTTGACAGGGTTACAATCTTCATTTTATTTTAATGAAGAGAGATAACTCCCGATTTTTTCTTGAGATATGCAAATGACTCACTAGGTAGGGGTTTAGTGAAAATATCAGCTATTTGTTCCTTTGTGTCCACATACTCCAATTTGACAGTATTTTGTGACACTTTTGTCTTAAGAAGTGATATTTGATTGGAATATGTTTTTGTTTTGGAGTGCATGACAAGATTTTTGGATATGTTAATGGCACTCATATTGTCACAATATATAATTATGGGATCTTCATATTTTACAAGTAGATCATCCAATGTTTGTTTCATCCAGATGACTTTTGTACAACATGATACAGCAACAATATACTCAGCTTCTACTGTAGATAATGAAATGGAAGACTGTTTTTTTCTTACCCATGATACCAAGCAATTTCCTAAGTAAAATGCTGCTCCACTAGTGCTTTTTATGTCATCAATACTTCCTGTCCAATATGCATATGTGAATGCTTTTAGAGAGAAGTCATTGTTCTTTGCATACAATAGTCCATAATCCATAGTACCTTTTAGATATCTGAGAATTATTTTTACTGTAGCCACATGTGTTTCTTTTGGGGCTGACTAAAATATGGAAACCAAACATACAACTTGCATTACATCTGGTCTTGTATTTGTTACACATAATAAGATGCCAATCATTGACTTATACATGGTATGGTCTACTTCTAAGAATTCATCATTTTTGCTTAATTTGAAACCAGTAACCATAGAATTACTAAAAGGTTTGGATTCTTCCATTTTGAATTTTTTCAACGTCTCTTTGATATACTTAGTTTGAGAGATGAAGATCCCTTTTTCTAATTGAGATACCTGTAAACCTAGAAAGAACGTTAGTCCCCCCAACATTGACATTTCAAATTCCTTCTTCATTTCTGAAGCAAAGTTTACAGTCAAAATTTGTAGATCACTTCCAAATATGATATCATCTATGTAGACCACAATGATGATCATATTTTTGTTTTCAAACTTTATGTACAAATTACTGTCAGTAGCCCCTCTTTTATATCCTTGTTGTTTTAAATATTTGTCAAGTCTTGAAAACCATGCTCTTGGGGCTTGTTTAAGACCATATAGTGCGTTCTTAAGTTTGCAGACATAATCTTTATTTTCTGATAATAGAAAAAATTCAGGCTGCTCTACATATACTTCTTCTTCAATTTCTCCATTAAGAAATGCATATTTTACATCCATTTGATACACTTTGAAGTCCTTGTAGCATGCAAAAGCCAAGAACATTCTAATGGCTTCAAGTCTCGCCACTGGTGCAAAATTTTCTTCAAAATCAACACCTTCCACTTGAGCATATCCTTTCCATACTAATCCGGCCTTGTTCCATTTTACTTGACCATACTCATTGAACTTGTTTTTAAAAATCCATTTCGTCCCTATGACATTCATGTCCTTATTTCTTGGGACAAGTTCCCAAGTTTGGCTCTTTTCTATTTGATCAAGTTCTTCATTCTTAGCATTGATCCAATCCTCACTTTTGCAAGATTCTTTAAAGTATTTAGGTTCTACTATCGAAAGCAATGTTTTTTCTTCACCATAACACAATATGGATGCTATAGCCTTCCTCCCTTTGGAAT
Organism: Larix kaempferi; assembly: GCA_027924585.1. Lineage (NCBI taxonomy): Eukaryota > Viridiplantae > Streptophyta > Pinopsida > Pinales > Pinaceae > Larix > Larix kaempferi. Next base: position 33,230,741 of record BSBM01000510.1, read on the forward strand.
GGAGAGGGCTCTTGTATTTATAGGACCAAGTGGATAGAGTAGGTTGAGGATCATGGGGAGAGAGATAAGGGATCTTCCCATTAGGTTAGGGAACCAAAGGCCAACTCACCTAGGAATAAGGGATAGATATCCACCTCGTACAACTTCTAGAATTCACCCGAAAACTACCTTTATCTCATTAAACTAACTCCGGCGCAGGTTGCATGAGGACAACCTATGTCGGCGCTTCTTGCTCAAATACAACATGCGCCGACCTAATTAGGAATGTGGATAAAGGACATCAACCTACTCTAACTAACTAACTTGATCATGGAACTTCAGGGATTGAGGCACTGAGTTCATGATGGTGAGATTTTGGGTGTAACAGAGTGCGTTGGGGAATAGTTTGTACATAAATAATAGCTGGTGGGGTCCCCGTGGGTTTGCAGGTGTCAGGAGACCAATTTGATGATGGGTGGGATTCCCCCAGTTTTGTGTCAATCAGGGAATCAATTTGATGATGGGATAATTTCCCTCAGTTTTGGGTGATTCGAGGAACCATTTCTATAATGATGTAAGGGTTTTTTGCAAATGTGAAGACGAGTGCCCCATGAATCAATGCCATGCAGATTGTTCCTATGGGAATAACCAAATATAATTGGTTGCTTCAAAGGGTGGGGGTCTCATAGTTGTATTAGCGGAGGTGGTGGTACGAAGAAGAATGTATATGATAGAGTGCTCATGTAGGTATGAGTGGTCAAGGGACGTTATTGATCGTAACATGTGCCAAGGAATCTGATCACATTGACTATTGAAGGTGGGGGAGTAAATCCGCAGCTGTAAAATGAGGAACTATAGGTTAATCATTTCAAGGTGTATCAAATTCCTCAAGATTTTGGGGGGTCAACATCATGGGTGTCAAATAATGACTAGGATGCAATGGTGCACACACCCATAGAAGAAATATGCTACCCTCAATAGATATATTGATGGAATATTATTGCTAGGGATGAGGACCCTATGGTTATCAGTGGGAATATCTAGTAAGTGCAATGCAAACAACGGGAAGGCGTTGCCTATATGCCAGTTTTAAGATGATATCTAAGATAAACGTTCAGTGCCATTACTGAGGGTGTTGGAATATCAAGCAATACTAAGAGGGGGGGAATCAGTATTTCACTATTTTTAAATTTTATCACAATTAAAACTGAATCAACAAAGAAGATAGAAGACACATTTTTTTCCTGAAATCCCAATTGGGAAAACCACCAAAACTTTCTATTACTGCAAAATTATACTTACAATTAATTTGCAAGCTCCAACTTGCTGGATGCACCAACACCCAATTTTTCAGCTACAATTGAAGGATGCACCAACACCCTGTTTTGTCATCTACAACTGAATGGATGCACCAACACCCTTAGCAGGCTGCAACCTTCCCTAGCACCACCCTTCCACCCTATTCTGTCTTCTTCATATTTCCATAACTTCTTTTCAATTCTGGTTCTTTATTGGTCTCGACCTGTTCTTGTTGTTCCTTCAACTTGGACCACCGAGACGTCTTCCTTTCATATCAAATGCATGTTTATATATTTATCTAACTCATCCTTTCAACCATTGCATATCTTCAAACTGAGTTCGTGTCTCTTCAAAATGATTAATTATGTCTTTAATTAAATAATAAACCCTGGTTTTTAGTTTAAAGATAAACTCATCATGCCTCTTCACATATGGAATAAAAGACACCTTCCAAAAATACTAGCACACACATAATTTAATTATCATGTTTATTCTTCAAACAACAACATGAATATATTTTAATCTGGATATCTACAAATTCTTCCAGACATATCTTCATTCACCTGTGGGAATATACTTATGCCTTATGCCGCATATTCTTGTTCCTTATGCATGCATTCCTAAGCCCCCGCAGGCATTATTAATCCCATACGGGCTCAACCTTAGCCCCTGTAGGAATATATGTGGGCATGCGGGCATATCTTTAAGTCCTGTGGGCTTATCCTTAAGCCCTGCGGGCATTCGCTTAAGCCCTGCGGGGATATTCTTAAGCCTTGTGGGAATACCCTTAAGCCCTATGGGCTTACCCTTAAGCCCTTGTAGGAATAACCCTTAATCCCTTGCGGGCATATCCTTAATCCTTCTTGCGAGCATATTAAGCTTTGTATGGGCATTTTATTGAACTAAGCAAACATGATTTTTCTTCAACTTGGCAGGTCCATTTCGCACACGTGTGACCACCAAGGGAAAAATGAAAGCTTGGATGGATAACCACTTCAACAAGGAACAAATCCATGTCACCCTTTAAATTTTTTGATACACACACATCATATGGAGGGCATTTGAAACTAGCTTTTTAATCTTACTAATTCAACACTTGGACAAAACAATTGTCAAACCCTAGGGTAACATGAGATTTTTATTTTCATCTATTTTGAATTGTGACACCCAATGGATAGAGGCCAACAAGGTGATTCCATCCAGACCAATTTCATCCTTTGAAGCTTCTTTAGCTCTCCTCGATGGGCATTTTTCTAGAGTAGTGCAAATCATGTTGGGAGCCACTTTTGGCAGATCAATATCTCCACCTACAAAGACTCTTTGGACAAGCCCATGACATGGTTGGATGCACTAATAAATAGTATAGAGACCCATACCCTAAAAATATTTTAAGACATCAACCACAGGAAATGGCGGGCATTTTACTAAGGTCACTCAGGAATTTTTACTAGTAGTTTTACACTTAGACAATTTTTTCATTTTCCTAGACTGGAGCAATCTATCTGAAACACTGTTTGGCAGACCCATAACTTCCTCCTCAGACACTCTGAAGACAATATGAGACCATAGATAAGTATGAAACTCAACAATATACAGCTTGACCATACGGTGTGGGAATTTACTTTAACCTATGAATTATGCCAGGCATTTTCTTGAGGACACTTGGACCAATTTTCCAACAGTTAGCCATTTTTCAAAATTTCTCCAAACTGACAAATCTCTATATAACTAGGTCATATTGTAATAATGACATCATGATGTTACTAGAACACCATTAGGTGGATTTTCATCCTCATCAATCATGCCAGATCATCATACATGCCATGTCATCATATATTTTGTCATTAATGAATACTTTTTTAATCAATGACAATTATACTCAACATTCTCCCTCTTTGTCATTGATGACAACAACAAAAAAATCTTTCTCTTTTTTTTCTCTCCCCCTTTTGACATTAATGAAAAAGTTCTTAATTGTCCCCCTGTCAACTATGTCCTCTTTTTGACAGGGTTACAATCTTCATTTTATTTTAATGAAGAGAGATAACTCCCAGTTTTTTCCTGAGATATGCAAATGACTCTCTAGGCAGGCGTTTAGTGAAAATATCAGCTATTTGTTCCTTTGTGTCCACATACTCCAATTTGACAGTATTTTGTGACACTTGTTGTCTTAAGAAGTGATATTTGATTGGAATATGTTTCTGTTTTGGAGTGCATGAGATCATTTTTGGATATGTTAATGGCACTCATATTGTCACAATATATAATTATGGGATCTTCATATTTTACAAGTAGATCATCCAATGTTTGTTTCATCCAGATGACTTGTGTACAACATGATACAGCAGCAATATACTCAGGTTCTACTATAGATAGTGAAATGGAAGACTATTTTTTGCTTAGCCATGATACGAAGCAATTTCCTAAGTAAAATGCTGCTCCACTAGTGCTTTTTCTGTCACCAATACTTCCTGCCCAATCTGCATATGTGAATGCTTTTAGAGAGAAGTCATTGTTCTTTGGATACAATAGTCCATAATCCATAGTACCTTTTAGATATCTGAGAATTATTTTTACTGCAGCCACATGTGTTTCTTTTGGGGCTAACTGAAATATGGCAACCAAACCTACAACTTGCATTGCCTCTGGTCTTGTAGCTGTTACATATAATAAGCTACCAATCATTGACTTATACATGGTATGGTCTACTTCTAAGAATTCATCATTTTTGCTTAATTTGAAGCCAGTAACCATAGGAGTACTAAAAGGTTTGGATTCTTCCATTTTGAATTTTTTCACCATCTCTTTGATATACTTAGTTTGAGAGATGAAGATCCCTTTTTTTGATTGAGATCACTGTAAACCTAGAAAGAACGTTAGTTCCCCCAACATTGACATTTCAAATTCCTTCTTCATTTCTAAAGCATGTTTATAGTCAAAATTTGTAGATCACTTCCAAAAATGATATCATCTACGTAGACCATAATGATGATCATATTTTTGTTTTCAAACTTTATGTACAAATTACTATCAGTAGCCCCTCTTTTATATCCTTGTTGTTTTAAATATTTGTCAAGTCTTGAAAACCATGCTTGGGGATTGTTTAATACCATACAGTGCCTTCTTAAGTTTGCAGACATAATCTTTATTTTCTGATAATAGAAAACCTTCAGGATTCTCTACATATACTTCTTCTTCAATTTCTCCCTTAATAAATGCATATTTTACATCCATTTGATACACTTTGAAGTCCTTGTAGCATGCAAAAGCCAAGAACATTCTAATGGCTTCAAGTCTCGCCACGGGTGCAAAAGTTTCTTCGAAATCAACACCTTCCACTTGAGCATATCCTTTCCATACTAATCTGGCCTTGTTCCTTATTACTTGACCATACTCATTGAACTTGTTTTTAAAAATCCATTTGGTCCCTATGAAATTCATGTCCTTATTTCTTGGGACAAGTTCCCAAGTTTGGCTATTTTCTATTTGATCAAGTTCTTCATTCTTAGCATTGATCCAATCCTCACTTTTGCAAGATTCTTTAAATCTTTTAGGTTCTACTATTGAAAGCAGTGCTTTTTCTTCACCATAACAGAATCTTCTCCTTATTTGAACTCCTGAATTTTTGTCACCAATAATTTGACTTTCAAGATGATCCTTTTGAACTCGTCTGGATGGTGTTTTTGTATCTGATCTAGGGGAGTCTTCGTTCTCTTATTTTTCTTCTTATTCTTCTTCCTCTTCAAGAATACATTCTTCTTGTGAACTTTCTTTTTTTTCTTCATCATCAGTTTCTTCAATATCCACATTCCCTTGGATTTGGATTCTTCTAGGTTTAGTGTCATCTATAGTTACATTTTCACTTTCTATGATCTTGTGCAACCTTAGATTATCACATATGTAGGCTCTTTTGGTATAAGAATATCCAAGAAATATGCCTTAATCTATTCTAGAATCAACTTCCCTAGATTATCATCATCTCTTTTATGTAGCACTTACTTCCAAAAACTCTAAAGTATTTCACTATAATTCGTCTTCCATATCGTAGCTCATAAGGATTTTTGTTACTATTTACTCTGACCTGCCCTCTGTTTTGTACATATACAACTGTATATATTGCTTGTCTCCAATAGCCATCAGGAATTTTTTCTTCATTTAGCATAGTTCTGACTGCTTCTTGAACAGTTTTGTTTTTCCTCTCGGCCACTCCATTTTGTTGAGGAGTTCTGGGAGCTGAAAACTGCCTTTTGATTCCATGTTTTTCACAAAACTCATATAATTCATTTGAGTTGAAATCACCACCATTATCTAATCTTAGACATTTGATCTTGATATTTGCTTCATTTTCAATAAGTGCTTTAAAGGCTTTGAACTTCATGAAGGCTTCTAATTTTTCTTTAAGAAATGAAACCGAAGTCATCCTAGTATAATCATCAATAAATAACATGAAATAAAATTCACCTTGAAAGATTTTAGTCCTTGTAGGCCCACAAAAACCAGTATGAATTATTTCTAATGGTTTAGAAGTTGTATTCTCTTTGAACCTGAATCATGTTCTTGTTTGCTTCCCATGAAGACAGTGTCTACAAACATGGTTTGGTGGTAAATTTATTGCAGCGCCCTTCTTACTAACTTTTACAAGATTGTCAAAGTTCAAGTGTCCCATCCTTCTATGCCATAGCAAGCATTCATCAATTTGACTCATGTGACATTGTTCTTCATTTTATAGGACATACACATTACTTGAACTTCTCAAAGTAGTCCCAACATTTTTTCCTGAATCCTTATTTCTGATTTCACATTTTTGGGAATCAAATATACATATGTGTCCTTGATCACATGTTTGGATTACACTTAATAGATTCGGTTTCAAATATTTTACCAGTAGAACATTTTCAGCTTTCATCTTGTCTCTAAGATCCACTATACATTTCCCAATTATTTTAGAGGATAGGTTATCTCCAAAGGTGAATTTTCCTTTATGATTTCTTTTTAGACTTATAAATTTTTGTGGGTCTCCTGTCATATGTTTTGAACATCCACTATCTACATGACATATATTTTTTTTTATGTTGCACATAGAGCTAATGAACACTTCAAATATTCCTTCTTCTTCCAAACCTTCTTTTCTCCATTTCCTTGAGGTTTTTTGTTGTCATTCTTCATAGGTATCACCAATTTACAGTTTTTAGCTGTATGTCCTAGGTTACCACAGTTGTAGCATTCTATACTATAACTCTGAAGGGGATAAAAAGAGTTGTAGCTTTTTCCTTTTGTATTACTTCTAGTGCCAATCTTCTTATACGATAGAGAATGTGATGTAGGATTTTTCCCAATAGGAGTATTTAACTTACAATTTCTAGCTATATGTCCAAAGTTGTTACAGGCATAACAATTTCCCAAAAAGAGTTGTTGATGTTTACTTGGGACATTATCTATCCTTTCTTGAAAGTGAAATTTTTTTTAACTGTGATTCTTTACAACTGGTTTCATAAGTGCATCAGCATAACTCATTTTATTTCCTTCTTTGTTTATGAAGGAGGATTGTTCTGACTTCTTTCCATTATCATAACCTAGTCCAGTTTTATTGTTGAATGGCCTTTGACTGCTTAGGATATCATCTAGATATTTTGAGTTTCTCCTGAATTTTGACTGAAAATACTCTTCATAGGTCTTTTTTCTAAACATGCTTAATTCAACTTCGAGCTTTTCTTAATTTTCTTCTTGTTCCTTGAGATGTTGTTCTAGATTGTCCTTTTCTTCACAGGTTTTCTAAAGCTGAATTTTTAAGTTAATAACAAATCCTTCTAATTCTTCAACAACACTACTAAGTTCTGTTTTGAACTCAATTGCATTTTCATCTTCATCAAGGATTTTATGTTCTACTCCCATGAATAGAACTTTTGCTTCTTTATCTCCACTGGACTCACTATCATCCATGGAATAGAAGGTCTTCTTTTTTTTTTTCTTAAAAAACTTTTTGTTCTTCTTGAGGTTATTAGGGCACTCACTTCCTTCTTCTTATTTGGGATAAGGACATTTGTTAGCAAAGTGACCAATCCCCCCACAGTTAAAACATTTCAAAGACGATATCCCTTAGAACTTACTAGTACCTCTCTTAATAATTTTAACTAGAAGTACTTCTTCATCATCAGACTCTTCTACTTGGATTTTTGTTTTAGATTTCTTATCTTATTTTGATACTTTAAAAGCTACTTCCTTCTTTTGGGAATTGTCTTTCCCAATTCTCATTTCATATGCTATAGGAATTCCATATAGCTCATCCATGGTGAGTTTGTCAATATTTTCTCTATCTTCTAGTGTGGAAATATTAGGATTATAAATCATTGGAAGAGATCTTAGTACTTTATCAATTATATCCTTTTCTTTCAATTCTTCTCCTAACCCTTGAATAACATTCACAATTTCATCCACTCTCCCAAAGTATTCTGAAATGTTTTAATCTTCTTCCTTCATTTTCAAACTTTCAAATTGGGTTTTAAAAGTCTGGATTTTAGCTATTTTTACTTTAGAGTCTCCTTCATATATGGTCTACAATTTGTCCCATATTTGCTTTGCTGTCTTACAATTCATCACTTTGGCAAAGACTATTCTGGATAATCCTACTAAGATTGCATTAACAGCTTTGGCATTACTTCCAAACTTTTTAATTCCTTCTAGATCTTTAGGAGGGTCTTTGGGATATGTGTACCCTATAGACATCCAAACCTCTAAACCAAGATACATTATATAGCTTCTCATCTTGATGCTCCAGAAAGCATAATATTCTCCATTGAATAATGGAATGTTGGAGGATACTTTTACTAGTTGATCCATAGTAATAAAATGTTTCTCTTCAAGTGTTTAAACTTTTAATGAAGAGCCTGATCTGATACTAATTGATGGAATATCAAGCAATACTGACAGGGGGGGATGAATCCGTATTACACTATTTTTAAATTTTATCACAATTAAAACTGAATCAACAAAGAAGATAGAAGACACAATTTTATCTTGGAAGCCCAATTGGGAAAACCATCAAAACTGTATATTACTCCAAAATTATATTTACAATTAATTTGCAAGATCCAATTTGTTGGATGCACGAACACTCAATTTTTCAGCTACAAATGAAGGATACACCAACAACCTATTTTTTCAGCTACAACTGACTGGATGCACCAACACCCTTAGCAAAATGCAACTTGCCCTAGCACCACCCTTCCACCCTATTATGTCAAGTCTTCATATTTCCAGAACTTCTTTTCTATTATGGTTCTTCATTGGTCTCGGCCTGTTCTTGTTGTTCCTTCAACCTGGACCACCAAGACGTCTTCCTTTCATCTCAAATGCATGTTTATATATTTATCTAACTCATCCTTTTATCCATTGCATCTCTTCAAATTGAGCTCGTGTCTTTTCATCCTCGTGCCTCTTCAAAATGATTAATTCTGTTTTTAATTAAATAATAAACCCTGGTTTTTATTTTAAAGATCAACTCATCATGCCTCTTCACATCTGGAATAAAAGACACCTTCCAAAAATACTATCACAAACATAATTTAATTATCGTGTTTATTCTTCAAACAACAGCGTGAACATATTTTAATTTGGATATCTACAAATTATTCCGGGCATATCCTCATTCACCTACGAGCATATCCATATGCCTTATGCGGGCATATTCTTGTGCCTTAAGCAAGAACTCCTAAGCCCCTGTGGTCATTATTAATCCCCTGTAGGCTCAATCTTAGCCCCTGCGGGCATATCTGTGAGCATGCGGGCATATCTTTAAGCCCTGTTGGCTTACCCTTAAGCCCTACGGGCATATTCTTAAGCCTTGTGGGAATACCCTTAAGCCCTGCGGGCATACCTTTAAGCCCTTGCGGGAATAACCCTTAATCCTTCTTGTGGGCATATTAGGCTTTATGCGAGCATTTTATTGAACTTAGCAAACATGATTTTTCTTCAACTTGGCAGGTCCATTTCTCACATGTGTGACCACCATAGGGAAAAATGAAAGCATGGATGGATAACCACTTCAAAAAGGAACAGATCCATGTCACACTTAAAATTTTTTGATACACACACATCATCTAGAGGGCATTTGAAACTAGCTTTTTAATCTTACTAATTCAACACTTAGACAAAAAATTATCAAACCCTAGGGTAACATGAGATTTTTATTTTCATCAATTTTGAATTGTGAGACACCCAATGGATAGAGGCCAACAAGTTGATTCCATCCATACCAATTTCATCCTTTGAAGCTTCTTTCTCTCTTCTCGGTGGGCATTTTTCTGGAGAAGTGCAAATCATGCTTGGAGGCACTTTTGGCAGATCAATATCTTCACCTACAAAGACTCTTTGGACAAGCCCATGACATGGTTGGATGCACCAATCAACATTCTAGAGACCCATACCATAAAAATATTTTAAGACATCAACCACAAGAAATGGTGGGAATTTTATTGAGGTCACTTAGGCATTTTTTCCAATAGTTTTACACAGACAATTTTTGCATTTTCCTAGACTAGAGCAATCTGTCTGAAACACTGTTTTGGTAGACCCATAACTTCCTCTCCAGACACTCTCAAAACAAGATGAGACCATGGTTAGTTAGAAAAATCAAAAATATACAGCCTGACCATATGGTGCGGGAATTTACTTTAACCCATGAATTATGGCCGTCATTTTCTTGAGGACACTTGGACCAATTTTCCAACACTTAGCCATTTTTCAGAATTTCTCCAAACTGACAAATCTCTATATAACTAGGTCAGATTGTAATAATGACATCATGAGGGTACTAGAACACCATTAGGTGGATTTGAATCATCATCAAGCATGCCATATCATCATACATGCCATGTCATCATATATTTTGACATTAATGAATAGTTTTGTCATCAATGACAATTATACTCAGTAGAGGGGTGGAGCCTTTTTCTTATAATGGAAAAATAAGAGGTAGTCAAATTTTGGTCATTGTCCTACACATATGTCACAAATACCCAAGTGTAATAAATAACATGACAAAGGTATTGATGATGCAGAATTGATAACCGAAACAAGGTGTACATGTGGCTTGGGTGAGAAAAATGAGTGCCGGATGGGGGTTGGATTGATCGAGAATGGTTGTGATGGCCTGAGAGGCCATCATATTAGTATGATTCCCACAGGATGAGAATCCATCATGTGGTTCTTTTTTCATAATATCCATAGGTGGGGGGTCTTGCGGCGTCCTAGGATCAATAACAGGAACTATGGTTACAGCTAGTTTGGAAATAAGCACAACAGGTGTTGTCGCTGAGATAGTGACCACATTTATGGAAGTTGTTTCCTAGGGTTGAGGTGAGGAACTCTCGACCAAATTTTGGGTGAGGCTAATGGTCTCCAAAGCATCCCTAAATTGAGAGAGGTTGGGACAATGGTGTCTATAATGCCCAAACCGGGAACAAATCGAACATGCGTGAATTGTATGCAATGATTTAGACCTAGGTGTGGGTGAAGATGAGGTTCCCCTAATACTATCAGTGGAGAATGTGTCAGACTAATAGGGGTGTTGAGAAGATTTCTAATCTCCAACAAAGTGGCGTCGGAGAATTTTGGAAGTCGGTGCTTCCTATGAATGTAATGTTGTTATTATATATGAAAAGCATTCCATGGTTTTCTACCATTTTTGTTTCCATGTAAAATCTCTTGTGCATTGTGTATGATTTTATGTGATGATGAAGGAAATTACTAATGGTTAATTTTACATGTTCTATTTTAAGTTTGAAATGGTAAAAAGTGCTCAATACTGATTCACCCCTCCTCTCAATATTGATGAATATTCCAACAAAGGGGTTAGGGTTTAAGGAATTCGGAGTTAGGGGGTTTAAGGGTTAGTGGGGTAAAGGATTATGGGTTAAGGGATTAAGGGGTTAAGATATTAAGGTATTGGGGTTAAAGGGGATAGGTGCTTTGGGGATTAGGGAATTTAGGGGTTAAGGTATTAAGGGTTAAGGGCTTAAAGGTTAGGGGGGTAAAGAACTAGGGGTTAAGGTGTTAAGATATTGGGGGTTAAATGGATAGGGGCTTTAGGGATTAGGGGATTTAGGGGTTAATAGATTATGGGTTAAGGGATTTGGGATTTTCTGTTAGAGGATTAAGGGTTAAGGACCTAGGACTTAGGTGCTTCTAGGTTAGGGGGTTTAAAGGTTAAGGTATTATAGATTACAGGTTAAGGGATTAGGGGTTATGGGGTTTAGGGTTTAAGGGATTAGGGGCATCGTGTTTATGGATTAAAGGATTTAGGGGTTAGGGGATTAGAGGGTTGTGGTTTAAGCAGTTACGGGTTAATGATTAATGGTTTAGGGTTTAAGAGCTTAGGGATTAGCGGTTAAGGGATTAGGGGATTAGTGGTTAGGGAGCTCGGGGGATAAGGAAGAAGGACTTAGGGGTTAAGGAATTTAGGGGTTAGGGGGTTAAGATATTAGTGGTTAGGGGATTTATGGGTTAGAGGGTTAAGTGCTTAGGGATTTAGGGGTCATGGTTTAAGGGGTTAGGGTTTAAGGGCTTGAGATTTAGGGGTTTTAAGGGTTAGGGTGATAAAGGATTATGCGTTAAGGGGTTAAGGTCTTGGTGAGTAAGGGGATAGGTGCTTTAGGGATGAATGGATTTAGGGTTAAGGGATTATGGATTAAGGGATTAGGGATTATGGCTTAAGGGATTAAGGTTCAAGGTATTAAGGGTTAGGGGCTGAGTGGCTTAGGGGTTAGGGTGTTTAAAGTTTAAGGCATTTGGGATTATAGTTTAAGGACTTAGGGGTTGGGGGTTAGGGGATTTAGTGGTTAATGGATTAGGGGTAGGAAGTTTGTGGATTAGGGGATTTATGGTTAAAGAGCTTAGGGTTTTAAGGGGTTAGGGGTTAAGGGTTAATAATTTAGGGGTTCAATGATTAAGGGATTATGGATTATTGGTTAAGGGGTTAGGGATTAGGGGATTAGGGGTTGGAGGATTCAAGGGTTTAGGAGTTAATGGATTAGGGATTATGGGATTAGGGGTTAGAGGGTATAGGGGAAAAGGGTTAAGGACTTAGGGGTTAAGGAATTTAGTGCTTACGGGGTTAAGTGATTAAGATTTATCGTATTTATGGGTTAGAGAGTTAAGTTCTTAGGTTTTAAGGGTAAGGGAATAAGAGGTTAGGGTTTAATGACTTAGGAGTTAGGGGGTTTAAGGGTTAGGGTGATAAAGTATTAGGAGTTATGGGCTTAAGGAGTTACGGTGTTAGGGTATTTGGAGATAATGGGGTTAGGGGATTTAGGGATTAGGGGATTTAGGGGTTAAGGGCTTATGGGCTAAGGGATTAGGGATTAGGTTTAAGGGATTAAGGATCAAGGTCTTATAGATTAGGGGTTAGAATGTTTAAAGGTTAAGGGATTATGGATTATGGGTTAAGGGATTATGCTTTAAGGGCTAAGGAGTTAGGGTGTTTAAGGATTGAGGGACTTAGGGGTTAAGGGATTAGGGATTATGTGTTAAGTTAATTTTGTTGGGATTAGGTTTAAGGGATTAGAGATTAGGGGTTAAGGGCTTAGCGATTAAGCAATTGACCCTTAATCTCTTAATCCAGTCAACTGTTGTCAACCATAGTCACCCATGGCTCACCATTGTAAACCATGGTACATTTATTAGTGATTTTTGTTACTTAATTTGAGTAAATTTATTAAAATCTATTAACATTTTGTGTTTACAATCAAATTAGGTACCTATAAAGCCAATTGGTTTTAATAGTTCCACAAGTCAAAACAAAAATTTGGTACTTGGAGGAGATTCTTGAGGATGTGTGGCTTAGTCAATCCACACTCAAGTTCATTAATGAAGGAAAAATAAATGGAAATTTTCATTTTGAAATGCTTCCTAATATATAATTCTACATCTTTATGCATCCATTCTAGTGGGTAATTTTCGAGATAATGTGCATGCAAATCAAATGTATTTGCGTGTAGGTGCATATTCTAGCTTGTACATACATTTCTTATTTTAATTATGTCTCAACCAATAACCTGATAACACCTCTAAACCATCATCAACCAATAGATGACCACTAACCATGCTAACTATTGTCCAACTAATCCTAGCTATTTTCTGCCACCAATTCATATCAATGATTGAACACTTTAAGGAGGCTACACTAGGTATTTTTTATAGAGACTGTCATGTTCCCATTTTGACCCTTGTAATATTTTGGGCTATAATGTAAATATTGTATGCATATTATGTATGATTCCTAGCGTGGAGCTCAAGGCCAAGGCCCCGCTAGTGAACGCTCGACCTTGAAGAGGCAAGTATTGGATATTATGCTACCCATGTGTTAGTGAACCATGGGGATTGTAAATATGCATTTTAATATAAATGCCCATAACTAGCTATGCAATGCAACAAGAGATGGGGGCATGATGTTTACAAGGAATTGGGAGGGAAATGTTCAAACCCTTGAGCCAATAGTGTCAAGCCAAGTTTCAATGAGAGAACCCATGAACCCTCAACTATCCATGTTGACTTTTGTGCCCAATCATTCATTTCTCCCAAGAGTTGGTTGAGGTAGTTAATGCCTTGGGGAGTGGAGAGGTATGGCTGTCCAAATTCAAGTATGGGAAGTCCACCGTTCCTAGAAATTCTTGTTTGGCTTCTTAGGAAAGAAGGAGATACGAAATTTCCCCCAAGCCATTCTTCACCCATGAGTTTTTCTCTCTCACAATTTTGGAGCTACCTAGGCGTTTTCCTCCATGGATTTCCTGTGTTTTCATTCATTTTTTCCTAGCTGGGAAGGGCGTTTTTATGTTGTATAACAGTAGGGAAGGAAAGGAAATTGATTTGGGGACCATAGAGGTTGTTTTGGCCCACTGATTGCTTGTATATCTGCAGGAGAAATTGTTTTCTTCCCTATGGTCGATTTTCCCTCTCACAAATCTGTTTTTGGTGTGCCCACGTTTTGGGGAAAACCCATGTCGATCTAGTTTCTAAGTCCCATTGCTGAAAATGTGTTTCCAAGCCCATATATGAGTTTTGTGTGTAAGAGAATGATGGGGTTGAGATGGGTATCCATTGCTTTGGCTGAGCTGAACTCGAGAGACCCAATTTCCTTATAGATATCATGCCCAGCTTGAGGGTGGTCTCTGAGTGCTGAAATAATACAGGCTGAGTAGAGACCTATGGTTGGGTGGAAAGTTGCAGTGACATAGCTAGTTGCTTGGGACAATTGCACAATGAAGATGAGTATATTTATTCATGTGTATTTACTTTTGTAATGTTTTAAATTGATGAGTGTTTTTTATATGTTGAATGCATATGAAAGGTGTGTGTGGATGATTTTTTTATTCCGCTGTGCATGTTTAATTGATTTGCATCTGCACACATTTGATTTAGTTGTATGAATCTAATGGAATGGGATGAGTTTATGTAAAATCCCCACATATTGGTATCATGTTCCCTCCCTTGCGTTGAATCGATGGGAGGGGACGTGACAGAGACAAGAATCAAAACATTAATTTCGATTATATAATTTAGATTGAGACTTCTAACCATATTAATTTAGTGATTATTACATGAAAACAATAATGAAGCATTTCAAAGTTTGGGCCTTAAAAATCATCATTATTTAAATATGAATTACAAATACTATAAATTTAGAAGTCTTTATTTGCATTATTATCTGCAATAATGTCATCCAATTCACGCTTATCAATGTTCATATGTTATTTCAAATACTTATTCTTGCTACACCATCCCGCTAAAGTGGTTCTATAATCATCTTCATCTTCACTTTCATCATCTTGAACATTAATGAAATTTGTTCCTACATAATCTATATTGTTACTAGATGTATTTTGACCGCCATTTTGTATATCATCCATATTGGATTGTCTTCTTTAAGATCATCTAACTCTGGATATTGTTGGTTTTCATGACCAATGGTGTCATCTAATTGATCATGGTATGAAGATGCACCTCTAGCCCTACTTCTCCATATTTCTAAAAGAATATTCTCATCAGTATCAACTTCATATTCTTGTTCCTGAACATATTCATCTTCAACATCATCATGGATGTCCATTTCTTCTATGTTCCCTAATCCCTCATCTATATTTTCCTGCCATCATTTTTCCCATATACAATTATTAGACCTATGCTATTACATTTTTATTGATTAATAAACACACACACACACACACATTCATAGTAAACTATAAATTAATTGATTATATATGACCACTAGTTCTTATATTAATATTCTTGTTTGAGTTAAAGAAATACTTGCTCACAATGAACTGGTAGAACATAAGGCTCCTAATCCTATGGTAGGAACTTTGAGGAATCTATACAAAACAATCCACTATGGGTATCATGTCTTCACTTCCTCTCAAATGTTTCATACCATCTACATTTAAAAATACAACATTTGAAAGACTGGTAATCCAACTCAATAATTTCCTAGACTTTTCCAACATATTGAATTTTCCCTTCAATAATATTTTTATCTTTTGAACTTACTCAACTAGATTGCTTGAAATCAACCATGATGCCACAATCAAAGGATCTTCTCTTTACATATACACTTTCTACACTATAATGTTGACCATATGCCCACATTGTAGGATATTTCCTCACATATGATATACCATTTATTTTAGCGCAAATAAATACAATTATGCATGATTAAATAGTTAATAGTGTCAAAATTGTATTGAAACAATATTTTGTAAAATTCCAAATGTACCTTTCTTTCACATCCTATAGACATGTTGATCTCATCTTCTTTTATGTTTCCATCTATACCTACTTCATCTATATATTTTCCCCATTCCCCATTGTAGTGTAAAATCTTTGCCCCATTCCCCAATCAGAGCAACAGGAAGTGGATTATTGCTTCATTTCAATCTCTTAAACAGTCTCCATGCTACTAACACTTCTTCTCTTTTATATCATACAAATCAATCCATTTATTCATACAATCCATGTGGTATAGAACGAACATGTCGAGCACAACACTTTCGTCTACAACTATTAAAAATTAACATGTATATTTCAAAGTCCAAATGTCATGTTTTTAATTTGACAACAAAAAAGTATAGAGTAAATGATGATAAAAATAACCATAGTGATCTTGAATTTACTTACCAATTTCTACTTGAACACCATTAGATTGTAGTTTTTCTCCATCTATAAAATCTTATGCACATTCTTCATCCCAGAATCATGGACAATCTTCAAAATGTTTACCAAGGAATTCACATGGGAAGAAAAATGCTCCATTCAATGCATACCCTTCAACCATGAAACCCTCTAGATGTGCCTTTTGTCGGACATATCTTTCTAGAGTTTTCATATACCTCTCAAAGAAAAACATCCACCTCATTTATACGACACCCTCCAATTCAATGTCATCAACCATGTGTATATTATATAAGTAAATCAACTTGTAGGTCCATGAAACTTGTAGGGAGCTCCTTCTAAAATACACATACAATTTCTGCAATTTCCTTCTTCCATCTTGGTACTTCACATTCATGGATCTCTTTCATTGTCACCCACCTAATATAATAATACAAAATTAATATGAACCTTTATTCACATTTAAAATGCAACAAAATATATTATCTATGTCTCACACACATTAACATTTCATACCACATACCTTGTAAACACTGAAAATCGACTTATGGCATTCCTTAAGTCAATGGTAAGGCATGAATCCCCACTAATTGCCAATGGCACGATATGCTATCAAACAAATTTATCAAAGCTCATTAGTAATTTTTTTACGTAATATAATATCAAAATCTATTTAGTAATTAAATGATAACAATACGAGTTAATTGATGTTAATACCTTCATAAAATTATGGAAAACGTGTGTTTTAACTCCTGTGGTATGTCCATCAACTGTAAAAGATTTATTCCATGATGATCCATAACCAACAGGTGTCCTTATTGAATGGATGAAATTTTTTAGTTTGTATAGCTCTTTCTTTTTCAAAATCCATGGAGCTTCTAGATATGTTAAATTTTCCTTATTTGTCCACAAATGTCTTATATCAAATTTGGTACGTGAAAGAGCAACATCTCTCCTTGAAGACAATGTGCCCTTATCTTTTCCTGATATATGTCAAAATATAGAATTTGGGACATTTTTTAAAATGTACATAGGATCTAATAAATGAGATATTAATAGATCCTTCCAGTAAGGAAGCTCATAAAATATGGATTTCCTTTTCATTCCTTATGACATATCAACTACAACTTGTTCTGATTCTTCGATTGAAGCAACTTGATAAAAAAATCCCCCCAAGCTTTCGATTAAGCATCTCCGTACTTCTTAAGCCAATCACCTAAACCCATATCATTGGGAGGGCCTCTATTTTCAATTTTTCCATCAAATTGATTCTTGAGGTGATTTTTGAACTTATGACCTGGTGGTAGAAAAATCATATGCTTTGCATAAATAAATTTATGTAGATATTTATAATATCGCCTCTGAAATTGTTCTACGCATCTTAGACATGAAAATATCCCCTTTGTTTAAAGCCCTGCAATTCAATAAGTAATGTGAATAAAAAATAATAATAGTATAATAGTTTTATCAAAGTTGAGCTAAAAATAAATTATGATTTGTAAATATGTAAATAAATTTTCTTACCTGAACAAACACCAAGTCTTGAGAAATCATGAAAATTCCAACATAGTACACCATAAAACATGAATGTTCTGTTTGATGGAGGACACGATATGTCATACATTCTTATGCATTTCATAACAATTGCATCTCATCAATAAAAGATGCGATGTAGAAATCCTTTTTTTTACTTGATGTTTTCTTGGAATAATGAGAGTTAGCATATAAGGTGCTCCTTTATAACACTTATCCATGGGGGAATATTTTGTATTATCAATCCGACTGGCCAAACGCTATAATTTGAGCTTAGGAAACAAAAAGGGCACACTCCATCTATTGCAAGACCAAACCTAACACTATGGGGTCATCTTTGAATTTTCCTGGACATTTTTCCTCTATGTGTTTCATTGCATTGGAGTATACTGAAATTTACACGAATCCATCTTTATTCCTATTCTTTGCATGCTATTCCATCAATTGTGCAAGTGATTTGCATTGAAACGTTCATTGAACTCTAGGTATAATTGGCATGCATTGTAAAACCTTATTTTGGAATTGTAGCACCTTGTACATATGTATGATATCTCTTCTCTATGCATACATGGCATTCTTCATTGTTTTGATATCCATCTCTATATAAAATACAATCATTTTTACATGCATGAATTTTCTTATATTCAATCACCAAATTGACCAACAATTGACATGCTTCTCTACAAGTGTACAGAAATGCATTCTATTCAGGGAATATTTTAGTTTTCAATGCCCCGTGTAACATTGTCAGACATTAAATCAATCGAATGTTTGTCCAATGATAAACATGTTTGATATGTCATTTACTAGCATTGTTTATATATAATATATCTATTTAAAATCCATTTAAAGAAATATCCATGAAGTTGATAAATATTTATGAATTAGGTACACCAATTGACAATTCAAATTAAGAAATATAATTCAACTCACTTTAGTAGGGTAGTGAATCCTTTGTCTGACCAACCAAATAATTACTTGATTTCTAATAATATTAATTTGCATGAAAGTTTTGATGTTCTAATTGCACTCGATTTGAACATGGTTGTCTTCGTTTCTTGCTTGATTGAGTCATTAAGTTTATTATCATTAATATTACATTGGTGGTAATTTCCCACTCTATCATCATTACTATCAACCATAGGATCATTATCCTCATCATTGTTTCCATCCCCAAAGAAACATGTGAGCATTTCATTCAATCCATCTTCATGCATTGCGTTTTCACCATCATCATCATCCTGAAGGCTAGATGGTATGTCATCAATGTATGCTAACTTCATCAATTCTTCAAATTTATCACATGGTAGTGTTCTCTTCAATGCTGCTCTTTTCACCTTGGTATGATTTGGATCATCCTATCCATATATTAAGAACCCCCATTGGATCTTGAGTATTAGTAAGTGTATCATCAATATCTTCAACCTATCAATAAATGTAACCATTATTTAATGATAGAGAACACTTGGATAAAACATTGCTACCATTCAAAGAAATATAATCAAATACTTAACAAAACTATATATATATATATGGAACATATTCTTTAGTGCATACCTTTATACACTAATTTAAAATAAAACACATTTTTTACATCATAGTTTTAAAACCAAGTCACACTCATTTCTTATTCTTTTGGTTTTACCCTCGGGAAGATCTTTAGGGAGACCTTGTTCTTCTCTTCTCTTTCGTGCAGGAGTGTATTTTACAAAGGGGTAAATAATCAATAACTCATCTATATAGTACTGCAATTCTACAAATTAGAATTATTATGGAGTACCTAACCAAGTGGAAGAATATGCATCCAGAAGAAGCTACATGGAAAAATGAGTAATTCATGAAGAAATACCCTCAATTAAAAGCTTTGAGGGAAAAGCTTTCTTAAGACAAGGGGGCTATGTTAAGTACCTAACCCTCGTTCATTATTAATGTACTAGTTATGGTTAGGTCATCTTAGTGGTAGGTTACATCATATTCACTTTATCTCCTATTTAATAAAGGAGATTCATTTGTATAAGAATCTCATATTGTCTTGTGCATTAGATATACTATAAGATGACGTTTTCCCCTCGGGATTTCTATTCATTGACATTTTATCATTATCAAGGTTGGGATCCACTCTTCTTTCTATTTTTATGCTATTTGGACAATTTTGTCCATAACATGAAGCTACTTTGTTTAGGTGATTTATCATCAAACATCGTGAGAGTACAACTAGTACATTATTAATGGATGATCAAAGAGACTCAATTGCACATTTGAACTCTTGTGGTTTACCACAGTGATGCATGTATGCAACTCCACCCTATATTATTTTTTTAGCTCAGAAGACAAAAATGTAATGTTATGATGGGTCATGAATGTTTTGTCAATGTTAACATGTTGGGTCATCCTTCCTCCTGATATTTTAATCATTGATTTTATTTCAATGGTCTCCTTAGAATTTAGAGCTTAAAGAAACTCATAGTCATGATGTATTTAGTTTTAGGCTAGGCCAATATGGTGATGGGCAAGGAACCCTTGGGATTTCTAGTCTAGGGTAGTTTAAGGTGGTTTCTATGTTTGGGGATTTGATCTTACAATATGTCATTAAAGGAACTGAATGAGAACCATTGGAACATATGTTCAAGTTCCTCCTTAATAGCCTTGTTATATTTTCTATTGATGGAGATAGTCTGGCACATAAAAATTCTAAAGAAAAAAGGTGTTTCTATCCTTTCTTCCTGCCATCGAACTATCTAACCCATGTCTCACATGTCAAGGAGTGAAATTCCAAATAGTTTAATAGATTTGAAGCTGTAGGTCAAATTCTTCACTTGGGAAGCATTCATGCAGATGTAGCACACTATTGTATTCACATTCTTTCAACACCCCATTTTATGGAAAATAAGATGGATTGTGGGTCATTTATAATGTGGCTTCATTAGAAAAGAAATAAGGATGTCTGCTAACATGTGGCTTCAAATAGATCTTGGAGTATACATGATCATGATCAATCAAATGAGAAAATTAGCTACTTATCGAACATGTCTCTGTCGACTTACGTCAACACCCTTTCATTACCCTTTATCAAATCTGGCTAAGTTAAACCACTTTCTCATAGAGCATGACCCTATCGATTAAATTCAACACCCTTTCAATACCATTTATAAAATATGATGAATCAAAACAAATATTAGAAAAGTTAACCTATTTAATTACAACGATAGGTGTTTAGATATTATCTGAGATTTTGGACTTCCTTGAGCGGATCAACAAGATTAACCGGAGTGTAACAAGTGTACAATATGGATTAATTTCATGATCGTCATATCTTGTTATGCTTAAATGCATCTTGATTAAGATTTAAATAAGCTTCAGTTAAGTGGTGGTTAAAAAAGGGATATGTTTATTAAATAGTATTTGTTTTATCTTTATATTAATTAGTTTAATGTTTATGTTAGATTAATGCTTGTATTAATTCATGGCACTTAAGTTGTGACCTATCCACCAGCCACAAATTAAGTGGTTGTGCTAGTTTATTGGGATCTAGAAACTATGACATTGCCACGCCTTCTCAATTTATTGAGATCATAGAGACTAAGACGTGCCTTTGACACTTATTGAAACCTTTATTTTCCTACTGTTAAGACATGCATTTTCCTACTTTTAAGCTTTATAGATAATAATCCATCTTTATCTTTGATCACATAAACCATATTCAAATCCATGAAGATAAACCAATCACATACCTCTTAGAGTTCATAATCAACCCATTCTTTCCTTCATTTACATCATTTGAAGCATATTTAATCTAAACTTTGCATCACCTATACCCTAATAAACTTGGGATTAGGATGTAATAAAGTCCATACTTTAATGTATCAAACAAGTTAATTAAACGAGGTTAAAACTAGAACCACTCATTTACATTCTTCATGGTTACCATATTCAAATGCATGAAGATAAATCAATCACATACCTCTTAGAGTTCATAATCATCCCATTCTTTCTTTCGCTTACATCATTTGAAACATATTTAATCTACTACCTAATAAACTTGGGATTGGGATGTAATAGAGTCCCGTACTTTAATGTATCAAACAAGTTAATTAAACGAGGTTAAAACTAGAACCACTCGTTTACATTCTTCATGGTTAAAGGTTCAGCCTCGTCCAATATACATAACAGACAATTTTCAAATTGAAACCAAGTTATTTTAAGTTGTTACAAACACAAAATCCCTTAATTTTTTCCTAAATTTTTAGAAAGGATACTTTAATCTTCCCATCCACTTCTTAATATAGATTTTGTGAAAGGAAAATAATCAATGAAATGTTAGGTAAACTTCACTCTATAATGTACGTATATAGTTTATGGTTTTATGGCCCATAGTATTTGGTAGCACAGTTCATGGTTTTCGGGTCCATGGTATTTGGTAGCCCATAGGATTGCATGTAATGAAGCCTTTAAAAAAGCTTGGCATACTCCATTGTAATAAGGTGGTTTGTTAAGGGAACAAAGAAATCTTTGGCTGGTTTTTCCTAATTGGGTTTCTAAGGTAAATACTTCTTTGTCATTGTGTATGTGCTTGTTCATATACAATGACAAAGAGGTATTTAAGTTGAAACCCAAATGGGGAAAAACTAACCAAATATATGATTGTTAAGTAAACATAACTTAGTTAAAGAGTCAAATTGTTTTTGGGTCCATAGTATTTGGTAGCCATGATATTGGCCCATAGTATTCCATGTGAAGAAGCCTACTTAAAGGCTTGAACAACTCCATTGTAAGGTGCCTAAGGAGGTCATTGTTGGCCTAAGTGACGCTGGTGAATGGATATTAATAGACAGAGTTTCTAAAGTAATCCTTCATTATTATATATATGTGCTTGATCTAATTATTATGTTTATTAACTAAACAATTGTATAAGAGTTGAGTCTAACCACAATATAAATAAACATATAAACCTAAGACATGTGAGGCATGTATACCTCTAGTTTATTGGGTCACACGAAGCTTTCATTAATTAGAAAAGGTGATAGAACCTCTCATCCTCAATGCCTTCAAGGCATCAAGCTGATCTGAGAGGTTGACTACCACCTTAAGAGTATGAAAGAAGTATTCGTGGTTTGTATTTGTGTGGCGTTTTCAATTCCTCTTTTGGAACTTGGGAAGAGAGCACGCAAAAGAGTGATAGGTACCTTAACCATATTGGGAGAGTCGAGCCATGTCTTTATTATAAGTTGACAAAAACTGCCATAGTGGGAAGCTTGTGGTTGTGAAGATTTTCCCTTAGAAACTTGGAGCAGTTTGTTAGGCCGGGCTAGGCTGGGCTAGAAGATTGGGAAGCTAAATCCTTCGAGGGACATTCTCGGCCTGGTTTTCCTTGGGAGTTCTTTGGATTACTTACATCCTCCAAAAATTTCAGGAGCAGCGAGACCAGCTGAAGGAGCTTGAGAAGCTTGGAGTATTGATTTAGGCATATGGGGGGACAGTCTTTGATTTGTCGGCCCCAGCATTAGATCAAGTCCCAGGCATATTCATATCTCTTATGGGTTGCATAAACTCAGATGTTCCCATATGAGAAGGAATTCCTTCCTATTTGGATTTATTTTAAGGTAAATACACTGTTGTATGGGCTTTCTTATATTAAAGCAAATACACTGGTGTATGGGCTTTCTTATACTATCTAATTACATAAGAAGGCCAGGTAATTCTACACAGACTAACCATGTAATTTAGTGCTGCCATGGCATGTAACAAAGCGTATTTTGTAAAAGCTTTTTCTTGAAATGTTTTGCTTACATATTATACGATAACATCAAGTCAACTAGCTTATTTTGTAAAAGCCATTCTTCAAATGGTTTCGCATACGCATCATATGTCAAATTTATATCTATTTAGATCAAATCATGAACTTACCTACTTTGGCATTTACACTATAAATGGGAGCGATTTGCTCCATGTATTGACCATAAGCATCCATCCAATGATTTTCTGTAAAAACAACTTTACCAAAGCCAAGCTCCCTTCCATTTCAATTTTCAGAAACAGAATTCGTATCACTCCTAAACTGCATGTGATGAGATCAGAGGAACCAAATAAAGCCTGCAACAATTTTCAGAAGCATAATTCTTCATCACTCCTAAACTGCATGTGATGAGATCAGAGGAACCAGATAAAGCCTGCAAACAACGCCAAAAGATTGTATAACAGAGCAAACAAAGTAACACATTCCTTCATTCCAGCACGCAACTTTACCTTAGCATCTGCCATTAATTCCTTGATATTTCAAGTCAACCGAGTGAAAACCAGTGCCTACGTTCCTCCATATATTTGGAAAACTGAACCACTTAATGTAAGTTTGTATATCGAAAATATAATCTAGACCGTTCGAAAATATTTTGTTAAATTGTAATAATTTTTTATAATTTCTTAAGGGTTAGTTAAAATGGTTATTTACAATATAATAATGACATCCACAAATATGAATATTTGAACAGTATTTTTGAATGATTTCTATAATTCATATATTACAATTCTGAACAAAGCAGGGGTGGAATAAAGCTTTGCAACAAGGTAGGACAAGATAATTACTAAGAATGTGTACCGAATTATGAACTCTAACATTGAGTCCATCCATGTACACGGTGCCAAATGGTAAACTCTGTAGTGCTGATCTCACTCCAAATAATATCCTGAATTTCTTCACAGACGTTTTCTTCTCAAAAAAATATTATAATCTTCAACTCAACTCAAGAAAATGACTGCACCAAGAATACTGCATAACTACCTGCAAGTAAAAATACATATGTATCATAAAATATATAGCCATGCAAAGAGTGGGTATGAAGTGTTAAGGTTTGTTTTACATCAAAACTTTAATTCAGTGAGGTGTGACAGGTGTGACAGTCTGATACTATGTTAAGGTTTGTCATTACATCAAAATCTATATATGTTAATAAATTTCCAAACCCAATATATAATTTTGAATGATGTGATAAGCTTGCTCTCTTACGGATCACCAAAATCTATATATGTTAATAAATTTCCAAATCCAATATATAATTTTGAATGATGTGATAAGCTTGCTCTCTTACGGATCACCAACAGGTTATTTCAGATGGCCAAGTTTCTAGCTTTTCTTCTCTTCTTGGATACACAACTGGAGGGCTGATGGGTCGGCTTTGCAAAGGTTGTCAAGAAAGGAACTGTTCTGAACTTGTTTCGCTCTACTCAGGATCTGGTAAACCAAGGCAAGAAAGAAGGTGAGTTTTCCTGCTTCAGAAAAAAAAAAAAAACTTTGAATGATGTGAATGACCTTTAGTCCACAAGATCAATCTCAAAGGTGCTGCAGTTACTCGAACATAGTTAGTCCAACATAAAGAGTGATAAACGGCAGGCCAAACAAAAAATAACCATTGCTATTGTAGGCCTATACAAAAATTCCAACAACATGAATCTTGACCATATTATATATTCATATGAAAACAACGTATGGATGATTGAATTACAAGATCTGAGATAAAGATTGAAAACCATACTCTCTGGTTAGATGATAAGCATGTGCTTACAGTCAGTCATTGAATTGGTGCTTATATAATTTCTACAACACTGTGAACAGAATGATTGTAGCTGCAGTCAGGACGATCAGTAACTACAAAACCTTACGAGTCTCAAGGGGAAACCCAGATTTGCAGAATTCAATTCAATACTTGGGCTATTAGCCATGGAATTGAAGTCTACAAACCTGGGCTTCCCCTAGAGAGGCTGTAGGTATAAATCATGGCGATCAATGGAGTCAATTAGGCTCGGTATATATAAGGGAGTTTGTTGAAGGTAATGGGCATTTCAGAATGTGTGTTTTGGCAAGCTTCATGTGCGTTGCATGTGTTGCTTTAAAGATCGTCTCGTTTGATTAGAATCAGATCGTACCATCCTTTACGTCACAACAATATACAGAATGAGGAGGGCGTTTATTCATCTTCCAATAACAGGCGTCGCCATCGTTTTGAGTTTGAGTAAATCATTAGTGGAGTTGGTGAAGAGGACCACATATTTTTTCATGAACATCCCGAGACAAAGTAATCATGAGAATCTCGTTTTTTTCCTCCACGATTTTACAAAATGGCAAGTATTGCGGCATCATTGTTTGTAGAAGCCCTATCAACTACTTTGTCTTTGCCTATAAAATTGACTAGAAAGGATTTGGTTTTTAGGATATGCCAAGTTACAAATTAACTTGTGAAGGTTTGTTTGAACATGAAAGCATGGTAACGGATGTCATCAATGGTATTGGTCTCGATTTACAAGTTTTGATTATTGCTTGGGTGGGGTGGTTGTAATAGGATACACAAATCCACTCACCATATCACTTGGAAGATCTTGTTTCATTACCATGTCAAGGGAAAGTGACAGAATCCTAGTAAGTGGCAGCGAATGAGCAAGTATCTATCAAGTGACCATTCATATCGTCATCACATACCATAAATTGTTGGAAGATAAGGTAACACATATATACCCTTCAAATGTTGCTTGAAGAAATGAAACACTTTAATGGTTCTTGGCATTATCCTCATTGAAAGCATAACTATGAGTATGAAATATTGGAATCCTTAAAAGCATAAAAACAAGTACAAAATATTGGCAATCTTTTTAAGATATGTATGTTGGAAGATAAGGTAACACATATATACCCCTCAAATTTTGCTTGAAGAAATGAAACACTTTAATGGTTCTTGGCATTATCCTCATTGAAAGCATAACTATGAGTATGAAATATTGGAATCCTTAAAAGCATAAGAACAAGTACAAAATATTGGCAATCTTTTTAAGATATGTAAGGGGTTGACCCCTTCTTTTGGGAGACAAAGCAATATTTTTAAGATGTGTAAGGGGTTGACTCCTTAATTGATGGCATGGCATGGGGAGCCACTCTAACATATGTAGAAGTGATGTGGCATCATGTAATGTCTCCACCTTGACCCTATTGCATTAAAAATGTAAATAATATAATATTGTTATAAAATCGTGGTGAGGAGCTAAAGGCCAAGGCCCCGCCATCGATTTAGTGATGCATATGGTTTACGTGCTAGCCAAGCACATTGAAATTGTAAATATGCATTTTAATAAATTACCCACAACTAGCTATGCAATGCAACAAGAGATGGGGGCATGATTTTACAAGGAATTGGGAGGGAAAACATTCAAACCCTTGAGCCAATCAAGTCAAGCCAAGTGTCAATGAGAGAACCCATCAAACCCTCAACTACCCATGTTGACTTTTCTACCCAATCATTGATTTCTCCAAAGAGTTGGTTGAGGTAGTTAATTCCTTGGGGAAAGAGAGGTATGGCTGTCCAAAGTCAGGTATGGGAAAGCCACCCTGCATGGAAAAATGTGTTTGGCTTCTTGGGCAAGAAAAGAGCCATGAATTGCTCCCCAAGCCATTATCCATGAGGCAGTTTCTCTTCCTCACGAGTTTGGAGCTACCTGAGCATTTTCCAGCCATGTTTTGAGGTGTTTTCCTTCATTCTCAACTAGGAGAAAGGTGTTTTTGTATTGTACACCAATGGCGAAGAAGGGGAATGGAATTCGGGTTCCATAGAGATCGTTTTTGCTGTTAAATGCTTAGAGAGTTGGGGAGAAAACATTTTCCTCCCTGTGAATGTTTTTCCCCATCTCACAATTCGTTTTTGGATGGAAACGATTTGGGGAAAGCCCAAACCCATGGCCATCCTGTGGGTAAATCCATTGCTTTGGCTTGAGCTTGAGTGTAAGCCTCCAGGGTTCAAATTTAGCCCGATAAACCTAGCTATGGACTGGCTTGGCTCAGGTGAAATGATTAATTGGCTGTGAATGAGTGAATCTCCCCTTTTCCTTATAAGAATCATGCCCATCTCGAGGGTGGCAGTTGTGTTGAGAGATTGATGAACACAATTGGCCTATGGTTGGGTGAAACGTTGCAGTGACATAGCTAGTTGTTTGGAACCAATTCCACAATGAAGATAAGTGTTTTTATATCTATGTGTTTTTCCTCTGCAATGTATAATTTAATGACTGTTATTGATATGTTGAGTGCATACAAAATATGTGTGTGTGGATGAGTTTATTTCTACTGTGCATTTTTGCTTGTTTTCCATCTACACACATCTCTCTTATTACTGAGAATCTAATGAATGGGATGAGTTTTATGTGAAAGCCCCAGAGATTGGCATCATGTTCCCTTCCTTAGATTAGGTCCATGGGTGGGTACATTACACATCACATGTTTTAAAATAGAGGATAAAGTCAACTACATCATGATGTAGAGAAATGTGAGAGTAATACATGTATATTATAATAATAATAATCTAATTTTAAGGTCATTATAAGCTAGACACCAAATTGATATAGGAGACTCCTTGTTTATAGGACAAGGGACCATCTCTATGCAATAATTTGACTTCTAAAATTATGAGGAAACTGCAACAATTAATTGATGAAATACACGATATATCAGATCATGAAATATTTTTATTGATTACGAGCCACTTCGAGGGGGAAACCTCCTTTGAGCAAGCTCAATACAAATAACTTCACAGTGTCTTCATTGGCCTCAACACAAACTTATGCACTAACTCTAGGCATCAATACTATGGATCAATACCATGGAACATATAATACTACGGGACGACTTACAAAGCATATGCGTCCAATACTATGAATCAATACTGTGGGCTAATACAAACTATGGATCAACAAATACTATGGGACGAATTACAAAGCATATGCATCCAACAACAATATACTAACAAAGTAAAGAGAAGGGTTGACACGGGTTCCTAACATCCCCTCTCCCTTAGAAAAATCTTTTTCCCCAAAGCTTTAGATGTGGAAATTGACTCTGTGGAATTTGAAGGAGTGGTTCCCATGTAGCATCCTCTGGTTGCATTCCGTGCCACTGTATTAATACCTCTGTGATAGATCAAGAGAGAAGCTGACGCCTTTTGAGTTTCAGGGAGGATTGCTTGGAAGGCTGTAGACGGAGAAGAACCATATCACTTGCTTGAAAAGTGCGCTCAGAATGGTGTTGATCGGCTTGTTGTTTCATTTGAATTCTTGCCATGTGAAGATTGTCTTGCAAAATGAGAAGAATCTGATCGCGGTTTCAAAGAACCGAGTCAATTTCCTAAACTGGTGAACTGCTGAGGGTGTATGGAAGAAGAAATGGTGGTGCCTCACCATAGATTGCTTCATATGGAGTCATTTTAGATGCAGTATTGCACCACCGAAGCCCTTCAAGGAAATCCATAGAAATATCTGTCCAAATCCATGTAGGGATGGGAAAAGGGTTCGAGCAATCCCGGAAGGAGAGTCGTTTCACCCTTGGTGACCTAGAAAGTATCACATTCAGCCACCATCTATTGAATTGTCATTTTCAGTCCCTGCAAAAAGAAGTTACATTGTTTTCATTCATACATTTTGAGGAACCCAGAGTGCCCTGCCAATGAAGAAGCATGGAGTTCATAAAAAACATAGCCCTGTTGAACAGATTGCAACCAATTTGGAACAAGCATAGAAATAGATTGAAATAGAAACTAGGTCATCAAATGTGCGAGAAAGAGCATCCGCCATGAGATTGTCCTTACCCTTCTTGTAAGTGATCTCATAGGCATAACCATGAGTTTGCTAACCCATTTCAGGTGTGTTGGGGAGGAGACCCGTTGTTCCAGGAAAATTTTTAGACTCTGGTGATTAGTCTTGATGTAGAAACATTCCCTAATAGGTATGGCTTCCACTTCTGTACTGCATGCAAAATAGACATCATTTCCTTCTCAAATGTAGAGGTGGCTAAATTCTCACCGGAAAGTTCCCTTGAAGGCAGCAATCCCATTGGTTCAACAAAGACACCTGCATATCTATCCAAGGGAGTAGTGGAGGCCGTTGATGGTTGCATCTGAATGGAATGGAGCTGAGCGATGACACCATGTGAATTATTCTTAAGGATCTTTTCTAGACGATGTGGAGAGACCCTAGTTGCAAGCCCATAAATGTGTGTTTTTTTCCATTAACTGAAAACTACATCCAAATTTCAGCAAAATCCCATAAGATGGGGCCAAGTGTGCGTAACCATTGAGTGCCCAAAACCACATCACATCCACCTACGGACAAGGAAAACATGTCAGAGCACAAGTTATAATCTTCCATAGAGATACGCACATTGCGGCACTTCCCCTTGCAAAGTAAGGTGCCCCCATTGGCAATCATGACTTCAAAGTTGGAGCAAGGATGGACAAAACAATCATCCTGTTTGGCGATTCGAGGGTCAATGAAGTTATGAGTGCTACCAAAATCAATGAGTATTATAAGAGGGAGCTTCTTGAAGTAACCCCTGGCCCGCATTGTTTGTGGGGTGGTGACTCCAGATAAAGCATGGATATATATCTCTGGGTGGTCGTCCGGAGACGGAGGGTCAACATGCGGCTGTTGAATGTCGACCTGATCACCTAGTGTATCTAGAGCTTCTTCACCAAGTTCAGAGGCAGGCGGAGAATCCACATCCAAGAGATAGAGCTATTGCTCAACACATCTATGTGCCCGAGTGAATTTCTCATCACAATTATAACAAAGCCCTTTTTCTCTATGTGCCTGCATCTCTGCTTCAGAAAAATGCTTGATAGGAGTTTGTGCGAGGAGCTGGTGTGATGGGAGGTCATTGGGAAACCATATTTCTGAATGGAACAAAAGTGGATTTGGAGAATTATTGGGCTGTGATCTTGTCCTCCACCAACTTAGCCAACCCTAGAACTTCCATCATTGTTTTAGGACATAACATTTTAACCTCTAAGTGGATTTCATCCTTAAGACCACTGATGAAAACAACTCATGTAGAATTCATCAGAAAATCCTTCTGTGTGATTGACTAGTTTCTCAAATTTTGTCTAATACTCTCTCACAGTGCCAATTTGGCGAACTTTAGTGAGTGCTCTTGTGAAGTCATCAAAAGCACTACGACCAAATCGTTGCAAAAGGAGTTGGAAAAAAATATGTCCATTTTGGCTCATCATGAGCCTTGATGTACCAACGGTACCTTTGAAGGTCTTCATGTTTCAAATGAAAGGATGCAAGTGGAACTTTGTGGACATCAAAAGTATTATGCAAACTGAAATATTGTTCTGCCTGGTATATCCATCAAGTTGGATCATTACCATTGAAGTGAGGAAAATCAAGCTTCGTCCCACGAAAATTGTTGGAAGAAGAGAACCCAATGTCTGCAGAAGATTCTAGTTGTCGTTTTATTATTGTTCATGGATGAAATTTTTCATCCAAATCTTGTAGTTTGGTTTTGAAGGATGCAAGTTCTTCATCCATGATTTGTGCTCCTATGCGGGTGACAACCATAACCTGGAGTTTTTTTTTTTTGAATGGGTAGAAAAACAAAAACAAAAGCTTCTTTAGTAAGGGAAAAATTGGATTTGGGAAAAACTCTGACGGGTAATTTGGGTTTGATTAGGTTTTGGACACTTTCAAATGGACATGGAAGCAGAAAATGAGGATTTCAGAAGTGGGGTGAAAGAATGAGAAAAAATTTTAGAGAGGGACAAAGAAGCAGAAATAAGAAATGAACACTGTGGAAAAATTTGAAGGCGATTGGGTAAAAATTGAAGAAGTTATGGCAAACCCTAAAAATAGACAAATGTGGGACTCTAGCTTTGGGAAGTGGAATTTGGAATAGGCTCCTCAATAATGAAATATGTAGAATGGGATTGTAGGGGTGTCAGTGAAGTTTCAAGGGAAACAAAGTTAAAACAAGGGAGATATGGCAACGACGTGGAAGTGATCGACAACAGATGGATCTGCAATGACGCGGAAGTGATCGGAAACAGTTATGGATAGATGTAATCTGCGATTTATCAGCTGAAAATAGATATGGACCCCAGGTATGTGCGGATTCCTAACGGTTCATGGGATTCTCTCGGCCACCAATGTTGTCTAACGGCTTGCGTATTGGGGTAGTACCCCTCACTCCATGGCTCAGGTAAAACTGATAACCGCTTTGCCACAAACGACAGCTCTTGGTTTACCTCACGGGTGTGAACTAGTCAATCAGGTAGGGGTTGTTTCCCTTTTCGCTGGCAGGTCCTCTCAATGGGCCATCTACTTCGGGGCTCCTGTGGTACTTCTCACAATGAGTTTTAGAGCTTTTTCCCAAGTAATTCCCACAGTTAAGCGGATAGGGATTATTCCCAGATCCGAAACTGCAACATATGCAACAAAAAAAAATTGGTATATATTTCACCCCACGAGCCCAAGAAAGTGCTCTGATACCAGATCTGAGGAACCTCCAACAATTAATTGATAAAATACATGACATATCATATCACAGAATATTTTTATTGATCGTGGGCCACTTCAAGGGGGCAAACTCTTTTGAGCAATCTCAATACAAATAACTTCACGGTGCCTTCAATGGCCTCAACACAAACTTATATACTAAGTCTAGGCACCAATATTATGGATCAATACCATGGAACATATAATACTACGGGACGACTTACAAAGCATATGCGTGCAATACTATGGATCAATACTATGGGCTAATACAAACTATGGATCAACAAATACTACGAAATGACTTACAAAGCATATGCGTCCAACAACAATATACTAACAAAGTAAAGAGAAGGGTTGACATGGGTTTCTAACAAAAGTCTACATATGTGTACATACCCTACTCCCCTCTTTATTTGAACATGTGACCTCCCAGGAGGAAACACATGTTCTTAACCATTAGTCCTATTCATGTTACAATTACATTAAATTTTATTTGAACATAGACATATTATCTTATCACGATGACAAATTGTTGAGAGAACATTTGAACCACGTGCTAACTTAGGAGCTAAACTAGTTGAATAGAATTTTTCATATCTAAATAAATCTAATAACTTTCTAAAATACACTTGAAAATTATTCACATAGAGTCACACTCTACATCACAATGATCAATGCAATAACAAACCATAACTCATATGTATGATCATAAGTATCACACATTAATGCATGAGACAAATAAGACTTAATAATTCCAACAACTCCCTTTGACAAGTACTTATCTTAAACTTTGTGAGGTTAGGTCTTCATCAACATCTTCTACTAGTTTGATGCATCAAATGCTCCACTGTGAATCAAAGACACACATGATTAGCAAAGCCCATATCTAGTCCAACGTAGCATTTGCATCTTGTAATGCAGTCCCCAATTTTGACTTGGAATGTATTAAATCAAAATGATGTAAATATACTGGTATGGATTCCTAGTGTGGAGCTCAAGGCCAGCTCAAGGTCAAGCCCCGACTAGTGAATGGATAGCAATGTATAATGTAAATATCTCTACATGGACCATGTGGTTGGCTTGTCCTGCTAACTCAAAATTTATGTAAATATTATGCTGGAAAATTAATAAAATGGTCCAAGATGGATGTGTAAAAAGCACTAGAGGGGATATGATTCCACTAGATGGGAAGAGGAAAAGGGGCCTATGGGAGATTAAATCCTCTATTGCCACATGTCAACCTTAGAACTCATATAATTCCTTCCATGTGCCTTAAATGATCCAATTACTTCCTTTTGAGTATTAAATCCAATCATTGAGTGCATGTACGAGGTTGGCGGGGAAAGTCCTCTCATGTAGTTATGGAAGCATGGGACAAATATACTTATATGATGGTTGTAAGGATCCTTTCTTCTATGGTCATAAGTTATGTCAATTTTCTTTTCACCATTCTTTCATCTCCTTTGGACTCTACCACTCATGCTCATGCAAATTTTACACTACATAGAGTTTTCTCATGCTATTCTCTTCGTTTCCATTACCATATCAGACTGTGGAACAACCAAAAAAAATCAAATTTTGAAGGAAAATTATACATTAGAGGAAAGAGAATGGTTATAGTTTGTTAGAAAATAGGATCACAGAACAATAACATAAAACAAGATGCTGAAATGAAACACATAAACACAATACAAGAGAGACACCAATATAAAATGGTTCACCCAAGATGGGATATGTCCACACGGAAATTGCCAGTCCTTTCTATTAAGCCGTCCAACAAAATGAAGGGACATAACCTGCAACACATATGCCGCAACTTCCTCTTTGCTCTCTCTCACAGTCTTGTCTTTCATAATACAATACACAGTCGCAATACAATTCCTCATACAAAAGAGGTTTTCCTTCTAGGGATAAAATCCCTAAAATAATTTCTATTGTGATATCTAAGATCTAATGAATGGTTCAGATTGACTACAAAATTACAACATTTTACAAGGCAATTTTCGCCACATTTCAATGGCCGAAAAATTGACAAAAATGAACCCACAAAATTTTCTTGGGGGATCCTGCTCACAAACCCTTTGGCCGGGTGATGCCCCTGGGCCCCCCTTATGTTTGTCGATCGAGAATTCAAACACGGCTGAAATAATAATAAGGCACCACACCCAACAATCTCCCACTTGGAGACTAATCACAACAACTCCATCGTTGTTTCACTTGATGGACTATGCTATGAACCTTGGACCTAGAAAATTTCTCATCTTCACCTTCATGCTTGAAGGCCAATTGAAACTAAGAAGGAACTCAGTTTCTCTCTATTTACTACCTTTTGGAACATAATTCCCATCGAGACCTTGGTTAATAACTCCTTGCATAAGGTTCCAAGTGTTTAGTGTAAGTTGTTCCATGGTTTGGCTTCATAGTGCCTAGTCTAGGGGGTTTGTCCACATATTAGACTATTGCTTTGTCATTATATCCAAGTTTTTCCACAAGTGCACCCTATTTCCTTAATCTGGTGAGTCAAAAGCACCCAACTTAATGCATTTAATGAGGGAGGTGTCCATGTTCCCTGTTTTATGGGATAAGGTTGGACCAAGGGCGTTAATGCACTAGAAGTGGTCAAATTTCTCATTAATGACCACTACCAAATCCCTAAACCACCTAATTTTCCCTCATAATGATTCCATCCACATTAATTGACTAGCCTAACGTCCTCATGGTCCCCATATGTTCATTGTACCTCATTATGTCCCAATACAAGAGTCACACTTGGCACAATGTCATAGATTGGAGGAATTACTCCACTAAACCTACCATTAATCTAAACTACCCAAATACCTCCTAACGCTCACGAATTTCTCTCTTGAGAATCTTTATATATTGTACACATATTATTGAATAATAGAAGTGGATTTTACATCAATTGTGTTCTATCTCATGTATTTTTGTTTCAATATTTCTTCATATTTTCTGTTAAACTCTGTGTAAACTCTTTGTGAGGACTAGTTTGTTTCTAGATCTTGGCTTGTAAAATCATTACATGGCGTCAAGCCCATATATATTTTACACTACCTTTGTCAACATGTCTGCAGGATTCTGGCTATTATGTATATTTTCCAACTTCAATAGTTCATCTTCCAGAACATATCGTATGAAATGGTAATTGAGTTGTATAAGTTCAGTCTTAGAATGGAAAGATGAGTTCTTTGCAAGATGAATGGAACTCTGGATGTCACTGTACAACCTTCTATTCTCCTGCTTCTTACCCAATTACTCCATGAACCTCTGTATCCAAATCATCTCTTTACTAACCTTTGTTTTACTAGCCTCTGTAACAACAACATACTCTACTTGCATTGCTGAAAGTGAAACAACCTTTTGCAGTTTCAAAATCCAATTTGTTGGGCAATTTTGTAAAGGAAAGGGATTAACTCTCATTTTGTTGATATTATTGAATATTGTGAGATCTGTTAGATTAAAGCATTGTAAAGGCTCTACATTTGAGTGCGCAGAGACCTAATTTAGAGAGAGAGAAAGAAGAGCGTCTGCAGCTGAGTGCGCAAATGAAGAACTGTTGTACCCTTTCCAAGATAAATAGCTTCCCATCCGGGGGGATGAACCACGTTAAACCATTGTGTTATGTGATTGTTGTGTATGATTGCCATTATTTTTACTTAAGTTACTTATAGTGCCTACATAAAATTACTGTTACCTAATTTATGTTTACTTTTATCTGTATTCACCATGGAAGGGATGGAATAAGATGAATAATAGTTCATGTATGGATGAATGTTAACAGTCAAGCACCTATAATTCTACAATGGAATGAATCTATGAGACAACCACACAATTAATTGTTAAGGTCATATCGCGGTAACAAAGCACACAGCTCTGCGCATCACACTCATTTGCATAAGTTATGGTGTTTATCAAGCTAAGTAATGTTGAATGATCAAGGATTATTGAATAAAGTTGAATAGAAGTGATCAGATCTCATAAGCCCACTGCGTGGCTTGGGGATGCGTTGAGGGTGCAAATATATTGTTCCTGAAAATACTTGATGCGGAGTAGAAGACTTCGTGCAGTCATTGACCGCAGCGTGCAATTCGTACCGCGCTATACATAAGTCAGTTGAAACACTCGCATCACAAGGTTGTGGAAACCTGCTTCTGCAACCACCCCCTCCAAATTCACCTTGGGTGAGCCCTCAAGATGCTTGCAATCTGTTGCCGAAAGGGCTGGTGAATAGGGTTTTTGTTGGTATCTTGTACCGCAAAGTACCTGGTTCTACATTGGAAAACCTCTAGAACAGTGCTGCGACCAACAAATGGTTCTGTTGTCGCACTAAGACCAGTGATACGATAGTGTATTCAGAAAAGTAATGTCCGACAATTGGCATCTAGAACAGACAGAAATCTGGGCTTGGTGCGATAAGATCGAAAGAGACTTGGAAAAGAAAGAAAACAGACATCCGTGACTATCTGACATACAGTGGTTGAACAGATACTTGTGGAGGGACATCCATGAAATTTTTTGGGCTTCATTTCCAAACGAGCTACACGAGTGGATATCACGCCTAGCAGAAAGAAAGAATTGTTCACAAGGCAGAATACCTACAGAGTGGAGTCCGGAGCTTACTGCACAGCTCAAAGAAATCGACAACCCACTGTCACGAGCATTTGACTTATGGGTTGATAGCATACTAGAAGGATTTGTGACCGAGTTTGCTGTAGATACGCTAAAGTCGTATAGCCAAGCTGAAGCATAATTTTTCAAAGGATTCAAAGGTAAGTTCCTGAAAAACCTTAGTCTATACATTAAAATGCTTTTAGATGAGAAAGGTGTTTTAAGAATGCAGCAATATTTATAAAGTCTATCATGATAGAGAATACACACATTGATTCTGATGAAGAAAATCATACTTTGAGAAGTGGAAAGAGATACAAGCTTACTAACTAGAAGAAACCTAGAAAATCTAGAAACCATATAGATACCAAAATTCCATGTGACCTCAATACTACAAACACTCAGTTATCAGCCACAATCCAGCGTATTACACCTCAGAATCCATCAGTCTAGAACCGACCCACTGCGAGTGACTCGCAGCCCATTCCACAAATCAGTAATACTAGTAACACCGCAAGAGCGAGTGCTCACAACACTACGACTCAGACTATCCCACGGAATACTATCCCTAGTACACAATCCGGAAGGAGAATGACAGATAACGATATAAAATTATTGATATTCAAAGGAACGGGTCAAGAAGACCCTGATCAGCACTGGTTTCTATGCGAAGCCATGTGGAGTGTCAAGCAAGTTACAGATGATGCTATAAAAAGAGCTCAGCTCATCACTACTTTTAGAGATAGAGCACTAAATTGGTTTATGAAGTATTCTCAAGCACAACCAAGAAACTTAGTAGACATCAGGACCGCGATTGCAGCAGAGTTTAAAAAACCCAAATCAGAATCATAGTGCATAACAGAGTTGAAAGAAATCAAGCAGAAACCTACTGAATCGGTATGGGAATTCGACCAAAAATTTAAAACATTGTTAGACCAAGTGAGCTTTGTTATAGCTCCCCAACAGCATCAATAATGGTTCATTGTTGCGCTATTTCCCCATATCATACAACCACTGATGCAGCAAAAAGTTGTATCTCAAGTTGAGGCCTTGGAGATTGCAATGAAGTTGGAAGCTTCACCAATTGGAGAAAGTAGTTCTGGGATGATACAGATCCAGAACCAATTGGCTACCTTGACATTAGAATTGTAGGAAATGGATAATGGGAAGGAGCAGAGACATGATCAAAGACATGAAGTTTGGTGCACAGGATGCAAAGCAGAAAGCCACACCAGATAACATTTCCCCTTATTTCAAGAATATCTTCACAGTGGCGCACCAAACCCAATAAATATGAATCAGAACCAAGAACCATGGTGTGAAATTTGTAGAAGCAGAGGACATAGGCCTGAGGACTGCTACCTAATACAAAAATATGTAAAGACACCTAAAAACTTATACTGCAATTTCTGTAAGTCAGTTGGACATGATGAGTCCAACTGTCGTGCTTATGAACTGATGAATGAAAGAAAGCGAGATATGGAAGCAATGCGAGGTGCTGGAATGTACCATATTCAAGAGGAAAAACAACCAAAGCAAGAGAACACCCACTATGATCAAGGAGGATTTAGAGGCCGCGGTAATGGATATCGCGGGAGAGGAAGAAATACTGGGCAAAATCAAGGAAGAGGACGAGGCCAGGTCATATGCTATAACTGTGGTCAGCCAGGTCATGTATCAAGAGAATGTACTAATCCATGCACCACATGAAACTATTGTAAATCATTTGAGCATGTGATTGAAGAATGCCCCATACTTGAGGTAGAAACGCAGAAACGAAGAAGAACAGAAACAACAAATCCTAACATGCAGTTGATTGCATCAGAAAACAGACCTACCGGTCAGAGTGTCAATGCAGTAACGCAAAGTGGCGCTGATATAGGAAAAGACAACAGCATAGAAGCATCGACTTCTGGTACAACTGATACTAAGAAGAAACCTGGAGAAACAATAGGGATAAGAAAATCCCTTGGGAAAGCACCTCCATTAAAATTACAGAAAAATAAGGAAATATTTAAAGAAGCACGGGACATGTTTAAACAACCACCACCTACTTCACCAAGGATCCTGTTGCGAAGTGAAGTACCACAAATAGAATATATGCCATTGGCATATGATCAGACACGCACTCCACCAGACACATCCACTTTTGTTACGCAGTTTCTACATAGCTACATCAAATTATTCAAAAACAAGGACACTCTTATGGAATTTGAGAAACTAATAAATCAGTATGAATCATGCAGTAAGAAAGGAATAGCACATGGCGCAGTACATAACATTAGGATTCCCAAAAGAACCAGCAGGGAAATGCGGTTCACTACACAGATAGGAGACTATGAGATGGACGAGATCATTCTTGATCTCGGATCTGAAGTAAATGTATTAACCAAGCAGACATGGTAGGCGATGGGAAAACCAAAGCTACAGTGGTCACCTATATAGTTAAGAATGGCTAATCAAGGCATAGTTATACCGCTGGGAAGGTTAACCTATACCATTGTTGACATTGACGGCGTACGAAGTTATGTAGACTTCGAAGTAATTGAAATTGTGGATGATAGCAATCCTTATCCAGCTCTGCTAGGCATCGATTGGGAAATGACAAACTCCAACATCATCAATCTGAAGACAATGAAAATGATATTTGAAGGCAACGACATAAGAGTTTTCGCACCATTGGATCCTTCACAGGGGGAGCGATATGTGGAACCTATTCAAGAAGAGTACAGAGCTCAAGACCTTGACCATATTTATAAAATGACAACAAATGCTGCAGATTATATTGATCCTACTGCGGATGGAACGCTCAGCTAGCGCTGTGATAGTTCTTGCATCTTAGACTCAGAGGCAGGATTAGAAAATTGGCAACACATAATGCATGAAGTATCTGCCAGGAGATGCGCGACAATTACAAAGTCACTCCGCTGGATTGGAAAGAAGGTAAGTCCAATCCCTACTTATGATGGTATAGCTAACATCTATTCATTTATCAAAGAATACAGTGCAGCAATTGAAGATGAACATCGTGTCTTAGCATTAGACATGGCACTCATAGACACACCTACCAGATGGTGGGCTACACATAGAAAGACAATGACAACTTGGGACCAGTGCAGAATAAAACTACAAATTAGATTTGCTGATAAGGTCACACTACCATTTAAGAAATATAATGGTCAGATGGATCCAGGATATCATATCACAGCTTGTGTACAAGCTTGGAAGGAAAGACCACAGACAGAATGGGTACATCTCTTTGTGCATACGTTGGAGGAGCCTATTAAAAAAAAATGGTACCTACAGGAGGAGACGCACACAGGAACCGCGGATTGGTCCGTCCTTACTGCGACCTTCTAGAAAGATTCTAGTTTTCAAGATGACCATCCAACTATACATGACGTGCTGCAACTGATCAAGCAAAAGCTATTTAGCTCACATCGCAAGGAGGAAAATATAACACTAGAAGAGTTTTTTTACACAAACAATGTACTTGCGAGTCTACAACCAGATTGGTCAGAACAGATAGAGCAGGCTTTAGACTGCTACAATATAGTTGAAGAAATTGAAGATAGCGACAAAGAGGACCCGCGAAACATAAAGATCCCAGAATCAGAAGGAATACGCGAGGTAGAAGGGCCTCCACTAGAAATTCCAGATATGAGTGGACCGGTTAAAACAAAGAAAGTGAACATCGACACCCCTGAAGAGCCGAAGTTCGCAGCAATAGGAAACTACTGGGATGATGACACAGTTGCGGAGATCGCAGCTATATTACAGGAATATCAAGAAGTATTCCCAATGAAGTTCACAGAGATGAAAGGTATCCTCGGAGACTTAGGAGTGATGAGAACTCCTCTTAGGCTAGGAGTAAAACCTATTAAACAAAGGCCATATAGACTGAATCCACGCTACAAAGAACAAGTTAAGGTAGAACTCAATAAGATGCTCGATGCAGGAATTATTGAGCCGGTTGAAGAATTTGAATGGATAAGCCCAATGGTCATCCAAGACAAGAAAACAAAGGGTGAGATTAGGATCTATGTTGATCTCATAAAGTTGAATGATGCCTCTATGCATGATCCATTTCCTACACCTTTTACCGATGAAGTTCTGGATAACGTTGGAGGGAATGAAGCATACTCTTTTACTGATGGATTTTCTAGATACCATCAGATAAAAATTGATCC
The DNA here is from genome assembly GCA_027924585.1 of Larix kaempferi. Classification (NCBI taxonomy): domain Eukaryota; kingdom Viridiplantae; phylum Streptophyta; class Pinopsida; order Pinales; family Pinaceae; genus Larix; species Larix kaempferi. Next base: position 33,271,825 of record BSBM01000510.1, read on the forward strand.
AACCGATAGGCACAAAACCACTTTTGCAATAGAATGGGGGTCGTTCCAATATACAGTGATGCCTTTTGGCTTGAAGAATGCACCAGCCATATTTTCAAGAGTGGTGTTCGCAGCATTTAAAGAATTCATACACAAATTTTTAGAAGTTTACTTTGATGATTGGACAATTTTTGGGTTACTAAAGAACCATGCCGCGAACCTCAGAATGATGTTGGAAAAATGTAGACAGCATCAGATTTCATTGAATTTAAAGAAATGTATTTTCTGTGTTCCTTATGGGATTCTACTAGGACATATCGTGTGTAAGCAAGGGTTGATGGTTGATCCTGCGAAGCCGATAGCAGTTATTATAAACTTGCCTACACCAAATTCAGTTAAACAATTGTGCACTACACTAGGGCATACCAGATACTACAGGAAATTCATAAAGGGGTATGCACAGATAACAGCAACAATGGAGAAGCTTTTAAAAAAGGATGCACCATTTATTTGGAACAAGGACTGCGAGAAAGGATTTGACACATTGAAAGAGAAAATGGTCACTGCGCCAATCCTCGTTTTTCCAGACTGGGAAAATCCATTTCACGTACATGTTGGTGCATCATGTATAGCATTGGGTATTATTCTTGCGCAGCTAGGGGAAGGAGGAATTGATCATCCCATTGCATTTTCGAGCATAAATTTGTCATCTGCTAAGAAGAATTATACCACAACTAAAAGGGAAGGACTTGCAATGGTATATGCACTACAGAAATTCAGACACTATTTTCTTGGTGCACACTTCTCAATGTTTACCGACCATTCTACATTAAAATACCTGGTCAACAAGCCAGTGTTAGGGGGGAGAATTAGCATATGGCTTCTACTCTTCCAAGAGTATGATTTTGAAATAGTGGTTAAGCCAGGCAAATTAAATTTAGGCCCTGATCATCTATCAAGGATCGAGTTAGGAGAGGAACCTACAAATCTAGAAGACAATCTTCCTAATGCACAATTGTTTGCTATACAGGTTTCCGATGATTACTATCAGGATATCATTGACTTTCTAACTACTGGGTTTGCACCTATTGAATTCACTACGTAGCAAAAGAAGCAGCTGATCGTGCGAGCTGTAGACTTCAGCATTATCACAGGACAACTCTACAAATTAGGACCTGATGAAGTACTGCGAAGATGTGTATTAGAACATGAGAAGCCATTTATACGAGTTGATGCACATTCAGGAGTCGCAGGAGGTCATTATGAAGGAAGGGCTACTGCACATAAGATATTGCATGCAGGGCTATGGTGGCCTACGATTCATAAGGACTCCAAAGAACATTGCTAGAACTGTGATGTCTGTCAGAGGATAGGGAAGCCGTCAAGAAGAGATGAAATGTTGTTGAACCCTTAGCTGACCTTGCAAGCATTCGAGAAATGGGAAATTGATTTCATGGGACCTATTAACCCACCGGGAAAAAGAACTGGTGCGAGGTACATTATTACAACAAATGATTACCTCACCAGATGGGCAGAATCAAAACCAGTCAAAGACTGTAGCGCAGCTATAGCCGCGCAATTTAATTTTGAGAACATCCTTACACGATTTGGATGCCCAAAAATTTTGATGAGTGATCAAGGCACCCATTTTCTAAACAGAACTATTGAAGCTTTGACTGAAGAGTTCTACATCCATCATCAGCGCAGCATGCCTTATCACCCACAAGAGAATGGCACCGTTGAAGCATTTAATAAAGTACTTGAGAATGTGCTAACCAAGATATGCAATGTAAACCACGATGACTGGGACCTACGCATTCCATCTGTATTATGGGCATACAGAACGACATGCAAGAAATTAACTAGACATACACCTTTCAGATTGGCTTACAGACAAGAAGCAATAATGCCAATGGAATACATTATACCGAGCTTGAGAATAGCTGCATTTACAGGGATGGAAGATCGCCCAGCACTAGAAGAAAGGTTGTTACACTTGGTTGGATTGGAAGAAGAGTGCTTCATCGCGGGATTCCACCAGCAAGTGCAGAAAGAACGAGAAAAAGCATGGCACGATCACCACATCAAGAATAAGTCTTTTCAGGTAGGTGATCTAGTCCTACTATATGATAGTAAATTCATGAAGTTTCCTGAAAAATTTAAAATGCATTGGCTTAGACCATATACTGTAATAGATGTTACTAATAGTGGCGCAATCCAGTTAGCTACTTTAGCCAATGATACACTACCCAATTTGATAAATGGAAGCAGACTAAAGCTTTACCGCGATAGTCCTTCTCCGCAGCATCTGGTATAACCATAAAGAAGGAAACGTTTCTAGCTGCCAAATATATTCGGAATTGGGCACTAGAAATCGTGGAAAATTCTGTACATAGACTGATAGAGATAGATCTATACAGCGCACCGCGTTGAAAAAAAAAAGGGAAAAGAAAAGAAACAATCTGTTGTTGCAACATTCAAAAAAAAGCAACTGGAAAGAAAATAAATTATATGCCGCGAAGTCACTACGCAAAACCAAAGATTGCCTACCGTGTAGTTCGATGCAAGAATCCAGAAAATAGCCGTTACAGTGTCGGTTGGGAATATAGCCTTTATATAGTACTTTCCGACTGACCGCTCCAGCATTTAAAGCACAAATAGTCGTTCTGAGCACAATTTTGAAAGACAAGACAGAAGCAGTAATCGGATTTGGCCAATGGATACCACCATTAAATGCATATCTAACCGTTCATGGGTGCAGAGGAGGGTACGCCATGCCTATAAATAACACTGCATATCGTCTCGCTGGAGTTACCAAAGAACTTAGAAGTTCTTCCAAATATTGTTTCCTGAGTTTAGATTATAAGTTATCCACTGGTTAGCCGAGTCAGTGTGAAGTGAATGACACAGAGATCCTTTGTTGAAAAAGAGTTCACGATCGAAGAGACTGTGAAGTTGTTCCAACATGGAGGAATTGACGAGTTAATGAGAACCCCAAGCAAGAAATTCACCACGAAATCATAACAAGGTCCAAGGAGATCACCAAGACACGGCCCCTCAATGCAAGACAAAGGAAAAAAGCCAGTAGCGCAGAGATCAAAACTACCGCAGACAAGTTCAATAGGGCCAAATAAGCCCCTTGCCGATAAAGAAATACCTTTAACTATGACTCCAGACTACATCTCGCCACGTGCAGTGGATGCCCTGGCCATTAGACTGTTGAAGAGTCCAAAGTATGAGATACCACTCTCACCAATATCGAAGCATGTTGAGGTGGACAAAAATATCTTAGGAAAGATTCCAGAATGTAAATGGGAGGACTATGATCTGCTAGCAATGCAGAAGGAGAAGTCAACTGAACCAAAGTTCCCATAGTTCCATCCCGACAAATACATGTGTTGGAAAAAGAATGCAAGGGGAGACCTCACCTTGGTCCCTGAGAGCTAGTTGTCTGGAGTAGCCAAGTTGGGGCTGCTCAACCTGATAAGACTCCCACATTTCGACAAATCACCAGAGCTCAACGCGGTGGTGTGAACTCTTATGGCTTGCATCCACCAGGGATATTTATGGCTAGACTAGAATATTGACCTGAAAATTGACTTAATCCACCATATAACTGGATTAAGCAAAAGGGGAGATGACCCAAGGAATTTCTTCCAAGGAAAGACAAAGGATAAAGAGGTAGCAGAATTGATGAAGCAAACACAATCTGTGATCAAAGGGAAGTGAGGCTTCCAGACTAATGACATAAAGGACAAGGCAATAAGGTTTTTCACGCAGCTCTTAGCGGGAAAAATCTTAAGAAAGTGCAGATCGTTAGAAGTAAACGCAGGTGCAATACTACTTGGCGTTGCAGCTGCTAAAGGACAAGAATTCAATTGGTGCCAATATATGTTAAATGAGTTCCTTGAAGAACTGAATGATACACAAATCAATGGTGGGAACTTCCACTTCACCTGGCTAATCATATTGATTGGATTCCTGGGGTGGAGGGAACCGAAGCAATATGTCGGAGTGGTCACAAACACTTCAGACTACAGAGATGCTCGATTTCAGAATCTATGGGCGAACTTAAATCCAGAAAGACAGCACGAGACAGCACTGGTCTTTTACACATATTATGACCAGCTGCGTGGGGCCATCATGCTCACACCTTGCATACCAAAGCAAGTAACAAGTAAATATATCCACATTATAAATTTTTATGTTGCGATGAAATGCATCTCCATTTCAGCCAAAGCGCAAAAAAAGAATGTTGATTGGTACCCGGGAAATTACCATATGTGCGAGGAAGATATTGAGAATATCATGAAGGAATGGCCAGCTAAATTCCGAGTTGAGGTCGTGGATATCCAAATTTATTCTGGCAAGGATACCCGTGTCCCATAGTAGAAGATAAAGAGTCAAGCAAAAGGAAGGATGTTGGAAGTCCTTCAGGGCACAAGGAAAAATGGAAGAAGCAGAAAGCAAACAAAAACTAATTAGACACAGTACTTCACGATGATGATTATTTAATGATCGCTGCGAAGGTCATTGAACAAATGGAGGAACTTTCGATAGATGAAGACAAGAAGGACAAGGCAATTCAAGACAACTTAAACCAGAACCTGACTACACTGCAAGGGATATCCCACAAATTTGATGAAGTTAGCAGAATATTACCCTTGCACCATCAATCAATAGATGAAAAAGGGTCTGTGGGGACTCTGCAGCAGCAAATAACAATTCTTGCGAGGTCCCATATTGTCCATTTGCAGCCACTATCTATCATGTTGCCATTACAAGATCAAGCAATGTTAGATACAAAGAATGTAGAGCGCGTGGAGCTTGATCTTGCAAGCATACCATTGCCAGGACTCCATTTCTTACACACGCAAGTTAGTGAAGAAATGCATGACAGAACCATAGAAACACTGAAGGGACATGTAGAGTTGCAAAGGAAACTCGAGGAAGATAGCTCACGGAGTACTATGCAATTACAAGATGAAAAAGATCGGCAACTGAGATTGGAGAACACGATCACTGCGGTTGCAGATAATATAGATGAATTTGAAGTACAAACAGAACTAGCAGATACTATTATCAAGATTGGCGAGTGGGTCAATAATCTTAAAAATGAGAAGGAAGCATGGAGATTCTCCATGAATTTGAAATTCTTTCCCTGAAAGTGCAAATCAATCCACAGACTCCACCAGATGAACAACAATTAAGACAAGGAGTAGTGAAGACTGTGGCATAGAATATTGCTATTGAAGTGACTAAGTGCCAGAGTCTATTGGAAGCAGCATTGAAGGCATTTAATGCCCTTGAAGAAGACCAACAATTTCTCGAAGTAAAGAAGGAATTGAAAGAAAAACAAGAAGCACTAGAAAAGATGAGTGAGGATGTCAAGGCATTACCAGCAAGGGACAAACTCCAAAAATACAGAGAAATCAACACCCTAAAGAAGGAACTTAAAGCTTTGTGAGAGAAGGAGACATAAATGGGCGATAAGTCGTAGCCATTATTAGAGGACACCAACACGATCTCACAAGAGATCTAAGAAAAGTTAAAGGAGTTGAACTAGAATCAAGAGCAAGTGGAAGGCCAGATTGTTGATGTATATGTAACTTCGGAATGTATTTCATCTGTGTATTTTATATATATTTATTGTACCCTTATAAGAGATGTGTTATTCCTCTATAAGGAAGTGTCGTCATGTGGATTGACGAGTGTCGCAAGTGTGTGTACTTGCTGATGGGTTATTAGGCGACCATGTGTGGGGTCAGCCCTAAAATATATATATTATAATGTGGATGTACCTAGCTAGACAAGTCGGCCCCATAAGGTCACTGGGCAAATAGGTTAGTATAAATAGAGATCAGGTGATCTATATTTAGATCATTCGAAAAAGTACATCTCTCTCACTCAGAAAGTGGTGCACTAGTGAGGAGGAGGATCATCTTCTACTAGGAGACTATCTCAGTGTATTTTGGTTGTACTTTGGTTGAGCCATTGCTCTATCTATCTCTGAGAAAGTTGTGGGGTTTTTAACCTTAGGGTTTTCCCCACGAAAACTCTGTGTCTCTTGTCTCTTATGCTTTTGATTCTTGTAATGCTTGTCATACTTATTGTGATTGTCATGCATTGATATGCTGTATATGTTATTCTCTCAGTAAAGATCCTAGAGTATTGTGAATTAATGCTCAAAATTTAACATGGTATTAGAGCTAACCTGAGAAGAAGACATTTCGCAGTGACAGAAACTTGAGTTTCTTGTTTATTGGGTTTCTCTCCACATATTTTGGAAAATCAGTATAGTAGATTGACTCTACTCATCGAGGCACATCTATCTGTCCAATCAGAATTAAATTCCGAGCATTTTCAGATTTGGCCCTAAAAATTAGGGTTTCCACAAAAATAGGAATTTTTGAAATCTAAAGACATATCTGGAAGCTCCTTGCAAAAATCAAAGGTTAGAGCTTTGGATCGAGATTTTTGGCTGGGTAGATCTCCGGGAAACTCAAAGCCTAATTTGGGGCTCTCCCTAGTGAACCTCGGAGGACAAAAAGACAAATCTGAAGGGTAAAGCTTTGCTGATCTCAAATTCTGAATGCACCAGGCTGATCAGCTCATCAAGGCGCATCTTTCTATCCTTTCAGAAATTTGAAATTCACATTTTGAATTTTTAGGGTTTTTTCGACAAACCCTAATCAAGGACCAGATCCAGTTTTCAGCATTTCAAGTGGTAAGACCTAAATCTTTTCTATTTCCATTTGAAGTACTCTTTAAGATGTCTCACCACACCAAGCTTGAGGATAAGCTTGAAGGGGCTGATAACTTCCGAGCTTGGAAGTATAGGATTGGGTTAATCCTGGAAGAGAATGAGTTGGACTCATATATAAAAGAAGACATCTCTATCCCAGAGGATGAAGAGGCTAAAGTATTGCATAAGAAGAACTTGGTCAAGGCAAAGAGAATCATTGTTGATTCTATCAAAGACCATCTCATACCCCATGTGTCTTCTCTAAAGACACCCAAAGAGATGTTTGACTCTTTGACCAAGCTATTTGAAGGGAAGAACATAAATCGGAAGATGACCCTGCGGAACCAATTGAAAGGAGTAAAGTTTCAGAATGGAGAAACCATTCAATCTTATTTTTCAAGAGTCTCCCAGATCAAGGAACAACTAGAAGTAGTGGATGAAATGGTAGAAAATGGTGAAGTTGTCATGACCACTCTGACTGGCTTACCTAGGTCATGGGACTCCTTCATTCAAGGAATCTGTGCAAGAAAGAAGTTGATTTCCTTCAGTAGACTACGGGAAGAATGCTCACAAGAAGAAGCAAGGCTTGTGGCATGAGAAAAAAAGATGGGGAATGAAGATCAAGCTCTCATAGCCCACACCAAGAAAGGGAAGTCCACGAGAGAGCCATCTCACTCCAAGAAATCTTCACATCACTTCAAAGAAAGAAGAATATGCTTCACCTGTAATGAGAAAGGACATATTGCCATAAATTGTCCCAAGAACAAGAAGGACAACAACAACTCTAAGAAGAAGAAGAAGGGCAGCAAAAGAAGGTTTCATGCTCATGCTGCCGAGGATGATGAACCACCCAAGAAGAAGGCTAGGGCAGAAAGTGATGATAACTCATCAAGTGAAGAAGAGTATGTTCTGATCTCTGCTCTCACAGGTACCATCTCCCATGGATGTAATGATTGGTTAATTGATAGTGGAGCTTCCAAACACATGACTGGGTTTAAAGAATCTTTTGTGAATCTATCTGAACATGAATCACCCCATAAGGTGAAACTTGGGGATGATTATCAATACCCAATCAAAGGAAGTGGTGAAGCCTCCTACAACCTAGATTCTGAAAAATCTTTGAAGATGAAAGAAGTTCTTTATGTACCTGGGCTCAAGAAGAACTTACTCTCCATCTCTGCATTGGATGCAAAAGGTATGAGGGTTGCATTTGTGGATGGCCAAGTCCTAATGTGGCCAAAGGGAAAGAACATAGATGATTCAGTAGTGATTGGAGAGCAAGAGGGAGGTTTGTATAAATTGAAGGGACAACTTGAACATGCCATGGTACATGAATCCATGGAGCCAAGTGAACTTTGGCATAGAAGACTTGCTCATATGCACTATAGGGCACTTCCAATTGCAAGCAAGGCTGTAGAGGGTCTTCCTGAAATCAAGACCAAACATGAAGGTGTTTGCAAAGGATGTGCAAAAGGTAAGAACATTAAGAAGGCTTTCCCAAGCAGTGAAAGCAAGGCAAAAGACATCCTCGAAATCATCCACTCAGATGTATGTGGTCCTATGTCATCCAGTTCTCTAAGTGGGTATGTTTACTATGTCTCATTTATTGATGACTTCTCCAGGAAAACTTGGGTATACTTCTTGAAGAACAAAGATGAGGTGTTTGATAAGTTTAAGGAATTCAAAACCTTGATGGAGAATCAAACTGACAAGAAGATCAAAACATTCAGATCCGACAATGGTGGATAATTCACCTCAGGTGACTTCAAGAAGCTTTGAAGTGATTCAGGGATTAAGAGGGAGTTGACTGCTCCTTACAATCCACAACAGAATGGAGTTGCAGAAAGGAAGAACAGAACAATCATGGAAGCAGCAAGAGCAATGCTCCATGACCAGGATCTACCTATGCATCTATGGGCAGAAGCAACTAGAACAACTGTATATGTGCAGAACAAAACACCCCACAAGATATTGGACAACAAGACACCAGAAGAGGTCTTTTCTGGTAAGAAACCTGAAGTCAGCCATCTCAAAATATTTGGTTGTCCAGTATTCACTCATGTCCCAAAGGAAAAGAGGACCAAACTAGATCCTTCAGGAAAGAAGGGTATCTTTGTGGGTTATAGTGAAAGCTCGAAGGCTTACAGAATATACTTTCCAAGGTTCAAGAAGATTGATGTCAGCAGGGATGTGACATTTGATGAGAACTCAGCATTCATCAAATCAAGGAAGGCACGGATTGAAGTTTATGAAGAACCTAAGGAAACTAGATTTCAAGATACTACCATGACTGAAGCAGTTCTAGAAGTTTTTCATGAGTTTGAAGATCCGCAAAAACCTGTAGATCCAGCCCGTGAGGATAACTCTCATAAGAGGAAACTTGCATGGCTAGAGAGCTCATTCAAGATGCAAAAAGATTTGGCATTCCAGAAGAGGAACACAGAGCAAAAAAGAGAACCAGATCACATACCAGCTATGTTGCTTTACTCTGTGACATTATGAACAAAGAGCCTTCCAGTTATGAAGAAGCAACGGAAAAGAAAGAATGGAAGGATGCCATGGTTGAGGAATATCAATCAATAATGAAGAAAGATGTTTGGGATGTTGTTCCAAGACCTAAAGAGAATTCTATTGTGACTTCCAAATGGATTTACAAAATCAAGCATGCTGCAGATGGTAGTGTGGAGAAATACAAGGCAAGATTCGTAGCTCGTGGCTTCTCTCAGAAAGAGGGAATAGATTATGAAGAAACTTTTGCACCTGTAGCCAGGTATACTTCCATCAAAACAGTACTTGCCCTGGCTACAGCGATGAAATGGAAAATACACCAAATGGATGTCAAGACTGCTTTCTTGAATGGTGTAGTTGAAGAGGAAGTATATGTGGAGCAGCCACTCAGTTTCGAAATACATGACAGGGAGTCATATGTGTATAGATTAAAGAAAGCCTTGTATGGCTTGAAACAAGCTCCCAGAACCTGGTATGGTAGGATGGACAGTTTCCTATCTAGTTTGGGCTTTACCAATAGTAAAGCGGATTCCAACCTTTACTACAAGGTTGAAGAAGGGAATCCTGTGGTACTACTCATGTTTGTGGATGACTTATTTGTAACAGGAGATGACAGATTGATTGCAGATACTAAGAGGAAGCTTGCTGCTGAGTTCAATATGAAAGATTTGGGAATGATGCATTATTTCCTAGGTATGGAGGTGTGGCAGAGTGCAGGTGGGATCTTCCTTGGTCAAAGGAAGTACACAGTAGAAATATTAAAGAGATTCAGGATGATGGATTGCAAGGCCATGTCCACACCTATGGCATCGAATTTGAAGCTTCTATGTGATGCTTCATCTAAGCCGGATGATGTCTCTATGTATCGTTAGATGATTGGGTCCTTGATGTACCTGACGAACACGAGACCGGACATTTGCTTTGCTATGAACACATTGAGCCAGTTCCTAACGGATCCAAGGAATGTTCCCCTGGTTGCTATAAAGCATGTTCTGAGGTACCTGAAGGGTACAGTGGATTATGGGCTCAAGTATGAAGCGAATCAAAAGTTTAACCTGTATGGTTATGTTGATTCAGATTGGGCTGGCAGTGCTGCAAATAGGAAGAGCACATCTGGGTGCTGCTTCAGTATGGGATCAGGTGTGATCTCTTGGTTTAGCAGGAAGCAGTCCTACGTAGCACTGAGTACAGCTGAGGCAGAGTATGTTGCATCCTGTTCAGCTAGTTGTGAGGAAATATGGCTATGGAAGCTACTGTATGACTTATTTGATCTCCCGTTGGATGCTACTGGTATCTTCTGTGATAACCAGAGTTGTGTGAAGCTATCTGAGAATCCAGTGTTTCATGACAAGTTGAAACACACAAAGATCAAATATCACTATATCAGGGATATGGTGCAGAGAGGAGCTGTGAAGCTCCTGTATGTTGTGACGGACGAGCAGATTGCAGATGTACTGACGAAGCCACTAGCCAGGGTGAAGTTCGAGTACTTCAGGGAGAGGCTTGGTGTTCTTCAGATCGAGGACACTTCGAGGAAGAAGTGATGGACACATTTGCTGAAGCCATTCCAAGCATGTTGGAAGGAGGATCCTTCACATGGCTATGGATGTAAGCGCTGGATGATGAGCATCAGGATGATGTTCTAGTTTATGCTTTGTATGATCAGTTGGACCATTTATATGTATATGTATGTATGCATCATGTTGGATGCTGGATATGATCAGTTGGATCATTTATATGTTTATGTATGTACGCATCATGTTGGATGCTGGATATGATCGGTTGGATCATTTGTATGTATTTTGTATATGCATCATGTTGGATGCTTGGACTATGCATCTGTATATGTATCAGGTGGATACATTGTATGATCAGGTAGATCATGTATATTGATATGTATCAGGTATGATCAGGTAGACCATGTATGTTGATGGATACATTGTGTGGATCATGTATCTATGTATCAGATGGATACACTGTGTATGATGATATGTATCAGGTAGATACTTGGTGTGCATCAGATGGATGCATTGCATGATCAGGGTGATCATGGATGACGAGCTTCTCCAGATGAAATGCAGCAGGATGTTGTAGTGATGATGATCAGGATGATCATGTGTACATCAAGATGATGTATGATGAGTATCAGATGATACTTTGTGGCTGTGGATCAGGTTGTGCATATGAGCATGTCTGGGAGATCCTATAGGTTGGAGTTGCATACCCATAACAGCCTGCGATGCTCTTTCGAGACATTGCTCTGGGAGGACATGTAATTTGTGCCCTGGGAGATCTTCAGGTCGGAGTTGTGTACCCATAACATCCTGAGATGCTCTTGCGATTTTTTGTCCTATGGCATGTAATTTGCTCCTGGGAGATCTGGACAGGATGAAAAAGGCCTCAGATGCTTCAACCAGGTTTTGCCATGACCACATGTAATTTTCTCCTGGGAGATCTGGACAAGATGAAAAAGGCCTCAGATGCTTCAGCCAGGTTTTTTGGTGGACCACATGTAATGTGCTCCTTGGAGATCCGACAAGTAGAGCTGTGTGCTCATAACAGCCTGGGATGCTTCAGCCAGGTTTTGTGGTGATATCACATGTAATGTGCTCCTGGGAGAACCGACAGGTATAGCTGTGTGCTCATAACAGCCTGGGATGCTTCAGCCAGGTTTTGTGATGGGTCACATGTAATGTGCTCCTGGGAGATCCTACAGGTAGATTTGTGTGCTCATAATAGCCTGGGATGCTGCAGCCAGGTTTTGTGACGCACGTAATAAGTCCTGAGAATACCACAGTATGGCCAATGATGATGAAGACCTGCAGGTGGTGGGCCTACATCCAGTATGAAAAAGGACTGGTTCTGTAGAACTTCCTATGATGAGTAGATTCAGAGATTGGTTCAGATAGTAGCAGCAGTGACGATGCATCGATGACGATGATCCTGAGAAGAAGACTTGTCTAGCAGATCTGTGTCGAGAAATACCTTCCTAGTTAAGAGGGAGTGTTGATGTATATGTAACTTTGGAATGTATTTCATCTGTATATTTTATATATATTTATTGTACCCTTATAACAGATGTGTTATTCCTCTATAAGGAAGTGTCGTCATGTGGATTGACAAGTGTCACAAGTGTGTGTACTGGGAAAACAGGTTAGTATAAATAGAGATTAGGTGATCTCTATTTAGATCATTCAGAAAAGTACATCTCTCTCCCTCAGAAAGTGGCGCACTAGTGAGGAGGAGGATCATCTGCTACTAGGAGACTATCTCAGTGTATTTTGGTTGTACTTTGGTTGAGCCATTGCTCTCTCTATCTCTGAGGAAGTTGTGGGGTTTTTCACCTTAGGGTTTTCCCCACAGAAACTCTGTGTCTCTTGTCTCTTATGCTTTTGATTCTTGTGATGCTTGTCATACTTATTGTGATTGTCAGGCATTGATATACTGTATATGTTATTCTCTCAGTAAAGATCCTAGAGTATTGTGAATTAATGCTCAAAATTTAACACAGATCAACCATGAGATAACACTTGAAATGATAGAAACAGTTGGGAAAATTGAAAAGGATACGAAGAACACGGTAGAAAAGTTGATGGAAACATTCAATGAGTTTGCTGTGAAGATCATCCCACAATCAGCGGAACACCTTCAAGGAATTCCAGGTGGCTCGGGGGTGAGCCACATGTAAGTGTTAGGGGCCTGTTGGTCTTGGCCCAGATGGGGTATTTTTGAACAGGAAGAATTTTGAAGAACTGCGGAGCTAAGCGCAGTTAAGTTTGAACAATTTTGGGATAAGTTTAGGTATACTGCGAAGTTACGCGCAGCATAGTATCGGAGGAGCTGCGAGGAGTACAGCGCCGCGATGTGCCACGTCAATGGAGATCCAGCTAAGCAAAGCATGGACGGATGAAGGAAGTTATTTTGGTTAGGTCACAGAAGACCTATTTTTGGCAAAGATCGTCGATAACTACCAAGCAGTGGGTAGGTGCAGATCGGAGGTAGGTGACTGATCACAACAGGAAGAAGACTATGACTACTGAAGCTAGTCATCTAAAGATGAGAAAGAATAGCTCAGCGGAAACAACCTGTTGGAATGCATATAACAGAAGATCCACTACTAGATATCAGTAGTCCAGTTTTGGGAAAACCGCGACAGTTTTGTAAAACCTAAGCGTTCTGCCTTCAAGATGTAAAAGACATGACCTACGGGTCCTCATCTATAAATAAGGAAATTTTGTAAAGGAAAGGGGTTAACTCTCATTTTGTTGCTATTATTGAATATTGTGAGATCTGTTAGATTAAAGCATTGTAAAGGCTCTGCAGCTGAGTGCATAGAGACCTAATTTAGAGAGAGAGAGAGAAAGGAGAGCGTCTGCAGCTGAGTGCGCAGACGAAGAACTATTGTACCCTTTCCAAGATAAATAAACAACAGTTCTTGTGGACATAGCTTCCCATCCAGGGGGTGAACCACATTAAACCATTATGTTATGTGATTACTGTGTATGATTGCCATTATTTTTACTTAAGTTACTTATAGTGCATGCATAAAATTACTGTTACCTGATTTATGTTTACTTTTATTTGCATTCACCATGGAAGGGATGGAATAAGATTAATAATAGTTCATGTATGGATGAATGTTAACAGTCAAGCACCTACAAGTCTGCAATTGAATGGATCTATGAGACAACCACACAGTTAATTGTTAAGGTCAGATCGCAGTAACAAAGCACACAACTCTACACATCACACTCATTTGCATAATTTATAGTGTTTATCAAGCTAAGTAATGTTGAATGATCGAGGATTATTGAATAAAGTTGAATAGAAGTGATCAGATCTCATAAGCCCACTGCGCGGCTTGGGGATGCGCTGAGGGTGCAAATATCTTATTCCTGAAAATACTCGACGCGAAGTAGAAGACTTCGCGCAGTCATTGACTGCAGTGCACAATTTGTACCGCACTATACATAAGTCAGTTGAAACACTCGCATCACAAGGTTGTGGAAACCTGCTTCTGCAACCACCCCCTCCAACTTTTCCTCAGGTGATACCTAAAGTTGCTTGCAGTCTGTTGCCAAAAGGGCTGGTCAATAGGGGTTTTGTTGGTATCTTGTACCGCAAAGTACTTGGTCTACATTGGAAAACCTCTAGAACAGTGCTGTGACTAACACAAGTTACTGTTGTTCCACCTACAATAAAGACATACACTCTGGTGCTCCTCCTGCTATCTTTATCACCTACCAAATCTACACCAACATATCCCTGTAGAGCAGTTACTGAAGCTCCAAAACATAATGCATGAGTAGAAGTACCTCTCAATTAGCCGAGAATCCACTTTACTACCTTCCAATGTTCTTTACTTGGATTTTTCATATACCTGCTCAAAACTCCCACTACATGTACAATATCTAGTCTTTTGTACACCATGGCATACTTCAAGTTGCCAACTGTCGATGAATAGGGAACCTTGGATATGTATTTAATCTCCTCCTATTTCTTGGGACACATCTACTTACTTAGCTTGAAATGGTTGTCCAAAGGCGTACTAACTGGTTTTGCATCTTGCATTCTAAACCTTTCCAACACCTTTTCTATGCACTCACCCTGAGACAATGTCAATTTGTGATTTTTTCTATCTCTTGTTATTCTCATACCAAGGATTTGCTTTGCAGCACCCAAATTATTCATCGCAAGTGAATTAGCTAATTTCCTTTTGAGCACATTTATATCCTACATGTTAGACCCTACAACAAGCATTTCATCCACATACAATAACAAGATAATATATCTTCCATTATCTAGCTTCTTGAAATAAACACAGTGGTCAAAATTGCATCTACTATAACCTTATTATGTCATAAACTTGTCAAATTTTAAATACCAAAGCTTTGGAGTTTGCTTCAGGCCATACAAGCTCTTCTTCATCTTGCATACTAAATTCTCATTCCCTTTGACCTCATACCCCTATGGATGCTACATATAAATCTCTTCCTCGAAATCCCCATGGAGAAAGGTTGTTTCTACATATAATTGTTCAAGATGCAAATCTTATACCACCACTAGACTTAAAATAGTTCTAATTGAAGTCACTTTAACAATATGAGAAAATATTTCATCAAAATCTAACCTTTCTTTTGTGCAAACCCCTTTACAACAAGTCTGGCCTTGTACCGTTTCTTTCCTCCATCTTCTTCCTTCAACCTATAAACCCATTTATTTTATAATTCTCTTTTACCTGCATCTAGTTGAACCAAATCCCAATTCTCATTTCTTACCAATGAATCCATCTCCGCATTCATGCCTTGCTCTCATTTCTTTCTAGTTTCCACCTGCATTGCTTCTCCATAACATTCTGGTTCACCAGAGTCAGACATCAATAAATAATACATTGAAGGAGAGTATCGTTCAGGGGATCTACTAGACCTGGTATACATTCTAACACTTGCAGGAGTTTGAGGTACCTACTGTTGTTCTTGATTTTTCAGCACCTTTGGAACTTCATTTTCTTTGATTTCATCAAGCACTGTGTACTCTATGTTTTCCTTTTCCTATTTCTTTCCCTGTAACTAATCTTTATACATAACCTTTTCATTGAAATCCACATCTCTACTCCTAATTATTTTTTTATTTTCAAAATCCCATAAACGATAACCAAAATCATCAACCGCGTGTCCAATAAAGGTACATTTCTTAGATTTAGCCTCAGGCTTTGTTCTATTTTTTTATCAATATGGAAAAATGCTTCACAACCAAAAGTTCTCAAAGCTGACTAGTTTACAGTTTTACCTATCCATGCCTCCTCTTGAATCCCACCATCCAAAGTGCTTGAACGCCCTCTATTTATTAAGTAAATGACAGTATCTACAACATCTGCCCAAAATTGTAAGGACAACCCTACATGCAATCTGTTACACCTTGCACACTCCATGATTGTTATGTTCATCCTTTCTAACACACCATTTTCTTGTGGTGTTACTAGAACAATCATCTCTCTACGAATCCCATGGTATGAAAAATAACTATCAAACTCCTTGCCATAGTATTCACCTACATTATTAGATCTAGGACACTTTAACCTTTTTCCTGTCTCATTCTCAACTAAATCTTTCAATTTCTTAAAAGTAGCAAAAAACATCAGATTTTTGTCGAATGCAATAAACCCAAGTTTTTCTAGATGCATCATCAATAAAATTAACAAAATAACGAGAGCCACCAAGATATTGTACCTGATCCGGTCTCCATACATCTGTATGCACAAGCTCTAACTTTTCACTCTTCCTTTTATTCCCAACTCTAAGAAATCTAACTCTCTTTTGTTTTCCATAAACACAGTTTTCACAGAATTCCAAACTTACCTGCTTCATATCTGGAATCAACTTCCTTGAGTGGAGAATCTACATCCCCTTCTCGCTCATGTGGCCAATCCTATTATGTCACAATGTTGTATATCTTTTTTTGGAAGCTACAGAGATAGAATAATTAGTATTATGAGGACATAAATACAACATACCTATCATATCTCCTTTTGCTATTACCAATTATCATTTACTGATCTTCCACCATGTTTCTCCAAATGTAGATAAACAACCACCATCTCCCAACTAACTTGTTGATATCATGTTTCTTTTCATAGCAGGAATATGCTTTACATATTTCAATATCCATTCACCTCCATTCTTTAACTTTATCTGTACCTTACCCATTCCAACAATTTTACATGGTTCATCATCACCCAATAAAACATGTCCAAAATCACCTGAAACATAATCATGAAAGAATCTCCTATGGGGTATAGCATGACATGAATCCCCTGAATCTACTATCAAGTAATGACTAGTTATATCTAATGCAAGAATCAAAGCATCTTGTAACACATCACCTACTACATTTGCTTCTTGAGTAGTCTCTTGTTGTCCATCTCCTTTCTTCTTTAGAGATCTGCAATCTTTCTTCAGATGTCTTTTCTTTCCATAGTTCCAGCACTCTATCTTTCCCAGTCTCGGCTTGGATCTTCCCTTCCTAGACTTCCCACGATTACCTGGGCTCTTTCTTCTCTCCTTTTGTCTTCCCATGCTCTCCATAGTCAACACATTACCTGATGTCTCACCTATGCTTTTCCTTCGCATTTCCTCACTAAAAGTAACACCAACAACGTCATCAAATTTCAAAGTGTTTGAACCAGAGACAGAGTTACTTACGGTCATGACCAAGCCATTCCATCTTTCTGGCAATGAGCACAAGATTAGAAGAGCCCTAACCTTATCTTCAAAGTTCACTTTTACAAAACTTATCTAATTAGTAATCGTATTAAATTCATGTAAATGACTAGCAATAGACCCATGATCTGACATATTCATATTAAATAAACACTTCATTAGAAATACCTTGTTGGAGGCTGAGGGTTTTTCATACAATTTAGCCAGTGCACTCATCAAACCCTCCGTTGTCTTTTCTTTTGAAATATTTAAAGCCACCGATGAAGCTAGGAACAGTCATATTTTTCCTAGTTCCTTTCTGTCAAGAACCTCCCATTCTTCCTCCTTCATAGCCGCTGATTGTTTTGCTTTTCCTCCCAATGGTAGGAATAGATCCTTCTAATACAGATAGTCCTCCATTTTCATCTTCCATAACTGGTAGTTTTGGTTGTTAAATTTTTTGACCCTAAACTTTCCTTCTTCTGCCATTTCTCCCACTCGAACCAAGAACCCTTCTTTCCCACGATTTTATGCACCAAATAGGCCTTTGGATCTCATACCAATTGTTAGAAAAAAATTTGCAGAACAATAGCATAAAACAAGATGTAGAAATAAAATACATAAACACAATACAAGAGAGACACCAATATAACTTGGTTCACCCAAGATGGGATACGTCCACACATAAATTTCCAGTCCTTTCTATTAAACCGTCCAACAAAATATAAGAATATAACCTACAACACATCCACTGCAACTTCATCTTCACTCTCTCTCCTAGTCTCATATTTCACAATACAATACACACCCGTAGTATAATTCCTCATACAAAAGAGGTTTTCCTTCTAGAGATAAAATCGTTAACATAATTTCTACCATCAAATCTAAGATCTAATGAATGGTTCAGATTTACTACGACATCACAACAATTTAGAAGGAATTTTTTGCCACATTTCAATGGCCGAAAAACATACAAAAGCGGACCCATTTATTTTTATCGCGGGCTCCCTCCTGTGAACCCTTAGGTTGGGGGCCTCGACGAGGCCCTCAGACCCCCCTTATGTTCACTGGACAAGAATCCAAACACGGATGAAATAATAATCAAACTCCACACCCAACAATAGTTGAGCATAAAGGTTGGTCAATATAGGAACCTTTACCTATTATGTTAAGCTACTTTTGCATGCTTGAGAATCCATGAATTAATATTACAGGAGATTCCCTAAGAACTGTAAGGGTCGGATTTCCTTAGGGAACTATGGAACAGTGAAGGAAATTCCTTCCTTGTGTTGTGTTGTGCAGTAGAGAAGGGTGCCATGGCTGGGATGTCTAAGTGAGATCCCTATAAATGCTTAGAGGTGGGAAATTTGGCTAAGAATAAAAGAAAATGGGTTTTCGGCTGAGAGAAAGAATCATGTAGGTGTTTCCTTTTCCCTAGTGGGTTCATAGCCTAGCTTGGGGTGGTATATACATCTAATACCTACAGTTGGGTGGAAAATCACTCTTACATAGCCAGTTTCTTGGATATTCGTTATTAAAAGATAAGTATTCTCTCGTATATGAATGTGGATTAAATTTAGCTCAAAATTAAATTTCAACATCGTATGCTTATGGAGAAACCTTTAAAAAAACCTTACATAACTTAAAAGATATGTTAATAAAATGCATAGATATGAGCTTATGTTTGATTAATGAATAAATGTGAAATACTGTAATGTCCTTTGTTAGGAATTTTATTAGAACGTTAATTTTTCACTTTTTTTCCCTAGTTAGACCTTAGACTAGTTTTGAGCTCTAGGTCCCCAAATTGCTCCAATTGCTCCCAAATATTCTGAAAAGGTATATGCATGATGTTATAACATAAATATGTATTTCAGGGATTCTCTTGGACCTTTAAAATACTTCTGCAAATCCTCTTTCAATTCTGGCCAATGTAAGGAACTTTACTAGTAATTTCCCTTTGACTAGTATTGGTCTCTAGGACTCAAATTGACTCCAAATGCCTTCAAATATTCAAGGAAGGTGTATGAATGATATTAGGAATTGAATATGATGTTCAGGGATGATATATGGCCACCACAATATCTCTACAAACTCTCTTAAGATTCTGGACCAAGTATGCAATTTAACTAGTAATTTGGGGTTCAAATCCCCATGGAGTAAGTACTGAAAATGGCTTCCCAAATGCCTCCAAACTGACTCAAATTTATGAAAAGATGTAGGTAATGTATTAATGATGTTATTAAGGTCTCATTTGCACCATTAATTGATTATTATATCTATTCCACTTCTCTCCCATTCAACTGCAAAAATCACCAATTCAACCCTTGGGGAAATGGCACTATGTCTTCTCCCAATGCAATTAAACTGAGTAAAAATACTTCAGATGCTCAAGTACAGTACATGAAACCTTTAAAATACATCCATGGAAGTCCATTAATCACAAATTCATCATATAATCATCCATTCATTCGAAATCATCAGCATTACATTGGTTCACAACAAGATAGTGGGGAAATGGCACTGTTCTTTCATTAAAAATGAGATTTATACATTTCTACTTGGAATTTCGACCTGAAAGTTTATGGATATGAATAAAATAGTATTTAATTCATATTAAAAAATAAATGGGGCATTATAAACTCCCCCAAAGAGTACAATAGCTCACCAAAAATGCCCTCCCTCAAGGATCAAGAATATGCCATCAAAACTAGAAATGGTTGAAGGAGTGAGATGCAATACAAGAAACCATGAGATTCCCTATATCTTACACCTACAAATAAATAATCCATTAAAGCTCCAAATGAAAGTTCTGAATGGCCTTTCCAATTACCAACTTGGATGGGAATCTTTCACCCTCGAAATTGGCTAAGGCAAGAAACTAGTCATCCACTAGCTCTCCCTCTTCACAAATGCAATTGCAAATTCTACAAATGATCAAAAGCTGGTTTCATTCTTTTTTATTGACATGTATAAACTTCTAATTTCCTCCATGGGTCGAATTCCTTCCAAGATACTCATGCCAACTCAAGTTGGGAAGAGATTCCAAAGAACGCCACTTGTACAACAATTCCTAGTCTCCCACTTCCACCAAATCACATATGGAAGCATCTTAGCTTCCCTAACACCCTTGAGCACCCTCGTGGAGTCTATTTTTAGCCCTGACATGTCATATATGTCATATGTCAACCTTCAGGTCTGATTTGTGTCATAGGTTTCATAGCATATTCATCATTGTTGTCATAGAGCTAGGGAATCTAGCCCAAGTGTCTCACTAGCTCCAAATTGCCTCTTCCTCTTCCATGGGAGTTACTCTTCCTCTATATTTAGACCTCATTGAATCATGACAAGTATTATTGACCTTATAACTCATCCCAAGAACATTAGGCTTCCCATAGATTCGAAATTGCAAGAAGAGGATGCCATGTGGCACATACATTCTAGCTTGTGTGGGTCCCACTTCCTCCATGTGTCTTCATGATCAAATGCCACTTTTATTTTCACTTGTATATATTTATTTATCTCCTTTATTAAATATTTATTCCATCCTAATGTTCCAACATCATTTATTATCCCCATTATTCACAATCCCAAGGCTTCCACCCCAAACCTAGGAAACTAGTAATTTCCCTCCTTGGCAATTATTTGACCTTTAGCATCAATTTGACAACTCTAATGAATATGGCCAATGTGATTAGGCCATTGTGATCCAATGCCAAATTTGAGACATGACAAATCCTCCCTTCCCAATATTGTTTTTCCTCAAGTAATTTCAAACATGGGTGTTGAAGAACCTGCTTTTTGTATAATTCTTTGAAGTTGCCATTGAATTGTCCAACCTTGAGTCTTTGAGTTTCCATGAATATTTTAGAGAGGAACCACCATTCTTCCTGCTGCACTACTCTGATAAAAATCACTTTATTAAGTGGGAAATCCATCTCCCATACTTCTTGTTTCCCAGAAAAATTGAAACCAATGAGACAAAAAATATTCCAGGGTCCCATTGCTTGTATTGCACCCCAACAATTAAGAGTGCTCTCCAACCCATACCATCAGATAAGAGGATTCATGGATCCCATTTTCTTGTATGCATTCTACCAAATATCATGAGTGCAAAATATATATCATCAAAGTACATAACAACATAAGGAAAATGTACATCAAGAAGATGCTTCATCAAAGAATCATGAAAGTGCTTGTACCTCCAAGTAAGTAGACCACCATTTTCCAAGTGCATACAATCTTTAAGTGACCCATCAAATCTGATCCAATGACATAGGTGAGGATCCCATGTCCTATAATGCTTCTCCAAAAGGATATCATATGCATCAAAATATTCATCCATGTATTCATTCATCCAAGAAGTGAATGACGAATCTCCACTAAAATCTGAATCAAATAATGAGCATAAAAAACAAGGAGACTTCATAGGACTCAAATAAGTCTCACCATACATCCATGAATGTGAGAATCATAAAGATGTAACTAAGTATGTGTCTTCCAACAAAAATGTTCTCCCATCATAAATCTATTCACCCAAGTGTTGGATGAAGTTCCTCTAATATCAAATGAACCAAATGAACCAAGTGTTGAGCAAGAAAAACCATGAGTCTTCAAGTGACTCAAATTCATATCATAGGTGCATCCATGTTGATGTGCATAATCATAAAGTAACAAAGGATGCTGCTGCAAATGTGAATAAGAATGTGCTCCAACCATATCATCATAAAAAGTAAATCTAGGAGTTCCATACTCCTCATGGGGCACCATCAAAAAGAACCCTTTCACCCATTCTTCATTAAGACTAATGCTGCAAAACATGGAATTGTAGGATGTAGGAGAATGAACTAACTCACCCAAATGATCAAAAGTGCAGAAGTTTCATCATGGGAAGGATACATATGGGTAGTATCATGCATCTCCTTCAAAAGTGTGAAACCTTTGTCATAGATTGGTTCCAGTGTGGAGGAATCATGCTCTTCTTTAAAAATTGCATAACCTTCATTGAGAGACAATTCAAGTTCCTCTTCCACCACATCAAGTGTCTGGATCTCTTCAAGTTAATCTTCAAACACATCAAGAACATTCAAATTTCCACATTTCTCATGATCCACCATGTCATGAGAATCCTTCAAACAATCTACCATTTGACAATCTGAAACATAGGAGGAAAAACAAGTATCTTGCAACTTTGCAAGAAGTTGCTCATTTTTAATTGTGAGCTTATGATTATCATCATTATTCTTCAAGTATGCATCATGTAACAATTCATTAAGCTCAAACAAATGGTTTCTATCAAAAAGCAAAGACATGAAATTACCTTTGATGTGGCACATTGCTCTTTGAATCTTCTCCATGTCTTCAAGGAAGGATGTTTCCTCCAATGAAGTAGCTCTCCAATAAGAATTTGACACCAATGCTTGAGTGGCATGGAGAATGATGAGGGACTCTTGGATCTTCTTTTCATTCATATTTAAGGATCCTTCAAGAAAATGAGGCTCTTACAAATGAACCTCCTCATCTTCTTCATTTTTGCTTGGACCAACTTCATGAAGCTCAAGTGGTGATGGGGAAGTTGATCTTAGTTCTTCTTCAACTACTACAAGGTCTTCATTATTATGCTTAATGGAACTTGGGCTTGCAGGAACACTTTCAAAAGTGATCTCTATGTCACCAACATAGAGCTATGAGCACCCATCAGTAGGTACTACTTCATTGTTTAAGCATCCATCGGTATATGCTCTTTGGTTCATGTCTAAGTTTTGAAGGTGTCTCGAAATGATCTTCCATATTCTCACTAGAATCTTCTTCATGCTCTTGTGATGTCTCTTCCTTTTTCTCCTTCAAGCAAGTTGATTCATTTTACCCCTTGTTTTCCTTAGGATCAATATCTTTGGAATCTCTTTTTGAAGAATTCCCAAAAGTTCTCCTCAAGTAGGACATCATTTCCTGCACACATATATGATATTCTCTCCAAGTTTCTTTACAAGAAGGGCATAAACCTTTCTTTAGTAACTCCACATCTTCATGTTTGGGCCTATTTTCAAAAATATGTTCAGCAAAGTACTCAAAAGACATGACATTTTGTGTATTTTTGCTCAAAGCAAGATATTCTTGATATTTTTTATATTGTTGGGCCAAGGTTTCATATGTTGCTCTCCATCTTTGGAACTCACTCATAGAATTATCCTCGGTTGGTGTGACACACTCATATTCATCAGATTTAAAGTCATAAGAATAATATTTATTTCTCTTGAAATTGTAAGAAGTGTTGCATGATGGCACCTCTTCCTTGTACCATTCACATTCTGCTTCATATTGCTCATAAGCATCTGCATATTCCTCATAAGAATTGTACTCATAGGATTCATCATAATAGTAAGACATGGCTGCCAATTATTCTTGAATGTATGTACTTAATCCACAGGTGCAAGGACCATGCTCTAATACCACTGTAATGTCCTGTCATCACCTAAGCTGTAGTTACCCCTATGGATGGATCCAGTCATGGATGGCAATAGGGAAGGGCAACTCAAAAGGTGCAACCCCGATCACCTCGACCTCCAATATATATGGTTGTCACGCCAGTCGAGGCAACCTTCGCTTTATGTTATCTAGCCCAGACAACAAAGGGGGAGACCCGATCAACTACCGACAGGAGAGATCAAAACCAAGACACCAAATCAGGGTATTTCTAAGTGAAGTTAGGTGTATGGTTTATCCTAGACCTAAGGATGAAGTCACAAGCCAAGTGAGGGGTTCAATAGATATAGCTTTGGTTCATAGTTGATGTGAGAGTGACTTATAATATTTGAAGTGAGATCTAGGATGAGTGTACTAGGTCAATGTCAAAAGATCCACTGCCTTGGGAACTGTGTCCAATGCAGGATAGTTTTGAGGGATGTATTGGGGCTAACTAGTACATAAGACAAGCTTGACCATGATTCATGATAGCTTTAAGGGTATAGTTCACCATGCAAAAGTCAAACCACAAGTCAATCCAACAATCTAGGAGAGTTGGGTTGTCTTGGAGATAAACCAGTGCCTTGGGAATTGGGAAGTGGAGTCAAAGTGGGGTTGACTTATGGTTTAGGACTCCTACAACATGAGATAAGTGGACAGTATAGGTCTTGATGGTTGAATGTATCTAGATCTAGGTTTAACCCAAGTGGACCACAATCCCTTAAAACAAGGAATGCAGTCCCCAAGGCAGGATTTGACAAAGTGATAGTCTAGACCTAGGTTTTGAATTATTCCGGTTTCAGATCTGCAATAATATCAAGTACCCAGTTCCTAGAAGTGAGTGAACTCACTTCTCCAAGGTGGTGCGACTTTGCCCAAGGAAGCTTAAATCGGGGTTTAGGTGGGTCAAATCAAGTCGGATGGCATCCAAACTTTAGATCCGGGTAGATCGGTCAGGTAGGAGTATGGATCTGTAATTTCGTGGCAATCCACCGGTTAGATCTTAGTAGATCTGAGTTTAAGTGTACCAAGTGGTCCAAAATGGGGATTAAATCCCTTAAAATGTGGAATAGGGCCCACAAGGTGAATTTCAGAAAAGTGACAACCTGGGTGTATGTTATTTGATGTGTAGATGTCAAATCAAGTGGAATCTCAAACACCCATCGCTTAGATCTAGGTCAACCTGCTCAAACTAGGAAGTGCGCCTTGCTTGGGAGAGGCTAAGTTGGCCTGGGAAGGGGGTCAAATGGAAGCCAATCCTCACCAAACTATAGATCCGGGATGCCGTGGATGCTATAGAGGTGGGTTCTTAATATTACGCCCAACAACCCAATAGATCTAAGTAGATCTGAGAAAATGCAAAATTGGGGTTTTAATTAATTAGGGTTTTAAATGTTTTTGACAATTGGATAGATCATGGAGATAGAACTTACCTTGAGATCATACCTGAATGATGTGGATGAGATGCCTTGATGTTGAGGAAGATTCCCGCAGAGATCAAATGAGAGATTGTTGATTTGCTTGCCAATTTGATGCCCTAGTCCACAAGTGCGCCTTCCTCTACCTGTCAAACCAAGGAATGAAGATTCAATCAGTAAGAGCAAGTATGGAAGAAATTTAAGAGAAATGCAAATAGTAACATGAAATAGAAGGTCCTGGGACAGTAATACTCCCTGTTACCAACGAAGAGCTCCAAAGAAGAAGTAGGGAGAGTCTTCCCCTACCAATACCTCCTCCTCCAAGCAAATCGGCCTCCACCTGTAGATGCAAAATCGTGGTACAAAAGATATGGCAAACAAGATCTCCAATAACTCAGTGCATAGGAAGAACCAACGAACGAACACCAAAAAAATTCACCACAACATTGGAGATAGATGCAATAATAATTTTCTATTCCAATAATCCAGAGCCAAAAGTCCCTTTACAATGAGAGGCTCTCTCCTTTAAATAGGAAGGAGAGGCACCAAAACCCTAACCACTTTTTGAATGAGTGGCTAAGATTATAAGATACAAAAGTCTAATCAATGGTTGAGATGAGCTCAACAATATAATACATGGATCACACATAAAATATAACATAAGTGGACAAAATCGCCCTAGAAGAGGGGAATCCCACCAAATCATGATGATGAAATATCATAAGAGCCTTATGGTGGGTCCAAGGGGTAATTTTATCCCTCCTTGGTCAATCCCCATAGCACAATAACCAATAAATAATCATGAATGTACCAAATCGTGCCTCCACAGTGAAGTCGTGGTCCTCAAAAGACCTCAAAAAATCCACAGAAAGTGCCATAAATGATGGATGCGGGCCCCGATGAAGCTGAAACTGCTGGGGGAGGTGTGGAAGGTCCCGATCTATCATCACTGATCATCCCATGCCATAACTTTGCCTCAGTAGCCCAAATCGATTTCCTCAATAGCCATTTCTACCAATCCTGAAATGCCTCGGGAAGCGTGAAACTGCCCCAAACAGCCTCCTGGAGTGCTGGCGCTGTCAAGGTGAGGGAACCAATGTGTCCGGAAGGGGGGTAATATGGTAAAAACAAGTGGCTGGACCACCCCCTTCATCATCAGCGCCCTAGGTCAACCGGATAAAAATCACATCTGCTCCAACAGGGCCTCCAACAGACCAAAACTGCACTGGGATAGCCTACTGAGGCTCAATCATCACTGTAAGTGCCCGGAACTGAAAACAAACTGTCCCATTGGACTCAGAAGGTCCAAATCTATCCAAGATGTGTACTCATACACCATATGAGTCTCTGCATGATCAAAATAAATATCCAATATACCGGAACAAGGCCAATAATAATGCTCTGTAAATGATCAAACACTGCTGTATCCCAAGAATCATCATCATAACCCTGTAGCTGCTGCATAGAATCATCATGTATGTGTACATAGACCATATATCATCTATCCATATCCTCATAAGGTCTAACATCTCATGTCCCATGGTCCTCCATGGTCAAACTAGGTCCAACCATGACCAAATATAACTCAGTCCATCATCCAAGGCTGCTGAAAAGTATCAAGGTTAATACATGCTTTACAATTTATTCAAATAGAAATTATAACACAGAGTAATCATGACTGGCGATCTAAATCCAAATATATAGTGTCGTTAATTATTATTATTACTCAGATTAGACTTTCAGGATCATACTCACTTCATAGTTGTGATCAATTTGCTAGTGAAGGGTGAAGGCTGAATTAACTGGCTAGGCTAAGGGATGACTTAGCTGACTTGACTTTGTGACACTTTGGCAAGGGAAAGGGAATACACCATAGTATATACTGAATGAGCAATAACACAGGGAATGGCGGTGTCTCACAAATGGATGAGTTGTTTAAAGAGGGTTTATTCACCTTCACAGATGCGCACAATCCATAATACAAATAAGGCCAGCAATTGTTTAGATATAGATTTTAAGTTTCATTGCTTTTTGGGCCTGAATTTTCCATAGCCTTGATCTATGTGTGTTTATAAACACATTGCATAGATTTACATTTTTCTTTAGGCTTTCTGCTGCAGGTGTGTTTTTAAGGCACTTGTTTACCTGAGCACTTCTAGGTGTGTCATGGACAGCTTGTTTACCTAGGTATTTATTTTCCACAAGATATAACATTTCATTTTTATTGCCATGTTCATTTGGCGTGCCTCTCATTCATGTGTGTTTAGAAACACATTGCATGAATGGGCTTTTCATACAAGATATAGCATTTCATTTTCCAGATTTTGTATTGATGGCAGCACTAAAAGTTTCAGGTTTAGCCAACACAACTTTAGTGACTAGAGGGAATTCACAAGGAACTCCAACTCACCATAGGTAAGTTTTATCACCAACTCAGAGCCGAGACACAATAAACGGGGAAGCTCATCCAATACAGAGGCTACAGTGGGGAAAGGTCCTCCATGTCACTAGTCAAGTAGTAAGTCAGGGTGATAATCTAAAAGGTAGGCCATGGATGGATGAAGACAATGAAATGATGGAGCCAACACTAGCAAGCCAGAGTATGGTGTAATGATCACCTCTATTCTCCCTAAGGAGGGTATGTACCAATGAGTATGAATAGTGAACTTCTAAGTCTGAGTAGGGACAGTATAATATATATAATAGATCAACCAGGTCCATATATCTATATGATCGCCAGATCATGACACTAAGTGCTAAGACATGCTATAAGAATAAGTATAAAAGCAATCTAACCATAACACCATGATATACCTGCTGAGTCATATACCTGCAAGCTCATCAACCTGTACCATCATCTGTCCTCTGAGACTGCTGCTGTAACTCTGGGCACTACTGTCTGCTCTGTACCAATGGTATAATGGCTACATCGGTCACCTCTCTGAGTGTCCTGAAACTCAGTCATGGCATGGGGAATGCAACTGCTGTCCACAATCTGATAGTGATCCAATATAAATGCTCATCTTGGCATCTCAAATGCAAGGGAACTGGCTGAATAGTGTACTGGAATGAGAAAAATAATGTATGGTAGCCCGGCTACTATATATGTGATAACATCTGGCTCCGGCTGGGACAAGTGCTCTACTGAAATGAGCGCTTGAGAACCTCAGAATCTCTGGTCCTCGAACTCTGCTACTCGAATCCACGATCCAGCACTCTACCATTTTACTTCCAGCTTTTATTCTTGCAACCTATTTTCTGCATTCACAAACATCTAAAAAAATACCTCATGCCGCATGTGTGGGAAAAATATAAAATCAACTGAAATAAAATCTACTCTATGTCAGAAATATAAATGCATAAAATATATAAATGCAGAAAGTAAATGAAACTACTAACATAATTTGCAAAATTTGAAATTTATTGTGCAGGAAAAGAAAAGTGACAGGTACTCAATTAAACTAGGAGCTTACAAAGGAGCTTAGAGACAAAGAAGGTGCCAGACTCAATGGCTAACAAGACTAACTATTGCCTAAGTAGGCTTATTTGGTTTCCTACCTACCCTAATCTAACCAGTTAGCACAAATGCTAGGTAAAATCATAAATCCAGTGTAACCATTTAAACATATTAGTGATTCTTCTTTGATTTCTGGTAATGAAACAAGTCATGATTGGATTAAAGATCAGAGAATTTGATAATGCAATCTTCCAGGTTTGTTCAAAAATTGAATAAAGGTTTGCATGGTGCAAAATGAAATCATGCCAAGGAAAAGATTGACTGATGCAAACATCCTCCATCCAAGAATTGATAGGATCATAAAATTCATGCAAGTTATTGCTTAAGATTGATGGAGAAAAACTATAAGGCTTGCAACTCAATTCTTTTTCACAAAACATAGCTTCCTCATTTACTTCTCTTACATATTCAATTTGATTCTCCTTGGGACTGATGATCAAATAAAAACCAAGTGGGGATAAATTAAGGTTTAGAAGACGAAAAATCAGAGTCAGACCCACTTGATGCTCAAAAATGGAGAAAAGATGGAATTGATCTTTAAACACCTTTTCTAGCCACCAAGAATTATTGATAACTTGACAACATACATTATGGTTCCAAAGTGACTGAAAAGGGACATGAAGTGCTTTTTCTCCAAACATGTAATCATGCTTATACTTCCTATTAAAAATTTCCAAGGAAAAAGATTGACTAGAGCACCAACCCAAAGATGATTGAAAGAGTCTGGAAAGGAGGGTGGATTGCAAATATGAAAATTCTCCCAAATGGATAGACAAGTTTGACCTTGGATTTTGATAATAGAAGACATTCTTTATTCTAGGAATAATGTTAAGCTTTTGATCAAATTTAATATTTACAACCTGAGGACAAGATTGACCATAACTATCTAACTCTAAGTTATCTTGATTAAAGATGCAAAAAGGAAAATTTAAAGATTCATTGTAAGAAGTGGAACAAAGATTAGAACACATAGTGTGATTTATTAATTCTTCCTCATCTTGATATTGATCTTTTATTAAGTCATCATTAAAATTATAAGAGGATAAGTGATCATTTTCATTTAATTGATCAGGGGTGAAATTAATAATTTCATTTAAAATATCCTGATTATTTGCACAATGATCACCTAAAATCACCACTAAAGGATCTTGATCTATGTCCCTACTTTCTTCTTCTTCAATAAGCTGATAAGGAATTGAATGATCAATAAAACTAGGATGATTGATGAGTTCTTCCGAAGGAGAAACTTCAGTAGACTTGTTGACTAAAGGCTCATCCTCAGAAATTCCCTTAGGATCAGGACTAGGGCTACCTAAAAAGTAATTTGAAAATTTATGGTTTGTACAATGATTAAAGATTTGACTTTCGATTGACTCAAAAGTAGAAGACTTATCATTAGAAGAAATTGGGCAGGAAAGGTCATCTCCGGATGTTGACAAATCACTTGATATTTGATTGTTAAATGATTCCACAATAGGATCGGAAAGGAGAAGGTTTTGATTTGAAAGATACATATCATCTAATTCACTTCCCCATTCTTCTAGGAATTTATTTTCAAACATGTCATAACCAGAAATGCTATTGGGTTTCAAATTCGAAAGCCAGAGACCAGCTCTTTCTTTGAAAGATGAAGCCAATAGTCTCATACACACATCCTCATGGGTTATGGATAATTCTTTAATAATTTCCCTAAAAAGTTCAAGGTGCCTTCTAGCAGAGATTTCATAACTTCCATCGAAAATAGGCAACCTTGCACATGCTTGATGAGGAATATGATGAGGATACCCAACAATTTTTGAAAAGTCAAAAACTTTTAAACGACCGAAAGTTCTAGGTCGCTCAGAAGCAGCCATGGAAAATAATTTTTATTTTATTTTTTTTGTAATTTTATAATTTTTTATATTTTTTGTTTTTTTAATATTTTAATATTTATTTTTAAAATCAAGAGCCTGAAAACAAAATGATGCACCCCATGGGATCTGTCTTAATTCTAGTGTTGTAAGGATGTAAATGAGCTCGCTCCTCAGCGGAGTCACGATTGGGAGTCGCCAGGTAGATTTAAGCTCTTCTACCAAGATATGTGTCGTTGTATATGCGGAAAGGAATAGTAGCTTTTCCAAGGTAATCCTATTACGTCTCTGGCGCCAAAATGTTATGGCAAAGAGAACGGGAAAGCTTGAAGAAAAGTATGTCGAACTAGGGCAAGCTATTGCCTCCCCGGCAACGGCGCCAAAATGTCATCACCTAAGCTGTAGTTACCCCTATGGATGGATCCAGTCATGGATGGCAATAGGGAAGGGCAACTCAAAAGGTGCAACCCCGATCACCTCGACCTCCAATATATATGGTTGTCACGCCAGTCGAGGCAACCTTCGCTTTATGTTATCTAGCCCAGACAACAAAGGGGGAGACCCGATCAACTCCCGACAGGAGAGATCAAAACCAAGACACCAAATCAGGGTATTTCTAAGTGAAGTTAGGTGTATGGTTTATCCTAGACCTAAGGATGAAGTCACAAGCCAAGTGAGGGGTTCAATAGATATAGCTTTGGTTCATAGTTGATGTGAGAGTGACTTATAATGTTTGAAGTGAGATCTAGGATGAGTGTACTAGGTCAATGTCAAAAGATCCATTGCCTTGGGAACTGTGTCCAATGCAGGATAGTTTTGAGGGATGTATTGGGGCTAACTAGTACATAAGACAAGCTTGACCATGATTCATGATAGCTTTAAGGGTATAGTTCACCATGCAAAAGTCAAACCACAAGTCAATCCAACAATCTAGGAGAGTTGGGTTGTCTTGGAGATAAACCAGTGCCTTGGGAATTGGGAAGTGGAGTCAAAGTGGGGTTGACTTATGGTTTAGGACTCCTACAACATGAGATAAGTGGACAGTATAGGTCTTGATGGTTGAATGTATCTAGATCTAGGTTTAACCCAAGTGGACCACAATCCCTTAAAACAAGGAATGCAGTCCCCAAGGCAGGATTTGACAAAGTGATAGTCTAGACCAAGGTTTTGAATTATTCCGGTTTCAGATCTGCAATAATCTCAAGTACCCAGTTCCTAGAAGTGAGTGAACTCACTTCTCCAAGGTGGTGCGACTTTGCCCAAGGAAGCTTAAATCGGGGTTTAGGTGGGTCAAATCAAGTCGGATGGCATCCAAACTTTAGATCCGGGTAGATCGGTCAGGTAGGAGTATGGATCTGTAATTTCGTGGCAATCCACCGGTTAGATCTTAGTAGATCTGAGTTTAAGTGTACCAAGTGGTCCAAAATGGGGATTAAATCCCTTAAAATGTGGAATAGGGCCCACAAGGTGAATTTCAGAAAAGTGACAACCTGGGTGTATGTTATTTGATGTGTAGATGTCAAATCAAGTGGAATCTCAAACACCCATCGCTTAGATCTAGGTCAACCTGCTCAAACTAGGAAGTGCGCCTTGCTTGGGAGAGGCTAAGTTGGCCTAGGAAGGGGGTCAAATGGAAGCCAATCCTCACCAAACTATAGATCCGGGATGCCGTGGATGCTATAGAGGTGGGTTCTTAATATTACGCCCAACAACCCAATAGATCTAAGTAGATCTGAGAAAATGCAAAATTGGGGTTTTAATTAATTAGGGTTTTAAATGTTTTTGACAATTGGATAGATCATGGAGATAGAACTTACGTTGAGATCATACCTGAATGATGTGGATGAGATGCCTTGATTTTGAGGAAGATTCCCGCAGAGATCAAATGAGAGATTGTTGATTTGCTTGCCAATTTGATGCCCTAGTCCACAAGTGCGCCTTCCTCTACCTGTCAAACCAAGGAATGAAGATTCAATCAGTAAGAGCAAGTATGGAAGAAATACAAGAGAAATGCAAATAGTAACATGAAATAGAAGGTCCTGGGACAGTAATACTCCCTGTTACCAACGAAGAGCTCCAAAGAAGAAATAGGGAGAGTCTTCCCCTACCAATACCTCCTCCTCCAAGCAAATCGGCCTCCACCTGTAGATGCAAAATCGTGGTACAAAAGATATGGCAAACAAGATCTCCAATAACTCAGTGCATAGGAAGAACCAACGAACGAACACCAAAAACATTCACCACAACATTGGAGATAGATGCAATAATAATTTTCTATTCCAATAATCCAGAGCCAAAAGTCCCTTTACATTGAGAGGCTCTCTCCTTTAAATAGGAAGGAGAGGCACCAAAACCCTAACCACTTTTTGAATGAGTGGCTAAGATTATAAGATACAAAAGTCTAATCAATGGTTGAGATGAGCTCAACAATATAATACATGGATCACACATAAAATATAACATAAGTGGACAAAATCGCCCTAGAAGAGGGGAATCCCACCAAATCATGATGATGAAATATCATAAGAGCCTTATGGTGGGTCCAAGGGGTAATTTTATCCCTCCTTGGTCAATCCCCATAGCACAATAACCAATAAATAATCATGAATGTACCAAATCGTGCCTCCACAGTGAAGTCGTGGTCCTCAAAAGACCTCAAAAAATCCACAGAAAGTGCCATAAATGATGGATGCGGGCCCCGATGAAGCTGAAACTGCTGGGGGAGGTGTGGAAGGTCCCGATCTATCATCACTGATCATCCCATGCCATAACTTTGCCTCAATAGCCATTTCTACCAATCCTGAAATGCCTCGGGAAGCGTGAAACTGCCCCAAACAGCCTCCTGGAGTGCTGGCGCTGTCAAGGTGAGGGCACCAATGTGTCCGGAAGGGGGGTAATATGGTAAAAACAAGTGACTGGACCACCCCCTTCATCATCAGCGCCCTAGGTCAACCGGATAAAAATCACATCTGCTCCAACAGGGCCTCCAACAGACCAAAACTGCACTGGGATAGCCTACTGAGGCTCAATCATCACTGTAAGTGCCCGGAACTGAAAACAAACTGTCCCATTGGACTCAGAAGGTCCAAATCTATCCAAGATGTGTACTCATACACCATATGAGTCTCTGCATGATCAAAATAAATATCCAATATACCGGAACAAGGCCAATAATAATGCTCTGTAAATGATCAAACACTGCTGTATCCCAAGAATCATCATCATAACCCTGTAGCTGATGCATAGAATCATCATGTATGTGTACATAGACCATATATCATCTATCCATATCCTCATAAGGTCTAACATCTCATGTCCCATGGTCCTCCATGGTCAAACTAGGTCCAACCATGACCAAATATAACTCAGTCCATCATCCAAGGCTGCTGAAAAGTATCAAGGTTAATACATGCTTTACAATTTATTCAAATAGAAATTATAACACAGAGTAATCATGACTGGCGATCTAAATCCAAATATATAGTGTCGTTAATTATTATTATTACTCAGATTAGACTTTCAGGATCGTACTCACTTCATAGTTGTGATCAATTTGCTAGTGAAGGGTGAAGGCTGAATTAACTGGCTAGGCTAAGGGATGACTTAGCTGACTTGACTTTGTGACACTTTGGCAAGGGAAAGGGAATACACCATAGTATATACTGAATGAGCAATAACACAGGGAATGGCGGTGTCTCACAAATGGATGAGTTGTTTAAAGAGGGTTTATTCACCTTCACAGATGCGCACAATCCATAATACAAATAAGGCCAGCAATTGTTTAGATATAGCTTTTAAGTTTCATTGCTTTTTGGGCCTGAATTTTCCATAGCCTTGATCTATGTGTGTTTATAAACACATTGCATAGATTTACATTTTTCTTTAGGCTTTCTGCTGCAGGTGTGTTTTTAGGCACTTGTTTACCTGAGCACTTCTAGGTGTGTCATGGACAGCTTGTTTACCTAGGTATTTATTTTCCACAAGATATAACATTTCATTTTTATTGCCATGTTCATTTGGCGTGCCTCTCATTCATGTGTGTTTAGAAACACATTGCATGAATGGGCTTTTCATACAAGATATAGCATTTCATTTTCCAGATTTTGTATTGATGGCAGCACTAAAAGTTTCAGGTTTAGCCAACACAACTTTAGTGACTAGGGGGAATTCACAAGGAACTCCAACTCACCATAGGTAAGTTTTGTCACCAACTCAGAGCCGAGACACAATAAACGGGGAAGCTCATCCAATACAGAGGCTACAGTGGGGAAAGGTCCTCCATGTCACTAGTCAAGTAGTAAGTCAGGGTGATAATCTAAAAGGTAGGCCATGGATGGATGAAGACAATGAAATGATGGAGCCAACACTAGCAAGCCAGAGTATGGTGTAATGATCACCTCTATTCTCCCTAAGGAGGGTATGTACCAATGAGTATGAATAGTGAACTTCTAAGTCTGAGTAGGGACAGTATAATATATATAATAGATCAACCAGGTCCATATATCTATATGATCGCCAGATCATGACACTAAGTGCTAAGACATGCTATAAGAATAAGTATAAAAGCAATCTAACCATAACACCATGATATACCTGCTGAGTCATATACCTGCAAGCTCATCAACCTGTACCATCATCTGTCCTCTGAGACTGCTGCTGTAACTCTGGGCACTACTGTCTGCTCTGTACCAATGGTATAATGGCTACATCGGTCACCTCTCTGAGTGTCCTGAAACTCAGTCATGGCATGGGGAATGCAACTGCTGTCCACAATCTGATAGTGATCCAATATAAATGCTCATCTTGGCATCTCAAATGCAAGGGAACTGGCTGAATAGTGTACTGGAATGAGAAAAATAATGTATGGTAGCCCGGCTACTATATATGTGATAACATGTCCCTTGTTAGGAATTTTATTAAAATGGCAATTTTTCACTTTTTTTCCCTAGTTAGACCTTTGAATAGTTTTGAGCTCTAGGTCCCCAAATTGCTCCAATTGCTCCCAAATCTTCTGAGAAGGTATATGTATGATTTTAGAACATAAATATGTATTTCATGGATTCTCTTGGACCTTTAAAATACTTCTGCAAATCCTCTTTAAATTCTGGCCAATGTAGGGAACTTTACTAGTAATTTCCCTTTAACTAGTATTGGTCTCTAGGTCTCAAATTGACTACAAATGCCTTCAAATATTCAAGGAAGGCGTATGAATGATATTAGGAATTGAATATGATGTTTAGGGATGATATATGGCCACTAAAATGCCTCTGAAAACTCTCTTAATATTCTAGAACAAGTATGCAATTTTACTAGTAATTTGGGGTTCAAATCCCCCTAGGGTAAGTACTGAAAATGGCTTCCCAAATGCCTCCAAACCCACTCAAATTCATGAACAGAGGTAGGGAATGTATTAAGGATGTTATTACGGTCTCATTTTCACCATTAATTGATTATTATATCTATTTCACCCCTCTCCCATTCAATTGCAAAAATCACCAATTCAACCCTTGGGGAAATGGCACTATGTCTTCTCCCAATGCAATTAAAGTGAGTAAAAATACTTCAAATGCACAAGTACAGTACATGAAACTTTTAAAACACATCCATGGCAGTCCATTAATCACAAATGCATCAGATAATCATCCATTCATTCGAAATCATCAGCATTACATTGGTTCACAACAAGATAGTGGGGAAATGGCACTGTTCTTTCATTAAAAATGAGATTTATACATTTCTACTTGGAATTTCGACCTGAAAATTTATGGAGATGAAGAAAATATTATTTACTTCATATTACAAAATAAATGTGGCATTAGAAGCTCACCCAAAGAGTACAATAGCTCACCAAAAACGCCCTCCCTCAAGGATCAAGAATATGTCATCAAAACTGGAAATAGTTGAAGGAGTGAGCTGCAATAGAAGAAACCATGAGCTTCCCTATAGCTTACACATGAAAATAAAGACTCCATTAAATCTTCAAATGAAATTTTTGAATGGCCTTTCCAATTACCAACTTGGATGGGAATCTTTCACCCTCGAAATTGGATAACGGCAAGAAACTAATCATCCACTAGCTCTCCCTCTTCACAAATGCAATTGCAAATTCTACAAATGATAAAAATATGGTTTAATTCTTTGTTATTGACATTTATAAACTTCTAATGTCCTCCATGGGTCTAATTCCTTCCAAGATACTCATGCCAACTCAAGTTGGGAAGAGATTCCAAAGAACGTCACTTCTTAAACAATTCGTAATCTCCCACTTCCACCAAATCACATGTGGAAGCATCTTAGCTGCCCTAACACCATTGAGAGCCCTCTTGGAGTCTATTTTTATCCATGACATGTCATGTATGTCATATGTCAGCCTTTAGGTCTGATTTGTGTCATAGGTGTCATAGCATCTTCATCATTGTTGTCATGGAGTTAGGGAATCTAACCCAAGTGTCTCACTAGCTCCAAATTGCCTCTTCCTCTTCCATGGGAGTTACTCTTCCTCTATATTTCGACCTCATTGACTCATGACAAGTATTATTGACCTTATAACTCATACCAAGAACATTAGGCTTCCCATATATTTGAAATTGCAAGAAGAGGATGCCATGTGGCACATACATTCTAGCTTGTGTGGGTCCCACTTCCTCCATGTGTCTTCATGATCAAATGCCACTTTTATTTTCACTTGTATATATTTATTTATCTCCTTTATTAAATATTTATGCCATCCTAATTTTCCAACATCATTTATTATCCCCATTATTCAGAATCCCAAGGCTTCCACCCCAAACCTAGGAAACTAGTAATTTCCCTCCTTAGCAATTATTTGACCTTTAGCATCAATTTGACAACTCTAATGAATATGGCCAATGTGATTAGGCCATTGTGACCCAATGCCAAATTTGGGACATGAAAAATACTCATGAATGAAGGGATAGTCTTAGGGCATCATGTCTCCTCTTAGGGCATAAGAGTTGACCAAGCTAAGATAGAAATCATCAAAAACCTGCCATGACCTCAAAAACAGAAAGACATAAGAAGTTTTATAGGGCATGCAAGATACTATAGAATATTATACAAGGCTTCAGCAAGATATTTGCATCTACGTTTACTTTTCTAACCAAGGATGCATATTTTGTTTGGACAGAGGAATGTATGAAGGCATTCAAATGCATAAATAACAAAAGAATGATAGCTAAGGGTTTAACTAGGCCTATAACTTATAAGTGACGTGATTTTGTGCTAATATTATACAGGTGTTCCTTGCTTAGGATGTAAACTAGGTCATGCAAGTGTAGAAAGGGTTATATGGTCCTAAAACTACCTCAAGAGGTATTTAACAAGGCCAAAACTACTAATTGACTAGGACAAAACTACAAATTAAAGTGAACTAATTAGTTCACTAGGCCAAACCAATCAACTAAAGTATAATAATCCCTAAAAAAGAGGTGAACTAGATATGAGGGTACCTTTGACCCTAAAAATGGGTTTAAATATTTGTGAGGGCACCTTTGACCCTAAAAAACGGGTTTGAACATGCAAGTTCACCCTTGGCCCTAAATCATGGGAGAACTCTAGTAGGAGTATAATTTTCCCTGAAAATGCAAAAATATGCAAAAAGGGGTATGCATACACACTAACACCCCCCTTAATCCTAACATAGGCAAGTATGATGCCCAATTGATTAGGTCCCAGCAAAATGAAGACATGTTAGATACCCAAGTACATAAAAAAAAATCCCAAGAAAGTAAAAAAAGAGGGAAACTTTAGGGGGAACAACCCCCACACACCTAGAAGAGAGAGAGAGAGGGGGAGAGAGAGAGAGGATAGTGTTGAGTAGACTTAGGTAGTCATATTTAACCATGATCACTCTCATACTGTGTTTATTAACCATTCACAATACAATATTTAGGTATTATGCATCATCCAATACCCTAATCCATTAACCAAGATTCAATATAGACCAAAATACCTTAACCAAGATTAATTACATGTTTTTTGATAAAATAGATAAAAAAAGAGCAGGGAGGAGGCACTGATGTGCCCCCCCCCATTGACCCCCCCGTAATCCAACCCCGATACATACGACAAAGAACTAGATTGTTCTAGTCGTAGGTGACACAACCCACATGCAAAGAATATAACACATACCCAACATTCATCTACTTCCAACTTACATACCCATTGTTTCTTCATCATAGACTAATGCTCCTCCTTCATGTCATCATCCCAATATGGATTTCCTGCAACTTTTAAAAAAGACTATGGATCTCCCACACTAACAATGTAACTGTAGATGCCAAATGGGAATCAAGTGCTTTGTAGTAGTGAGTGAATGAGGAGCACTTTGAGAGTGTGATTGGGTCCATTTGTATCTATTTGATATCCAACTAGATCATATGTTGCATGAATATTTTGATGTTCCCAAATTTTTCTGGCTACTAAATTTGCAACAACCTGTTTATCAATGTCAACAACTTCTTCATCTAGATATGTAGAAGGTTCTTCCTTAGCTAAATGGATGATCTAAACTAGTGCATCTCCCGAGATGGTAGGGATGGTGAATGGCTCCAAGGAAAGAAATATTCCCTTTTAGGAGGCCATATCATTTGAAGCTCCTGAGTCAATATCACATGAATATGATGGTTTGGAAAAGATAGCAACAAGTGCATGACCTACACCTTATGGATTTTCAAATATTTAAACTAACTTCTTGTAGATAGTTGTCAAGAATATTGATATTTCCCTACAAAAGAATATGTTTCATATGATCATTCTCTTTCCTCATACACTCATATAACCATGTTATTTATGAATTTGTTTCTTTCAGTAAGTACATATGACTCTGTACTTCTTTATCCTCTAATATTTGAAGGAGGAGGCCTCCTATGTAGATCTTTGATTTTTCCCCTTCTTGTTTCCCTTATTTGTAGCAAGGGCATGGGCCTTTGATGACTTTAGGGAACTCATTTCAACAATTTTATGTTTATCATGAGTAAGAGAGGCAAAAAAATCATCTAATGTAGGATTCTTCCAAGCATCTCAAAGTGTCAAAATTGTAGCATGAAAGGTAGAGACAAACACTGAGTATTATGAAGCCAATTTGGATAGGATTGAGAGAATCAGTTGTTCATCTTTCTTATCTATTCCACATAACTTTAGCAACAAAAACTAATAAATTTAAATTTTGTGAATAAGTCTTGAATAGTATCAAATTCACTTTGTCTCAAAATGTTGAAATCATTTTCTAGTGATGCCTCATCCTACTTCTCAAAGAGTCCTTCCTACAAGGTATATACTCCATTAAGAGATTTTAAAGTATCGATGTGATATAGGAGGTCAGGATAAATGGAGAGACATATCAATCCAAAATATTCACCCATTTAGTTAAACCATTTTTCCTTTTCCACCGTGTAATTTGGCTTAGTCTCTAATCCCATTATGATCCTATAGAGGCCTTTGTTGTGCAATATAATCACAATCTTAGACTTACATTCATAGTAGTTGAATGAATTAATAATTGAATGGGGAGACTAATCCATCCGAACTAATCCAAGTTCTACTTTGTGTCTTCAAGTTGTACTAAAGTAACATAATCTTCAATAAACTAACAAAGAGAGATCATTAGAGATGAGACTTCAATGCAATTGCATAGAAATAAAGATAGAAGTCAAGTAAAGATCTAAGCTAAGTAATCTATATTAATCAACTAAATGCTCAATAGAAGATATCAATGAATGAATTGCAAAAGTGCTTGATCAATGAAATGCAAGCTTACATATATAGGTAACCAAGCCTAGGATTCATTATATGCACAAGCATAAAAGCTAATTAAACTTAAGAGAAATCACCGTGAATAGTCAAATGCACACTCCCAAGGAGTTATGCTGACCAAGAAAGTTCTATTAGGTTTTAAATAGGAATAGAACTTATAAGTGAGGGTGATCTTGTGCTAATATTAGAGTAGTGTGACCTCCTTATGATGTAAACTAGGTCATGCAAGTGGATCAAGGGTTAACTTGTCCTAGAACTAGCTCATGAGGTAGTTAACTCAATACTACATCTAAAATTGGAGTGTAACTAGACCTAAATAGACAACTAGGGTACATTAGGCAATTAACTAGGCAAAAACTATTAACTAAAGTGAACTAATTAGTTAACTAGTTAGAAATAGTTAACTGTAGTGAAATAATCCCTAAAAGGAGGGTTAACTGGCTATGAGGGTTTATTTGTCCCTATTGACTCTGAAATGTGAATTGTCTCTTACAATAATAAATATCCCAAGCTATGAGTGTTAAATTAACCCCCTGTTCATTTGGGAAGCTAATTCTTATGGGAATGTGGGCCTCGTTGTCACTAGTTTATTTTTTATCTGATGAGAGACTTACTTTACTTATGTGTTTTTTGTTTTGTTTTATAACTTCTCTTATTATCCTAACTAGAATGATCTATCAATTCAACTAAAAAGATACATGCAGGAGCCACATGAGCTGCATTGGAAGGCAACAAAGAGAATCTTGCACTATGTGAAGGGTACAAAAGAGTTTGGAATCCATTATTATACTGGTGCTCAGTTAGATCTGGTTGGTTTTTACTGACTCAGAATGGGAAGGAGACAACAATGACAGTAAATATACTTCAGGATACATGTTCATGTGAGGATCAGGACCAATATGTTGGTCAAGCAAGAAGCAAGCAGCACTTGCACTCTCTTCAATAGAAGCAGAGTACAGAGGGGCTGTGAATGCATCTATTTAGGCAGTTTGGTTACATGGAATCTGGATAGAGTTTGGAATTCCCACTTATCCTTCAGTAGGTATTTTCTGTGATAATCAAAGTTCCATTAAGATCTATAATGATTCAATTCAGAAGTAAAGAACCAAACATATTGAGGTTCACATGCACTACATCAGGGAACTAGTGCACAACAGGACCATCATATTGCATTAATTCCCTACAGAGGATCAAATTGCAGACATTTTTACAAAGTATTTCACTCAGAAGATATTTTCCTATCTCGAATATCTGCTTAGTGTGAAGGCTGCTTGATTTCCATGTTGTTCATTTTTTTGGGGGGGGTTCCCATGAGGTTTTCCCCATTTCCTTAGTTTCATGAACAGTTTTTTTTTTGTTTGGGTGACCTTTGGTTTCAGTTACCAGGGCCTAGATTTTCTAAGTTTGGATTAAGGGGGGGGGGGGGGGGGCGTGTTAGCAAAATTAATACTCCAACCTTTGTCCACCTTAATATTATTTCCCCTTTTCCTAGTATTGGATGATGTTGTTGACCCCCTAGTGGTTTTCAATTGTCATCTAGGCCTCATTATCCACATGATGCGCCCTCCATGCATTAATTTAGGCCATGCATGCATGAATTTAGACCATGCAGATTCAGTTCCCTACATTTTAGGAGCTAACTCGGTGATCTGGTTCAGTCCACCTGAGTTCATGGTTGTAGTGGGGGGTTTAAGCTCTGATTGCCACTGATTTTCAACTAATGCGCCCTCTCTAGCATGATTTGCATGCTAAACTCACTAATGCGCCCTTCATGATCATTTAATTGACAATAGCTTCAGTTCACAGACATTAAGTTTAGTTTGGCACCATCGGAGCACTGTAGTGGGGGACAATTCCTATGCTAGGGTTGAAATGGATTCGAATTCCTCCTGGATAATCGAATTCTCTCTATTGTACTATATTATTTTGACTATACCGATTAATGGAATATGACACCAGTTTTGATGCACATCTGAGTTTCTTTGCATGTTTGATTTTACTGCTCAATGCTTCTCTAGATTTCACTGCAATTATTCTTCCTTGCTAATTATTTCACTGTGAGATTTTCCCAGGATCAATGATCTGTTATGTTATAGAATTCCATAGGTTGATTCCCCCCTGCTTTAGGCTAAGCGACCCTCAATGATTCAGATGCCAGGGTTGGGAAGGCTGGGGCCTTTCAACTTAGGTTGTTTCATCCCCCATGGTGGTCTTAGTGGCAACCAAAATGTATTTTAGTTGTGGATGTCGTAGGTCCAAATGGTGGATATAGATGGTGTAACTAACCTAGTAGTGATTCATTGTCTTCTGACGTATACTTGGATCCTTCACAAGCATTACCAAGTGTTTAAACACCACTCAAGCCCCCCCTGTAAATGTTGGATATTCCCAAATGAGTATAATACCACCCCAGTACCACCATAGGTTCCAACATTTAATGTCCCCCAACACAATGAATAGTCCAAAACATGTCTTTTTCCCCTTCTTTTTTTCATAATTGTCTAGTTTAAGACAACCCAACATTTTATTTCTTATGTCTGATCCATATTTTGGTTGGGAATAAGTCTATCTTATGTTTATACAAATGACCTCTCGACCAAACATCTATATTGGCTGCGCAGACAACGCAAGTCGATGGTCCAAGAACCTTGCATCTGCTGCTTGTGCTATTTATTCCCCCTCCCAATTCCCTCTACCACACCGATGGAGTCTATTTGGGGCACTCACAAACAACCAAGCAGAATATGATGTTGTCATAGGCCTCTTAAGTAATGCCACCCACCTGGCATACACCATCTGCAAGTACACCTAGACTCTCAACTAATTGTCTCGCAGCTAAAAAAAATAATTCATGTCCTCGATCCCCTTCTTTTCTACATGTTCCTGCGATTGCTCCTTCTCATATGACAGTTTGAAACCATTACTTTCAAGCATATACCAATAAATTCCAATGCATTCACCAACTATGTCACTAACGAGGTCTTGAACTGGAGCTTGATACATCAAGCGACTTCCCTAATCTTGCATACATATCTATATCATCAACAACAACCATGCATCATATGTTGATAACCATCCACATCATACGAGTTAGTACCTACTACTATGCATACATCACATCAACATATATAAAACATACATCCATACACACATCATCACTCATCAACATAGATCATATACAAAATGCTGCCAAAAATAGTATTATTATATATATATGTGTGTGTGTCTCATACATCATCCAACACCTCATAGGTTGCATATACATTAATATTTTTCCTTATGGGGGATACATCAAGAACGTCTGCCTCCCATAAGCTATATACAAAATGGATCTCTCAACCCAATACAAAAAGGATCATGAGTGTCATGCACTCACAAAGCTCCTCCATCTGGCGGATTCCAGGGCCCCATAATGGCCAGAGGATGGATCTCTGCCCCCTTAACCTCCACTATTGTTGGACTTGCACACAAATATGGCCTCGGTCTCTGATGTGTCGGGGGACCCCCATCCCCCCTGTACCGCTCTCACCATGTGGAAATCAACCACCACTCTCTACATCACCCAAATCCAAGCAAGTCCACATGTTGTAACTAGCTAGAGTGTCAAGGCCACAACTACTCATCATCCAATATGCAACACCTCTGTCATTGATCCCCTCTGACATGGTACTCAGATTCCCATCCAAGTATACTAAAACATCAGCCATCTTCTCTCCTACAAGTGCTCCCATTTCTGCTCCACCATCCATATCTACTCCCCCAATCGCCACCCCAGCTCCTGCAACTAGT
The DNA here is from genome assembly GCA_027924585.1 of Larix kaempferi. Classification (NCBI taxonomy): domain Eukaryota; kingdom Viridiplantae; phylum Streptophyta; class Pinopsida; order Pinales; family Pinaceae; genus Larix; species Larix kaempferi. Next base: position 33,316,065 of record BSBM01000510.1, read on the forward strand.
CTAGCTCCCCTATCTCATCTCTGACTTTTCCCTACATGTCGGGGTGGTCGTGTCGAACCAATATCTACATCACAAGGGGAAACCACCATCAATACATGATTAAAATACAAAATATGTGCAGAATCAAAACATGTACATAAATGTATGTAACTATCACCAAAACATAACGTACCTGATGCGTCAAAACCCCCTACATGAGTTGGTAACTCTAAATCCCCCCAGTAATCCATATCTCTCCAAGGGTATCTATCCATATTACCAATCCGATGCTCCCACACATCCAAGTTGTGTGGGGTATAAAAAACACCTACCTCCCCCCGCCATCCTGGGCATTGCTCGCCCCTAGTACACAATACAGGGCTCTTGAGGTCCCCTCAGTGGCACCACTGTCGGCAACCTCAGTGAGTAATATCGCTCCAAGAAATAGGAGCACAAAACAATCCCATAACAAAAGTTCCTCCTTTTAATTAAACCCCCCCCCCCCCGTCGCAACGTGCTCATCTAATCCATCATCGTTTGTATAAAAAACAGTCACAAATGCCACTATCAGCCTGGCTATCACCCGCTCTACGAGCGCCAACTGCCCCCCTATGATCTTGTTGGGGAACGCCACCCCCAACACCCTCACTACTGTCGTTTCCACCACCCACACCGACAGGAACCTCAGGTTACTCAACAAAATCTAACCAGAGCTTAAAGCAATCTAGTCTCCATCACAATATTAATCCACCAAACCATGGATCATATGTCCCTCCATCTGCGGGGGAACCACCTCCCATACCCCATGTGTGAGAAAAACCTGTCAAAAAATATATATCCTAAGTTGTATGCTCATTTATTCTCCATTGAATTTGAATACCCCCCCTATCAGGTGTCCCAAATGTATGGAAGCCTCCACAACAGGTACTCGGATGATCGTAGTAAAGGGGCACTTGAAACATTTTGAGCCCTGCGTCCCGTAGCATCTAATTCGCTACCATATCCCCTAGTACCAATGACATGAACTTATCATAGTTCCATTCCCACCACTCCACAACACCAACAGCGCTATAGTGCAATCACAATGTCCTACAAAGGGAAATATATCATACATCAAAAATCTATCACCAATACCATAAATACGGGCGTGACTCGCCTTGAGCAAGCCCATGTGTAGTGCGGGTTCACCTTAATACAATTGCGCCACGCATGGTTGTATCACAGTTACCCACACGACAACAATGCACGGGACATAACCACTTTCGACATGCTATATAGCGTGACTGTCCAACGGACTGTCACGTTACACTAGTTGCATGCGGCCAACGCATTCCGCTCTCGCGCTACTTGAGCAACAATACATTTTAAACGCGTGAATTGGCTGCACTGTGATTGCGCATGATTCTAAAAAAATCCCACACTACCACCACACATGATTTTCCCATTATCTTGTGCGCTCATGCGGGATAATTCTAAAATCCCATGCGGTTCGGAGGTTTGGGGCACTCAAAAACGTCCCAACACCACGCAGGTGCGCTATGTTTTGTTTTTTTGTATTTCTGCATTGTCAATACCTTTGTCACATTCTTTACTACACTTGGGTATGTGCTTCGTATATGTAGGATTACAAATAAGACATGCAAGAGACCCCATTTTTTTTTTACATTATAAGAACAATAATCCATCCCTAGGAAATCATGTCGGGATTCTATCACAAGTATCATTACAATACATGCATATATGCAATGTTTTGCCTCTGCTCACATTGCATTCCTGCTGATAACCATAGGGCCCTCATTCCCAGTCATGATGTGCCATGAATGTCATCATTGGGAATAGAATTTTCCCCCATGGGTGGTCACACCATTACATCCATTATCATCATTTGACACCCATGATGTCGAACCCCCCACAATCCCGAGGAATCTAATTCTTCTTGAAAAGATCACCCGTCATTCATCATTTTATAGTTGCGTATTTACTCTCCCACCTTCAGCAGTGAGTGCCATCATATTCCTTGGAACATGTTATGATCAATAATCATAGTTGACTACTCATACCTCCATGAGCACTCTACCATCTGAAATATTCTTTGTATCATCCTCCCCCCCCCCCACGAAGACACCAATGGGCCCCCCCACCTCCAGAAGTAACCAATTCTATTCAGTTCTTCCCTTAGGAACAATTTGCATCGAATTGATTCATGGGGCACCCATCTTCACGTTTGCAAAAATACCCCCACCTCATCAGGGAAAAGCATTCCCCAACCCACTCAAAATTTTAGGGACTCCTCCCATCATCCAATTGGTCCCCCGACACACATAAAACTATGGGGACCCCACCAATTATTATTTATGTACAAACAAGTTCTCCAAACCACATAAAACCACATGAACTATTGATTATTTTGGAAGCCACCCATGGTCACCTTTGATCGATGTATTTGAGTCTCAATATCCCCATCATTATTCATTTTTTCGGTCATCGTTACTCTCAGTATTGTGTCTTCATCAAAGCCCCTTCACTTGCAATGTGTTTCCCTTTGTTTCACTCTATACCTTTCCTACAAGTAATGTTGTCGTTATCCCACCCCATGTTTACATCGATCAAAGGGAATTTATGAGCCCCCATGTTTATCAACTAGTATTGTAGCAGGTATGTCAGTCCTATAGTTGGTTACACTAGGGTCTTGGTTCATATGATGAGACTCTAGTCTTCTCATATGCTTCAACTCTCATCGACATCATCTTACCATATTCTGAGAGTTTCATTAGTTGCAGTTGTCCCATTGGGTCCCTTTCAATTACTATAATGGATCACCTTGAACTAAGTAGGGAGATTCATTAATGCTCCCTAACTTAGTGGTTTCACCTATGCTCTACATCAACACCTCTATCGTATCAAGGGGAAACATACTTTTGAAGGTAGCAGTGTTCACATTTTCAAAAACATGGTGGGATTCCATTTGGTACAATGAAGTTCCCCCCCTCACACAACTTCACTACTACTCTAGTCCGCCACCCTCGTGAGCTCACCATGATCATCAGCAATTCCACTTCTTCAATATTCAACAACAGTTCTAGGTTCAATTACTCTCACATGGATTGAATCCTCCTTCATCCTTGTCCCATCAGTATCTTTGATTTGACCCATTGGTCTTTTCTTATTGTAATATTCTTGGCATCTTTTTCACGAGCATGGGTATGACCACCTCATTTGTATACTAAAACATTCTTTATTACAGCTTCACCGACCATCACTAGCAATCTTCCTCCATGGGAGGAACCTCTCATCCAACTATGCTTCGTCCATTATAGAACATGAGAGAAACACAAGAAACGATGATGCATTATCGTCTCTATAGTACCTTCTGAACCTCATACATCAGGGGGCAATTGTTAACTCCTAAATCTCTCACAAATGCAACATTTTGGTTATTCTTGCAGTAAGGTGTCATCAACATATAGAATTCAGCTCACCAGATGAATCCTCAACAAATCCAAAAGGAAACATGAGTCCAAAAATGCCCAAGAACAGTCAAATGGATAGGTCGGCTAAACCCTTATTAACCTACTCTATAGCACGTGTTACCAGTTCAAAACCCACACGACCCTTGCATGGAAATTCCTTCGATATATGCATGACTGTCAAATATCACCCACCATCGGTGCAATTGAAGGCTCATCAATGGCTCATCACTTCCACAATTTGAATTTGGGCTCCTTACACTCCTTGTGGCATTAAATAGCCACTCTTATGTACTTGTAACCACTTCATGAGGTGATGTCATTCACATTTGGAGCTAGTTGTTTCTTGGCCACCTCTTGGCCTATGAAAGGAAGCCATGGGCATGCATATTGTAGAGATAAAAAAGAGAAAAGTTATGATGTTGTATTTGTGTTAGAGATCCTTCATAGCTCACCTCTTCCCACCTTTGAAAGCATTCCAAAGATCCCTTGCATCCTTCCTCCAAGGAGCAAGAGTTTCTCTCCATTGTTCTCTCAACCCACTTAGCATTTAGTTTGGACAAGAAGGACCTCCCTAAGGGATATTGTTGGCTTCCCTTGAATCCTACAGCTCCTAGGTGTTGTACATGCTTGACCATTGGGAAATACAAAGTGTTTTTGCATACATTTGGTTGTTTGAGATTGCATTATTCCCCCATTATATTTGTTATATTTTGTTTAGTTTTATTTCTTTTATTTAAATTTCACTAACAACCACTTGCAGGATCATTTGTAGAACTCACACTCCCCCAAGGGGATCCAATGATTGAGGACTTACTGCAACCTACAAGGCTTATCCCCTTACCAGGTGGAAGGATGCACCCTTGTGCAATTTTTTCCACAACACCATAGGGTAGGCAACATTACTGACTGACATGGATGTCTTGTCCCTAGCTCAAACAACGCATGGCATATGGTTGGAGGTGTGACATTGTCAGTAGATTCAATATCTTGATGACCTCAACCAATATTATGTTATTTTGGCTATCATTATCAAAATTAAATGTAGAGGAGTCCCCTTCACTCACATTTGTGAATGGAAGAGGATATTTCCTTCCTCTGGCTCATCTTATTGGATATTTAAGGTTGCAATGGTGGAACTAGGTTCTGCACCAATGATTTTGTTTCCTTTACCTTGCTCCAAATCATGGTGTAATCCAGAGTCTGGCTTCGAGGCTTTCATCTTAGCCAACAATTATTTTTTTGAGGGACATTTATCGGTGTTGCACCAAGGGATTTTGTTGAACTCACACCACTTTCCAATGTCTTTATTAAACTTCTCGTTACCCTTATTTACCTACTATTTGGAATACTTGTTGTGAGTTTGGATATCTTTGATCTATCCTTTGTTCTATGATTTAGGGCCACCTTTACTAGGATTTTTCTATGGTTTATTTGCAAACCCAAACTCCCACTTATTATTCTGCTTGAACTTTTGCTCAATTTTGATAGCATACCAATAAGTAGATCCTAATGAAGAGATGTCTAGGAAATCCATCTATGTTTTGATGTACTTGTGTAGCATACTATGGTACTTCAATACCAAGTGCCATTCAAAGTCTCTGATACCTAGCTTTGAGCATAAGGTATGGAATATATTGGTGAACTTCGGCACCATCTGGTCTCTCTCCTAGTGCAAATTTTTCCATCTTATATATTGATCATCATAGTTTCCAACAAGATAGAACTATTCCTTAAAGGCATCAACAAAATCCATCCAAGTGGGTTTTGTCCTATATGTTGTAGATGCATCTCTAACATGCCTCTCCCAGTAACCGTCCCACCAATATTTGACACGGGGGAGGGACTTAAGGGGTGCGAAGGTGATATTTTCACTATCAGATTTTTTTTTAACAAAGTGATAACCCTATAACAAATTTACTATTTATCCAAATCATCTACATCTATTTGGCCTTCAAAAAAAGCAATGTCAAATTTAACTTTTACCTTGAAGGGTGTCACACCTATGAAATAGATACTAGTTGAAGATGTCTCCACAGTCGTTGGAATTCGTTGAAGGATTTGGTAAAAGTTATCCATCATCTCATTCCTCTATTACGTAACAGATTCCTTGAGCAACAACTTAATACGATATCCCACTCCATCATCTCTCTTTTTTTCAGCCATGTGAAGCTACTTGGGACATCAAGAGTGGTTGTCTCCAAGCTCAATTAGTTCAAGACCCAACTCTCGATACCCCGGTTGCATTGGGGACATGCATTGAGAAACAACAAGAACAAATTAATATAATACCACTGATATGGATCATCTAGAGGAATCAAGAAAACAATATAAAATGGAAACGCACCCACAAATATCTGGCAGAGAAAACAATAATAGATTAAAATTTATATCCTATTAATGAATGGAACAAAAAAGTATTGTAAACTGCAAAGAAATACAAACTAGCTCAAATGGTGGTAGCTTATATCTAAAGAGAGATGTGTTTCCTATGCTCATTCACAAGTGAACATTACAAGAGGACAAAAGTTCCTTTTAACATAAATTGTGAAACCCTAAGAGGCAAAAACCCAAAATATCCATTAAACCCTAACTCTAGGAGATGAAGTGGAAAAAGAAATGGGGGCCACGAGAAATATAGTTGATGCAACAACTTCTAGGGAGCACAACTTCCCCAAACAAACTCCATTTGACAGCCCTAAACTATCATAGGGCCAAAAAACATTGTTTAGGGCCTCAAAAATGCTCTAAAAGTTTGAGACCCAAAAAACTATAGAAAAACTACCAAGATATGGAACCATTCTAAATCAATGGAATAGGTGGATGTACACCAGTGTCCACCTTGATCACTTGCAAATGAAAATTATACTCCCACTTTGACAAGGACTAATAATCTACCAACTAAGTGCCATAGTTCTCTTTAATACTCATGTTAAATTATAAGTTGAAATTGGCCTCTTCCAAGCCTTTGATTTCTCTATCTTAGTGCCTTCTTGTTCTTATAGTGTTTTCTTGTTCTTATAGTGTTTTAACAACTAAGATATTAGCATTTTTTTTATTTACCCTCACCTTAATTAATATTTCACTAAAGGTGTGTGTTTTCTTCCCATGGAATAGAGTTGAAATCTTTAGGTTGGTGTGATAGTTTATTTCTTCATTCTAGTACTCATATTATCAGTGGTTTTGGTGTCATATTTTGGATGTTGCTTTTGACTTGCAATTTTTTTTATATATGATGTTAAAATTTATATTATTACGTTGATATATCCCCATGTCGGAATTTCGTTCCACATCGATACTTTTCTTATTCTTTCTTATTCTTCTTGTTTTGTGTCTCTATTGGTGATCATTTGGAATGAGATCATAACACCTTTTTTGAGTTAGTTGGTGATTATCACTACGATAATATATTGACATTACAGTAGCTACTCTAAATAGATGTGGAGTGTTCCTTATATTGTTAGGGAGTTTTACTGAAACAAAATGATGTTGGAACATAAGGTTATGCAGGTTCATCACACCTTTGGATCTTCTAGAGACATTCAGTCGATAGACAACAGTCAACTAGCGGAGCAGTCGATTGGAGGCTTGATTGAACATTTGAATAATTGATCAACTGAATGGTCAACAAGACTGTGGTCGGCTTGACTAAAACGATCGAGTAAACTATGGGACATTGCAGATTTCATGGAAACAATTAGAACCAACAACCCCTATTTGTGAACCAAATCCTCCTCACTTGAAGGAAGTTTGTTAGATCTAGAGACTATAAAAGAACAACCTTATGTGTTTTGTTGATATCGATTTTGTAAAAGGATTGGAGAATGCATTGTGATGTTCTTATCACAATGCGTTGTGCTTAAGTGTTGTAACAGTGTCCTTGGACACCACCTTTTTTCTTGGAATACAATTCCCTTCTGCTATTTTCTTTCATGTTCTATGGTTCATATAAAGAGGTTCCCCAAGATGGTATTAGAGCTATTGGTTTTGACCTATCCTGTTGCTTGTAAATCATGCTAAGTCGGATCTATCGTCGACTCTAGGATAAATATTTGTCGACCGATGCCTCTTCTTGAACTTGGATCAAATATGTTTAATCAAAAGGATGACTTCAAAGATAGAACATGTTATTTTGAATGGACACAACTATGCAATATGAGCATTAGATATGGAGACTTTGTTGAAGAGCAAGGGACTGTGGCAATATACTAAGGTCACTATTCCAGATCCGATGGGTGATCTTTCTAAGTGTTTTATTGCCGGAAATAAATATTAGGCCACTGGGGTCATCACGACCTACATTTCAAGGGAGATTTGCTTTCTTACAAGCGGGATCAACTGTCCTCATGCCATCTGGAGTAAGATGAAGTTATTATTCAACAAGGTTAATGAAAGTCAAGTAATGCAGATAGAGAAAGAGTTGATCACTCTAGAACCCCTTTCCTTTGATATGATTGAGGACTATTTAGCTCGCTTCAAGGATCTACAGTTGAAATTGGGCGAATGTGGTAAGTATTTTTCGAAAAAGGATGGACAACTCATTGAACTAGTACTAATGAATCTTAGGACACCTTATGATGTGTTATGCTCTTTTTTTCACATGAATTGGATGTCACACAAGTAAGATGGTAAGGACTTCACCTTTGATATATTATGTGATTTGTTGATTAAGACCAACAAACATTGCTCAAAGAAATGAATCTTGGTAGCAAACATCAGGCTCACTTGCTCAAAAGCAAGGTCAAGCAAAATTATAAAGAATGTGGAAAAGAAGATAATCGAATAGAATGTATCAACCAACCTACTAAAGGAAATACCGACGAATCAACATTGACAAAGAACAATTGAAAGAATAAAACTTGTCGCTACTGTGGAAAGGTGAGACATGTTGAGAAAACCTGCTAGAAGAAGATGAAGTAATTGGAGGAAAAGGTCAAGCACCTTGAAGATGACACATTTATTGGTCAATCAATCAACCTCCCTATTAGCACTTTCCAGGAATTACGTTCCTATACCACTAAGACATAATGATAGTCGATTATGGTTGTACTCATCATATGGATAAGGATGCTTCTATGTTCTCTTCCTTGAGTGGAGTTCTAGAGCAGAAGATTTATGTAGCTGATGATTATTCTCTCATGGTTTAATCCCAAATATGGCTCTTCCATCCACAAATGTCCTTTTGTGTGACTCACAGTAATCTCATGAAGTGTCACCATGCGACCAAAAGATGTAAGTGTCGTCACGGACGGAGAACTGCCAATTTTGACTATAACAGATTCCCCCTAATGTGTGAGGTCAAAGGGGAAGACGATAGTCAAAATACATTATAAATAATAAAGGGTTGAGTCCTGGAGTTGTAGAAACCGAAGAAACCAAGAATCATAGGCTCAAATGAAGAACCTGAAAGAAAGGCAATGTCAGACAAAATCATCCTTGGGATAAATGTCCATGTTCAAATAGTGGAACATGACCTCCAGAAGAATACAATAATGATCCAATACTGATGCATATATCATGGCCACTGGAATACAAGCGTGGATCCATGAGAAACATAAGTCTAAACATAGCCACATAAATACAAAGGTGGATCTATGTCAAAACTGGAGAACATATCCATAGAGAACAAATTGGATCTATGTTTCATTAAGAGCCAAAAAAAGTGTGGCTCAGTTTTGCGCAGCTTGGGCTATAACAAATTATGACAGACGTTCCCATCATAGGCCCAAGGTCTTCATCCAAACCGTCTCAAGGTACGAAACCTAACCATGTGAATAAATGAGTTGAGGTCGAACATGGAGGACATTGTTTGATTACTGGGCATTGATGTATACCGTTAACAAATGCGAGGGAAACCCACCAATAATGAAAATGGGTCCCAAGGTACCTAGTACATTCTAACAGCTACGAATAGATGTTCTTGAAGTTGAACACCTGAAGAATCCATCGAGTAAGGGACATTAATGTATTCCCATAACTCAATGACGAGGGAAATTTCCACTGATGACTGCAATCCCCAAGGTACTACCGAAAACTCTAAACTTCATTCCCAGAGCAAGATGATTTGAATTCGATGGGAAGAAGTCCGTTGGAAGGGAGGCCTTAAGGCATCCTCCATCATCCAACACGAGGAACAATCAAAGGTTGATCTGATTTGGAGTAGGACTAAATACCCGATGAAACATACTAACACCAAAGAATGGCCAACACATGAGGTCAAGGAAACTGCAAAATGGCCGACGCAGGTTGTATCATTGAACAGTGAGCATGACTCAAGAGTGACTTAGGCAGCTTTGAACATGAAAAGGACCATGATATAAATCGGCAATGTAGGAGACATTAAAAGATTCTCCATATGATTGGAAGAGTAACCAATCGGAGGAGTAAAGAACTCTGAGATCAGGTTTATCCTAAGGCCAAAACTAGAACCCAAATTGTTTGATAGACTCAAAATAGGTGCTTTGTTCAAGGACATAGTTAACTTGCTGCCATTATATTGAAATATATTTGACACTCTTCCCTTCCCTTTCTCTTTTTAGATACCTTTTTCATTTTTCAACGATCTTGACAAAGAACTAAAGCATGCTTGATAAGATACTGATCCGTGGATTTTAATATTGAGCCCGAATATGTTCATGATTGCCGGTGTTTTCATATTTAAAGAGTACGAAAAAATTAAACAAGAACTCTATACACCCTCTCATGGATTTCACATCGAGCCCGAGTTAGTAGACGCTCGCTGGTGTTTTCATATTTTGAGAGTCTGAAAATTCTAAAGAAGACTCCAAAGGGGTCATTTTTCGTAAAGTTAGTCTCCTCACCCGAAAAAGTGTAAAACAATGAGAGAATAACTCTTCTAGCCACGTATGACTAGAGTATACCTTTTTCCACAAATAATCCACAAAGTTCCGGAAAAAGGGGTAAACTTATACCTAAGTGGATGTCCCTTCAATTCCTTTAGCGAGTTTGAAGTGAAAAAGTAGACTCGACAATCTTGTCAATTTTAAGGAGTCTAATAAGAGCTTAGAGAGAACTCCATAAAAATATTTTTTGTAAACGTTTAACGAGCCCGAAAAAGTAAACTCATGACCTCCTTACTATTTTTAATGAGCTCAAATGAGAGATGGAAGAATGCTCATAGCTTCCTTACTCTTTTTAACGAGCTCGAAGTGAAGGTGGAAGAATGCTCGTAGCTTGCTTACTATTTTTAACAAGCTCGAAGTGAAGGTGGAAGAATGCTCGTAATGGGAGGAGATGAGTGTTAGGGACATACGATACTAGTTCCAAGCGCATGGAACGAAGCTATGCATAATGCAAGAAACATAAGAAAGATAAGGACACTTGGGGTGTGTCTCCTCCAGGTGGAGGATGTGAAATCACGAAGGCATAATGATACATGGCTTAATGGAAATGATGTAAGAGGTGGAGGCTTATACAACGAGCTAAAAGCATGGAACCTGACATCAGGCTCATTTGCACAAGCGGGATTAGAATAAATTCACATGTAACTTGAACACAAAAATGGGAGCCTTATCAGGGATGGATAGAAATTTATGAGGAAGAAAGATATGAGGCTTCTTCTCAAATTCATGGTAAATCTAAAAAGGCTCCCGAGCCTATGATAAAAACTCAGCATGAGCACAAAAAATGGCATAAGGGTGCTGACTAGGGTGACCCATGTTAGGTAGGATCTGCTGTCGGACTGGTGCACAATGAATATAAAGATGGCTAACACACCAAGATCCAACAGGTTCGACCCTATGGCAAATTCGGATTGCAAAAGGTTCAAATGCATCATAACAGCAGGGAGGCCTAAACCTATATGCAAGATTTCAAATATACCTGACATGATCGAACAAAGTGTCGAAAATGACCAGTAAGCAAGTATAAGTCCAGCCAAGAATCATGTCTCCAAGAAACATTAGTACCAAAATCATATCTAAAACATATGTAAAGAAAGATCCAATACAAATCACTGTGGTAGAAATACTTTCAACTTCACTATCATCAACAATGGGCATAAATAAGGCAGAGTTAACCAATGAAAACTCTATAGTACCCAAGCCAGAGAACTTACAATCAACAAGATTGATTACAGGATGAAGATCAAAGTTGAAGGACATGATGGAATCTGCAGAAACGAATTCATCATCACGGGAGTTGAAAATTCTAGAAGCAGAATCAAACTCAGAAGGAACTCCGATTTGTGAGTCTATGGGAGACTCCAAAGACTCAATAGTAGGAAGATCAAAATCCAAGGTCAAATCGGGGTTGGACATAACTGCAACTGCATCTATGTCCAAATGAATGGCAGACTGCATTATAGACTCTAGGAAAACTTCATCAAAAGGAAGTATATCATCCCAGATAGAACACATATCCAAACACTCAGATGGAGGTATCACTTGGTCAACTATCGGGACCCAGTCCCGAGAAGGTAAGCATGAATTCAGAGGCTTCTTCTCAGTAGAAATTGGGCTCAAGGAACAATATGCCACATAAGTCTCTTGTGACATGGTAGTGCCTATTGACAAGGGATCTACTTGGTCTACAGTTGGGTAATAAGAGGGATCAACAAATGTAAGCCGATCAATAGTGACAATTCTTTCGTTGTGAGGAAAATTCATCACACGAAAGAGTGTATACACCACAGCATGCATAGCATATACTTATTCACTCCCGAGGATCGTATCAAAGTCCATAGGGTCCTTTAAAACCATAAAATAAACGAAGATTGTTTTTCCACCCAAAGTAACAGGTACCTGGGGGAGGAATCCCAACAGTTCACTAGGTCTTCTATCGAAAGTCAACGGCCAATTAACAGTTGGAACAAGGTTAGGGAAACCTAAATCTCTCCAAGCATAAGGGAATAATATACTAACAGAATCTCCTTCATCTACAATACATCAATGAACCACATGGTTATCGATATCAATCCTTATTTGGAAAGGTGTAGAAGAAGGAGGACGAGGCCCAGCTAGACTATTCCAATCAAAGGAAATGATCCTAGAGATTGGTAGGGTTTCACTCAGCATAGATGAAGTGCCCCCTTTTTCAAAAACATCTGAACTAGTAATGCAGAAGACTTCAGGGGTATGTGCATCAGTATCCAAAGGACTGATGAGATTGCATCGATTCGATCACTTCACTCTCTGAAGGAAGAGTGGGGTTGGCCAAAGACTGTTCTGGTTCAACCACTTTATCAACCAAAGGTTAACCAGGCTATGGCGAATCTATAGAAAATTCAAGAGCAGAGGATCCTTCAGACGTGGACAATGCTTTATACACCTCTGGAATAGCAGGGCACAGGTGAGTAAGGTGATCTCCCTTACAAAGTTTACAAGGGAACTTTTGCTTTTGTCCTATAAGCTTAGACTCCTTTACAACATCAATACTCTCATCATGACTAGAATTGGTTGACAACTTGCCCCCAGCATGACTTGCAGTGGCTAGTTTCTCAGAAGCAGAAGGATTTTGAACTATGGACCACACTTTTTGCACTTCTAGAAGTACAAGGCACAAATAGGTCAGGTGGTATCCCTCACAAAACTTACAAGGGAACTTAAGCTTCTGTTTATTAGGTTTGTCGACAATGTCAACTTTCTCAGCATGACTAGCAATGGTTGGTTTAGTGTCTCTAGTATGACTCACAGTAACTAGTGACCTATCATTAATATGACCAGCAGTGATCAATGACGTGTCCTCAACATGACTAACAGTGGTTGAAGACACACTTTCAATGTGATTTGCAGTGACTGAAATTTTGCTCCCAACATGACCTCTAGAGGCTAGTTGCATAGGTTCAGTATGATTTACAGTGACTGAATGAGTTCCCCCAACATGACCTCCAAAGATTGGGTAGGTTCCCCCCGCATGACTTCCAGAGGCTGGGTGGCTTCCCCCTTGCTTTGGCATTTCCTCCCTATTCTTCCTTCGTCTTTTCCTTTTAGACTGTTGGTTACTAGTATTACTACTTTCACCACATGATGTAGAAGGAGGAGGAGAAGATGTTACTGGCGAAGAAGGCACAGGGTTCTGCCACTCTTGATGTGAGGTGCTTACTTGAGAAGCATCAAGACCATGCAAGGCATTCAAAGTGGAAAAAAACCAAACCGGTAGACCTATAGTGAATCCCAAAAGATTCAAGGTAGACATTAAGGGAGTACCAACGTTCCCAATGAATGGAAAAGAACAAGGAGCCCCCTGAATAGAGGTCCCTTGATTGGTGCTCACCGGAATGATAGCCATAGTTTCCAACTCAATGGGAAAGAAGTCTCTAAGGCCAACTAAGAAAAAGCAGCACAAAGAGCACACCACTAGAAAGGTCCTAGGTAATCAAAACCAAGAAAACAGATTCCTTCCAGAGGGAATTCTAGGATGATTAGGGCCCAGAACAAACCAACGAACGATGAAGAATAGTTACCCGGGGTCCACATACAGGTCCTCTGGGTGCAAGTGTTTGAATCACCAAACCGCCTTCGCAAATTTCTATAGAGGGTTTCCTCCCACGTCTATCCTAGGTACAACAAAAATATCCTTCTGGCATCACCTGTGTAGAGCCCTAGAGTCTGGATACTAAGGTTACCAACCTTGCAGAGAGGGTCCGGGGGGGCAGTTGCAGGTCGAATCAATGCCCGTGGGAAGGGTAACAAAGCCCGAAACTCAAAAGCACCAAAAGGTACTAATAAGTCCCCGTACGCACACAAATTTTGGTATATGCTCAATTGAATATCGAAGGGGTATCTCCTCTACTCAATCTCGCATGACCTCGTGCTTAACTCTGGTTTAAGTGGAGCTTCCCAGTTCACCTTCTACAAAGATGGATTTTCTCCCGGAAAGAATGACACCTATGTTTTAACAAGTTTGAGTGATCATGGAGGAGTTAACTCACAACTCCCTACCCCGACAATCCTACTCAAGCTATTAGGTGTGTTTCTAAACTAGAATAAAACCTAAGATCCTATCCAGATTACTAATTGCTTGCTTTAAAAATGTACTTCAAAAACTTTTAGCATGAGTAAAACAAGCGCAACTAAAGAAACATATTCTTTAACTGAAACATGAAGCACTTGATCACCACAAATATGTACTCACCCACTCTCCATTTATTTTCAATGCAAGTCTTAAAGATATGATCTGGAATGCATATGCAAAACTTTTTATATCCAATGCAATTTTTAGTATTTTCTAATGCAAAAGGTAAACATTTAAAGTCTAATATGAAAAATCAAATTGAAAACCTAAACATGCAATTACTCAAACAACTAGCTATGCAAAAGGAATTTTCTTTTTGATGCAAAGCACTCGTAAATCCTTTAAGCCATTTCCAAAGTATTAGATTATAAAATGAACCAAATTTTTATGCTTTTTCAAGGTAAGAACAAAACTGAAATTCAAAGTAACATATTATCAAAGCAAATGCAAAAAACTTTCAAATCTCCTTATTAAACAGTGAAAGCAACCATAAACCTTCGGATTCTTATCATGTAAGCATGCCAAAATTGGGAAAAGCATACACCAATTACTTTTAGACCCGATCAAAGCAAAGGACCTACTAAGAAATATGGTTTGGTAAAGCCAGGTCTGCACACAAATAGTGCAATTAAGGTCTGAAACCACAGAAAAGACACTTGAGCTTTCACTACAAAAGAAAGATCAAAAGCACAAGAATGGACAAGAAACCAATCTAAAGAGAAATTTCACTCAAATAGATATAAATAGGGTCAAATAGACTCAAAAGGTTCCAAATCTAGTCAAAATTGGGGCAAGTAGATTTAGTTAGACTCAAATTAGGGTAAAAAACACCAAACTAGTTCACCATCCCCAAACTTGGGTCAATAAGCCCCAAATATTCCAATCAAGCCCAAAATGATTAAAGAAGATCCCATACATCAAACTAAGATCAATCAAAAGACAAGACACCACTTACAAAGGGTCCTACACGGACCTAGGATTAGCATGAACTCTAACAAATGCAATCAAGAACCCCCCAAAAAGTTCCAAAATTAAAAAACTTAAGTTTCGGAAGTACCCGCAACTGTACACAAGGGAAAAGTGCAAGTGACCCGCAGGTATACAAGGCTCAGACCCGCGCATATGTCTCAGACCCGCAACTGTACATACCATAGACTCACGCATATGCAAAAAAGTAAAAAAAAATGCAAAATCCAACTCAAAACTAAGCAAGAAAGGGTCTAACAAAACTTAATGACTAGTCCTAACATGAAATTAAACACAGACCTTTCAAATATATTGGAAAAAATGGCCTTGGCTACCCCAAATCAGATAGGCTTCTCCCCAGTGGAGTCGTCAATTCTGTTGTTAGGAAAAATGTCCTATAGCATGGAAGAGACTACCAACGTACAGGGGTAAAAAATAGACATACAATGTTCTGCAAATATAGTTACTAAGAAAAGAGATTAGGGTTGTTGGCAGGCGGTTTGATGGGGCAGTGTTGTGGTACCACCGACGCTGTGACACACCAGAGGAGGGCGCGAAAGGATTATTTTGTGCTAAAGAATACCGCAGTTGGTAGGTTTTGGGTCACTTGGACCACATATTGTGTAATAGTGAGTCAGTTGTACCGCAGTATGTGGATTTTTGGGGTCATTTGGACCAAGTCAGTTAGATATTGGGTCAATTGTCCATAGTGTCGGTTAGGAAGTCATTTGTAAGTGGAAAAATATTGTAATGGCGGAAGCCTATAAATACATGAGGATTGTAAGTGTTAGAAAGGGAGAGAGCGGAAAAGATGATAAGAAGAAGCAAGGAAATAGAGGAATTGTGTGAGAGATCTGTGTTTTGATTCTGGTATATGATCGCGACAGTAATATAATGATGTTTTGGTACCAACTTTGTGCAATATTGTGATGTATGAATGTTATTTGATGCAATGTCTGCTTATTGTTGCTATAATGATAAATGTTGTGCTTAAGTAGTATGTTCCATGTAGAATGTGATGATGAATGCTGCGATGAAGTAAATTGTTATAACTCCTTGCCGAATGTTTAAATTTTCTGGTTAAATACTGCATTAGAGTTAGCCTATGTAGCCACAACTCTCCTCCTCTCTCGGAGGAAACATGGTTCCGTCTGCTCTTCCTGGACGCCTCGGGTGAGACCTCATCTGCTCTGCGAGTGTTGCTGGGTGGGCTCAAACTTGCCCAGGCCGGTGCCCAGGGAGACTACGGTATGTGTCAACAGTGAGGAGAACCCCTGTCGACTGAGGTCATGTTGGTTTTGGTCAACAAATGGTTCCATTGCCGGGACCATGTGCAGAGTAGAAGGAGGTCATGTTGTGGCACCCGACGAAGCTAGAGATACAAAAATGGTTCGATCAAAAGTTGCAGAATTTTGCTGAAGAAGAAATTCGGAACACGCGACTGACGGTAGATCACTAACTGGGAAGATATATTCACGACAATCTACACGAAGGGTTTTTCTATGAATTCCCGATCATTCTGTATGAATGGTTATCGAAGCTGACCTTCCAGAAGAGGAACTTCCAGGGTGGTGAGCCGACGGCTTGGACCCTGGAATTGATTCAGGAATTGTAGGAAGTCGATAATAAGGCATCACGAGCTATTGAAGTGTGGCTTGATAGCATCTTGGAAGGATATATCACTGAATTTGCAGTCGACACGAAGAAATCCTATAGTGAAGCTGAAAGATACTTCTTCCGAGGTCCAAGGGGAAGGTTTCTGCTGTCGCTCCAACTGTCAATTAAGATGCTAATCTACGAAAAGAGTATATTAAAGATGCACCTTGATCAGTAGACAGCCTGGTGGGCGGAGGTCGTGGGTACTGCGACTACTGGGGAACGGTACATGGAATGGTAAAGGGGTAGATGGGTACAGACCATGAGGAGACTATGAGCGAAGCCGAGGAAGAAAGTGGTCTTACAAGAGGAGGAGCGAGGTTTCAACAAGAAAAGAGGTAGAGGATAGGAGAAGATCTTGCTACAATCGGACCGCAAGACCGCGAAGGAAGACCACATGGGACGAAGCGACCTCAAAGTCCTGATAGGGACGACCAGGCTACACCCAGGATAGAGGCAGGACCAAACCCCAGCACCAACGTACCCACACCTCCACTCACTGACTCTCAACCAGCAAGAAATACTACTTCAACACCGCCGAGTTCGTCAATACCACATAATTTAATTGGTAGTAGCCCAGCGACAGGAGGAAGGAAGCCCAGGATGGCGGGCGATGATGCTAAGTTACCGTTGTTCCATGGAAGTGCGATAGACAACTCAGACCATGAAGCAGATCATTGATGCCAATGTTAAGAAAGGACAGTTAGCCATGACTCTACAGGGTCGTGCATTAGATTGGTTCATGAATTTTATTCTAGTCCCTACGAGGGCCCCAGAGAAGTCACTAGATGAGAATCGGGATGGGCTGATTGCTGAATTTAGATGGCCTAAGTCGGAGGCTCAATACATTACTGAACTAAAGGAAATTAAGCAGTATCCCAATGAGACAGTATGGGATTTCGACCAGCAATTCAAGATGCTAATGGCAAAGGTTAGTTTCGATATGAGCGTTGTCCAACATAAAGAATGGTTCATTGTAGCACTGCTACCCCACATTCGGCTACCGCTGATGCAGCAAAACATATCGACGCCTAGTGAAGCTCTAGAGATTGCAATGCGATTGGAGGTGTCACCAATCGGAGATAATGTAGTCGGGATGTCGCAGATACAGACACAGCTTTCTAACCTGACTATACAGTTGCAAGATTTGAAGAAGAACAAGGAACATCGTGATGAAGTATGGTGTACGCAATGCCAAAGAGAAGGGCATACAAAGGATAATTGCCTATATTTCCATAATTATTTGGTTTCAGGCGCGCCAAACCCGTTGAACGGAAGTAGTATGTCGTGGTGTCACGTTTGTCACATGTTTGGGCACAGTCACGATAATTGCCCATATATGCAAAAAATGGTCACAACCCCACGTAATCTTTACTGCACATTCTGCAAGTCGGTGGATCACGATGACAAGGATTGTCGTGCATATGGGTTGCTACAGGAGAGGATGTGTGATGCATTCTACATCAAGGACGATCAGCGCGCGGTGCAACAACCACAACTGCAACCGCAGGTAGCCCAGCCGCTACCATAGCTGCAGATGCAGTTTGCACCACAACAACAACAACTGCAGCAGTTCATGTCGCAATACACTCCGATGCAGACGACTCCTCCACAGCCACAATATATATAGCAACCACAGTATGCACCACAAGGGCAAGGGGTTCCACCAGCACCAATGCAGCAACAATACCAGCAGCAGGCCGGATACTGGGGAGGATACAGGGGTGGACGCGGTGGCGGATTTGGTCATGGAGGAGGAGGCCGAGGTGGTCGTGGACCTGTTCAATGTTACCACTATGCGATATGGGGGCATTATCAACACAAATTCCCACTACTACAAAATCAATGTACGTTTTTCTTTGGTAATGATCATACAGTTGAGAATTGTCCACAGTTGATTGCACGATGGCAGGCTGGGAATGCTCTACAGCTACAAAATTAGGCCCAGCCATAGCAACCAGTACAGAACCCGGCACAGCAACCAGTACAGAACCATCCCCCGCGACCACCGCCGAACACCAAGCAAAATGTCAATCAACCAGGGAATCTACAGCAGAACCAGACGCAGGGTGCAAATATTGCGACCATTTTTGCCGAACTGCGACCACAAGATGCTTCGGTGGCTGTTGTCACTCATGGAGGCAAGAAGACTGGGGAGGATGGTTCGCGACCACTGATTCAGTTGGCTAGTCAGAATACGGTACCTTTCGACATTGATACGAAGCGAGAGACATTCATGGAGGCACGTCGCACCTTGGAGAAAGACTGCGATAAGGCTGTTGTTTGCGATATGCCACCTATCTTTGATACTACATTAGATGCTGACCGACCACCACCGGGGACATTGAAAAAGTTTCTTGAAATATTTCTATCATTGGCAGGAGACCCGATTGCCCTGGTTGAGATTGAGGGATGGTTGCAGCGATTTCCAAAAGGACGACAGGAGTTGGCAGTCAACTCCCTATAGCGATGGAATACTGGCAAGGAGATGCGAATGAATATTCAGATTGGTGAATATGATGTTGACTCTATGATTCTTGACCTTGGTTCGGATGTTAACATCTTAACCAAGCAGGCGTGGCAGAAGATGGGGAGCCCCCCATTGATTTGGTCTCCTGTGCAGCTCCGGTTGGCTAACCATGCGAAGGTAACACCCATTGGGCGAGTTTCGTGGCTCACGATTGATATTGAGGGGATGAAGACTTATGCTGATTTTGATGTTATTGAAGTGGTTGAGGGAGGAAGCTCTTATCCGGCGCTCTTGGGGATCAGATGGGCTAACGATAGTGGAGCTGTAATCAACTTCAAGAAGCGCATGATGACCTTTGAGAATCACGATTTCAGAGTCATAGCCCCGTTGGATCCAACTGAAGGACGCCGATATGTTGAACCTGTCAGAGATGATGATACCACTGGATGGGACCATGCATTCAATATTTCTGAAGATTATATTCATCCTACCGCCTACGGCGAGTTGGATTGGTGCAGCAAGAGCTCTGCGTCTTCCAACTCTGATGATGCATTGGAACATTGGCAGAATCGAATGCATGAAGTATCAGTTCGAAAATGTGGTTTAGTTACGCAATCCTTATGTCAGGTTGTGACAGAAATGATAACATTGCCTGTCTATGATGGGTTTCCTGGCCTAAACACCTTTTTAGCAGAATTTGAAGACCGCGTCCTGGAAGCACAACGATTGCTGGCCTTGGAAGAAGCACTGAAGGCTACTCCAGCACGATGGTGGGCGACACATAAGAAATTCATTAAAGGTTTGTCACAGTGTCGGAGGTTGATGATGGTTCGGTTCGGAGATACTGAAGTTTCTCACACTGGCAAGTATGATGCCCGGACTGATCCCAGCGATCATGTGATGGAGTGCCAACACTTATGGGTCGCGTGACCCAGAGATGAGTGGGTCCATGCTTTTGTCTATACTTTGGATGCGATACCGTGCTCATGGTACACTACAGCCGAGTTGCGCCGAGACATTACAACATGGGGGGAGTTGATGATCTATTTCACTCATACGTTCACTTTTGCGGATGTTAACCCTGATGTCCATAATGCCCTGCAGCTCATCCGCGACGTGATATTTCAGGTTGTTCCGGCGGCCTACCCTATCAATCCGCACATCCACTGTCAGATGCAGTCTCTCATGGAGTACTTTAACATCAATGGTGGCCCAGAGGATGATGATGATCCCCGGAATGTTAACATTCTCGAATCTGAAGGAAGTCGCGATGTGGTCCCACCAATTGCGCCAAGTGATCCGTTCAGTCAACCATTGCAGCTTCGCAAGATGAATATCGGCACCGAGGCTACTCCCAAGTTTGCTAATGTTGGGGATTATTGGGACAATGAGATGATGAGTAAGGTTACTGAGTTACTGCATGAGTTTCAGGACGTATTTCCCATGAAGTTTTCCGAAATGAAGGGAATCCTGAGTGATTTAGGAGAGATGAAGATTCCATTGAAACCAGATGCTAAGCCAGTCCGACAGCGACCTTATCGGCTAAATCCACAACATAAAGAAAAGGTCAAGGCGGAACTTGATCGGATGTTGGATGCTGGTATTATCGAACCTGTGGAAGACTTTGAATGGATCAGTCCTATGGTGGTGCAGGACAAGAAAACAGGCGAAGTGCGCATTTGTGTCGAATTGCGGAAGTTGAACAATCCCTGCTTGCATGACCCTTTTCCAACCCCATTTACTGATGAAGTACTTGAAGGAGTGGGTGGCCAGGAGATGTACTCTTTCACTGATGGATTCTCTGGCTACCATCAGATTTGCATTGCTAAGGAAGATCGCCATAAGACAACTTTTGTTACTGAATGGGGTTGCTTTCAGTACACGGTAATGCTGTTTGGTTTGAAGAATGCACCCGCGATATTCTCCCGGGTCATTGTTGCTGCATTCAAAGATTTTATTCAGAAGTTTTTGCAGGTATATATGTATGATTGGACAGTTTGTGGGTTGATTCGCGATCATCTAGCCAATCTGCGATTAATGCTTGAGTGATGCTGACAGCACCAAATATCGCTGAACTTGAAGAAATGTATTTTCTGCGCACCATTTGGGATATTGCTGGGTCATATTGTGTGTAAGTAGGGATTACTGGTTGATCCAGCCAAAATTGTGCTTATTTTGGGGTTACAACCGCCGACCACCGTTAAGCAGTTGCGAGCAACCTTGGGCCACACGGGATATTATCGCAAGGTCATTAGGGGGTATGCTGCGATTATTGCCCCTATGGAAAAGTTTTTGAAGAAAGATGCAGCATTCCAGTGGAACCTGGAATGTCAGGATAGTTTTAAAATGCTCAAAGCGAAGATGGCGTCGGCCCCAATCTTGGTATTTCCGAACTGGAGTAAGGAATTCCATGTCCATGTTGATGCTTCATCAGTTGCACTAGGGGTTGTATTGGCTCAACTAGGAGAAGGCGACATTGATCATCCCATTGCTTTTGCCAGTCGGAAGTTGTCTTCTGCAGAACACAATTACACTACCACATAACACAAAGGTCTGGCCATAGTTTACGCGCTACAGAAATTCAGGCATTATTTGTTGGGTGGCCACTTTAAAATGTTCACTGATCATTCTGCATTGAAATACTTGGTCAATAAGCCTATGTTGGGGGGGAAGATCTGTCGATGGCTGCTTTTGTTTCAGGAGTTTGATTTCAAAGTCATTGTGAAATCGGGGTGGTTGAATGTTGGACTGGATCATTTGTCACAGATTGATACAGGGGAGGAACCGACTAATATCGAAGACGGGTTGTCGGATGCCCAACTGTTTCATGTTGCCGCTGCTAATAAATATTTTGATGACATCCTTCAGTTTCTGGTGACCTGCATCGCGCCCGATGAATTTACCACTACTCAGAAGAAGCAATTGGTCGTCAAGGCTGCTGACTTTCAAATGATCGCGAAAGAGTTGTATAAACTGGGTGCTAATGAGATATTGCGCAGATGTGTCTTGCCGCATGAGCAAGCGCAGATACTGGCTGAAGCACATGGAGGAGTAGCAGGAGGACACTATGGCGATCAGGAGACTTCTAGGAAGGTACTGCGTGCCAGGCTTTGGTGGCCCACATTACATAATGATGCAACGGACTATGCGCGGTCTTGCAATGTCTGTCAACGAACTGTCAAGCCGTCTAGACGTGACTAGATGTCGCTGCTACCTCAAGTGACATTACAACCATTCGACAAATGGGCTGTGGATTTTTTCGGACCGATCAATCCACCAAGGAAACGCACGGGTGCATGGTACATCATCACGGCGACAGAGTATTTGACCCGATGGGCTGAGGCCGCACTTGTAGCTGATTGTTCTGCCACCATAGCTGCTCGATTTTTGTTTGATCACATTATCACTCGTTTCGGCTGCCCCAAGATATTGCTGAGTGATCAAGGCAGCCACTTTCTTAATCGCACCATCAGCACATTGATGGAGGAGTTGCAGATACAACATAAGAAGAGTACACCCTATCACCCACAGGCGAATGGAACGGTGGAGGCATTTAACAAGGTATTGGAGCATGCGTTGACAAAGGTGTGCAATGCGAACCATGACGACTGGGATCTGAAAATCCTAGCAGTGTTGTGGGCCTATCGCACCACATGTGAAAGGTTGACTGGTCAGACACCTTTCAAGCTAGTATATGGGAAGGAAGCAATTATGCCGATGGAGTACATTGTTCCAAGTCTACGAATTATAGCTGTTACGAGCATGGATAATGTCGCAGCATTAGACGAACGTCTAGCACAATTGGTGGAGCTCGAAGAGGATCGATTTATCACTGCCTTTCACCAAGGGGTAGAGAAGGACTGCTAGAAGGCATGGCATGATTGCCACATCAAAAAAAAATAGTTTCAGTAAGGCGACTTAGTGTTACTATACAACAGCAAGTTTATGAAACATCCAGGAAAGTTGCAAATGCATTGGTTGGGTCCCTATCGTATCAATAGTATTAGTTCAGGAGGAGCGGTTCAGCTGCAGCGATTGGATGGGGTGGTGCTCCCCAAGCTGGTAAATGGTCACAGGTTGAAGCCCTATCACTCGAGCTTGGAGCACTACGATGTCTAAGTCACATCGAAAAAAAAATGATGATTGTTGCAGGTTGCTTGGTGGCAGATGACGCACCAACGGAAGAAGGTATGTGGAAGTGAGAAGGCTTGTAGCAGTATTGTGACCAAGACCGACGACAAATTTTACTTATTTTTGTGATGATTACAGAAGGATTGGGGGATACGGGGAAGTGTTGTCATCACTGACCACCATCCCTATACATGATTACACTTAACAGATTCGGCTGGATTACCATAAGACAACGGCATGTTTTGCACATGGCACACTGGGTCGGTACGATCAGCATGAGCTGAGGAGATTGTTCACATGTTGGCACGTAGGATCTTCGGTGACAGGATGGTCACCCCCCCCGATTGTGTCAAGTGATGGGTTCACACATGCAAATGAGAGGTAGTGGGACATCATTCCCACTGTCGTGACCCGGGAACGATCTGGCTATAAGTAGTCTAGGTAGCTAGTAGTTTGCTACAACAAAGTTGTTCTGAAATAGAGTGGTTATGTTGGTTGATCAGTTTGCAAGTTAAGTTGTGAGGAATTCCAAGGAGGCTGTGGAAATGCTTCACTTCATTTCCCGTGGCAGCACCCCAGGGGCCCTGCAAGCCCGAACGACGAGTGTCCCTGAGCACCTTGATATGGTGGGTGCACTTACACTGTGCTCTGCCCGAGCCAAGGGTCGATATAGCATGCTTAAGTACGTAGTCATTGTTCAAAGGATTGTGCTCTTCTCGACCCCTGAGCGGGTTGGGGCGATAGCTCCCCGCCCACAATAGGAACCAATTTCCGGTGCAAAACAAATGTGCCAGAGTCATCTGCTAATTTCGCACCTTGGTATTGCTCGTCCTCTTTTTCTTCTCGTCAATACCATTCCAAGAGACCGGAGAATGAGTTTGAGAAGTACATGACAGCAAGTAAGGCGATGACAATTTTGGGTTAACTATACCAACGACGATCAGTATAGCAGAAGGATTGGGATAACACCGCGTGATCTAGACAGCAAGAACAGTTACCGGAACATAGTTCAGTTCGATGGCACTCTGTCCAGCAGTTGACATGGCTCGAAGGTGAGCCACAAGATTGTGTTGGGGGCCTATTGGCAGGCTGTTTGATGGGGCAATGTTGCGGTACGGCCAATGCTACAACACACCAGAGGAGAGCGTGAAAGGAGTATTTTGTGCTAAAGAATACTACAGTTGGTGGGTTTTGGGTCACTTGGACCACATATTGTGTAATAGTGAGTCAATTGTACCGCGGTATGTGGGTTTTTGGGGTCATTTGGACCGAGTCAGTTAGATATTGGGTCAATTGTCCATAGTGTTAGTTAGGAAGTCAGTTGTAAGTGGACAAATATTGTAATGGTGGAAGCCTATAAATACATGAGGGTTATAAGTGTTAGAGAGGGAGAGAGTGGAAAATATGATAAGAAGAAGCAAGGAAATAGAGTAATTGTGTGCGAGATCTGTGTTTTGATTCTAGTATATGATCGCGACAGTAATATAATGATGTTTTGGTACCAACTTTGTGCAATATTGTGATGTATGAATGTTATTTGATGCAATGTCTACTTACTGTTGCTATAATGATAAATGTTTTGTTTAAGTAGTATGTTCCATGTAGAATGTGATGATGAATGTTGCGATGAAGTAAATTGTTATAACTCCTTGCCGAATGTTTAAAGTTTCTGGTTAAATACTACATTAGAGTTAGCCTGTGTAGACACAACTCTCCTCCTCTCTCGATGGAAACATGGTTCCGTCTGCTCTTCCTGGATGCCTCGGGTGAGACCTCATCCGCTCTGCGGGTGTTGCTGGGTGGGCTCAAACCTACCCAGGCCGGTGCCCAGGGAGACTGCGGTATGTGTTGACAGTGAGGTGAACCCCTGTCGACTGAGGTCATGTTGGTTTTGGTCAACAAGGGTTAGAAGGATGTGCACCTTATTCAGAAGGTTGATCCGAGCCTTTCTCTTCCTTGCTCTTCATTGCAACAACCTGCAAAACAACTTCAAACCTTTCTCAAACCAACTTGACTACAAATACGAGATTGATAATTATAAAAGAAGAAAACATCAAATTATAATCAAATCTGAAACATGCATGAACAAATCATATTTGGAAAGGAAGAATGTCTGATATTTATTAATGAATTAAGAAAGTACATAAACTTATACCTTCCTTCAAGCATGGCACTTCATGAAACCAAGATTCAAGGTCTCCTACTCCTTCTCTCCAAGGATCCCAACCTCTGATAAGATGTGCTAGGGTTTACTAGAAAATAGGGCACAAGTGAGGGGGATGTGAGTCTCAATTCCTCCAGCATAACAATATAATGGGCTTGGTCCCCTTTCATTGTTCCTCTCCCTCTCTTATATAGTAAGTGAAGAAGATATGGTTGAATAGGAAGTAGTTACAACCAAAGAGGAGGTTCCAAAACTAACCATTTTTTTGCAATTTTAGTGTTTTCGAGATGTGCGCGGCTTTGAACAGGGACAACCAACGAGTACCCATGACTCTTACCATATGCAACCTGTGGATTTTTAGGAAAACGTCCAGGTTTATAAGCATTAAACCTGTGTTTTTTGGAACAAATGGCCAAAAACAACCTTTTCTGGGGATTTTCTGGAGAAGTTTTGGTCTAGAAAAATGTTCCTAAGGTTATTACCTATCAAATGGACCATGAATTAGGTAATTCCACCCATCTAAAGTCCCAATATGGCTCTTCCATCCACAAATGTCCTTTTGTGTGACTCACAGTAATCTCATGAAGTGTCGTCATGCGACCAAAAGATGTAAGTGTCGTCACGGACGGAGAAGTGCCAATTTTGGCTATAACAGGGGTGATTGTTGCTTCAGAGTATGTAGATCCCAAAGAGGTACTTTACAAGTCCTGTGATTCCCCCAAGAATGATTTGCGACTGAATGGATTGATTGTACTGACTAGATCGACTGCACTTGTTGTTCAAACCAACGACATAAGTCGAATTTGGCATGAATGACTTGGACATTTGAACTTTCAAAGTTTGAAGATGGTGGTAACAAGCAATATGGTTACTGGTATCCCAAAGATTGTTCCTCCCAATGGAGTTTGTAGAGTATGTGTGCTTGGGAAGCATCATCATGCACCCTTTGAATTTGATAAATCATGGTGAGCACAAGACCAAATGGAACTTGTTCAGAGTGATCTTTGTTGCATGAACAAACCCTCATTAAAAGGTGCGAAGTATATTTTGACCTTCATTGATGATTTCTCTATATTTACATGGGTATATTTCTTGAAGAATAAGAGTAATGTCTTTGAAAGATTCAAGGAATTTCGGGCATTAGTTGAAAAATAATGTGGTCTACCCATCAAATGCTTGATATCAAAGTTCAAACAATGGTGGAGGATATATTAGTCAACAATTTGAAGAACATCTTGCAAAATGGTATTTCTTGGTAGAGATATGTCCCTCACACCCTTCAACAAAATGGAGTTGTAGATAGGAAGAATCATACTTTCGTAGAAATGGCCTAGTGCATGCTACTGACCAAAGGCCTTAAGACTAAATTTTAGGAGAGGTTGTTTAGTAATCAAACTATCTCCCGAACCTTGTTTTGACTAGACCAGTCAATGACATGGCTCCAATTGAGAAGTGGAACAAAAGAAAACACTCTGTTGGACACCTCAAAACCTTTGGATGTGTTGCTTGGGAACATATCAATGATAGTTGTAGGAAGAAATTGGATGCAAAGAGTCATGCTTGCATCACGATGGACTATTTTGATGAATCAAAATCCTATCAAATGTTTGACCTTGTCAAACAACATATCATTTTGAGAAGAAATGTGATCTTTTATGAGGATATTTGAAGTAATAAGTTGTTGAATTTCTCCTCTGGTCTATTGCACAGTGATCCTTTTGATATTACTAAAGAATTTGGATTGATTGTACTCTTCTTTGAAGCTTCGACTAGAATGATGAATTCTACTCCTAAGTCAACTAGTAGTTGGTATACCTTGACTGAAGACATCAACACATTGACTCATTTGATTAACAATAACCAACCTAAAGAACCATCAACTTGTATACCTTGGCGGGTTGCTAAAACAATTGAAGTTACTAGACCAGATGTTGGAGATGCTAGTAATGATCGGTAGACTCGCAGTCAGAAACAACATGGAATTGTTTTGTTGATGGCATGTGAGTCTTGAAACCTGTGATCCTGACACATATGTTGATGCTTACAGAGTGCCTAAATAGGAAAATGCTATGGCTGCTGAAATTGATTCTTTGAAGAAGAATCAAACTTGGGAACTAGTTTCTCGACTGCAAGGAAATAATGTTATGAAGTGTCGATGGGTCTATAAGACCAAGTTTACTTCAAATAGTGTTTTTAAACGTCACAAGGCTTGCTTGGTAGCCAAGGGATTCTCTCAGCAAGAAGGCATCGACTACACTGAAACCTTTCCCCTATTGCAAAGATGAACTATGTTGGCCTGATTGTTTCCCTTGTTGCTCTTTTTGGATGGGAGCTTCATCAAATGGATGTTAAAAGTGCTTTTCTTCATGGATATTTCTTTGGAGAAATTTATATGGAACAACCTTCTGGTTTATGACGTATTTTGGTCTTGTTTGTCGACAAAAGAAGTTGTATGGTTTGAAACAAGCACCTTGTGCTTGGCATAAGAAGATTGATTGTTTCTTTATCAATCTTGGCTTCAAACATTGTGAATCTAATCACATTATTTATGCATAACATGTTCATGGTGATACCTTGATTGTGGCATTGTATGTTGATGATTTAGTCATAATTGGAAATAATTTCAATCTCATTTTGGGTTTGAAGAAACAACTTGCAGGTACCTTTGAAATGACTGATCTTGGTATGTTGCATTTCTTTCTAGGCATTCAAATTTTGTAATTGGATGATGGTATATTTCTTTCTCAACCAAAATATGCTTTGGATCTTTTAAAACGATTCAAAATGGATGATTGTAAGTCTTGTGATACACCTTATCAGTCGGGCGTAAAGTTGTCAAAGGACTGTGACTCTCCGCGAGTCGATGCCACTCTTTATTGACAATTGGTCGGTAATCTGATTTACTTAACTAACAGATGACCAGATCTCTCATTTGTTGTTAGTGTGGTTTCCTAGTTCATGCAGGATCCTCGAGAAAGCCATTGGAAGGCTGCAAAGTGAATTGTTCGTTATATTAAAGGAACTTAACGGTATGGTATTAAGTATTGTCGTAGTATAGAACCACTAGTTGGGTTTACTGACTCTGACTAGGGAGGTGACATTGACAACCAAAATTCCACTTCTGCTATGTGTTTCGACTGAGATTTTGACCCTTGGTCTTGTTGTGTAAGAAACAAAAGGTAGTCTCTCTTTCGACTATAGAAGTAGAATATCGTGGCATTGTCAATGCAGGTACAAAGGAAGTTTGGATCCATTAGGTTTTAGAAGAGCTTGGCTTTCCTATTCAGACCTCGACTATTATCCATTATGACAATCATAATACAATACAAGTTGTTGATAATCCTGTAGCTCACAACAAAATGAAGCGTATTGAACTTCATGTTCACTATTTGAGACAATTGGTGTAGGACAATATTGTCTCATTTGTTTATTGCAGGACATATGATCATATTGCTAATATATTTACGAAGCTAAGTTTGTGAAACTTTGAGCTATGCTTGGGCTTCAAGCAGCTGCAATTATGGGGGGATGTTTAGAGAATGTAATTTCACCTCTAGAATCTCTAGAGCGTTGTGGTGATGGTGGGTGTTGGAACCTAAGGTTATATAGATTCATCATACCTCCGGATATTCTAGAGATAGTCGGATAGACAACAATGGGTAAACTTTTAATGCAGAGAATATGCTATCACATCAATCTAAAAATTTTCATTCAATATAAATCCAACTTCTAATTTAACAAAGTTTTTGGTACAAGAAATAAGCCATAAACTGCCTTTATTTATCTCATAGTGCACTTAAAGACTCTAACCTTAGCCTATGTTGAATATACTTTATGAGAGGAGGATAAATATCATTAGATGGAGCAAAAGAGGTGCCAGGCGAAGGAGTTGTCATAAACCACCTTTATTTATCTCATAGTGGACTTAACGACTCTAATCTTAGCCTATGTTGTATATACTTTATATGAGGGGAGGATAAATATCATTAGATGGAGCAAAAGAGGCACAAAGTAATCACAGAGGGAGTTTGGATCTCATCACCAACCACTTATTCAACGCACACTAGGTAATCACAATTACATAGGGAGTTTAGGTCCCATCACGAAACACTTATTCCAACGCATGCTAGGTAAACACAATCACAAAGGGAGTTCAGGTTCCATCACCTGAGACTTATTCAACTGCATGCTAGGAAATTAGAATCACAGAGAGAGGAGTCCCATCACCAAACACTTATTCCAACACATGATAGGTAATCACAATCATAGAGGGAGTTCAAGCCCCATCACTAGACACTTTTCAAACATATGCTAAGTAATCACAATCACAAAGGGAGCTTGTGTCTCATCACCATACACTTATTCAATGCACAGCTTCTAACATGGCTCTATATAGAATTGACCCTAAAAGCTTCAAGAATTCAAGAACAATAAAGATTTGGCAAGCCAACTCCTTTAGTGAAGCAAACCCCACATTGTTTTCAATCATAATGTATAATCTTTATTTCTATCATGATCAGGCTTCAAATTTGAAGCCTTCAAGGCCCTTTAGATGCCATTTTACACGTCATAGAAGGCCACTTCAAATTTTACCATGCAAAAAAAATTTAATTTCATGGTAATCCCTTCAATAATTAAATTAACCACTATTATTTAAAATTGCAACAGAAAGGTAGCTTCAAATTTCACCCATCGACAATTTTCAGTGGGAAATTAGGAATGTGGCTACTAGCTAGGTGACTTGGGAGTGGGACTCAGTTACTCTCCAATATCCACGTGTTCGATCATCCATGGATCATGGACCATTGGGCCTCTAATAATATCATTGACCAACTTACGTGGACGGTCTTACACTGAGCAGCCCATGGCTTGAACACTTCTAAGTTCTCATGTTTGCAGCGAGCGCTTACGTGTTTAACACATTTAATGGAAGCAACAAATTTATTAAACCTGGTTGGTGACTCATACGTGTTGTTGGCAGTGGGATTACCAAGTTACCAGTTATCACATACTAATTCGTGAATTCTGACTCAGTGAGTTAATTGAATATTCAATGTATAATATATTATGTTAATGTGCCCCGAATTTGGCATTTCAAACAAAATCCGCAATCCAGAAACTTCTTGTAATGTTGCAGGCTGCTGCTCCTGCCCGTCGCCCCTACCCACAACCTGCGTTTTCTTTGTTGTATCAAGTTAATCCTACCATCTACGGCTCACAACCTTTGTTTTCTTTGTTGTATCAAGTCAATCCTGTGGCTCCCAAGTCCCACCTTGTGTTATCTTTGTTGTATCAAGTCAATGCTCGAATTCCATGCTTCCATGGCTCCGACCATCAATGTATAATATTACAGGAATACAAACAAGCTTTTTCTTATAACCCCTACTCCACTGTGGTTGAGCTACTTCCAAGTTCCACCTATCCTATCTCCTCCAGTCCTCCAGGAGAGTTTGCGGAGCGAAGCTGCCAATGCCAGCCCGCCATAAACATATATAAAGAAATTCGCTTTCTTTGAGGAGCTCCACTTCAAGGCCGACTAGATTGCCGACATCCTATGAATTTATAGGTATGTACATCATTTTATCCATTCATGATCCCATCAATTATTTAAAATTTTTGTTATTTGATTAAAATTTTGTAACTTCAAAGTTCAAACACAATATTATTATTTGACTGAAATTTTGTTACTTCAAATGGGCCTTGAAGGCTTCAAATTTGAAGACTGGACCTGAGAGTGGGTTTGTCACAAATCTCCGTCAAAGGCTGTTTAGAACGACATTTATCAATTTCCAACTGTAGCAACAACAACAATTGATTATTTCTTCATATGTCATGTGTATACGCATATGATTCCATGTGCTCCTTGCCTTTCCCTATTTTCCATTGTCGCCCGATCGAAGCTCTTGAGAATTTAGCTGCCCTTTAACTTTCCTAAAATGGAGGGGACAAGGAAGACCATTGTTTTCACTCTGAAACCGAGTTCTTCCCTGTTCAGCTTCCACTAGCCATGGTTGCATCCCTACGGGAAATAGGTGTGCGCAGTGCACCCCCCAACTTTACCAAAAAGCCTGGGGATTGGGGAAGTTCCCACTCTACCATCCTCCATGCATCTAGTTAATGAGTTATATCAAGAATCCAGAATTTGTATCTAAAACTGTATTACATGAGCTATTTTCCCCAATTGCCCAGTCGTCGAATAGACACCTTCCTCTAGTACACGGTTAAAGATTCTTGGTATTTATTAATATGAAGACCACCGATGCTGCTACACTTACAATCCGCGTTCGAATGTACGAATTGGGACAAAATTGTTTTTGTAATCTTGATTTTTAGAGCGACGGTGCTACTTTACCTTTTGATTTTGTTTCCCTTATCAGTTGGTGTGGGATAAAACAAGAACTTCAACCATATAACAAGAACTTCAACCATCTATGCATCTCCTCTCTACTTGGTCTACCTATGTTTTACTTATGCTTCACAAGTTACAACCCATCCTCTACTCCATCATACCATAGATTTAGTATGTATAATGAGATCTAGGGGGAGGGCTATAGAGAAGAAGCATCCAGGGTCCTTAATCAGCTATTGAGAACAAAAGTTTCCTGGAGCCGGATAGTTCTCTTTGCTCAAACCCTAACATAGCATGCAACATGTAAGGAGTTCTCAAACTTATTCTATCCCAAGTACATGTGGCATTCATAGTGTTGAATGAAAAATTAAAACATATATTGTTGTCATTGGCATTCAATTTTGTTGTAGGGTACAAAATTAGAGTGACAAAGAAACTTGCTATTAGTTTTCAATCCAATCCAACTTATTTGTTGAACTGTTCTCTCTAATATACTTGTGTGAAGGAAGATTATAAATGGAAAAGCAGTTGTTTGATAGAGGTGCATGAAAGTGAATTATGGTCCTCAATTCAACAAAGTAAAAAAAAGTTACTATTCAGATTCTTTCCCTTCACCTTTTTTACTGCCTTTCTGCATACATCTCTATTGTTCACTAATTTAGTAACAGATACAGACCAAACTCAACGTCCAATGTTTTTTGGCTTATGAAACAATTTCTTCCTTTTTTTTCTTACATTGTCATTTTTTCCATGTTAAGTATGCTAGATTTTATGTAGGCTAGAATTTATACTAGTTTGAAGAACGCTAGTGATTTACAAAGATTGAACTTTTCCAAGAATAAGCATCACGTTGCTTTTAGAAGAGTTGAAGAACCCAATTCTTCATCGAGCTTGTAGTGTTTGAAGCATCCTAGGAACCCATTTTAAGAGGTATTAAATATTATTATACTCGTTAAAAGTTGGATTGGAATTGGGCTAGCAAGCTAACTGTAGCTGATGCATAAAAAAATATCTATAAATTTAGTTATGGAAATTCACACGGAACATATGGAAAGTGGATTTTCTATGTGTCTCCTAAGTTATGTTTCACTAATAAATTCCTCATGTTCAAGGAGATCATGAAAGAGTAAAATAGTATAAATTTTGGCTGTAAGGATGAAAGTTGGATTGGAATGGGGTTAGCAAGTTAACTGTATTATTATACTGGTTAAAAGTTTAAGAGGCAAGATCAATTTGGGAAACTACTAAGATGGAAAAGGTGGCATAGTGGCCTAGAGACCGAGCCGCTAGATCGGGGTGAAATATGGTTGTGTTATATGACATATATAATGTTAAGTGCTGCTATATCCACTGCAAAATAAAGGCTCTCAACTTTACTACGTAAGTAAACATTAAAATTTTGATGTACTAGTACATTTTCAAATGAAAAGAATAAATTATTTTTACATAGTAGCATTGAAGGGTTCAATATCTCATAGCCCTTCAAAGTGAAATGGGACCCCTTCAAATTTAATCCCTGATCATGATATGCAAGTTAGATGTGATTTGCAAGTTGTTACACCTAGCTTAACCTAACTCTTACCCAATAATTCAAGCGAATCAATTCCCTTTAACTTAAAATAAAAAACTAATAATCCTTTTCTTTAATCTTAGTACAGAACAAGTTGACTAAAAGGAGCAATTATTTACTTTTTGCCAACGGTGGGTCGGACCGGTCGGTGACTAGCGTACACAGTGGACGCGTGTTCGATTCTCATGGCATACGTGTTTGAATATCCGCAATGTTTCAAAAGGTAAAGTGAATGGCGCACATCCTGGAAATTGCCCAGAAACTTCCTGTGAGATACATGAATACGAAATTGCCCAGAATTCCTGTGAGATATATGATTGCACTTTCTGCGTTCCTAAAATTGCCCAGAAACTTCCTGTGAGATATATGATTGCATTTTCTGCGTCCCTTCCTCGAAATTGTAGAGGCATCTAACGAAATTTCTCGGCTTTCTGCATCCCTTCGTCGAAATTGTAGACGGATTTAACGAAATTTCTTGAGCGCATCTCAATAAATTCGATAAAAACCCTCATCTTTGTAATTTGTGAGAGAAATCTCGTTCCTTTCGAGTGCATTCATGGCCGAAGCGAAGACAATGGCGATGACGACGACGAAGAACCCGCTGGGAGCTCGATTATATGTGAAAGCTCGTGGAATGTCTGAGTTGGATAAAATATTGAAAGCGGAAGAGCCGATTGATAACATGTTGTGGTG
The DNA here is from genome assembly GCA_027924585.1 of Larix kaempferi. Lineage (NCBI taxonomy): Eukaryota > Viridiplantae > Streptophyta > Pinopsida > Pinales > Pinaceae > Larix > Larix kaempferi. The sequence goes on from BSBM01000510.1 coordinate 33,350,484, forward strand.
TATTATGTATGTCCTGTTTTTTCATTCTATGCTTCTCCTCCTTTTCTCTTCCTTCTCTTCTAATTCCAGCCTCAACCTCTGCAAGATTTGGCAGAGTCCCTATGTCCGTGTTTATCTGTACAGTCTTATAGCTGCAATTGTTATTATGCTTCTCTATTCCCTATGCCATGTTATAGCCCAAGCACTGCGTATCTGGAAAGGCAACGATAACTACGACAGGCAACAATGGGAAGAGGATCTCTATCTCTTTCTTAAACCTGGAGACCTGTAAAGGCCGTTCGTTGCTCCCAGTGGCAGAGGCAGGAGCTTCAAAAGAAACGAAGCCTTATTTCAAAGTATGCTTGCCCCTTCATCTCCACTCCTGGGATTCGAACGCCCGACCTTCTCAGCTTAACATAATAGACATGGTATGTAAACCTTTTGAATAAACGTTTGTCTGTAAATCAAGATAGTGTGTATTTACCATAGTCTTACTATACACTAGATTTCACTACTGTCTTAATTTTATCATTATATATGTAATGGTAAGTCATGGCATCCTTTTCTTCTATCTTTGTTTTCTATGTTTTTCATTATAATTTTTAGTTTTAACTATCAAGCTAAATAATAAAGATATATTTTTTATTTTATTTTGGGTCTTAACATCAAGCTGTATAAAGTTTTTTCTTTTTAATTATCAAGCTATCTTCAATGAAACTCCTAACTTTAAAGTTTTTCTTTTTAATTATCAAGCTTAAAACTCCTTACGTTAAAGTTTTTTCTTTTTAATTATCAAGCTTGAAACTAAAGTTTTTCTTGTTCAATGAAACTCCTATTTTAAAGTTTTTCTTTTTAATTATCAAGCTTGTTTCAATCTTTAGCGATGTAATTCCAACTATATACTATTGATACTTCTCTTCACTACATGAATAATAGAATCAAGGACCCACATCCATAGTTTTACGATAAAAAAAATCACATATTTGTTGATTAACTCAAAATAGAATTAAACCATAAAAAAGTGCAAGCTGAAACTGAAATTTAAACTATGACAAACACAACAAAACCTATGATAACAAAAAATGGTACAATAGCACTTGGTTGTAAGAATTGCATCACGATGGATTTCCTTCTCAAACGATTAACAATATATAATGTTACTAATTTTTAGTAAAGAAATTTTATTAAAAAATATTTATTAACAAAAAAATATTTTTGTTATCAATATATAATATTATTAAGTTTTAATAAAATAAAATAAAAATTATATTTTTATATGAAAATTAATTTTATATTTTTTAATTTATTATTCAAGGGATTTGAAATGAATTTGTAACTTTCCATTTATAGTTTTTCAATCTCATTTATTTATGGAAAATTGATACATTTTTCATTTATTTATTTTATTTTTTTCAGCCGAAAAAATTACTTTCATGTTATTTCTTCCCCCAAGAAAAGATTGAAATACAATCATTACTATTTCCTCCCCCAAAGAAAAGATTGAAATACAATTATTGTAAAGAAAAGATTGAAATACAATCATTACAATAGGTCTCAACAAGAGCATCATATTACTTACAAGAATTAAATCTAGGTAGAGAAGGCAACAACTTACCAAACAACCACCCAAGCTACAACCAATGAACAAACTAAAAAATAATTATATTAATCATTATAACATCACCAATATAAAATATTACTAATTTTTAATAAAATAAATTAAAAGTTATAGTTGTATATAAGAATAATTATATTCTTACATTTAATTAAAAAAACTCGAATAAAAATATATTTTTATACAAAACTAATTAAAATAATTATATTAGGACCTTTATAGTTTTATATAAAAATAATTATATGACTAAATTTAATTAAAAAATTTTAAAAATATATTTTTATATAAAAATTTATATTAATGGAATGATGTGGTTTACAACCCTATAAACTTTATATCATAATTTGTTTTTTAAATCACGTAAACTTTAATATATCATAATTTGTTTTTTTAATATGTTAATGGATTTGTTTTTATAATATGTTAATGGGATAGTTATAAGCTTTAATATATCATAATTAAGTGGGTACTAATAAGGTACGTTAGGTTCTTATTAATATAATTAGTGATTAAATTGATATGAATATGCTTGATAAAGTCACTCCTTTTTTATTGATATAGGGGTTTTTTCACAAGGGGTAGCCACAAAGAGTGGCGTTTCTTATTAATATATAGCTAATTTATCAATATTACTAATTTTATGGTTAATTTATCAATATTACCAATTTTTAGTTGAGGATTTTTATTTCTTCAAATAAATAATTTTATAAACAATCATTTTACATTGTTTGAGAGATGTTTATACTCTTAAAAGAATATTTTTATAAAAAAATAGTTTATCTATTTTGAGAGATTTGACTTATAATAGTATATAAGCTTCAATATCATGATTTTTATGTTAATGAGATAGCTATAAATAGTGGTGCTTCACTAACATAATGATTGATTAACTTCACTGTGAATATATGCTCAACATAAAGCGTTGCCACAGTGACTCATATTAATATGATGGTTGATTGTTTACAATGTGAATATGTTTGCACTTCATAGTACTCTTTTCACATGTCTTATTAAAAAATGTCCCATATAAATATGCTTAAAATTTGTACATTTTGAAATTGTGTATTTTATGACATAAAAACCTTTGATCCATTTTATACTTACTTAACTCTACTAATATTTATTAGTAACAACACCTATCAAAGCGAAAATACGGTTATTCTACTTCTACAGTAAACCAAACCATAAACGGAGGAGGAAACATTTCGGGGAGGGGTGATTAGGGTTTGCGGAGTTTGATTGGCGGTTCGCAAATCCTGTGTTTGGTCTAGGGTGGTCGCAGTTGGATCGCAGCTAGGGTTCTCTTGGTTGCAGATCGGTTGAGGCATGCCGCCATAGTCCACGGGATCTTCGAATCCAAATGGTGATGTGACGATGGGTACGGGAGGGCCCAGCGAATCTAGCGCTGGAAGAAGAAAGAGAGCGGGTCAGGGGGCTGTCTCCCGAAAACCCTTACCATCCCTGCCATCGAGGCCAGATATGACAAGATCACAGAAAGGGTTGAGCTCTAGAAGGAGAAGGGACTGATTGGAAAATTTGTGGGGATCTGGCCCCATGAGAAAGATCTGATCCGATGGATTAAGATCACTTGGAACCCTAAGGGTGACTATGACTTGCATCTGGGTGCCAAGGGATTTTTCACCACCATCTTCTTTAACCTGGAAGATAGAGATAGGGTTTTAGAGGGTGGCCCATACTTCTTTAACTCTGTTGGGTTGTATCTTAGGCCATGGAAAGAGAGTTTTAATCCTGAAACAGAGGACATGAAAGTGGGGCCTGTTTGGATCAGGCTCTTCTCTCAGCCCTGCGAATTCTGGGATTTGGAGATCTTACAAGACATCGGCAATACCTTGGGTGAGTTTGTGAAGGTGGCAGAGCAAACCAAACTCTAGAGGTACACTGCTTGTGCTCGGATATGTGTCTACATGGATCTGTCGAAAGAACTACCTGAGGCTATCAGTCTGAACTGGGATGACGAAGAATGGATTGAGCCTCTCGACTATGAGCAGCTTCCTTCCAGATGTCGTTTATTCCATGAGTATGGTCACTTCGGGAGGAACTTCCCTAAGGCGTCGCGAGCCTCCCCTCCCTCTGGTTCTTCTCAGGAAGGCACTAGAGACAAGGATGGATTTACCCAGGTGCGTAACAAGAAAAAGAACAGGACAATGGATCCGTAGAAAAAGGGCAAGGAGAAGACCGACAATGGAATCACTAGCAAAAACTCCTTCCAAATCCTAGAGGAAATGGGAGAAGAAGATAAGGTTGGTCCAATAGAGCAGAACAGTCTAGGAAAAACCAGTGTGGAGACGGTGAATGTAACATCCCAGGCTACACCATCTACGGATCAAGTGATGATCATGGAGGATGATGGTGATGAAGAGATGGATTTGAGGGAACTCGATCTGGACGAAATTGAGAAAGAATGTGATAAAAAGGGTAAGGGTTATGTTTCACGGAGGCAACTGGAATTGCTCCAAGAAGCTATTATCAAATCCAATGCTATTCAACAACTCAGGATCGCCTCGGATCCACACAAAGGAAGTAAGAGGAAATCCCCAGAGGAGGAGCTGAAAAGAGGTAGAAAATCAAACAAGCAAAGAATAGTTGAGGTAGGGGTGAAACTCATAGAATCTGGCCAGTACCCAACGATAAGGGCGGCCTTCTCTGAAGTTAACAAGGTTACTCAATGAAGCTACTATCTTGGAACATCCGTGGGTGCAACCATCCGAGGAAAATAAAGACTCTAGCCAGAAGGATTAAACAAGAGGAACCTGACGTTCTATTTTTACAAGAAACAAAATGCTCTTCAGAAACTATGGAGAAGGTAAGCCAAAGAATCTGGAAGGGCAGCAAAGTCATGGCGACAGACGCCACGAGGATGGCTGGAGGCCTTGCTGTCTTATGACAACCCCATTCTGTGCACCTTTCGGACTGGAGAGCCAACAAATTCTCTATTTAGTCTAATTTTTCGATCTTGGGGGCGGGGGTGAAGGGTACCCTGGTTAACATTTATGGGTCGAGCTCTTTTCCCCACAAACAGGTTTTTATTAATTTTCTATAGTGGCTAGCGGATCAGGCTTCCTTAGGGTCATCGATAGTAGGTGGGGATTTTAACCTAATTTCTTCTCTGTTGGAAAAGAAGGGTGGTAGAAGGATCTTGGACAGATTTCAAGAATCCTTTAGGGAGCTTATGGCGAACAACCCATTTATAGATGTTGAAACTGCTAATGGTTGGCACACGTGGAATAATAAACGTGGTGGCAATCACCCTGTAGCTTCCAAACTCGACAGATTCCTGATTACTGAAGATATTTCTCGGGGCATGGGGGAGGTCAGTGCAAGTGCACTTCCCTCTGCAGGCTCTGATGATTGGCCCATTTGCCTTAACTGGGATTGGTCAAACACGATTCTTTTTAAACCCTTTAGGTTTGAGCAATTCTGGCTGGAACACAAAGACTTTAAAGAATTGGTGGGACAATAATGGCGGGAATTGGTCCCCCCTGAGGGTACTGGAATGTTCCAATTCCAAAGAAATCTCAAAGCACTTAAATCCAAGATATGTACATGGAATAAAGAAGACTTTGGCAACATCTTCCAGGACAAGAAAAATTAATTGAGGACTTGGAGCAAATGCACATGAAAGGCATCTCTGAAGGATGGGATGATGCTCTAAGGGAGCAGGAGCAGAACTTGATGGAGCAATTGGAAGCTAGGGAAAGACAGGAGGAAATCTACTAGAAGCAGAAATCCAGGAACCAACGGCTCCAAGATGGGGAGAAAAACACCAAGTTCTTCCACAACACTGTTGTTCAAAATCGCCACAGATCTAAGATTTTCAAAATCAAAAGAAGTGATGGCAGACAGGTAGAAACCAGAGGAGAGATTGAGGAAGAATTAGTCAACCACTTTGCTTCTGTTTTACGGGAGGATAGGGTTGATCGGAGTAATGATATCTCTTAAATCATGCGCCTCATTCCTAGACCTGTCACCAGGGATCATAACGAGATGTTGGGAAAACCTGTCTCTATGCAGGAAGTAGAGGAGGTGATGAATCAGATGGCTCTGGGGAAAGCTCCTAGTCCAGACGGGTTCACAACCATTTTTTCCACTTCTAATGGGATTTGATAAAAGAAGAAGTCCTTGCAATTGTGGAGGAATCAGGCAGATGTTGTGGGGTGTTAAAAGCATTTAACGCTACCTTCCTCTCCTTAATGGAGTTGATTCTCCTGATAAGTTCCGACCCATAGCTCTGTGTAATGTGATTTACAAGATTATAACGAAGGTGATTGCAAACAGGTTGAAACCTCTACTCCCCATCCTTATCAGTCCGGAATAGTCTAGTTTTGTCGAAGGTAGACAGATTGTGGATGGTATTATTTTGGTGCAAGAGACCATTCACTCCCTGAAACTTGTAAAAAACTAGGCATGCTAATCAAATTGGATATAGCTAAAGCCTATGATAAGCTAAGCCGACAGTATATGAGAGGCATTGTGGAAGCTTTTGGGTTTGATAGGAATTGGGTGGATTGGATCATGAATATGGTCCCCACTCCTTTCTTCTCTATCCTTCTTAACGACTCTCCTTCTAAGCTGCTGCAAGCATCTCGGGGTATCCGCCAAGGTGACCCTCTGTCGCCTTTCCTCTTCATCCTAATGGTTGAAGGGCTAAGTAGGCTTTTGTAGCACCAGGTTGGTGAAGGAAGGATACAAGGTCTTCAACTTCATGTAGGGCTCGACAAGCAAATGCATCAACAACTTGTGGATGACACTATGCTAATGGGGCATCCTTCAGTCCAAGAAGCCCGAGTCCTTAAAAACTACTTAAAGTTGTTTGCAAAGGCCTTTGGGCTCGAAGCTAACCCGAATAAGTCTCAAGTGTTCTTCTTTAATACATCGGGATTTACCCAACGTAATATCCAAAGGATTCTTGGTTTTGCTAAAGGATCTCTCCCTTCCAAGTATTTAGGGGTTCCCCTCACAGAGGGCATCATTCGCAAGGTTTCCTAGCAAGACCTGCTCGATTGGTCTGTAAAAAATTGGTCAGCTGGACTCTTAGACCTTTAAATTTGCCCAATCACTTGATTCTTGTTAAATTAGTCCTCTAGGAAATGCCTATCTACCTCTTTTCAATGCTCTCTGCCCCAAAATCCATCCTAAAGGAAATTAGGGGCATTCAACGTTCTTTCCTCTGGGGGGGGAGGGAGGAGAAGTCCAAGTTTGCCCTGGTCAGTTGGGATAAGATCTGTAAACCTAAGAATGATGGGGGTCTAGGACTCATCGATCCTGAGATTCTTAATGAAATTTATGGGGCTAAGATATGGTGGAGATGGTGCAATTACAATTCAGAACCTTGGGCTCGCCTTTTGGCATGCGAAATACACTCAGGACAGACCAACGGGGCACCTGATTCACTTCAATGAGGTAAGAATTGGTTCTCATATTTGGTTAAAAGCTTTTTCTGGTCGACACTTAGTCCAAAACCATAGATTTTGAGAAGTTTATAATGGGGAAGCTGCAAACTTTTGGGATGACTCCTGGAACCAGCTTCCCAAGCTGGGAAATGACCCAAGGTGGAAGACTATTCAAGTCCAAGGCTTGGAGGAAGATAGAATCAAAGTCTACAACTATTGGATGGAAGCAACGATTGAGGGACATAGGCAATGGATTGATCATGGGTGGCTCGAGGGTTTAGTTAGTGACGAGGTTCTCCAAGATTTTAAGTCTACCCTTCAGGAACGCATCATTCAGACCAAGGCAAGTCCTGATAAGCTTCGCTGGGGTCACAACCAGAAAGGCGTTTTCAGAATAAAGTAAGCTTATGAGATAAGGATCTATAGTGAAGTAGGGGATGATAGCGTTTGGAATAAGGTTTGGGGAATGAATCTTTGGCCGAAAATAGCAATCTTCTGTTGCCTGGTGGTTTGGAAAAGAATTCTAACAAGTGAAAATTTGAGGAAGCATGGAATCCAAGGACCCTCCAGATGCCCCCTGTGCCTCCTCTCGGAGGAATCCGTGGGGCATTTATTAGATAGGTGCCCCTTCTCCTCCTTGATTTGGGACAGTGGGGCGATGATCTTCAGAAAGAGCAATCAGGGTAGAGATCAATCGGATCAGACGATTAAGGATTGGGATTCTAAGGCCTTCTCGAACTCTATCATTAGGACCTTGTGGTTGTTGTTCCCTGGAATGGTACTCTGGCATGTCAGGAAGGAGAGGAACAATCTCATTTTTAGGGGCAAAAAACATGAACCAGATGAAGTCTGGAGGAAGCTGGTTAGTAATATGTGGGAAACGATAAGAAGTATCTCTTGGGGGGATAAAGATAGAGACCTGGCTGAGATGGAACTGTGTATTGCTTCAGGTTGGAATATTGATAAATCTGATCTGGAAGGCCTTTGCATAAAATCCAGAGTCTGCCACCCTTCCAGCCTAAATTTTTGGTCTTTCCCATCACAGCAGGTTTTCAAAATTAATTTTGACGGAGCCTGTCGTGGTAATCAAGGGTTGGCAGGTTTTGGAGGAGTTTGCCGGAATGCTTCTGGAACTATTTTGAAAGTATTTTTTGGGTTCTTAGGCCTTGACTCCAACAACTCGACCGAACTGGAGGGTCTTATACAAGGTATCCACCTGGTGATCCGCGAGGGGTGGTTTCCGGCTATCCTGGAAGGGGACTCCAGTATTATCATCCACATGGCGAAGTAGTTGGCTAGCGGCCAATCAACGAATAAAATTTCCACCAGTTGGCAGCTCTTATACAAGTTGGAACATATGCAATCCCTTATCATCGATCATAGTGCAATCTTGTTCAGCCACGTCAGATGGGAGGCCAATAAGGTCGCGGACCTTATGGCCAACCAAGGCCTTGCTGGAGGGGGAGCCATGAAAGTCGGTACCCTGGAGGAATTTCAACATTACACCTGGGCACCACGATGTCGCCACCTGGATATCATCGATATCGAAAACTGTACGAAGATGACAGCTGGCTCTTCGTCCACCCATGAGCATGACAGACGGCGGTTGTAACGGTTTAATGGGGGGTCATATCATCATGGCCAACCCAGTACTGAATGATCCCTTTCCTCATTTTATCTAACGAGAAGAGTACGATGGAGCACAAATTCAAGTTAAAGAAGATAGCAAGGACGATTCTATATCGGACTCCTGCTAATACCATTAGAGTCATTTTAATGAGTGCCTACTGGGAGTGCATTGCCATGATTATGATGTTGTACGAGCCCGATTATGAACGAAGCATTATAGGTCTTTCAATTATGACACCACGGATTATATATTTCAATAAGGGGATTACTATCCTGCACTTAGTTTTCTTTGCTTCTGGCGGGTTCATTCTTGTGTGCTACGTAAGCTTTCCTGGAAGTGGGTGGGTTATAGGCTTTCGTTGGTTCACCCGTCGGATAATCATAAAGCTGGGATTATGGCCCCGCAGCGTCGTGCTGGGTCTAAGAATATCTTAGGGTCTGGCTCTGGAAGGCCGAAGGGAAAAGCTTAGTTGTCAGTTAACATGGGGAATGATAAGGGTAGGGTCACCAGGGCCTAGATGCGAGCCCAGGAGTCTGCTCTGTTCTTCCGCGAATGCATCCCCCCTATGATTCGGGATGAGTTAAATCTCATTGAGAAGCAATTATGGGATACGTTCAGGACTATTCCAGCCGAGGACCTTCGTGAGGAGGTCAAAGATTGGGTGGTTGACCCAGGGACGACTGTTGGTAGGGCTTAAACATATGAGCTCATGGTTATGACTTATTGGGTCATGAAAAAACTTCTAGCCCATGTTACTATGTTGTGCTACAACAAGGATCGCGGCGACGAGGAGCCGGTGTGCTCATGAAAAGCCCACAATGTGGATTCTCGACTTATGCATCTTAAGATTGATGAAATTGCCAAGAACATGGGTCTCTCTTTCACCTACTTAGGAATGGAGAGACCTGAGAAGGGAGGCCCCAGCATTAAGCGCGAGCAAAGCACAGTGCAGATGCAGCAAAGGGTCAAGACTGAGGCAGAGAATGGCAAGGGAAAGAAGGCTCGGGCTAGCAGCGATGATGCAATGGTGCCTTGAATACGGGTCTGTTGTCATAGTTCTTCTTTTTTGTCTAATGAATTTTCTGTGTCTAGTGGCTTTCCAATTTGGATATGGTTGTTATATTTCGTTTTTGTTACTTGGGTCAGTTGTTTTGGGTTATGGGGGTAGCAAGAGGCCAATCTGTTTATGGCACTCTTTAGTTCGGAAGAAAATGACTATGGTATGTAACTATTGATATCTCTCTATGATCGTTTTGTATATGGTTCCTTCTCGGTAATATAGTCTTTTTTATTTACAAAAAAAAAAAAAAACACCACCTATCAAAGCATATTTTTGGCTCCAAGGGGAACAAGCAGAGAGAATATGCTTGGGGCATTGGGAGAAAGACGAATAATGGTGCGGAATGGCTAGCCTTAATCAAAGGGTTGGACCTTGCAAGGGAAATGGGCATAGAGGAAATGGTGGTTATTGGCAATTCGCTAATAGTCACATGAGAAGCGAGGAATATAGCGAAGAACCGAAAGAATCCCTCACCATAGATGCACTATCTTCTTAAATGCATTATACGAATTTAAAGCTGTAAATTTCCTTCATGTTTTGTGAGACTTTAACAAGAAGGCGGACATCATGGCTGATAAAGGAGTTGGTATGAATTGTGGCTTTCTGGAGTGCAATCATGTTACCTATGATGGAAAATGGATCCCCTAACTCTGAAACTCTCCCCTCTAGAAATACTGGAACATTGAGAACTCCTTGGAGCAAAGAGAAGGGGAGCTTAAAGGGAGGAGTAAACATCCAACTCCCTTTCCTTATAGATATGGTTCTAAGTGTCGATAGGGGCACATTTAAACTCCCTATTAATTTTGAGGATCTCTCTTGGATCCCCTCGCACACCCCTCTTAGATTCCTGAGGATCATCTTATGCTCTAGACAGATGGCTCGCATGCGTTGTAGTCTGGTGGTTTGCCGGGATCGAGGTCTGTATTTAATCTCGGGGGGAATGCTCTTGATTCAATCATCGATTTCCCTGTTGTTTGGCGTCTGCAAGTTATTCCTAGGAGCCTTGTTGCTTGGTGTCTGAGGCAGAATTATAGTGAGATGGAAAATTCCATTCCCGGGCCCTCAAACCTGGGAGGTGCCGCAGTTCCTTCTAGTTGTCTGCATTGCAGGAAACCTATCCGAAATTATGAAGGAACCCAACGCTAGGTACACCCGGGTACTAGAAGGTGTTTGTGTTAATGCGCAGGGAGAAGACCAGGTAAGCTCACTTGTGCACGATCTTTTTCATTATGATTTTATGGGAATGGAAGAGCGGTCGGAAACCACCCTGGAAAAGGGAGATTATGTCAAACTCGGCCCTGTACAGAGGAATGGCAGCAATTCAATATCTGGGGAGGTTAAGAACTATCTGAAGGACCTGGAAGAGCAAATTCGCTTGTCCAGAAATGAGAACCTAGAGTTGAAGTGGGCTTTAACTCGCCTTTTTTCTCTTGCTCAAGCAACACATTAAGAGGTCAAACAGCACAACAGCAAGTTAGCTGAGAGGGTTCTAAATCTAGAAGAAGCCATGGGCACAATTCATCCCCACGAGATTAGGAAGGAAACAAATTTGGAGGTTGACAATAGAAAAACCATGGAAGTGGGCAGGAAGATTGACAAGTTAAAAAACGAGATGGTCAATTCAGGTCTGCACACCAACAAAAGCTCAGGGAAGGATGGGAATGCAGAACCTCCAAATGGGGCATACCACCATAGGGACACTCGTCTGCATTTCTAGTATTTTGGTCATCGAATGCTCTCTGCGTTTTCTGGCTATGATATGTTTTCTTTTTTGCAATTTTTGGTATTTTCTTATAGCATGGTGTTATGGACATAGGTCCAAGTCTTAGGAATGTCTAGCACAGACAGTGTTTTGCGAGTTGATATGTTGAAAGCTTTTACTTGTTGATCTCCTTTTGCACAGAAAGAAAAAACATCCTTCATAGCTATGTTTTGTTCTACTCTCTTCTTCTCGGACAGTTTGTAAGGAGCTATAGCCTCCATGAACTAGGAAATTTTCATGATAATTATAGGATAGTGAAGATGGACAAGGTGTGGTGGATGGAGTTCTACTTTGGGAACAATCCTTCCTATATTTTTTGTAATCTCTGTTTTTATATAATCAAAGGCTCTTCAACCGTTTTTGTTAAAAAAAAAACAAAACAAATATCAAAGCATACAAAAAATAATAACTACAACCCAGGATGAGAGAAAAAGTGTAATTCATGCTCATCTTGGAGTGTGGCACTTTAATTAAATAATAAAATATCAAGTCAACAAATCTTACAATGTCAATTGTTACTTTGTTTTTATTCAACTTCTTAACCATGTAAACTTTCTAATGTTTCTTTTTATATTTTTATCCAAATATAGATGATACTTAGTTAATTTTAAAGGATCACATTCATGTAAAACACATATACATACATTAATCATGATCATCTATGCTTTGTAGTTTAATTTAAGATGAATCTACTCATTGTATTTTTTTTCTAACAAATGTATTAGTGCACTCCAAACTCCATACTATATCCTAGTTATGAAACATTAGTCTTAGAATATTCAACAAATATGAAGCATATTGTATTTAATTTAATATATACCAGCATAGATCTATCATAATGTAATTATCATGCATTGAGAGGGATCAAATCCCTCAAGTTGTAAACCTAGCATTTTTATATTTTTATCCAAATATAGATGATACTTAGTTAATTTGAAAGGATCACATTCATGTAAAACACACACACACACACACATATACACTAATCATGATCATCTACTCTTTGTAGTTTAATTTAAGATGCATCTACTCATTGTATTTTTTTATAATTTCACAAATGTATTTAGTGCACTCCAAACTATATCCTAGTTATGAAACATTAGTCTTAGAATATTCAACAAATATGAAGCATATTGTGTTTAATTTAATATATATCAGCATAGATCTATCGTAACTCATAATTATCATGCATTGAGAGGGATCAAATCCCTCAAGTTGTAAACCTATCCTTAGGTTTTGCACTCTAAAAAGGTTTGGGTGGATTTCAAAGGCGAGCATAGATATATCTTAACTTTGTAATTATCATGCATTGAGAGGGATCAAGTCCCTCAAGTTGTAACCTATCCTTAAGTTTTGTACTCTAAAAGGTTTAGGCGGATTTGATGCCTCTCCATACATAATAAATCTAGAGTTAAGATGGATCTTCTCTAATTAAAAACAATACTCAACACTTACTAAAATTAAAGAAATAAACACATATCACCCATCCCACCCAACATAGAAAAACCCATCAAAGTTAAGGAAACCCATGAATAGAAAACTATGCATTTTATGAATTGTATTTCAAATACTTCACATGTATTTAAAATAGCCTACTTAACACGTATGTTCTAAGTGTTTGTTGCAAGGAGTTGTATAACTGCTTTGGGTTTTTACAAAAAAAATTGGATGGTAATTAAAGAGTTACAATTTTTCTTTGGATGCAATTTGGATGGTAATTACACCTAAATTTTGATTTTGCAAAATAAAAGAATGTATGATTCTAGATAAAAATAGTCATTCAATCGTTGAATTTTTAAACTCAATTTATAAGGCATTACAAGATAAGATTTTAATTTCCATGCTAAGTATTAATTATTATTAAAATATATATTAAAAATTATTGGTATTATTTGTAAAATTATATAAAGTATTTAATGTGGGTGTATGCAAAGGCGTTCTAAAAGAGAGTGACTTTCATCATCAACTTTCATTTCCTTTTTATCTTGGCTATATTATTTTTCTTCGTTCAACTAGTTAAAAGAGAGATGTTTCAAACTAAAACGCAATCATTCAAACTTTACCAAAATTACACATTTGGATTCATGAAATTACTATGGTTTTTAATGCACAAATAAGTTCAACACCTTTGAATACTCCTATTGCAACAACTTTGTGCAATGTTAACAATAGATATTTGCAAATTCATCAATTCAAAAAAATTATTGTTAGATTTTGTTAGAGTAATGAACATGTAAAATTAATTTTCAATAACATTGATAAATACATCTTTAATGACATACGAAATATTTTTAAATTGTAATTTTCATTAATGCTTTTCTTTCCAAAAAAGTATTAATAATTATAATAAGACAAAAGATACTCTAGAAATGATTATAATTCCCCACATTATAACTTATTAGATAAATTATTATTTATAGTATGCCTATTTCCACTACAAACTTCAACAAAAAATATTATTTATGATTTATTAGATAAATTATTATTAATTTAATAAATATTATAGTAATTATTCCACCTAGAAGAATTTTGTATAGTCCAATATGAAGGAGAAATGTAATTCCATGTTCAATGTAAACTTTTCACATGTTTCACTTTAATAAAATAATAAAATGTTAAGTGAAAAAATGCAATGTCATCCCTAACATAGAGCTTAAAATAAAAGGATATATATTCCAATGAATAAAAACTTAAAAATTTAATGAAACTTTGATACTTTTTGGTATATGATATTGCATGTAATCTCAGGAACATTCTCACTATCTAAGTATATTCTCTCTATTTTTAACCTGTCATATATTATATAATTTACTAATTTATATAGCTTTCTGAATTTTGATTATATTATCTAATTTACTAATTTTTATAGCTTTTAAAGAGTGAATTTTGACTATATGCAATTAATTACTTTCTATGAATATAATATAATTGATCTATCTTTACCTTTTTCAATTTATATAGTTTTTTACCTATTTGTAATTTACATAGTTTTTTTTAATAATTGTGATAGAATTCATCTTTTATGATTTCATTTAATATAGTTTTATCACCAACATAGATCCATCTTAACTCATAGATCCAGAGTTAAAATGGATCTATGCAAGTAATATTACCAATTAATTTATAAGGCATTATGAGATAAAAATTTAACTTAGAAGCTAAGTATTAATTATTATTAGAATGTACATTAGAAATTATTGATATTATTTGTAAAAATTAACTTCAAAACCAAAGATCAAGAGTTTCACTTTTTAAATGTTTATAATATTAATATTGGTGTACAATGAAAAATATATAAAGTATGAAGAAGGTAAAACATTTTACTATTTTCACTTTTTCTGATTTGTCATTATTAAAATCTAATATACTCCTATTGCAACAACATTGTGTAATGTTAACAATTGATATTTGTAAATCCATGAATTCAAAATTATTCTTGTCAGATTTTGTTAGGTAATTTAGACACTTAGGTAAGAAGAACATGCTTTAATATGTCTTTAGGTAAAGTGTGCTTATTTATTGTGTATTGTTACTGTGCATTACAATTATCTAATCCAATAGCCAGGATTATGTTATGGACATAAAGTGATTCGATGATCCATCTTCTTCTTAATACTAGCAACGAAATAGATCCATGGCTTAACACTCGATTGGTCCATGATTTCTTTTAACGAGCATGGAGGGCCACTTACTGATGCTCAATTGTGAGAAACTCATATGTAAATTATTTTTCTTTCACATTAATATAATGCCTCAAGTGGTCATGTTGGTGGGGGGCATGGATTGTTTCCCACTTTGAGGGTTTTAACCATATAATACATTGGTGTACTGATATTTTATTTATTTGTGTGAATTGTTACTTAAGGTATTCAACTTATGTGGAAATACCATATTTATCGAACATGGTATTAAATTGGTTATGAAGATCCACTCCCCATTATTAATCGATATCTTGAACTTGAGTCGCTACATGCATCAAAGGATTTATGGATTCTACTATTTGTGTGCATTTATAGCCCTAGAAAACCATTCCAATGTCTCTGGAATGTTGTTTTTAATTGGGAACCCCTTTTAATTCTCCCAAAAAGGTTTATGATGACCCCAAAAATGACCATTTTTATCCAATCTAAAAGTATACAACTTAATTACAGTTTTTAAAAATCTCTTTCATTTAGTTTTTATATTTCAATTCGTTTTTTCTCTTTGTATTTCCAATTTGCTCTCTTTGTAGTCTACATATGCCTTTTACTATGCACCTTGTACAATCTCGACAAATCATAAACATAATGCAAAGTATTTTTTTTTGTATACTTAGACTCTTTATTTTACACTTTTTACAATCTTTACAAATAAAAAACAAAGAGAACTTGCATTTTCCAAGTGGACTAACCCAAATGTAATTCCGAGCTTATAAAGATTCATAAAAATAATTCCGAGCTTATAAAGATTCATAAAAAGCATTTATTTTGATTTTTTTTTCCTTTTTGTATGTAGATGCATTGAGCTGTTTAACATGCAAAAATAAGGGTTTTGAGGTAAGTACAAAGAATTAGTAAAAAAATGAAACCCCTTTTTTTTCAAAACATTTATTAGATATTTTGCATTAACTAAGTTGAAAGATATTTTATTAGATTAAAGGTTTTGACTTTGCAACTTTAAGTTATAGTATAATTTTATTATAAATTTATTATTGTGAATTATTCATAAAGTAATTTTATTGTTTTATTTTTAAGTTATTTTTTGCATGCAACTTTAAATGAGAAGTGAATTTCATTATAAAAGTGATTCTTACTTAATTTATAGAAATTGATTACTTACATTATAAAAGTAACATGTTTGTAAAAATGAGTTTAGAAAAGGAAAATTATATATATATATATATCCTCATTATAACCACATTGATCAACCTCCACTTGCCATGTGGCATCTTGGTTCATTTTTATATATTCAAATTGCATAACTTTGATATCTAGAGTATCAATTTTTGGAGTCCTTTTTTTCACTAATTTTTTTAAGGCTTTCTATATGGTCAACTAGTTTCTGCTTTGGAGTCATACTGCTTATATATTAGAATATGGATACTCCAAGTGATCTCCAGCTTACCAATTCAAACTACTTCTCATGGAAAAATCATATGGAGGATGCATACAAAGTAGGGGACTTTATTGAATTACCCTAGGAACAAAAATGGTCCCTCTTAATGTGCTAAATAAACATAAACATAATAATAAGAATGAAAAAATCATGTGGATTAATTGAAATGTCCATCTTCAATGATCTCTAGTTTCACCTTAAAAAATAGAGACCCCAGATGTGGCATGGAAAAAGTAGGTAACTATATTTGGTAAACACAATGGGATTTGAGCTCACCAGCTCAAAAAACAATTGATTGCTTCAAATCTCATTCATTTCTCTTGCAATGGAGATTTTCTATCTAAGTTAAAAATACTTGCACTTTTACTTGTAGAATATAAAATAATCAAGACAGATGACTAATTCATATATGTTAGTATTGATAAGCTTGGCATAGCTTAATCTATTTTTGCATCTACTTTTCACTCCACCAAATAAGCTCTTATTTGTCAAGGAGATACTTACAAAATATTCTTCGTTGAAGCTTTTTATGATTCTTTGATTAGCTAGCAAGATAAGCTCTTGCATATTGGTGTGATCAACACTATATATACAACTAAGAAAGCCTTAGTGGCACAACAAAAGAATAAATCCAACAATCCAACATCGGCCTCCCAACAATTAATAAAAAACAGGTTCAAAACTCTTTCAGCTAGCTCCTACTTCTAACGGGTAAAAATGGAACTAAATAAACAAGCAAGAACACACAGAGTCATTGCAATTTTTGTGTGGAATATGGCCATCTAGAGTCTTAATGTTTTACGAATGGGGTATTAGAAGTATTAATGAAGAAGCACACCATCCATTTGTATTTTTCTTCTACTAACTCATCTTATCATGGACTTGCACATTCTACTTATGGATTTTCCTTCAATGCAACATCTACTTCTTCTAATGAGTGACTTATTGATTCTAGAGTGTTTTATAATATGGCTAAGGACAAAGCCATCTTATCTTCTCTTAATAATGAAAGATCCAACAAATATTTGTTTGTGATTATATATATTTTATTGTACGGTAGGGTATGAAACAATCTAGCTAGATGATGGCCATTTTAACGATATCTCATGTGTTCCAAGTCTTTCCTGCAACCTTCTATCAATGTATCAAATCATTCCTTCAAGTGAAGGAAAAACAATATATTTTTCACCTCATCAAGTTCTAATTAAGTATTTAAAAGTACCTAAGCATGTCCTAACAACTATAATTGCTTTTTATTTATTTATTAGTAAGTTGTATAGATTTGACAACTTTGGGTCATTGTCTCTTCTATCATTTTCTATTTTTCATAGCGATGACAGGAAAAAACATTGGCATGAATTATTTGATCAAAATGATGTTGTTGCCAAGAAGAATCACACATCAAGAAAAATGACAACTTGTATGATCCAATCTAAAGGACTAAGTCCTCATTTTGGGCAAAAGCCATTAATTGTGCCAATTACATAGTTAATCATACTCCCACAAAGGATTTAAATGATATCACACTTGAAGAAACATGAAGTAAAAATAAACTAGATTTAAGCCACTTTCATGTGTTTTGTAGTGAAGCTTAGGCTCGCGTTCTTGATGAGAAAATGAAATAATTAGAACTTAAGAGTAAGAAATGCATTTTTGTTAGATATTTTGAAGACGTAAAAGGTTATAGACTTATTCAACCCCATTCCAATGTAATTGTTATTAAGAAAGATGTTAAGTTTAATGAAATTCTCTTAGCCTACAAGCTAATACTGGTGTTTGTGTCATCTTTGGTTTATGAGGCTTCTTCAATGTTTGTTCCATATTTTATTCTCAACCTTTTTGCTAGTAATCCTATTATGGTTTCTTCTTTAGATGATAACAATGAAGATTAAATCCATATTTTCCTGCTCACCTTCCTCTAGCTAGGTTCATTAAACATGAACTTTCAACAACACCACCACTTCTTGAATGGGTTTGTCCAACATGATAATCAATTGGTGATCTTGTTGGTGATCCTTTATATCGATGTACACATTCACAGTTCTAGCGGACCTCCTCTTATTTGGCTCAAGTTTCAAAGACTCGTGATCCCAAAAAAATTACAAAATCTTCTAACCATCTATATTAGGATAAAACAATGAATGAAGAATATCATTCATTAATGGTAACGATACTGGGGATCTGGTACCTATTCAAAAAAAAAAAAAATTGTCAATTGTAAATTGATTTATAGAACTAAGTATGCATCAAATGAAAGCTTTGAAAGACATAAGGCCTAGCTAATTTCCAAATGATTTTATCAAATAGAAGGGTTGACTATAATGAAACCTTTGCCCCCATAGCGAAAATGAATTCCATTTTCCTTGTTATATCATTTGTTGCTTCACATAAATGGGAGATCAAAGTTATTGATTGTCAGCGAATTGGCCACATGAAAGAGCGGTGCTTTGATCTCCATCCTTGTCAGTATTGTAGGAATCATAATAGTTCTTTAGATAGATGTTCGACACTAAAGAAACCTGCAAGATTAAAGATTCACTATGGGTGGATCGCTTCTTTCTAATGGTCAATAGAAACCAAGAAGATATATCATTCATATCGTAGAACCGATTCTCGATTTCTAACACAACTTGCAGCAAAAAATTATCCTGCTTCTCAACTTGTACCTGACAATGGGGGAACATCATGAATCAAAAGTCAGGATTCAAGTTTCTAAGCCTTATCAATTTGACAACAAGCAGTCATGGATTTCTTCATGCAAGCTAGAACAAGTGAACCTGATCCACAACCATATTTGAGTTCTAGATTTAGAGTTATATCCAGAATATAGAAAGAGAGCCATGTTTAGACTGTGGTATTTCGTGTCTATCTTTGACACTCATAACCATGATGAGATATATTCTTCTCCTCACCTTTTTCTTGACAAGGGGGGAATGTTAGACCATTAAAAACAAGTGATCGAGAAACAAGCGATTCAGAACAAGTGAGCACTGAACCATAGCCAGAACCATGTTCCACTGAGCTCCAGAGTTTGTGGTTAGCCTAAACCCACCCATTTAGTATAAAATTTCATCTTCTTCTAAACATCATATGGTGGTCCCCAAAACACTATTTTCCAAAGGAACCACTAAGCCTTCGTCCCAATTTCTAGATAGAACTGGAGTTGTCACCAAGTTCGAGAGTTTGTGGTTAGCGTTAAACCACCCACTTAGTAAAAGCAATCAACTTATGTTGCTTCTATTATACCTTTTGGTTTGTGGTCAGCGAAAACCACCAATTCAGAGAGCACTTATACTTAGTAGAAGATGTCTGCTTCTGCTAGCTTGCTTGAAAAATTCAGATTGTCAAGTTGGAGATGTTCAGCCTTTGACAGTTGTTCACTTATAGTTGGTCAACTCTCTTTTCTTAGACTCACATACAGTCACCCCTTCATATTAAGGGGGGGGTTGTTGGAAACATTAATCTGTTTAGCATTAAGAGTTATAGGAGAATGTCAAAAGTCTTGAGGAGTCCAAGAGATGCCTTGGGAATACAAATACAAGGGTCATCTCATTGTATAAATATGTACATATCATTAATGAGAAGATGTGCTTTTACACCTACCTTCATTGTCTTTGTGTGTGAAATTGTATATTTTCCCGATTGGACACCTAACACGATCCATCAAATGGATGTTGAATATCTATTCTTACATGGGGATTTTCAAGAATAAATTTACATGTAACAAACCACTAGCCATGCTCAGAATGGATCCACATTGTTTTGTCACCTTAAGAAATGTCTCTACAGTATAAAGTAAGTTCATTGGGCTTGGTATGTTAAGATGGAAATATTTCTTCTTGATATCGACTTTTTTAGATGTCATTTTGACCCTAATGTCTATACCAAGAAAGTAGGTAACCATCTCATAATACGTGTTCTTTATGTTAATTACCTTATTCTCACTAGTAGTAACCCCAAACTTTCAACCCATGTGAAATCCAACCTTAAAAAGAAATTTGAAATAACAACTTCAAAATTAGCATTAGTTTACTAGACTCTAAGTCTTGCAGACAAAGGAAGAAATTTTCATTTCCCAATCTAAGAATGCATGTGACCTTCTTTGTAGTTGTTACAGGGAAGATTGTAAACCAACCCCATCTTCCTTCCAATCTGGAGTCAAATGTGTTTCCACTTGTACTACACCTAAAGTAAATGTCAATTTGCATCACTAAGTTAGTTGGAATCCTTTTACATTTGACTCATATCCATCTAGATATTTCTTGTTTCGTTGGTCTTGTTTCTTGGTATATGCAAACACCCCATGAGAGCCATTGGCACTACACGGAAAACACCCTGTAGCGGAGGTTTTTAGTGTTACAAGATTGGGCCAAATTTTCAAAAAAATATCCGTTACAATCTCCATTGTTCGTAGTTGAGGTTATAGCGGAAGTTGTAATGGAAGTCTACATAGCTAAAAAAATTGGCAAGTGGAGGTTTTTATTTATTTATTTCGGTGCTCGTATTTGGAACACACATCAATGCCGGTTTCAAGTAAATGCACCGGTGCCTAATAACATGCAACACACTGGTGCACTTATCAATAGTATGCATTGGTTCCAAATTTTTGTTACAAAATGCATGAGTGCATGTATAAATGTAACACACAAGTGCTTGTATAAATATTACACACCAATTCCATACTTTTGTTCCATAATGTAGCGATGCTCATATATATATAAAGCATCGATGTGTTGATGGGTTTAAATAAGAGAGAATGTCTAATTGCAGGTCCTAATTAGACTCGTTCACATATAGTATGACACACTCCAACTACTATGTAGGCCCAATTGCCACAAATGAGATGTTGCTCCCTAGATGAAGGACTTTATTTTTTACAACTTTTTCCTAATATTAAATGCAATTCTAATCTAATCTTGATATGCAATTCTATTTTGATCTATGATAACTACTAATTTAAATAGTAACATGGATTAATTACAGGCATAAAGTTACATTATTGAAAACATAAAAAGTTGATGTTTCACAACACGAAACTGTACTAGCATATTTAGTTAACAAAAGACATGAATTAATTCACCGGTTAATGAAAATTGCACATGTCCCTGCAGTAAGGGGATTCATAACCAATTCATGATACTCATCGAAATTAAATAATTGACACCAGTGCATAGTTAAATAAATCAACAAAATATGAACAATCAACAAAAATAACAATTGAACCAGTCATGACAAAACTATTGAAGGATCATATGCAAAAATAAAGAATATATTGCTAAAACATATGAAATAATTCATACAGTTAGCAATATGTTATATCGTCAATGAAAATAGAAGTAAAGGATAAGTAGTTATCTCTAAATCTGAAACACTGTTTATACATCCGATTGCAACCACTAAACAATTAACTACAACCAATCATAAAAATAGAAATAATTCATATTCCCAATAATTATTGAAATAATTAACATCATTAGGTAATTGAAAATAGTCTATTTATGCCATAAAATAACATCACTAGCTACTAGTTCCCCATCCAATTTTCCTAACCATGATAATATTGAAACATGCTTCTTAATTTGGAAGTCCTCCATCAAAGCCTTCTTTAGCGGAGTTAGACAATAATTTATTTTTGTAGAATTCAATTGACCTTTCAATTTATGTAACTATTTATGCTTTGGTTACATCCATTCTTTTTTTCGTTACATATGTTCTTCATACACATACCCAAGATCTCAAATAAGCTTCTATTGACTTTATTCATTTCTCATCTAAATTTATTTAACTTCCATTATTCCCAAGCTTTAATCAATGCGGTTTCGAGACTTATAATCCTTTCTATGAGCACAATTATTAATGAATCATTATTGTTGTTATGGAACATAAATTCAACTTTAGTTCGATAAATCATTATCATAGGTTTTACATAATCGTTCATGAGAGGTGCGACTATCCGCATTTAATTTGAATGGAATGAAAGAGACAAATATTATGTCATCTAGAATTTTCTTCTCACTTATAAATACTTCATGATCGCAAGGGATAGAAGCATTAACTCTTTAATTACTTCATTATCTTTCAATTAAATACCATCTAATTGAGTAAAATATTGCAGTAAAAATCACAATATCTTTTCGGCGTCACCCACCTTGTTATTTTTTCTTCTATTGTCATTTTATTTTCTGTGTCCTTTGACGATACCTTTTCTTTATAACTCGAGTACATTACAGACAACCCTGTGCTAAAAATTTCTTTGACAATACATACAAACAACCTCGGCAAACACACAAATTAATTGCATGTTATATGACCCTTTATTTCCTCAAGACAAATGAAGGGATGTAAATAGAAAAAAATAGTGCACTCAACATCCAACACCTCGCTTGATTTACTATGTTCCTAGAGGTAATAATGACTTAATGAATCTATATTGTTTGATTTACTATGTTCCTAGAGGTAATAATGACTTAATGAATCTATATTGTTGATGTTCAAAATGATACGGTTTAGGAAACAACAATCTAAACACTCTTGGAGGGTTGTTTAAGGCGAGGATGGGGATGGAAGCCCGGGTAGTGTTTAGAGCTCTCGAATTAATAGGATTCACAAGGTTAATCAATGGTATGAAAAACGTTAATGAATTAAAGCATGATATGATATGTGTGATTAAATGCACAAATCATTTAAAAACAAAGGTGTTAGTCCATTAAAAAATTGAATGCATCCTATCTAAGCATGCGTGAATTAATGATTAATTAACTAATTAAACAATGAGAATATATGAGTGCAACTTATTTACAAAATGAAAGTGCATAATGCAATAAATAATCAGAGAAAAGAGAGCTTTAGTCGTTAGCATAAAATACATGAATAATTGAAACTGCTTTGGTGCACAAGTAAAGTTAAATAGTTGCTTACAATGCATAGAAAGAAATCTGCAATTTCACTTAATTACATAATTTTTTAAATGCATCCTAAACTCTAAGTTCATTAAATAAAATTCATTGAGCTAAATAATGAAAAAAATTGACGATTCAGAAGTTAGCATGAAAATGTAGTGATAATCCTCATTCCTCTTACATCTAGGTAGATTTTAAAATAATCTTCTAATGTGCAAAAGAAATATTTTGTGTCTCTTATATCTATATTTTTAAATACAGGTTGAAAAATCAGTTTTTTTTAATGCAGTATAAAACAAAATTCATTTAATGAGATAAAATCAATTTACTAAGTTGAGACTTAGCAGATTAGTTGTTCAATAAAGTCTAGCTCATTAAATTTTGTAGATTGTGTAATACAATAGATTTCGAAAAAGAGTACAAGATGACCACTTTAGCTTTCAAAATATGGCATTAGATGACTAAAATTGAAAAATCGGATTTATGTATTAGTAATAGAAATAAAAAGTATTTACAGTCCATTAAATATACATATGGTATAGTTTTCCATAATTAAAAAAACAAAGTTGAATGAAACAAAATGGAGGAAAGACGTAGATATGCCCAAAATCAAATTTTTATTAAAAATGGAATTTGACATTCATAATAGGACACAACTAGTTCAACCCCTGAGAACAGGAGGTTTACGAGACCCTACGCAACTCTCAACATTCCAGGTTCACCGCGGTGAAACTGAGACACCAGGAGTAGTCCCCACTCGGATTGTGTTGATGGTAACCTGCACACATGAAGATGCTAACCATAAAAAATTAAAATATAAATAGGAAAGTACAATGTGTGCAGGAAAACACAACGTACCTATAGTGGAAGGATACTCTGCCTTCACCCTAATTGATGGACTTGAAATGTAGTCTTACGTGCAATCGTCGCATGTTATGCTCATGGACAACAAAGTATGCAAGGAAAAAGAACAATGCATAACATAGCAATACCAACTTCTTACCTCTGATGCAAGATGTTGTTTGCGACAAATTTGTTATGGTTTTAAAGGTGTTTGAGGGGAGGCCAAGCATTTCGGATGCCTTGGAATTCAAGTGTTTCAGTTTCGTCATTTGGCATTTGGTTCCCACGTGTATCCGAAAGAGAGAAGGTGGAGCGCAAGTAACCGACATCCACCTTCCTACGTAGAAATGAGGCACTCGTTCTTTGTTTACAGTTTGTTTTGAAGAATGCATGATCATCTCTTCTTTGGGGTGAAAGGATTATCACCTCTGCAATGTTTATCCTTTGTCATTGTCTGGTCTTTGATCTTATTTATGCTCCCACTGGTCCATGATACTTACTATCTGATGAGTAAAGCTTGAGAATAAATATCTTTCTCCACCGCTTGTGAGGGCACAACAACAATTTGAAGCTCATCTTAGAATGCACCTAACCAGTTCTTTCTGATACTTCTTTGCCTTGTGATCTCTTGACTTTTAATGTGGGTAAAAGGATTCCAATTTCATCAAATGATCTCTAGGATTTATGCAAGCTCCATAACATCTTCCATCAAAACCTCTCTCTCCTTAAAAAAAAATCAAGGAGACCTCTTTCGGCATGCTTTTTGATTCACTAATATATCAGATACCCTTTTTATGAATCTATCGCTTAGTCAAAGAGAAAGTAAACTTAGATCTCTACTTTTTTTGCAATAAAGAATTTTATCCCCAACAATCGTAAGTGGTACAAGTTATATTACATCAATGTGTTCCTTTAATAGTGTGATTGCAAATACATGAAAAGTGTCGGTCTTTTGGCCTTGGATAATGTTGTTGCTGATGCTATATGTTGGTAGATGTATGCTTCAAATTGCAGGTGAAATTTTTAGCTTAACTAGCCGTTGTCTCTTCAAATATCTTAACTGGTTTCCTGTCCTATGTGTTAAAATAGACAAACGATACCCCATTGATATCACATCCATTCACATAACGCAATCCCTTTACTGTGAAATGGGTTAGTATCACCATCCCATCGACATATTGTCCTTCTCTGTGTTGTACGTCGCTAGTCTCACAGTAGTCAGTTCAAGTGTTTGTGATCGATGCCATCTCCCTAAATTTCTCAACGTTGTATTTCCTTTGGATATTTGTCGGTTTCTCTTCATCGTGCCTCTATTTTCCTGCACGAGATCTCTCATCTATTACACAAATGGATTCCCTACATGATCAGGTATGCATTGCCATCTTTCCCTTTGAGTTTCCATTGTTAGGGTTTCCCTAGTCTGTGTTTTCCAATGTCTCTGACTTCTTGGAAGCTGTGCATGCCTTCATTTTCTTTTCCTAGCCTTTCATTTTGGACACCTGCCATAATCTTGTTCAACCTGTGGTGTTAACTATCCATTGGTGCTACTGTTGTATATGTTTATGGTTTTCCACTATGGGCGAACATTTTATTTGTAACAGGTGTTTTCCAAGTTGTTTTTTGGTGTATGTCGGTAGTTTCCTGCAAATACTCTGTGCATTCATTCTGTGGGTCGCCATGTCACAGTCCTGGAATGCACCCACTTTTTTATGGTATGTTAGGGCGTGCGACACTGCCCGGAAGCTAATCGATGCAAAGACCAACTTGGAAGCACTCTGGCAAACTATGCCTAACCGAATGCAGAAGTCTCAACACTTTCCTAAATCACTTGTTACAAGTTACACTTGCTTGCTTAGTTAAATATTTCGTTTGATTAGCATCCCAAAGAATATACACTTAACCAACACAAGTATAACAAAAGCTCATGCCACAGTAACAAATATGCACACGATACAAGAGACAACAATATATGGGAGAACCCCAAAATTAGTCGTGCTCAAGATTTATATAAGGTATGGCAGAAGTTTGATACGAGTTACATAGATGAGGGTTGCCCGTAGGTCAAGCTCTTACTAGGTGTGCCCAACAAGCCAACACTAAGGAACTACAAGAGTTTTACATAAAATCCCCTTGCAAACCCCAAAATTGTAATGAGCTTCCAACCCGAATTCAACGAGCTTCCATCCTAAATTCGCTATGTCTGCCAACAACGTCAGGATCCCAAGCCGAGTTCCTCTAGGAGAGTGCAAGGCACACCCCAATTGTGGCCTGCACTAAAACATCATCCTAGTTCGCGGTTCTCTCTTGTGCGAGCCTCTTGAATAGTCTTGGACTGACTTCCAAAACCGAACTTGTATCCTCCTTCCTTGGTCAACCGTTGCACATTTATATGCTTTCCTGAGCTTGCTTCCCACATCAAGTCTCCTTTCCAAGGAAGCCAAAGCGCCCAAGTGGGCATGCATGCGCCCAATGTTACGTTGAGACTTTGTGCAACTGAACTATCCCAAGTGCACCCATCTGTCTTGGCTGTCGACGCGCCACTCACGGGGATTCCAACCCGCGCTGCTAGTCAAGCGTCTATTTCTTAGTGGTCACCAACATCAAGTTTTCCACCTTCGATGGTCATCTTTTGTTTGTTGCGCATGGAGCCCCTGTAGCTCCTCCACACCCTAAATACCGAAGCATCCAACCGCGCCCCACTTGTTGGGATCCCTAGGTTTGCTTCCCATAAATTCGTCGACTACGAGGTACTTGACTTGCGGTAAGCACTCCACCTTAGGCAAGCTCTCATGTTCTGTGTTGGTTGTGAAGTTTGATATTCCTTATCCAGAGGTTGTGTTTCAGCTGTGTATAGATCTCAGTCCATGACAGGGGGTTTGGGGGGCTTGACCCCTAAAAATAGTCGTCATGGGGGGTCTAGGGGGGCAGCGACTAGTTTGGGAGGCCCCCCTTGGTAGGGGTTCAGGGGCAGCACCTCCATATAATGAAAATTTTGGAAAAATTCCTTGTAAAATGTTGTAATTTCATAGTCATGACTTGGTCAATAATGGGTGATTTACGGGCCCATGGTATTGGGTGTTCCATAGTATTTTCCCATGGTAATCCATCTTTAAAAGGAAGGCATTGTAATACGGTCGTGTAATGTGTTGTAAAGATCTATATGATTGTGTGAGAAAGACTGTGAGAGAGTGAAGAGGAAGTTGCAGGGGATGTGCTACAGATTGTATCCCTTCATTGGTTGGATGGTATAATAATAACGACTGGCAATTTATGTGTGGATGTATCCCATCTTGGGTGAACCATGCTATATTGGTGTCTTTCTTGTAATGTGTTTTATGTGATTTATATTTTCATATTGTTTATTGTTATTGCTCTGCAATCATGTTTTTCTAACTATTGGTATCAGAGACAAAGGTCTATTTGGAAGATAAACTCGCAGGAAAGAAGGGCTCCTGGTTCGAGTGGGAGCAATGGCGGAAGAAGGAAAGTTTTAGGTCGAGACATTTAATGTCCAAAACTACCAGTTATGGAAGATGCAAATGGAAGAATATTTGTATCAGAAGGATCTATTCCTACCGTTGGGAGGAAAAGAAAAACAGTCGGCGATTACGAAGGACAAAGAATGGGAGGTTCTTGACAGAAAAGCACTGGGAACAATATGGTTATGCCTAGCTTCGTCGGTGGCTTTCAATATTTCAAAAGAAAAGACAATGGAGGGTCTGATAAGTGCATTGGGTAAACTGAAGGAAAAAACCTCGGCCTCCAACAAGGTATTTCTAATGAAGCGTTTACTTAATATGAAGATGTCAGAAGGTGGATCTATTGCTGATAATTTAAATGAATTTAATACGATTACAAATCAACTAAGTTCTGTAAAAGTGACCTTTGATGATGAGGTTAGGGCTCTTCTAATCTTGTGTTCATTTTCAGAAACCTGGAATGGCTTGGTCATGGATGCAAGTAACTCTGTCTCTATTTCAAACACTTTGAAATTTGATGACGTTGTCAGTTTTATTCTTAGCGAGGAAATGCGAAGGAAAAGCACATGCAATACATCAAGTAATGCATTGATCATGGAGATTGGGGGAAGACAAAGGGAGATAGGAAAGAGCCCAGGTAATCGCAGCAAGTCCAAGAATGACAGATCCAAGTCTAGATTGGGAAAGATAGAGTGTTGGAACTGTGGAAAGAAAGGACATCTGAAGAAATACTGCAGATCTCTAAAGAAGAAAGAAGATGGACAACAAGAGACTGCTCAAGAATCAAATGTAGGAGGTGATGTGTTACAAGATGCTTTGATTCTTTCATTAGATAATACTAGTGATTAATGGGTAGTAGATTCAGGGGCTTCATGTTATGCTACACCCCATAGGAAATTATTTCACGATTATGTTCCAAGCGATTTTGGACATGTTTTATTGGGTGATGATGAACCATGTAAAATTGTTGGAATGGGTAAGGTACGGATAAAGTTAAAGAATGGTGAATGGTTGTTGAAAGATGTAAGGCATATTCCTGCTATGAAAAGAAATCTGATCTCAACAGGGCAATTGGTAAATGGTGGTTGTTTATCTACGTTTGGAGAAACATGGTGGAATATCACTGAAGGATCAATGGTGATAGAAAAAGGAGACAGGATAGGTACATTGTATTTATGTCCTCATAATATTGATTTTTCTATCTCTTTAGCTTCCATAGGAACAAATAAAACATTGTGGCATCATAGGCTTGGCCACATGAGTGAGAAGGGGATGCAAATTCTCTACTCAAGGAAGTTGCTTCCAAGTATGAAGCAGGTAAGTTTGAAATTCTGTGAGAACTGTGTTTATGGAAAACATAAGAGAGACATATTTTTCAGAGCTGGAAAACATAAGAAGAGTGAAAAGTTAGAGCTTGCACATACAGATGTATGGGTATCAGCTCAGGTACAATCTCTTGGTGGATCTCGCTATTATGTTACTTTTATTGATGATGCAACTAGAAAAAATTGGGTTTATTGTATTAGACAAAAATCTGATGAGTTTGCTACTTTTATGAAATGGAAAGCTTTTTTTTAGAACGAGACAGGAAAAATGTTGAAGTGTCTTAGATTTGATAATGGAGATGAGTACTACGACAATGAGTTTGATAGTTACTGTTTATACCATGGGATTCATAGAGAGAAGATAGTCCCATGAACACCACAAGAAAATGGTGTGTCAGAAAGGATGAACATAGCAATCATGGAGCATGAAAGGTGTATGAGATTGCATGCAGGGTTTCCCTTACAGTTTTGGGAAGTTGTTGTAAATACTGTTGTTTACTTAATAAACAGAGGGCCTTCAAGTGATTTGGATGGTGTTATTTCAGAGGATGCATGGGCAGGTAAAAAGGTAAACTACTCTTTTTTGAGAAATTTTGGTTGTGATGCATTTGTCCATATTGATAAAGAAAATAGAACAAAGCTTGAGGCTAAATCCAAGAAATGTACCTTTATTGGATACAGAGTTGATGGTTTTGGTTATCACTTATGGGATTATGAAAATAAAAAAATCATCAAGAGTAGAGATGTGGTATTCAATGAAAAGATCATGTATAAAGATCAGTTGTAGGGAAAGAAACATGAAAATGAAAACACATAGTACATAGTGCTTGATGAAATCAAAGAAAATGAAGTTCCAAAGGTGCCGAAAAATCAAGAACAACAGCAGGTACCTCAAACTCCTGCAAGTATTAGAATATCTACCAGGTTAAGTAGACCCCCTGAATGATTAATCTCTCATTCACTGTATTATTTATCGATGACTGATTCTGGTGAACCAGAATGTTATGAAGAAGCAATGCAGGTGGAAACTAGAAAGAAGTGGGAGCAAGGCATGAATGAGGAGATTGACTCATTGGTATGAAACCAGACTTGGGATTTGGTTCAGTTGCCTGCAGGTAAAAGAGCATTGCAAAATGGGTTTACATGTTGAAGGAAGAAAATGAAGGAACGAAGAGGTACAAGGCTAGACTTGTTGTAAAGGGGTTTGCACAGAAGAAAGGTATAGATTTTGATGAAATTTTTTCTCATGTTGTTAAAATGACTTCAATTAGAACTATTTTAAGTCTAGTGGCAGTGGAAGATTTACATCTTGAACAGTTAGATGTAAAAACAGTCTTTCTCCATGGAGATTTAGAGGAAGAGATTTATATGCAGTAGCCACAGAGGTATGAGGTCAAAGGGAAGGAGAATTTGGTATGCAGGTTGAAGAAGATCTTGTATGGTATGAAGCAAGATCCAATGAAATGATATCTGAAATTTGATAGGTTTATGAAAGAACAAGGTTTCTGACCACTGTGTTTATTTCAAGAGGCTAGATAATGGAAGATAAATTATCTTTTTATTATATGTGGATGACATGCTTGTTGCAGGGTCTAACATGTAGGATATAAATGTGCTCAAAAGGAAGTTAGCTAATTCATTTGCAATGAAGGATTTGGGTGTTGCAAAGCAAATTCTTGGTATGAGAATAATAAGAGACTGGAAAAATCGCAAATTGACGCTGTCTCAGGGTGAGTACATACAAAAGGAGTTGGAGAGGTTTATAATGCAGAATGTAAAACCAGTTAGTACACATTTGGCCAGCCATTTCAAACTAAGTAAGGAGATGTGTCCCAAGACACAGGAAAAGATAGACTGCATGTACAGAGTTCCCTATTCATCAGCAGTTGGCAGCTTGATGTATGTCATGGTGTGCACAAGAACAGATATTGCACGTAGTGGGAGTTGTGAGCGGGTATATGAACAATCCAGGTAAAGAAAAATGGAAGGAATTAAAGTGGATTCTCAAGTATTTGAGAGGTACTACCACTCATGCATTGCGTTTTGGAGGTTTAGACATTGTTCTATAGGGATATGTTGATGCAGATATGGCAGGTGATAAAGATAGCAGGAGGAGCACCATAGGGTATGTCTTTACTGTAGGTGGAACGACAGTAAGTTGAATTTCGAAGCTACAAAAGGTCATTGCACTTTCAACAACGGAAGTGGAGTATGTTGCTACTACAAAGGATAGTAAAGAGATTATTTGGTTACAAAGGTTCATGGAGGAATTAGGTAAGAAGCAGGAGAATATCAAGTTGTACAGTGACAACGAGAGTTCCATTCATCTTGCAAAGAACTTAGCCTTCCATTCTAAGACTAAACATATACAACTCAAGTACCATTTCATATGGTATGTTCTGGAAGATGAATTATTGAAGCTGGAAAAGATACACAGAGCCAAAATCCTGCAAACATGTTGACAAAGGTAGTAACCAAAGTAAAACTAAGTTCCTGGTCGGTTTAAGTTGGCCTTCAAGCATGAAGGTGAAGATGAGAAATTTTCCAGATCGAAGGATCATAGCATAGTCCAGCAAGTGCAACAGTGGTGGAGTTGTTGTGATCAATCTCCGAGTGGAGATTGTTGGTTGTGGAGCCTGATCTTCCTTATTCATAGGTTGTGTTTTAGCCGTGTCTGGATCGTATCGCATGACGGGTGGGTTTGGGGGGATTACCCCCCAAAAATAGTCACCATGGGGGGTCCAGGGGGGGTGGCGACTAGTTTGGGAGCGCCCCCCCCCCCGGCAAGGGTTTGGGGGCAGTGCCCCCCATAGTGAAAATTTTGGAAAAAATTCCTTGTAAAATGTTGTAATTTCATAGTCATGAATTGGTCAATAATGGGTGATTTACGGGCCCATGGTATTGAGTGTTCCATAGTATTTTTCCATGGTAATCCCTCTTTAAAAGGAATGCATTGTAATACGGCTGTGTAATGTGTTGTAAAGATCTATATTATTATGTGAGAGAGACTGTGAGAGAGTGAAGTGGAAGTTGTAGCGGATGTGTTGCAGGTTGTATCCCTTCATTTGTTGGATGGTATAATAATAATGACTGGAAATTTCTATGTGGACGTAGCCCATCTTAGGTGAACCACGTTATATAGGCGTCTCTCTTGTAATGTATTTTATGTGATTTATATTTACATCTTGTTTATTGTTATTACTATGTGATCCTATTTTTCTAACATTCCAGGTCCGCGCTTGCCATGCTGCGAACATCCAAGTGTGGACATTTTCCCATGTTGCGACCACATGGCCAACAAAGTCCCATGTTCTGAATGTTTCCCAAGTCACCACTCTTGGGTGGAGCGTCTTGTTCCTTGGGTGCAAAGGTGTGTGGTTTCCAGGGCTCTTACACACCAGGTCTTAATTACCCTACGCTTATCTCTACCTTCTGAGGATTCTGTATGTTTTGGTTCCTTTACTGTATGTGTTTTCCTATGTCAGATGCCAACCTGCTATCCATCACCCCAACCTCTGTGTGGTACCTTTTTATTTTACCTATACCTATCAGGGTTTGCGTGGAAGCTCGTTGAGTGTTGCTCAATTGTTATATGCACACATATGACCGGTGTTTGGCTAGACATTGCTTGCGGAAAGTGCGTGAGTGTTTGGTCATCCTTGTCATTGAAGTAGTTCATTGTAAAACTCAGCTTTTATAACCTTAAAATATTTGATATGGTTCCTTCTCCCATGGCGACTCTTCTCAAAATCATGGAGACAAAATTGAAGCAAGATAAAGGGGCTCGTTCGTATCTTGAGGAGACTTTAAAAGGGGAGATAGCAATGAAGAGGAATGGATAACAACAAAGAAAGCCTTAAGAGGAGAGGAACCTTCATAAATGAAGTTTTATTTTATTTTTTTAAATAATTTTAAAGGGGTTACCCTTTTAAAGTGAGAAACCTAGGAGGCAACGGAATAGGTTATAAAAGTGGAGCATTGCCATGTAAGAATACACTTAAAAATTATTACAATGGGGCTTTCGGCTTGGGGATAATCTTGCTTTTTTTTTGGTGCAATACATATTATGGTTTTTTAAAAGGGGAACGTATTAAAAGGAAATTTAAAGGGATGTTTTTTGTTTTTCTTTCATAATGAATGAAGGAGGAGTGTGGAATACTGGGAATAAGGGGAAAGGGTGGTTATGAGAATGAAAGGAAAGTTAATTTTTTTATCATGATGGAAAAATGGGAAGGGACAAAGGATGATAGATTTTGCAAACAAAATATGGACGTGACTAGCGTGATGTGCTAAGTTTAATAGTATCAAAATCATGACATGGTGACATGAGTGGCAAGAGACAATCAAACTCCAAGACACAACATCGATCAGATTATGATGATGCACATGATGCAACTTGGTAAGTCTGTTGAAGGGGTCATATGACAACAAAAACTATGAAATAAGATATAGACATGACAAGCACATCGAGTTGGATGTAAGGGTACATTCGAAATGATCTTTCAAAACAAATTAATTGGTTTTCCTCTGGCATCATGCACTTCATAATCATGTTGATGTTGAGAATCTACATCTAGCCCAACAAAAAAAAATTAAACACAATGACAAATGATGACTTGATAATGACTGCATGAAAAGACAAAAACATGGCCATGAAACAAGTATGTTGTACTCCTTTTCATCTCTATAAAGGGAAGGGAGTGAAAATAGTAAGGCTATAATTCCACAATGGGTGAAGCAGAGGGATGAAAGAAGTGTTGGGAAACCAAAATAGTAAGCAAATAATAGTTCAACATACCCCCATGTTGATCACTAGGAACCTCCCAATAGTTCCTCCCTCTCCACGTCACGTCCTCTCCTGTATAACAAAATTGATTGTCATCATGTCAGAGTTTAATGACAAAACAATCTAGTGAAAGAGCATAGAAGCAAATTCCACTTAAAGACATCAAATTCTATGAGAACTTATTTGGGAAGCTACAAAATAAAATAATGAAAAAGAGACTGACCAAGCAAATACAAATCTTAGACTAGGAAAAGTAAGACTCCTAAACTGATGAAATGAAATGAAAACAAAGTGTGAAACAAAACTAAATGCAGGAGTGATAAAGCAAAATGATCCGCAACCTAAAAATGCAAGCCTACCCTTACTTCTACAAAAGAATAAAAATGAATCATGCAGGATGCCATTTACTGTATAAAAATAGATTAAAAAATGCTATGGTGATCATTTCTTGAATCTTTAAGCTTGATTGAGATTTTGCATTGATTTCTTAGAATAAAGATGGATATGATCAATAAAATATGCAAAAAAATGTTATTACTAATTGAATCAAGTAAAAAGAAATGTGCATGCCATGGGTTAGTACTGGTGTGATTAGAAAATTGATTAACCCATGAATCCCAAATGTGGTCCTCTAAAATAAACCCGGGAACTCCCTTGTTCAATTCATTTCCAATGTCAGATTGATTTGGAATAAAGCATTTAGAATCATTGACATTAATTGAGTCGAGATTGATTAAAGCCTCATCTATCTCTATATCATTATTATTATTGGCAACAACAAAATATTCATAATTGCATTTAATTCCCTCTTTAAGATCAATAAAAGATGCGTTGATTTCTACATGATCATGTTGATGAACGATAATTTCAGAACATTTGTCATAAACATATTGCAAGATTGTTTGAGATGAGACTTTTCTTTTAAGAATGATATGCTCATTTGGATCAAGAAGCTGCATGAATTCAAAATTCTTCTTAGGAAAACATGCATCATTAATTTAGCCACCATAATAATCATTGTGGATCGAATGAGAACTTCCCTCAAGTACATGAGCTTTGGAATCAAGTTTAGGCTCCATGTTCTCATCCAAAATAAAAAAGGGCTAGGCATCTTCATCGTGAATTAATGGAACAATGAGAGACTTAAGAAAATTATCAATCACAACATCATCCGAGTTCAAATATTCATCATCACCGGGGACATGACAAGCATCCTCAAGATTACTATGACTCACCTCCTTGCAAGAATAGATTTCCCCTTTCAAATGATCAAGATTTTACGAGACATTACATTGAAAATTATAGACCTCATCTTTAATAAGAATTCATTGTGCAGACTGGAAGAACACGGGGCATTAAGATGAGGTGGGATGATATCCTCTTGATCAATAGAAATATACTTGGAATTAGATGGAGATATTTCATCATCAAAAGATAATACCTTGTGAGAATCTTATGTGACTGTCTCAGAACAAGTTATGGATGGGAAAGGGAAAGCGAGATCATTATTCATGCTCTGGAATTTCTGGAGCTCTCTAAGATCATCAAAAGAATGGATTTTAGTGCTCAAATTTGCTAAATGACTCTCCATATCATAAGGTACATGACTATGACTATCAGGAAAGATAGGTGCATATTGGAATGCTATGCTAGAAGATTGGCTTGATCAATCATAAGAGGTCTAAAATCAAGAATAAAAGGTGTAACAATCTCATTTAAAATTCGCCTTATTGATTGAAACATCGAGATAAGCTAAAAATTTTGGTCTAAATCGATATTGAGACCTAGTTGCGGCGACATAGACTTCATCGATAAGTTCCCCAACTATAGAAGGCATACCCTTCTTTAATCGCTCTTGGTATGGCAAGCAGGGTTCACAAGTAGAAGGGTTATGGAACTTGTTGCAAAAATTGCACCAATGACATGCGAAAGGCTCACTAGATTGTGTCATATTAGGCGAATTTAGAAGGTGGGTAAGCTAATAAAGAGATGGTTGACTTATTCATAAGCCTATACTCTAATGAATTCATCCGATTTTGCATTTATTGCATCAATTGGAGCATGAACATATTGGTCTTAGAGGTGAATTGGTCCACTGGAAACCTTATCCGTTTGCTATGTTCTTCAATTTTGAAGCATGTCTGTAAAGTGGAACAAAGGAAATTTACATTCCTCCCTTTAATCGATGTCGGTAAGGAGGAGGAATACAATGACAATACTAGACAAGGGTGGCTTGTTGGGAAGGTCACATAAATTTAGGAATTTGGTCATATAGCTTCATAAACCTGAGGTTAAATGATTTTATAGATTTGTTCTCTTCAAAGGATATATGGTTAAATATCCTTAGATACTTAGTCGGGTTTTTGACATTCCCAAAGGTGGTCGAGGGTAGATTAAAAAATGAAGGTATGCACCAAGGTGCAAGATCGACATCGACTTCATATTGAAAAAATCCCACTTTATTCATGACTTTCTGAGGATTAGCGGGGTTGATGACAAGATTGTATTGACTAAACATACCCACAAATATCAAGGAACCATAGAGATCCATGGCAAAAGAAAGAGGAGACAGACAAAGATCAAATAATCGAATAGCATATTGATGACTAACCAACCTTCACAAATCGGTCATGAATGGATAATAATGAGAAAAATATGTAACATAATTCCAATGGATTGGATTAGGAATACTCAAAAGATGGACATGAATATATTCCCCAATGGAGCCACCATTTATGTTGATGCTCAAAATGACACGGTTCGGGAAACAACACTGTAAACACCCTTGGAGGAATGTTCAAGGGAAGGATGGGGATGGAAGCCCATATTGCATTTAGAACCCTCAGATTGATAGGATTCACAAGGTTAATCAATGGTGTGAAAAACGTTAATGAATTAAAGCATGATATGATATGCGTGATTAAATGCACAAATCATTTAAAAGGTGTTAGTCCATTAAAAAACGAAATGCATCCTATCTAAGCATGCATGAATTAGTTTATGAAGACATGATTAATTAACTAATCAAATAGTGAGAATATATGAGTGCAACATATTTACAAAATGAAAGTGCATTATGCAATAAATAATCAGAGAAAAGAGATCCTTAGTCATTAGCATAAAATACACGAATAATCAAAACTACTTTGACACACAACTAAAGTTAAATAGTTGCTTACAATGCGTAGATAGAAATCAACAATTTCACTTAATTTCATAACTTTTTGAATGCATCCTAAAGTCTAACTTCATTAAATAAAATTCATTGAACCGAATAATGAAAGAACTTGATGATTCAAACATTAACATGAAAATGCAGTCATAATCCTCATTCCTCTTACATATAGGTATATTTTAAAATAACCTTTTGATGTGCAAACTAAATCTTTGTTTCTCTTAAATCCATATTTTTAAATACAGGTCGAAAAATCAGGTTTTTTTTAATGTAGTTCAAAACAAAATTAATTTAATGAGATAAAATCAATTTACTAAGTTGAGACTTAGTGGATTAGTCCTTCAATAAAATATAACTCAATAAGTTTTGTAGATTGTGTAATACGATAGATTCTGAGAAAAAGTACAGGGCAACCACTTTAGCTTTAAAAATACGATGTCAGAGAGGCCTATGACTAACATTGAAAAATCATATTTATGTACAAGTTTATAACATAAAAAAAAAAGTATTTACAGTCCATTAAAGATACATACTATTCAGCTTTCCAGAATTAAAAAAAAAAAAACATTAAAAAAAGTTGAATGGAACAAAACGGAGGAAAGGTGCAGATATTCCCAAAATAAGATTTTTATTAAAAATGGCATTTTGATCATCATCAAGCACAATAGGCCGTGACCGGTTCAACCCCTAAGAACAGGAGGTTTACGAGACCCTAGCAACTCTCAACATTCCAGGTTCACCTAGGTGAAATTGAGACAACAAGAGTAGTCCCCGTTCATATTGTGCTAATGGTAACCTGCACACATGAAGACGTTGGTCATAAAAATATAAAGAGGAAAGTACAATTTGTGCATAAAAACAAAATGTACCTCCAGTGAAAGGACACTCTACCTTCACCCTAATGGATTGACCGAAAACATAGTCTTACCTGCAATCGTCTCCTATTAGGCTAATGGATAATTGAGTATGGAAGGAAAAAGAACAATGTAGAACCTAACGATATCCGCTTCTTACCTCCAATGCGAGATGTTGTTTGCGGCAACTTCATTGTGGTTTTAAAGGTGTTTGAGGGGACGCCAAGCGTTTCGGTTGGCTTGTAACTCAAGTGTTTTCATTTTTTCATTTGAAAATTTGCTTCTAAAGTGCATTTGAAAGAGGGAAGGTGGACCACAAGTAATCAATGTGCACCTTCCTACGCAAAAATTAGGCACTCGTTCTTTGTTTCCTTTTGTTTTGAAGGCTACATGATGATTTTGTCTTCAATGTGAAAGGATTTTCAACTCTAGACAATGTTTATCATTTTTCGTTTTCTGGTCTTTGATCTTATTTATGCTCCCAATGATCCATGATACTTACAGTTTGACGAGTAATGCTTGAGAATAAATATATTTCTCCACCACCTGTGAGGCTACAACAACAAATTGAAGCTCATCTTAGAATGCGCCTAGCCACTTATTTCTGATACTACTTCGCCTTGTGATCCCTTAACTTTGTGTGGGTAAAAGGATTCATAATTCATCAAATGAGCTCTAGGATTTATGCAAGTTCCATAACATCTTTCATCAAAACCTCTCCCTCATTAAAAACAACTAAAGGTCCCTTTTCTGGCCTTCTTTATGATTCACGGATATATCAGACGCCATTTTTATGAATCTATCACTTACACAGAGAGAAATTAAAATTATATCTCTACATGTTTTACAATAAATAATTTTAGGCCCAACGATTGTAAGTGGTATAGGTTCTATTGTGCCGATGTGTTCCTTTAATAATGTGACTGCAAATACATAAAAAGTAAGATGATTTGGGATTTCATAATTTGAATTGTCCATGATATTTTGTATTTTTAATTTGTTAATAATTTGAGACCGACGTTTTGAGCAGAATCCCCGCTCATCTTCAGGGAAGTAGAACCACCCAAAATTTTATGATGGTTTCTTCATAAACTTATTGGTAGTTCTTTCAGGTCTAGTTTAGCAAAATGCTACATTGATTTGTGTGACCATTCCTAGGTTTTGTATTTGTTCTTCTTTGGTATTTTGAATTTGTTCTTTCCTCTTATTCTTTTAGGGTTCATGTTTATTGACAACAATAGGATCAAACTAAACCTCCCCAGATTATATTGGATCAATTTTCAAAGAATGTTTTATCAATGGTATCAAAGAAGATATTTGAGAATGGGTCTTAATATCTCACCCCAGTACTTGATTAGAGGCATCCCAGAAAGCAAGAGAAGCACAAATAATGGCCAATGCACATACCAAAAGGCCATGTTTTACTCCTTAACCACACCTCCCTTTGAAATATATCACCATCCCTTACCCCTCTCATCCCTTGCAAGTCCACAAGTTGACTTATGAAGAAGTAATTGAACACAAATGCATCAAACTTTACTATAATTGTGATGAGAGGTGCTTCAAAGGGCATAAATGTAAGAAACAAAAAATATTTCAAATTGATGTGTCGTAATCTGACCATCCTAATGAACTTTTGAGGACACCACACATGAGTTGGAATTAGCA
Organism: Larix kaempferi; assembly: GCA_027924585.1. Lineage (NCBI taxonomy): Eukaryota > Viridiplantae > Streptophyta > Pinopsida > Pinales > Pinaceae > Larix > Larix kaempferi. The sequence continues at coordinate 33,390,064 of BSBM01000510.1, forward strand.
AACCTTGCACCTCCTCAAGATGAAACTACCTTGAAGCCTCCTCGGGAGGAAATCCAAATTTTCCTTCAACTTCATAGACCTTGAATTTTGATTGGCTACATAAAGCACTAAAATAATGATTATCTTAATTGATAGTGGCAACACCCATAGTTTTATTCATTGATGAGTGATATAAGAAACCCATTGTTATGTTTATGCAATTCATAATTTTCAAATTATGATACCCTATGGTGATATGATGAAATGTGGTGGAAAATGTGAGAATGTGAAACTTCGAATGGGAGACTATCAACAAAAATCCCACATGTTCACTATTAAAATGGGTGGATGTGATGTAGTGCTTGGAGATTAATGGTTACAGACATTGACCCTAGTTAAGATGTATTTCAAGGAATTGCACATGAGATTCACTCAGACGGGCCTTCAACATGCCCTCAAGGGGCTAAAGTCTGGCTCTAAAACAATCAACACTCACTGTATGGAAAAACTATTGAAGAAAGGCCACTCCAACATTATTGCCCAATTCATGCCATTCAAGTTTTGGATGCCCTCCACAATAATTCACGCTAATTTACAATTGATCTTGACTAATAATTAGTAAGAATTTGAAACTCCCTGAACCTTACCCCCTTGAACATTTGGTAAGAATGATCATGGTATTCCCCTAATTCCAAGTAACCAACCACCCAGTGTGCACTCTTTTGCACAAAAGAATGAAATTGAAAATATTATTTAGGAATTTTTGGCGGTTAGTGTAACATATCCCAATAGTACATGTGTCCTAACTTTCGTGCTCTCAATATGTTGACCTTCAAAGACAAATATCCCATACCAATTATTATTAATTATTTTTTATATGAGCTTAATGGTGCCAAGTTCTTCTTCATTGGATCTTCACTCGAGATACCACCAAACGTAAATGAAAGAGAACATTATTAAGACAACTTTTCACAAACATGAAGGACATCATGAGTTTTTAGCAATGTATTTTGGTCTTTACACTGCCCCATCCACCTTTCAAAGCCACACGAACAACTTTTTTCATCCCACCATGTGCATTTTTGTGTTGGTATTTTTGATGGTATCTTGATTTATAGAAAAACATGGGAATCACATGTGGACCGTGTTGATAAATCCCTCCAACTACTATGCAATAACCTATTGTTCATCAAACATTCCAAATGTGCTTTCAATGCATTTAGAGTGGAATACTTGAGTCACATAGTTAATCATGATGGAGTGCACAAGGATCCCAAGAAAACTAAGGCTATGCAATATTGACCATGTCCCATGACATTGAAAAGATTGCAAGGTTTCTTAGGACTCATGGGATACTAGAGGAAGTTTGTAAATAATTATGGGTGAATTGCATCCCCATTGACCATCCTACTAAAAAAGAATGCCTTTCTATGGAGCAATGCCACTAAGTGGGCCTTTTTCACTTTAGAGGAAGCCATGTGTATTGCACGCATCTTAGAGGTACCCATTTTAATAATATATTTGTCTTAGAATGTTATTCCTTAGGCATATGTCTTACCACAATGCTGATTCAAGAGGGATGCCAATTGGTATTCACCAGTAAACAATTATGTGACAAAAATTTGGGAAAGTCTGCCTATGAGAAAGAGATGATATACATCCTTCATGCAGTTGATACTTAGCTCCCCTATTTTATTGGGTGAGACTTCAAAATCAAGACAAAGCATCAAAGTTTGAATTAGTTTCCATAATAGAGGTTTTCATCCTCAAAGCAACACAAGTGGGTCACTAAGATGCCTAAGTATGATTATGAGAATGCAGTGGCTAATGCTTTGTCTCATAAATATGAGGATGAAGGAGCTCTATTTCTTTTATTCATATTCGTACCCTATTGGATCACATAATAGTTGGAAAATGAGCTTGTGTTTAAATTCATCCAAAGACTTTACAAGGACTCCATTCCCCCCAAGGGATCTACTTGGAAGCAAGATACTTTATGGAATAAAGGGTGTGTTTTTCTAGTAAAGAATTATAATTTATAACAACAGGTGTTAGAGGAGATTCATTAATCCCCTATATGTGATCAATCTGTCTTTTAGAAAACCTATGAATTAGCTAAGCGCATTTCTTTTGGGAAGGCGTTGAAAAGGACATCCTTCCTTTTGTAGCTAAATGTGACACTTGTCAATGAAACAAGGGTGAAATAGGAAAGACTCCCTAGGCATTGTAGCCACTACCAATTTTTGTTAATATATGGTCAAACATTTCCATGTATTTTATAGTGGACCTCCCAAACGCCAAAAACAAATCAATGATCATGGTCCTAGTTGACCACCTTTCTAAATATCCTCACTTTTTGTGCCTTACAACACCCATTTACACCCTACAAAGTGACCCAAGTATTCATGGATCATATTTTTAAGTTACATGGCATGTTGGATCATGATCCCACCTTCACCAACAAATTTTGCTAGGAGTTGTTTAAACTAAAAAGTACCTATTTGAATACAAACATAGATTATCATCCCCAAACCAATAGTAAAACTAAGGTTGTTAGTGGAGAATGATGCACATGGGATTTAACATAGGTTACATAAGTGTAATTTCATATTGGATCCATGAGGGAATTATCCATTACTTGGTAAGAGTTGAAGCCCTTGAAAGATACACAATTACTGAAGAGATTATTAGTTTGGTGGTATTGTCTAGTTCATAAAGGTAATAGTGGATGAGCACTGCTTATTATTGATAGTAAATAGGAAAGGAGACATTTTCTTCACATACTAAAATAGTTCTATATCATTAACAATGAAATAGTATGCATATTTATACATCAAGCTTTCCCCCAACTACAAACAAACTCTTGAGGGAATATCTCATCCACAAACTAAAGATAGGAAACTTGTTGGAGAGAATCTCTCAACTCCAACTAATCTAAAAACCTCCTAATAAATAAGAACAAACAACTCACAATTATGAAGAATCCCATAATTTAACAATAATACAAGTAAGAGTTAATAACTCCAACACCCCCTCTTAACGAGTATTTGTCACGATCTCTGCCAAGTAAGGTCTTCATTAGCATCTTTAACCATTTGGAAATCTTGCATGCTGCGAAATCCATCAAGTTTTCTTGTGACCTTTGTAAAGGTGTAGATCCTAAGTAGGATTACAGAGTTCTTGGATTTCACATCCTTAGACTCTTGAATCCTAGATCTCCTGAAGTCAATTACTAGACATCAATCCACATGCATGTCTCATAACCTCACTAGTAGAATATAATTCACATGCATGTATCAACCAATGATGGATATTTCCCTAGATCCACATACTCCCAAACTATCTAGACAGCAATCCATCTAGAGTTCAGCCTGGACTTGATTCCCTTTATGAAAATGCAAATGCATTTGCTAAACCTCTGATTTTTTAAGATACAATTTCTTTATATTCTTGTATTCATGCACATATTCAATGCCATAGTCTTCACCATGACACATAGTAATGAATTTGCACATAGTTCTAATATACCATCAGATCCAGATCTACAAATGAGATGTGATACTTGTTGCAAATGTCAACACGTTGGATAATGTGTTAATTTTGAACTCTCTGAAATGATAGAGAGCATTATTTCTAGAGCCTCCTCCAGCATCTTTAAATGCTCACAATTAGAGTCACACTTGTATGTTAAAAGTTTTGTTTCATATATACAAATTAACCATAGTTTACACACAACATTCTTCCTCTTGAGCAATAGATGTATCAACTTGCAGCTCAGCACTATCTGATTCTAAAATTGACAACTCAAAAGCGATTTGCTAACTTTGTCAATTCCAAACATGGTGGCCTGCTATCTGGAGGAACCATGGTGCTTTGGAGATTGAGAATTTAATGGTTGTGCATTGTTTGAATCTCCACCCACCATAGAACAATAGCCTCCCACCAACATTCACGAGTGAGGATGGAAACAATGTTTCTCTCCTCCAAATTGATGTATACTTAGAGTTATAGGTGGGCGGCAAGATGATTTTGATACAACTACCCCTATTATTCCATGCAACACCTACAACAATTATTCCACACATAGGCCTCAATCCAAACATACATGCAGGCAGTCACTCACAAAAACAAGAATATACTCTCAATGAAAAACTGTCCACACACTCAAACCTAATCCTACATAATCCTACATATTGACAGAGGATGAGAATTATGGAATTGGCAGGATCACAACCCCTTCTAAGAGAGTTAGGATTGTACTTATTTTGATAGCATGATAGAAAATGGGAAAGGAGATGTTTTATTCACACAAAAACACTTATATATCATTAACAATGAAATAGTACACATATTTATACATCAATCTTTACCCCAACTACACAACAAACTCTTGAGGGAATATCTCATCCATAAACTAAAGATAGGAAACTTGTTGGAGAGAATCTCTCAACTCCAAGTAATCTAACAACCTCCTAATCAATAAGAAGAGACAAATCACAATTATGAAAAATCCCACAATTTAACAATAAGATAAGTAGAAGTTAATAACTCCAACATAACAATACGATAAGTAGAAGTTAATAACTCCAACCATTATATGGATAATGAATAACTTAGTATTGACAATGGAACTTATTCGAAGGATGGATGACATCGAGTGTAAGATGATTCATTGTTTACAATACTTAAATGGGAAAGGATTATTGATTCATGCTTGAATTCATTGAGTGACATATGGCTAGATTACTAAATAAATGATAAAATAATTATGATGATGTGCTAGCTTGGATAATGCATAAAATAGGTGGCAAACACTCTATTGGGCCAATGCTTGGATCTATAATGTTCTTGAATGATTAAAAATGGTGTTGATGGTGCTAAAATTATTGATCTTAAAAGACACACTCAAGTTGAAATCATATGGATGACAATGGTGTGAGAGATATGGATCTAGCTAAACTAGCTTACCTATCTATGCAAAACAATAATATATCAATAATAAGTACAAAAAGAGAACAAGAGAAAAGAGTACACCAGATATACGTGGTTCACCCAATTGGGCTACGTCCACGGGAAGGTAGTCTTCTATTATCTTCAGGATTTCTGTTAGGAACCCATGTCAACCCTTCTATTTACTTTGTTAGTATATTGTTGTTGGACGCATATGCTTTGTAAGTCGTCCCATAGTATTTGTTGATACATAGTTTGTATTATTGTTGTTGGACGCATATGGTTTGTAAGTCGTCCCGTAGTAATTGTTGATCCATATTTTGTATTGGCCCATGGTTTGTATTGACACATGGTATTGACCCATGGTATTGGCGCCTAGACTTAGTATATAAGTTTGTGTTGAGACCAATGAAGGTACCGTGAAGTTATTTGTATTGAGCTTGCTCAAAGGAGGTTGCCCCCTCGAAGTGGGCTGCGATAAATATAAAAGTGATTCTGAGTTATGTTATTTCTGTTATTTCGTGTGTTTGCATTAATTAATTATTGCAGGTTCTTCACATCTGGAATCAGAACACTTTCTTGGGCTCACTGGGTGAAATTTCTACCAATTTTTTTTTTTCGCATCGGTCCCAGCTTTGGATCTGGGAATAATCCCTATCCGCTTAACTGTGGGAAGTACTTGGGCATAATCCCTAAAACTCATTGTGAAGAGTACCACAGGAACCCCGAAGTAGCTGGCCCATTGAGAGGACCTGCCAGCGAAAAGGGCAATGACCCCTACCTGATTGACTAGTTCCCACCCATGAGGTAAACCAAGAGCCGTCGTTTGTGGCAAAGCGGTTATCAGTTTTACCTGAGCCATGGAGTGAGGGGTATTGCCCCAATATGCAAGCCGTCAGACAGCATTGGTGGCCGAGTGAATCCCCTGAACCGATAGGAATCCGCACATACCCGGGGTCCATATCTATTTTCAGCTGAACTGTTGCCGATTACTTTTGCGCCGTTTCATAGCCGTTTCAGATCCAACCATTTTTTATCCATTCGGTGTCGTTTCAGATCCATCTGTTGCTGATCCCTTCCGCTCCATTGCAGATCTATCTATTTTCGATCCCTTTCGCGTCGTTGCAGATCCATTCCTGCAAAAAAAATAAAAAATATAAATATAAAATTTTGTTTTTTCGCCATATCTCCCTTGTTTTAACTCCGTTTCCCTTGAAAATTTCTGGACACCCCTGCAATCCCATTCTGCATATTTCATTCCCAAGGACCCTATCCCAAATTCTACTTCCCAAAGCCAGAAATCTCACATTTGTCTATTTTTAGGGTTTGCCATAACTTCTTCAATTTTCACCCACTCGCCTCCAAATTTTGCCACCATGTTCATTTCCTATTTCTACTTCTTTGTCCCCCTTTGACAAATTTTCTCATTCTTTCACCCCACTTTTGAAATCTCCATTTTTTGCTTCCCTGTCCATCAGAAAGTGTCCAAAACCTAGTCAAACCCTAATTACCTATCCGAGTTTTTCCCAAATCCAAATTTCCCTTTACTAAATAAGTTTTTATTTGTGTTTTTCAATCCATCCCCCCCCCTAAAACCAAAAAAAAAAAAACCTCCTGGTTATGGTTGTCACCCGCGCAGGAGCAAAAACTATGGTGGAAGCACTTGCAGCCATCTAAACCAAACTCCAAGATCTGGATGAAAAATTTCTCAGCCTCCATCTTCAGCATTCAGCCATGAACAATAACCGACAGCAAGAACCTTCTGCAACCAATGGGTTCTCTTCTACCAACACTTTCCGTGGTCCGAAGCTTGAATTTCCTCGCTTCAATGGTACTGATCCGACTGGATGGATCTATCGTGCAGAACAGTATTTCAGTCTGCATAATACTTTTGATGTCCAAAAATTTCCACTTGCATCCTTTCATTTGGAACAAGAAGCCCTTCAATGGTACTGTTGGTACATCAAGGCTCATGACGAGCCAAAATGGACAGATTTTCGCCAACTCCTTTTGCAACGATTTGGTCCTAGTGCTTTTGATGACTTCATCGGAGCACTCACTAAACTTCGTCAAATTGGCACTGTGAGAGAGTATCAGACAGAATTTGAGAAACTAGCCAACCACACAGAAGGATTGTCTGATGACTTCTACAGGAGTTGTTTTATTAGTGGTCTTAAGGATGAAATCTGCCCAGAGGTCAAAATGTTCAGTCCCAACACAATGATGGAAGCCCTGGGGTTGGCTAAGTTGGAAGAAGACAAGATTGCCGCCCAATAGTGCTCCAAACCCACTTTTGTTTCCTTCCAAAATATGGGTTCTCAACGACCTCCCATCCCACCAGCTCCTCGACCAACTCCTATCAAGCATTTGTCCGAAACAGAGATGCAGGCATGCAGAGAAAAAGGGCTTTGTTATAATTGTGATGAAAAATTCACTCGGGGACATAGATGTGTTCAACAAAATCTCTATCTCTTGGATGTGGATTCTCCGCCCACCTCTGAAGTTGATGAAGAAGCTCCAGATACACCGGATGATCAAGTCGACATTCAGGAGCCTCCTATTGACTTCCCATCTCCGGAAGACCACCCAGAGATATATCTCCATGCTTTATCCGACGTCACCACCCCCCAAACAATCCGGGTCAGGGGTTACTTCAAGAAGCTTCCTCTTACAATACTCATTGATTCTGGTAGCACTCATAACTTCATTGACCCTCGGATCACCAAACATGCTGATTGTTTTGTCCATCCTTGCTCCAACTTTGAAGTCATGGTTTCCAATGGGGGCACCTTACTTTGCAAGCGAAAGTGTTACAATGTGCGTATCTCTCTGGAATATTATAACCCGCGCTCTGACATGTTTTCCTTGTCCTTAGGCGGATGTGATGTGGTTTTGGGTGTTCAATGTTTATGCACACTTGGCCCCATCTTATGGGATTTTGCTGAACTTTGGATGCAGTTTTCAATCAATGGGACACCACACAAATTTATGGACTTACAACCAGGGTCTCTCTGCATCATCAGTTCACATCGCCTGGAAAAGATCCTTAAGAATAATTCACATGGTGTCATCACTCAGCTCCATTCCATTCAGATGCACCCACCAACGATCTCCACTACTTCATTGGATAGATATGCAAGTGTCTTTGTTGCACCAGTGGGCTTGCCGCCTTCAAGAGACCTTTCCGATAAGCATTTAGAAACATCTACATCTCAACAGGTAATGATGGCTATTTTTCATGCAGTACAGAAGTGGCAGCCACCCCTATTAGGAAATTATTTCTGCATCATGACTGATCTCCAGAGTCTGGAACATTTTATGGAACAATGGGTCTCCTCACTAGCACACCGGAAATGAGTTATCCAACTCATGGGTTATGACTATGCGATCACTTACAAGAAGGGTAAGGATAATATGGTGGCAGATGCTCCTTCTCGCCAATTTGATGACCCGGTTTCTCTTACAGTTATTTCTCTGCTTGTTCCAAATTGGTTGCAATCTGTTCAACAGGGCTATCTCTTCTATGAACTCCATGCTTCTTCATCGGTAGGGCACTCTAGGTTCCTCAAAACCTATGACCAGGAACAATGTAACTTCTTTTGGCAAGGACTGAAAATGAAACTTCACCAGATGGTGGTTGAGTGTGATTCTTGCCAGGTCAACAAGGGTGAAACGACACTCTTTTCGGGACTGCTCGAACCCTTGCCCATCCCTACACAGATGTGGACAGCTATTTCTATGGATTTCCTAGAAGCGCTCCAGTGGTACAATACCACATCTAAAAGGACACCATATGAAGCATTTTATGGATAGGAACTGCCAGTTCTTCTCCCATACACTCTCAGCAGCTCCCCAGTTCAGGCAATTGACTCGGTTCTTCGAAACTGCGATCAAATTATTCTCATTCTGCAGGACAATCTTCACATGGCAAGAATTCGACTGAAACAACAAGCCGATTAGCACCGTTCTGAGCGCACTTTTCACTCAGCTGATATGGTCCTTCTTTGTTTACAGCCTTCCAAGCAATCCTCCCTGAAACTCAAAAGGTGTCAGTGGGCCGGAATGCCACCCGCGGATGCTACAGGGGAACCAGTCCTTCAAATTCTGCATCAATTTCCACATCTAAAGCTTTGAGGACAAAACTTTTCCTAAGGGAGAGGGGATGTTAGGAGCCCATGTCAACCCTTCTATTTACTTTGTTAGTATATTATTGTTGGACGCATATGCTTTGTAAGTCGTCCCGTAGTATTTGTTGATCCATAGGTTGTATTATTGTTATTGGATGCATATGCTTTGTAAGTCGTCCCATTGTAATTGTTGATCCATATTTTGTATTGGCCCATGGTTTGTATTGACACATGGTATTGGCACCTAGACTTAGTATATAAGTTTGTGTTGAGACCAATGAAGGTACCATGAAGTTATTTGTATTGAGCTTGCTCAAAGGAGGTTTCCCCCTCGAAGTGGCCTGCGATCAATATAAAAGTGATTCTGAGTTCAGTTATTTATGCTATTTCGTGTGTTTGCATTAATTAATTATTGCAGGTTCTTCACAATATCTCCCTCAAGCTTACAAGAGAGCAATGCCAATAACCCCAATACAATATAGAAATACTTGTGTGAATAAGTAAAGATCGTGATTTTTGATGTGACTCCCTTGACTCTATTATATACTAAGAGATGAGGAGGAATTACTCTCACATATTACATGTGGGATAATATAATTCTCCATAATAACATCTCTTTATATAATAATGAATATCAAAGAGTATATTTTACCATAATGAATATAGGATATAATGTATTACTCTTCTACATAAGATTGTGGATATCTTCTGACATAATACAAAGACATTATTACCTTCCATGGAATATAAAAATATTCCAACACTCCCCCTTAATAATAGCTGGGAGAAAATCTCACTAACAAAGGAAGGAAGGAGTCATTACTACTCCCCCTTGATGACAACTTTCCTCATCCCAAGTAAGGAACAAAGATTCACATACTTCGCTACTGTTAAGGATTTGGTGAAGATATTGGATGCCTACTACTCTGTAGGACAATACTCAAGAGAAAGAACACCATCTGCAACGAGACCTCGAATGTAATGAGCATCAAGATCGAGATGCTTTGTCTTGGAGTGATATACCGGATTATAAGCAAGTTGAATTGCAACTTGATTGTCACATTTCAACAGAGTGGACTATTTCAGAACCAGACCAAGCTTAGTGAGAACATGTCGTAACCAAACTGCTTCTTTTGCTGCTTCTTTGGCTGCTCTATACTATGCTTCATACGAAGATAAAGAAAGAGTCTTCACCTTTTTGTTGGACCAAGAAATCGGACATGAACCAAGTTGAAATATATAACCAGCAGTTGACCGTCGATCAAAACCATCACCTGCCCAGTCAGAATCTGTATAACCAGAAAGTGAAACTGTAGTACCGCTCGAATAAAAAACACCATAGTACAATGTCCCCTGTAAATATATTAGAATTCTCTTTGATGCTTGCCATTGACTTTCATGAGGTTGCTGCATGAACAATGAAACCATATTGATGGCGAAAGAGAGATTTGGTCTGCTATGAGTTAAATATATCAAACCACCGACTAGCTTACGATAAAGAGTAGCATCAACAAGAGGAGTAGTACACCCAACAATTAACTTTACACTGGTCTGAAAAGACGTAGGAGCAAGTTTACAATCACTCATGTGGAAATGAGCCAATAAATATGTAGCATACTTCGGTTGAGAGAGAAAAATACCATCTGCGAGATGCCAAATTTGAAGACCCGATAAATAGTGCAATATACCGAGATCAGTAATTTCAAACTGCTTTTGAAGATCACTTTTCATATTTTTAATGAGAACAAGTTGACTTCCAGTGATAATAAGATCATCCACATATAAAACAATAACAATGATATTATCATCAACATGCTTAACATACAGGTTAGGATCAGATATACAACGCTTAAAACCATTATTCAAGAAATGTGTATCAGTTTTATCATACCAAGCCCTAGGTGTTTGTTTAAGACCATATAAGAATTGTGTAATTTACATACTAAATATGATTCAACATTAATAAAACTAGGAGGTTGTTGCATATAAATGTCTTCATTAAGATCACCATTTAAAAAGCACTTTTAACATCCATTTGGTGTATTTCTCATTTATAAGATGCAGCAATAGATAAAATGGTTCTTATTGTATTCATTTTAGCAACATGAGCAAAATTTTCATTATAATCTATACCTTTAAGTTGATTAAAACCTTTTGCAACTAATCTAGCTTTATAATTTTCAATATGTCCTTCTGCAGTAAATTTAGTTTTATAAACCCATTTACAACCAACTAAATTCTTTCCCGAAGGAAGAGGAACAAGAGACCAAGTCTTGTTCTTCATAAGAGAATCATACTAAACAGACATAGCTTGTTCACAATGAGATTTACCCTTAGCTTGAGCATAAGTAGTAGGATCATCTGTGGCCAAAACTTTGGTTATAAGAGCAAAGTTAGATCTAGTTCTACGACTATCGGAAGGGATTTTGATATCACTTCTTGTAGATTCAATAGTTTTTTGGGCCCAAACAGGAAGGTTAGAAGGGACAAAAGTCACTTCAGGAGCTTCGAGGCATTCAGGTGGAATACTTGAAGAAGAAGAAGAAGAAGAAGAAGAAGAAGGTGAACTAAGATCAATCACAGAACTGGAAGGAGTAATCGAGATAGGAGTAACAGGTGATAAGGGAATATTCAGAGTAACATTAGGTTCAACAGACTTAGGTGGTGGACAGACTTCAATAAATTGAACATCTCTTCTAATGATGACACTTTGATTAGAAGGATCAAACAACCTATAAGCCTTAGAATCCTCAGAATAACTAATGAATTACACTTGTGAGACTTGGGTCCTAACTTTTTCTGTTTTTCATCAGGAATATGAGCCCAATATTCACAACCAAACACAAGTTACTAATATCTAGTTTCTTACCATTCCATTTTTCCTCAGGGGTAACATGCTTAATCGATTCTGTAGGAAATATATTTAAAATAAAGTTAGCACAACTTATGGTTTTGGCCTAAAATTTCTTATGTAATCCTTTAGAATAAAGCATACATCTAGCTATTTCAACTAAAGTTCTGTTTTTCCTTTCAACAACACCATTTTGTTGAGGTGTGTAAGTATTGGTCTTTTGATTTTGAATTCCATGTTTAGATAAAAATACTTCAAGTTCTTTCTGAATGAATTCCCCCCCATTATCAGTTCTTAAAGTCTTAATCTTTTTACCAGAATCATTTTCAACCAAGGATTTAAATATTTGAAATTTAAAAAAGTATCACTTTTATTTTTCAAGAAATAAACCCATGATTTTCTACTAAAGTCATCAATAAAGGTAAGAAAATAGATTGCATGTTATATAGAAGGAACTTCAAGAGGACCACAGATGTCACTATGAATTAATTGCAAAGGTTCTTTAGCACTCCAAGCTTTACCTTTATCAAACATTTCTCTATGATGTTTGCCAAGAACACAACCTTCACAAACACCGTTAGTAGACGAAATATTAGGCAAGCCAAGTACCATTTTAGTTAACATTTTAATTTTACCATAATTCAAATGACCTAATCTTTCATGCCATAATTTACTTAGTTCATTAGCATGAACAACATAGGATTAATAAGGTTTTCTTTTAGTTGAATTAAAACCAGCAAATTTATATAAACCAGCAGTATGATCAATAGGACCATATGAAACTACTTTGAAATTTTGATTGATATCTTTAAGAACATATCTATGAGGCCAAGCTTCAAATTTAAATCCTTTTTGACATGCACGATAAATAGAAAGTAAGTTGATGGGCATATTTTCAACATGAAAAACATCTTCCAATTGACCATTAGCAACAACATTACCAGAACCAATTACGGAAAGTTGGTTACCATCACCTATAGATACTTTCTGAGATGTGTTTTTATTATTGTCATAAGATGTAAATAAAGAAGCATTACCAGTCATATGTTTAGAAGCACCAGAATCCATTATCCATTCCACATTAGAAGAAGAATTACTAGAAGAAACAATAGATGCACATAAAGCTACTTGTGATTCATCAAAACCATTCTTTTTAGCCTTAGCCATTAAACATTTCAATTTAAAGCAATTCTTTTCAGGATGGTTAGTTTTACTACAATGTTTACAAGGATGATACGTTTTTTTCTTCTTACTATTGTCATGATGTGCATTAGAAGCATTACCGGAATTATTAGTAGGTTTCGAAGTGTGTGAACAAGAACCTTTAGCATTATTAAAACTTCTCTTAGGATTTTTATTATGTGTCATTAGAGCTTTATTAGGTGAGACTTGTCCTGAAACAATTAACCTTTCTTGCTCATTTATCAACCCTTACAAAAATAATCAAAATTAGGTTTCGTGGTATTTGAAGACAATTCAAGAGCTCTATTCCTAGTTTGAATGAACATATCAAAACAAGATGACAATTTTTGTTCTACAAGAATTATAAGAGCAATGTCTGTTTTTTTGTAATATTTACCACAATTATTTAATTTTTCATTTAAGTTTTTCACTTCAGCAAGATATAATTCTACTCTTTCAAAGTTAGTAGGATCTAGCTCAAACATATTCTTTTCAAGGTAATAAGCAGAAACATCATCAGATTTATCAAATAAAGAAGCAAGAATTTTTCATACCTCAACGAGGCTATCTTCTTCCTCTATACTTACTTGAAGACTATCTGAAACTGTTTGACCAATGAGCCCTCTTGCTTGATCACGTTTATCTTCCCATATAGCCACAACTTGAGTATTAGAAGGTTTTGTGTGTTCACCATTAACAATCCTCCATAGATTCTTACTCGTGAGAACATCAATCATTTTTCTCTTCCATGCAAGATAGTTAGGACCAACAAGTTCCAAAACAAAAGCTACTTCTGAAGTCATAATGATAGAAATATTGACAAGAAACCCAAATGCTAAAAATAACAAGAGAAAAAAGTGAATATTAGAAAACTGAAATACTTTACCGTACTGAACTGCAGAAACACAGTAGAAAAAAAGTAAAGGAAAGAAACTTTTACTTACAACCCTTTTGAAAAACAAATTGCAAGAAAAGTCATTTGCGGGTCTGCCAACAAGAAACCAGCAAATAAACATTGATACTCGCGAGTTCTGCATGGCAAGAGATGCAGCTACTCGCGAGTTGCGATGTAATGGAGTCGCGGTTACTCGCGGGTCTCTATACTGTAAAGTCGCGGTTCTGCCGAAGCATTCGCGAGTTCAGCACAAGAAGGGTTGCGAATAAACTGAAGTAAACGCGGGTTTGGCGGTGGAACAATCGCAAGTATGCCAAAGCATACAGGGGGATGTGCACTAAAACACTGCGAGTCTGCATTATATTCACGGGTTCATAGTAGGAACAGTCGTCGTTAACCGCGGGTTCTGCGAAGAAAAGTCGCGAGTGTCCAGTTTAAGGCCGAAAACAGTGTTGAATCTTCCGAAGACGGAAACCTGCACAAATTCTACCAAACTTTGATGAAAAACTGTCATTTTGACAACCAGAAGATAGATCTCCTTGAGGAGAATTAGAAAATCATATAGATCTACAAAAAGACAATCAAGAAACCCTTGAAAAAATTTCTGCAAAAAACTACACAACAGTGTTTGGGTTAGAAAAAAAACTGCATAAACATACCCAGATCTGAAGAGAAGCCTAGTGGCTACCAGATAGAAAGAAAATCTACAAGAAATAAACAATGCCCAAATGATATAATATTGTTTTGAAAGCAATAGAAGGTGATATATCATAGCAACAAGCTCTGATACCATGTCAGAGATATGAATCTAGCTAAACTAGCTTACCTATCTATGCAAAACAATAATATATCAATAATAAGTACAGAAAGATAACAAGAGAAAAGAGTACACCAAATATACGTGGTTCACCCAATTGGGCTACATCCATAGGAATGTAGTCTTATATTATCTCCAGAATATCTCCCTCAAGCTTACAAGAGAGCAATGCCAATAACCCCAATACAATATATCAATACTTGTGTGAATAAGTAAAGATCATGATTTTTTATGTGACTCCCTTGACTCTATTATATACGAAGAGATGAGGAGGAATTACTCTCACATATTACATGTGGGATAATATAATTTTCCGTAATAACATCTCTTTATATAATAATGAATATCAAGAGTATATTTTACCATAATGAATATGGGACGTAATGTATTACTCTTTTACATAAGATTGTGGATATCTTCCAACATAATACAAAGACATTATTACCTTCCAAGGAATATAAAATATTCCAACAAATGGAACTCAATTGGGTAACGCTTCAGCAATTCCATTGTATTAAATGTGAACTCATTGGAAAAGCACTTGAAATTTTTTTGCCCTTATACTGGAATTTAGAGGTTGTGGGATTTTTTTGTTTGGAACTTAGAAGATTTGATGCCACTAAGTGTGAACATTGAATGTGATGGTGTATGGTAACTCTGGTATTACAAAATGGTTTTAGTGGAACCTCGAAAGATGTTGAATTTAACCAATTTGAAATTTAGAGGTTGTGAGATTTTTTGTTTGGAACTTAGAAGATTCAATGACACTAAGTGTGAACATTGAATGGGATGGTGTATGGTAACTCTGGTATTACAATATGAAACTAGTGAAACCTTGAAAGATGTTGAATTTAACCAATTCGTTCCCCGATGAATTAAATAAAGAAGTAATGACACTAATTATGATAGTGGAGAGTTCCACATGAAGTTATATGGAAGGAATTTGATACTATTGGAAGAAATGCAGGTGTGAGAGGTTAGATGCATTTAATATCATGTGTAATTAGATGAAATTATGGAATGGACTTGTATTAACATATTGGAAATTGAGGTAATGAAAACAAGATGTTTGATCTATTATAGAGGTAACTTCTAATTATTGAAAAACATGGATATATAAAGAAATTCCAAAAGGATTATGAAATCTTCATAGATGTATTAATCCTTCACATTAGTTAAAAAATATAAAAAAGAGTGTTTGACTACATAAGCATATAAATAATTTAGTATTAAATGATGATTTGGGAGTATTTGATCTCTTGTACTCGAGGTTTATTTCACCAAATCCTAAATTTGAGAGACCTGACTCCTAGTGGAGGTATTGATTCTTAGTTATTAGTCCTTGCCGGCCTACCAAGCAGCATGGACTATATGAATCACTTTGGTGAAAAAACTATTAATTTGCATAGTGTTTCAAGGATTTTAACCTAAGTTTTAGACTTGATATTCGCTTCAGACCAATGAGTAAATTGAGAGCCTTATTTAGCCTCAAACCAATGCGAGCCATTTTTTTTATTTTTATATACAATTTTTTTGGCCTCGTATTTGGTTCTACCATGCGCATGGAAGAAGCTGTAAGTTCGTTGCATGCTTGCTTCTACGTGGCTGTGTACGAAGAGGCAACCAACAACACTATGTGATGCCTAGTCCAGATAGTTGATTGCAATGTTAAAGTAATTAATATCTCCACTCAACATAAAATAATTGTTGCAGCCACCTAGTACACGCAGTGACACATGGTACTAAGCACCCTCTTGCATGTCCTCCAGCTATAGAATAAATTGAAGCTAGAGGCGTCCCTTTCTTTCCCACAAATCTTCTTCAACCATCAGTTTCTCAAGAGTCTTCCTGGAGCCTGCTCTCATTTGCTTAACTATATTTCCTTCAAGCTTGGTTCGCTGGAATTCTGCAATACACAACTTTCATACTTGAAGAAGTTGAAGAAATTCATATTCATATTCAAATACAAACAAAAAGACAAAAGCCCAGGGTGCAACTAAATAGTAAGTATCTCATCTGGTTGTAA
Organism: Larix kaempferi; assembly: GCA_027924585.1. Lineage (NCBI taxonomy): Eukaryota > Viridiplantae > Streptophyta > Pinopsida > Pinales > Pinaceae > Larix > Larix kaempferi. The sequence continues at coordinate 33,406,891 of BSBM01000510.1, forward strand.
GTATTTGTGAATTTCAAATCCAAACAGTAGCAAATTGGAACAATAGTGTAGTTTTCAATTGTCATCTGTCTACTCACCTGGTCTAATTTATGCGGCTTGGATTCTTGGGCAACCCTCTATTTAGCTGCACCGAGTGTCTTCTTGTCCCACTAGTCTATAGTGGTTGTGTTCGTGGCCAACAGGCATACATGCAAGCACGATAGTCTAAGTTCGAGTAGGATTTAGTCTTCAGTAAATTGGTATCTTCTCTAGAACTAGAGGGATATTTCATAAACAAAGTTTCTCTATATATGAGCGATCCGTTGAACAACTAGAGGGGAATTTTGATTAAACCGACCTTCCTTCCTGGGATTCAACTAATTTACTAAAGATGAGGTTATGGTATTCCTTACCTGTCACATACCCCAATTTTGTAAAAATTATGTAATTGTTTTATTTTATTCCCGAGACATTATGTTAAATTTAATGCTAAGTAGGAATTGATGACTCAGCAGAGTCACTAGAAATGGAATGTAATTCAGAATATTTTATTATTAATAAATAAATTGTGGAGACAATAGCATGGGAGAGCTGTTAAAAAGAGGTTACTGGTCAAACTGGTGGATGGAACTAGGTGGAAAGGCAAAAGACAAGTGGCAGCATCCTCAAACACTTCCTAAGTTACAGGTGGCAACTTCCCTATATTTGGGGTCATGATTCCCCAAGGAAGTGGAATCAGAGCAGGTGGCTCATTAATGACAGTTAACCCAACAAAGACCTAGGCAATCTTTTAAATAGTACTCAATGAACAGAGCTGAGGGTTCAAATTTGTTCTGGAGGGAGAATCCATTCAGGTGAATGTTATTCAGGAATCCCATTGAGGAAGAGGGAAATACAGTAAGGAAGTTGTTTGAGAGGAATGTTGCAGTAACTTGGTTCCATTATAGCTGTTTGGGCTGAGAGAATTACTTTGCTGCACCTAGTTCCAGCCAGGGAGACCAGAGCAAGCTCGGGGGTCCTGAGAATTTGTTGTCTGGGCACTCTCCAGGAGTTGGTAGGGAGGAACAGCCTCCCATTGCTGTATTTGTCCACAGCTTAAACAGGTTCTGCTAATTATTTCTTTATGTTTATTAAGTATAAATGAATGTATGTTGTGTTTATCATCTATATGTCTGAATAGTATTTAGTTTAGTAAAAGTTAGCATCTCTAAATATCAGTAGTAGATTTGATGAGAGTTACTGTGTTTCCAGCATCCCTTAATATCATTATTACATTACTGATAAGGTATCTTTAATGCATTCCATACCATAGTAATACTTTAAGTAATAGTTTATTAATACAATTATAAACCTAGCTTAATTATAATTTTTGAATAGATAAGCAAGGATTACATATAAATAATTGTACTCTGTATTTTACAAAATTAATTAAACAAATCATAGGAATCAATAGTAAACTTTTAGCAATAAAAATTTCAGTACTTTATCCTAATAAATAACTTTGCAGAGGAATGGTAGCCACGGTTAGGTTATCTATACCAATGCACAAACCCTATTTAAATTTAACAAGTCTTTACATTACAACCAAATCAATATGCCAAACCCCAACAGAGAATTTCACAAAGAATTTAACTTTGTTAAATAACTTAGTCATTGTTTTAAAAACAAAAGATTTTAGCAGAACCCTATTTGGCTCAGTATCGAGCTTAAGCAGTATAGTATTAACTTTCACTAAACTCTCTATTTCGACAGAACCATAACCATAACAACAGAATAAGCAACTAAACAAAATCACGACCGTGGTGTTAGAATCGAACCCTATCGTTCCAGTTTTTACAACAAGAATTTATCAGCAGAGAAATAACCTAGATATTAATTTTACAACAAAAGAAACAAACAGAACAGTATTCTAGCTCATTACCGAGCTTCAGTATCATAATAATATCTTTCACTTGGCTCTCAGTTTACCAACAGAGTTATAATCGCAATAATGAAACAAGCATTTAAACTACACTTCAACTGTAAAATTTGGGTAGAACCATAACAGACCAGTATGTACAAGTAAAAGTAATGCTCATAATGAAGACAATGCTTCCACTTATAGTCGTATCATAAATATAAAGGGTTATACAACTAGTTTCTTTTGTTCCTGGACAAAGCCAAAACAAAGTGCACGCTAAACGAGCCCAAAAATACAGGTAAACTTAATAAGTCAAATTTCCAAACCCTGGGTGAAAACCCTGTACATTTTAAGAGTACAGTAGCAAAACCAAATAACGAGGCCATAACCTCACCTACAGGCAGGCACACGATTCTTACCATCTATCTATATTTTTTTTACATAGTATTTCATCTACAGATTTCCATCATTTCGAAGGTAAGACTATTAAACATGGTATCGACCAAAGCCATATCACCCTACTACGACACAGGGTTAAACCTGTATTTTACATGCCGTTACAAGACTGAGCAGAGCTGAAAATTAAATCACTAAATTCAAGCCAAAACCCTAATCATCCTAACAACCAGCAAGGAGGAAAAGCCATGGTGAAAACCAGGCTTACCAGGCAACGCCAACCGCCGAGGTTTGTGTCTTGTACAACTTCAAGAAGAGCCGGTGCCTGCAACGAAAGAATCAGTTGGTTAAAACTTTTACATACTATTGTTTAAATTAAATTTTTATATAAAAAAAACAAGCCGGGAAATCCAAAGAACAAACGGTAGCTTACCTGTGAACTGAAAGGAGCTCAGACACAGAAAATAGCTTGTTAATCATGAGCAAGTAAGTGTAAACCTCTCCCTTGTCATCGAATACCACGAAGCTGGCAGAAGCAAAGGGGTACCTTCCACGAGGGAAGCCGTGACAGAACTAAATCAAAAGATGCAAACGAAGGAAGCCGTGACAGGGTTAATATTGGTAGAAAAAGGATAAACCCTAGGTCATAACAAACTTACAGTTGCCAACAGCATAATGAATGACTCCCAAACGATACAATGGACAAGCACGAAGGCCGGGAGCAGCATAGCAGCTGCTACCACACTGTGTATCAGTAAGGTTCGGACAGGAGGGTTTACAGAGTGACCGAGCCCGAAGGCGAGGGAGAAATGGCCAAGTAGGGTAAGTCAACAATTTATATCATAAGATGCGTGGCCCTGGAGCAACCACGTAGCTGTTTAATAATCTCCATGCAGTGGGTCGACGAGCTATAGTTTTGCAATGAGTTCTCTATCATTTGTTTCCAAAACAAAATCATAGTTGGAATATCCATTATGAACCCGATACCATAGTATCACCTTTCATGTTACAAAATCAAGGAGTTAGAACCATAACTATGAACTTTGCATAATATATAATAAAGCTTTGCCTTATAGTCAAATAAACCATGCTTCATAAGGGCGTTCCAAGATTAAGTCTTGGAGTATCTATAGATATAGTGAATGGATTCTAATTTGTAAGGTTTTGGGTACAATTTTTGAATTATAAGGTGTTCATAACACCATATACGTAGATAGCATTCAAGGATGAAGTCTTGAAGTGTTGAATCATAGAGGATTTTTACTTCTAATTATAAGAGTTACAAGAACATGGAACATTGATAAGATACAAGTAGTCCATAACAAGAATTCCACATCATTTAGTCTCAAGTGAACAAACCAGGGAGATATTATTTCTTTTAAAAACTATAAGAGAATGGGGTGATGTTAAGAATAATTGCTTGCAATTCTACTAAAGTGCCATTGGCTACAGCTTGCACATATAAGGAAAGACTTGTCATATTATTTCTTTTATGTAACTTATACTTGTAGCACTCAAGATACGTAACCCACAGTTTTAGATTTAAGTTACTCTAGCCCATTTCATTTGACGTTACAATATAATAACAATTACTTAATTGTTTCAGTTTTCATGTGAAAACAAGTAGACTCTTGTTATCCTCAAGGCTCAATGAGTTTAATTAAGATAGCTTCTAGTTTTTAATCCATTGACAATCATAGAAATAAGAATAGTTTATCAATCCGTACAAACCCTGAGATGTTAAGAGGAGACCTGTAACTGACAGATTATCTTGCACATACTAGAAATAAACGAATTATATGTTGACCACTCCAGATCCTTTACAATTGCAGTTGCAAATCAAAATACATTTTAACTTTAAAACTCATAATGATGCGATAACAATGAGTGAGTAAAAACTGGTCTGAGTATGGTTCCCCAGTTGTATTTTTACAGTGTTAATTATGAAGTATCATTGCATTACAGTAATATCACCAAAGAACAAATACTCCATAGAGTTAGTTAATTCATTTGTTCTCCAGAAAACCTAGCTATCATATTCTTCAGTAACTTCTAACACTCTATCAGTAAGATTATAAGAAGATCACAGGAAGGGTTCTACCTTTAAACACTTGATAACCTGGCTAGCATGCTTAGACTTTTTACTGAATGATTTGGTACAGCTAACTGATTTATAATACTTTAAAGATTTAAATGTAGCGACCCTCACATTACCTGTATATCTGTAAGAGAAAGACAATTTGATGCATTATCTCGGAAGCTAAGTAAGCCCAGTTTGTCATGGCAACTCCCCCTTGTGATTGAAAAAACAGAAAACAATCAGCAACGGTAAAGAAACTCATATCAAAATCTCAGTATAACAAAAGATCATTCAGACACATTTATGATCACTTAAGCTAATCAAACAGTTAAATGAATGCATTTATTAATAATACATGATATTTTAAAAATTTTAAATTTTTCGGAAATTTTGGATTTTGACATTACCCAAGGATGGATAACTATATAAATCTATCTTATTCTACCCGACCGTCCTTTATCACCCTACTAGGATGGGAGGCAATACAACCCTTTGTTACTTGTTTCCTTCGAAGCAGGCTGAAGGAAAAGTAATGTGTTTCTTGCTCTTTCGAACAGCCTTGAGCAAAAAAAAATTCCTAGATAATATTAGCCATATCCGTTCTTTCTCTTATAAACATTTCCTGTTGGAGTCTCTTTTACTGATGGGCTATCTCTTCTGCATGCACTGGTTAGTCATTTTCAAATACAAATATTAATCCCAGGATCAAAGCCTTTCAGAGCAGGAGACTTGTATGTTTTTAAGTACCTATTTCTTGCATTTGTCCTTCTTTCAACGACTATCAAAGCAAGTAGCATAAAACACCTGAATCTGGTTGGAAAAAGATAATGAATTGTGCAAAATCATCCAGCATTCCACAATTTTATCATCTATCTAGTACATCTCTATATTATGTTTAGCAAAAATAATTCTTCAAATGCCCAACATTTGGTTCACTTGATTAACGGATAAGTTAGTGACTAGCTTGCGTGAGCCTCCTGTACTTGCCTATTTTGACAAGAAATTGTAGTGTATGTTTTCCTTGCAGGATTCATTTATGTCCCAAATCGTTAATTTATGATCAATAAGAGACATAACAATGAAATTGTGTTCCTTAAGACTTAGAAAAGAGTAAATCCAATTTATATAAAAACCCATTTCCTACCATGGATGCTATATTCACCATTGCAACCTAACTGTTCTCTACGCGCATATCCATCTGATGCTATCCGACATGCCACATTGATTAGCCTACTTGGACGCTATCTATTTCCCAGTGTAACCTAGTCACCTTTCAAAGCATTTCAATTCATAGGAAGGTGGCCTTTTAGACGCCTTTGAATAAGTAAGTGTTCTATGAAGTCTATTGAAACAACTCCTAATGTTGGTTGATCAATTGCTAATAAAGGACCTACCTTTGAAACTATTTAGTTAATTGAAGCCATTCAACCCAAAGAACACACAAATCTTTCCATTTTATTTTGTTTCTTTCAATAGAGGCAGACAACTGGTAACTCACCCCTCCTACGATTTTCATCCACTGCTATCTGCAGACATCACTATAAAAATCAATGTTGTAGCAACCTAGAACTGTACAACAACTAATGGACCTGAACTGTTGTGGACATGATGCAGGTACATCGAACCAATTGCCTTCATTTTCTCAGAAGCTACCATGCATGGTGTTGTGGTCATGCATGGCGTCAAAGTGGCAGGTAGGTGGGGTTCGACTCCTTTCCCATGTTGTCTTCGGATCCTAAAACCACCCTGTCTCATTGAGTGATTGATTCTTGTTGCATAGAAAATAGAATCCTAAAACCATCGTGTCTCATTGAGTGATATGACTCTTGTTGCATAGAAAATAGAATCCTGTTGCTCAGGCTACATTACATATGTTCTCCCTCTGACCATCAATCCGATAAGATGTTCTCTTTCTTGGTTCTCATGCAAATGTCAGATATTTCAAATCAAAAGCCAAGCCATGGGTGAAAATGCCAAATGTTTCAAGGCATGAGCCACTTGGCCAGAAAAAGGCAACCAACTACAGTTGGCATCCGTCATAGCCTTTGAAGCATGGTGTATCTTCTACATCTTTGTCTTTGATCATTAAAGTATGATTGTTTCACTGGAGATACTTCGTCTAAACTAACTAATAACTTGAAAGCGAGCGTAGAGATTTTGTTCAAATTAAATATTATTATAACAAACATGGATGGCATATTGTTATAAGATTTCATATTAAAAAATTTATGTGTCAATTTTTTTGAATTCCAAAGTTTCAAGTGAATATGTGCTATAGGAGGAGAGAGAATAATATTTTATAAAAATGAGGAAAATATAAATAAATTATCACCGGAAAGTGATTAGACTTGGAAAATGTAATTTATTGAAGGATTTCATATTATTACATGTGTTATTATTATTTAGAAAAACTATTTTTAATTTTTTTCTTTATACTCTCGGACAATCAAGGAATGCAATGAGTTTTTTAAGCACGTCTTTTGAGCTCGGGAACCATGAAATATTTTATCCAGGTCGTATCTAATATTAACCTACATGATCATTTTTCAAATCCTTCATCTGTTAAATATGGATAGATGTGTCTTCGTTCATTTTTTATTCTTTAATTATGTATAACTACAATAGTTGTTGATCTATATGAAGATAGATCAATAATGGGCATTTTGTTCACGTTATAGTACTTATAAACAAAAAAACATTGGTTTTTCTTTGATATTTGGATTGGATTATTATAGGGATTTGTATATTGGTTATAATGTTTCAAACCATTGACCTTGCCGCAATGATGAACCATTGGACTACAGAAAAATTGACCTCTGTCTACACCATTTCAAGGGTAGCAGCTCAAGGTATCTTAATAATCAATTGCTGCTCACTTTTGACAAACACAAATGCACTTAATATTGAATTGTTAGTACTTAGAAACAATTTCCATTAGTTTACTCATGCAGGAGAGAAGTACACTAGAACTAATTATGTTATTATGATCCTTTGCGTGAATAGTATTGGGGCACAGCGTGTCAAGAATGTATGCACAATATTTCGATTTTGCTGTGAAGAAAAAATGAAAAATGGGTAACTAGATGATCTTATCAAATCTATTACCATTATTTTCCATTTTTATAGTAATTTTTCTTAAAAAGTTTATGCCCTTGAAACACCTTGCCCATTAGGTAGAGTTGTTTCGCATTTCCTTTGTCACTTCAGGGGCACGCAGTGTCTGTAAGAACTGAATGAGGAGTATTACCTTCTGAAGAACAAGCTGGAGTTTCTATTACAGGTAATATATGATTTACAATATTCAATATCTTCCTACTTTCAGAAGACTACACGCAAATTCTTAAAAAGGGAATTATATTTTTGTTTGGAACGTATTCATTTTAATTAAATTTAAATTTAAAATGAAAATCGTGAAAACCATAAAGAATAATGATTTTTTAATTAAATTTTAATTTTAATTTAAAAGTATTCGTAATATTAATAATTTAGTATTTTTTATTATTTGATAATTCATCAATATTTAAAATTATAATAATTTTTTAGCTATTGAATCATAAAACTAAAATTGTTAAAATAAATTATATATTTATTTCTTGATAGTTTTTAAAAAAACTTAAATATTATTATTAAACTTAAAGAATTATCAATAACTTCAAATATTTAACTTTGAAATTTTTAAAGATGAGTATAACCATATCAAATGTAATTTTTTTTTTAAAATTTGGAAGTAAAAGAAATATATTTTATAAATTGAAATTTAAAATTAATAAATTTAAATTATTTCAAGCTCAAACACATAAATTTAATATTTTTAATAATAATTATTAAAATTTGTTGTTGTTTAATATTGATGACGATGATTACACTTTACTGAGACCAAAATTGATTTATGCATAAGTTCTTCCTTTATAAAAAGGAAACCAATAGACAATAACTTCTTCAGGCTCTTCATGGTTTGTTTCTATCTATCTAGATTTGTTATCTTTCCTGTGTAGCTTGAAGTCCCTTCCATAATTATTCCGTCAAAAGGATAATAACTCTATTTGTTTCACCTTTTGGCTTTGAAGAACTACAAAGTTTTGCACCTAGCTTATCCCCTATGCCATAATTATTGCTCTTCATAGTTTGTTTCTAACTTTGTTTCTATCTATCTAGTTTTGTTATCTTTCCTTTGTAGCTTGAAGTCCCTTCCATAATTGTTCCATCAAAAGGATAATAACTCTATTTGTTTCAACTTTTGGATTTGAAGAACTACAAAGTTTTGCACCTAGCTTATCCCCTATGCCATAATTATTCCGTTAGAAGGATAATAACCCTATTTGTTTCACCTTTTGGCTTTGAAGAACTACAAAGTTTTGCACCTAACTTATCCCCTATAGTGGGTATCCACTTGGATTGTCTTTGTTTTAGTGGGTGATTTCCATTTGGTATTCTCCTTGGATTTGGTTCTATTAGCTAGAGTTCATACAATATGGAGGGACATTGTCACACCAATCATTATGCAACATGCAAAATTGCAGATCTTCACTAGGTCCAGCGGAGGATTACATGCCAAGTCGAGGATCTACAAGTAGCAATTTCCCATCTCAATAACACAATGTATTCACAACTTGAACCTCAATTAGTTAGGGATGCCAAATTGGAAGCAAGAATGGAAATTCAAGGAAACAAATTAAGAAACTCACAATAGACCACAACATTCAATAACAAGTGATTAACAACCAGTTTAATCGGTTAGTCCAAAAGGGGCATGACATATGCATAAAAAAAATAAAGTATATGCATAAAAAGAGCAGATCTAGCTAACTATAGACCTGCGATTATAATGCAAGGTGCAACCAATCATGAATCATTTTCTCTCTCTCTCTCCAAGCAGTTACGATGATGAAGGAAAATCCATAGCAACAAACTGGACAGGAACAATGGATTCTCATATTTGGTATTTGTGCCCACAGAGGAAGAGCGATCAACCAAACTCGGTAAATCTGTGGTGCTTGAATAGTCTACTCACCACAGTTAAGGGAAAAAATATGTTGACTATTACTAATTACACATAAAATTACCATTTTCAAACCATGTACCAAAGTTGTATGCGATAAGAAAAGCAAGTAAGCTCCCACTTAAGGCAGGGACTTGAAACTTTGTTTCTATCAATCTTGTTAATTAAGGATTTAGGAGTACTTGATATCTAGTATATATATTGATCTTGTGTTATTGACTATTTATTTGGGAGGAAGTAGAGTTCACCTAACACCTAAGGTATCAATCTTGGGTTATTGACTCTTTATTTGGGAGGAAGTAGAGTTCAACTAACATTGGATTCATATTGACATGTGTTGTGACAAATATTAATATTGGACTTGAAGTGTTTTTTATTGTTTACTAATAATGATATTGCTAGTGTTTTTTATTGTTTACTAATAATGAGTTTGCTAGTGTTTTTGCTTGTTTACTAATAATGAGTTTGTTATTTAGCATCGAGGACAATGCATTTTGGGGGGTAAGGAGTGTGTAACACCCCTAACCTACATGATGTGTTTGATATGTATAATGATTGTAATTATTCTATGAGGGACCACACATTCATAATTCGTTATAGATCTTTGTTGGTCATGAGTCAATGGTTTTTTAGATTAACACTAGTATGTAGGTATGGATGGTTCACTATGTCTATATGTTGCAACATATCTTTACTACTTTGACTAGAAAATTGTTTGCTATGATGATAGCATTTGTTTTATGGATATTGACAATTTCAATGGATGCATTGTTACACGAGATATAATTGATAAGGCGTTAGGATTTATTTGGTCTTATTAGATTAGTTATTACTATCATTTGATAAAATGTTGGTATCTAATTTTGATTGACTATGGTTAGTAAAATGATTTTGTCTTGACGTGTGATGATGTAGGAATTTATACGTGCCAATTGATATCATGCGATGGGCATTGCACTCTAGTTACATAGAGAATATGTATATTTGTACTTGATGTTTTCGATAATTTTCCTAAGCATGTGTTACAGAGATTACATGATCGCAGGGTTTGTCGTCGCATACTAACATTCATAACATTATCATTGGTTAAGGACAAACTCATCTTATATTGACCTGTTCTTAGGAAAGGAAATTGTGAAGAACAAAGAGCCTTGAGTTGACCTTGGGATGGGATATTGTGATTTCCAAAAAACTTAATGACCTTATCCGATCCTTGATGCCTTGCATAGACTTGTATGACCTAGGAGTTGCACCTTGGAGACATGAGATTAGTTTGGATGCATATATATTGTGGTAATGTTTAATGGTAATATATTTTGATAAGAAATACTAAATTATGATATAATTTTTCTAGAAAACGAGGGGACAAACCCCAAGTGGCAATTTGAAGAAAAGAAGGCTAAATGTTCTAAGTTTTTGGCATTTTTGAGTTGGCCATCATAGAAATCCAATTAGGCAATCTTTGTTGAAATTTTAATTTTGGATTGATAAAATTGTTATTTTAGTGCATAAATGGATTCAAAACCTTTGAATACCCCTACAACAAGTGGATTGTCTAATATTATCATCTAAAATTTACTATTCCATCAATCCAAAATTATTCCTACCAGATTTTAGGCCAATTCCTCTCTAAAAAGATCAATTGTTTAAATATTATTATGGAATATTGAAGACGCTCTACTATTGTACTATGATCCAAAAGGGTATAAAATCTTAAGGGGATGGTTAGTTTGAAAATTTGTATTATCATGGTTTAAGTTTGCTACACTATTATTGTGAATTAGATTCACACACACTTGTAATAGGAGTCATTGGTTGGGTTTCTTTGGTATATTTCATCGATTTATATCCCTTGGATTTGAGATCCTCCTAACTTAAACGGAGAGTTAATCCATTGGAACTCAAAACTCCATCTACCAATAGGATTTGTATTTCAATGGAAGCATTCTCTAGCTGCAAAGGATGAGGTTGGTATGCATTATTGAATGTAAAATGAAAATTAAGCATGAATTTCCTTTGTTATTGGTCGATCTTGATTGGTTGATGGTTGTTGATAGTTTTGTGTGTGATCTTGGTTGAGCTTTATGCACTTTGTGGTTAAAGAGGCTAAAATTTGTATATTTGTATTTTTTTAAGTTAGTGTATTGGTTAAAAGTTTTTAAAATCACTTGAATTTGATTATTGAGTCTTTGTAGCAAAGATTATTGAGTCACTTGGATATCACATTTTCCATGTTAATGAATTTTTGTTTTTATTAGTCTCCTTTTTCTTTGCTCTTTACCAAGATGAGTAGTAAAGTTTGATATTGAAATGGATTACAATGAAAGCTCATGACCTGGGTTTACAGATTTTATATGATTTGTAATTCAAATTCTAAGGATGCACAGGGTCTTGGAGCTGATCAAACATTTTGAAAGCATTTCATTTTCTTATGTTTATAGCATCTGTAGTCAGGAAGCCTGAAAGGATCTCAAAGCGTGAAATTGGAAATATGGATGGTCAAATGTTTTTTGAGGAATTTTATGAGGAATGCCTCATTGATTCAGGATCTTATTATGTTTTCTGAATGTCATCATATTTATGGAGTAGTAAATTATAGTTTAATCTCTTGAAGGCTTGAGAGTTGTTGGATTGCATGTATTTGTCAATCTGATGGCTGTGTAGTTGTAACTTTGATTTAAAGAATAACAAGTTACATTTTTTTAGTTTGAAAAAAAAAATTAATAAATTGAAAAAGACAATGTTGTGTGGAATGTAATGGAATATCGTAAGACAAGTGAAGGCACGTGGTATTCTCATGAATGGTGTAAATATTATTATGGAAGATTCAAAAAGCTCTGCTCTTGTATTTTAATTCAAACATTATGGAAGATTCTAAAAGCTCTGCTCTTGTATTTTAATTCAAAAGGGTGTGAACTCTTAAGGAGATGGTTAAGGAGATGGTTAGTTTGAAAATTTGTACTATCATGGTTTCAGTGTGCTACAATATTATTGTGAATTAGATTGCATGGCTTTGGCGCTCACAATTTTGAATTTTGCCAGGGATCATTGATTAAATTTGGTAGAACTGAATTTTGCCAAGGGTCATTGATTAAATTTGGTAGAACTTGGATTTCAATGGAAGCATTGTCTAATTGCAAAGGATGAGGTTGGCATGCATTATTGAATGGAAAATAAAAATTAAGCATGAATTTCTTTTGGTTGATGATTGTTAGTAGTTCTGTGCATGATCTTGGTTGAGCTTTATGCCCTTTGTGGCTGAACAGGCTAAATCTTATATATTTGTTAACTTGTTTTAGTTAGTGTATTGGTTAAAATTTTAAAAATCACTTGGAATTTGATTGTTGAGTCTTTGAAGCACGCATATTTTAGCTTGTAGCTAATTGGGACATACATTTTCCAGGTTCAAGAATTTGTGTTGTGATTTTTGGTCCTTTTTCTTTGTTCTTTATGAAGATGAGTAGCCTGGATTTTGATTGTTGGGTTTTTCTAGCAATCACCTGTTAGCTTGTAGCTAATTGGGGTTATTACATTTTCCATGTTTATAATTTTTTGTTGTGATTCTTTTCCTTTTTCTTTGCTCTTTATGAAGATAAGTAGAGAAGTTTGATATTGAAATGGAGTACAATGAAATCTCATGACGACCTGGGCTTTCTTTTTGTGTGTTTTCCCATGTTTAAAATTTCCATTTCTGTTATCAGAACCTTGGGTTGAAATATGTTTTCACTGTTGCGTTCTATTTTGAATTCATCAACAAATTTCTTTATGAATAAGGAAATATGGAATTGTTAGATTGAATCTATTTTTGTTAAAATGAAACAATGGTAACTCAATGCTCGCATGATGAAACTTGATAACTACCTCCAACATTTTAACTGTAAAACCATAAATTCATGCAGTGAAGAAAACTTTCATTACTATATAATTTGAATTACATTGCTAAATTCTGGTCAGTTGGATTGATTTTACAATATAGTCTGAAGGTCTGGATTGAAAAAGAGTCTATTATAAATCATGATATTAGAGTCACACTTAAATTTTATTTTACTGCAAAAATACAGAAAATATAGTAGCTCAAGGGCACCAACAGACTTGCTATTGATAGCATCAATAGCATCATAAAAAAAACATTTAGCATGTATAGTTTTAGACTTTTACATATAATTTTTTAGGATGATTTTTAAAGAAGGTCGCTTGTTCGAATCCCATAAAGAAAAAAGCTTTGAAAAAAGGCGGTGCTCTGCCTCTACCCCTGCCCCTGGGAACAACGAATGGCCTCTATATGCCTAAAGGTTGTGGAGACAGATCTTCCTCCCATTGATCCCAGTCGAGATCATCCTTCTCTCGGCACATCCGCACTACCTGGGTTATAAGATGACACAGAGCAAAGAGAAGAAAAAGAACAATTGCCACCGCCATAGTGGCTAGATAAAAACGAACATACTGATTCTGCAAAATCTTGCAGATGTTGAGGCTGGAATCCTCAGAGAAGGAGGAGAAAAGGAGAAGAAGCATAGAATGGGCGAAGAGAACATAAATAATACACCACAATATGGTATCAATCGGCTTATACTTTTTCAATACCTGATCCACTTCAGACATTCGATGAGCTTTCACATATAATCGAGCTTCCAGCGGTTTCTGTGCTATCTCTAATTGAGCCATGCTTGCATTCAAATGACGGAACTTCACCTCACAAATCACAAATCTTCTGCTGCAATTTGACAGAACTTCACCTCACAAATCACAAATCTTCTGCTGCAATAAGTTCATGTAGGTAAGAGGTTTTAGTAGCCTTTATGCGAAGAATCCGCTTCGCAATTGCCAGAAAGTTTCAGAGCAGTTGGGTGGAAATTCTTGGAGAGGTTCAGTGGAAGTTTCCGGGGGCCTTTATTCCTGGTCTAATGTACACCTTGTAATTCCAGGGCTTTCATTCTAGGTAATTTCGTCATGGATACGGAAGTCCACAAATAAGCCCAACAAAGTCTAGTGGGTCGATTTTGTCTTTACGGAGGAACTTTCAAGGAAACTTCGTGGAAGTGCCAATGCATGTGTCAAGAAGGAACAACCTCGAATAAAAATACATGAAGGATTAGCATGCGTTTGACATTTAATGTTTATAAGTGAGGTAAGGGTTTGACATTTATTTATGTTTATGAGAACTATATTGTTTTTATTAAATTTATTAGGATTTTTTAAATATTTGATAGATTTGAAGTTAAAATGGATTTACATTGGTATTATTAAAATGGATTGGATATAGTATCAATGTACACTTATTCATTTGTCATAGTTCCCATGCTAGGTTGTAAAATGTGTTTTTTAAGATAAAAGTTAGGTTGAAGGAGTAATGCATAATTGAGTAAACACGATGAGAATGGTGTGCCAAATATTTGGACTAGGTGAATTGAGAAGATATGTGAATATCAAGATAGTGCACTTGGAGATGAGTCAAGTACAACAACCATGAATGTACATAAAAAACATAAAAGCTTGTCGAAGGAAAGGCTCAAGAACATTGTGAACCAAATAACATGAAAGAGCACATAGAATAGCATAGAGAAAATGATGCAAAAGGGATGTTGAGATGATGTAGAAACGGAAGCATCACAATAAGATGAAGAGACAAGTAGCCATTCATGATGCTAGAAGATGAAAACTCATGGAATTAAATAACTAGAATAGAGAGTAGAGAGGTCGCCAAATCGGTGAAATTGGCAAATGTGTAGAACACATTTGTATATTCCAAAACATACATTAAATTTTACATTAGAAGGGGAAGGGATTTCCAACCAAGCGATACTCCTAGCTCAATACTTTTTGGCCGTAAAACTGTGTTTTGTCCCAAAGCACTCATGTCTCAACACTATGTGTTTTGTACTTGTAGGGAGGATAATGTATCATTTGTAGAGTTGGCATGAACAAAAAGATGGATCCCAATTGTAATTGCAAATACATGTCTAAACACCGCGATTAACTACAAATATGACCTTTGATCGTGACTAAGAAGTTAGTGTAAAAGCAGGGGACAATTTTATGCTACAAAATCAGGTGCACGTTGGACCATGATTAAACTATCAACCAAACTCTCCAAAAAGTGTGTCAAAGTTCCATCATCTAAGATGGCATGGAGAATGTTCGATTGTGTTGCAATCCAATAATCCACATCTACAAGCTATTGTTTCCAACGAGAACTAGTAAAGAGCGGAGCAATGGTTTTTTGTACAAGATTAGTGGAACTACTAGCAATTTCACTCTAAATCTCCATGGATGACGAATCTAGCATTTCATGTTGGAGTGCAATTCAAGCATCATCAAAACTGTACAAAAATTGAGTTGTGCCACTGGCATGTCGAAACATTGTAAGTTGCATTATTCTCAAAGCAATAATCTATGCAACAATATGCAAAGGTTGTGATTAGAGGCATGAGTAGCTGAAATTATTGGGAAAAGTAGCCACACTCTACAGCCAAATTCTCTATCATTTATGTAAAATCTTAGCATCTGTATTCAAGTCTCCTCTTGCTTTCAAGGCCTCAAGTAGGAAATACCACCATCTTAGTAGTTGTTACACCAAAATATCGTCATCATGAGTCATGTATCAGCTCCATGCCTTAATCCCTAAATTTCCTTGGCTAAAACACTAAGAGAAAGGTGGTTTTCCTTCCCTTTCCATCTTTTGTTATCACCTCGACAGACCCTTCCTTTGAGCAAGGAGCGTCGACCCCTTGGTGATGCACTCTGCACCTTAGTAGAGCGCGTCGGTGACACATGCTGCCTTTGTACACAACGCGACGATCCACTTCTAACGCAGGCTTCCTTCCTGCAAGGTGCATCAGAGTTGGTTAAATTGGATAAAAGGAAGCTTCGAGTGATTTCTCGAAGCTTGGTGACATGGAGGTCTATCCCTAGATGCTATGAAATCTGGCTCTCGATCCCCTAACCTAGTGGGGTGATCCCTTAAACCTCTCCCCTAAATATTCAACCTATTCTATCCCTTTAGCCCTATACATACAACCCCCCTCTCCATTGTAAAGGGGGGAAGGACCATAGTACTCTTATGCAGGTGAAATTATTCTAGGTGATCCTCATTCATCCTTTGGGAGGCAAGCATTCTATATTGGAGGCTAGGATTGTTGGTTGGAAGTTGCAACGTTAAGGCTTCGGTTGTGACATTTCTTCCCTATGTACTTATGTTTATTACATTAATACAAGTTATTTCCATAAGTGTTGTTGTATTAATAATACTTAGGATTTTCCTCCTTAACTGTTCATCTAGATCAATTCATGTTTATATGCTTTTACTGCTTGTATGTTTCCACTTGCTTGGCATGGTTTTGCAGTTGATGATCTGAATACTTTGGAGCTTGGAGAAGCAAGGAGAAAGGAACTACTGACTTGAGGTAAGCCACATCTTGACCTATCTAGTATTTCTATTGATCTAGGAAAGTAACTGGTATTGTGTATCTATTTGTTCTAGATCCACTTGGACTAGGGAGATATGTTTGATTCCGTTCATGTAGATTGTCCATAAACAAATTTGGCAACCATACTAGGGATGGATATCCATAGATTTAATTCCATCTTGTTTTGGTTTCATTAATTTCCATTTAATCAACTTATTTGCCTCTTAAGTGCCTCCCACCATTGTATTTGATCATGAGAGAGTCTCTGGGTTACCCAGACTCTGTACAGGATCAGTATTGGACCTGCTATCCTTTTATTTTTGGAGAACTTTTTATTTTTATTGCTTGATCCCCGCCTGACGCACCTAGGTTGTGTATAACCTGCGTCAATGTATCTTTAACACACTTATTCTGTGAACCGACTGTGTCACTGACGCTTTCTGGCCTTTGGAAACCTGCATCGCTGACACAATTACCAAGTGTGCAGAGTGCGTTGTTGGACCTCCCAACGCTCTGGTGCATAATAGCAGGGCGTGTCACCCTCTATTGCTTGGTACCCAGTGTCAAAATTTTCTCCATTAGGTTTTTGGTCTTATTTTTAGAATTATGTGCACTGCACCTTACAGTCACAGAACCCCTAGACCCAGCGTGTACTGTTCTTTGGCTTGATTATAAAGTTTTTGTGTTGGTCTAGGTCCTAGCTAGTCAAGCGAGTGATCAAGTCATTGTGGGTAATTTCAATCCCCCGTCGATATACTTAGTCTTGTGACTCCCGATCGTTACACCAGATCTGTTTGGTTTGTTCGATCTAACTTCCGAGCCTTCTCATTTTTTTTACTGCGATTTTTTGCTTGGTTTTTTGTGCTTTGAGTGTTATTGAGATTTTGGGTGATCTTACTTCTTTGGGAATTCCTTGTTATTTAAATTTTGTAGTAGCATATTCTTTCATTTTCTGAATCTAGATCTGGAAAGTGGCATCATTCTTGGATCTGTTGAGCACATTTGAGTAGGAAATCGAAAAGGTTTTCATTATCTTCATTTCGAGTTTCATTCTTGAAATTGTTGTAGAAATTTTTCATACATTGGAATTTATCATTAAAAGATCTTTGAAAAGTTTTAAAGCATCATCATTATCTTGCATTTTCTTAGTTGTGAAAACTTGTTTCTCATTTCTTTGAAAATTTCAAGTGCATTAGAACTTTTAAGAAGCATTTCCAAAGATTGAAAGACTCTTTCATTTTTTTATTTTCTTCCACTTGTTCATCCTTATTTTGGAAAATCAAATTTATTGCGTCCAAAGAGAATTTTCCTTTTCATCTTAGCTTAGATTCGTTTAAATTTTAAAAGAGAAAAAGAAAACATTTAATATTTGGTGTGTGTTATTTCATAGTTTTTGTTGGCTTAGTGAAAAGAGTGCTTCATTTGTATTTTGGTTGATCTTGAAGTATAGGGGCACTTGTCCATTTTTTACTATCGGAAACAAAGAAAATTTCTCCTTGCCATAGATAGCTTTCATCAAAAAGAAAAGAAAATATTTGCATTTGCATGTAGCTTCGGTTTGCATTCTTTTTAAATTCATGTCTATTGTACTTCATGCATTCACCTAACCGTAAAAGATAAAATTTACCAATAGTGTTAGGTTAAAACTGTATAGAAACTTGTGTGTTAGGTTAGAGACGTGTTCCGACGTCTTTAAGTGTGGCAACTGTCATTTCTTGCGTGCACTGCATCCCGAGGGATTACAGTTCTTCCACGTACTAACCGGTATATCGAACGACCTTTCAGGTACCCTTGGGTATATAGAAAGGTACTTCATGTACTCGGTAGTATATCGGAAGGCTCCCGCCGTACGGTTGTGCATTAGACAACACCCCTACGGATTTGAGCGCTCACGTACCTTGAGTATATCGAGAGACCCTTCTAGGATTCCTGTAACCATCCGAGTTAACCTATTGGTTGTCTTGGCATGGAAATACACCGAGAACAACACTCGGGGAGCTACTACGCACGTGCTTCAGGTAGTTGGGTTATACAGTCAGGGGTACGGTCCTAATCCTCCCTGGTTAGTGCTCTAAAATATTGGGCCAAGTATAACTATTGGACCCTATGGTATATCATGAGTTGCACCACCTTGATAATCCCATGAGGTTCCAGACCATCGAATCCACACCCATCACATAAGTTTGCTTGCGGCTTTAGCTTGTGCAGATTTTGGATTGCATTTTTCTTTTGTATATAAAACACTTAGGATATATTTTAGTTCGGTCACTCTGGCTGATCAACCTTTGAGAAGATCCCGAAGAATTTTGAACTTGCCACCTGAATATCCCCTTAACCAGGAGGAGAAATCAAGAGCAAACATGGATCAACCTACTACATCTGTGTCACACGAAGAAGACACTTCCACCATGGAGTCGGGGATGAACTATTCACCCCCCACACATCCACATATCACTGGTCCTACGGGTCCTGTGATTGTGGCACAA
Organism: Larix kaempferi; assembly: GCA_027924585.1. NCBI lineage: Eukaryota > Viridiplantae > Streptophyta > Pinopsida > Pinales > Pinaceae > Larix > Larix kaempferi. The sequence goes on from BSBM01000510.1 coordinate 33,426,137, forward strand.
CCTGCTTCACATGACACATATTTTCATCATTCGATGGAAGGACATCTTGGACCTATGGATTGGATTTTCAGTCAGCCCCAATATGACACTGCATCAACAACCTTTGGTCCAACTGCAACATTTTGGGACACTTCTTTAGGAAGACATGTCTTCGATTTTGAGTCACTTCCAATAGTGGAAACTCCAATTCAATTTCCTCCATGGATACCTAATGATGTCTATTTTGCACCCGTTTACACAACCATTGATCGTTTACGAACATTTGGTGAACAACTTAGACGACAGAGTTTTCCACCTACATCTAACCTGGAAGTGTTAGGAACCGAACAACATTCCCCTATTCACTCCTTATCGTTTTCTTCACCCGGAACATACACACCCACCGTGACCATGTATGAACCCGGTCAACCATCGTTCCCAACGAGTACACCTCAAAGTCAGGCGACCGGTTTAACTTCTTATTTGACCCCAACCTCTTAAGGGAAACCTTCAACATCTATTAACTATGGGACAACACCTTCATCATAAAAAGTTCTCTCATCCATCCCCGCTACATCCAGTCATTGCCATCGGTCCCTTCGCCAAATGAGGCATATATTTCATGCATTGTAATCCTACCTCGACCGGGGGGAATGGTTACATCATCTTTTTCGTTGACTACTTTACCAAGTGGGCCGAGGCTATGCCTACATACAACGAAGACGAAAAAATTGCCGCACTCTTTATGCTTAATCACATCATTGCAGGATTCAGAGTTCCTCAGGCCATAGTCATTGATCTTGGATGACATTTCCAGAACAAGATGGTGGATGAACTAAGTGCCAGGTTGGGTTTTTGACACGAGAACTCAACTCCGTATTACCCTCAATCCAATGGACAAGTAGAGGCCATCAATAAGGTCTTGAAAACCATGATCCAACGCATGGTGGGTACACACATGTATAACTTGCACACTATGATTTTTTCATCCCTATGGGCATATAGGACTTCCGTTAAAACTGCCACGGGATTCACACCCTTCCAATTGGTCTACGAACTGGAGGTAGTCTTACCTATTGAGTGCAAGATTCCGTCATTGAAACTTGTAGTCAAACTTCTACCGAACACCACCGCCGAGGAAGAACATTTTCTATACTTGGATAAACTCGATGAAACCCGCTGTGATGCAACCCTTTCCAATGAAGCACACAAGAAGCGCTTCAAGGCCCAGTATGACAAATCGGTCAAACCTCATATCTTTAACGAGATTTGGTCCTCACCTACGACCAAAAACATGACAATATGGGAGCAAGCAAACTTGAGTCCATGTGGCACGGTCCATATGTAGTTAAGCGTGTTTTGGAGAAGGGAGCATATGAACTAGAAGACTATGACGGGATATCTTTAGGAGAGCCTCACAATGGACTCTTCCTAAAGCGGTACTATGCCTAAGTCTTTTATGCATTAGTACTATGTATATATTGTACATGATGAGTGTTTTGTGTGGTGTGACGCTTTACTTTAAGTGTGTTAGGATCTTGTCTTTATGATTATACCATGTTCTTCCTGGATGTGCAGATGGAAACGTGTTTTGTATTTGCGGATGGCGCCAGCCGACATACCCGTAGCCTCGCTTCGATAGCATGGATACTCTATTCCCCTACCGACGATCTCATTAGTTAAGGGGGAAGTTGTCTAGGATACAAACCAACAATGCCGCAGAGTATCATGCGGTGATTGGATTATTGACTGACGCTCTTTCCCTGGGTATGGATCACATTCTTGTCCACCTTGACTCACAATTAGTGGTCTCCCATATTAAGCGTGTCTACTCTATCTGTGATCCTATGCTACTCTGTCTATTTCGATGAGTACGTATCATGGAGAGGTATTTTGAGACCATTCAATACCTACATATCTCTAGAGACATGAACACTGTCCCTGACTCCTTGGCCAATTTCATATTGGATTGGTACATTGCACATTCATAAAACATTCTATCGAACAGATGCATAAAAAATGACATAACATGTAAATTATCTATAGTATAAGTTAAACATGCATAAGATCCCATAATCATCAATGAAACATAGTATATAAAGTCGTGAATAGTTTTTGTATATATATATATAGAGAGAGAGAGAGAGATATCATCATGTCGGTATAATACAAAAAATGTAGTACTGGTACAAAATCTGAAGCATATGAGATTTCAGTAGGTCATAGATACAAAAATTTTGAAGCTCGTAGCTTTCAGTACATACATATCACACATGAGCTACTCCCTAGGATGCTCATGATCAGAGATGATGGCCCTGGATACTCTACAGAGTAGTGGACCAAAACGTGCCGAAACTCTTGTAGTATGGAACTAGTAACGACAAGGTAGCTCATCTATAGAGGCATCTAGTATATCCAACGTCAATCTCTGGAGGTTCTCCTCCAGCTCATTCAACCCCTCGACTGCATCCTGGTGCGCTGCTGCTATATCACGTACCACCGCTCTCCGCTCAATCGGAGAAACGCCCAATGATCGAGTTGGACCAAAATCTACACAAAACATATGTAAGCTATCAGTACTACTCCAAAAACATCAAAAAATCATAAAATGAAAAACACAATAGAGTTGTCGTTCTTACCTAGGTTCCCCCACTGCTCCCCCTCAGGAAGAGCTAAGTATGGGTCACCTCTGAAGTTTGTGCCCGTGTATGGGTAATCCTAAACCATGACGAGTTTTCCCCTCAACCACCTAAAGAACACGGGACCATAACTGATGATGGATCCCCCACCTCTGTGGCGTGCCATAACCTCAAACCAACACACCATATGAGGATCCCTCGGATCTAGATCCTCTATCTCCACCTGAGGACGTAGTAGTGGGAATCGTCCCAAGAAGAACGAAACTACAATAGAACCATAGCCAAACTGTTTCATCTCACCTAGGCGACACTTGGTGAGCTGATCTCGGAGATTTGCGAGGAGTCCCTCGCACTAGTTGAACACGGTTGGGGCCATGCACTCTACAACATACAACATATGTGCCTTTGTGTCCTGATGAGGAGCCCTGCTCCCCGCCACTCTCTCTATGGTGAAGAGAACCATTTGCAATGGTCGATCCCTCACACTCTTGATGGGAATCTTCTCAGCAAGCATCTGAGTACCAGGTGTACAAAACTGAGCCACTAGGCTCTCCGTGGATTGGTCGATGTAGTGTGGCCCTGATAATGAAACTGGGACACCCCATCTAGACAACATTGTTGGGAAATAGATGTCCTCTACATCTATGATCAGTGTATGAACACCAACTCGGAAGTGCTATTGGTATGGATCCCACAATCTAATCAAGTATTCCAGCAATGGCACTTGGGCTCTCATGCCCTGGATGTGAAAGAATTTGAGCAAACCACATTGTTGAAACACGTTCATGGAATGAGGATCATTTTTCGCTTGGGAGTCCTCCATTTCATGTTCTCTTTCTTTCCACTGAACCATTTTAGTGACCCAAAGTTGTCCAAACAACATTCAAATAAGTATTAGAACCTTGCTACACCCGTGTGCTTGGATTTTTTGAGCATATTTTCTACTTTTTTGGGCTAAATTGCGCTGACGCACCCCTTCAGTTCACATAGTGCACCGACGATGCACCCTACCCATACGCGAAGTGTGTCAAAGATCCCTTGACGCACTTCCTGTAAGGGGAAAGTGCGTCGCCCAGAGGGCACGCAATTCCCCCATTCTACAAGCTCAAAAACCCAAAAAATGGAAATTAAATGCAAATCTAATCCACTACAAATGAAGAGGGTAAGGTTTAGGCCTACTTGATGCTGACAGTGTCGAAAATGGCTCGCTGAAACTCCCGAAATCAACGCCTGAAAATCGACTCCAAATGGTGTTTTCACTCCTCCAAATTTGGTAAAAAACAATGGTAACTATTTTTTACTATTTGGCCCTTTTTATATCAAAAGTGGAACATTCTTATTTTGATTTATTATTTTATGGGTCAATTTTTACTATAGTTGGTAATATTTTTGTGTCTGAACACCTAATTTGTCATTTTGACTTAGTTTTTGGAGTCTACAGGTAAACTAAAGCAGCATTATAAATTTTCGGCGACTATTGTGGTCATTTCATGCTTTTTGTCAAGTGTGAACGACTCTTGAGCGTTTTTGTGCTATTATTCCACTCATTAAATTCAAACATTAATGGCACCGAGATTACTCTTGGTTCTTTCTCGTGCTCGCAAAACAATGAGAATAAGTCACCGAGTTATCTTTTATTTCTTTTTCGGGCTCGTAAAAATCCCACGAAAAAGGAACCCCTTGGAGTTCCTCTTTAAGCTCTTTTCAGACTCCCTAAATATGAAAAGATTGCGAAGCAAACTTGATGCTTTCACACTTGTAAAATTATTTGAATGATCGCCTTCCTGGTGATAGTTTACCCCTTTTTCGGAATAGGAGGTGTTATTTACGAAAAAATGAGCACTCCGGTTAACCATGACTGGAAGAGTTCTTTTCACATTGTTTTATCCTTTTTCGGGTGAAGAGACTAACCTTTACGAAAAAGAACCTTTGGAGTCTTCTTTATCTCTTTTTAGACTCTCTAAACATGAAATGATGTCGAGTTTACCTTCTTTGGACTCGTTAAAATCTGACATCGAAGGGCCCATTTTGGGACGAACCCCTCCTATCTCAGGTTCATAAAACATTTGGGATTGGAGTCGTCCGAAGGATGAGCTATACCGAGCATCTGTTACTCTCCTAAAGCTCGTTAAAAAAAAAGAGGTACTCATCAATCATGATGGGGATAACGAAAGAATTTGTGTTTCATTGTAGTTACGACAGTACTTAGTCACTCCTGAACATGGCACTCATCTACATGCGCATTCAGTACTTGGGTAATATGTTTGTCCTCGAGTCACATCAATTCCATGAGTCCTTTTACTCCTTTGAGTCATCCAAAGAATGCTTCCACCATCAGTTGAATTAGGGGTTGATATCATTCTCGTCATGTCAGTACTGCCAAGTCATGCCATGCCCATGTTCAAGAGATGCTTGTTCATCGATTCACTATCTGCAGTCATTCTACCTTCTATCATGTCGGTTTTCCCTAAGTCAGTCTCACATATTTCTCTACAATTTGATTTACTCCAAAACATCTTTGTTCATGTTTTGTTTCGATGATGGGGGATTCATCACGTCCCTCCTTCGATGGATTTATCCTTGTCGACTTCAACGCATCATCCAAGGATTGAGTCTAGAAACCAATCAAGTACCTTGGGCCCGCATGCCTTAATGGAAGGTTACCTCGCTTTCAACATGAGTTCACATCATTGGCTCTTGATTGAAATATTCCATCGAGTGTTCGACCTCAACTCATTGATTCACATTCGATGGTATGTACTATGATACCTTGGGAATCATTGACATCAATGGTGATTTCCCTCGTTCTTGTTAATGGTATACATTAATGACCGATAATCAAGTGGTTTCTACCATGTTCGAATCCAAGACATTGTAATCACATGGTTAGATTCGTATCATTGCAGGTTCATCTTGAAGACCCTGGGTTAAGTCATAAATCTCACCCAGGTTGCGTTGGAGATTTTTTGGAGTCATATCACACAGATCCACTTTGTATTGGGCGTGGCTTTGTTATCATCTCATCATGGATATATGCTTGTGTCTAGTAGCCATGACTGTGTTCAGTCGGTCTCTATTTTCATGGATTTGCGGTGTATTGGTCGAAAGCCATGTTATGAGTCATGTGAGATGCATATCTCAAAGTCAGTTGTTCTGCAATAGTATCTTCCAACCGATGATTCTTGCCTCCATCCCTTTCATTTTTTCCAAAGCATTTCACCTGTTTTACTTTACTAGATTCATGCTTTGGGGGGCATTCTGTTACACCAAAATCTCGTCATCATGAGTCATGTATTAGCTCCATGCCTTAATCCATAAATTTCTTTGGCTAAAACACTGAGAGAAAGGTTTTTTTCCTTCCCTTTCCATCTTTTGTTGTCACCCCGATGCACCCTGCCTTTGAGAAAGGAGCGTTGACCCCTTCGTGATGCACTCTACACCTTATCAGAGCGTGTCGGTGACGCATGCTTCCTTTGTACACAACGTGACGATCAAATTCTGACGCAGGTTGTCTTCCTGCAAGGTGCGTCAGAGCTGGTTAAATTGGATAAAATGAATCTTCAAGTGATTTCTCGAAGCTTGGTGACATGAGGTCTATCCCTAGATGCTAGGAAATCTTGCTCTCGATCCCCTAACCTAGTGGGGTGATCCATTAGACCTCTCCCCTAAATATTCAACCTATTTTATCCCCTTATCCCTATATATACAACCCCCCTCTCCATTGTAATTAAGGGGGGAAGGACCATAGTACTCTTATGCTGGTGAAATTATTCTAGGTGATCCTCATTCATCCTTTGGGAGGCAAGCACTCTATCTTGGAGGTGAGGATTGTTGGTTGGAAGTTGCAACGTTAAGGCTTCGGTTGTGACATTTCTTCCCTATGTACTTTCGTTTATTACATTAATACAAGTTCTTTCCATAAGTGTTGTTGTATTGATAATACTTAGGATTTTCCTCCTTAACTATTAATCTAGATCAATTCATGTTTATATTCTTTTACTGCTTGTATGTTTCCAGTTGCTTGAGATGGTTTTGCAGCTGAAGATCTGAAGACTTTGGAGCTTGGAGAAGCAAGGAGAAAGGAACTACTGACTTGAGGTAAGCCACATATTGACTTGTCTAGTATTTCTATTGATCTAGGAAAGTAACTTGTATTGTGTATCTATTTGTTCTAGATCCACTTGGACTAGGGAGATCTGTTTGAGTCCGCTCATGTAGATTGTCCGTAAACAGTAGCACAATTGTTTCCATTGAATTTGGGATAGGTTTTCGAAGAGTATCATGCTCATATTATAACATGGTGTTGTATATCATAAACTAAGAAACTGTTTATAACAAAGATGTATGTGCCTATGCAATATTAGTATGCTTCTACCAAAACCCTACAACTATATCTAAATATGGTGAAGAGATGTTTGGAAATCTAGTTATCAAAACTTTGTTTTTTTTTACAGTTGCAAGCACTTTGTTGGACTTTTTGTTTTAGTCTAAAACGGTATTTTGTGTGCTCTTCTCTTCTTCAATAAATTTTCTAATCTCTACCATCTCTCCAAATCCATCACTGTTCTACTCAGTGTTGTTATATCATATTTTGACACATTAGTGTCTTTATAGCTGATGGGATCACCTCAAGACATATTGCCAACTCAAACCAACCCAAAATTCACTTAAAACAAATTGAGGGGCACGTGCATTTTTCTTTAGATCAAGGCACGTGTGTATGCTACATTCATTCAAGAAAGGAAAGTGTGCCTTGAAAAATGCACAAAATATAAAATTTCACTAAATTCACAAATCTGAAAAGTTGGAACAACAGTTTCTTGGATGTAACTTCTCAAAACCACCCTCTAAATGTCTTAGTGCCAAACAAAGTATAAATAAAGAATTCATGGGAGGATAGGGGCACTTGCACTCATGCTATCATTGCGATGGAAGAATTGGTCCAAGTATCCTGAGTTTTTATGCCCTTTCCATCCTCAGAAACCCTTGTTTTTTAGTTTCCATCATCCCTTGATTATTGAAGTCACCATTCATTATTGGCTTCTCTATTGTATTGAAGACGAATATTTAAGGCTACTAAGATTGAAGCATTAGTGGCTCGATTTCAAAGGTACCTAGATGAAGGTTCTAGAATGTCTCGACAACAATATTAGGTAGCCGTACTTATTGTTTCTTATTATTCAATAAAGATCTCTCCTCTCCCCCCAATCTAGTGTTCAATGTTTGATTATCTTTGATGTTCGTTGGTTTAATGGATTAGTCTTCATGATAGACTAATTAGGATTAATTGATGATCAAGTTGAGTTATGATTTGATTCATGTTGTAATTTTGCCATAAGATCTGAGGAAGGTGTTGTTGTTCTTGTGCATAGGTTCCATATTCATGAATTGGATTGCATTGAGTTCGTGCATGGGGGGGAGCTATAGGATGACTAATTGGATCTAGGTGTCTCTTCTCCCTTACTTCTTGTTTGACTACTTCTTCCCCCTTGATTCTTTGGTTGATTGAATGATTATAGGCCATTGGTCCTAGTGAATTTGATTTGTTGTCTCTCCATTTGTTCTGTTGTAATATGGCCTAACTATCTAGGAGTTTTCTCCTCAACAAATGCTTCTTGGGATTTGCTTCTTTTCAAAGCAGGGTGGGGCATGTATTGAGTCTCCATAATCTAAAATTTTACAGGAACATGTTCATGTTATAAATTCTAACATGTCATAATCAAATCTCGAATCCGATCATGGTGCATATCCATTGTAGCTTTATCTAATCTTCTAAGGTATCCAAGAATCATCTAGTATAATGTTTCAAATTCTTCGAAACTAAACATTGAGTGGACAAATATGAAAATTTCTCTACGACAATTTAATACATTAATTCTCAAAACCAATGGGGGAAGAGACATGAGGAAATTATAGAGTGTTCTCTATTGGTGCGTAATAGTCACCCAAGTTGTAACTTCTATTTATTTCACTACTATTGTTGTTGTGGAAGAGCTAGGAGCAAAAGAGGGTTCTGCATGTTCTAGAGGAGAGTCTTGTGTATGTTTTGCACATATGCATGAGGAAACCTCCCTAGAGATATAGTTGGAAAATATATGAACAAATTAATATCTAACCTACTCAGTTTCTCCTTTTAAATTAGTTTTCTATTGCAAAATATTGAAAGTGAAGAAAAATAGGAGAATTGCACTTGAAGTGATGCTTAGGATCCTTCCAATTGAATCGCTATTTAGGAACCCTGGAAGAGGAATGGTTCAACCAATCCGAGCTCAAATATACCTACACACATACAAACATAAATATCTTACTTGATTCCAGTTAACATATAAATCTCCTTCTTAACTAACAAATAACTACCTACTTACGATATGAAGAAAATCAACTCATGTAGGAAAATTGAATCTACAACTATTGATTGAAATAAACATCAATGACTCAAATGTAAATTCAATCCTCATATAATAGACACATGATATTGGGGAATAAAGAGTACATATCTTTAGTATTCAAGAAAGCACAATGATGTATACCCACCATGTGTTCAATTATGACCTCCTCACAAGCATCCATAATGCGTCAAGTCATAGGTGGCTCAAGCTAATTTATATAAAAAAAAAATTGTACCCAACCAATCAAATGCATACATGTCATTGATAAGTGTAGAAACTAAAGCATAAGCACAATGAGGAAACATGTCAATATGTGATCATACAAGTAAAGTATGGAGGTTGCCACAATACTATGGAGTGCATATTCAATGATGAAGCTAAAAACCATGACATTAGATTTCAGGTCATCCAACTTAAATTTCTATGTTTCATGAACCATTGTTACATAGTGGTTACCTGAGACGATCTTAACATCTATATTTTTGAAGGTAACATGAATACAATTTCAAAGGCATGAAACATAATAATGTGTTACATGGTATTACAAACATAATTCTCCCTTATATCCCATGTGTTATGCTGAAATTCATATATGATAGTACAATTGAAGGCCTCATCCATATCAAAATTGGGTACTTGAGTGTGTTCATGGTTCCAATACAAAAGGGAGTGATATAGGGATTGCCATGTGATCCTTGTTCATCCATTGTCATGATAATATCTTATAATGTTGGAGTGCTTCAACAAAAAGTTTTCACAACATCAAATGGAGCATCACCAATGAAATATAATTGGCCTTTAGGATCATCATGGCCTCTAGATATGACATTAATATTTCCATGCTCTTATAGATATCAAATACTTACACTTGTGGTCTTGTGAATCTCTCCTTTATGTCATCCCTTGGAATATTATTGTACTCAATCACTATGTTTGGCACTTAAGACTATTTCTTCACCCACATTTTGCATATATTCTGATACATGAGGTGTAGTTATATCACTATTTGAGATTTCATGTGTCTTATGAGTATATAGTACAACTATTCCATAGAAAACCCCAAACAAAGCTTCTCTAATACCAAATAGATCTATAGATCTCCTTACTATATTCCAATGGATTGTTCATCACAACAAATATTATATGTTATTACAAATACAATGAGATTATGCTCTACTTCATAGTGATTACATATGATTAAGCTTTAATATTATAAGCATGCAAATTTTAGTATAAAAAACAACAAAGAAAATAAGAGCATATTGCATTAATTGAAAGAGTACACCATAAACTCCAAGATTTACCTTGGAGAAACCCATGAGGGGAAACTCCAACAAGAAATAAGGTTTGCATCTTACTATTTTTATTCTATAATTTTACAATGCAAAATATAAGGAAAGACTAACTTATTGTGGAGAAAAAAAAAATTGTCCCTTGCAATAGGTTGCTATGGTGTTGCCCTCTTCCTCTGCACTTATATATGACTCATTTTTACTTATCAATGATGGAGTAGAAAATAATTACAATAGGAATGAGAACCTTTTCTCTCTTAGTGGCTAAGGCTTTAACATCTCCTCATAGTAATTAAGTTTTTTATTAGGATTTTTTCAAGTCCCGTGTTCTAATTAGGGTAATGATTTTAGACCCTTTTGAATCTTCTGGAATCCCACATGGTATGTGTGAGTATTGGGAGTTGATGCGGCATCCACTTGGTATTGTGGTAATCAAAAGTACAAGTCAAGTTGTAGGAGGTGTGATAATTCATTCACATAAACTTTAATTAAGGTGTTCTTTGGAATGTATGAAATCTCTCGAATAGAATAGCAAAGAGGGGATGGGAACTATATTTACAAATTTTTTTTTGGGGGGGGTGTCGATTTTATGCTTGCAATATGATTTTGATGTTTCAATGTCCCAAGTTACCAAATTAGAATTGGCCCCTTGCTATACCTCAAAATGTCACATTCATATGACATACTTGGTTTTCATGCTTCATCACCATCAAAAGTATGGCTTTTATGCTCCCTAAGTGTGTTAGGATCCATCATCTTGTGGTTGGTCCACTCCCTAGCTATGTTTGGGATGGATTCCTATCATTTGGGGGTCAAACCCCACCTTCCTAAAACCTATATTGAGATTTGGATAGTAATTATCGCTCCTTCCCCCTTGTACAAGGAGGGATAAAACCCAACTGCTAGTGTTAGGGGGCGATAATTTCATACTTTGTCTCCCTGTGGCCTTCATTGGGGGATCGATAAGTTTGCTCCAACCACTTGGGAATTAATCTAGGAGTAAGATTTGGATGATATTTTGAGTGGATGAGCCTATCACTCGAGTATCACTCCTTTTTTCATTCTAAGCAAGCTCAATATCCCTTGATCCAACATATTCTCTCTTGATCCAATCCTTTCTCCAAGTAGTTTGCACTCCCAAATCCTATAAATTAATCTCCCTCTTTATATTTCGAACATGGAAAGAAAGCTTGAAGATTCCATCATTATGCTAGTCTAATTCTCAAGGGACCTGAAAGGAGAGCTTGGAGGAGATGTTGATACTAAGTTAGGTATATGATTATCTATACTTCTTTATGGCTTTCCATTTAATATAAACTTGGCCTATTTCTCCCATACTTGTGTTAAATGGCATGTATATTTTACTTTGTTGCATTCAAAGTAGATAGATATCTTTTTTCTTAAGAATACTTTGTGGAAGGAAGGAAGTATTGTGTTGCTTTTGTAGGATTCTTCTATGCCTTGGAGCTTTGAGCCTCGAGTTCAAAGGTTGAAGCAGCGAGGACAACCATCTGGACATAGGTAGGTCATCTATCCTTTCTTACCCTCTCCTCTTTGTAATGTACCCATCCAAATAAATCACTAGAAGGGAAAATTCCACCAATCTACTAGTTCCCTAGATTGGGGTGGAAACATTTAGATTTGGAATAAGGGAGCTATAAAACCCCAAATGGACATTAGCTTGAAAAAAATATATTAAAAGGGGCTAAATAAATATTTATAATAGGAAAATAAGGTGGCACTTGGTCATGAGGGCACATTGGTGGTGTGGGACCCACACAAAGCAAGATTCTCCATGCCACATGGCATCCTACTCCCACCCATTCGAATCCAAGGTGGAGTCAAACGTTATTGGGGGAGTTGGAAGGGAATTATACTTGCCATTACTCAATTAGGTTCGAATTTGAGTGGAAGAGTAACTCCCATGGAAGAGGAAGAGGCATCTTAGAGTATTGTGACACTTGGGCTAGATTCCCTAGCTTCTATGACAACAATGATGAAGATGCTATGAAACATATGACAAGGATCAGAACTGATTGCTGACATCTGACCTATATGACATGTCAAGGATAAAAATAGCCACCAAGAGAGCACACAAGGGAGTTATGGAAGCTAAGATTCCCCCCATTCGAATTGATGGAAGAGGGAGGCTAGGAATTGTTGGACAAGTGGCACTCATTGGAATATCTCCCCAAATCGAGTTGGAATGAAGATATTGGAGGGAATTCGAGCCGTGGAGGACTTGGAAGGATAATAAAAGACAAGAACAAAGAAAGAGAGGGGATTTTGATCATTTCTCATTTTGCAAATTAGACAGCATAGCTTGTCCATGCAAGTTGAATGTTTATTCTTCTTACCTTAGTACCAATTTCGAGGGTGCAAGATTCCCATACTAATTGGAAATTGGAGAGGCCATTCAGACCTTTCATTGGAGTTTCATGAAGTCATTTTTTACAGGTTGAATCTGTAGGGCTTCTCGTGACCATTTCTTCTCCAACTTGTTCCCACATCTCTCTCACCTTTCTCTTCATATTCTTTCTCTTGGAGGAAGGGTGCACATGGTGAGATGATGATATCTTTGGGGAAGTACTGTTAAATTTTGAGCATTAATTCACAATACTATAGGATCTTCATTGAGAGAATAACATGTACAGTATATCAATGCATAACAATCACAATAAGCATGACAAGCATCACAAGAATCAAAAGCATGAGAGACAAGAGACAGAGAGTTTCCGTGGGGAAAACCCTAAGGTGAAAAACCCCACAACTTCCTTAGAGATAGAGAGAGCAATGACTCAACCAAAGTACAACCAAAATACACTGAGATAGTCTCCTAGTAGCAGATGATCCTCCTCCTCACTAGTGCGCCACTTTCTGAGTGAGAAAGATGTACTTTTTCGAATGATCTAAATAGAGATCACCTGATCTCTACTTATACTAACCTGTTTTCCTAGTGACCTTATGGGGCCGACTTGTCTAGCTAGATACATCCACATTATAATATATATTTCAGGGCCGACCCCACACATGGTGGTCTAATAACCCATCGGCAAGTACACACACTTGCGACACTTGTCAATCCACATGACGACACTTCCTTATAGAGGAATAACACATCTCTTATAAGGGTACAATAAATATATATAAAATACATAGATGAAATACATTCCGAAGTTACATATACATCAACACTCCCTCTTACCTAGGAAGGTATTTCTCGACACAGATCTGCTAGACAAGTCTTCTTCTCGGGATCATCGTCATCGATGCATCGTCATCATCATCGTCACTGCTGCTGCTATCTCAACCAATCTCTGAATCTACTCGTCATAGGAAGTTCTACAGAGCCAGTCCTTTTTCATACTGGATGTAGGCCCACCTCCTGCAGGTCTTCATCATCACTGGCCATACTGTGGAATTCTCAGGACTTATTACGTGTGTCACAAAACCTGGCTGTAGCATCCCAGGCTATTACGAGCACACAGCTCTACCTGTAGGATCTCCCAGGAGCACATTACATGTGACCCATCACAAAACCTGGTTGAAGCATCCCAGGCTATTACGAGCACACAGCTCTACCTGTCGGATCTCCTAGGAGCACATTACATGTGATCTCACCACAAAACCTAGCTGAAGCATCCTAGGCTGTTACGAGCACATAGCTCTACCTATCGGATCTCCCAAGAGCACATTACATGTGGTCCACCACAAAACCTGGCTGAAGCATCTGAGGCCTTTTTCATCCTGTCCAGATATCCCAGGAGCAAATTACATGTGGTCATGGCAAAACCTGGCTGAAGCATCTGAGGCCTTTTTCATCCTGTCCAGAACTCCCAGGAGCAAATTACATGCCATAGGACAAAACCTCGCAAGAGCATCTCAGGATGTTAGGGGTAGACAACTCCGACCTGAAGATCTCCCAGGGCACAAATTACATGTCCTCCCAGAGCAATGTCTCGAAAGAGCATCCCGGGCTGTTATGGGTACGCAACTCTGACCTATAGGATCTCCCAAACATGCTCATCTGCATAACCTGATCCACGGCCACAAAGTATCATCTGATACTCATCATACATCATCCTGATGTACACATGATCATCTTGATCATCATCACTGCAACATCCTGCTGCATGTCATCTAGAGAAGCTCGTCATCCACGATCACCCTGATCATGCAATGCATCCATCTGATGCACACCAAGTATCTACCTGATACATATCATCATACATAGTGTATCCATCTGATACATACATACATGATCCACACAATGTATCCATCAACATACATGATCTACCTGATCATACAATGTATCCACCTTATACATATACAGATACATGGTCGAAGCATCCAACATGATGCATATACAAAATACATACACATGATCCAACCGATCATATCCAGCATCCAACATGATGCATACATACATATAAATGATCCAACTGATCATATCCAGCATCCAACATGATGCGTACATACATATACATATAAATGATCCAACTGATCATACAAAGCAAAAACTAGAACATCATCCTGATGCTCATCATCCAGCGCTTACATCCACAGCCATGTGAAAGATCCTCCTTCCAACATGCTTGGAATGGCTTCAGCAAATGTGTCCATCACTTCTTCCTCGAAGTGTCCTTGATCTAAAGAACACCAAGCCTCGCCTTGAAGTACTCGAACTTCACCCTGGCTAGTGGCTTCGTCAGCACATCTGCAATCTGCTCGTCCGTCGCAACATACAGGAGCTTCACAGCTCCTCTCTGCACCATATCCCTGATATAGTGATATTTGATCTCTATGTGTTTCGACCTGTCATGAAACACTGGATTCTCGGACAGCTTCACACAACTCTGGTTATCACAGAAGATACCAGTAGCATCCAACGGGAGATAAAATAACTCAGACAGTAGCTTCCGTAGCCATACTGCCTCACAACTAGCTGAACAGGCTGCAACATACTCTGCCTCAGCTGTACTCAGTGCTACGCAGGACTGCTTCCTGCTAAACCAAGAGATCACACCTGATCCCATACTGAAGCAGCACCCAGATGTGCTCTTCCTATCTGCAGCACTGCCAGCCCAATCTGAATCAACATAACCCTGTAGGTTAAACTTTTGATTCACTTCATACTTGAGCCCATAATCCATTGTACCCTTCAGGTACCTCAGAACATGCTTTACTGCAACCAGGTGAACACTCCTCGGATCCATCAGGAACTGGCTCAATGTGTTCACAGCAAAGCAAATATCCGGTCTCATGTTCGTCAGGTACATCAAGGACCCAATCATCTGACGATACATAGAGACATCAACCGGCTCAGATGAAGAATCGCATAGAAGCTTCAGATTCGATGCCATAGGTGTGGCCATGGCCTTGCAATCCATCATCCCGAATCTCTTCAGGATATCTACTGTGTACTTCCCTTGACCAAGGAAGATCCCACCTGCACTCTGCCACACCTCCATACCTAGGAAATAATGCATCGTTCCCAAATCTTTCATATCGAACTCAGCAGCAAGCTTCCTCTTAGTATCTGCAATCAAACTGTCATCTCCTGTTACAAATAAGTCATCCACATACAGGAGTAGAACCACAGGATTCCCTTCTTCAACCTTGTAGTAAAGGTTGGAATCTGCTTTACTCTTGGTAAAGCCCAAACTAGATAGGAAACTGTCCATCCTACCATACCAGGTTCTGGGAGCTTGTTTCAAGCCATACAAGGCTTTCTTTAATATGCACACATACGACTCCCTGTCATGAATTTCGAAACCGAGTAGATGCTCCACATATACTTCCTCTTCAACTACACCACTCAAGAAAGCAGTCTTGACATCCATCTGGTGTATTTTCCATTTCATTGCTGCAGCCAGGGAAAGTACTGTTCTGATGGAAGTATACCTGGCTACAGGTGCAAAATTTTCTTCATATCTATTCCCTCTTTCTGAGAGAAGCCACAAGCTATGAATCTTGCCTTGTAATTCTCCACACTGCCATCTGCAGCATGCTTGATTTTGTAAATCCATTTGGAAGTCACAACAGACTTCTCTTTAGGTCGTGGGACAACATCCCAAACATCATTCTTCATTATTGATTGATATTCCTCAACCATGGCATCCTTCCATTCTTTCTTTTCCACTGCTTCTTCATAACTGGAAGGCTCTTTGTTCATAATGTCACAGAGTACAGCAACATAGCTGGTATGTGATCTGGTTCTCTTCTTTGCTCTGTGTTCTTCTTCTGGAATGCCAAATCTTTCTGCATCTTGAATGAGATCTCTAGCCCATGTAGGTTTCCTCTTGTGAGAGTTATCCTCACGGGGTGGATCTACAGGTTCTTGCGGATCTTCAAACTCATGAACAACTTCTGGAACTGCTTTAGTCATGATAGTGTCTTGAAATCTAGTTTCCTTAGGTTCTTCATAAACTTCAATCGGTGCCTTCCTTGATTTGATGAATACTGAGTTTTCATCAAATGTCACATCCCTGCTGACATCAATATTCTTGAACCCTGGAAAGTATATTGTGTAAGCCTTCGAGCTTTCACTGTAACCCACAAAGATACCCTTCTTTCCTGAAGGATCTAGTTTGGTCCTCTTTTCCTTTGGGACATGAGTGAATACTGGACAACCAAATATTCTGAGATGGCTGACTTCAGGTTTCTTACCAGAAAAGACCTCTTGTGGTGTCTTGTTGTCCAATATCTTGTGGGGTGTTCTGTTCTGCACATATACAGCTGTTCTAGCTGCTTCTGCCCATAGATGCATAGGTAGATCCTGGTCATGGAGCATTGCTCTTGCTGCTTCCATGATTGTTCTGTTCTTCCTTTCTGCAACTCCATTCTGTTGTGGATTGTAAGGAGCAGTCAACTCCCTCTTAATCCCTGAATCACTGCAAAGCTTCTTGAAGTCACCTGAGGTGAATTCTCCACCATTGTCGGATCTGAATTTTTTGATCTTCTTGTTAGTTTGATTCTCCATCAAGGTTTTGAATTCCTTAAACTTATCAAACATCTCACCTTTGTTCTTCAAGAAGTATACTCAAGTCTTCCTGGATAAGTCATCAATAAATGAGACATAGTAAACATACCCACTTAGAGAACTGGATGACATAGGACCACATACATCTGAGTGGATGATTTCCAGGATGTCTTTTGCCTTGCTTTCACTGCTTGGGAAAGCATTCTTAATGTTCTTACCTTTTGCACATCCTTTGCAAACACCTTCATGTTTGGTCTTGATTTTAGGAAGACCCTCTACAGCCTTGCTTGCAATTGGAAGTGCCCTATAGTGCATATGAGCAAGTCTTCTATGCCAAAGTTCACTTGGCTCCATGGGTTCATGTACCATGGCATGTTCAGGTTGTCCCTTCAATTTATACAAACCTCCCTCTTGCTCTCCAATCACTACTGCATCATCTATGTTCTTTCCCTTTGGCCACATTAGGACTTGGCCATCCACAAATGCAACCCTCGTGCCTTTTGCATCCAATGCAGAGATGGAGAGTAAGTTCTTCTTGAGCCTAGGTACATAAAGAACTTCTTTCATCTTCAAAGATTTTCCAGAATCTAGGTTGTAGGAGGCTTCACCACTTCCTTTGATTGGGTATTGATAATCATCCCCAAGTTTCACCTTATGGGGTGATTCATGTTCAGATAGATTCACAAAATATTCCTTAAACCCAGTCATGTGTTTGGAAGCCCCAATATCAATCAACCAATCATTACAACCATGGGATATGGTACCTGTGAGAGCAGAGATCAGAACATACTCTTCTTCACTTGATGAGTTATCATCACTTTCTTCCCTGGCCTTCTTCTTGGGTGGTTCATCATCCTCGGCAGCATGAGCATGAAACCTTCTTTTGCTGCCCTTCTTCTTCTTGTTGGAGTTGTTGTTGTCCTTCTTGTTCTTGGGACAATTTATGGAAATATGTCCTTTCTCATTACAGTGAAGCATATTCTTCTTTCTTTGAAGTGATGTGAAGATTTCTTGGAGTGAGATGGCTCTCTCTTGGACTTCCCTTTCTTGGTGTGAGCTGTGAGAGCTTGATCTTCATTCCCCATCTTTTCTTCTCGTGCCACAAGCCTTGCTTCTTCTTGTGAGCATTCTTCCCATAGTCTACTGAAGGAAATCAACTTCTTTCTTGCACAGATTCCTTGAATGAAGGAGTCCCATGACCTAGGTAAGCCATTCAGAGTGGTCATGACAACTTCACCATTCTCTACCATTTCATCCACTGCTTCTAGTTGTTCCTTGATCTGGGAGACTCTTGAAAAATAAGATTGAATGGTTTCTCCAATCTGAAACTTTACCCCTTTCAATTGGTTCTGCAGGGTCATCTTCCGATTTATGTTCTTCCCTTCAAATAGCTTGGTCAAAGAGTCAAACATCTCTTTGGGTGTCTTTAGAGAAGACACATGGGGTATGAGATGGTCTTTGATAGAATCAACAATGATTCTTTTTTCCTTGACCAAGTTCTTCTTATGCAATACTTTAGCCTCTTCATCCTCTGGGATAGGGATGTCTTCTTTTATATATGAGTCCAACTCATTCTCTTCCAGGATTAACCCAATCCTATACTTCCAAGCTCGGAAGTTATCAGCCCCTTCAAGCTTATCCTCAAGCTTGGTGTGGTGAGACATCTTAACGAGTACTTCAAATGGAAATAGAAAAGATTTAGGTCTTACCACTTGAAATGCTGAAAACTGGATCTGGTCCTGGATTAGGGTTTGTCGAAAAAACCCTAAAAATTCAAAATGTGAATTTCAAATTTCTGAAAGGATAGAAAGATGCGCCTTGATGAGTTGATCATCCTGGTGCATTCAGAATTTGAGATCAGCAAAGCTTTACCCTTCAGATTTGTCTTTTTGTCCTCCCGGGTTCACTAGGGAGAGCCCTGAATTAGGGTTTGAGTTTCCCGGAGATCTACCTAGCCAAAAATCTCGATCCAAAGCTCTAAACTTCTATTTTTGCAAGGAGCGTCCAGCTATGTCTTCAGATTTCAGAAATTCCTATTTTTGTGGAAACCCTAAGTTTTAGGGCCAAATCTGAAAAAGCTCGGAATTGAATTCTGATTGGACAGATAGATGCACCTTGATGAGTAGAGTCAATATACTATACTGCTTTTCCAAAATCTGTGGAGAGAAACCCAATAAACAAGAAACTCAAGTTTCCGTCACTGCAAAATGTCTTCTTCTCAAGTTAGCTCTGATACCATGTTAAATTTTGAGCATTAATTCACAATACTCTAGGATCTTCACTGAGAGAATAACATGTACAGTATATCAATGCATAACAATCACAATAAGCATGACAAGCATCACAAGAATCAAAAGCATGAGAGACAAGAGACACAGAGTTTCCGTGGGGAAAACCCTAAGGTGAAAAACCCCACAACTTCCTCAGAGATAGAGAGAGCAATGGCTCAACCAAAGTACAACCAAAATACATCGAGATAGTCTCCTAGTAGCAGATGATCCTCCTCCTCACTAGTGCACCACTTTCAGAGTGAGAGAGATGTACTTTTTCGAATGATCTAAATAGAGATCACCTGATCTCTGTTTATACTAACCTGTTTTCCCAATGACCTTATGGGGCCGACTTGTCTAGCTAGATACATCCACATTATAATATATATTTCAGGTCCGACCCCACACATGGTGGTCTAATAACCCATTGGAAAGTACACACACTTGCGACACTTGTCAATCCACATGACGACACTTCCTTATAGAGGAATAACACATCTCTTATAAGAGTACAATAAATATATATAAAATACATAGATGAAATACATTCCGAAGTTACATATACATCAACAAGTACAAGGGGGCCCATTTATTTGTAATGTGATGTATACAATCTATATTTTATGCTCAGATGAACCTCTAATCAAAACTCCAAGTGAAACTATGTAAAAATGCCAAACTATCTATGAATGGTGTCATTTTCCCATATATCTTGTTTTAAGAGCTTGAAGTTGTTTGATATTGAATTGTTTTAGTCAATATCAGTGGTTTTATTTCTGTTTGGAGAGCCATTAATGTATTGAAGAATTTTCATGAACCTTATGCAAGTCCTTGTAACAGTTCTCTCAAATTTCATAGCAAGTTATAGCGTTTTTATCTCATTTCCCCCTATGTGATGATATGTTTACAAATATCTGATTTATGGGAGTTGCATCAGCCTTTAGGAACTGATTAATGATGCATTTGGGTGCCCATTGAAGTCATATAACTAATACATGTCTCTGTTCTGAAGTTTTGGAGGGTCTTACTGCATTTGGGAAGCCATTAGTGACCTCTACCCTTGGCGGTTTGAACCTCGAAATTACTAGTAAATTCCCCATTTTCTCTTGATTTCAAATGAAGGTTGCAGAAGTATTTTGAGAGTTTCTAAGCACATATCAGATTAATTTTTATGTCCTAATACCCTTCAAATACCTTCAGAACCAATTCGAAATCCTTCTGATCCATTTGGAAGCACTTGAGTCATCACTAGTCCAAGGTTCGAATTTGACCAAAATTTGCAATTTTTCCAAATTATTAAAAAGGGACACTACACTCTTCTTGTCTTGTTGTATGCATGAATGTTAGATATAGGAGGATGCTAGTGTCCTTTTTTTGACCTCTATCTTGGATTAGGGAACCATTTTATATCCAAGAGAAGTTCTACCTGTCTGCAAGGAGAATTTTCTGCCACATAAACTGGCGACCATACTGGGGAACGTTCCCTAGCTTTACTATCCCTTTGAGTGCTTGTTGGATGATTGAATCTCTTCAAGTGTGTGTTTTCCTTTCAATTCTTACCTTCCCTGATCATTATTGGGAATCTCTTTGAGTCAAGAACTCGATCCACCTTTGATTTGAGCAAGAAGTGTCATTTACTTTATTTTCCAGACTTTCTCCCTCCCCCAAAGAAGCTTACAGAGCGAGATAAAACCATTTTATCCCTTCCTACTAGTTGTCAAGGGGGTGCTAAAATCAATTTTATCCCTCCATTCTAGTCTATCAAAGGGTGATAAATCCTTTTTTATCTCTCTGTCTATGAGGTTATAGGGGTGATAATCCTATGTTTGGTGAATTTTTGAGTCTCTCTTGCTTGGTTTGTTTTTTTGTCTCAATACCCTTTGTGTGAGCCTTTGCTGCTTGATTAAACCTTTTTATGCTTTTGGACTGAGTGTTTATTTCATGTTTTGATTCCTTTTTGGGTTTTTATTTCCTCGTCAATCATTGATTGTGAAAGACCCCCACCCCAGGCTAACTTTGATCCTTTGGAGGAATCCACAACCTATCTGGCCTATTTATTTCCATATGCATATACTCATACCTCTGTTATATTGATTTTGAAGCTTTCAAAGTTTGTTTGGTTTCTTTAAGATCCCTTTATATTGATTTGGAGACTAAAATTGTTTGTTTAAGGCCTTCTTTTTGAAATCCTTGTTTCTTTTGCTTGTGGGTAAGCTTTGATATTTTTCAAGCTCAAAAGCTTGTAGGTACTTTAACAAATTTTTCATTGGAATTTAGTATACCTTTAATTGAATCATTAAGGTCTCAAAAATATTTCCCTCAATCCTTGTTTCTTTGAGTTTGCAATTTTTTGGATAACTTGGGATTTTGGTTTGCAAATTGCAAGTGTTGAAGGAACATTGTCTTCCATGCATTTTTATTTTATTTTCAAGTCTTGTTAGAGTCAGAGTAATAACACCATATAGTCCACTTCCATTCACCCTTTTGAGTAAAAGCAACCATAAAAGGAACAAGGTACCTAATCTAAAATCGACTAGACTTTTTCTTTATTAGAAAACAATCACAAGTCTAGGTTGTATGGTCGAGAGTAAATTCTCCAAGGCCACTGAAATAAAACTAGGAACACTAATGAGTGAAAATACATTAGTAATGTGAAGTGATTTTTGGGAAATATCCTCTAACAAATTAGTCAAGTGGTAGGAGAATTCAAGAAGATTTCTTGGACCGGTCCCCAACACTCTCCCTCGGTGGGGTTATGCAAGTCAAGGGGGTAATCTTAGTAGTGGAAAATCCTTAGGGTGACACCACTATCTAAGTTGCTTCGAGTCTAATACACTTTTCTTACGTTCCATTCTCATTTGCAGAAACCCTCTCCCATGACCATTCTTCCCAATCACCAAGCACAAAGTTGTATCCCTAGTTTCTATTCCTAGGTTACCTTCCCAGGTGACTGTAGTGGTTGTATTGTCATTTTATGAGATAGATGTACAACACACGATTTTGGATCCTTAGGAGGGTATTGTTGATGTATTTGTAACTTCGGAAGATATTCACTTGCATATTATATTTGTACTTTATTGTATCCCCAACGAAGATGTATTATTCCTCCGATTGGAAGTGTCGTCAATTGTACTTGCATGTGTCGCAAGTTATATTGTAAGTGTCGTAACTTATACTTGATGGGTTATTAGACCACCTTGATGGGATCGGCCCTGTATGAGTCTTGTGGGTTAAATGGTTATTAGACCACCCTAGTGGGTTCATCCCAGTTAGTATTATGTTAAGTGGTTAATTTGAGGCCAACCTAGTCGAGTAAAGGTCAAGTGAAAGATAGTGTATCGTGTCTCTCTCATTTTACACATTCTATTATTCACTCACTTTGCATTAGTGAGAGAGAGGAGGAGTGCGCACAAGTGGAGGAGGAGAATGATGCTGAATATGTCTATCTCTTGGGTTTGATCATGGTGATCATTGTATTGATGCTTATTCTATCTTTGAGGAAGTTGCGGGGTTTTTCACCTTCTTGGTTTTCCTCGGTGAAATGTTTTGTGTCTCTTGTCTCTTGTCTCTTATGCTTGATATGCTATACATGTTGTTCTTTCAGTTAAGATCCTAGATCTATTGAATTAAATGATGAAAAACTAACATGGTATCAGAGCTAGCCTGAAGGAAGGCATGGTATGTCATTTATGACACTTGTTGCACTTGCGACAAATTGAAAGCTAGGGCTTGATATAGAGAAAACCAGTCATCGTAGCACTTTCGCTATAACTCCATTTTGGAGAAGGTTCAGGATCTGAAACGTTTACAGGTCGTAGATAACATCCCCATGTACCTTGTGTCCAATGCACATCATCTGATGCGTTTTACTTTGTGAGATATGATCCGTATAATCTAGGGTTTCTGCCTCTTCTAGATCTCAGTCATAAACAAGTGACCTAGGAAAAAAGGTCACAACTTGGTCCCGGAAGCTCCAAATGAAATTCTATAAAAAGTGATATTAAGATAATGGACTGTAGTTTCTCAGGTAAGTTTTTTAGAGGCCTAAGTTGAACCAGTGACACATGGCACTCCATACAAGTTCGCTATCGTGTTTTATCCCATAAATAGGTCACGTTATGACACTTGGCATAACTCTCTCTCAGAGAATCCAATTAAGGTCATACCTATGGGGTTGGAAAGATGACAGGTCAGGCTACCACAAGACAAAGTTTCAGAACCTGTGGATTCATAATTTAAGGGATGTACCAGAAAAAATCATGTGCATATTTATGTCAAAACAGAATTGGATTCTGAGCACCTTCATTCTTGGCTTGTCACTGCTGCGAGAATTTAGGGCTTCGGAGAAAGTTGTAATTTTTGGAATCAGATTCCACAGCTGAATGCTCCTCATCAAAATCAAAATTTAGAGACCAAGATCGAATTTTTTGGTTGGGTAGAAGGCTAGGCTTGATCAAACCCTAGTTCGGGATTTTGATCGAAAAGATGGAAAATTAGGGCTTCTGCAAAAGTTGGAATTTTTGAAATTTGTGACCATAGCTAGAAGCTGCTCAGAAAAATCGAAGTTTAGAACACAAGATCGAACCTTTTGTATGGGAAGAAGACCGGGATTTATTAAACCCTAGTTCGGGATCCTGTCAAGAAGATCCGAAAGTTTCAAAGGCAATTTTGAGGGGTCAAATTTTGCAGTTTTAAAAATTGAAGTATACCAGCTTGATCAGCTCAACAAGACACATCTTTCCATCCATTCAGAAGTTTGAAATCCAAAGTTTGAATTTTTAGGGTTTCTTTGACAAACCCTAATCCAACTTCAGATCCAGTTTCAGCAAATCAAAGTGGATTGGGTTAATCCTAGAAGAGAATGAATTGGACACCTGCATAAGTGAAGAAGTTCCAATTCCAGAGGGAGATAAGGCTAAGGCCTTACATAAGAAGACTACAAGCAATCTCGACAGGTATGACTTGAGGAAATACAGGTATGTTTTGAAATCTGTTCATGATTAAGTTTATGATATATTTGTATTCATATTATTGAGGTTAGTACAATCGTGATTAATTTTAGACTTGTCTTATCACCCTTGTAAAAGTATGAATACATGATAGAAGACATTCACTGATTAGGGTTATGACACTTATGATTGTACTAATGCACTGTGGTGTTGTATGAGGTTGATGTTGTCCGCTAACATGAAAAGTACATCAAGAAAGTTCTAGTTCAAAGAACATATGACCATGGTGACATGAAGAACAAAGACTCATCCATAGTCATGGATCGCATAAAAGCTCTACTTATGAGGTATGTATAATTTGGTTCTACAATGCTTAACCTATGAGATATGCATGTTACTAGCATAAGTCATTGAAGAGAACAAGAAGACATTATGCGGGTATGTTAGACATAACTAGCTAACATGATAATCCAGGTATGTTTTTCCTATATCAAGTTAGAATCCTACCTCTTTTTAGGATCTTATACTTTTGTATGATTATTCTTGAAGTTAGAAGTTTGAGTAATCAAGGGTTTATGCATATTATGTTTCTTACTTTGATTGATGATATGACTAACCAGAAGAGTCCTATGGTCAAATAAGTATATGCATGAGTAATAGAAGTCCTCCCTAAATGCTTGTGATAAATTACCTCATGTGTGTGAAATGATCATGACCATAGATGTTAAGAGTATTTAGGATCATAATGTTTTGATAGTATTGAGATTATACTAATATATGTATGGTTATGTATGAGATCCTGAGGATAACACAATCATGACACTAGTGCACACTTAATCATGCATAGTGATATAGGATGGATATAAGTTCAAAGACAGGTAATCCAGGAAGCAAAGATCAAGAGGGAGCACACTCCAAAGTTCCTGCAAGGAAGCAAAGATCAAGAGGGAGCACTCCAAGAAGCAAAGATCAAGAGGTAGTCCACCCAACAACCAAACAAAGATAAGTATTTCAATTGTCATTTATTACATGTATGATTACTTAAATGATGTTGTTCATTCATGTACATACTTATATTCCTAGATTTAGGATGTATATTATGCATATTAGAAAATTTGCATTAATGAACAAGATACTACTAATATGCAAGTAATGGGTAAGTGGCCTATGGTACTGTACAAAATTCCATTGCTACTTATCTAGAATGAAACCTCTTTGCTAACGTGTTGGGAGTTGTGCACACTCTTAACAAATGTTCCGGTAGAGATGGAAGGCATCTAGAAAGTTACCGTGTGAATACGGGTATGGATAAATGTTGTATTGAAGCATTGGCTAAGATAATTGCATGACTGTATGACATATGTCTTTATGCGTAAGAATTTTTTCTGAAAAACTATGAGATGTTTCTAATCATGCAATTGAATTTGACTTGTAGGAAAGATCATGTACAATCACCTACAAAAGAAGGACTACAACATTTGTTCCAGCAAATGAAATTCAAAAAAAACTATCTATTGAATATATTGAAGAATCTGAAGTTCCCAGGATTCGGGATGCAGTAATGGAAGAATGCCATGATCGAGGAATACCAGTCGATCATGAAGAATGATGTTTGGGATGTGGTCCCAAGACCTGAAGGGAAGTCTATTGTGACTTCCCAGTGGATCTATAAGATCAAGCATACTGCAGATGGTAGCATAGATAAATAAAAAGCGATGTTTGTGGCTCGTGGCTTCTCCCAGAACGAGGGATAGATTATGAAGAGACTTTTGCACCTATAACGAGATACACTTCCATCAGATCAGGACTTTCCCTGGCTACAGTGATGAAGTGGAAGATACACCAGATGGATGTCAAGACAGCTTTCTTGAATGGTGTAGTCGAAGAGGAAGTGTATGTGGAGCATCCACTTGATTTTGAGACACATGACAGGGAGTCATATGTGTGCAAGTTGAAGAAAGCCGTGTATGGCTTGAAGCAAGCTCCTAGGACTTGGTATGGTAGGATAGACAGATTTCTATCCAGTTTGGGCTTTACTAAGAGTAAAGCAGATTCCAACCTTTGCTACAAGGTTGAGGAAGGAAATCCAGTGATACTACTATTATATGTGGATGACCTATTTGTTACAGGTGAGGATAGATTGATTACTGATACGAAGAGGAAGCTTGCTGCCAAGTTCGATTTGAAGGACTTGAGTATGATGCTTTACTTTCTAGGTATGGAGGTGTGGCAGAGCACAGATGGAATCTTCCTTGGACAAGGGAAGTATGCAGTAGAGATCCTGAAGTGGTTCGGGATGATGGACTGCAAGGCCATGGACACACCTATGGCATCGAACCTGAAGCTTCAGTGTGATGCTTCATCTGATTCGGTTGATGTCACGGTGTATTGTCAGATGATTGGGTCCTTGATGTACCTAACGAACACGAGACCAGATATTTTCTTTGTGGTGAACACATTGAGCCAATTCCTGATGGATCCCAAAGGTGTTCACCTGGTTTCTATAAAGCATATTCTGAGGTACCTAGAGGGTACAATTGATTATGGGCTCAAGTATGATGCGAATCAAAAGTTTAACCTAGAGGGTTATGTTGATTCAGATTGGGAAGGCAGTGCTGTAGATAGGAAGAGCACTTCGGGGTACTGCTTCAGTATGGGATCAGGTGTGATCTCTTGGTTTAACAGGAAGCAGTCCTGCGTAGCACTGAGTACAGTCGAAGCAGAGTATGTCGCAACTTGTTCGGCTAAGTTGTGAGGCAGTATGGCTTAGGAAGCTACTATCTGAGTTATTTGATCTCCCGTTGGATTCTACCTGTATCTACTGTGACAACCAGAGTTGTGTGAAGTTGTCTGAGAAACTGGTGTTCCATGACAGGCTGAAGCACATCGAGATCAAATATCACTATATCAGGGATATGGTGTAGAAAGGAGCAGTGAAGCTCCTGTATGTTGTGACGGATGAGCAGGTTGCAGATGTGTTGACGAAACCACTAGCCAGAGTGAATTTTGAATACTTCAGAGAGAGGCTTGGTGTTCTTCAGATTGAAGTTACTTCGAGGAAGAAGTGATGGGACACATCTACAGGAGCCATTCCAAGTATGGTGGTAGGAGGATCCTTCCCATGGCTGTGGATGTAAGCGCTGTGTGATGAGCATCAGGAAGATGCTTCAGTTACTGCTTTGGATATGCATCAGTTGGATGCTTTACATGATTAGGTGGATCATGTGTGATGATATGCATCAGGTGGATGCTTTACATGATTAGGTGGATCATGTGTGATGATATGCATCAGGTGGATGCTTTACATGATCAGGTGGATCATGAGTGATGATATGCATCAGGATGATGCTATGATGATCAGGATGATGCTATGTGATGAGTATCAGGACGATGCTCCAGATGATATGCATCAGGACGATGCTATGATGATCAGGATGATCATATGTGATGAGTATCAAGACGATACTCCAGATGATATGCATCAGGACGATGCTTTGAGGATGATCAGGGTGATCATGCGATGATGATGTGCATCAAGATGATGTACTATATGATGATGATCAATATGATCATGAGTATCAGTTTGATACTCCGTGGCCATGGACAGGTTGTGCATGTAGCATAGAAAAGATCCTGGGAGATCCTATAGTCTGAGCTAGGATGCTCTTTCGAGGTTTTGCTACGAGAGGCATGTAATCAACCCCGGAGATCCGATAGGTTGAGCAGTAAGGTCGTAATCAGTCCTGGGATGCTTTGTAGAGTTCTTGCAGGTTGCAAGACACCCTTTAAAGGTTTTGCCTAAACCACATGTAATCAGCCCTGGAGATCCGATAGGTTGAGCAGTAAGCTTGTAATCAGTCCTGGGATGCTCTTTAGAGTTCTTGTAGGATGCAGGACACTCTTTTAAGGTTTTGTGGTGGGGGTCACATGTAATCAGCCTTAGAGATCCTATAGTCTGAGCTGGGATACTCTTTAGAGTTCTTGCAGGTTGCAAAACACTCTTTTAAGGTTTTGTGACAGTCAACATGTAAAAGATCTTGGGAGATCCTATAGTCTAAGCTAGGATGCTCTTTTGAGGTTTTGTTGACGCACGTAATAAGTCCTTAGGATTCCACAGTATGGCCAGTGTTGATGAAGACCTACAGGTGGTGGGCCTACATCCAACATGAAAAAGGGCTGGCTCTGTAGAACTTCCTATGACGAGAAGAATTCAGAGATAGCCCAGTGATCTAAATGACGAGTACAGCAGCAGTGATGATGATGATGCTCCATGATCCAGTGTTGATGATCCAACTCCAGAATTGAAGACTTGTGTCGATATGTATTGATGACTTGTGTGAAGAGAATACCTTCCTAGTTAAGAGGGAGTGTTGATGTATTTGTAACTTCGGAAGATATTCACTTGTATATTGTATTTGTACTTTATTGTATCCCCAACGGAGATGTATTATTCCTCCGATTGGAAGTGTCATCAGTTGTACTTGCATGTGTCGCAAGTTATATTGTAAGTGTCGTAACTTATACTTGATGGGTTATTAGACCACCTTGATGGGGTCGGCCATGTATGAGTCTTGTGGGTTAAAGGGTTATTAGACCACCCTTGTGGGGTCGGCCCAGTTAGTATTATGTTAAGTGGTTAAGTTGAGGCCGACCTAGTTGAGTAAAGTTCAAGTGAAAGATAGTGTATAAATAGAGAGTGTGTCTCTCTCATTTTACACATTCTATTATTTACTCACTTTGCATTAGTGAGAGAGAGCAGGAGTGCGCACAAGTGGAGGAGGAGCATGCTGTTGAAGATGTCTATTTCTTGGGTTTGATCATGGTGATCCTTGTATTGATGCTTATTCTATCTCTGAGGAAGTTGCGGGGTTTTTCACCTTCTTGGTTTTCCGTGGTGAAATGTTTTGTGTCTCTTGTCTCTTGTCTCTTATGCTTGATATGTTGTACATGTTGTTCTTTCAGTTAAGATCCTATATATATTGAGTTAAATGATGAAAAACTAACAGGTACTTGGTTGTGTCTGGTACTTTCACCTTTTGAATTCCATTATGAATTAGTTGTAAGTAACTGCCTCTCATTTCTTCATTGACGGCCTCATCTCCCGTCTTCAGAAGATCCTTACTTCTTTTCTTTACGTTACAAGAGATTTGGTTG
This sequence comes from Larix kaempferi, assembly GCA_027924585.1. Lineage (NCBI taxonomy): Eukaryota > Viridiplantae > Streptophyta > Pinopsida > Pinales > Pinaceae > Larix > Larix kaempferi. The sequence continues at coordinate 33,455,791 of BSBM01000510.1, forward strand.
CTTTCTTTTATCTTCTAGGGACTTTAGTAGCGTGTGCTCTTTGATTTAGAAGACCTTAGTTTGAGTCTATGTCCATGGTTGTTGGAATTCTTAATGATAATGAGAGCGGGGGTGAATCAGTATCATTCACAAATTTTACAAATAATTCACTTTTTAAAACATGCACCAATTTCTATTTAAAACCACATTAATAAAAAAAACTATGTGCAGATATTTGAATAAAATTTTTGTATATATATATATATATATGCATGTATGTATATGTATAAAATTAAATTATAGATAAATATTGGAGACACCAATCTCCATTGATGTTAGAACCAACTCACTTAGACACCCCTTTGATTGGGACACCAATCCCACTGGTAAGCACCAACTTGCAGACTACGGGATTCAACCTGTGAGGACACCAATCCTCCATGCAAGCACTAACTTTATGAATCGTGCTCCAACTTGTGAGGACACCAGTCCTCTGTGCAAGAACCAACTTGCAGTGTTCAGGAACCAACCTGATTGGAGACACCAATCTCCTTTCCTTGCCCCATCCAACTTCCCTGAGATATAGATGTTGTTGAACTCTGACTTCAGATATTCGTGCATTATTATCTATGCTTTGCTTCACTATCTGTTATACTTACTTTTGATGTATTTTGGTTCAAATCTGATCGTTGTTTCTCTTACACTGTATTTTGCTACAGTTCCATTCTACAATACAGATTCTGCGCACAAATACATTCACATGCTTCTTGCGCCTTTCTCACAAATGCTCCTTATGTCTGTGCGACTGCTCCTTATGTCTCTACATTTCTTGTAACATTGCGCACTTCTTCAAATCATATTTACTCTGATTCCCCTCAACATTTCATCTACCCGAAGCTTGCAAATTTACAATATTACTCCATTTGTTCTTCCAAGCTTACTTCTCATTCACCAATATCCATTCTTATTTATACTCAACTTGTTCAAACAATGTGTCCACAAGCTGGCACTTCTCTAAACAGTAACACCCCTTCTTCCTTTCTTTACGGTCAATCTTACCCAAGCATCTTCCACTTGTCTTAACCTGCGCAAATGAGGTATCATTACTTTGTGGGTCTTGCACACACTAGTTCACTGGCTTAGTGGGACTTTCACACTAGAATACCATGACTAGGTGGTATTAAGGACTTGCGCACATATTTTTATATACTTATTCAAACTGGCACATATACACCAAGTGCAACAACCTTTTGTCATCATCCAATAACTTCCTTGACATCATCCAACGAACTCTTTGACATCATCAAACAAATTCTTTGACATCAATGACAACACCAAATTTCAACACATGGCAACAATTCTAGATCTGGGAAACAAAGGAACCCCTTTGTATGGGGATCCTTGTCCTTTTCCTTGTTTTGGAAATATTGGTCCTCCTTACATTACTACATTAAATCTTCCTAGATTCACTATAGGGTTACGCGTATGTTTATTTTCCACTCTGGTGATCCCAAATGCTCTCGATGCCTCGAATGCAAGCCCTCCACCTCAAGCACATCAACCCCCTGTTTACCCTTTACCTTATTTATCGGTTGGTTATTCTTCCCTTTCTTCGTCCATTCCTAATGAAAGCTGTGATGTTAGTAACCAAGCGGCTAAGAAGGAGAAGAAAACAAGGAACAAAGAGAAGAAAAATAAGCACAGGGTAATCAACCAACCACTGTTAATCAAATGGGAGTGTTGATATCATTGAGAAGCCTAAGAACATAGGTCACAAACCCAATTTCCATTGTAGGGTTTGTAAGGGATATCACCTTCTTAACCATTTCCCTGGTATTGCAAAGGTTTTAGCTAGTGACAGTCTATTGACCAATGATAATAATTAGGTTGGGGGTTAAAAAGGTAAAGTCAAGTTTCCTTGTAATTTATGCAAGGAAATTCATCATTCTTACCTTTTCCATCGTATAGAGGAGGCTTCACAATTATTGGAAGACAATGTCATTTCCCAACAACAAACTTCAGTTGCTTCCCAAGAGTCCTCCCCAACCCAACCTATGGTTGATGAAGTAGTAAATACGAATTGATATTTGGTTAACTCCACTCTTCCATCGAAGAGTGAATCAAATACCACTAATGGTTTCTTTGTTAGTTCAATTTTTTTTTGGACAAGGGGACGTCTCGCCCGTTTCAACGGAACTCCATCCAAGCACCGAGGTTGTTTCCTTTGATTGGAATAGTCTAGAATAACCTTGTCTTTCTTCACGTGTCCCTTTCCAGATAATTTTCCAAGCTGCTTATAAGCACATATACCACACTATCATAGATGAAGGGGCCTATGTTAGTATTTTATCCTCAATTGCTTGTCAAGCTATAAGTATTCCTAAGCTTGTGTTAGCCACCAATCATCTATTGGATTTCAATAGAATATCTAGTGAACCTTTAGGGATCCCTCCTCAGCTTCCCATCACCTTGGGAGGAAAATTTTTATGTATTGATGTCATAGTGGTCTAAGACCCCTTGGATTTTAATTTACTCAGGAAGAACTATGTCTATGCTATGAAATCTATCGTGTCCATACTCTTTCTAGTGATATATTTTCCCCATGATGGGAGTATAGTGACCATCGATAAAATTTTGTTTGTTAGTCCTAATCATTGTATGATTGTTGACCATCTGAATTCCCTAAATGTTTCTTACATTCAAGTGTTTTCCCCCCCGCCAAAAGTTAATTATGCGGCATTATGTCCCATTACTTCAACTGTTGAAGAGAAGGATCCTCTCATAGTATGCTCAACGTCTCTAGAGTTAGATCTGGTAGTTGACATGGTTAACTCGTCAATGGGGGCATTGGATCTTGATATACCCCCTGTTACCCCTATCAAGTCTCTTGGCATGCATTCTTTCCATAATATTATTCTTCCATCCAATGAAGGCCTCTTGGAATCCTATCCGACCGCCACGAGCATAGTTCACTTTCTATATCAAGCTCATTAAAAATGAAACAAATAGCCACGAACATAGTTCACTTTCTATGTCAAGCTCATTAAAAAATGAAATGGATAACCGCGAGTATAGTTCACTTTCTGTGTCAAGATCGTTAAAAAATGAAACAGATAACCATGAGCATAGTTCACTTTCTTTGTTAAGTTCATTAAAAAATGAAATGGATAACCATGAGTATAGTTCACTTTCTGTGTCAATCTCGTTAAAAAATGAAATAGATAATTATGAGCATAGTTATCTTTCTGTGTCAAGCTTGTTAAAAAATGAAACAGAAACAGATAACCATGAGGATAGTTCATTGGTTTTGTTAAGATCATTAAGAAATGAAACAGATCCCCCTCCCATTGAGCAAGTCTTCCAGCAGATTTAGTACACGAACCTTCATTTCTTCTATCTGTGTCACTTAATCCTCTTTATTCCTCTGTCTCTGGTGAAACTTTTCCTATTAGTATCCAAGAGTCTAACCAGGGCAGAAGAAGTGTCAACGGATAAAGCAAAGCCTCAAGGGCATGTCACCAACTATTGGATACAATGTTGGGAAAAAACCCACCTATGGGCATCACTCAAAGTGCCAACCTATATATATCATGTTGGGAAGAAACATGCCAATGGGTATCATCCCGAGCATAGTTTATTTTTGGATTCAAGCTCGTTAAAAAATGAAACAACCATTCCGATCACAGTTCATTTTTTGTTTCAATATCATTAAAAAATGAAGCAGATGCTTGGAGCATAGTTCATCCTCGGTTTTAATCTTATTAAAAAATGAATCAGACACCTCTACCAATATTTTCACCTATCTTTGAGATCCTTAAAAATAGTAAGAGGTGTTGAGCTTACTTTTTATTTTTGCATGCTCTTGTTAAACCATGAAAATATTCTGAGCGCTTTTGATACCTTAGTCGTGCTCATTAAAATTAAGAAAAAAGGTGTTGAGTTTAGTCCACTTTTCTCATACTCATAAAATAATGAGGAAGTGTCTGAAGAGTATAGGTTTATCTCTTTATCCGGCCTTGCTAGACTATTTACGTAAAAGGAACTATGACGAGTTTAATTTTAGTATTTTTTCGTACTCGGTTATAAACCATGACAAAGTCGTATTTCGAGTGATAGTTTGTCTCTTTTTCGACCTCGTGAGACTAATTACGAAAAAGGAACTTTATGGAGTCTCCATTAAGCTCTTTTCGGACTCTCTAAATATGAAAAGTGTTTCGAGCGGGCTCGTTTTATTTCACACCCGTAAAAGAATTTGAAAGAGCGTCCATTTGGTATAGGTTTACCCCATTTTCGATCCCAATGGACTAATTACGAAAAGGAATACTCTAGAAGAGTTCTCCCTCGCATTGTTTTATCCTTTTTTGGGCATCGGAGACTAAATTTATGAAAAGGACATTTTGGAGTTTTCTTTGGATTCTTTTCAGACTCTCTAAATGTGAAAGAATTGCTAGGTTTACCTTCTTTGGACTCATAAAACCATGCATTGAAGGAACCATATGGGACCAAACCCCTCCTTCTTCAGGTTCGTTAAACATATGATGAGGGACTAATCTAAGATGAGCTACACCAAGCATATATTATCCTCCTCAAGCTCGTTAACAAACAAAGAGGTACTCATCAATCATTATGGGGGGGAATTTGGGAAAATGGGTCAATTTTGTTGGAAAAAATTATGGTAGCCATTTTTTTCTACCCTTGAACATGGAACTTGTTTGCATCCTGTCTCATAGTTGGGTAATATGCTTGCCTCTGAGTCATACCAATTCCATAAGTCATTTCTTCTCATTTGGCTCATCTGAAGTGTGCCTCGGTAATCGTTGCATTATGTTTTGGTCCATATCTTGTTGAGTCAATGATGCCAAGTCATTTTCCATGCCAACTAATGTTCAAGAGAAGTATCAGCCTAATTTATCGTTTCTGTAGTATCATTGACCTTCCATCCTCGTGTCATTCTCTGCTCATTTTTTATCTACCATCTCACATCACTTTTCCTATGTCAATTTCATGTCAATGATGCGGGATACAACATGGACCTCCTTCGATGAGTCTATTCCTGTTGACTTTGACACATAATCCAAGAGTAAGACTTAGAAACCAATTAGTACCTTGGAACCTGCATGCCTCAATGACATGTTTCCTCGCTTTCGACAATAGGTTGACATCGTTAGACTTTGATCGAATGATTCCACGAGTGTTCGACTTCATCTCATTTACTCACATTTATTGGAATGTACTAGGATACCTTGGGAGTCATTTTCATCATTGGTGATTTCCCTTTCACTTGTTAACGGCTTACATCAATGACCGGTAATCAAGTGGTTTCTACCATGTTCGACTTTAGTACATTTATTCACATGGCTGGAATCTTATCATTTCAAGATCAGGACGAAGACCCTGGGAACCTTTGTTGCACCTACCTTTGCTGAGTGCTTCATCCAGGCTGTGATGGAGATTATTTGAGAGGATTCCAGTATGGAAATAATACTGGTAGTCTTACTGATATGTATATACTATTGCACAAATCCCCTTTGTATTGGTCTATGGCTATGTCATTATTGTATCGTGGATCCACTTTGTATTCTTTTGTGGCCATGATTTATTCAATTCATGCAGATATGGATCCATATTGTATGTTTGGTGGCCATATCCTTAGTCAATACTTTCATGGATCTGCAATGTATTGGTCAACGACCATGCTTTGAGTCAGATTATTCCAAGCATGGGTATTCCTACCTTAGGGATGATATTGATATACTGTTTGATCTTGGTTTGTAGCATACACCCATGTCTCCTCTTCCAGCACCCTTTGTACCTATATCTTGATAAAGTGTTTTGGCCATCAAATCCCTTTTGACATCACACTTTAGGGGGGACCTGCTATGCCTAAAAATGTCACATTCATATGGCATACTTGGTTTTCATGCTTCTTCACCATGAGAAGTATGGTTGTTATGATCCATCATCTTGTGGTTGGTCCACTCCATAGATATGTTTGGATGGATTCCTATCATCTGTGGGTCGAAACCCACCTTCTGAAACCCTAGATTGAGCTTTGGATAGGAATTATCGCTCCTTCCCCCTTAAACAGGGAGGGATAAAACCCAACTACTAGTGCTAGAGGGGGTGATAATTTAATACTTTGTCTCCCCGTGGCCTTCATTGGGGGAGAAATAATTTTGTTCCAACCACTTGGGCATGAATTTAGGATCAATATTTGGATGATATTTTGAGTGGATGAGACTATCGTTCGAGTATCACTCCTTTTTCCATTCTAATCAAGCTCAATCTCCCTTGATCCAACATATCCTCTCTTGATCCCATCCTTTATCCAAGTAGTTTGGCCTCCCAAATCCTATAAATTAAGCTCACTCTTTGGATTTCAAACATGGAAAGAAAGCTTGAAGATGACATCCTTATGCTAGTCTAATTCTCAAGGGGGCTGAAAGGAGACCTTGGAGGAGATGCTACTACTAAGTCATGTATATGCTTATATGTACTTCTTTATGGCTTTCCATTTAATTAAAACTTAGCCTATTTCTCCCACACTTGTGTTAAATGGCATGTATGTTTTACTTTGTTGCATTCAAAGTAGATAGATTTCTTTTTGCTTAACAATACTTTTGAGGAAGGAAGGAAGTCTTATGTTGTCTTTGTAGGATTCTTCTATGATTTGGAGCATCAGGCATCGAGTTCAAAGGTTAGAGTAGCAAGGACAACCATCCGGAAAGAGGTAGGTCATCTATCCTTTCTTACCCTCTCCTCTTCTTTTCTTGTTGTATGCATCAAATTTATATCTAGGAGGGTGTTAATGTCCATTTGTTGACCTTTGTCTTGGATTAGGGAACCATTTTATATCCAAGAGAAGTTCTACCTGTCCACAAGGAGAATTTTAAACCACACCCCTAAATTGGGCCTAAAAAGGATAAAGCTCTTATTCTTCACCCTAAAAAGTATGAATGATGAAAAAATATCCATGATCCAATTTGGGTCAATTTTCTATTGAAAGAAAAATCATTATTTGGGCCACATTATTTATAAGAAAGAATTGTAGTAGATTTGGAGGAAATTAATGTCATTATGGGATGACCCACTCTGAAGAATGTATCACATAAGAGATCATTTATAGGCCTTCTTGCTTTTTTATATAAGATTCACAAAGGGTTTTTTTAAGTTTTCATATTTAACAACTATTTTCCGAACAAAGGATATAAGTTTGAATGGACTGAATGACGTGAATAAAGTTTGCAAGTGTTGAAGAAACTTCATAAGTGTAGCAATTTTGAAGATAGTAGATTTGAATGAAGACTTTGTTGTATGCATAGAATCTTGTATTAAGGGAATTGGATAACTTATTACACAAAATGATTATGATATATCTTATGAATTGAAAATTTTGAAGGAGAATGACTAATATGGCCTGGAGCTTGTTATAGACTTTGTACTCGAAAATGTAATAGAAGCACTATAGAAAATAATTTAAGTTAAGAACATATCATAACAATATTTATTTGACCAATAGATTAAATTTCTACTCTTATTCCTCCATATGATTGTTTACACTTAATAGATCCATTGTTTATAGTTTAACCTAATAGTCCCATTTGGAAATTAATGGTTCCATGTCATTGGATAATTTCAAGGAAAGTGAAAAATCAATGTCAATGTTCCATCCTTATGATTATTCCATATGGTCAATTATACTCAAGAGTTTTATTTCTCTTTGTCCAGCCTAAAAAATTTCCATTATGTAAGGTATATGCTTTTCCAACTTGTATTTGCATTCAATATATCATGTAATTGCCATGGGATTATTTGATTAGATGGAGAATGAAATGAAATAAAACAATAATGTGGATATAACACAAGAACAATATTGAAAAACAAAGTATTACAATGAAAATTAAATTCTAATAATGAAACAAGCAATGAGAAATCATGATACATAGCAATACAAAATAGCTAGAATTACAGTAAATTATCCTTTAAAAGAAATGTGGAGCCGTGCTTATTTAAATAAATCCCATAACAAGAGGTTGAAACTACATTATATTATAAGACAAAAACCCTAAAACCCCAAAACCCCAAAACCCTAACTCTAGGGACAAAAGTAGTGCAATAATATAGGCCCTACTGAGCCTAGTTGGCATCCCAACCTCTCAAAGCTAGAACTTCTGCTTACAAACTCCATTTTGGGCATTTTTTAGGCAATTACAAAGCTTATTTTTGGCTCTATATGTTTAGACTATGGAAATCACCAAAATGCATAAGAAGGGCCCAAAAAATGCATCCAAAGTTTAGGACGTTCACAATTGTTATATATCCGACAAGGTTTAGGACCATTTTTTAAAAAGTTGTAGTCCCAAATGGCTACTTACATCAACCATTCCGCCTTGTAATGAAATGGTCCCCATCATGTCAAGTTCCTACATCGGTTGAATCTTATTCTTAGTAAATGAATTTCGTTGGTGAAGAAAATTCCTTCCTAGTTTCACAATTTGATAAAGTTTTATGTTCTCTTGGCAAGTGTTCTTCATCTTGGTGTCCATAATTTGGTCCATACTAGATTTGTCAATGAATTCAAGGTTGATCTCTATGGGGGAAAGTGATTTGAGACCTCCAAGTTTCCCAACGAAGAAAAAAAATATGGTTGAAGAACCACCACATTAAAGAAAAGGTGTAAGTAAAGAAAGGGTGAAAAATTCAATTCAAACTAATTGTCACCCACAACCTTGTTGATATTGTAAGTCCCATATTGGGGCAGTTGAAGCTTCTTGTGGGGGCATTTTGTTATCACATTGTTTTTGTCTACTTGCATAGTATGAAATGGTTTTTGCTAAAACATCACATATGAATATATATTGACAAAATGAGGTTATTGAAACATTAAATCATGAGAAATTCATTAGTTATCTATGGAGAGTTAAAATCAAATCGGACTTTGACCACATACATGACTACACAGAACCTCGGTTTATGGTGCATGCAAGTTGCATGGGAAATCCTTCAACACTTGTGTAGGGTTCATGTACGTCATTAGTGCAATAAATTCCACAATCCAATAGTTCTCACATTGCTTCCATGCAAACTCTTAGTTTGTAAACACCCAGTGCATGTAGTTTCCAGTGATTATGATGGGGTATGGTAGTTCACAAGGGAAATTGCATGTGTTAACTTGGGAAATATTTTCACATACCATACATGGAATTCTCTAGGAAAACTTATAAATACATGGATCTCCCATGGATTAAAAGAGTTCAATGAATGTAAGCTTATGTTGCACAAGTGTATTCTAAGATTTATTCATTTTCTACAATTAGTTCATTGTGCCTCACCAATGTTGGCATTAATCACTTCATAATTCACTAAGGAGATAGTTTCTTCTAGATACAAACAAGATGAAAGAGAGAGATTCAAAGGGGATAGATCCCTTCCAATGAGATAGATTAAAGGCCATTTTCAAAACGCATTCCAAGTGACATTGTTCTTATTTGCAATTTTCTTTACTTTTTTCATTAATATAAAGTACTGAGTCTTCTTCCCCACCATTAAGTGTGCATTTCAATGGTTTATATATCTTTTCATTGGGTTTAATGCTAACTTGTTTATATCTTGAGAAAGTTGTAGTGTTGGATGGTTGATTATTATTTTGTGCAATTCTATAAATGAGACTCCTTCAATTTGGTTCTCCTTTTCCTTACTCCACAACAATAGCCAATTCACAAAGAGGTTTCTTCAAAAGTTTTCTTTGTTTGTATCTTTAAAATTTTCTTATTATCATATCAAGGAAAGTAATTTACTTGAATTTAATCATTGATATTTTCATCTTTCATTTTTTGTCTATACCAATAGCTCCAACTTATTGGTAAAGTGTATTTGGTACATTTGTGTGCCAAATGACCCTCATTGGAATGACAACTCCATTGGGGAAGAAATCCATTGTTTCTTCATCCAATGGAATTGAGGCATTCTTAAACCATTCAACACACCTAGTCCTCACTACTATGGAGTTGACTCACTAGTTTCCTCATCACCTTGTTGAGAGTACAAAAATGCCATAGTTTTTCAAATTTTGCATCCCTAAAAATTTATTTTGCACTCTGTGCATGATTTATTTCTCCTAATTGTGCAATTCACCAACTATGTGACTTATAGACTTGATTACCCACAACCATGCTCTGCATAAAGTTAAAGTTTAAGCCCACACAATTGAGCATTAAAACTATCTTTTGAAGTCATTTTATAACCAACTTTCCTTTTGAAGTTTGCTGCACAATTTCAATCAAAGTTCATGTTTTCTTATGTATTCAACAATGCATAATTAATTTATCAGATTTAATTAATTCACATTTAATTGAGTCTAGACTATATGTTTATGCTTTATGCACATTCATTACTGTTAATTAATTGGAAGTAATTTACACTATTGTTAAATTACTATGGTGAAAGGGAAAATTTCACTAATCCATCTATGCTCTTCACCTTGTGCTCATTGTGATCTGGGTGAATCAAAATCAGACAATGGAGTTTCCTTCTCTCCTTTTTTATTTCATTTTACATTTGATCATTTTACTCTTTAATTATTTTCATGTTCAACAACTATACATCATAGGTGCATTCAAATAACACCTAAGGACTACATAGTTGATTCACCTCAACCACTAAAATTTTAAAATAACCGCCTTCTAATAAAAATAACTTTATTAGTTAATTTAAAAATTCTCACAATCAGTTTAGAATAGGAACTTGAAAATAGGTTTGTGAGGTCAACAATATAAGGTCACCACACATTTTGAACGAGAGGAGTTTATTACATTTAGTGTAATCCCTTTAGTAATGAATAATTTATTGCTAGGAAAGTCCATCTCATGCATGCATAAAGCACTAGGTTAAAGTTGAATAAGTGTTAGATCCCTCCTCACACTTACATAGTTGGTGAACATGTATTATGGGACTTCAATTAAGTTGGTATGCTACCTAAGGTGATGCATTTTTTCTAAGTTTTGATCTGTGGGATTCATTCCATATATCTCTGCAAAATGTGAACACTTGACTAATGAGTGTTCCCCATGGTCATTCATTGTGAAGATAAAACTTAGTGGCCAATTTTAGGACTTCTACCTAAGTGACTTTATCATGGGTGTAGTACCTGAGACAAATAATGCATCCTCCCTTGTATTTCGTCATCTCACTGGGTCTAGTCACTATAGTTGTTTCAATATACCTTCACTTGGGTACACCCTTATAAGTGGATTTAATCACTGCCCAATGAAAGCTCAATTGGAAAGTACCATTTTCACATCCATATTTGGCTGAACCATGCTAGAGTCTTAAAAGTATTCTTTTATAATTTTTTGCATATCAAATTAAAGTTAATTATCTTTGACACCATTGGAATCACATGGGTAAACCACATTGTGCAAAAACTAAGTGTTGTTATCACAATTACTTTACTTTGGTAGAATTTTAAATATAAAAGATTATTCTACTGAATCTGCAGCAAATACTTTATCAAAGCAGGCCAAAATTGTCCATCAATTATGCAAACAAGTCTTTCACACTAGGACGAAAATCTCAGCAATGCAATCTTAAAACAATGATGAGAAGACTTCATTGAATATGCATTAGAGGATCCTTAAACTTTTTTAGTCCTTCTTGACTTGTGCTACTTCAGATTTACGATTTTTCCTTCATCCCATACTTAGCTCTTCCTACAATTTTCAGCCTTCTAAGCTCAAATCACTCTCACAAATGAGGTGCACATCCTTTTTATTTATACATGTCAATGCTTCATAAATAGAACCGAGATGTCAACTTTAGCATGGGGCCGACTTGTCAACTTTAGCATGGGCCTACTTGTTGCTTATAAAATACAATTTTAAATATGTTTAAGTAGGGGCCAACCTACACTTGTTTTTTCCAATGTTTTTGGGAAGTTAGTTAGGGACAACCTCTATGTATTTTCAAGAGTACTTCAAGGACTTCAATCCATCGTTCATCCATTTTCAAAATTACAAGGGCTAGAATAACCTTTGTTACATAACCGGGACTAAATTACTTTTGGGGCTTCAATGCTTCTTGGAAGATCTCGGGCTGTTGTAATAATTCTTCAAGTTTGATGGAGTAGTCTTCAGTTCTTCTATTGTTCAAGTCAATACTTCAAGTTGTTGATGCCCTGATACTATGTCTCAAAACAGAGTATCTTCATCGAATGCCTTGGTCTTCATGCTTGTTGGTCTTGACCTTGTTCTCTTTGACTGAGTGTATTATATACTTCTTCAAACTGGCAACTTCAATATATGGTCTCAAATCTGATTATGGCCTTGCATGCTAGTCATCTCTCTGACCCTATTTGACATCAATGACAACACTGATTCCAACACAATGAACACATCCAGGCATGACTGAAGACTTCCCCATCATGTATAAATTTTCCTAGCACTATTTACATTCACCTGTGAGAATTTAAAACTTGCCCAACTTGATTTAGAATTGTCCCAACAAGAAAATAAATTCACCCAACAATGTAATGTTGCCCCATAGAGAAGGGATTCACTAAAGGAATTAATAGTTAATGGGCCACAACATTCATACACATTTGACATAAAGATTATCTTAGAAACCCAATGGGAAAACCAACATTGTGTGGGGATCTTTATTGCTTAGAAGATAAATACAAAGGGGTGAGCTATACACAGAATCAATGTATTGTTACTCACTAGAAAATACCAAATTGCAAATGGCCATGGTTCAAAGACACCTTCGTTGTTCGTGGGCAGGCTCCTTGACTCCTTTGTCCGCCAATCTTCAAGAAAGCTGTCATGTTCAAGCTTTGATTGCTGCTATTGATCTCTGCCTTCTTTCTCCTCTTCTCTTGTCCCCAAGAATGAAGAATGTCCTTCTCTCTCCCAACCTTCAATTTTTATTTGATTGGCCTTGGAATGTGAACCATCACAATGGTTCGCTTCAACTTCCAAGGAAAAATTGGACTTTTCTCACTTTGCCAAAAACAATTAATGTTTAACAAATTATTACAGAGAGGATTTTTTAATGAGGATCTAATTTAGATCAATTACAAAATAAGCTTATACTTGAAATAAAAAGTTCTAGAAGGAGATAGGAATTGGATGATGAAAATATAGTATTTTGATGTTAGATTTGTCAATTAAGGAGAGATTTACATGATGCATGTAGTCAAGCTTGAACTTATCCTAAAAGGAAATAAATGACAAACCAAAACCTAAAGGATTTGAATGGTGAAGAAGAATTAAGGAGAGATTTACGCGATGCATGTAGTCAAGCTTGAACTTATCCTAAAAGGAAATAAATGACAAACCAAAACCTAAAGGATTTGAATGATGAAGAAGAATTAAGGAGAGATTTACACGATGCATGTAGTCAAGCTTGAACTTATCCTAAAAGGAAATAAATGACAAACCAAAACCTAAAGGATTTGAATGGTGAAGAAGAATTAAGGAGAGATTTACATGATGCATGTAGTCAAGCTTGAACTTATCCTAAAAGGAAATAAATGACAAACCAAAACCTAAAGGATTTGAATGGTGAAGAAGAATAGAATACATAAAATCTCAAGAAGTGACAATGTATTGAGAAGAAAACAAGAATATCTCAAAGGTAGTTGTTGCAAATGAAATCCTATCACAGAGAATGAAAGGAATTCTTGAATAAAAACTTTATTTCCAAAAAGGAATTAGCACACCATCTTGACATATGATTTCTCATATTATAACTAACCATCAAGATTTTGAATTATTGTTAATCAATGTAAAACTTTCTCTTAGAAAGGAGCATAAAATTAAAACAAAGAAAAAAAATATAAAATTAAAACAAAGGAAAAAAAACATATATCACATAAACATAAATGAAATATACATTAATATGCATTTATTAAAAGAAAAATTGAAATATACATTAATATATATATATATTAAAAAAGAATTACATTCCATTTCAAAATAAAAATGACTATGAAAATTAGACTTCGACTCCTTTTTAAAATACAAATAGGAATACTCTCCAAATACCCAAAATAAAGTCTTGAAAAGGAAAGCGAGATTCTTTTGTAAATTACCTCGTAATTTCCAAGGAAACATGGTGCTCGCTCATAAACTTCCAAGCAACTGCTCTGAAACACACTCTCCTCTGCTATGCAGGTTCTATTGCGATTCGAACCTTGGTTCAACAGAAACTCTTAGCTCCATAAATATCTACACTTGCCTCTCCAGCAGCAGCAGCAGATTTCTGAAGTAAAATCCCTTCGTTTGAATGTGCAAGCAAGCCTGAGATGAAGATGACCAAGAGACCGCTGGCAGCTCGATTATACGTGAAAACCCGTCCAATGTCTGAGTTGGATGAGTTCCTGGAAAGAGAAAATGAGTCGATGGCTACCATCGTGTGCTTCATGATGTTTTTCTTCCTCGCCTATCCAATGATTCTCCTTATTTTCTCGTCCTCCAATCCCAATTCCAAAATTTGGCAAATTCCCTACTTCCGTTTTTATATTTCCGCTGTTGCAGGTGCAATTGTTGTAATGTTTTTGTATGCCGTATATAATGTTGTAGCCCACTCAGCGCGCATGTGGAAGGAGAAGGATAATCTCGACTGCCATGAATGGGAGGAGGATCTGTCTCCACAGCCTCTCGACCTGTAAAGCCACCTGCTCGTTGTTCCCAGGGGCAGAGGACTAGACTCTTATTTCAAAATCTTCATTCATCTCAATACCTGGGATTCGAACGCCCGACCTTATATTGAAAATAAAAGTATATAGTACTGACTATAATAATTATATGGAGTAGTCTATGAAATCCTGTACTGGTTTATAAAAGGTCTGTTATAAGGGTTTGGGTTTTCTCCCAACCTGTATCTCGCAGTGTAATTTCTCCTTTATGCTCAAGAAACTGTGTCTTTGTTTTTTTTTACAAATTTTGATAGAGATCAAATGGGGATTGAGGCCTGGAAACTAACATGGATCCATCTACTGTCTGTTTGCAAGTTTCGTTCACAAAAAGGTGGGTGAGAATGAGTAGATCTATAGCCATTGGATCGAATGTAGACAGAGCTAGATCATACACTCGGATAACAGAAGACACCCATTCAAATTTTTCTCTTCATAAAATGGCATAGGGCCTAGCTGCACATAAATACACACCACTTGAATCTCAGAAGACTTCTCAATAGGCTCCATCTCTCGAAGGCCATACATAACTTTTTGTAATCGGTCACCATGGATGAGTTGATTGCTGTCCCTGTGTTTTTGGCTCTTGAATATACCCAGAACATAAATAAAAACCTGCACAAGCCCTTGCACCAGTCTTTTTTTCATTTGGACAAGAAATTGGATATAGCCTATATTACAATAGAAGGTGTGCACAATATATGGCTTATCTACCTCATGAAGGCACCCACGACCATGAGCAGTCCCAATACTGAGGCACCCAAGACCATGAACAGTACCAATAAAAATTAATTTTGGACGTTGTTGGGAAGGCACCCAAGACCATGAGCAGTACCAATACAAATTAATTTTGGACCTTGTTGGGCAACCCATATTTATTACAATTTTATTGAACAAAGTAAGGCTTGGGCAATGCTATTGTTCTCCAAATAGCCATAGACTAAAATTCTTTGATTTTCTTCTCCACAACACTCACTTGCCTAAACAATTTTTTCATATTCTTATCTATATCATAGGAAAAAGCTATCTTTAAAACTCATGGTTACCATGATTTGATTCAATAGAAAGCTTCTTTACTACCAACAACCCAACAACGTGCCATCCTGCAAAATTCTTTTGTACACAAAGCCAAACCCCTTACCCCAATCTTGTTGTCTCGATGAAAATCCTTTGTTACCAATTTTCGCTCCTTATGGGAGAAAAGTTTAAAACTAGTATGATTGAGAAATCTTTTCCACATTTTTCAATCATTTATGTTGATTGTTTAGACCTCGTGGAAATTCCAACAAAGTAATTCAAAGCTTCAGATATATTTATTCTCATCTATTGTTTAGTAAATGATAAAGGACTTTATAGTAAATCTATAAATTTGAACCTTCACATATCTACAATATCTGAAGGTAGATTTACATTAATAGTGTTTATGACACATCTCTACATAGTGTTATAGTGTTATAGATGCTCGTGTCTTCACCATATTGATTGTATATTAATTTATTCTTCATCATTGACATGATTTTTTCGGGGGTCTCTTCCACCGTATCTAAATGCCCACATTTGAACTTGCATTCACACTAACTAGTACCAAGTTTGATGTGAAATGACGCAAGATATTTACACCCAATGATGATATCAAATTAGGAAGCTTCAATACTTGCATGGGACTCCAAGGACCACCTTCTAGATATTGCAATGCATCATGAAGGAAGTTTCTTAAACACACATAGAGTCAACACTTATAACCATCGCTTATATCAAGTTGAAAGCGTATAACCATCTTTATCAAACTTAGGGTCAACTCCTTTCCAAACATTGAGCGTATAACAAGTGCTTGAACTCACACCATACGAAGAACTAGAATCTGAGTTATCGTTATTACAAGTTGAAAATTGTAGATTAGATGTGTCACAAGCCTCACATCTAGTGGTTTTTCTTCCATAGCAAGTTCAATTTTATAATGTTCCTTATATGTGTACTTGTCAAATATTTTATTGATATTGTTAATGAATTTATTCTTTAATTTGAATCCATGATATATCTGTAAAAAATGGTTGTGATTTAGTGGTTTGGGTAGCATGGTCAACTTTTAATCTTAACACTTAGTTCATACATTTAAATAAATAAATACATAATTCTAGTGGAGCAAAACCAAGAATCAAGCACTTATACTAAAGCAATATTAAGATCTGAATAGCTTGAGAATAAATATAATATCCAAATATTGATAGGAGAACTATGTCACTTCAAGAAGGTTATCTCCTTCTACAACCAATTGTAGTTATGAATACTAACACCTTTTACATTGAATGGCACTACATATAATACTATTACATTTGGGTAGCAAATTTGACATATGTTCAATGCTATTTAGCGTCGAATAAGAGTTTATACGAACGTCGCTGAGACGTTGGTGGGTTAACGTCGCTTAAGGGATGTCACTATGTGTCGTTTGAGCAACATGAAACTTGAATTTTCAGCCCTCTTAACCGTTTGCTGGAAACGTTGGTCAAACATCCAACAAATGTCTGACAACCGACGTTACTGTATGTCGAAACAACATCGAAAAATAGACATTTTCTATGTAGATCTGACGTCGGATTGACATCCAAATAGAGACATTCATAGAGTAACCTTCACGTCCATTTAACGCTGAAAAAGAGAAACTGTTAGAGTAGATCTCACATCGGAATAATGTCCAAAAAAAGACATGTGCAATGTAGATGTTATGTCGGTTTAATGTTGAAAACGAGACGTTTGCAGAGCAGACCTCACGTCGGAATAATGTCTAAAAAGAGATGTCTGCAACGTAGATTTGACGTCATCCTAATGTCGAACAAGATGTGGAAGAATTGATCTAACATTGGACGAATGTTGGAAAAGAGACATTGGCAATGTAGATTTGACGTCGAATTTACGTTCAAAAAGAGATGTTCAAAGATTGAAGTTGTCGTCCGTAGTACGTCGAAAAAGAGACGTGTTTGGAGTGAATGTCACGTCAGATTAACATCCGAAAAAGAGACGTCTTCCAATTATGCAATTGACGAAACATTTATGGCACCGACGTTCAACCCACGTTCCTCTAACGTCTGGGAGTGTCGAATAAGAGACATGTCTGTATGGATTTATAAAAAAAATTGTAGAGAATGTGATTGGATCAATTTAAATATGAGCATTGATGAGCGTTTATACACTGATTTGTTGACTATCTATTAGAATTATTAGACTTTAAAATAGATTCTTGGAATGTTGATTTTGCTAAGGCATATACTTGTCAAGTGGGAATTTAAACAAACATTTTGAAATGTCTGATATATGAAGTGTGCAACCAGTGAGTTAATGACCAAACAAACTCAAAAAATCACTATGTTTGGATGTGTTGATGTGGCTAAGATATGACACTTGTATGAGTTCTAATTTTGTTAACTGTGATGACTATTCAAATGCCAAATGAAATCAATAAATAGCATCCTAGAATTTGAGTTTAGGATTAAGACAAACCTTGCTATTCTCTTTGGTGTATGTATTAACTTGGATGTCACTCTTATCAAATTCAAACTTATATTTTGACAAGGTATGACCAGAAAACAAATATTAATTGCAAACTCACAAATGTTCCTTAAATGATGCAACGTTGGAGGTTTAGTCACTTAGGATTGCAAATTTATGTTTTGAGGATGACAATGGAGTGAATCAAGAAAGTCTTAGCCATGTTTTTATGGTTGTATAAGGTATGCAAATTGAATGTGTTGAAGAATGAAACTTCAGAAGATATTCTTATTGTATTTTTATTGTACTTCCTTCGATAAATATTCGCATTGTATTTGATTATGTAAAAACCCTAAAAGAAATCATGTAAAATAGTCAAGTTGGCTCAGTGGGTAAACTGCCCCAAACAATGGGCATAATTACCCCAGTCATGTCAGCCCAGTTAGGGAAATTCAGGTCGATCCAGTTAGGGAAAGTTAGGTCGGCCCAGTTAGGGAAAGTCAGGTCGGCCTAGTTATGTAAAAAGGCCAATTTTGTGACCAGTATAAATAGGGTGGCGCCTAGCTCATTTGTGCATCATCTCACTCAAGCAAATTCGCCTGAGTAGTAGCAGAAAGGAAAGTTTGCTTGGGAGAAAGAGTAGCTGCATTGAAGACAACTTTTCTTGGGGTTTCTATTGTATCTTGTTCTTGGATTATTGTCAAGGTAATTTTTAGGGGCGAAATTTTCGCCAATTGGCTATTTTTTGGGTTTTTTTTCAAAAAATAAATTCGCTATTTGGTCATTTTTAGTCTCTAATATCGCCTATATTTACATAAAATATGTTTTTTTATCATAATATTCGCCAAAATTTACACATTTAGTAGTAAATTGTATGTTTTATATTTAATATTCACCTACCTATCTATGTACATGTTTTTTTCAATCCAAAATTTTCGCCTAGGATACTACACTTAAGTCTTATTAACATCCTTAAAAAATACCCTGGTGATTGTATGAGATTGACATTGTACTTTCGGATGAATCTATACTAAAGAAGTTTTGTTGGGTTTTTCTCATGAGAGGGTTTTCCCAAGGTGAATATTTGTGTTCTCTTGTTATGCTGTAATTGTCTATCTTTCAGTGATCCTATTAGATATGGTTATTGGGATAATAATATAAATTCTTTGAAGATCTAACATAACCATATTAGAAGTATCAAAATTCTAACAAGGTTTCAGATCTAGTCTGAAAGAAGATATTGTGTAGCTGCAACTATCGGAAGTGAAAACTAGGGTTTCTATTTCCAGAGGCTTTTCACCACAGTTTGGATGAAAAAGAAGGTCAAGGCAACTCAACCTAGGAGGGCGCATTTTTATGTGGAGGCATGATTCCGATAAGATAAATTTCATTTTTGGGCCTACCAATGCTCCTGGAGAATACTAGGGCATCATGTTTTTGGCAGACCTGTTCACAGTTTCAGACGAATAGTACCTTTGCTCAACTCTCCTTAGGGAGTCACATCTTTTCCTCCATTCATTTTTTCAAGATCCCAAAGTTGAAAAATTAGAGTTTCTTTAACAAACCCTAGGTCATCTTGAAGTCAAATCTCAGAAGACACTGAAGCAAGCATTTGTGGAGAACCTACAACAATTAATTAATAAGAATATGCGAAATAGCAAAAATGACAGAACTCAAAATAACTTTTATTGATCACAGGCCACTTCGAGGGGGCAACCTCCTTTGAGCAAGCTCAATACAAATAACTTCACGGTGCCTTCATAGGCCTCAACACACACTTATATACTAAGTCTAGAGGCCAATACTATGGGTCAAAACCATGGGCCAATACAAACTATGGATCAACAATACTACTGGCGACTTACAAAGCATATGCGCCAAACAACAATAACACAAACTGTGGAACAACAAATACTATGGGACGACTTACAATGCATATGTGTCCAACAAAAATATACTAATAAAGTAAAGACATGGTTTCCTAACATACCCGCCCCCTTAGAAAAAGCTTTGTCTTCAAAGCTTGAGATGTGGAAATTGATGCAGAATGTGAAGGAGTGGTTCCCCTGTAGCATCCTCGAGTTGCATGCTGGGCCACTAACGCCTTTTGAATTTCAGGGAGGATTGCGTGGAAGGCTGTAGACAAAGAAGAACCATATCAACTACGTGAAAAGTGCGCTCAGAGCGGTGTTGATCGGCTTGTTGTTTCAGTCGAATTCTTTCCATGTGAAGATTGTCCTGCAAAATGAGAATAATCTGATCACGGTTTCGAAGAATCGAGTCAATTGCCTGAACTGGGGAGCTGCTGAAGGTGTATGGAAGAAGAACTGGCGGTGCCTGTCCAGAGACTGCTTCATATGGTGTCCTTTTAGATGTGGTACTGTACCACTAGAGTGCTACTAGGAAATCCATAGAAATAGTTGTCCAAATCTGTGTAGGGATGGGCAAGGGTTCGAGCAGTTCTGAAAGGAGTGTCGTTTCACCCTTGTTGACTTGGGAAGTATCACAGTAAACCACCATCCGTTGAATTGTCATTTTCAGTCCCTGCCAAAAGAAGTTACATTGTTCCCGGTCAGATGTTTTTATACTAGCTTCAACATAGGGGGAAATGATAGTAAATCTTCACAAATGGTTATGAGACTTGAGAATATTGTTCCAAATGCTTGTCTAATGAATATGAAACTTCTTCAGCATATTAATGGTGCTCCATGCAACAATAATATATCATATTTTGACTGAACCATTCGAATTTGATACTACTTCAAGTGCTTATAACAAGGTATTGGGGAAATGGCACCATTTAATCATAGTTTAGCATTTGTACATAAAATATCTTGGAGTTTCGATTTGAAAGTCTTTTGAGCAGTAAATACAGAGTATATATATCATATAACAAAAATATGGGGCTTCAAGAGCTATCCCAAAGAGATCATCACCTCACTAAGTGTGCCCCTCCTTAAGGAGCAAGAATATGACAAGAAATGGAAGAATAGTTGTAGAAGCAAGCTGAAGGAGATGTGATCACGAGCTGCCCTGTAGCTTCAACTTGCAACAAATGTCTTCGTTGTAGCTCCAAATGAAAAGTTTGAATGGCCTCTCCGATTTCCAATTAGGATGGGAATCTTTCACCCTCGAAATTGGTGCTAACGCAAGTAGAATAACACTCCACTAGCTATCCTCTCCAAATGCAAAATGTAAAATGATCAAAAGCCACTCTCCTTCTTTGTTCTTGTCTTTTATAAACTTCTCAAGTACTCCATGGGTCGAATTCCTTCCACAAGCCTCATTCCAACTCAAGTTGGGAAGAGATTCCAATGTGTGCCACTTGTCCAACAATTCCTAGTCTCCATATTCCCTCAATTCGAATGGGTGTCTCTTTGGCTGCCCTAACTCCCTTATGCGCCTTCTTGGAGGCTATTTTTAGCCCTGACATGTCATATATGTCAGATGTCAGCATTCAGGTCTGATTTGTGTCATAAGTGTCATAGCATCTTCATCATTGTTGTCATAGAAGCTAGGGAATCTAGCCCAAGTGTCTCAATATCTCTCAAATGCCTCTTCCTATTCCATAGAAGTTACTCTTCCACTCCAATTCGACCTTCATTGAGTCATGCCAAGTATATTGACCTTCCAACTCCCCAAGAACATTAGACTCCACCTTGGATTCAAATGGGTGAGAATAGGATACCATGTGGCATGAGGAATCTAGCTTTGTGCGGGTCCCACACCACCAATGTGTCTCCATAACCAAGTGCCACCTTATATATTTATTTAACCCTTTTTAATATATTTATGTCAAACTAATGTCCATTTGGGGTTTTATAGTCTCCTTATTCCAAATCTAATGTTTCCACCCGAACCTAGGAAACTAGTAGATTGGTGGAATTTTCTCTTTTGAGATTTATTTGAATGGGGACATTACAAGGAGATGGAGGAGGGACATGGAAAGAGGGTGGGAGATGGAGGAGGAACAAGGAAGGAGAGCGAGGGCTATGGAGCAGGGGGTGCAGGGAGGTAGAGGGAATTGTTAAGGGTTGTGGAGATTGGGGGCATGGGGAGGATCATGGGGAGGAGCATGGAGAGGAGCGCAGGGAAGAAGGAGTAGTATGGAGCAAGCAAGGAGAGGGTTGGCGGGAGGGCGGGAGGTCATGAGGAGTAGACAAGGAGAGGGTTGGCAGATGTAGGGAGAAAGTGCAAGCAAGAGGATGTAGGAGATGGAGGGGAGGTGGTTGCAGAAAAGAGAAGGAGGGTACATGGGAAGAAGGATAGAGAAAAAGAGGAGGTAGCACAACGGTAGTGGACAAAGAGAACTTCCTAGAAGCAACCGAGTACTAGTGGTGGATAAACAAACGAGTGCTCTAATACCAATGTTAAATGGACCAATTCATGTTCTAGTTAATTTGACATTAAATGTACAAATATAAAGATATGTAATTGATAAGATGAAAATGAATAGATAAGATGGTAAGTACAATAAGAATGGCTGGAGTATATAGGCCTCCACGATGATCTTTCACGTAAAGTCATGTCTTTACGTGATGGTGACCTTTTGGTAATCAATTTAAAATATTAATTATATATATAATTAATATACACAACACTATGACCTAGGCACCTAATGTACAAGACCAAGATAAACAACATGGGAGATAAGAGGCTTCCTAAGATTGCTTCAAACTCTTTTGAAAACCACCCATGGCGGAAGCAAGGTTTGGCATGAAGATGCCAAGCCTTGGCTAAATCATTGAGGACTTGAGGAAAAGGTCATTATATATAATAGTAAGAATATTAAAAATATTATTACATCTAATTTTAAGGAGAAGTCGCGGTACGATACAAATTAGAGGATAAGAGAAAATTAAGAGGCTATAAAAAGGTGATCAATCATGTATCTCTTTGTTTTAACTAGTTTAAAGAAGAAAATCAGCATTGCTAAATAAGAACAAACTCTCATGAACTTCATAATGAAACCCAACGGTGGACAATTCTAAAACGTTGTTAGATGAAATATTTTGTCATCTTTGTGAGGCTAAAAGGGTTGAAAATGAAAATCATTTTCCCTTAAAATGTCATGCATATACCCACGTTAGATCACAATTTCAAAACAGTTGCTACAATATTAACCTCCTAACCTTTTAACTCATCACAACTATATTGATTCAGGAATACTTATTTTCAAGTAAAATTATTAATATTATTATTTTAATATAATTTTATAATTAAAAATATTTAAATAAAAAATTAATAATAAATAAATAAATATTTAAATAAAACTTGTAGAGTAAATGTGTGAGAATACTTAATATGAGATTAGTTTTAAAAAAAAATATTGAAAGGAAGAACCTATTAAACAACATCTTACTTTCTGAATAGATTGTATTTATAGGTAAAATGACTCTTTAGGAGCATTTTCCTTGTTAAATTCGAGCATGCTCAAATTCAATGAGGACCTTAATCTAATAAATAAAGCAATCAATTCTAGGTTGATTATTTCATTTTGTTTGAATTTCATTAAACCACCTATTTATGTTATATAAGTTATATTTAGATTTTCTTTTTTTAAATCTAATATATATTTTATTATCCATTATAAAAAATACTTCATTTTTATGCATATATATATAATATATATATTTTGGGTTGATATCTATTTTATTATCGATTATAAGAAAACTTCATTTTTATATTTTAATTTTTTTAATTTATTAATTATTTTTAATTGATTAAATTATAAATATAAATATTTTATTTTTAATTTTAATTTTTGGGTGTAGATTAGTTTGTGAAAGGGTAGATTGTTAAAGCAATACTTGTAAAATTGCTGATTACTTTGTAACGATGTATACAACAAGTGGAGCTGTCACCTAACCAAAAAAAGACCTGATATTAGAAATCTAATAAAGACATTAACCCAAGGCATGCCCCTTTAAAGAAATCGTTTAATTAGCAAAACATGTTTTTGGATTTGATTTATGTGAACCAAGCCAGAGGATAATTATAGTGTGCTATAAGTGTGGTGCTTCAATAGAGATAACGTTATCTATACATTGTCTACCTGCAAGGCGTACCATCTTGCAAACTTCCTTGCACCATTGCACGAATTATAGTGTTGCACATCCCAATGTACTATTCACCTCATATTAACACTTAGTGGAGGGAGAGCAATAGGCAGGATAGTATTAGCTGAGTGCTTGTGAGTTAGAGACCCAATTCAATCCCATGTGTATACCATTGTACTTTACGATGTCAATTATAATTGAGGCCGGGAAAATTATAGTGATGGGCCAGCGTTATGCACCCTACATAATTTTTGCGCTCCCGTGCTTCATCCTCACTCGTCTCTAAATGCAATAACTCTTAGCCTTGACGCATGGAACAAAGAGGGTGCCTCTGGGTCAAGCTTCCACTGACCTCATTGACGCCTAGACCCCCCTTTCGCACACATGAGGTGAATTCACCTGGTGGAGCCGTTGCCTTGTAGCTGCATTAATTTTAATCAGCTTAGTAATTAAGAAAGATACTAGTTACAGCGAAAATTATGCAAAGTTTTATTTTTTTCCCTCAATTATGAAGGTGAGATTTTAACACTAGAGTGTATTAAGATTAATAGCTAGGAACAATTTTGTTGCACTTGCCTAAATTTAATAATCGATATGAAAAACAATATGAACAGATTAATTGACAAGAACTATTTGATAAGAGCTCTACAAAAATGACAAATTTGACCCGTGGTAGTACAAGGTGTCAGGTGACTAAGGTTGAGCCAGGGTTGCAGCAAGTTTTATATGGAGGCTCTCATCATTACACTAAAGTGACCTCATATGCGGAGCTTATTTGTTGAAAATATAACCAACATAGATCCATCTTAAAAAGGATCTACAAGTGCCCAAAGGGATCAAATCTCTAAAAATGCAAACCCCTTTTTAAAGTGCAAATGTTGATGAAGCTTTTTAATTTATCTAATTTGTGTAATTTTATATATATGCCATTGTAAATGTTTTAAATAGCCAACATGTTATTTTTATAATATTTTATTATTTTTTAAAAATACCACATATCACAATGAGCACAGAAAGAGATACACATCTCAGCTAGTGCACTGTAGAATGGGAATGCAACCCTAATCTAAGGTGACCTAGAGTGAAACCCTAATCTAACTAATCTAATGAAGACTATGACATGTGATTGCAAATTCCCTCCGTCCAAATCCCTAAAATAAAAAAAGTTGAAAAGGTGAGTGGGGACACACTCAATTATTGTGTAAATTTCTCAGTAATTTCCCCATAGAAACACGGTACTCGCCCTCAATCTTCTATGCAACTGCTTTGAAACTCTCTCTCATCTGCGAAGCAGCTTCCACTGCGATTCGAACCTTGGCTCAACGCAAACTCTAAGCTCCATAAATATGCACACTCGTCTCTTTCCCGAGCACCAGATCCGGTAAGTGAAATTCGTTGGTTTGAATGCACGCATGGCTGAGATGAATATGACCAGGAAACGGCTGGTAGCTCGATTATACGTGAAAGCCCGTCCAATGTCTGAGTGGGATAAGTTACTGAAAACAGAGGATGAGTCGATGGCTACCATGGTGTGGTATATGATGCTTTTTCTCCTCGCCTATCCAATGATTCTCCTTATTTTCTCGTCCTCCAATCCCAATTCCAAAATTTGGCAGATTCCCTACTTCCGTTTTTATATTTCCGCTGTTGCAGGTGCAATTGTTGTAATGTTTGTGTATGCCGTATATAATGTTATAGCCCACTCAGCGCGCATGTGGAAGGAGAAGGATAATCTCGACTGCCATGAATGGGAGGAGGATCTGTCTCCACAGCCTTTCAACCTGTAAAGCCGCCCGCGTTGTTCGCAGGGGCAGAGGAGCAGGATGCGGAAGACACAAACCCTTATTTCAAAATCTTCTTCATTAATCTCAATTCCTGGGATTCGAACACCTGACCTTTTATTGAAAGTCATCCAAATATTGAAAGTCATCCAAAACATAACAGACGTATAGAGGACAATTTTAGTATTTTAGGAGACTGTGTATAGAGTTATCACCTAAGGCTTTTGTAATCCAGGTATGTAATAGGGTTTTGGGTTTTCTCCCAATCTGTGTTTAGCAATATGATCTATCCTTTACGCTAATAGAACTTGTTTTATTTTCTTTCAATTTTAAAATTTCCATGATTAATATTGATACAATTAAAATATAAAATTTATGCTTTTTGTTATAAGTTTTGGTAAGTTTTGTATATGTGGACGTTCGAATCAGTGAAACTAAGTAAGAAATATATTTCTATATTTTATGGACCAAAAATTTAGACTGAAATATCTTCATTCGCTTAATTTTCAAACCAATGTCCTTCTGCAAGAACTGCCTTACTGTTTACTCTATACTCCATGGACCAAAAATTTATGTAAATATCTTCATTGGCTTTCAATTTTCAATTTAACTTCTGTTTAAGCTTCAAAATACAGCCCAATAATAATAGCAATGATGAATAATATTACATAGAAAATGTGGAAAATAAAAGATTTAAATTACAAACAAACAAATAATTAATAATATTATTGTATATAAAATAGAAATAAATTGATATTTTGTAGAAGATTAAAGATTTACTATAAATGATGGTGATGATGAATCTTTATTGAAATCAATTTTAATTTATTAATTGGTTTGTTTTAATATTTTGTTTTTATAATATAAAAATATTGAGATTTTTTTAAGAAAAAGTGTTTTGATCTTCTATTATCTAAGTATCACAAATACGACAAATTATTTCATCTCATTTCACTTTAGGATATATCTAAGCCAAATTTTATTATGAAACTTGTGAGACTTCATTCTTATTTTACCAATGTTGGTTTTCTTATTTAAACTAGCTATAACATAAAGATACTTTTAATCTTAAAGATTGGGGTTAATGATTCACCACAATTTTCTTTGTAATAGTATTTTTAATGGTATGAAAACTCTGGACAATGGCATCTTCTTCTATTCTCCAATGGTTTAGCCAAGAATTAGCATCTATATGTCACCCTCTTTTAAGTCACAAGTGAATTTCAATGGAATTTGAAGCTTGTGCTTGTAAATTAGGTACATATAGCCATACTCCCAATGGGTAGAGACTAGCTTCATAGAGGATGAATGGATATGGTGTATTACTTTTAATTTTGAAATTAAAAATTGTAAAATGTTTTTGGATTTGCTGAATTTTCCTCCAAGATTCTCTAAAGATGCCATAGTCTTGAATTTCACATCCATATAGCTTAACTAGAGTAGCAAGTGTATTTTTTGTGGTAATTTGGGATGGGGATAGGGAATTGTCTACAACTTGAAGGACAAATTGAAGTGACCTATGCTTGGGGCATAGGGAGAAAAACTAACTGATCTTGTAGAAACCTTAGCTCTGTTTCAAGGATTGAAAATTATTGGATCAATGTGGATCATGGACCTTATTGTTATTGGAGATTCCTCAATTGTTATCCAACAATTGTGAAACTCGCCCCCCCCTTGGATGATAAGCCTCTCAATAATTCAAAGAATACAGTTCAAGAGTTTAATTAAGTGGAGTTTTTCCACATCCTTCGATCTCTCAATACCTAAGCAAACTCCCTCGAAAGCCTTTGAGCCAAGGTTGGTTAAGTAAAAATGGAGTTTTTATGAAGTCAAATCACTCTAACCTTATGGATTACATGCAACTCAAACCATTAGACAAGTGGCGAGGTCTCTTGATTCACATGAAGTGGAATATTATTTCACCTATCCCTTGAATACTTTCCTTCATGCCTGGGTAGGGGAATGCAAATATGGATGGTGGGGTGGAATTATGGAGCTCTTGTGGGATAATTGTTGTTTTGTTGGGTCATGGTTGTTCGTAGCCTATCAAGGTTGTTGTTGCAACCTTGACGAGCTTTGGCAAGCCCTTTTCCTCTCTCTAGTCTTGACAATTTCTAATTCACAATGTTGAGGGTGTTAGTTATCAATGGTTTATTGGGTGGTTACTCAAAGGAGTCATCTCCAAGCATTCAAGGATCTTCTTTGTTGGATTTTGTTGTGTCATCGTCAATATGGATGGTCATCATCACACAAGCAAATGTGCTTCATGTGAAATTGTAGATATTTACAAGGCTATGAGGAGGGTTGTGCACTAATTTGATGACCTTTAGGTAGCAGTCTCACATCTTAGTAATAGAGTATCCTCTCAATTAGAGGCTCAATTTGTCAAAAATGTAGAATTAGAGGCCAAGGTGGTCATTCAAGGAAAACAAATTGAGAGGCTCATAACACCCCCATAACATGCATTTGAATATGCTCTCAAGACTAGTCAGAAGCTCACACTCTGTGACTTCTCCTATGATAGTTTTAGTTGGCTCTCTTAGATCATTGGTTAAAGAAGATGATATGGTCTAGCAAACTTTGAGGGAGATGGATTATGAAGAAGAGATTTGGAATCCATGGCATGCAACAAGCAAGAAGCCCACATTAGACATGATTTACACTAAAAGTCTTAGGTTCTTATCAATGATGGAATAAAAAATAATTAGAATAGGAATGGAGGCCTTTTATCTATTGGTTGCTAAGGCTTTAACATCTCTTTATAGTCATTATAGTTGTGATTAGGGTTTTTTCAAGCCCCATGTTCTAATTAGGGTAAGGATTTTAGACCCTTTAGAATCTTCTTGGAAATCCACATAGCATGCATGAGTATTGGGAGTTAATGTGGCATCCACGTGGTACTGTGGTCGTCAAAGCATAAGTCAACTTGTAAGAGGTGTAATAATTCATTCACATAAACTTTAATTAAGGTGTTATTTGGAATGTTGGAAATCTCACAATGAGTAGAATATCATAAAGGCGATGGGAACTATATTTACAAAAAAATTTCGAGGGTGTTGATTTTATGCTCAAAATGTGATTAAGAATTTTTAATATCCCAAATAACCAAATTAGGATTGGACCCTAAATTGGGCATGAAAAAGGCTAAAGCTCTTATTGTTTACATTTACCTTAAAAGTATGAAGAACAATGACAAAATATACATGATCTATTTTAGCTCAATTTCTATTAAAAGATTATGATATATCTTATGAATTGAAAAAGTTGAAGGAGAACAACTAACACGACTTGGAGATTGGATTTGATATCGGAGTGTTTACTTGAAAATATATAGGAGGCACTATAGAAAATAATTTAACCTAAGAACATATGATAACAATATTTATTTGAACAATATATTAAAGTTCTACTCTTTACCGTTCCTCCATATGATTATTTCCACATAATAGATCCATTATTTCTAGCTTTACCTAATAGTTCCATTTGGTAACTAATTGTTCCATGCTATCAGATAATTTCAATGAAAGTGATGAATCAATGTCAATCTTCCACTCTTACAATTATTTCATATGGCCAATTATACTCGAGTTGTTTGTTTCTTTGTCCCAACTAAAAACAATCCCATCATGTAAGGTATAAGCTTTTCCAACATGTATTTGCATTCAATATATCATGTAATTGGTATGGGATGATTTGAATGGATAAAGAACAAAATGAAAGAAAATTATAATGTGGACATAACACAAGAATAATATTGAAAACCAAAGTATTATAATAAAAAATAAAATTTAATAATGAATTAAGCAGTGAAAAATAGTACAATATGCATAACAATACAAAATGGCTAGAATGGTGGTAGCTTATCTCTTAAAAGAGATGTGGTGATATGCTCATTTAAATAAATCCCATAAAAATAGGTTGAACCATATTATTTCATACGGCAAAAACCCTGAAATATTAAAACCCTAATGTTTCGGGTCTATTAGAAACCCTAATGATTTTTTGGGTTAAGTCACCACAGAGCGATGCCCTTAAACAATTCAAAATTCCCTCCAACAAAATGTAATTTAAAAAAAATTACAGTTCAAATACAAATAAAAAAACATTGATAAGTTTCCTACCTCGGATCCAACGTTTGTAGAAGATCCCTTTTCTGAATCTCGCTCCAAATTTATCTTTTCCAATATGCAATCATAAACATGGACACAGATGCAAGTAGACAACTACAAATATAATAATTTAATTACAAATAAATGTGTTGAACTTTCAATATATCAAAGAACAAGAAATTAACACATTTCTGGACAGGAAAGAGAATTCTTTATTAAGATAACAACAAGATACACGATAGATTTCACCTGCTCTCAGCCGCGACACTGTTCTGAAACTGGATATCGAGTTCCTCCATCGCGGGCCACATACATACACACCTCCTCATGACATGCCCAAAGAAAATAGTTTAATAGTTTCTTGGAAAGAAAGTAATGGAGAATGCTGGAAATGCAGATTTCTTGATATGGGGTTTTTATTATAGACCAAGGAATAGGGTTTATGGATTCAATATACACAAGAGCAGCATAAGGATGCTTTCTTCATCTCTCTCCCTTCTCATGCTTTACTCTCCCTCTTTTATACTTTTGGGGAGGTAGTAAGGGAAGTTCAATTAGTTATTCATAGGGAAATGACGATTGAAAAACTGTGAAAATATTTTCACGTTTTCTGAAACTATTTTATTTTTTTACCTTTACAACAGGATGTACGCATGTCTAACATTGGAAGGTTGCGTATACGCGGGTTAGACATACAAAAGTCTCATACATGTGGGAAATTGGGAATTTTTTGAAGTTTTTAACTAAGAATAGGTAAGGGTATTGAAACATAAAGGGACAAGGGATTCTGTAAAGGTGTAAATCATCTAAAGATAAGCATTTTGCAGTGATGTGGAAATTGCTCCCTAATGTGTGAGGTCAGAAGGAAAAGAGATGGCCGAAATACAATATAAATCTTCAGAGTGTGTGCATGGTGGACCTAGTAGAAGTAGCAAGCAACCAACCATAGGCAGTGAACCTACAATAGAACAAGTCAGAACTCTCTTCCTGAGGTGGGAATACCCATGATCAAAAGTGATAAAAGCACGTATGCTAGATGAAGTACACTGTGGGTCCATGAAATATAGAGAAGCAATGATTATGGCCACAAAAATACATAGTGGATCCATGTCAAAGATAGATTATAGCCACAAAGATACACAGTGGATCTATGTCTCATATTCAAATGAAGATATCTGGAAATAAGACTAAACAGAGCAATTTCCATAAGAATCAATGCCAAAATATGAGTGAGTGGAAATCCAATGCAACCCGAGTCATGGCATAATGATGTGACGCTATATGTGGACTCAAATTCTTCAAACCAACCAATATGGGTATGGTTATAAACTATGTGAATAAATGTCCTCAAATCGAACATAGTAAGACATCACTTGATTACCGGCCATTGATGTATACCATTAACAAACGTGATCCAACGAAGGTACCTTGTACAATCTAACAAGTCTGAATATATGTCTTGATGTCGAACACCTATAGACTCTAACAATTAGGGGACATTGATGTATTCCCACAATTGCTAGTGAGGAAACTTGCCACTGATGATTGCAAGCTCCAAGATACTAAAAATACTCTAGATCATGATCCCAAAATAGATGTTTTGGAGTCAATGGGATGTGAACCATTGGAAGAAGGGAAATAGGACATCCCCCATCATCCAACACAAGGTAGTAGTAGGATGGGAAATATTTGGTGGAACAAAATGATGATTCTTAGACATACTTGACACAAGATTTCTAAGGAGTGGGAGACATAGGCTGAAACTTCCCTTGAACATAAGCACGACATAATGAATGAATAAGGAAGCATTGACTCAAGAAAGAACATGACATAAGTCAGTGATGTATGAGACAACAATAGACTGGTTCATAATGACTGGAAGATTAACTATTCCGTGGAGGTGAAAGATAAACGAGTTCAGTTTCCTAAAGCCATACTATAACCCAAACTGCAGAGACAATGACTCAAAATAGTGTGCTTTGTTCAAGGGTGACGCAACTTACTGCTAGAAATAAATAAGAACATGAGTCTTTCCCATCCATATTTTTGGAATATTTGATTTTTTTGTTTTTTTCATATTATTAAAGCTTGAAAAAGAATAAAAGAATACTATGATACATGGGAATAAACGAGTGTCGAGGACATGCGGACTAGCTCCAAGCGCATGGAACAGAACTATGCATAATGCAAGGAACATGGGCAGGATAGGGACACTTGAAGTGTGTTTCTTCCGGGTAAAAGGGTGTCAAGTTGTAAAGGAAAAATAATGCATAGCTTAACGATAATGAGATAAGTTAACAATGGCTTCCACCTTTAAAGGGTCAACCATGATCCCCTTATTCGAAACAATTAAACTTAAGAGTCGTCCAGACTCAACGTAAAATATACACTTGTAAGGATTTGACTGAATCTTATAATTCCTACACCATTCAAACAGGAGGAGAAGATGGTATTGATGATCTCGCCTCTTACGAGAACGAGCTGTTAAATCATATAGATAAGCCTCTACATTGTGCTTGATGTCGTGGAAAGTGAAAGACATAGCCCACTGAAACATAGCTCCAACATTTTTAAGGCCAAAGGGCATCTTTCTGTATGCAAACGTTCTCTAAGGGAAAATAAATGCAGTTTTATGTTGGTCCTCAGGTCGGATTTGAATTTGGCTATACTTGGAGAATCCATCCATGAAGGAAAATACCTCACTTCTCGCACACTCATCAATGATATGATCGATGAATAGTGTGGGGAAGTTATCCTTAGGACAAGCCTTGTTCAAATCCCTAAAATCCATACATATGCAAAGTTTTCCTTACTTCTTGTCTACAGGAACGTGATTAGATACCCATTCTGTTAAAGAAACAAGGTAAATAAATCCCGCCTTGAGAAAATTTTCAACTTCTGCTTTGATAGTAGCCACTTTTCTAGGATTGACCAGACGAAGTTTCTAACTAACAGGTTTCGCATTCAGATAGGTTTTAATATTGTGTTCTACAATATCGGGATCAATGCCTGGCATCTCCTTGAATGACCAAGCAAACACATCGTAGGACTGCTTGAAGAGTTCTATATAAACATGAATCTCTTTAGGTGAATAGTTTGCACCAATGTAAACATTCTCTATGACATCAAGATTCCTAGAGATGTTGATCGGAATTGTTTTAGAATTGTTGGACATATTACTCTCGGCACATATTCCCTATTAGTCCAAAGGGTTCAATGGTTGATCAACATCTTTAGTAAAATGTACATGACACTCTCTATTCTCAATCTTATCTAGCACTGGAAGAAAATATGAACGATGATGCATATCTTCCCAAGGATTTTCAGGCCCAATTATGGCTTCCAGGATTTCCTCATCCAAAGGCATAACAATGAATAGAAAATATTGAGAAGTGGAGGAATCAACAACCCAAATCGGTTGAATGGTATGATCCACATCTTCAACAAGTGATGGATCATTGTCTATAGTATCTTGTTGAATTGCATGATAAGTTGTCTCTGCTGTAGACAAGGGTAAGACAGTCTCAGAGTGTTGAGTCTCTTCCACCGAATCCTATGGAATAGGAAGTACCTAAGGATCATCGAGGTAATATGTTCTAAAAGACTCCACTCACAATATAGGAACTTCCTCATTAGCCAGAGCTGGAGTGGAACCAATAAATAAGGTAGGAGATGGGATATTAAAGGTATCCATGAGTGATGGATATAAACCAACTCCCACATTCTCAGATACTGGATGAGACTTATCAATCGAAGGGATATTTGATCCTAGATGTGAATTTGGACCAACTCAAGTGAAGGATATCTGATCAATGGTGACAATATTTCCTTCATGATGAAAACAAAACATTCAAAATACTAACGACATAATGGAATTCATTCCATATATCCAATTACGTCATAATAAAAATTTATAATCGATAGGAGCATCGACTACTTCAACCTCCAGACAAACAATTTTTCCTCCCAATTGTACATGAAAGGATGGAATGATCCGATGTGGTTGGAACGATCTCCCATCAAATGAAATAAGCAATGTGGGTGATGGGGCGAGTTCTGGAGAGCCCAATGCTTTCCAATAGGATAGATACATAACACAAGTTGATGCACCTTCATCAACAACTGTCCTACCAATAGTATTTGTGGCATGAACCACATTGATCTGGAAGGAAACATGATACGCGAGACGAGGTTTAACATATGAAACATAGAACTTCACAACCGGACTGTTCGAAGGATCCAGATTTCCTAAAGAAGACAACACAACACTCTGTTGCAATGGGAAACTTTGGAGACCGCAAGAGCTGCCCTGACACAATGAGTTTGATCTAAATCCTCAACAATTGAATAGTTGGTAGCAACTCTCATATTGGGATTGTGTGATTACCTCTTATAGAAACCTTTCGGCACATGGTGCATTGTCTCTACCATAAGTTTCTCTATTTGCAGAAGGTTTTGTGGTTCAGTACTTTCCTTATCATTGGATGAAGACTTAGGGTCACTA
The DNA here is from genome assembly GCA_027924585.1 of Larix kaempferi. NCBI lineage: Eukaryota > Viridiplantae > Streptophyta > Pinopsida > Pinales > Pinaceae > Larix > Larix kaempferi. The sequence goes on from BSBM01000510.1 coordinate 33,490,401, forward strand.
TAGTTTTCAGCTCTAGTTGTCAATCAAAGATTAGATCTAACCATGTTAATATATGACTGATAAGAGGAGGGGGAATTATGGTTTCCCCATTGCGCATTTCTAGTAGGAATAGAAGATCCATAATATAAGTGTTTTCCTTGCGGGAAAGGATTAATCAAAACAACAGGATATTGTTGTTTTTGATTCAACATTTTCCGGGCTTCTTCCATTAACAAGTATTGATGAGTCAGGTGATCTCCTTTTCAAAATTTACAAGGGAACTTAACCTTCATACATTCTTTCTTTCCCCCACTAGAATTGTTGTTTTGTTTAGGTTTATTGTAATTACCCTCTCCTTTTTATTATTATTCTTGTTTTTCCCACTAGGTTGTTGGTTTCCTTTTTGGTTAGCCTACACAATGTGTACAACATATATTTGGGAAGGAGGAGAGGTGGAAGCAGAAGTTGTTCCTACTACATAAGAATAGATTGACAAATTTTTCACTTGGCTATTAATAGTTTCAACAACATTACGATGAACTGAAACAACAACACCATCGACATGTGGTCCAGGTTTGGGTTTCAAAGGGTCTATATTAGACCTCAGTGCATTAGGAATTATTTCATAAAGGATCCCAGAATGAGAATAGATTAGAACTAACTGATGGGCCTTAAAAATGGATTCTTCTTTGGTGGTGACCCCTGAGGTGGAAACATCCTTGGAGATATAAGGAAATAAGGATTTGAGAAACCACTCTAACAGGAACTCAGGGGGAATATTGACCTTAATCAACGTCTTTTTCCTATTCCATTCTTGGATATGATCCAATATATGGATATATTTTTTTCTCCTAAGATGGGACAACAGATCGGTGCTGACATCATACCAGACGAGAAGTTAAAAGTGGTTCAAAAATAAAATTTCCAAATCATGAAAGAAACGGAAGGAAGAACCAAGCAACTTGATATACCATTTCGCATCCACTCTAGTGAGTGTGCATTGAAACAGTCTAACCAAATAGAATCATCATTAAGCGAGTTCTAAGAAAACCATAAGTGAAAGGTCGTAACATTATCTCTAGGACATTTTCCCATTTGCATTCAAACTTTGGAATATCCAAGGGAAACTTGGTTGGAACTGGAAGCCAACTAGGACTATGAGACACTAGGTCATTCATTAGTTTTGATAAATATGGAAAGTTCAAAGTTGTTAGAAAAGGAAGTCTTAGATGTTGCATGGTAAAATTATTAGGATATGAACCCTGTGGTGGGAAATTCCCACCAATAGGATTCCAAATAGATTGATATGGGATTCCCCATGTTATTGCTTGTGCAACACTTGTTCCTATAAATGGGTTCCAATGGCTATGCTTAGTATTAACCATAGCAAGATTACCTTGCATCCTATTTGACTTGGCCTGATACATGTTGCCCCCAAATGGAATCCCAGTTGAAGGTACAAAGTTACTACCTCCTCCACTAAAAAATTAAATGGGGGTGGATCTAACAGGCATAGAGGATGGTTGAAAACCACCCATTTGAGTGTTGAAACCTGTAAACTAATTTACACCTAAAACAATTCCAACATATTATATGGGTCCACTCCCAAAAGAGGGAAAGGATGGGGGAGATGTCCTCCATTCAAAGAAAAACCTTGGAAAGGTATAAAGGAACCACTAAACCCAGTGGTAGGATTCTGAAATAGGAGGTTAGAAGTAATCAAGAAATTGGGCATACCAAAAATAGGCATCCTAGATGTAAAGGCACTAGAACCAAAAGGTGATGATCAAGCAACACTCATGGGTTGAGTAACTGCAGAACCAAAATGTAGAGTACTGGTGCCAAAAATAACAACAAGAGATGAACTGGCTATTGTTTCATTTAACATTTGACTGCTTATACGAGGAGGAGAAAATACTCTTGTCATTGTGGCTAAATTGGGAGTCCACAGATCTCTGGAACTTCCCCTAGATCATCCATGATCAAACCTATGCTTATGCGATAAGCACTTGTTTGTTGTCCAAAAGGACTAGGAACCTACATTAAGACTGGATCGTCGGGTCCAGTTAGAGGAGGTTTGAAGGGTCTTACAATTCCTTCGGCTTGAAGATATTCAACTTTGGTGATCTGAGGTGTAGAAGTATTGTGTATTATAAGTTGTGGTTCACCAATGATATTGATGGAACCTGTTGGCTCAAAAGATCCATATGTGTTTGGTCGGCGCCTTTGTGGATACGGTGGAGGTTCCACTGTGACCTAAGGAATAATTTGAATCCTCCTAGAACGATGAAGTGGTTGATATTCCACCTTTAAAAATGTTTAAAACAATTTGAGTCTCCTAAGGATAACTAAATGACAGACAATACAAAGAGCACACCACTAAAAAGAGTCCTAGGAAATCAACCAGGAAAATATAGGGCCTTTCGAAGTTCAGTGTGGGTTGATTAAGTCCCACAACCAAACAAAAAAGGTTTGAGAATAGTTACCAAGGCCTCCGCTGATAGTCCTTCTTGGTGCAAGTCTCCCCACAAGGAAAGGGACACCCTCTAAGGGTATTATTAGTTTGGCTCAACGTTTGTTCAAGGTATGCAGGAATCCCCTTGCTAACACATGTATGATACCTAAGACAAGATGCTATGGTCACCAACCCACAATTAGTGTCTCAAGGAATAGTCGATGGTTGGGATCGTACGTATGGAAAGGGTAGTTAATCCCGAAACCTCAATAATACAGGCACCTCATGGGGCCAAGTTGGTACCGAAGAAATCCCTGTACATGCAAAATTACACAAATGCTTAGTTTAAGTATCAGATGGGTGATCTCTTCAACCCAACCTCACACGGCCCCGTGCTTAACTCCGGTGTTAGTGGAGCCTCTCGACCATAGTCTTACGGTATTCGATTTCTTCCTTCCGAACTATTTTAACCTATTCTAACTACCAACCGATTCTAAGGCTCTAAGCTTAAGCTAAATTGGTGAACCCTATAAATTATAGAGTTCTAATTTATTTTAGATTAATCGTTGGTTTTAGTGGTTGTTATTACTCAAGGATGTGGAAGTGAAACTAATGGTGTTATTGACACTTACAAGAAGTAAAACACTTTTAAAGATATAAGCGTAGAGAGAAAAGACAATCTTTCACTATATTTAGTGCTACGCAACACTTCGAAATGAAACTTTTCCATAAATTTTTATTTTCTTAAAAAATTGAAAAATGAATTCAAATTTTCCAAAGAAAGAAACTTTTCTCTTTCTTTCAAAAAGAAAGATAAAAAATATTTTATGTTTCAACAATTGCAAGGAAATAAATAACATCAAAGTAATGTAAACTAACTATTTCATTTAATGCAAAGAATGCAAGTAAAGAAACAAACAACTACATAGAACTTATTTTCTCAAATTACAAGAAAACAATTGAAAACAAAATTACAAAGAAAATCTTTTTATTGTTTTGATTCAATGATATAAACATAAAAAAACATAAATCTTTACAAAGAATCAGAATAGAAAAATTATACAAACAGTCTGAACAAAAGATTCTAGCCAAAACCTAAATAAAAAAGATTCTCTTTAAAAAAAATTGTTTTGTAAAAAAAGTTCTACTTTCTGATACTTAAGACCAATCATAGACCCTCACAATCAACTTAGACACAACATACCCACATTTCCATTTTTGAAAGTAAACATAATTGAAAAAAGAAGTGGAACAGGGTGCACATGGGTCTTGCACAGCAAAGCCGCATATACGCAACTATCCAGTATTAAAGTCATGTATAGGGAGAAAAATACAATTTTTTGAAAACAGTGCAAGCTCTAGAACTTATACGCGTCTATGTGCATTATAACCCACGTATAACTGTGGGGAAGGCAAAAAACTAAAAACTTTAACCCCAAAAACCAACAACTACTTCCCATAAGGGTCCTAAGATGATGAATTACTAATCTATGATATAAAGATTAAAAAAAGAGGTAGAAATCAACAAAAACAAACAACAAAGAATTGAAAACTACAAAACCCTAACCTACCCAAAAATGGAGAAACTCCCCAGCAAATTCACCATTTTTGTTTCAGGTACATTAACAACCCTAGTGACCTTTTGGGCCAAGTCACCACAGAGCGGTGCTCTTAAACAATTCAAATTTCCTTCCAACAATATGTAATTTAAACAAATTTACAGTTTGAATACAAATAAAAAAACGGATAAGTTTCTTACCTTGGGTCCAACGTTTGTAGAAGATCCCTTTTTAGAATCTCACTCCAAATGTATCTTTAACAATCTACAATCATAAACATGGGAAAGATACAAGTAGACAACTGCAAATACAATAATTTAATTGCAAATAAATGTGTTGAACTTTTAAAGTAACGAGGAAAGATCTAGCATGCACAATCAAGTCTAGAGAATCTTCAAGAGTGTGCAAGCAATTCAAGTGGAGTGCGCAAGCATCATGGTACAAGAGATGGTTGAACAACTATACAAGTCTTGAAATCACACAAGTAATCTCCAATTAGAAGAAGCTTTCAGTTGTTGAAGTGCGCACAAGTTTCAAGAAGGGTGTAGCGGTTGAGGTCAGCATATGCGCAAATTCCACAGCCGATGACACAACAAGTGCACAAGACCCACAAGTAATAATACCGCAATGGTCAAAGTCCCACCAAGTCAAAGATTGTGTATGCGCAAGTTCTGCAAAGCATTGAAACAACAAGTGCGAAATACCCACAAGTGATGGTACAACAAGGGTGAAAGTACCACCAAATAGAGGACCATGTATGCGCAGAACCCACAAAGAAAGGACACATCAACGATGCAGAACATGACATGTGGCATAAGCACAATCCGTGAAACAAGAAAGAAGGAATGCCACACCCAAATTATGGACATACAATCCATGCAGGACATGTATAAATAGTGAAGAAAGTTGGAGATTTGAAGTAAGCTTGATGGCGAGGTAATAGAGGTTATAAGTGGAAGATACATATTTATATTCGGGGAATCAAGGGCTCAAGGTACAGAACAAAATGATCTAGTGAGGAGCCGAGTACGCACAAGCAGAGGAATGATTGAACTGATGGTGCACAGAATGATGTTGTATATTTGTGATGATTGCACAAAGACATAAACTTGGTAGAATGCAGAATATGCGTAAGTGCATGAAGACTGAATGAAAGTAGCACAAGAAGCACGTAGACAGTCACAGATGTTATAAGAAAGAAGTGCAGAGACAGAATTGAAGTATATCAGAAGATGCGTAGAAGTTCAGCAGATGCACGAAGGTTGAATTGAAGTGTGCAAAGTAGAGAAGTCCATCAGATGCGCAACGATAGAGAAACAACAAAATCTAGTATGCATGTCATGATGAATATGATCTAAGATAAGTGTGCTAAACCAAAAGGATGAATCATATGATGCACAGTGTGTCGCAGATTGTCTAAAATACTGTGGCACTTAAACTGAACGAACACATCTCTGTAAGTGCATAGTTCCATCTGATACCGGTGGGAAATATCATCTCAACAAGCTATCAATTGAAGTACATTATTAGTTGGTTAGTGCAGTTGTGCAGTAGAAGAATGACACCACTAATCAGTGGCATAGACTATAGTAGATGAAGTAGCACACGATATATGAAGTGAGTCATCAACAGAAGTGAAGTATTGAGTGGAATTAGAAGTCAAATGATGTATGCAAGGAAGTGACAACAATTCGACTGCATACAGAAGGAGTGCACAACAGAACGAACATCAGAAGATCAGAAGTGTTTGCATGTTAGAAGTTTAGTAAGGCAACATATTATTTTGTATATCTGGGTGGCAGGACAGGGCAAGGAGCAGGAGGTCATAGCCTCCTTCCAGTTGGTGCTAGAGAACACTGGGAGTTGGTGCTTCCTTCAAGTCAGTGCCTGTAAAACCAGGGGGTCGGTGCCTCCTTCTAATTGGTGCTGGTAAACAAATGAATTCATTGTTTTCTTGAATGTAATCTTTTCATTACAAAAGAGCATTCAGTGGTTTTATCCCTTTTGGGTTTCCACATCAAAATCCCATGTGTTCTGTGTTCTTTGTCTTCATGCATATATGGATGAATATTTTATTGGATGCATAATTAAAGATCAATATTAAGTTCATACTAATCTGTTAAATAATTTTAAAAATGTTGATAACTACGATAATACTGATTAACCTCCCCTCTCAATATTAAATCTATTCCAACAATTGGTATCAGAGCGAGTGTCTTTAGTAACAACTTAACATATGGAAGATAGATCCGTGTGTAGCTATGGACAAGAAGGAAGGTATTTCCACCAACAGGGCACCAAGGTTTGATGGCACCAGCTACACCTTCTGAAATGTTAGGATGGAAGTATATCTGCAATCACTGGGAGCAAATTTATGGCAGTCCATTGTTGATGGTTACAATGTCCTAGTAGTCGTGCCAGTTAATCTAGCTAAAAGGATAATATATGAATGCAATGCAAGAGCTAGAAATGCACTGTTGTGTGGTTTAACAGATAATGAATTTGTTAAGTTTATGCACTGCGCCTTAGCCAAGGAATTCTGGGAGAAACTCAGAGGTGTCTATGAAGGAGAGGTGTCTATGAAGGTGACGAAAAGGTAAAGAAAGCGAAGTTGCAAAACTACTACGGGTTATTGTGAAGAACCTGCAATAATTAATTAATGAAAATACACAAGATAGCAGAAATAACAGAACTCAGAATTGTTTATTACACATCTTCTTTTTGTTGATGACATTCTGATATTTTGTGATGGCACGCGACAGGATATTGATAAGGTGGTTGAAGGTCTCCAATTACTGCAAGTTACGGCGGGTATGTTAGTGAATATTGACAAATCTACTATCACATGCTCGAACTTATCCGAGCAGGAGATTCAAAGATTGGTTAACAAACTACCTTTTAGGACTTTGGATATAGATGATGGATTAAAGTATCTTGGCTTTCACTTGAAACCGAATGCTTATCTGAAGGCTGATTGGCACTGGTTAATAGCAAAATTAGAACAACGCCTTCTTGGATGGAGTCATAAATGGCTCTCTCGGGCTGGGAGGCTGGTCCTGGTTAAATCAATTTTGGAAGCAATTCCGGTGTATTGGATGTCTCTTGCTTGGATACCCATAGGAGTCCTGGAGCAGATTCGGAGGTTGTGTTTTGCCTTTCTCTGGAAGGGTAGGAGTGAGCTTCGTGCATTGGTGTGGGTCAGATGGGAAAAAATTGCTGTCCCAAAAGCACTGGGAGGATGGGGGTTAAAGAATATTTTTCTGTTTGCAAAAGCCTTGGGGGCCAGAGTGTCGTGGCGACTTATCCATACACAGAGCCTCTGGACAAGAGTGGTATATCATAAATATATTGCCCCTCTTACTCTTCTAGAATGGATAAGGCTGGGCAACAAGTCGAGGGAAAATTGCTCTGTGGTCTGGAAAGCGGTGGTGCAGCATTTTTCTTTGGTCGGTTCTGGATTAGTGTGGAGGATTGGAAATGGGCATCTCATCCATATTGGGCTGGACCCTTGGGTTGGCTGCAGGGGAGGTCATGTCCTTTCCGTGGAATTGAGGACTTTTTTGGCTGCTAGAGGTTGTCATTTTCTGGCTGATATAGAGGATCCGGGATCATCTACTCTTTGGCATCAGGGGTGGATCTCTACACAGCGACTTGGGATCTCTGAAGAGTTGCAGGGGGCTTGGGAGGATTTTCTGCGGATATTAAGACTTACTAATATTAGACTGACCAATAGGGTTGATGAACTTATTTGGGATCACCATCCCTCGGGCATATACTCACCAAAAAATGGATATATACAGCTGAATGTGGAAGTTCATAACAGGGAATTGGTGTGGTGGTGGAAATATCTGTGGAAATTAAGGTGTCCGGGTAAAGCTAAATTACTCTTTTGGGCCATTCTGGAAAATAAGGCTCCTACCTGGGACATTCTGCAAAAACGTTTCCTCCAGGGTCCGGGGATTTGTCCACTTTGTAGGGATGCGGAAGAGACCATCGCTCATCTTTTTGTTCATTGTCAGTTTTCACAGGCTGTTGGGGATGATATTAGCAAATATATGGATTTTAAGGTGCGGTGGAGGGGAGAAAACGTCCTGGCAGCGTTCCATTCGTGGTGGTCTTTATACAAGTCCTCTTCCATCCGGGCCTTCCCGTGTATATTCGCATGGGGCATTTGGATTACCCGAAATAAGATGATATTTCATGATAGCAGGGTTCCGTTGGAGTTTGTAGTGGCTCAAGCTGTGGCGGTTTTACAACATTACGTAGCTCCTGTAAAAGCGAGTAGAACACGTCCTGTGCGGGTGGAATAGATTGATAAATCCATGCCGTGGGCTTTTTTCGATGGAGCCTCATTAGACCATCAATCGGTGTGTGGAGGGGGGGGAGTCCTTTACAAAACTGAGTCCCATTACTTCCATCTCGTGGCTGGTTTGGGGAGAGGATCAAATAACCATGCTGAACTTCTGTCTCTAAAATTGCTGATGTTATTTGCACTTGAACAAGGATGTCTATCTCTACAGATTTTTAGCGACTCCTTGTTAGTAATCAACTGGGCAAAGGAGATCACACATTGTCATGTGATGGTACTATTACCTATCCTGGAGGAGGTGATCCGGTTAAAGCAGTCCTTTAACCACATTACATTTACTCATGTTTACAGGGAGAGGAATGGGGTGGCCGATCAGCTCTCCAAGGAAGCGACGCAGCAGGAATTAACACTTGGCACTTGGAGGATTACTATTCATTCACCAGGGGGCACTTTCAGCTATTGTCACAGACCTTTTCATGATGATATTGAGGCACAGCATTGAGCAACAGCTCAGATTTTGCTGATCAATACTGGTTATGTTCTTCCATTTCTGTTACAGTATTTGATCTTATGTGATAGGATATATGCGGGCTGTATTTTTGACAGCAGTATTGTTTTTATTGTATGTATGGGACATTAGATATGATGATAATATGGGACAGTAAATTTGTGACAATGTAGGGATCTCAGTGATTCTACTACATGTGCAGAATGTAATTTTGTTCATCTATTTGAAATAAAATTACGATTTTTTCCGAGGAAAAAAAAAACATAACTCAGAATCGTTTTATTGATTGCAAGCCACTTCGAGGGAGAAACGCCCTTTGAGCAAGCTCAATACAAATAACTTCACGGTACCTTCATTGGCCTCAACACACACTTATATACTAAGTCTATGCCCAATACTATGGGTCAATACCATGGGATATATAATACTATGAGACGGCTTACAAAGCATATGCGTCCAATACTATGGGTCAATACCATGGGCTAATACAAACTATGGATCAACAAATACTACATGACGATTTACAAAGCATATGCGTCCAACAACAATATACTAACAAAGTAAAGAGAAGGGTTCACACGGGTTCCTAACATCCCCTCTCCCTTAGAAAAAGCTTTGTCCTCAAATCCTTAGATGTGGAAATTGATGCGGAATCTGAAGGAGTGGTTCCCCTGTAGCATCCTCGGGTTGAATTCCGTGCCACTGAATTAATGCCTCTGTGATAGAGTGAGAGAGAAGCTAATGCCTTTTGAGTTTCAGGGAGGATTGCTTGGAATCCTGTAGATGAAGAACAACCATATCAGCTGCGTGAAAATGGATCTCAGAACGGTGCTGATCGGCGTGTTGTTTCAGTCAAATTCTTTCCATGTAAAGATTGTCCTGTAGAATGAGAAGAATTTGATCGCAGTTTCGAAGAACCGAGTCAATTTACTAAACTGGGGAATTTCTGAGGGTGTATGGAAGAAGAACTGGCGGTGCCTGTCCATAGACTGCTTCATATGGTGTCATTTTAGATGTGTTATTGTACCACTAGAGCGCTTCAAGGAAATCCGGAGAAATAACTGTCCAAATCTGTGTAGGGATGAGCAAGGGTTCGAGCAGTCCCGGAAGGAATGTCGTTTCACCCTTGTTGACCCGGCAAGTATCATAGTCAGCCACCATCTATTGAATTGTCATTTTTAGTCCCTACCAAAAGAAGTTACATTGTTCTCGGTCGTACGTTTTGAGGAACCCATAGTGCCCTGTCGATGGAGAAGCATGGAGTTCATAGAAGGGATAGCCCTGTTGATCAGATTGCAACCAATGTGGAACAAGCAGAGAAATAGTTGTAAGAGAAACTGGGTCATTAAGTGTGCGAGAAGGAGCATTTGCCACCAGATTGCCCTTACCCTTCTTGTAAGTGATCGCATAGGTAGAACCCATGAGTTGGATAACCCATTTAACGTGTGCTGGGGAGGAGACCCGTTGTTCCAGGAAATTTTCCAGACTTTGGAGATCAATCTTGATGCAGAAATAATTCCCTAATAGGGATGGCTTCCACTTCTGTACTGCATGCAAAATAGCCATTAGTTCCTTCTAAGATGTAGATGTGGCTAAATTCTTACCGGAAAGGTCTCTTGAAGGTGGCAAGCCCACTAGTTCAGCAAAGACACTTGCATATCTATCCAAGGAAGTAGTGGAGACCGTTGATGGGTGCATCTGAATGGAATGGAGTTGAGCGATGACACCATGTGAATTCTTCTTAAGGATATTTTCTAGGCGATGTGAACTGATGATGCGAAGAGACCCTAGGTGTAATCCCGCAAATTTTTGTTGTTTCCCATTGATTGAACACTGCATCCAAAGTTCAGCGAAATCCCATAAAATGGGGCCAAGAGTGCGTAACCATTGAACGCCCAAAACCACATCACATCCGCCTAAGGACAAGGCAAACATGTTAGAGCGTAGGTTATAATCTTCCAGAGAGATACGCACATTGTGACACTTCCACTTGCAAGGATGGACAAAACAATTAGCCTGTTTGGCAATCTGAGGGTCAATGAAGTTATGAGTGCTACCAGAATCAATGAGTATGGTAAGAGGGAGCTTCTTGAAGTAACCCCTGACCCGCATTGTTTGTGGAGTGGTGACGCTGATTACAGCATGGATAGAGATCTCTGGTGTGTCATCCTGAGATGGGGGGTCAACAGGAGGGTGCTGAATGTCGACATAATCGTCTATTGTATCTGGAGCTTCTTCACCAAGTTCAGAGGTAGGCGAAGAATCCACATCCAAGAGATAGAGCTTTTGCTCAACACATCTATGTCCCCGCGTGAATTTCTCATCACAATTATAACAATGCCCTTTTTCTCGGCGTGCCCACATCTCTGGTTCAGGCAAATGCTTGATAGGATTTGGTCGAGGAGCTGGCGTGATGGGAGGTCATTGGGAACCCATATTTCTGAAGGGAACAAAGGTGGGTTTGGAGCGTTGTTGAGCTGTGATCTTGTCCTCTGCCAACTTAGCCAACCCTAGGTGGCAAAGTTTAGTGAGTGCTCCTGTGAAGTCATCAAAAGCACTAGGACCAAATCATTGCAAAAGGAGTTGGAAAAAATCTGTCCAGTTTGGCTTGTGATGAGCTTTGATGTACCAATGGTACCATTGAAGGGCTTCCTGTTCCAAATGAACGGATGCAAGTGGAACTTTCTGGACATCAAAAGTATTACGCAAACTGAAATATTGTTCTGCCCGATATATCCATCTAGTCGGATCAATACCATTGAAGCGAGGAAAATCAAGCTTCGTCCCACGAAAATTGCTGGAAGAAGAGAACCCAGTGGCTGCAAAATATTCTTGCTGTCGGTTATTGTTCATGGTTGAATGCTGAAGATGGAGGCTGAAATTTTTTTCATCTAGATCCTGGAGTTTGGTTTGGATGGCTGTAAGTGCTTCCTCCATGGTTTTGGCTCCTGCGTGGGTGACAACCATAACCAAGAGTTTTTTTTTTGAGTGGGTAGATAAAGAAAAACAGAAACTATTTTAGTAAAGGAAAATCTGGATTTGGGAAAACATTTGATGGGTAATTTGGGTTTGACTAGGTTTTGGACACTTTCAAAGGGAGAGGGAAGCAGAAAAGGGGGATTTCAGAAGCGGGGTGAAAGAATGAGAAAATTTGGCAGAGAGGGACAAAGAAGCAGAAATATAAAATGGACACTATGGTAAAATTTGAAGGCGATTGAGTGAAAATCGAAGAAGTTATGGAAAACCCTAAAAATACACAAATGTGGAATTTTTGGCGTTGGGAAGTGGAATTTGGGATAGGGTCCTTAGGAATGAAATATGCAGAATGGGATTGCAGGGGTGCCAGGGAAGTTTCAAGGGAAACATAGTTAAAAAAATGGAGATATTGTGGAAAAACAGTTTTTTTTTTTTAAATGGATCTGCAACGGCGTGGAAGGGATTGGCAACAGATGGATCTGCAACAGTGCGGAAGTGATCGGCAACATATGGATTTGCAACGGCGCAGAAGTGATCGGCAAAAAATGGATCTGCAACGGCGCGGAAGTGATCGGCAATAGTTCTGGGTAGAGGAAATCTGTGATTTATCAGTTGAAAATAGATATGGACCCCAGGTATGCTCAACTTCCTAACGGTTCAGGGGATTCACTTAGCCACCAATGCTATCTGATGGATTGCGTATTGAGGCAGTACCCCTCACTCCACGGCTTAGGTAAAACTGATAATTGCTTTGTCACAAACGACAGCTCTTGGTTTACCTCACGGGTGGGAACTAGTCAATCAGGTAGGGGTCGTTGCCCTTTTCGCTGGCAGGTTCTCTCAATGGGCCATCTACTTTAGGGTTCTTGTGGTACTCCTCACAATGATTTTTAGGGCTTATGCCTAAGTACTTTCCATAGTTAAGAGGATAGGGATTATTCCCAGATCCGAACCTGCAACAGATGCGAAAAAAAAATTTGACAGAAATTTCACCCAGTGAACCCAAGAAAGTGCTCTGATACCATATATGAAGAACCTGCAATAATTAATTAATGAAAATGCACAAGATAGCAGAAATAGTAGAACTCAAAATCGCTTTATTGATCGCAGTCCACTTCGAGGGTGAAACCTCCTTTGAGCAAGCTCAATACAAATAACTTCACGGTACCTTCACTGGCCTCAACACACACTTATATACTAAGTCTATGCCCAATACTATGGGTCAATACCATGGGATATATAATACTACGGGACGACTTACAAAGCATATGCGTCCAACAACAATATACTAACAAATTAAAGAGAAGGGTTGACACGGGTTCCTAAAAGTTATTTGAATCCTTGAGAATGAAAGATGAAGTAAACATTACCTCTTAAGTTTTAAAATTTGATGAGATATTTAATGCAATCAAGAATCTTGGGTCACTCTGGAAGAAGAATATGTGGTATAGAAGATACTGAGAACTTTTCCGTTGAGATTTGATGCGAAGGTGTCTATATTGGAAGATAACACAAATCTTGAAGATCTGAAAAATGGACGAGCTTCAGGGGATCCTAACTACATATGAGATGAGAACTGAGAAGGAGATTCCCACCAGAAAGGAACACTAGTAGAAAATGAGAGATAAATGACCAGGTGACCAAAAAATTTGGTCACCACAGTTTTTGAAGGTATAAATGACCAAACTTGAGTGATCCAATTAAAAATGACTAGAGGAATGACCAATTGAGTCACGAGATAAAATATATGACCAGATAACAAGTAACTAAACTAAAAATGACCACATAACAATAAAATCAAGAATATGAATTGGTCATTGTTAGTTGTGTCACTCCGACAATGGAAAATTGCAATTTTGACAATGAATTTGTACAATTTACTAAATTATAACATTGTATATGGAGTCAGAGACCCCCTTCAACATTGTATATGGAGTCAGAGACCCCCTTGAAGGGGGTCTCTGACTCCATATACAATGTTATAATTTAGTAAATTGTAGACCCCCTCATGTGTCATAGCTCAACATTAATACATGAAGCAGATTTGCACCGCTTACATTAACAACCTTATACGTAGTCTTCTGTTCTTAGAGTAGGATAATTTTTCTTATAAGCTTTACATCATTCCCAAGGTATCATAATTAATTTTCAATACATTTGTGGTACATGCATTAATAAAAACCATCCCAAGCTGAGATATCACAAGTACCACAAACCTAAACTAAAAATGACCACATAACAATTGGTCATTTTTAGTTGTGTCACTCTAACAATGGAAAATTATAATTTTGACAATGAATTTGTACAATTTACTAAATTTTAACACTGCAGATGGATTCAGAGACCCCCTAGGAGGACCTAGGGGGTCTCTGAATCCCCTAGGAGGACCTAGGGGGTCTCTGGATTCCTAGGGGGTCTCTGAATCCCCTAGGAGGACCTAGGGGGTCTCTGAATCCATCTGCCTAGGGGGTCTCTGAATCCATCTGCAGCGTTAAAATTTAGTAAATTGTAACACTATCGTAGATGGATTCAAAGACACGAGCTAGTGTCGAAACATGACGCCATAGGAGAACCTAATAAAATTGTTTGCAAGATCATTTTATTTGTATCGCCACATCCAGTTCAATGTACTTATCATGTCCATATATTATTTCACCATTTTTTCTTTCGTATTATCCCTTCGACAGATCCTCCAAGTTGAATCATGTGCATCATCATATTGTGAAGTTGGTGTCAGTATGTTTGGCTCGTCATACTGGTCACGTTCATATTTTGTTTGAACAAAACCATCATCGTTTGACCCTCTTGGCAGTCTGTTAAAGTTTTAACAAGTTCATGTCTTTTGCATCATCATGTTAGCTAAAAATTGTCAATTCACAACCTCCATTAATTATCCATATGCATCCATTCATCATGGTTCGCCTCGCACCTGAGTTTGGAAATTTATAAGTTCCCCTTGGGTCTCTCCCCTTCAAAAAATCGTTAATATCCTCCATTTTGAAAAAAAAAAAAAATCTTCCCTTTTTATAAAATTATTTTTCGAAAAAAAAGTTACCATGATTCTAATATTTCCTCACGTTGACATTGAATAAACAAATTGTTAATGGTGTAAAGTAAAACTCTATGCCCTCTATGCCCTCTATGCCCTGATCTTTTCGCCTAATTGGGTTACATATTTGACCATATGACTATGGATTCCATAGGATCAGTTAAGAGTAAATCAATGTGGCACATATTATTATGAATCAATGGTAATGCTTAAACTGGTGAATATGGCTTTTTTGCCTCCGCTAAGTGTTGGTTCATTTGTGAACAATTCAACAATATCTTCTAGCACTGTTACTACCAACATAGTTGGATCATCATTACCAAATTTTGCCTCTAGTTTGAGTATGTTGACTTCAACAAACACCACCATTCAAAGTGTGAATCTATTTAGACACCATTTTGTGTGCAACAACCTTTTAGGATAAAAAAGATTGAAAATAAGCCATTTGATGAAACAATATATATATAGTTAATATATTAATTTAATATATAATATAGTTATTATTACATATAATTAATATATTATATATATTAATATATGTAATGTATTAATATTAATAAATTAAAAAAACAATAATATAAATAACAATTTAATAAAAATAATAAAGAAAGAGAAACAAAAAATAAAAAGAGGATAAATGAGCGGGAATAAAAGGTTAAATTATAATTAGAAAGGGTAAATTATCCCGACAAAATCAATTTGGGTAAATTATAATTAGAAAAGGGTAAATTAGCCCGGAAAATTGAATTTCATTGTGGGTTAGCTCCGTCACGGGTTGAAAAAGAGATAGGGGGTTGTGCAGAAGAAAGCAAGAGCACAATTGAATCACCCGCACCAGCAGGGCTCAGATCCCCCCCACTCAAATCAACGCTCATAGGCACTGGCAGTGTTCGGATCTGTAAACTTTGCTCGCATTTGATTTTCTTTTGGCAACATTTTGCCTGTAGAATCCCTTCAGGTGAGTTGGGTTTCGATCTCTTGACCTCTCCTTCATTGCCTTCATTTAACTTCCATGCTATGGGAATTTATCACAGGGATACAAGATCTATTTTAGTACACCATATTATTCTGTGGAATGGGATTTTTTGTCTAGGATTTTCAGTAAATATAACAAAACAGTTTGTAGGGTCGATTTCTCTTTCCGACATTTAAATTGAAGGCGGCATAACAATATGCTAGTTTCCATTGTTTTTCTGAGATATAACTCAAGAATACAAGTTTTGATAAAGTAAACACTTTTTTATATGGGTTATGAGGCATAATCATCCACCGGGGTTGAGAACCCGCATTTTATTTAGGTAAATCTATGATTTACAACACCCTCCCCTAAAGCAGCAATATATAAAATCCATGCTGATTCATCTTTCCGACGATTTTAAAA
Source organism: Larix kaempferi (assembly GCA_027924585.1). Lineage (NCBI taxonomy): Eukaryota > Viridiplantae > Streptophyta > Pinopsida > Pinales > Pinaceae > Larix > Larix kaempferi. The sequence goes on from BSBM01000510.1 coordinate 33,506,617, forward strand.
AGCTTCTGAAATACATTTTTTATATATATAAAACCCTTGTTTGCGGGAGTTCGGAGGCACAATCATCCATCCGGTTCGATAAATAGCATTTGTTTTTAGGAAATTTTAGTTTTGTTATGAGATATAATTTAACATAACATGACAACAATTTCCATTGTTTACTAGAATTTAACATGCACATACATGGGTGGCACTTTGATGATGTATGACAGGTCCATATATGAGGGGTTAAAAAAGAATAATAACTGAATATTTTTAAATTTCATTAACTTGAAAATTTTCATTATCCATACCATGCAGATTAATAGTATCCACCAAGCCTTCTCTTGGGGGGAATTTATTAATGAATGCATAAATTAGTTCTCCTCATATGTTTTGGTTAGAGCATGTGGTTGTTAAACCATGATCTTCTAGCGATTGGGGACATTATACAAACTAGCCAAATATCTATTAAGTTTTGGATGGATTATAAAATATAGGAGCAACAATTGATGGAGAATATCTGAGCTAGGTTCGATCTTGGGATCTGTGGTTATGGGCACACCATGCTTCCTTTTGCGTCACTCTAATGGCTATGAATGAGAGATAGTTGTATTTATTTCAAGTATATCCAAGCAGAGTGTTTGCAAATTTGGAAGAATAATCGTACAATATGGTGAACTCGATGCGCAACTCGAAAATATTTTATTACGATTACTTTCTTTTGTCAGGTCCCAGGATCGAACCTGGCTCAGATATCCTCCATCGGTGGTGAAGATTTTTCACTTTGTAAGTCTAAGTGAAATGAGTTGTACCTGGATCTCAATGAGAACCACAGAAAATGACTAGGCAAATGCAATGTCACCAAGAGCTTGGAAAACAACCCAATTTTTTTCAGCTTCTCTGATTGTGCCAATGCTCACTCTGCCAAGACTTCCCCTTATTTCTCTATTAGCTTCAATTGTAAGAGATTAAATGGAATGCACTCATATGTTAATTGTTGTCACAGTAAGAGATCTCTTAAGATAAATTCTTTAATTTAGTAATCCTTTCTTATCTTTTTAAATAAAGATAAAAATATACAAATCAAACATACCAACGACTTGTGCATCTGAAAGACCGAGTCCTATTGTTGCATATGCGAAATACATAATAGTAGCAACAATCAAAAGCCACCAAGCTTTATCAAAATTTGGTATTTGAGGTAACATGATTTCTTCCAATCCAAAGAGGATCGTAAAATTGCTATCAGAGAAGTCACACAGCACGTCATCTCCATTCATGTGAAAAAAATTCGATCGCCCAATTGCTCTGCCATGTTTGGAGTATTAGTTACAATGTGTACAATATTAGTGTTTCCAATTAATTTAGGTAAGTGTGGATGTTTTCGAGAATCCCTAATAAGCCTAATAGCATTTTGTACTAAATAACCCAATGCTAAACCCTGAACAATTTCAGTTCCCTATTTAAATAGAGCGACAATGAGCCTTTTAATTGTGGACTTATTGACAGTACAATGTACACTATACTGAGTGAAGCAGTGATTGTGTAGCCAATAGAAGCTCCATACAAACTGATATACTACATAATCCCACACAACCATATTTTTTTTCTACCTGAGAAATATAAAAAAATGAGTCATTTGTATACCTAATCACATGAGTCAAACCTTCAACTAAGGAGGACTTTGCTTTTTGTGTGCTCAAGATAAAGGAATGTGTTAATTGAAAGGCAAAAAGTAGTGCATAAAGAAGCTCATGAGAAGTTCATGGCTCGGAGTACAATTAGCGTGGATTGGGTACTGTGAGCAGTTTTTCTCCTTTCAGTTTGGGCCGCGCAGAAAAACATGCTTTCAATTGGGCAGGAGCACAACCGAATGCTTTTGAGAAGTTGAAGCACAAAATAAACTCGGCAAGCGAACTATTATATTTTCTTTCTAAATGAATGACTCTGATTTTAAGTAGTAAAGGTGAAGCTGGTATTGTATTGGTTACACTATGTTAGCTTTGTAGAATCTCATTATCTCTGTAATATGGAGAAAGCTCTACTATGGCTTTACTACAAATATATAATCGTTCTTTCAATTCCTAACTAATACTTAGAGAAGATCCTCAATACATATGGATGACATCCTTCACAGCAAACCGATTTAGCTAGAATTAAACATGTTTACCAATGTAAGTAAGTTGGGGTATGGACAATGACTCTGTTGAATCCATGCCGCCTAACATGGAGAACCTTCATGAAATTCCAATTTTGAATAATAATATCAAATCCCCACAATTGCATCTTCATCCAATGAAATTATATTTTCATTCCACTCTGTTCCTTTAGTTTTATATTGACCCTTTTTAATTTCTTCAAAATAGTAGGGGCGGATATTTGAGTTCCTTCTTCATAACGTCATGTAAATGGAGAGTATTTATTTGTGTAGTCTGGACAATACCTAAATTTTCTCTCACAACACCAATATACATGGTATTGTGATTTCCATTGGTTGGATGACCTGATCTATAGCAATCGGCTAGCAAACATGAAGTATAATAAGTTATGGCTGAGAAAATTAGCATGGCTGCAATTCCAGCAATCCATCCCTATTACCGTTGTGATGATGTGTCCACCTGCAGTCCATAGGTTTCCTTCCCCAATGCATGACATTAGAAAGAATCCAACTTGAAGTTTGAATGATATCCACAGTTACTAACCAGAAGTTATCTTTGCAGCCAAGAAACTCCTTAGCTAATTTAAATTTTATGGAAGCTATACTGCCTTGCCTTTTGAATTGGGAGGATTAGACTACCAGTCAGCCTGAACCACTTATACTTAGTTTATTATCTCCAATTGCTAGGTAAACCCAATTCAAACCAGAACATTACAAAACCCAAACTAGAATCTATAGATATAAGAGCCACGATAATGGATTCCATTGACATGATTATGAATTTCAATGGATAAGGTTTCATTATGGACAGACATACTAAACACCTCATTCACTCATATAATTTAAAACAAGATTCCAGGAGGATAATATCCTTTACCCAAAACAATTCAGAAAATTTTAGTTTGATAAAATTTGGTTAAGTAAATAATCCAAATTTGGCATAGTTGTAGGTTATTTATGGAATTTTGGAGATTGAAAAAACTTTGTTCTTGTCACTTTGATCCAAGAGACTATATCAGACATTCAATTTATGTAATTTCTTAACTGATATTTCAAATGTAAAAAATACCATTCCTTAACTGATACTCCTCCCCACATGGGCATGAACTTGCTAGTGTACTTATATAGAGGAAGATGAGTGCCACTTGTCGTTGACTTGCATATGGATTTCTTTTCCCACACAAATAGTGGCCAAATATTAAGGAAGACATGGTGGCATGTAACTTAGTTGTATATGGTTATGTTTTCTTCCAATGTTTTGCATTCTTGTAAAAATTTTATGCTTCATGTTAGATTGCATATGTGTGCTATGGAGATCAATATGTAGCTTTAGAAGACATTTTTTTGTTGCTAATGCTAATTGCATGTAAGTACAGTTGTCTTCCTTCCTTTATCAATTCAGTACAGTTGTCTTCCTTCCTTTATCAATTCCTTTAAAATCCAAACATTTTAAGTATAAGGACGATGATGCTAGAAAATGTTGGGTACTTATAAGGCAACGGTTTGTATACATGGCCATAAAATCAGCATAGTGTAGTTCAGCCCCATTTATTTCTGGCATGTGTATTGAAATGATATTTCTCCAGTGTCATTTTTCTTATAGAATTGATGTGAACTTCTAACGCATTGGTTCTTTCTCTTAGCATATAGTATTAGCTGATAAGTCTGACCATAAAGTATTAGCCTTTTTTTCGTGCTTCCAAGTTTATTCTCCGCACATTTGAGGTTGGCACATTTGTATTGTCAAAGAAATGTAATACATGAAAAGATTTTATTGCAACTTCAAATAACACAAAAGCAAAGGATTTTTCCTTCCCATCAACCCTGGAGGAGAAACGTACATATTGTGTGGGGCAACTAGTTTTCGTGTTTGGGATTTATCAGACATGTATTTTTTTTTTTTTTTAAATTTTGAGCTTCTTGAAATAGCCTCAATTAGTTGGGAGTTTACTTGAAATTAATTGAATTGCGCAATATAAGCAAAGAAGATCATAAATTCTCTTTCTGATATCCTTGTACTCAAAGTGGGGAGTTTACATGAAATCAACTGAATTGTGCAATATAAGCATAAAAGATCCGAAATTTTCTTTCTGATATCCTTGTACTCAAAGTCACAACCCCCTCTATATTGATAAATAATAAATATGAGGGATCTTTACCTACTAATTTATTTCTATGATAATTGCCCTTCTATCTAGAGAAGTCAGCATTATCAGAATTGGTTGGACTGGACTGGACTGGAAACAATTGGTCTGGACCAGTTCACATTGGAGAGGGGCTAGACTGTTTTCTGAACAGGATCAACACCCTAGTTTTGTCCCGAACTAGATAGTATCACCGTTTTGGAGGGTTCGAATCAGGAATGGCCCTTAGAAAACCAGGTTCCACCTGTGCCCAATCATGCCCCAAAATTTGGAAAAATCAAGGAAAACTTTGAAAAAAATGACTGGCCTTGTATTTGCTATCTAATGGTTTGGAATTACAAATTGATGTTGTATCCATATTGAATAATGTATTTTTAGTCTGTTATCTATTTTTAACTTTTGGTTTTACTTTTAGCTAGTTTCACTTCTAGTTCAGATTCTGATAGAGAAAAATGCCTTGGAACCTAATTCACTTTTAAGTTTGAACGATTTATAGTCATAGAACCATTTCTCTAATTTTTTACAAGGCATTCTAAGGAATTGATAGTGAGATTCTACTGAGTAATCAAATTGCAGAAATAATATTGCCTTTGGTTGTGGATGTGTAATGTAGTGGCTAGGGAACCATCTAAGATAAAGGGTCTAAAGAAAATAACATAAATGAAAGAATTAAAATCCGACTGCTATAAAAGAGTATAGCTATGCTCATTAACTGACTGATCAGCCAAACAATATTGGTCTATACAATACAAACACAAGTACCTACTAGATATATTGAGGAAATAAATCCATGGAAGAGCATGCCATGAATTGCTCCATAAAGTAGGGAGGAAAAGTAGCCAAGTAATCTTAATTTTTAGAAGTGCATAAAAGCTCCAAAATACCTCAAACAAACAACAATGTGATAATGTAAGGAAGGCACAAGCACCATATGTACTAGTGCCCCCCCCTTATGTGCAACTTAGGTGGGTATGTGACGATTGAAAATGGGGCTCGACAAATGTGTAGCCATGCTAGGTATCGATATTAAAAAAACTCCCCTCCAAGAATGAGGAAGGGAAGACACAATGGGAACTTCCCTTGAAAGGATAGAAGAGAATATTATGTATCCAACTCTGAATTAGAAGTGTCTCACACCCCCAATAGAGTTCGCAAATGAACAAAATTTCCCTTTGTAAAATGTTTCATGAAGATGTCTACAATTTTCTTTATAGTTGGACAGTATTTGAGATCAATGATTTCTGCATGAATAAGCTCTTGAATGAAATGCATATGAATCTGTGTTTGGTTTGTTGTCTTTGAACAAGATGTCGTGATTGAATGGTACTCTGTTTGTTACAAAAAAATGACAGATGGCCTATAGAACTGAATACCACACTTGAAGAGAATTTCATGAATCGAGATGGCTTCAATATTGATAGCTAGCTACTTGATACTTTTCCTCTGTGGTAGATAAAGCAATGGATGAGTGTCTTGCTCGACCAACAAATGGGATTAGAGCTAAGGTTGAAGATGCAATCTAAAGTGGATTTGTGATTTGTAGCATTTCCTACCCAGTCAGAATCTGTGTACCCGACTAAATCAAAGTCGTAACATGTGGCATAATGTATCCCAAACCTATATTTTCCTAGAATGCAACAAATAATCCGCTTACTTCCAGTGTAACTTGTGCGGTCCCTTCTTAAATCTGAAAATGATGCCAACAACATAAGAGATGCTAGGGCTTTGTGTAAGGTAAAGGAGGCTCCTAACCAACCTGTGGTTTGTATTGTGTTATGTCAACCAAAGGTGAAGAACATGTAGCCTTGGGTTTGATGCTATAGAGGAATGGAGTCTCAACAGGTTTGCAAATTAGCCATTTGAAATTGTAAAAGGAGATCCATATCATATTTGGATTATTTTATGGTGATCGTCAAATTAGAATGAGTGATCTCAATCCCAATATATTTCATAGCATTACATGTAACATACATAAACTTTTCTTTATGTATGTTTTTTTTTTAAAACTCTGGTTTTCTTTTTTAAACTCTGGTTTTCTTTTGCTTAAAATAATTTTCTCTTCTCATGTTATGTATGAATTTCATTTTTAGCTAGTTGAAAGTTTATTTAGATCTAGAATTTAGCTTCTATGGAGGGTCAAGTAAGATTGTTGCCTTGAATACACCTCTTGATCTTGTGTGCTAGAGTGATTTTCAGTCTATTTTTTATTTGTTCCAAAAGTAAAAGAAAACCTTATATTAACATATACAATATGACTTGTTTTCCTGTGAGTTTCTCTTGGATTTAGTTTCCATACTTAGTCAAATAGAGTGTTCTCTTGCCTTTGTTGTGACCATAGAACCTTTTGAATGAGACCATGCTTGTGTCTTGGATCACTGATGTAAAATTATATAATATATTCTATTTAAGGGTGCTAGCTCAATGGGAGAGCACCTGCCTTATAGGCAGGAGGTTGGTGGTTTGATTCCTCCATGCCCTATATATATTTTGGAACCATTAAAAAGAGATAAATGAACACTACAAAAATGGAGATAAATGACCCAAAATATGACCAAAATATGCATATAAGCAACCACTGGTGGAAAATTAGTGGTCATTGATCACGCGACCAAAAATGTGATCATATTTAGTTTGGTCGTTTATAGCTTATTGTGTGGTCATATATTTGGTCATTAAATATAACAATTAATAACCAAATATAAAACCAAATATAGGACCAAAAGATAAGCTATAAATGACCAAGTTAAATATGAACACTTTTTTGGTCGTGTGATCAATGACTGCTAATTTTCCACCAGTGGTCGCCAAATCAAAAGTGGTAATTTATATGCGTATTTTGGTTTTTTTTTTGGTCATTTATCTCTCATTATGTACTAGTGGAAGCTGATTTTAAAGCCACTAGAAAGGATAAGCATGATCATGACAAAGACTCTTGCAATGAATCAGATGATGAAGAGTCAAAATTTGTAAGGAAGCTGAAAAGAGGATGAGGTAAGTACAAAAACAAATTACCTTTCAAATGTTTCAAATGTGGAGGAATAGGCCATTTTGTTTCTAAGTGTCCTTATAGAGAAGATGGAGATAGTTACAACAATGAAGAATCTATTTCTCATGAATGAATAACTATGTGCACTCAACACAGACCTGGAAATAAAAGAAGGGTTCCAAAATAGAAGAAAAGTTTGTACACTAAGGAAGATAACAATGTATTTAAAGGAAGTGACTACGATGAAGAACCAAAAGAGGTACTTTTCAGAGGTAATTTTCATGGCCTTTGTGGAAGAAAGCAGTGATGAAAAGAAGAAGAACAGTTCAAAGATTACTACAGTTGCGCAAAGAAAACCAAGATCAATAGACAAATACTTCTTTAGTGGATCATTCAAAACACCTCCAAAGCCAGTTACACCTCCAAATACAGTTGCATAAGTGAAGAAGAAGATGTTGTAGATGTTTACTGGGAAGGTAAATTGATAGTGCCATGGATGAATTGAGGAAGTCAAGAAAAAAGAGTAAATTCTTGCAGAAGCAATTGTCGAAGTATGAAGAATAGGACAAGTTATTTCAAGAGTCTCTTGATGCAAAGGTTTGTGAAAAAGTGATCAACTATGAGAAACAACTGATTTGTGCACAAGACAAGGTCAAAGTGCTTGAAGAAGAAAAACTTGCATTAAAGGATTCTTTGGAAGAATTAGAGCAGATAAATAGGATAATGACAGTTCAGCTTGAGGAGAAGGACAAAGAGATATCTCATCTAGAAGATAAGCTAGTTGAAAAGAAGGGAAATAAACACGTCCAAGTTCCCATAGTAAACTGCACACATGAAGAAAGCAACAAGACTAGTGTTGAATATGAAATTAAGAACAAGTTCAAAGACATCACATCAATTTTGAACAAGATCCTAAATGATCAGAGATCACCTGAAGACAAATCAAGTTTTGGTTATGAAAAGGCATAAAAAAAGGTCTGCGATAGAGAACATTTCCCAAATCATGTTACGTCTTTTAGGTATGACAGTTCCTTCAACAACTACAACTCTATCCAATATACTAACCAAAGAAGGATCAATAGGATGAAGTGTGCAAGATGTAATCACTTTGTCATCTTGCAAAATATTGTCAAACTGTGAGATGCTATGCATGTGATGGTTTTGGACATAAGGATTTGCTGTCGAACAATAGTAAATTGTTTAGATGAAGACTTATTGCACAAAGGAAATCACATTCCAAGGAATCATAGTGAAAATTCTCAAGTACAGAATCAAGATGGAAGTTCGCTCAATAAAACTTAGGTAAGGAAATATCCTCAAAAGCGCGCATAAGAAGTAGACAATCCAGGTACATCCAAAGTAGCAAGCAATTGTTGCTCCTCCTGCTGATCTTAAGAAGATCAGGTGAGACCCTTGAATTCAAACACGATGCATCTTACAATGCAAGGAGTATGTTAGTAAAGGTAGGGTTTGAAGATGTCTGCTGCATTAATTATCAAGAGTATAGAAAGTTGTGTGTTGAGTAAAATTGCCGCAGAAAATAACTCAGTGTTTTAGTCCAAGTAAAAAATTGTGTGCATATATTCAGGTTGTTACTAAGCTATGATTGTTGCATAAAGAGCTCTTGCAAGTGATAAAGTGAAGAATAGATTAATTGTTGATTTAAGTGTTATGACACAAAAGAAAAATTATTGCATGAAGAAAATATACAAACGTTACTGAAAGATAGACACGAGTCTGCGCAAAAAGTGTGATTTGTATTACATTCAAAATCAATGTTTTTACAAAATTGCATGAGACTTCTATAATGCAAATTTCAAAAGGAAATAGATGTTGAGGAAGAAAAGGGCGTGTACAAGAAAAAGAGTGAAGATGACAAAGTTGAGAATTGCACAAGTTATCTACAACCGCAATTCGAGGTCAAGTTCTGAGTCCGGCTGGTGTGCAAGATGAAGCTCCAAGTCTACTAGTACCAACATCATACATTCAGAGGAAGAGTGCATAGGAAGAAGCTGTAACGATGCAGACGATGGTAGTTCAGAATGCTGAGACCGAAGTGTAGATAGTTCATCAATAATATATTGTTTTTGACGCTTCAAAAAATCGACCCGACGAGTTAGTTGAGTCTGTTGTTCAACATGCCCATAATTCACCTACGATTGAGCATATTGACGTTGGAACTCTGTTTCCTCCATCCGTTTTTTCCAAACTCCCACATAAACTCTCAAGCATGCAAATTCAAACTATTGTGACTGAAAAACTAGTCACACACTCTTAAGAGAATTGTTCATTCTCTGGTAAAAGGAAGCCATTGGAAAGAAAGGAAAATGAGAAATCAGGGAGCAATGTGACATAGAAGGGAAAGAGTGAAAAAGGTGATGAACCAGGAATTTTCTCATTGAGTTCTTATAGAATTGAGTAGATTATTTTTGCGCGCGTGGAGTTAAGTCGAAGATATGTGCATTCAATATCGCTCAATTTGAAGAAGGTGGTGGAGTCGCCAAAACTAAATGTTGGAATTAATGAATTTTGGAAATAGTACAAAAGGCAGAAATCCAATTCATTGCATCATACGATGAATGACGTTGCCCCAAAAAGTTCGAGTATGGTTGTGACACGTCATTGTTTCCACATGAATTGAGTGCCTGCTTTAATGCCGAGTTGGCTAATAGATGAAAAATTTTCCAAATATTTGGATGCCATGGCAAGGGATTAGACGACATTAAAAGTGACAATGTCGGTTGACAGCACAGTAAATATGATAGATGAAACAGTCGGGCACATAAAGGAAATCAGTGGAAAATATAGTGCAAAACTAGTAAAGGATTTCTTTTGGCACTGCACAGATGGGACAAGAGGATGATTACATGAGTCACCGCGCAAAGAATGATGAAGTGTTGTGACATGAAGAAGATATTAAGATATAGAAGTAATATAGCACTTGTATAGAGAAATCAATCAAAGATAATTATGAAGAAATATGCAGATTGCAGGTTATCAACATTGTTAGAGATATGGATCTATCTAAAATAGCTTACCTATCTATGCAAAAAAATAATATATCAACAATAAGTACAAAAAAGAGAACAAGAGAAAAGAGTACACCAGATATACGTTGTTCACCCAATTGGGATACGTCCACGGGAAGGTAGTCTTCTATTATCTCCATAATATCTCCCTCAAGCTTACAAGAGAGCAATGCCAATAACCCCAATACAATATAGCAATACTTGTGTGAATAAGTAAAGATCATGTGTGAGTGATGTGACTCCTTTGAATCTATTATATACTAAGAGATGAGGAGGAATTACTCTCACATATTACACATGGGATAATATAATTCTCCATAATAACATCTCTTATATAATAATGAATATCAAGAGTATATTTTACCATAATGAATATGGGATATAATGTATTACTCTTTTACATAAGATTGTGGATATCTTCCGACATAATACAAAGATATTATTACCTTCCAAGGAATACAAAATATTCCAACACTCCCCCTTAATAATGGTTGGGAGAAAATCCGACTAACTAAGGAAGGAAGGAGTCATTACTGCTCCCCGTTGATGACAACTTCCCTCATCCCAAGTAAGGAACGAAGATGCACATACTTCGCTGTTGTCAAGGATTAGGTGAAGATATCGGTTGCATGCTTCTCTATAGGACAATACTCAAGAGAAAGAACACCATCTGCAACGAGACCTCGAATGTAATGAGCATCAAGATCGAGATGCTTTGTCTTGGAGTGATATACCGGATTATAAGCAAGTTGAATTACACCCCGATTGTCACACTTCAACAGAGTGGACGATTTCGGAACTAGACCAAGTTCAGTGAGAACATGTTGTAACCAAACTGCTTCTTTTGCTGTTTCTTTGGCTGCTCTATACTCTACTTCACACGAAGATAAAGAAAGAGTCTTCACCTTTTTGTTGGACCAATAAATCAGACCTGAACCAAGTTGAAATATATGTTAAGATTCAATATGCTAAGATAGAAAATATCAGCATTACATTCCATTTCACAACAATAGCATATACAGGATCACTGAAAGAACAACAAGCACACCATAAACACAAGAGACACAGATTTATCCTGGGAAACCCTCATGGGGTAGAAAACCCAACAAAGCTTCCTCAATATAGATGCCAGCAAATACAAAGATGTAAACCATAGACATGAGCTCCTTCTCCTCCATAGCAGATCTCTCCCTCAGCTATGCGCCAATCACAAGTGAGTTTAGTGTGTGTTAAATGAGGAACACACCTCCTCTATTTATACACAACTCCGACTTGTCTTTTACACAAGCTAGGTCGGCCCCAACAGGGAAAAGGCTAATTTTGACTTAGGAGGTTTCCTTCATACCTCTGTTGCATGATACATAGAATTTTTTACTGGATATTTTCAAGAAAGGTGTTTCAAGAGTGACTTGGGTTGTTAGGATGGTTGTGAGTGAAACTGTAAGCACCACATTATGGTAATTGAAACATTGTAAAAAAACAGTGTAGATCTTCCAGGCCACAGTGAAAATGTTGGTGCCTCATAAACATGGAGTTAAGATTTAGCCCTGCACTTCCCCAAGTGATAAAATAAATGCAACATGTCTTCCTACCATTGTCAATGTTATTTATTTCCATATTATATTTACCCCTCTTGTATTGATTATTTACAGAATTTGTTGGATTCTAATTTTGGCCCAACAAAATGCTTGGAATTTGGGATGAGATTGAGTTTCCCTTGTTGCACTTAGTCCCTTATCTAGGGGATATATCTATGCTATGCAATCTTATCACTGGGTTGTAAATCATTTAAAATGAATTTTGTGCAGATTTGATGAACAAAGTACCCATTTTCTATATTAATTGTTGTGTTTGTTTTATTTTCTTTAATGATTTATTTGCATGTGTGTTGCGCTTTAATCTTAGATCTACTTTCTTTATGATGCAAATATGGTCAGATTTATATCTTATTGAAAAATCCATGTGTGCTTGTTATAGATATGAAGTTGCATGTAGATTTCTTGCTCAATTAAAGGATTTTTTTTATTAAAACATAAATCATGTGCAAGTTTTCCCAGTTGTTGTATAAGATATTAATGGGACTCGTTAAGGAGAAAATGGAAAATATTCATCATGTATCTAGGAAAAGGAATCATGTTGCTTATATTTTATGGGTATTTCATTTGCGAAGGCCAATTGCTTCTAAGTATAAAGACACATATGATTTGGATATTGCATTTTTTAATCAATACGAGGAATCAAAATAATGGAGGAGAATAGAGTGTTGATGCTCAAAATGACACAGTTAGGGAAACAACAGTATAAACACCCTTGGAGGGATGTTCTAGGGGAGAATGGGGATGGAATTGGTCAAGAATTTATTTGACAAGATGATACAACATTCTTGATAAAGTCCTCTTGGGTGTGGCTTGCATAAGAACTAGTGACAATTTTGCAAGATACATCTAAATGAACCCCAACCTAAATATTGAAAACTATTATTGGTTCACATTATTCAACATATCCTCTCAAAAAAAAGGGAGTACCATTAGCCACTAATGGTGGTGATCATACTTAATATTTTCTATTGGCTACATATCAGTTAACCAAACTTAAATATTCAGTGCCATGGAGTATTTTTCATTATCTAGGTATGTTTGAGTGTAATACATTTGAAGATAATTCAAAGCCACATAAGTTCCTCTTCTAGATACTTCATCTCATACAGAAGGATGAACACATTCCTTGTCCATTTTTATGTCTACATTTCATTCTTTTTGTTGTAAGTTATGTTCTTGTAGATCTGGTTTTTAAAAGTGACCAAGCTTCTACTCAATAGATACTAAGTCATATAGAACTTGCTATGAAGAGGCTAACCATATCCAAAAGGGAATTTCCCTATTCCATTTTCTTATCATTTTTTTTTCTTATTTCTTGTATGGCTTCAAAAGAGAATCAACTTGGATGCAATGCACAAGTGGATAGACACCTGATACAATACCCAAACTTCAAAAAATGTGCATTGGCAATCTCTCCTCCCTACTATGTATATACACCTCTTATCTCTTATAACTTATGAAATTCTCCTGTTCATATATGGAATAGATTACGCTACTTTACTTGCTAAAGTAAAGAAAGAAAATATAGGCCACGAGATACAACAAGTCTTCTATAATAAACAATTAGAAAAATAATTTCCATAGACTGAATTTTGTTTCATTTGACTAAATAGCCCTTATTTTTCATTTTCCTTGGATTTAATAAAGAGAATGCACTAGCAGTTTGTCCACTTCTCCACAAATAGAGTCACAAGAACCTAAGTTACCAGGATATGGATACGGATCCGAACACAGATTCGCCAGATTTTTTAAAACCCAGGATCTGGATATGGCATGGAAACGACAAGTACAAAAAAATATAAAAATATTTTTATAAAAAATAAAAAATAGAGTGACGAATCAAAACTATTCAGGAAAAACAAGAGTAAGTCTATAATTTATTTCCAAAAAAGAGAGTTCATGTACCATAACTGATAATTTGATGAGTTGAAACCATGAGTGATATTTATAATTTTAAGAACCATTTTAGCATGAGCTTAAAGCAGGTCAAAACAATGTTTTTGTGAGCCACATCCACATGTCCCTATCAGCAGGGAATAAAGTAGTTTTCTTGAAGGCTATGCCAAGACTACACAACAGTGTTGGTGAAGTGAGAAACAACATAGCACATAAATATAGATCAGACCTTGACAACAGACCTTGAACATAAAGATGAACCAAATAAAAACATTGAGAGAAGACCTTGATATTGATATATCAGAGTTCAAGAATAGATATTGACAGAAGGATAGATCAGACCTTGAGTAGGAATGGGGTTTACACTTTTAGCCATTACGTATTTCGAGTTTTTTAAGTTTTTCATTAAAAAACATTTTTTTGGGGGGGTTAATGGGTCATAGAAGCACTGGAAGTTTCAATATCCATTTGAAAATTTCAAGATTTGTTTGATTTTTCACAGGATCTATTTTATGGGACCAGGAGATGTTTCCTTCTGTAGGGGATTTGTTTCCATGGTGGATCCTAGGATGATCCAATCCAGATTTGTATTGGATCCGCGGATCCACATATCCTACACACTAGGGTGGAGGATCCAGTACCATAGACAAGAACATACCTTGTCAGAAGAGAGCATCCAAACTCTTAGAGAATGTCTTCAATTTTTCCAACATATTATGTGTACTCTAAGAACACAACCTAAAACTCTACAAAGCCTAAATAAATAACGAAAATAAGAATTGACATATAATGGGTGCCTGAATCTCTAGTAGAAAAAAAACTCTTCTTGGCCTTGGCCTAGTCCCTAATTTAATGTTAGGATCTACTTCATTTGATATCATGAAACTAGGAAATCGAGGAATTAAAGTAAAGGAGGCTAAAAGAGACTTACACTGGCTTTTTATGATTCATTATTTGAGGCACAACTTGTGAAATTGTGCATAGATAGTGGAATTTCTTGTCCTGATGTTGGTGATGAATCTGGAAAGCTAACAGTTCCTTGTGAAAATATACCTGAAAAAAATCAGGGAAGCAAACATAAACTTCTCCCAATGATCCAATTCTTCAACCGACATATCATAAGTGAAAATAGGTCTTCCAAAATTCCAATCCTTATAGCAGATTTACTTAAATATTTCAGCAGACTTGCAAAACCCTATTTCAAGCTATGTCTATAGAGAATAAGCTTTAATGAAGATGCCTAATAGAGAGTGAAATCATAAAGGTTTCCTGCAAAACTAATCTAACAATTGTGGACCTCCAAAGATATAGTGAGAGCATGGGTTCCTAATAAGCATGGACTTATGTTTTGTTCCTAAGCTTTGTCAACAAAAAAACTCAAAATAAAATTTCCATAGACTAGATCAAGAAAATGGAGGATCACAATATACATTCAACATACAATGATGAAACAAAACTAACACACCATGCTCTATGATCCTTGCAATGATAACAATATAATGGATACACTACATCTGGGCTAGAGTTTCTATTCTTTTAGGTTAGGAACAATACCATATTGATATAAACTAGTTAGAGTTGAGGTCCTATAAATAATATAGGGATTTGTGTTTTAGTTCAAAGGTAACAATTGTGAAGCAAAACAACGGAAACTACCTTGCATGATCATAATAACACCAAAGGAAAGAGTGACGAACAACGCCAAAAAGCTAGTTTTATCCGAAGAAGGCTTTCCAAGCTTGTGGCTTCTTCTTGATTGCATTCTTTCTAGCCTTGTTTTTCTTTGCAAAGATGTATCCTTGGCTCTTCTTGGAGGCCTTGGAGGTTTTTTCCAATTGGGTTTCGGATTATAGTTTCCACTCTCGTTCATAGCGTGTTCATAGCCTTCTCAAAACATCCAGAAAGGGTATCCACACCTTTTTCCAAACCGATACCTTGAAACTGGTTTGAAATAATAGGAATAGTACATTCCTGCACTTTATTGTGATGAGATGAAAAAACCGTCTTACCATATTTATTTTGGACAACCCCACATTGAATTACATTGTTCCCGGTATGGCCATCTTCTGATCCATTAACTATCAATGTTAAACTTAACCTACACCCTCTTTTTCCAAAAAACAATTTGGTCAAATCTAGGAATGGAGGAGCCTTTGGTTTAGTGACCTCAATACCTCTTTCCAAGTCAATACCCATTTTCCCTTTTTTATTTCAGGACAAGATGCCCATTTATATCTGAGTACATAATGGGTGTATTCACATTATGTTGAACAACAACACTAAAATCCAGAGGCATAATGTAAACTTGTTTTGACTTCTTGTTGTTGTCCATCCCATCCATTTGCACTACAGTAACGAGCCTAAAGGCTACCAAAAACTTCTTAAACTAAGGAAAAACTGCCATTCCGACCAATTGACAACAACATAATCTCCAAGTTTAGCAAAAGGGCATGCAACTTATCTCTAGATGACAGTCTTGAATGAGCACCAATGCTCAAAAGAAAAGGAAAAACTCATGTGGGAACCCAACATCCCTACTCCAGGTTGATACCCAAATGTCAAATAGTTTTTGAGAATCGGCTTGAGATAGTCATTCTCATTGCACCTTCGTTAATTAACAAGCTTTGTTGAAACCATTCCTATACCTGCTTAGAGAAGTTTTGAGCTTGATCGACACACCAACGTTAGTTGAAAAAGGTTTGAATGTTGAAAACTAAATTCTCAGAACTCTACAAAAATCAAGGGATCTTTGAGCTTGGTAGGTGGAATGAATCTTTATTTTGACAAGTATTATAAATGCATAGTTCTTTCATCATTACATAGTTCTTTCATTGTTTGCACTTATTTATGTTATTGAATTAAATATTCAATAGTCAATAATCAATTAGTGTAGAAAACTTTAGCACTTGGAGAAAAATTGCGTCATCTGTATGTATATTTTTCTCTGCCTCTTTCATTTATGTATTAGTGCTTCTGTTGACTTTTATTGTTCCTAGAACTAAATTTTTGAATGATTAGTTCCCAAATTTGGAGTCTATGTAGATGTATATATTTTGATTTGGGTGTATGTAGATGTGCATTACAATGAAAGATTTTTAAAATTTGGGCTGACATTTCAAATTGTAACTCTCAGGTCACTATGTGGACAAATTCTCGAGGATGGTACTATGGCTTTTTGGCTATGGGTCATTAGTGTGGAATCTAGGCCTTAAGTCTGATGAAGAATTCGTTGGATATATCAAGGTCTACCGAAGAGTTTTCGATTTAGGTCAGAATTTGTTTGATACTAAGGAGTTAATGGCATCATTCAACAAGTGAAAATGGGTTTAGTGCTAGAATGGTTGTTATAAGGCATTTCCTCGTGCTTTTTGGAGCCTGTATTGACCACATTGGGATTCCACAGTTTCCAACTCATACATGTACATTGGAAGCATAGGACAGAGCGATTTGTGTAAGAAAAGAGAATATACTTCATACTAACATATATATTCAGTCTATATATCCCATAAGTTTTGAGCTATGTACATTATTGGCAAAACTAAATATTTTGCATTAGGAAATCCATGTAAAGGTTGTTTAAACTCTTTTTTTTCCTATGAATCGTATTGTTCTGCATCTCTATTGCTTTTTCTGGATGTACTTACACTATTTTTCTTTCGAGATCTCCTTAGTGGGGTAGGGATTACTATACGAGGGGAGGATCAAATAAGGAAATATCGGTCACGGAGGTGAGATGAAAGGATAAGCTTCCTGTTTTGTTTGGCATGTTTTTCTTTTCCTATTTATGGGAAAAATGTTGATGGGTTTTATTTGAAATATGTGATAATCAGTATTTGGAAAGGAAAGAATGCAAATATAATCTTAAGGCCTCTGTAGATTTCTACATAGTCGACAGGGGTTCCCATCGATGTCGACACCAACCCATCGCGATCTCCCTGAGCACCGACCCAGACGGGTTTTACCCCGTCCAACAACACCTGCAAAGCAGATGAGGTCTCACCTGATGCGTTCAAGGGAGAGTGGATGGAACCATGTTTCCGCCGAATGAAGGAGGATGTTTGCGGCACCAATCACTTAAACTTATTGCAACATTTAGAAGTAAATCTATGTATCTAACTTTGGCAACATTGTATCCATATCATCATTAAACAGAAACATTCATCGCGACAAGTATAATAGTAAAGCATTAGTTGCAGCAAGAAAACACAACATCATTCATGAATCGCAACATGCATTATCATAAAAGATACACATGAAATTTCACCAAATAGTTCCGTCATGTCATATTTCTTCAGCAAAACCTTGATACAATATCTCCGTAAAACCACAGATCTCACCAGTAACTCTTGATCTCAGATACAGACTCAAAGACGCACACATCCCACATCCGTACTAATATCATCCAACACTTACAACTTATGTCTATATATAGGCTTCCGCCTTTACAATGCTTGTCCACTTACTAACAACTTCCTAACCAACACTTTGGACAAATGACCCAAAATCTAACTAACGCGGTCCAAATGACCCAAAAACCCACATTCTGCGATATAATTAACCCATAATTACATCACATATGGTCCAAATGACCAAAAACCCGCAAGTTGCGGTACAATTGACCCAAAAATGCATAAAATAATATTCTTTACGCCTAGCTCTCCGCCTTCTGTGATATCTTCTGACTTGTCGCAGCATCAGAGATGCTGCGATGTTACCTTAACAAACCGCCTGCCAACATATATATATATATATATATATATATATATATATATATATATATATTGCATAACAATTTTTCGAAAGATATGGAAGCTATTCATGTTTGAAATATATATTTATGGTCTACATGGTGGATCTGTTATTGTAGGAGGAATTTTTGGCATGGGAGCCCATATGTAATTTCTAGAGTGACAGGTTAATGCCTTGAGTCCTTGATGAAGGAAATTTGTTGAGTGTTGATGATGCCTTGAATGATGCATAAAATCTATGGCAGAGCAATCTGTCCAGAATGGAGATTTCTAGGCATATTTATAGTATGTTTCCTGTAAAGGAAACCCTGGTAGGAAGTTTTGGAGATGTTGGACAGATGGATGATTGAAGATTGTTCATGTTGTAGAAAACAAAGAAACAAAAGGATATCTTCAACAACCTCTTCATAAGAGCATGTTTTGGGACATTTTTTGCATTTTAAAGCATGTACAAGTGGATATGGTCTTTCAAAGGTAGCAGTAAACCTCATTCTAGGAAAGTCTATGTGAGAGAATAGCGGTAAAGTGGTAGTGTAAATTCCAAGTTTGGGAGTTTTCTAGGTAGGATGCATACATCCCACGAGTTGTTTAAGGTAGTTTCAGTTCATCGAAGCTAGAAACCATATTGGAAGATCCATAATCCCTAGCGTGAAACTATCAAAATACATGAAATACTACAATTATATGATCCCAGGTTCCCTTCAAAGTGCTTATATAGATGATATAAATCGATTGAGCTATACAAGACTAACCATCTTGGCATACACCAGGTTTTTTGGGCGTGTGGTTTCAAAGCATTATTTTATGGTCAATTATAAAATGCCTATTTCTTTTGAACCTAAATATCATCAAGGATAAAAGGAGGATTTCCAAAGCCACATTATAGATTTCTTCTAGCATGCTCCTAGGGGTTTAGGCATCTGGTAGCAGATTTAGTCTTTTGGGTGCCACCTTTATTTAATATGGAGAACCTGAGTGACTTTCAAATCAAAGATATAACATAAAAATGAAGATTGCAGAATGTGAACATATTTTTTACAAGTCAAATGTTATCAAGGGAAAACATGGAATTGAGAAACAACTTTTCCAATTTCCAAGATTACACTAATATCGTGGGTTTGATGGCATTGTTGAGAATTAAATAAAATGTAATCTATCTAGCATAGATCTGTTTTTATGGACCTGGGCATATTTGTTCAAGAAAGCCAATTCCCATCTCTTGCGCATATTCCATGAGGGTCGTTTTGTGGAAATGATTTATATTGCCACAACTTGCTCACAATCATTTGACGATGGAATTTGCAGATGAGGGTTCCATCCTTCTCAAGTCAATCTATTTCCTAAGTCGTTGGAAGCATTTCCTTGTGAACGTAAAGACGTTATGCCTCACTTGATGATACATATGTCCCAACCATGTTGGAGGGCATTCGTTGCTTGCTTTTGGACATTTATCACTTTGAAACTCTTAATGACACTTTATGGTTGCTTGATTCAAATAATGCTTTATGAGAAGATTCAATGGAGTTTGGTTAAAGGATGCTCATTATTTTAATATTCTTATAAAGTGGATTTAACCACTTTGGATAAGTTTGTTTTGGTGGTTACTTTGTGAACATTAGGAATCATATGTAGCGATGGATTTATGTAATGATGTATTTCTGGTTTTGACCATCCTTTTTGAGTTGGTTATAAGGGGTAAAGGGATTATAATATTTATGTTAAAGAGGTTGAGGAAAGTGAGGGTTTTGTACTTCATGCATTATACCTAATGACATTGACTATTATTATTTTATGTATTGATCAACAGTTTGTTAAAGGTTTGCTAAAATTTAGTGGACGTTGGTTATTATACACTCCACCCTACATTGGATTTAGGAAGAATAAATATTTTATTGTAAAGTAAGATGGTTGGATAATGAGATCTCTCATTTTGGAGCTTCAATGTTATATCTTTATGGAGTGTATGAAATTTTAAGGTATTCTCTTCTCTTGGTTAACTTGGTGTATTTAATTGAGTAACTTGGATAATTTAAATCATTGTCAATACTTCTTGCTTGATCTGAATACTAAGTTTCCTATACAGTAAGAGTGAAATTATTTTCTCAGAAGATGCATAAATGTTCCATTTCGTTTGAAAGTTTAACAAAGTGGTTAACTTATCCAAATTGACCAAGTTTTTCTTGGAAGATTGACCCTTGTATACTTTTCTAATGAGACAGACATAAATATCTAGTGTAAACTTGTACTTGTTGAGGTTGTTAATATGGGAATTGATATGAGATGTCATTTTAAAACATTTAATCATATATATTAAAAACATATCGCACCGGAAAAATAACAACTTGTTATTCATAGAATCACATCATTCTCAAAATATGCCTTCACCAAGATAAACATTCATATGAGTGCTAGCTATGACTGTCTATGACTAAGCTTCATAAATCCTTCTTGACTATAATAGTAGATTGATTCAGCTGTTAACAAAAAACTATCATTCTCCCCATCAAAAATACAGAAGAAAATAACATTCAAAGACTGCATGATTCAGTATCCTTTCTGAAAACTGAAAGAAAAACCTAATCTAAATACAAGAAATGCATCCAGATTCTATAATAGAACCATTACATAACTTTTCAAAGGAGATCTTTCCTATGAAATCGCCAATTTCCTGCTTAGATAAGGAGTCTGATGCGTCATTAAATTCTCTGTGAATATACTGGAAATAAATGTTGTTGAATGTGGAGATCAACTTCCTAGTTTGAACCTTCCAATGTTCAAGAGCAATTGAATGAAGAAAAAAGTTGTCGGATGCCCATTCAATAATGCATTTAGAATCTCCTGCAACTTGGAAGTCATGGATTTCAAAATCTTTTGCACTCCATAAAATGCCCCCACAGTGCTAACAATTCATCTTTGATGTTTGTCCCAACACTAACTCCCATTTTTAATTTTATTGTGAACACTGTGTTAACTTGTATGATCATTCCTGCACCACAATTTCCCTTATTCATAGCTCCATCGAAAAAAACAAAGGGAATTTCATCCACAAAGGCGTGTTTGTATAGCAATCGGATCGAGGAGGTTTCCATAGTCTTACAAATTTTAGACATCGCATCGACGATTCTAATGAACTGATGGTTGATATTGTTGAAATATTGTAACTTCTAAGAATATTCTATTTGTACTTTATCCGGAGATGTTTCATTCCTCCGCTGGGACTTTATTGTATATCCAGAGATGTTTATTCCTTCGTCGGAATGTGGTAACTTGGGTTATTAGACTTCCCTAGTGGGGTCAGCTTAGAGTCAGTTGTAATGGGGTGTTTAAGTCCCCTAGTGGGGTCATCCCAGTCAGCATTATGTTGAGTGCTTAAGTTGGGGCCGACCTAGTTAGGGTTAAAAGTCAAGTGACGTAAAGTATAAATAGAGGATGTGTGATCCTCAATTATCACACACACTCAGTTGTGAAAACTCGCATAGGAGAGAGACAGATCTGCAAAGGAGGAGAAGGAGATCTTGTTTGGGGACTACATATTTGCATTTGTTGGTCATCTATATTGAGGAAGCTTTGCTGGGTTTTCTACCCCATGAGGGTTTCCGAGGATAAATATGTCTCTTGTGTTTATGCTTTGCTTGTTTTTTTTTCAGTGATCCTGTATATGATATTGTTGTGAAATTGAATGTAATACTGATTTTATCTGTCTTACCATATTTAATCTTAATATGGTATCAGAGCTAGCCTGAAGGAAGGCAATGTATGGCACTTATGACACTTGTTTCACTTGCGACAATTTGAAAGTTAGGGTTTTGTATAGCAAAACCTAGTCATCGTGTAACTTTCGCTATAAATCCGTTTTGGCGAAGGTTCAGGATCTGAATTTTTTACAGGACGAATATTAGACACGAATGTACCCTGTGTAACAATTTCAGCCCCTGATTCGCTGTACTTTTCGAGTTATGATCCGTACAAGTTAGGGTTTATGCCTCTTCCAGAATGCAGTCCTAAACAGGTGACCTAGGGAAAAAGGTCTTATCTCAGGCTAGGAAGCTCCAAATGGAATTCCATAAAATGTGACAATTAGGGAATGGACTTTAGTTTCACAAGGCCTATTTTCAGAGGCCGAAGATGAAACAGTGACACGTGTCAGTCCGTACAAGTTTGCTATGTCATTTCATCCCTTAAACAGGTCATGTTGGGAAACTGCACATATCTCTCTGATGGAGAATCCAATGAATCTCAAAACTATGGGGTTGGAAATATGACAGGTCAGGATATCCGAAGTTTTAGACCCTACAGATTCGGAATTTCATAGATGCACTAGAAACAATACGGCACATTGGAAATGACTCAATGGAGGAAATCAAAGAAGAGGAGGAAGAAGCTCTCACTTAGGGTTTTCAGTTTTTAGGTATGGAAGGACCTGATACAATGTTGGAGACACCTGATGCAACATTGGAAACTTTGATAATGGATTTGGAATCCATTCATCATAGATATTAATCCTCCATCAAAATGTTGTGGGAGGAAGGAGATTGAAAATTAGGGTTTCCAAGTAAGAAGAAACCCTATCAAGGTTGGGAGACTCATAGGGCAGAAATGAAGGAGGTTTAAATGCCACTGATATTCTATCATCCTAGCACCATGAACATATATAAGATGTTTACAAGTGATCTACCTTGGATGGTTAGGGTATTACCCTTATAGATAAGACTACTCGACAGGTATGACTTGAGAAGATACAGGTATGTTTTGAAATATGTTTCATGATTAAACTCATAATATGTTTGTCTTCATATTATCGAGGTTAGTACAATCATGATTAATTTTAGATTGTCTGATCACCTTAGTAAAAGTATGAATGCATGTGAATGATAGAAGACATTCATTGATTAGGGTTATGACACTTATGATTGTACTAATGCACTTATGGTGTTGTATGAGGATGATGTTGTCTGCTAACATGAAAGGTACATCAAGAAAGACAAATCAAGTTCTATGACCATGATGACATGAAGACAAAGACACATAAATAGTCTTTGATCACATAGAAGCTCTACTTACGAGGTATGTATAATTTGGTTATACAATGCTTAACTTATGAGATATGCAGGTTACTAGCACAAGGTCTCTAAATCATTGAAGAGAACAAAGAAGACATTGTATGGGTATGTTAGACATAACTAGCAAGCATTATAATCTAGGTATGTTTTCCTATATCAAGTTAGAACCCTACTTTGTGTTAAGATCTTAGGTAAGTATACCTGTGTATGAAATGATTATGACCATACATGCTTAAGATTATTTAGAATCATAATGTTTTGATAGTATTAAGATTATACTAATGAATGTATGATTATGTATGAGATCTTGAGGAAAGACACAATGATGAAACTAGTACAAACTTAAGCATGCACAGTGGTATAGAATGGATAGAAGTTCAAAGACATATCATGATGTTATCATAAAGGGAAAATAGAGATCAAGCAGGAGGCAACCATACAAACATAAAAGGTAAGTATTTGAGTTGTTATTTGAATCTTTGAATAGTTAATGATATTGCTCGTAATAATTGTATGCATATTTGTATTCCCAGAATATATCATGCAAAGTGTAAGCATTCATATAACATTGAACAATATACTACTAATATGCATATGATGGGTAAGTTGGACAAACATTCCATTGTTGCTTGTCTAGAATGAAACCTCTTTGTTGACATGCTGAGAGATGTGCACGCTCTTGATAGTATGTTCTGGTAGAGATGGAAGGCATCTAGATAGCCACTGTATGCATACAAGATATGGAAAAGTGTTGTGCCAAAGTATTGGTCAAGATATTTGCATAACTATGTGAATCATATTAGTATGCATAATAGGTTATCATGTCAACATGATTTGATGATTATGAAGTATTACTACTCGTGTAATTAACTTTGATTTGTAGGAAATATCATGAAGGATGATGAACACCGAACAAGTGATGGATGTTCAACAAGAAGACTTACAAATCAAACATACTATAGAAGGATCGTGGCTAGAGGATTATCTTAGAAAGAGGAAGAGGATCATAACAAGATGTTTGCTCCAAGTGGCTAGACAAGACCATTCTCTTAATGGTGTAATTGAAGAAGAAGTGCATATCGAGAAAACTCCCAGGATTCAATTGAAGAAAGCTCTGTATGAGTTCAACAGGTACCCAAGATCGATAGTCATTTGATGAGATTAATGATCACCACGAGTGATGCGGATTTCAACCTTTGCTACAAGGTTGAAGATGGTTTCTATATAAAAATGAAATTCTTCTCTTAGATGGATGCAAGAAGGAACTCACCATAGACTTCGAATGATCTTGAGTCTCATATCAGTAGACCCATTTGACGGGAGATGGCACAGATAGATATCCAGAAGATCACTCAATGCAGAGTGTGAATGATGTTCAGTCACAGAATTGAGAGCTTCTTGACAAGCTTGGACTTTTACCAAAAGTAAAGCTGATCCTAACCTTTACCTTAAGGTTATGGATGATGAACCTGTTATATTAATATTGTATGTGGATGATCTCTTTCTGACAGGGAATGAGAAACAGATCATGGAAAGCAAGAAGAAGCTAGCTACAGAACTTGAGATGAAAGATCTCAGATTGATGCAAAGCCATGGCTAGATTTGATATGTTGGAATGTAAAGCCATGGCCACTCCCATGGATTCCAACTTGAAGCTGTTAGCTAATGACTCGTCAGAGTTAGTGGATGTAACTTTGTACAGACAGATTATTGGTTCATTGATGTATCTGACGAATACCAGGCCAGATATACGCTTTGTTGTGAACACCTTGAGTCAGTATCTAGTAGAACCTAGACGTGTTCACCTGGTAGCTGCAAAGCATGTGATGAGGTACCTAAAGGGTACGATAGAATTTGGTCTATATTATCTTGGAGATCATGACTTCAGATTGTATGGATACACAGATGCTGATTGGGCAGGAAGTGTATCAGACAGGAAGAGCACATCAGACGAATGTTATTGTCTAGGATCTTCCATGATCTCATGGTTTAGCAGGAAGCAGTCTAGTGTGGCTCTCAGCACAGCTGAAGCAAAATATATAGCTGCTTGCTCTGCTAGTTGTGAAGCGATATGACTTCAGAATTTGTTATCAGGATTGTTTGACTTAGAGATGGACTCCATTGTGATCCTGTGTGACAACCAAAGTTGTATCAAGATGACAGAGAATCTAGTGTTCCATGATAAGTCAAAGCACAAAGAGATCCGATATTTCTATATACGGGATATGGTGCAGAAAGGAGCTATAAAGCTTGAGTATGTGAGCACTGACGAACATGTTGTTCAATATATTGACCAAACCTCTGTCTCGAGTAAAATTTGAGTATTTCCGAGACAAGCTTGGTGTAGTTCAGAAGGGCCCTCCTCAAAAGGGGGAGTGATATGGTCGATGATGACACTTGGATACTGGTATCGATATGGATACCTGTATCGATGATGAGGTTACCTGTTTCAACGATGAGGTCGATGATGAGGTTACTTGACCCGACGATGAGATCAATGAGTGGTCCTTATACTTTGTCTAAGTTGACGAGTGGATTGTATCATCCCTGGACACAGGTTCTAAAGGAATCTATAGACTCTTGTCTTCGAGAAAGATGTTGGTGAATGATGTGATGTGTGTTCCTGGACTACTTAGCATAGCAGTGGGTGATCATTCACAGAACCTGTAATGATGTAATGTTCGCTCCTGGAATTCTCAGTGCAACAGTAGGTGATCATTCATAGGTTGTAAATCCTAGATTTGATCTAGGTCACACCCCAGTTGAAATAGTACTAGCTTTGTGGTTGACTGGAATGATGTAATGTGCGCTCCTGGACTGCTCAGTGTAGCAGTAGGTGATCATTCGCAGGTCCTGTAATGATGTAATGTTCTCTCCTGGACTACTTAGTGCAGCAGAAGGTGATCATTCACAGGTTGTAAAAATCCTAGATTTAATCTAAGTCACATCTAGTATGAAAAAGGACTGGCACTGTGGGTGGGATTGCATCGCCCCTAGACATGATATGGTGTCTTAAAGTAATAGGGATTGATCATCCTGTAAGTGGATCAGGATTGTATCATCCTTGGAATTATGTCCTAAAGTGAGAGGGATTGATCATCCCGTAAGTGGATCAGGATTGTATCATCCTTGGACTTATGTCCTAAAGTGAGAGGGATTGATCATCTCGTAATTGGATCATGTGTGTTGCAAATTATGATGATGTTGATCAAGAGATCCAGACGATGAGGCTGTTGATCGGAAGATCCAGATGTTGATACTGTTGATTAGAATATCCAGACGATGAGGCTCTTGATCGAGAGATCCAGATGATGTTGTTGATTGAGAGATCCATATGGTGAGGCTGTTGATCGAGAGATCTAGATGATGTTGTTGATCGGGAGATCCATACGATGAGGCTGTTGATCAAGAGATCCGGATGATGATGCTGTTGATCGAGAGATCTAGATGATGTTGTTGATCGGAAGATCCAGATGATGATGCTGTTGATCGAGAGATCCAGATGATTTTGTTGATCGAGAGATCCATATGATGATGTTGCTGTAGCTGATCAAGTGCTGCAGAAGATGAAGACTCTGTTAGAAAAACAGGATCGCAGAGCAATAACAATAAACAAAAATGCAAATATAATCACACATACACATTACAAAAGAGACACAGATATATTGTGGTTCACCCAAGATGGGCTCCGTCCACACTGAAGTTGCCAGTCCTTATTATTATACCATCTAGCAAAGTGAAGGGATACAACCTGCAGCACAACCACTGCACTTCCTCTTCACTGTCTCACATTCTCTCTTCCGATCTCAGAGATCTTTACAATGCATAATATCTAATACATCAACCCTATCCGTATTACAATGTCTTTCTTATAAAGGGAAATACAAAGGGAAAATACCATGGGTTACCCCCCCCCCCCACCCCCCCACACCCCCCCTCACTAGGGTGAGTGTACAATCCTTTTACATATCATATAAAGTTGGGGTACAAACACGGCTGAATAATAATGTCTCTGAATCTGGAGATCAGGCTCCACAACCAACAGACTCAGTACTGAAGATGTTGATGTTCCGGTATTGAAGATCTTGAAGATGTTCCAGTAGTTGTTTGAGTTACTGATGATGATTGAAGAAAGCTTCTAATGATTTATAGATGTATCATGTATCACTATGATGTAGTTGATGACTCCTTGCTCCTGCAGATGTTTTTAGAATATCCTTCTCGTTAAGGGGGAGTGTTGAAATATTTTAACTTCTAAGAATATTATATTTGTACTTTATCCGGATATGTTTCATTCCTCCACCGGGACTTTATTGTATATCCGGAGATGTTTATTCCTCCGTCGAAAAGTGGTAACTTGGGTTATTAGACTTACCTAGTGGGGTTGGCCCAGAGTTAGTTGTAATGGGGTGTTTAAGTCCCCTAGTGGGGTCTGCCCAGTCAGCATTATGTTGAGTGGTTAAGTTGGGGCCGACCTAGTTAGGGTTAAAAGTCAAGTGAGGTAAAGTATAAATAGAGGATGTGTGATCCTCATTTATCACACACACTCACTTGTGAAAACTCGCATAAGAGAGAGATATATCTGCAAAGTTGGAGAAGGAGCTCTTGTTTGGGGACTACATCTTTGTATTTGTTGGTCATCTATATTGAGGAAGCTTTGCTGGTTTTCTAACCCATGAGGGTTTCCTAGGATAAATCTGTGTCTCTTGTGTTTATGTTGTGCTTGTTGTTCTTTCAGTGATCCTGTATATGCTATTGTTGTGAAATTGAATGTAATACTGATGTTATCTATCTTAGCATATTGAATCTTAACAACTATTAGGGAGAGAATCCTGGAAGATGCAACAGTTCCTTACCTTCCAGACTTCCCACATTGTAATGAAGGGAAGCTCTTTGAATGTA
Source organism: Larix kaempferi (assembly GCA_027924585.1). Classification (NCBI taxonomy): domain Eukaryota; kingdom Viridiplantae; phylum Streptophyta; class Pinopsida; order Pinales; family Pinaceae; genus Larix; species Larix kaempferi. The sequence continues at coordinate 33,535,120 of BSBM01000510.1, forward strand.
TGCTTTTTGTTGAGCCATCCCGCTAAATTTTCTTTTATAAAATAACAATCCTATCTATCATTAAAATGATAAACTTCAGCCAATGAATTCCATATAGATTGAAAGAAAGAACACCTCCCAAAGAGATGATCAACGTCTTCCAGGTCACTTTTGCACAGGCAGCGGAAACTCGGGCCTTGGTAGCCTCTGGATTGTAAGGAATTCCATGTCATAATTCGCCTATTTAGACACAACCACGAAAAACATTTGACTTTTAGTGGAATCTTCTTATTCCACAGAAAATTTGTCCACCAGCAACTATAATTTTCCAGTTCAACATCCAATATGAGTTATTGTAATTCTAGATGAGTTTAGCCTCGGCGTTTGATAGGAAAATACCTGCTCTTTTAAGTTTTAAGATGTAGTTGTCCCATTCCACCTCTATTGCCATAAATGAGACAGTGGCAACCCTTTCTTTAAAAACACGGCCCAGAAATGGCAACGGGACGAAAACGTTGTTTTCTATTGCTGTTTCCCGTTTTTGAAGGCCTGGACCGGTTTCTTAGGAAACAATGGTCGTTTCTTTGACCGTTTCTTGAATTTTCAACCGAGTTTCATGCACTTCAAATTTTTAAAACATATGAAATATAAGATCAGGCGAGTGTTTTTCACTGTTTCTGGAATTTCCAAGCAAAATTTTGATTTGAATGAGCCATTTCAAATTTTGATTTGAACGATTTTGATTGTAAGTTAAGTTTAAAAATAGTTTTTTAGTTTTATTGAGTGGTATTATTATACTTTTTTCACAATTTTAATCATTTTTGGAGTCTTCCTTTTTTTTTTTTACAATTTTAACTATTTACCGAGTCTTCACTTGCATGTTTCTAGGTATAAGTTTGGTTTAAGAACCGTTTTTATTTTTATTGACAATTTATAGAGATGTTTAAATATTGTTAGGTATGATTTTCGTTTGAGAACAAATCTTCATTTTTATTTTTATTTTTATTGAGGAGTGTTACGATAAGAAAGGAAAAGATTTCTTTGGAATGTTATGGAGTTTTCAAGTCTTGGAATTTTTCTATGGAAAATATGTTAAGAGTTAAGTGTGCTTGTAATATTTTGGATCTTTACCAGTTTTTTTTGTTTTTCTCTCTCCTCGTTTCTTATATGCGAAACCTCCAAACTCTGTTTCTCGTACCGTTCTCGTTTCTTGCTCCGTTGCCCCTTTCTTGTTTCTGGTAACATAGCATTCCACATCATATAAACCCTGTAGATTTAAATCACTAGCAGAAAGCCATTGGAACAAAACGGAGTTTGTATCTTTTTCCACTTGTCGGAGGACCAGAATATACCTTCGATGAAGTTCAAAAAGTAGGTCCACAGAGAGAGAGTAATCATCCATCAAGCCTACATTGGATCAATACCTAGATAGATATTGGATCCTTTGCCCACCTGCCAACAGATAAAAGCATTTTTTATGGGGTAAGCTTTCACCAGGATTTTCCAAATGAAGGAAGCATTTTGAATAAGTTTCTTGGAGGATCTCATCCATTGACTGATATCATAGCATCTAATATACTTGGCCTTGACAATTTTTCAGCAAAGACCTCTGTAAACAAACTATGCCAAAGACTTTTTACTTAGAGAGCCATATTGAACCAACTCAGATTTTTTAGTCCCCAACCGCCAAATTTGATAGGCTTTGAAATCTTATCCTAGGCTGCTAAGTGGAATTTGTAGAGGTCAACCCGACCGACGTAGAGGAACAAGAAGATCAAATGTCTTATTACCGAAATGACAAAATCAGGTAATACAAAAAGGAAAAACCAATATATAGGAATGCTATGGAGGACCGAATAAACAAAAAATACATATCAAAATTAATCTTTTATATTCATTGAAAATCATAATATATCACATATTTTATAAATACAAAAGATCTCATTTATATATATAATAAATATTCATATTAACAAATTAAGTTTAAATTTAAATATATAGGCAGAAATATTATATAATATATTTATATTATATATAATAAAATATATAAAAAATTATAACATAAGATATAAGAATTATATTAGAAAATACATAGTTTAACGTCACTTACATAATTTTTCTTCCTCGCCGATTCTATGCTTCTCCTAAACCTCTCCTCTTCCAATCCCAATTCCAAAACTTGGGAGATTCGCTATTTCCGTTTATATATATCCGCTGTTGCAGCTGCAATTGTTGTTATGTTTGTTTTGCCCAATCAGAGCGCATGTGGAAGGAGAAGGATAATCTCGACGGCCATGAATGGGAAGAGGATCTGTCTCCACAGCCTTTCGACTCGTAAAGCCACCTGCTTGTTGTTCCTAGGGGCACAGGACCAGGACTCCGATTTCAAAATATTCAAAATGGAATTCTCTTTTATATTTATTGATGAAAAGGTTAGCACCTTATTCTATTTGGATAAGAATTTGTTACCATTTCTTAAAAATAAGTGTTTTTGATAATTAGGTTTTTTTTTTTCAACCGAAAAAAACGTACTATTGCTATTCCTTGAATCAAATAGTACAAAGATATTCACCTTTTTTTGCAAAAAAGGTACATACTATATAATCACGACAGTGATCTCATAGATCTCCTCCGAATTTACAAAATTTTCATGCTAGACTATACATATCAGAAAAAGAAAGTATCCTTACAAAAAGTAGTACCAAAAATTCTAGACAATAACATTCTTAGAAGAAAAAAACTTCGCCACATTCCAGCATGCTGGAATCCATCCACTCCTCCCAATGGAGTAAACCTTCAGTACCTGCCAAAGCTTGCTTTGATAAAACATCAGCTTGTCCATTGTGTTCACGAAAGATATGAGAAAAAGAGATATGTTCCTGCTTATCAATCTCCATTCTAGTCCATCTACACCAGTGAGAGAGAGCAATAACATTTAAATCAAATTCTTTGGCTGCCCACTTGATAGTGACACGTGAATCACCATAAACCATGATATTAACCAACCCAAAAATGTTGGCACACTTCAGAACACACCACAATGCTAAAAGTTCATCTTTCATATTGCTGCCATTCCCACAGTTGAGTCGAAGGGTATAATAATGATCCTCATTCAGATAAATAACACCACCGGCAGCACACATCCTGTTCTGAGCCGCCCCATCAAAGAACAATGTGGGTTTGTTAACAATTAAAGAAAACTGTCCAATCCTTCTCTCCTCTGCTGATAAAAGATTTTCAGAATAATGTTGAGTTAAATTTGTAGCAATAAGTCCACAAGCAACTACATCCGGCACTTTATCCTGAAAGGTACACAAATTCCTGTAAAACCAAAGTGCCCAAGAAATGAAAATCGGGACCTGTAATATATCTCTGGAGTCATGAAACCAACACAACAAGGCCTCCCCAAAATCCACCTGATCCCATACCTTGTTGATTGCCATCTTTGAACAACAAAAATCCCAAACTTTTTTACCAAAGGAGCAGAAAACAAAAAGATGATTGATAGATTCAGCATTTTCCTTGCATAAAATACACCAGTTAGGTCCATTCCACCCACGCTTTGTAAGATTATCCCAGGTTTTCAGAGTACCCTGTAAAGCATGCCATAAAAAACATTTGTGCTTTAAAGCAATATTCCACTTCCAAATCTTTTTATACCACCAGTGTTGTGGAAAGATGTATTTCTCCTGCATAATTCTGTCATATGTAGCTTTTGCTGTGACAATACCAGATTTATCATTCCCACACCACAACAGTCTATCTTCATGTTCTGATAAAATGATGCCAGCCGAACTAAGAGAACTAATATAAGAATCCCAAGAGACGACATCCTCACCAACCAATCCCAAATCTGAAGACTGAAACCAATATGTCTGTCCATTTAAATTTCTGATGCTATCTAAGAAAGATAGACCATATATTTTTATATAATCCAGAATCTTATTTGTAAGACATACAGGTTCATTTATACCCAGAATATAGTCTTTGCCAACCTTGATGGTCTTCCCGTTACCAACTTGCCACCTCAAGTCGCGAATGATCCAATCTGAAACCTTTAGCAAACCACGCCATAAAGGAGAACAAACAGGACTCATAGGCATATTCAATCTGATCCACTCAACCAAATTCATATTAATATATTTCACATAGGATATCTTAGACCAAGGATTCTGATTGAAGAGACACCTCCAGAGACTTTTTTCCCTGAGTGCCAAGCTGAAGGATTTTATGTCCTTGATACCCCAGCCACCATAAAGCTCAGGTCTAGAGACCGACTCCCAACTTGTCATCACCAGAGATGCTCTATCCATACCGCCGGTCCACAGGAAATTAAAAATCAGTCTTCTGATAATGTTCAAAATATATGCAGGAACCTCGAGGAGTGAGAACCAATATACAGGAATACCCAACAGAACAACCTTGACCAGAGTTAGTCTGCCCCCCACAGATAGCACTCTATAAGCCCAGTGTGAAATCCGAGCCTCAAATTTCCGAACCAGCCACCACCAATCCTTGATCTGAGGGGTCTCAAGAAAAAACCCAAATACTTGAGTCCATCATCTAATGGATGGTAATTGAAAGGCATAATAGAAGCAATACCTTTCCCTTCATTTGAATCCACATTATGATAATAGAAACTAGACTTTGACAGACTTATCTTCATCCCAGAAATTCGACAGAAACAATTCAAAATATTCCGGAATACCCCCCACTCAGCAGCAGAAGCCATACCAGCCAACAAAACATCATCCACAAATATCAGATGTGTAATGACACATTCTATCCCCAGATCAATACCCTTAAGTAAGCCCTCCTGCTTGGCAAAATTTAACATTCTGCTAAGAGCATCTACTATCAAAAGGAACAATAATGGGGATAAAGGGCACCCTTGCCTAATGCCCCTCGAACACTTAAAAAAAGAAGAAGGCGAGCCATTTATCAAGACAGCAATGCTAGCCGAAGAAACACATGACATGATCCAATTTATGACCAATGGGGGCATCCCAATTTGGATCAAAATAAGCCTTAAAAACGTCCAATTTACCTTATCGTATGCCTTTTCCAAATCTAGTTTGAGCAACATAGCATTGATTTTCCGGCTCTTAATAGAATGTAACAGTTCCTGTGATGCCCCAATGGCATCATGAATCTGTCTATTAATCAACAAACCAAACTGTTCAGCAGTAATGTGATCTGATAGAGCCAATTTAATTCTCTGAGCAATAATTTTTGATACTAACTTGTAAGCCAAATTGCAGAGGGCAATAGGCCTATAATCACCAAAGTGTTCAGGCTTACCCTTTTTTGGAATCAGAGAAACAAATGAAGAATTCAAAGCACCTGAAGTGAAACCCTGCAATCTTGTATGTTCAACCATTTGCAATAGCTCAGGGCCCATTATCTCAAAGAAATGAGAATATATCTCCACGGGCCACCCATCGGGCCCCGGGCTTTTCTCACCAGCAAAAGTTTCAAAGTATGTTCCACCTCCTCCAGTGAAACCTCCCTACCAAGAGCAACAGCCTCCTCGTCGTTGAAAAACCGGGGAAAGAGTTCTGCAATTTTGATTTGTTCCCGCAGATCACAATTACCTTCTTCCTTATATATATTCCCAAAATGCTTGACAGCTTCCAATTTTAAAACCTCATCACCAGAGCAACTATTACCATCAGCATCAGACAATTCCCAAATAGAATTCAAATTTCGACGAGCCGAAGCAAAAGAATGGAAAAACTTGGTGTTTTGATCACCATGTTTGATCCACAAAGCCCTGCTTTTTAACCGCCATTCCATCTCCTCCTTAAGAAGGATAGCATCTCTTTTCTTCTCAAGTTGCTTGACAACTTCAAATTCTGCCTGTCTCATCTCCCCCTTAAAATTTTCCTTATAAATCCTATGAATCTCATCTTCTAGAATTGCCAACTCCTGCTTATCATCTTTCTTCCTCTGCTTAATCCAATCTCTCACAACGCCTTTCAGACTACGCATTTTGTTACAAAAAACATCTAATGGATTTCCACCCTCCACACTTGCAGAAATCCAGAAATCTTTCACCAATTTGCAAAAGTCTTCCTCCAACAACCAGGAATGGTTAAATTTAAAAGGAACAAAATATTTCTCCCCATAATCATCGAACTGTAAAAAGATGGGCCAGTGGTCAGATACCTTAAGCCCATGAACCCATGATCTGTATTTTTGAAACTTTTCCAACAGAGACGCCTTCACCAAGAAACGATCCAGTTGTTTATGAACTCCATCAACACCCCCTCTACCATTACTCCACGATGGACATAATTTAGACGGCTCAATATCAATAAGCTCATGCTTCATAAAAAAATTACAGAAGAAATCCACCAACGGGTCAAGTCTGGCTTTTCTCCCCCAAATTTCCGAGGGAGATTTTGTAAAATTAAGGTCACCAGCAAAAATAAGATCCTTATCATTCAAAAGACCAGACCCAGAAAGAGATTGCCAAAAACTCTGCCTGTTCGAATAAGGAGCATAACAATTGAAAACCGAAAAACAAAGGTTCAAACCAATACAACAACCCTTCAACAGAATCCCCCACGCAGTCCTGTATGCACTAAAAGTATATAACTGTGGATTCCATGCAACAACCAGCCCCCCAAAAAGACCAAAAGCATCCACAGCAGAAATCTCCCAGGAGGGTAAAATACGACCAAGTTTTGAAACAGCATCAGAACCCGAGCACATAGATTCTTGAATTAAGACAATACCAGGTCTAGTAGCTAGAAAAAGATTGGATAGGGCCCTAGCCCTCAAAACCCCACCCAATCCTCGAACATTTAATGAGACGATAGACATTAAGAACAATCCCCAATGGGCTTCTGTGCTCTAAGGCCCATATCAATACCACCAAGTGAACCACCATCATCAAACACCATACCATCAACCTGCAGAGCCCCTGAAACAGGCCCTTTTTTCTTTTTCTTTGCCTTCCTAATCGTCACGTTCAGGAACTTTGGAGGAATAGGTAGAACATTGGAATCCTGTGTAGGGTTTTTTGAAAAAATATCAAGAGGTTCCAATATACACTCCTCCCTGATACCCATGTCCCCTAACACAACAGAGACAACAACATCCACAGGTTTCTCCGAAAAATTGTCAACAGACTCACACACAGGAGTGTCCGACGCAAACTGGGTATCCCCACTAATATGACCCTCTGAATATGTATTAGGGCACAGGCTAGAAGGGCAAACCTCTGCCCCATCGACAGAACCGGGACAAACACCAACCCTATCAGACCCAAGAGCAGACACAGGTTTGGACAAGCCATGTCTTAACTAAACTTCCCCCAAAGATATCCTCCTATCTAATTCTACCTCTTTGTCAGAAATAAAGTCTAATTCTGCCTTTGAAAGATCAGTATAAGTAGCATCCAGAGAAACATTTAACTTACCCGTAACAGGAGTCTTCGGCGAAGCCAGCTTCTGAGGATCCGAAGCAATATGTGATGGCAATGCAGAAACCTCGCAAACCGCCTTCAACGGACTAGACAGATGGTTATGGGTATTTTGTTCTAACATGTCCAACCTCCCTACAGAGAAAGCATCGAAACGGAACCCTAAAAAAATCCAACATCTGGGTCCAGCTGGGTTCCCCCCAGACAATCTCGACAGCTTCCGGCAAACCCAACCTCACATCAATTTCCACAAGCACCTTCGCATATCGTCTATCAATGCCGTATATGGAGTTCTTGTCAACCCTAATACACTTGCCCACAGAATTTGCCAGCCCTGCCACAGTGTCCTCTGTCCAAATCTCAATAGGTAGCCCCGGGGACGATCATCCACAAATGGAGGATACCTAGGCACTCATGGACAGGATCAAAATTAATATGCCATCGCTTCAGATTTAGCGAACCTTCCTTAAATAGCCAGGTCCCCTCAAGAATCCGCTTCATAGACTCCGCAGAAGGGAAAATGAACAAAATCCATTGATTAACCAGTAAATTGATCCTTGGCATATTACCCACAACCGGCATCCAATTGTTCTTCACCCACTCAACAATCTCCACCTTTGAGCCAGAAGCAAACTCCAAACGCCACAACCAGCGCTCTATCCGCAAGCATTTCAACCCTTTCCAAATTTGCTGCCGCAGGGATTACAAATCTCTCCAAACCTTCTCTCGCCTTGAGCGTTTTCGATCTCCGCCTACATTTTGCTTTCTCCCCAGCCAGAGTAGGGATTCCACCATACCGACGAGCAAAAGCGGGTAGGGTTGCAGACTGGGTATCAACCTCCAGACCCAGGAAAGGACACAAATGGGAAGAAACCCCACCCACCGGAGACTTCATGGCCCTTCCACCGGATCTACCGGGTACTAACAAAACCCTGTCCACAGTAGGTAACAAACAACGGGTCACCACCCAAAAGAACCAGCTGTCACTTAGCCTCCGTACACTACCTAGAATCCAGAACCCCGATACGCCCCAATCAAAATCGTCCACATCCAAGAACGTCACCATTACGTCCAAAACCAGGAGATTTTGCAGTCTTTTCCTGCAAAACCCTAGATACGCCCATCATTTCTCCATCTCTCCAAAACTATGTATCATATCAAGTTAGAACAATCTTCTTGATAATTAGGCTTATTATAACCCTTATATTTTAAAACTAAAAATACATTTATTGAGAATGTTAAGTAATGAAATTATTTTAAATTTCTTAATATTTAATATTTTTATGTAACAAAAGTTTTTACATAAATTTATGCATGGTTAATATAATGTCATTCAAATCAATTTTGATTTATTAATTGGTTTGTATTAATATTGTATTTTTATGATCAATTCTATTATCAAATAAATTTGAAATAAACTTTTTAAAATCTTTTTAATTTTGACGAGTTAATTAATGATCAAGATAGGAATTGTCCAACAACAATTCTAACATTTACTATAACACAAGAAGTGAGGGTGCACAAAGGAGAATGAGTACAACTATGAGAAGATAGATTTATAAATTAGTGTTATTGAAAAGTTGATAAGAAGATAGTATACCTGAAATTGTTGCAATTCCAACTAAGTTTGGTTTCTTCAACTCCAACTAAGTTTGGGTTCTTCTAGCCTCAAGCCTCCAATCATACTCCATCTCATATGACAAGGACTCAAACTTCAACTCATAGAGGAGCCAAGGAGTGGCTCAAAAAACTCTATAGGAGAATAGGTCAAACTTGTAGAATATGCATAAACATTCTCAAGACTAAGATTAGGGCCAAGGGATTGAAATTGATAGAGATCAAACTATAGTTTCAAAATAAGGGTGAGGTGCCCCTTAATCCAACTTGGACCTCTTATTTATAAGCTTACAAAGTGGTTCCAATAGTTGGGGAATGAGATAAAGGCTGTATCAGTGTACGACCTCTGTGATACCTGCTCGAGGCCCATACATTTTGTACTTTATTCTATTTTTACCATTTTGAGTGCATGCATGGGTTGCTAACTAGCAAACTACACATTTTGCACAAGTTGCATCACAGCAAGGTGCATGCACAAGGAAAGAGGTTTTACAACTTGGCTAGGAAAATTATAAATTGTTGACTCAACACTTGAATGTGACTCACTTCAACTCATGGGTCAATGGGTGACTAAATTTGACTATAACAAATGTTTTGATCCATCCGTTAAACACTCACAACCCGGAATACTTCTTAATTTATGGATGTAAAGTGTGATGACCAAGTATAGCTAGAAACAAATGGAACCATACTGAGTGAATGCAAAAGCACCCGATAGCTTGTTCACCACGTTCAATACATTCACTTGGGTGAGGCTAATTACATTAGAGCCTTCCTTAGGGAAGAATTGATTAGGAGTGAGATAGAAGGTCCTATCCTTGGGGGACCTAGGTAAAGTGTTCTCCATAACCCAATATAATGATAAAAACAAAGGATGAAACTCCGTGCTTAAACAAGGGTAGGATTAACATGAACTTCCCAGTGGAGTTGTTAAAATATAATGGGCAACTACACTTGATTAAGAGAAAAAATAAAATAGAAGAAAACCCCATGCTTTGACAAGGGTAGGGTTGACAATAACTCCCAAGTGGAGACACCAAAATGTAGCACAATGGCTAGAGTGAATCACCATGCTACCACGTAAGAGACACTCCACATTCGATCAAAGGGAGTGGAGGAGAAAGGGAGTCATGGAGTCACCACCCAAGAATGAAAAGGCGAGGAATGCCACTAGATTAGTTGTTATTGTCTTGATTGATGTCTCTAGGGTTTTGGTTAATTTTATGTGGTAGTTCATTTGGGTTTTGGCGCTTTATGAGAAGCAAGATTTCTAATTCATGTAAGAAAGGAAATATCGCTAATTAAATGAAACCAACAATAACTTAAATAACATGAAGGAAAGGGGGGGGGGATGAAGGAGCACACTTGGATTGAATAAAGGTTTGTAATCTTTGATGAATCCACCCAAAAGATTGAGTTGTCATCGCACTCCATGCTACAATGCCTATCTATTCATGCTTAACTGGAAATGTCTCCAAATAAATGCAAATGTTTATACATAAAACACACTAATCTATCAAGATAAATAATGAAAAATATTCCCTACTGACAATTATAGTTGGCCCTTAGTTGTGAGGTGCACTCCCTACAATGGTGGCACTAGTCACACTCCTTAAATATGGGACTGCAGAATCCAAGAGAAAACAATCAAGGATAAACTCTAAAATTCAGATAACCAAGGGTAACAGGGGGAAAGAAACAAGCAAAAGGGAAGATTCCTTTCAGCATGGGCCCCCACCCAACACTATAAGGTATAGTATAGGCACCCACCCTAGCACTTCTCCACCCCATGCTATCCCTATTGTGAGGAAGCGATGGAGACATTAATCTAGGTAGTTTAAGACCTCAATCGAAGATGGGATCTAATCCTAGCAAATATCTGATAGAGTTTCGGTAAAAATTGAAAGATAAAGAAGATCAATGGATGAACATTCTAGATATGAACTATGTTGGAATTTAGAACTATCCCAACGTTTTGAGTGGCCACTTCACCCATCATCAAGAAATACAAATGATACAAAAAAAGGCTATTGGTAGATAGGGGAAGCATATAAGGGAAAATCTTGTACGACAAATGAATGTTGAGGAAAAGTTGGAATTCCCTACTCATCCACTAGTAAAACCTCATAATCTATAGTTTTTTCATTGGAAACAAGCTTCACCCCATGTCTCCACACAACACAAGTATAGATGCACTTGTACAACCCATGTATATCGTGTTGGAGGGAAACTATGAAGTGGGGGAAATGTTCAATTTTGAGCCTATTAATCCTTGTGCATGGCCAAATTGGATATTTGGCATCAAGAATTTCAAGATTGTGTCTCTAACCAATACACGTACAACAAATCAAGCACATATGTTTAGAATCATCCAAGGGAAGAAAAAAGTGGCTAAGCAATAAATCCACTAAGAGGTAAACAAGATGTAAGAATGACCTAAGAAACCAACAAAGGGGACCTTGCCTAAGCACTAGAAATTAAATGGACAAAACACATTCATACATCTCGACTTGGGAAGGGGGTTACACAAATGGGGGGATTCCCAACACCATAACCCATCACAAGATGTTGGGAGGCCTCGTTGTTGTCATGGAAATCATGCAAGGAGACAACCCGGTGATAACAGGGTCCCTACTCAATAACATGATTAGTGCCAAGTACATGATCATTTCTAGGAATGATTGAGATTTCTTCCAATTTGTAAAGTATGGTGTGTTCCATTTCCGCAATTGATTTCATTTATCTTTTTCTAATATCAATACATTGAATTAAATTTGAAATATACCAAATAGAGTATCGGTGTAGAAGATTCAGATCTCGAAGATGGAAGACTTAACTACAACCTAATTTACAACACTTAAGAATATAGTAAGGTGTAAGTCAACGATGGATTTTCCTTTTGCTTCATTTATTTCATGTAGTTGATCTCACAAGTTTAAGCATAATTAGAATAGGCATTAAGCATTTTAAGTAGATCTTACTACAAATGATCTTATTCTACATATATTTTGTCTGGCATTTCACAAGTTTATGAACTCTGGATTGATAATTTAATGTAACTGGATTTAAGCATATAAATATACTAACAGTTGGTATGGCAACTTCATGAGTCCGTAAAATTTTCATATGAACTTTGTTCTGGGCGTTGTTTGGACTATTACATAGTTTATCCTAACTTCTATATGTTTAACAACCTTGCAATGAAGATTTTAGGGCTATGAAAATTTCCAAAAATTAATGGTAAGGGCTGGTAACATGTATTGAAAGTTTATAACCTACAAAACTATTATTAATTTGATAAAGTCTAATACCATTTTTGAGATGGTTGTAGTCCTTAATGGCCACTTGGATTATGATTTTATCTCAAACTTTCACTCATTATAATTTCCCCACGACGGGTGCTACCGCCATGCTAACACTAGTCGAGGTGATGAGCATCATTGAGGGTGACACGTGCGTGAGGGAAGGAAGAGTGAAAGATGGCGGTTACTTCCCGACGGTCTTGCGAACAACTGTTACAGACATGATTTCACATTTAAGAGGCAAGCACGGTTCACTACTCCAGATCCCCAGGTGCTCTCACATGCCCAAGGCCCTCAAGGGCCTGGAGAATGCAAAGGGATTCTTTGCAAACAAAGTAGGTCAGCAGGCCAAGGAGCATACAACACGTCTAGAAAGATTGCGCTGGGAATTTTAGTGTCCCAGTGCTCAAGAGCTAGTGGAGGAATTCAATGATTTGATAGAGGAATTATGGTCTTTTCGAACACGGGAGACTCAGCATGCCAAAACCGTGGGGTTATTTTGGTTTACGAAGGCCCTTTTAGTCTCTCCCTTGAATAAATTAGACAGGGAAAGGTGTTGTATGACATGGATGCTTTGTCTGTCATGGACCGACTTGGCAGTTTAGAGGTCAAGATGCAACACATTGCCCACAATTAGGTAATTGTGAATGAGAATTTCAACTCGAAAATTGATTCCCTTTCTCGTGATCTCACGAGCAAGAAATTTAGCAGATCACATCCAGCTAACCCTTCAACCACTCAACTGGTCTTCAGACGCTATCCCGAGGCGGTTAAGATATCGACCAAACAGGAAAATTCAGGTGTTGGTCCATCTTACATTTCTATCTTCGATGATGATTAAGGATTGTTTTTGTTTATCTGTTAGTATTTCTTCTTGGATAATGTATGAAGTTCCCTACTTTTTTGGTTTCAATGGGTCATAACCCCCATCATGTGGGGGATAGCACTGTAGAACAAATGACAATATTACCAATCATTTTAAGTCCTAGTTGGTAGTTAGTGGCTTATCCATGATTCACAGATACTTTCAATTACTGTTGGTTGGGAATATTTTTTACAATTAGTCCCTTTTTGCTCAAGGATGCTAGAACTCTATTATGTACATTATTTTTCAATATAAACCTTAGCAAAAAAACATTTCTCCATATAATTAATTATGCCTAAGGGTTATTGATCTTAAACCACCTTACACTCCTGACATGTAATTGATCATACCACATTAAATTCATCATTCTATGTAATGTTTTATGTTATTGTAGAATTGTTAAGAAAATTATGATTCAGCGTCAAAGTTCCACTCCTTACCGTTGCTTTATATGGTCAATTCTACTTAAGAGTTTCATTATCCTTAATTCCACTTATATAATCAATTCATACCAATGTTCCACCTTCTATGTTTCCTTCGATCTAGTTACTTACACTCAAGAGATATACTTTTCACGGTTTCACCCCGATTCATTAATTTGCTTATAAAATAATATCTCCTTTATAGAAAAATGTTGTCTTTATTTATTTTTATTTTTTTATCAAATATTTTGTAGATGCAATATAAAACATATTACCAAATTTAAATGATATATAATCATCATAGATCTATCTTAAAGCTATATCTATCAAGTATAGAAAGGGATCCAATTACGTGATGTGTAATTTATTTATCTTAAAAGTTTTACACATGGCGGACATGGATTTTTTAATTACTTTTCATTTGGTTTTTTATTTTTATTTTATGAGCCGACATGAAATTTTTAATTACTTATTTTTTTGATAATGTAATGTTACGTTACATTATATTACATTACGTTATGTTACCTTTCCCCCATATTGGACTGTAGCCATCTTGCTCCTCCCAGTGCAATAATTTTATATATTTTAACAAAGTGTATCGTATAATTAAATTCCTCCTTGCTACACCTATAATATATTTTGTTGTTATCAAATCGCTTATCAAAATATGGAATCATGGAAGCATATATATATATATATATATATATATATATATATATATTAAATGTATTTTTTTAATATAAAAACATTATATATATAATTTTTTCATATGATGATCGTGATAGTTATTAACATCTACTGAAATCAACTTTGATCTAGCATACCCTTAAAAAGGTAAGGAATCACTTGGTTTTCTTTAGAATCTTATTTATGTGCTAGAAAAAGAGTAGCATCCCTAAATTACTGACGGTTTTGATTAGTCAAAAAGTTAAAAAGGTCAGTATTGTATTAAATGTTTTGAAATTGCACTTTAATGTGGATGTATACAAGACATTTTATGAGAAAGTGATTTTCATCTTCAACCATCGTAGTATCCCAATGATGTTATATTCTTTCGTCCCATGGCATTTTAGGAATTTTCCAATGTCTAGTTTCACTATGGAGTTGGTGAGAGTTTGTTCTTATTTTAACAATATTGATTTTCTTTTTTATGCTAGTTAAAACAAATATATTTTTGATCTTCTAGATTAAGGTTGATCACCTCCTTATAATATCTTAATTTTCTCTTATCCTCTATTTTTTATGGCACCACAACTTTTCCTTAAATTTAATTGTAATAATACTTTTAATATTATAATTCTCCTGTAAAGTGACATCTTCCTTTAATGCCCAATGATTTAGCCAAGACATTGTGTTTTTACGTCAACCTTGCTTAAGCCTCAGGTGGTTTTGACTAGAGTATGAAACAATCTTAGGAAGCATCTTGTCTCTCATGTTGTTTATCGTCTTCTTGTATATACTAATTAATAATAATCAAAATTACAATACTAAATTGTTAAATGTTAATTTTAATTTATTAATTATTTACAAATTTCAATATAAAAAAGAAATAAATGATAGTATACAATTATATATCTATAGTTTGTATAATATATATATATATATATATATATATATATATATATATATATTATATATATATATATGATGATGATGATGATAACAACTATTAATGTCTACTAAGACCAACTTTAGTCTATTGGACTTAAAAAAGATAAAGAATTACTTGGTTTTCTTTATAATTTTTATTGCTTCAAAAGCTTAAGATAAGCACTCTTAGATCACCATAGTTGTGATGAGAAATGACGTGTGTGTGTGTGTGTGTGTGTGGTTATTGATGTCCATTGAAATCAAATTTGGCCTATCAAACTTTAAAAAAGTGAGTCACTTGGTTTACTTTATAATTTTATTTCTATGCTTGAAAATATTTAAGAGAAGCATTCCTAAATCACCATAGTTGTGATGAGTTAAAAGGTTAGGAAGGTCGGTATTATAGCAAACATTTTGAAATTGTGCTCTAATGTGGGTGTATGCAGGACATTCTATGAGAAAGTAATTTTCATCTTCAACCCTCTTGGTGTTAGAAAATATGACAAATTCTTTCATCCCACAACTTTTGAGGAATTGTCCAGTGCCATGTTTCATTATGCAACTAGTGAAAGTTTGTTCTTATTTTAGCAATGTTGATTTTCTTCTTTACACGAGTCAAAATAGAGATATGATTTTGATCTTATAGGTTAGGGTTAATCACCTCCTTCTAATATATTAATTTTTCTTATCCTATAACTCTATCACACCACATATTCTCCTTAAATTTAGATGTAATAATAATTTTAATATTATCACTATTTTGCAGGGTGACCTCATCCTTGATTCCCCAATTATTTAATCGAAATTTGGTGTTTTTACGCCAACCTTGCTTTAGACGTACGAGATTTTGACTAGAGTATGAAACAATCTTAGGAAGCTTCTTATCTTCCATGTTTATTTTGTTCCTATACATTAGATACCTAATCATAGTCACGTTGTCAATCAAGAGGAGTACCCTAGACTTACTGCAACTGCCAATGTTGATCCCAAACCATCAATCAAAACCTTGCATGTTCCTTAGCATGCATCGTCAGAGGGACTACTCAACAAACATTGGGACTATAGCCAACCTACCGCATCTTAAACTCTCCCTCAAATAAGTGATATGGAAAAGGAATAGTGTGCATATAAATAAAAAATGGATACAATGGTTGTTGTACACACAATTCTGGATTAATCAACGTAAACTAGTAAGGATAGTAATGTAGACAAATGCGTTATGGATACGCATTATGCACATTTGACTGGCGACCGATGATTATAGGTGGCAAGAATCGTGAAGATCGATATTTATTGAGGGCGCGTAATGGATTATGTGTATTATATTATTATGGATTATGTGTAAGTGATTATATAGTATTCTAAGTATTGTTTAAGGATGATGTATTTTTGTAAGAAGGGATATCGATTAATGAAAATATATACATATATATAAATAAATAAAGATGATTAAGATGATGTTGAACATTAAATGCATGAGTGTGTATATAAATATATTTATATATATCGATTTAGGAGTATCGATATTTGTGGAGATTAATGCAATATTATTATTTTTGTATTAGGGGAATCAACTACTGTGAACTGGATTGGTATTCATGTGACACGGAATTCAGGGATCCAATCCTGCTACCACTATACCCCAAGCATGGGACACGAGTAAGTTGGGGTGATTTGAACTCGAAACCTCCATTTAAAACATGTCATTCATATCAAGCAAATCATCGGTTGAACTACAACCCTGCGGGATAGGAATTAATGCAATATTAAAGAACATATACATATTATAATTGTATTTATTAAGTGGAAGTGTGCATATTGACACTGTAATAAATGGAATGGATTTTAGCTATAGGTTGTAAGTATTGAAGGACTTATGAAACATGTGTAAAGGCCTCATTCAATGGAAATAATGGACAAATGGAAAAAAAAAGTTATATGCAATAAGATTGCATTGATACAATGCTTTGTTTTTATATTATCGATATTTACATAATTATAAATGCATTATAAAAGCACTAGAAGGAAGTTATATGTTGTCATCTGTAAAAGATAGTTATGTGCATGGATATTGCACCTTGTAAAGAAGATCATCATTAGGGACATTGGGTGTTAGAGAATTATGCATTGAATTTACCAAGGTGAATAATGATATGGATACCTTAGGTCATTTCAGCACGATCGAATTATAGGAGTATTCAAATTAGTCAGAAAATAAATAAATAAATAAATAAAAATTGGTTGTCTCTGACTGCTACAAAAATGTAGGACATTGGAATTTTCTTGCAAAGGGATCTCCAAGAACATAGCTTATAACTTTCTGAACATATCTATGAGGAGAAGACTAATGGGTGAGCCCAAATGACCAATCAATGAAGGAAGCAAACTTGGTGATTTTTAGCTGTCATGATGCAAAATACATACACTTGCTGAGAATTTGACAAACTGCTGAGAAGTCAAACGGATTGGGAATTTAAAAACAAGATATCAATGTGACCAACATGATGAGTTGAACATAATGACACTGATCTTACAATATTATACAACATTATGGTGTTTTTAACTTACTGCGGATGGGCTCAAAGTGAACGTTCGTTGTCTCCCTCCTGCTGGTATCTTCATGGTCAGTATTTTATGCTCTCTGGTGTGATTGCTATTATGGAGGTCGATGGAACACCAAATGCCTTAGTTTTTAAATATTTTTCTTCACTTTGCGTCTTCATTTCCTTCTATCTACTCATGTTTCCCTTTTGTTTTTCTAGGTCGAATAGGGAGGTCTACCCTTTTGCTTTGGCGTGATATTTCACCAATGGTTGAGCTACTCCACTAGGGTTAGCATTTTTCATGCTAATGTGGCCCTCTCTACATGGTGTGGACTATCACTTAAGCGTTTTTTTTCCTATGTGAAGACTGTGCTCTATCAGTGATATGCATGGACTGTGGATTCCATGCCTGCGAGCTCTGGTATTCCTATCATTTCCAATGGTCCTCCCTCTCCTACGTTGAAGTGTTTAGTGCATTCCAAGTATGGAAAAGTTGGTATCTTTGGAGCATTTTCACTGCGTGACCTCTATCAATCTCAGCATTTTTTTGTGTATGCATCCTGCTCTCTGTCATCATGCCATGTCCCTCTGAGATTCTTTGACATCGAATGAGTGCCAATTTGTAGCATGATGTGTTTCGCCTTTTATTTTTATCTCCAACGTCCTTCTCTTGCCTCCTTCATGAGAATGGTTTGTGAATTCTGTTGTGTGTAGCGGTTGGCTGTGTTACATTCTCTGCCATCAATGTTTTTATGATGTGCATGGCAGTTGTGTTTTTCATTGTTTCTCTCTTCCTTCATAGGGCGTTGGTCATTACCCTGCTATGTGTAATGTATTCTCTGCCCATTGTGACGTGTTACAATGGTCCTATGTAACATACATTAGTGGGAACAAGGTTGCTTTGATCATTTTCTTTTAAATATATTGCCATGATGTCGATGTATTATGATGCCTTAGCTGCGTGGGGTAATACTTTGTAGAAAAATAATCTCCCTCTTTATAACAACTCATGCTTCGACCTTGTATATAAAAACAACAAATTTAAAATAACCATCTTGGTGTTCCTTTTGACGTTTCCTTCGATCACTAATTCACAATTGCACCCAGCATAAGAGAGTTCATGAAGCTCCACATGGCAAAATATTCCACCTTTGTATTTAAATCCATTTAGCTTTATTTGCAAATAAGCTACTAAAAAAATTCCATGCGCACATCCTTGAATAATTTGGACAACTTCAAAGCCCCTTCCTCTCATATTTACTTATTTAAAAAAAATTACTTCACAACCATTAATTGTGCTAAGGGAGATTTTATGGAATCGAGGAAAATTCATTGAATAATTTGGACAACTTCAAAGCGCCTTCCTCTCATATTTACCTATTTAAAAAAAATTACTTCACAACTATTAATTGTGCTAAGGGAGCTTTTATGGAATTGAGGAAAATTTATGGAATGTGAGAAAAAAGTGATTATATCATGGGATAATGGAACTTTAGAAATGAGAATTTTAAATACATTTTCTTGAAAAGGGGACAATAAAGAGGAAAATTTATGGAATGTGAGAAAAAAGTGATTATATCATGGCATAATGGAACTTTAGAAACGAGAATTTTAAATACATTTTCTTGAAAAGGGGACAATAAAGGGGCATAAAGGGGTTTTGAAAGGGACAAAACATTATTCTATTTCACCTTTATTGATGGGCTAAGGAAGGGATAAGCATAAAAAAGTTTTTCATTAATTTTTTTTATATTTTATTTTATTTTTGGAGATGATAAAATGGAGGAAAGGAATTAGGAAAATGGAAAAATGATATAAAAGGGAAAGTGAAAGGGTAGGGACTTGGGAAAAAATACTCATATTAATAAAGGCATAAAAAAGCTTTCCATTATTTTTTATTTTTATTTTTATTTTTTGAGATGATAAAAGGGAGGAAGGGAATTAGGAGAATGGGAAAATGATATAAAAAGGAAAGTGAAAGGGTAGGGACTTAGAAAAAGAGACTCAAATTAGTAAAGGATGGGAAATTAAAGGGTTAAGGGATAAATAAATGCATAAGGGAAAAGTTTAGGGGGGTTTGATATTCTTTCAAAACCATGGGGATGTGCGAATTTTTTGAAGGAGACACCTAGGAAGTATCTTTGAAATTCTGGATTGAGACATGGTGACAATGATCATTGACATCTTCCCTAGACCACTACATAGGGGTATATTAAGATAGTTGGTGTGTCTGTCAATGTGACCATTGAGGGGGCGTTAAAGTGTTAAGATATTATAGTATCAAAATTTAGCTATATATCATTGTACCTACCATATCTATGTTGCTTTGGATACACCCTTGTTATAAATTTAACAATCCATTTTGTCTCATTTTGAGATCGTGAGAAATGTTATTTTGTTGTTGAAAACAACGAGTTCATTGTTAATAATTTGTAGGTTATTGGGTATGCCATTTTTCATGGATCATAGTTATCATGACTTCCCTATAAGAATTGATATTATCTTTGGAAGGCCTCGTTGGCATGTGTTCTGATCTAGGCTATTTGTTTAACGTGAAACACTAATTCTCCTCGGTATTTTTGATATCAAGATGATCATGTTATAGACCTGATTTGTGAGATGGCACTTGAAAATTTGTTGTAGCTTTGCTCAGGGCTCACAGCTTAGTAGTTGTGTGAAGTTTATGTGCAACATACAAGTTGGGACCTCTTTCTGAGGTGAAAGAAGGTGTTTTAGTTTAAAGGGTACACCTTAGAGTGATGTCTTCAATCTCTTGATCTAAAGACTTATGGTAGATCAAATTTTCTTTCCCAACAACTTTCCTGGTCCAATATTCATATGGAATTCACTTGGAAGAAGAAGCACAATCTTTGGTTTTTCTGATCTTATTTGGATTTCTAGAAAACATTCTGAGCACATGTTGTGCTTGTTCTTGAGTAATCATTTCTACTAGACATTTCAAATATCCAGGCCTGAATTGGAATTCAAAATCAAAGTTGTCCAACCAAATAGGTCATTTTTAAATATGAGAGCTATTCTGAATGAGGATTTTCTATTTTTTCAATATTCCTTGCATAATCTTGAGATCGGTGCAAATAATGAATTTGACTAGCTTTAAACACAACTGAAAATCTTGAATGGTCTTCTTTACTACTAGAATTTCCTTATGGCAAGAAGGATAGCTAAGTTTTGGCCCTTTGAATGTGCCTAAAGAATATGCACATATTTCTTCTATTTTTGTTGATTTCTTTATCAAGACACCGCCCCATTAATGTGTTGAGACATCGCTTTCAATGATGAACTAACCCTCACATGTTGTGAGAGTAACATGAGGCAATAACTCTAGATACCAAGGCATTATCTCCTTAATTCCCCCCAAAAATACTTCACCCCATAACATCTAAAACATTTAGTTATTATAGTTTATTTATTATAGTTATAGGGTATCATGATGTTATGTTTGTCATAATTTAGTAGTGCATTGATAAATGAAGAATGAAGTGTTGTAAAATAGAAAATAGAACTAGAAGGAACAAAATGAAAGGAAATGAGAGTTGTACAACTACCAATAATCAAACAACACAAATATCAAATATGGAGGATGTTGGCATAAGAAATTTTAGATTGAACTAAACACGAACACATTTAGTTGGAGTGTTGTAAGAATTAGAAGGATGGACACAAAGGCACTACCTCCTATAATTTCCAAAAAAATCAATCCCTTAGATCGATGCTAACAAGTAAACTACTTATCTAGATAAAAGAAAATGAAAGGAAGGGTGAGGAGGGTGAATATGTTGTTATAAGGTATTAATCATAGTGATTCATGCAAACTAGATGTTATAGGAATACTAGAATATGTCTCTATTATATATTATCTATTGAGTAGCATTTCCATTTCAGTAACACATAAGCACTACAAGAGGCACAAAGTGTATAATTGAATGAAGATTCTCCAAGATTTTAGAATTTTATGAAAGATCTGCCAAGACATTACAAGGTTTTATAATTCAATGAAAGTTTCACCAATATTTTTTAATTTTATGAAAGATTTGCCAATATTTTACAAGGTTTTATAATTCAATAAAAGATTCACCAAGATTTTCTAATTTTATGAAAGATTCGCCAACATTTTACAAGATTACATAAATTTATGAAAAAACTTGCCAAAAAATTATATATACATATTATATTCTTGATAAAATAGCCCTCAACATTTCCTATGTATCATGGGGATTCACCCAATTATTATACATATAAATCTAGGGGGGTTCTTAAAATCATCCCTGGATAGGATAGGGTGTATTGCCTTTAATTTTGAGATTATATATTATAAATCGCTTTTGGATTTGCTCTATCATTCTTCTTAATTTTGTAGAGATGTTGCAGCCCCAAAATTGACATCCATACAAGATAAAATAAGTGACGAGAGTCTCAAATAGAAGTTTTTTCCTATCCCAAAGCTAGAGATCTACTGATTTACAATTGTTTTCAAGTCCATAATAAGCTTCCCACCCCCCATTAGTTATTTTTCGAATATTATAGTTCCATTTAAGCTTATGATGAAGATCGATTATGAGATGTTTGTTGAAGTCGCTTCCTACAAATTGTTGTTGTTATATATATATATATATATAATTTGTCTTTTTTTCACATGAATGATTATTATTTGTATTAAAATGAAAATGGGACTATGACCTAATCGTACAGTCTTAGATACAAATAGCAAAGCAAAAACAGACCATAGTTTGGGTTTGAAATTCAAAAAGAGACATGGTTGTATTTCTTACATAATGGCCAAATAAAGTCCTCGAGATTCTACCAATATGATTGCTAGTGTATATTGTTGGCACGGGATTAGTCCGCAGGAAGTGCAAAAGCCGACAGCTGTGGAAGGGACAATCCGTGAAAGAAGGGT
The DNA here is from genome assembly GCA_027924585.1 of Larix kaempferi. Lineage (NCBI taxonomy): Eukaryota > Viridiplantae > Streptophyta > Pinopsida > Pinales > Pinaceae > Larix > Larix kaempferi. The sequence goes on from BSBM01000510.1 coordinate 33,557,785, forward strand.
CATTCACGGAGAATGCGGAAGTGCGGAAGTAGTTAGTTTGTTAGATAAGGGTCATGTGGACCGTTTTGTAACCAATTAGTTTCGTATAAATAGGAGTACGATTGTGAGCCTAAGGGCATCGATCCGGTGATGAATGGAGCAATCAATCTGTTGAGTTTTGATCCAGTTGTTGATATGTTTTGTATCCGCGATATGATGTATTGACTATTTCTGTGAAGGTTATTCCACAGGTTTTAATGAATGCATGAAGATGTTCGATTATGGTGCTATCTGTGTCTTTGTTTATGTTAAATGGTGAATGCGAATGTTTGATTAATGTTTAATTCTCTGTGGGTTTGGTAATTGCTGTTCATGGTAATGAATAGTCAGATCATGTTGATGCGAATGTTTATTATGAGTTGATTCTGCGATTGATGAATATGCGAATGATGAACTAGTGCGAAAGATATAATCTCTGGTTTCTAAGGTTGCAATGTATGTTTGATGCATGTCCTCAACTCCACTGCGGAAACATGGTTCTTGCAACCCCCTTGTGCATCTCGGGTGAGACTTCACTCACTCTGCGAGTGTTGCTGGAAAGGGTAAAACCTTTCTGGGATGGTGCATAAGGGAGTTCGGTTGATGGTTTGTTGACGACAGTGCGAAGTAAACCCCTGTCGACAGTCGCTATGCCAACAAATGGTTCCGTTGCCGGGACCTAGAAGAGGAAAAGAAGAGGATATGTTGTGGCACCCGACAAAACCATAGATTCAAGAGTGGTTTGACAGAAAGACAGAAGAATTCATAAAAGGATAGAAGTAAAACCCTAGACAGACGGTAAGCAGTTGGTTGCAGAAGTACATTTATTCAGATATCGACGGGATATTTTTCTGCGAATTCCCAGTATTGCTGCATGAGTGGTTAGCGCAACTAACATCCTAGAAGCACCATTTCCAAAAGACTGAGCCTGACCATTGGACACCAGAACCGATTCAACAGCTGAAACACGTCAACAACACAGTATCAAGGGCTGTCGATTTCTGGGTGGATAGTATCCTCGAGGGATATATTACTGATTTTGCAGTAGACACAATCAAATTGTATAGCAACTCGGAAAGGAATTTCTTCAAGGGACCAAGGGGAAGGTTCTTATTGTTGCTAAAACTGTGGATTAAAATGTTCATCTATGAAAAGGGAATATTGAGGATGACTTCTGACGAGTAGAAAGATAAGTGTGCGGAGGTTGTGGGTATCGTGTGAATGCGGATCCGATAGAAAGATGTGGGGTAGATGGAAATGAGTGACGACGAGTTTCTAAGGGAAGCTGATGAAGAGTGTGGTACCTTGAGGAGTGGGGTGATATTCTGGCATCCTGAGAAGAAGAGGAGGACTGAGAGAGAGTCTCCTGAGAGGACCAGAACAGAAGACTGCGAAACAAGACCACAAGGGAGAAAGCGAACCTATTGCAACGAAGACGGTGACCATGCTACCCCAGAAGTAGAAGAGGGACAGATCGTAAGTTACAACATGCCTGCAACCCCGCGCACTACCCAGAATTTCACAGGAAGAAACACAAGCTATTTGCAAAGTTTCCCTATGTGCAGCAGTAAAAGTATTGCATCAGTAAACAATAACAGTAGGAACGTTAGAATGGAAGACAACACAAAAATGCCCACTTTCCAGGGGAACGAGACTGAGGATCCCGAGAAATTTTGGTTTTTATGCAAAGCAGTATGGACTGTGAAGCCAGTCCAGGATGAATATATTAAAAAGGGACAACTAGCAACGACCCTTAGGGGCCGTGTGCTAGATTGGTTTATGAATTTTACAAGGGTTCCAGTGGGAACACTGGCCAAGTCGTTGGCGTAGATCAAAGTAGGAATGATCGACGAATTTAGGAAGCCAAAGTCGAAATCGCAGTATGTCACCGAGCTCAAAGAAATCAAGCAATACCCAAATGAGCCGGTATGGGAGTTTGATCAACGGTACAAGATGTTGATAGCGAAGGTAAGTTTTGGGAGAAATGTTAAATTTTCAGAATTTACTTCAATCTGATCTAGGATCTTAACTGAGAGAACAACATGTACAGCAAATCTACATCATATCAATCATGGACACAATAATGCAAGCACACAAGAGACACAGAGTTTACTTGGGGAAAACCATAAAGGTGAAAAACCCCAATAACTTCCTTAGAGATAGATAGAGCAATGATACAACCAGAATACAAGAGATAGTCTTCTCCTAGCAGCAGAGCCTCCTCCTCACAAGTGCGCCACTTTTCGAATGAGAGAAGTGTGTGAATGAATGACCAAATAGAGATCTCCCGATCTCTATTTATACTTGTTCTGTCCTGCCCAATAAACTAATGGGGCCTACATGTCTAGCTTAACCCATGGTTAACTTAATCCAGGCCAACTCGACACTTGGTTGTCTAATAACTCTTTAACCCACATGGCCAACCCCCAATAGGGTGGTGTAATAACCCTTCGACCCACATGCCTTATACAGGGCTGACCCCAACAAGGTGGTCTAATAACCCATCAAGTATAAGTTACGACACTTACAATATAAATGACGACACTTCCGTATAGAGGAATAATAACATCTCTACAGGAATACAAACACTTCCGTATAGAGGAATAATACCATCTCTATAGGAGTACAAAATACATATATGAAATACATGGGTGAAATACATTCTGAAGTTACATATACATCAACACTCCCTCTTAACTAGGAAGGTATTTCTCGACATAGATCTGCTAGCACAAGTCTTCTTCTCTGGATCATCATCATCGAATCATCGTCATCATCACTGCTGCTGCTATATAAATCAGTCTCTGAATCTACTTGTCATAGGAAGTTCTACAGAGCCAGTCCTTTTTCATACTGGATGTAGGCCCACCACCTGCAGGTCTTCATCATCACTGGCCATATTGTGGAATCCTCAGGACTTATTGCGTGCGTCACAAAACCTTAAAAGAGTCTCTTGCCTAGCAAGAACCCTAAAGAGCATTTGAGGCCTTTTTCATCCTGTCTAGATCTCCAGGACTTATTACATGTGATTGTCACAAAACCTTAAAGGAGTGTCCCAAGAATGTTTATGTGCATAGCACGACTGGCAAGAACTCTAAAGAGCATCCCAAGAACATTTATGCGCCTAAGGACGACCGTCAAGATCTCCAGGACTGATTACATGTGACCTCTGCTACAAACCCTCAAAAGAGCATCCCAGGACTCATTATGGGCACATAGCCCAACCTATCAGATCTCCCATGTCTTACATGTAGCATCCCACCATAAACCCTCGAAAGAGCATCCCAGGACTTATTACGGGCACACAGCCCAACCTATCGGATCTCCCAGGTCTTACATGTGGCCCACTATCACAAACCCTCGAAAGAGCATCCTAGGCTATTATGGGTACATAACTCCAACCTATAAGATCTCCTAGGTCTTACATGTGATACACAGTGCCAGTCCTTTTTCATACTGGATGTGACCTAGAACAAATCTAGGATTTCCTTTGCACAACCTATCCACGGCCACAGAGTATCATCCTGATACTCATCATACATCATCCTGATGTACACATGATCATCTTGATCATCATCACTGCAACATCCTGCTGCATGTCATTTGGAGCAACATCCTGAAGCTCGCCATCTATGATCATCCTGATCATACATTGCATCTAGTTGATGCATACCAAGTATCTACCTGATACATATCATCATACATGATCCACTTGATCATACAATGTATCCACCTGATACAAATACAAATACATGATCCACCTGATCATACCTGATACATATCAACATACATGATCTACCTGATCATACAATGTATCCACCTGATACATATACAGATACATGGTCCAAGCATCCAACATGATGCATATACAAAATACATACAAATGATCCAACTGATCATATCCAACATCAAACATGATGCGTACATATACATATAAAGCAGTAACTAGAGCATCATCCTGATGCTCATCATCCATGATCCTCCTGATCATCATAGCATCATCTTCTTCATATCATCTCATCGTCCATGAAGCACATCCCATATGCACATCATCCAGTACTTACACCACCGACATGGGAGAACACATCTACCACCATTCGGGGAAGGCTCTAGCCCTTACTTTTTCATCATGGGAGAACACATCTACCACCATGTGAAAAATGGCTTTAGCCATTACATCTACACCATGGGAGAACACATCTACCACCATGTGAGAATGGCTTAGCAATTACATCACGACCATGGGAGAACACATCAACCATGTCAGAAAATCTCATGTGCATTTGCATCTTCCGGACTCATCACTTCCTTTTGGAATGGACCTCGTTCTGAAGTGCACCAAGCCTCTCTATGAAGTACTCAAATTGCACTCTGGCCAACAGCTTGGTCAATACATCTGCAACCTGCTCATCCGTCGCAACATACTCTACTTTGGCTATACTCAGTGCTACGTAGGACTGCTTCTTGCTAAACCAGGAGATCACACCTAATCCTATACTGAAGCAGCACCCAGAAGTGCTCTTCCTATCTGCAGCATTGCCTGCCCAATCTAAATCAACATAACCCTGTAGGTTAAACTTTTGATTCACGTCATACTTGAGCCCATAGTCAACCGTACCCTTCAGGTACCTCAGAATATGATTTACAACAACCAGGTGAACACTCCTCGTATCTGTCAGGAACTGGCTCAATGTGTTCACCACAAAGCAAATATCTGGTCTCATGTTTGTTAGGTACATCAAGAACTCAATCATCTGACGATACACAGTGACATCAACCGGATTAGATGAAGCATCACACAGAAGCTTCAGGTTCGATGCCATAGGTGTGGCCATGGCCTTGCAGTCCATCATCCCGAACCTCTTCAGGATCTCTACTGCATACTTCCCTTGTCCAAGGAAGATTCCATCTGCACTCTGCCACACCTCCATATCTAGAAAGTGGTGCATCATACCCAAGTTCTTCATCTTAAACTTGGCAGCAAGCTTCCACTGCGTGTCGGCAATCAATCTATCTTCACCTGTGATAAACAGGTCATCCACATACAAAAGTAGTGTCACTGGATTGCCTTCCTCAACCTTGTAGTAAAGGTTGGAATCTGCTTTACTCTTGGTAAAGCCCAAACTGGATAGAAAGATGTCTATCCTACCATACCAAGTTCTGCACATATATGACTCCCTGTCATGTGTCTCAGAACCAAGTGGCTGCTCCACATACACTTCTTCTTCAACTACACCATTCAAGAATGCTGTCTTGAAATCCATCTAGTGTATCTTCCACTTCATCACTGCAGCCAGAGCAAGTACTGATCTGATGGAAGTGTATTTGGCTATAGGAGCAAAAGTCTCTATGCTACCAACTGCAGCATGCTTGATCTTGTAGATCCTCTTGGAAGTCATTACAGACTACCCTTCAGGTCTTGGGACTGCATCCCAAATATCTTCATGATCGACTTGTACTCCTCGATCATGGCATTCTTCCCAGATCCTAATAACTTCAATATCTTCAATAAATAACTTTGTTGCTGAAAAAATGTTGTAGTCCTTCTTTTGTAGGTGATGGTATATGATATTTCCTACAGAACAAGTTAAATTGCATGATTAGAAAACATCTCATAGTTTTCAGAACAAATTCTTACACATAAAGAAATATGTCATACAGTCATGCAATTATCTTAGCTAATGCTTCAATACAACATTTATCCATATCCCGTAACTTTCTAGATGCCTTCCAATCTCTATCAGAACATTGTTAAGAGTGTGCACAACTCCTAACATGTAAGCAAAGAGGTTTCATTCTAGATAAGTAGCAATGGAATGTTGTACAATTCCATAGGCCACTTACACATCAAATGCATATTAGTAGTAACCTGTTCATTAATGCAATCATTCTAATATGCATAATACACATCCTAAATCTAGGAACATAAGCATATACATCATTGAACAATATTATGTAAACAAACAAATATGCAAGAAATGACAATTAAAATACTTATCTTTGTTTGTTTGTTGGGTGGACTCCCTCCGAGTCTTTGCTTCCTTGCAGGACTTAAGCTGAAGTAGCTTCTTCTACACCTTTCTGTTGTGGAATGTAGAGAGATGGTCAACTCCTTCTGAATATCTGCATCCTTGCAAAAACCATTGGATTGTGCTCCCTCTTGATTTTTGCTTCCTGGATTACCTGTTCTGAACTTATATTCATTCTAGATCCCTATGCATGCTTATTAGTATCATCATTGTGTTATCCTTGAGGTCTCATACATAATCACACATTTATTAGTATAATCTTAATACTATAAAAATACAATAATCTTAAACATGTATAGTCATGATCATTCACAGATAATTAACATTAGTATTCAAGGTTTCCGGGAAGCCTTCTTTTACTCATGCATATTCTTATTTGATCATAGGACTCTTCTGATTAGTTAAATCATCAATGCATAAACCCGTGATTACTCCAACCTATACCTTCATGATTCTTCTGGTTAGTCATATCATCAATTATGGTAGGAAACATAATATGCATACAACCATGACTATTCAAACCTATGACTTCATGAATAATCATTATCAACAACACAACAATATAAGATCCTAACACAAGGTAGGATTCTAGCTTGATATAGGAAAAACATACTTGGATTAGCATGCTAGCTAGTTATGTCTAACATACCCACATAATGTCTTCTGGTTCTCTTCAATGACTTGTGCTAGTAACCTGCATGTCTCATAAGTTAACCATTGTAGAACGAAGTTATACATACCTCGTAAGTAGATCTTCTATGTGATCCATGACAATGGATGAATCTTTGTCTTCATGTCATCATGATCATATGTTCTTGAACTAGAACATGATTTTTCTTTCTTGGTGTACCTTTTATGTTAGCAAACAGCATAAACCTCATACAACATCACAATGCATTAGTAGAATCATAAGTGTCAAAACCTTAATAATGAATATCTTCTATTAAGTTGATACGACAAGTCTAGTAATTAATCAATATTGTACTGTAATGATATGAAGACAAACATATCATAAAATTAACCATGAACATAATTTGAAACATACCTGTAAGCCATACCTGTCAAGATTGCTTGTAATCTTCTTATGGAAGGCCTTCGCCTCATCTCCCTCTGAAACATGAACTTCTTCACTTATGCAGGTGACCAATCCATCTTCTTCTAGGATTAACCCAATCCACTTGATTTGCAAGAACTGGATCTGGAGCTGGATTAGGGTTTGTCAGAGAAACCTCAAAAATTCAAACTTTGAATTTCAAACTTCTGAAAGGATAGAAATATGTGTCTTGATGAGCTGATCAAGTTGGTATGTTCAGAATTTGAAAACTACAAAGTTTCACTTCTCAATTTTGCCTTTGAAACTTCTGGATTCATTAGATGTGACCCCGAACTAGGGTTTGAAGAAGCCCACTCTTCTACACAATCAAAAGGTTTGATCCAAAGCTCTAAGATTCTATTTTTATGAGGAGCTTCTAGCCGTGGTCACAGATTTCAAAAATTCCCATTTTTGCAGAAGCCCTAATTTTCCACTTTTCTTATCAAAGTCCCGAACTAGGGTCTGATCAAGCCCAGCCTTCTGCCCAACCAAAAATTCTGATCTTGGTCTCTAAATTTTGATTTTGATGAGTATCATTCAGCCGTGGTCTCTGATTACAAAAAGTCCAATTTTATCCGAAACCCTAAATTCTGAAAGCCATGAATGAAGGTGCTAAAAAATAATTCTGTTTTGATAGAAATATGTACCTGATTGTTTCTAGTGTAACTCCGAACTTTTTGATCCAAAGGGTCTAAAATGTTTTCCTGAGATAGCCCGACCTATCATATTTCCATCCTGATAGGTCTTACCTCAATTGGATTCTCTGAGAGAGAGTTATTCCAAGTGTTGCAACGTGACCTGTTTATGGGATAAAACAGGAGAGCAAACTTGTACGGTGTTCCACGTGTCACTGGTTCAACTTCGGCCTCTGAAAATTTTTCTTGGGATAGTATAGTCTTTGTACTACCTGTCACATTTTATGAAATTTCATTTGGAGCTTCCTAGCCCAAGTTATGACCTTTTTTCCAAGGTCACCTGTTTTTGACTCAGATCTGGAAGAGGCAGAAACCCTATATTGTACAGATCATAAATCACAAAGTACAACGAATTAGAGGTTGTACTTTGGACACAAGGTACATGGAGATCTGATATTAGACTTGTAAACATTTCATATCGGAAACCTTCGCCAAAATGGATTTATAGCGAAAGTGCTACGATGACTGGTTTTTGCTATATCAAGCCCTAGCATCGTAAGTGCAACAAGTGTCATACATGCCATATCATGCCTTCTTTCAGGCTAGCTCTGATACCATGTTAAATTTTCAGAATTTACTTCAATCTGATCTAGGATATTAACTGATAGAACAACATGTACAGCAAATATATAGCATGTCAATCATGGACACAATAATGCAAGCACACAAGAGACATAGAGTTTACTTGGGAAAAACCATAAAGGTGAAAAACCCCAATAACTTCCTCAGGGATAGATAGAGCAATGATACAAACAGAATACAAGAGATAGTCTTCTCCTAGCAGCAGAGCCTCCTCCTCACAAGTGTGCCACTTTCCAAATGAGAGAAGTGTGTGAATGAATGACCAAATAGAGATCTCCCGATCTCTATTTATACTTGTTCTGTCCTGCCCAATAAACTAATGGGGCCTACATGTCTAGCTTAACCCATGGTTAACTTAATCCGGGCCAACCCCACACTTGGTTGTCTAATAACCCTTTGACCCACATGGCCGAACCCCAATAGGGTGGTCTAATAACCCTTCGACCCACATGCCTTATATAGGGCCGACCCCAACAAGGTGGTCTAATAACCCATCAAGTATAAGTTACGACACTTACAATATAAATGAAGACACTTCCGTATAGAGGAATAATAACATCTCTATAGGAATACAAACATTTCCATATAGAGGAATAATACCATCTCTATAGGAGTACAAAATACATATATGAAATACATGGGTGAAATACATTCCGAAGTTACATATACATCAACAATAAATGATATGCAGCACAAGGAGTAGTTTATCGCAGGATTGGTACCACACATCCGCGGACCATTAATGCAACAAAAGGTTGTCACCCAAGCTAAAGCACTGGAGATTGCGATGAAGCTGGAGGCTTCACCAATCGGTGAAATGGGGTTGGGCATGGATCGAATACAAGCCCAGCTGGAAAACTTGACGATTCAATTGCAAGACATAAAGAAAGGGAAAGAGGCTCGCGAAGATGTCTGGTGCACCAGGTGTAGGATAGAGGGACACCACAAGGATCAATGCCCAGACTTCCGAGAGTATTTGCAATCTGGTGCACCAAATCCCCTCAGTCAGGGAGGGTTACCTTGGTGTCGTATCTGCCAAACGAGAGGCCATTGACCAGAAGAGTGTTTATCTGCAGAATATGGTGTCGAAACCAGAGAACTTGTATTGCAAGTTTTATAAATCGATTGGCCACGATGAAAACAACTGCAGATCTTATGGCCTACTCCAGGAGAGGACTGCAACTGCATACTTCATGGAAGGAGAATAACAGGAACTGGGTCAGCAAGAACAACAGTATAATGAACCACCGACCCATTATAATCACCAACCGCAGCATTATGGGAAACCGCAGTATGGTCAGCCACAGTATCCGGCACCGCAGTACCCACCATATGGACCACCGCAATAGCCAAAGTATGGGAAACTGCAGTACCCACCATATGGCCCACTGCGTGGAGGGGCTAGAGGAGGATTCTGCGGAGGTCGGGGTGCTAGCGCAGGATGAGGAGGAGCTGCTGGACAAGGATGAGGATTGATTATATGCTACAATTGTGGGAAGTAGGGAACTATTAGAGGGATTTCCCGAATCCAGTGCCACAGTGCACTTATTGCAGCGTTGTGGATCATGGAGTTGAAGATTGTCTACAGCTCATCGCAAAATGGCAGACCAAGAATCTTTCACCACCTCCACAGAACCAGAATCAGAATCCACCACCGGCTGTACAGATGATATCCACGGAGGCTCGAAGACACCATGCGACTGTTGGAGTAGTGACAAGAGGAGGAGTTGTGATAGGAACTAACAGGTCATAGGATACTGTTCGACCAACAACATGAAAACATGTCACCTTTGACGCGGAGGTCGAAAGGGATGTGTTCTTGGAAGCACAAGAGGCGATGAGACAGAGGAGGCACTTACCTCTTTAGGAAGAAGTTATCTACGATATGCTACCGATGTTCGATGCAACAAAGTCACAGGGAAAGGATAGCACCTTAAAATCCTTCTTGAAGAGTTTCCTGGAGTTGGAAAAGTATCAGGATGTGCAGAGAACATCGAGCCATAGATCAGTTGCGTAGTCACACGTCTTCCGAACGCAGAGAAGATCGAGCCATAGATAAGTTGCGCAGTGAACCAGGAGAGGGTGACGGACGACACATTGAGATAGCACACAGTTACTTTGTATTGTAACGGTTGAGGCTGACAGCTAGTTAGTTATTTCATTCCTTGCAGTTTGCATTGTAACCAATTTGGTAGAAGTAATATAAGCCAACTTCTTGGCATCAAGTTTACATCTTGTCTATGTGAACATGTGTGTTGTGTGTAATTGTTAAGCAAGAAACTTATTGCATAAGGCACCTTGAGTCAGGTGTTATCAGAGCTATAGCATTCTGAGATTTGGAGGATAGCCATATCAGATTGGAAGAATCTTGTGAGCAAAAGAACATTGGGTGGTATTGAACCTGCAAGTGTGTTTACAGCTGTAGCTGCGGTTGGGTAGAGTTGTACATGACTTGTTGAAGTCCGATTGCAATTGGATGGAGTGGGAGCTTCAGCTGAGGTTGAAAATGGCTCACAGAGGCATTAACGTTTGAGGTGTTGGTTGAAGAGTGCATGGCGCAATAGTCACAGTTGATCGTGAGATGTTCGATGAGTGCGTCCGAACAATGCGAAATTTGACAAATGAAGTCACACCGATCAAAGAAAGCCAAAGGCATGGTTGTATTCCTGATGCATTAGACCACAACGACGAGGAGGTCGAAGAAATGGAAGCACAGGAAGTAGCGAGAGAAGAACCAGAAGACAAACTGATCAAACTTCTGATGGATATGAGAGGTCGGATAAGGATAGATGTACGTACCTACTCAGGAAGTATGGATTCAGAAGACTTGATCAACCCATTCAGAGAGATGGAGAAATACTTCGACATAGAGCATATCGAGGATCCTAAACAGGTTAAGACTGCATGTTTGAGGTTGAGGGGTCATGCCTCATTGTGGTGGGACAATGTACAGGCTGATAGAGTCAAGAAGGGCAAGGAGAAAATTAAGTCTTTGGATAGGATGGTCGCCAAGCTGAAACGAAAGTTCTTGCCAAATGACTATGTGATTTCCTTGTTCCGGAAGTTGCAGAACTTTCGACAAAAAGAGATGACCGTGAAGGAGTACATGGAATAATTCTATAGATTGTCGATAAGGTCAGGACAGCCTGACGAAGGATAAGAAGTTGTCGTTAGGTACGTGAACGGCTTGAGATATGCCATTCAGGATGAATTGAGCATGTCAATATTCAGAGCAGTCAATGAAGCCTACCAGTTAGCTCTGAAGACAGAAGAGAAAATATTGAGGAAAACTACAACGACCATAGGTAGGATGACTGGTCGAGGTACGAAGACTATTTTCGTGAAAGGCCAAAGTAGCAGTTACAGGAAGGAATCTATCAAAGAAAATCGACGGACAGAAGGGACATCGACAAGGTAGAAAGCCCAGGAAAACTGACGCGATGGTCGTGAGAACCATGGTCGAGGTGCGTATGGTCGAAGTGGTCCATCCGAAAGAAAGGGAGGTGACAGACCATCCATAATCTGTTACAAGTGTCATTGAGTGGGACACAAGGCATATGGATGCCCAGAGAACCTACATGCTACAGAGGAGTTAAAACCCAGACGTCGAAGAGATGAGCAAGTCAACGAGAGGGAAGAGTCGGCATCCGACAATAGTGAGGATGGTAAGAAGAAGAGTCGGGCCATGACAGCCAGGAAGACATTGGTTTTGGACGACCAACGTGACAAGCAAGAGCCGACACAACAAAAGGCCATCTTTCGAACCAAAGTGCAAATCGACGAGTGGCGTTGCAAGACCATAGTTGATGGTAGAAGCACTGAGAATCTTGTGTCGACAGAGGTGATCGATAAGGCAAGGTTGAAATGTCGGGAACATCCACACCCTTACAAGATCTCATGGTTGTAGAAAGGGCATCATGTGAAGGTGACCAAATAGTGCCTGATTAACTTCAGAGTCGAAGGATTTGAAGACAGTGTACTGTGCGACATAATCTTAATGGATGTGTGCCATCTGTTGTTAGGATTACTATGGAAATATGATCGAAAAATGACCTATGATGGTCGATCCAACACAGTCACAGTGTGGAGTGGAAAAATGGCGTGCAGAGGACTCTTAAGCCAAATCCAGAGGAGCGAGCCGACGGAAAGCACGATAAGAGCAACTTTTGGGAGAAGCAAGTGCTGATGTGCTCAGCAAAAGAATTCCTTGCGGAGGAGGAAAAGTAGTCGGGATGTTTTGCTATCATTCCAAAAGGACAATGTGTTGAGAGGGCGACAATGGAGAAGATTCTGGTCAAAGTCGGAAAGATGCTTGACGAGTTTCGGAGCACAATGGTCAATGAGACACCGACGGGATTGCTGCCAACAAGGAGCATATCCCATCAAATCGACTTGATTCCAGGGTCGAGTCTTCCAAACAAAGAACCACATAGGATGAGTCCGACAGAAGGTCAAGAAATCAACAGACAGGTCCAAGAGTTGTTAGACAGGGGATTGATCAGAGAGAGTCTGAGTCCGTGCGTGGTACTAGCAGTATTAGCACCGAAGAAAGGTGGAGAATGGAGAATGTGTACAGACTCCAAAGCCATCAACAAGATCACGATCAAGTACAGTTTTCCATTGCCGAGAATGGATAAATTGATGGATTTCTTGAGTGGAGTGAAGTACTTCATGAAGATAGACCTGAAAAGAGGTTATCACCAGATTTGGGTTAGAGAAGGAGATGAATGGAAGACAACATTCAAGACAAATGAAGGGTTGTATGAGTGGTTAGTCATGCCATTTGGATTGACTAATGCACCCAGTACATTCATGCGATTGATGAATGAAGTACTGAAACCATTCATGGGAAACTTTGTCGTAGTCTATCTAGACGACATTCTGATTTTCAGTCGAACCAAGACATAACACTTGAAGCACATTCGACAGGTATTGCAAAAGTTGCAGGAAGAAAAGCTGATGGTGACCTTGCAAAAGTGTTTCTTCATGAAGGAAGAACTGGTGTACTTGGGATTTGTAATCTCGGGTAAAGGGTTGGTGATGGACCCAGAAAAGGTGAAGGCAATATTGGATTGGCGAGAACCGACAAGTACGACTGGAGTAAGGAGTTTCCATGGACTTGCCAGTTTCTACAGGAAGTTCATTTAGGGATTCAGTTGGATTTGTGCACCTTTGACAGAGTGCATGAAAAATGGCGAGTTCAAGTGGACGGAAGCAGCCCAGCAAGCTTTCGACAAGTTGAAGGAAAAGGTCACTGAGAGCCCAATGTTAGCGCTCCCATATTTCAACAAAGTTTTCCAGGTCGATTGTGACGCGAGTGGAATGGAAATTGGAGCAGTGTTGAGTCAGGAGGGATGAACAATTGCGTTTTTCAATGATAAGTTGGATGATGCAAAGCAGAAATATTTGCTCATTGACCAGGAACTTTATGCTATTGTCCAAGCATTGAAGAAGTGGAGGCATTATTTGTTGCCCAAGGAATTTGTGTTATACACAGATCACCAAGCACTGAGGTATCTGAATACTCAGTCGAAGTTGAATCAGCGGCACATGAAATGGGTCGAATTCCTGCAGGGATATACACTCATGTTGTGACATAAGTTGGGAAAGTCGAATAAGGTTGCCGACATGCTGAGTCAAAGATTTGCATTGCTGAACACGACGATCGTTAAGGAAACAGGAATAGAATCGGTGAGGACAGAGTATGATACCGACGAGGATTTTTTGAAAGCATGGGGAGCTTGTCATGAATCGTGGAGTGTCGATGGGACTCTATACTTGGATTATTTTATCCAAGAGGGATGCCTATTCAAGGGACAACGACTGTGTATTCCTAAAGGATTCATAAGGGAGAACATAATTCGAGAGTTGCATAGTAGTGGATTAGCAGGTCATTTTGGCATCTACAAGACCAGGAAATTGGTCGAAGAAAAGTATTATTGGCCAGGAATGACAACAGATGTTAGAAAGTGGGTTAGACAATGTAGATTTTTCCAGTTGGCAAAAGGGATAAGTCAGAATACGGAGTTGTATACACCATTACCTGTACCAGATACCCCATGGGAGCACCCGAGCATGAATTTTGTGCTAGGATTGCCGAAGACACAGCAAGGGAGCGACTCAATATTTGTTGTAGTCGAAAGATTTTCGAAAATGGCACATTTTATTCCATGTCGGAAGACAAGCGACGCCACAGACATTGTTGTACTATTCTTCAAGGAAGTAGTCAGATTGCATGGGTTTCCGAAGAGTATCACATCAGACAAAGATACCAAGTTTATGGGACATTTCTGGAGAACCCTATGGAAGAAACTGGACATGAGGTTGCAGTTTAGCTCAACATATCATCTGCAGGAAGACGGACAGACCGAGGTGGTGAACAAAAGTTTGGGAAACCTTCTGATATGTTTGACATCCAACAGACTCAAGCAGTGGGAAAACGTGTTGGCACAAGCAAAGTTTGCATACAACAATTCTTTGAATCGGTAGACAGGGTTGAGCCCATTCTAGATTGTTCAGGGAAGAATCCCACATGGAGTGGTGGAATTGGTCGAATTACTGATGGAAACCAGGAAAAGCGCAGATGCAAAATCATTTGCAGAGCATATGAAAGAAGTACATGAAGATGTGCGAAAGTGCATAGAAAAGAGTAACGGGACATACAAGTTGAGAGCCGACATGAAGAAGAGACTACATTTGTTCAGTGAAGGAGACTTAGTTTATGAACATTTGCGAAAGGAGAGATTTCCAAGGGGGACATATAACAAGCTGAAGCTAAAGAAGATTGGACCATGTAATATTTTGAAGAAAATTTCGGACAACGCTTATGCGTTGGAGCTACCGAATGACTTGAGCATTTCACCAATGTTCAATGTCTCAGATCTGTACAAGTTTGAAGAAGGTTCAAGTAGTGGAAGCGCAGAAGTGTCGAAGATCGACTGGACATAGCAGATTCCAGATCGACGGAAAGAAGATATCACAGAAGTAATAGAGGAACGCGAAGTCGGGCGTACGCGTAGTTCGCAAAAGAAGGAATATCTAGTGTGATGGAAAGATGATGAGTTGCAGGAGGAAACATGGATTTTCGAAGAAGATTTCAGGAGATTGACGGAGCAGTTGAGTTCTTTTTCACATGGGGAGTCTGATGCAGGAGCAACGAGGCCTAGGAAGATCAGTCGAAGTTAGTCAACATGAGGAAGGCCCACCAAAGGGAGAGTCGACGACCACTGGTTCGGAAGAGAAGATTGCCATGTCTACCAATAAGTCGAACAGGAGCAGTTGGTATGCGACCGACAGAAGTAGCGAAGGTCGAGAATCGACATGTCAATGGTCGACAGACAACAGGTTGAGCGGAGCGTCGTTGGTCGACTTGCGTCGCACCACGACTCCGACAGGTTTGGGCGTAAGCCAACCGAGGAGGAAGGGGCGGACTGGCGAAACCTTGGTTTGTGAAAAGAAGTTGAAAAACATTATGGTCGACATGATGGATTACTATATCCTGTCAGAAGGACACGTAGAAGTCAAGGAGAGTACTTGGAAACTGTTCAGGATTGCTAAGGAAGTTAATGGCAGTTACTGAAGGTGGTTGTGATCATGACAAATGTCAACACATTCAGCGATTGTGCAACACGGTTGGGGCACTGACAGTTGCAGGTCTGTAGGATTTGAGGGGATCGATAGACAGAGGATGCGTGTCTCGGGGGTTGGAGTGATCTTGGGAATAGCAGCAATAGAACAAAAGGCCGAGGGGTGGAGATCAGTTGGATCATCTTGGAAGAGCAGAGTTTGGGGAGAAGATAGGTAGATTGGAGAGAATAGTCACACTTCTTCCGAATGCAGAGAAGATCGATCCATAGCTCAGAGTTCCGCAGTGAACTAGTAGAGGGTGACGGTCGACACACTAAGATAGCACACAATTACTTCTGTATTGTAACAGTTGAGGCCGACAGTTAGTTAATTATTTCATTCCTTGCAGTTTTCATTGTAACCAATTCGGTAGAAGGAATATAAGCCAACTTCTTGGCATCCTGTTTACATCTTGTCGATGTGAACGTGTGTGTTGTGTGTAATTGTTAAGCAAGAACCTTATTGCATAAGGTGCCTTGCGTTAGCAGTGATACGTTGAACCGGCGAGAGATGAATTTACGGAGGGATGGGATAGCGTATATAACATATCCAAGAATTACATTAATCCTACCGCAGACAGAGAATTGGGATGGCACACTATCAGTTCACTGTCATCGGATTTGGATGAGGCGCTCGAGAATTGGCAGAACAGGATGCATGAAGTGTCATTTAGAAGGTGTGCTCGGATCACACAATCACTACGATGGCTAGCCATAGAGGAGTGTGCACTACCAACATATGAAGGATTGCCCAATTTGGCTGCATTTATCGTGGAGTTTGAGGAGAAAGTGGAGGAACCACAACGTCTATTGGCCTTGGAGGAAGCCTTGGAGGAAGCCTTGAAGGCTACTATCGAACGCTGGTGGGCGGCGCATAAGTCTAATATCACAAACTGGCCACTATGTCGAAACCTCATGGAGGTTAGGTTCGATGATGCAGAAGGATATGATGGAAGGAATTTTGATGGTAGAGGTGACCCGAAGGCGCATTTAGCTGAGTGCGAAAGCAAATAGGGATTACGAGCAAAAGAGGAATGGGTACATGCATTTGTTCACACATTGGATGAAGTACCGTGGAGTTGGTATGTCGCAGAAGAACTGCGACGCGGAATGACTTCTTGGGAGCAGCTCACAATTGGCTCTAGCCAAATGTTTTGTTTCTCAGATGAGAACCCCTTCATCCATAGTGCATTGTAGGTGATTCGAGAGAAAATATTTGAAATAGTACCAACAAAGCAACCATTAGAACTTTGGTAGACTGCGACACCATAAATGATGATGGAGTGATATAACATCACAGGACAGCTGCATGATGAGGATGATCTGAGGGCTTTGCATGTACCAGAGTCGGAAGGAAGTCGTAGTGTCGAGGCACCAAAAATACCTTCCGAAAAATTCCAGCAATCGCTGAAGATCAAGAAAATAAACATTGGGTCAAAGGAGAACCCGAAGTTTGCAAGCATTGGGGACTATTGGGACAATTCCACCATTGCGAAGATGACTGATCTGTT
Organism: Larix kaempferi; assembly: GCA_027924585.1. Classification (NCBI taxonomy): domain Eukaryota; kingdom Viridiplantae; phylum Streptophyta; class Pinopsida; order Pinales; family Pinaceae; genus Larix; species Larix kaempferi. Next base: position 33,575,338 of record BSBM01000510.1, read on the forward strand.
GCATGAGTTTCAGGATATGTTCCCAACGAAATTCTCGAAGATGAAAGAAATTTATGGCTACTTAGGTGAAATGAAGATCCCCCTGAAACTCGATGCGAAGCCATTCAAGCAGCGTCCCTACTAGTTAAATCCAAGGGACAAGGAGAGAGTACAGGCTGAGATTGTGAGAATTCCAAACGTAGAACCAATAACGGATGAGTTCGGGAAGTGCATTGCACCAAACTAGCGAAGTAGGCAGGGATCAATGACAAATACAAGAAGTATGAACACAAGAATATACTACGACACCGTGGCACAGCGGAGTTGGCCGCATTGCTAGGAAAAAAAAATGAAGTAGCAAAACAGGCATCTGTCGACAAGCAAGCATTGATTGGTAGCAGAAGCATTGGTCGACAGGGGAATTGCCGCATCCCGGACTGGGTACGAATGAGTCAAATCCTGTCATAAATGCAACAGTTATGCCACAATGGACAACAACAAAAATGAAAAACCGACATTTAATACCCAATGCATGCGACAGATTTGGCAAATCACTGTCAGATTTGGTAATCAGGGTCCAAAACCGGTTGGATGCGGCCAACCAATGACATAAATACAGGAAAAGGGGCAGTGAAAGGCATTGTGTGATTAAGTAAGAGTTTGCAGCATTGCATGGAGGTTTATGTTTCAAGCACCAGTATCGAGTGACTAGAGCCGACGCTAGTTACAAAGGAGCAGCCAGAAGTCATGTCCAGTATCCCAGCCATAAAGAAGAGGAGCGCGAATCGACCTCTAGACACCGATCATGCAAAGAAGAAAGGAACTCGCGCCTCAACATGGTTCATCGACAAAGCTGCAGGTCCTTCAGGCGCAGAAGTACTGCAAGAAGGGCATGATGGCCCAATGCTCTCAGAGTATGTTCTGCCACGCCAGAAAGGGGCACCCGTGCTGCGGATAAACAAGAATGAAAGGTATCCTATTGAGATGTCGTCGATACCGCAGGGCATTCCTCGCATTGGGAACATTGTGGCCAAGCTGTAGAAGCTGCAGTATACCGACCATGACCTTGCGAATTTAAAAGAATACACAGAAGGTTGTGTTGATGTTCCCCACGAAGGAGGCCCAACCACAAAGGAACCCGCGGCATGGGAATTGGGATTGGAATGCTTGGGGATTTTAGGCCTCACCCACATTCCACATTTCGGGTAGTTGGCGCAAGTCAATACATGCGTTAAACAACTGATTGCATGTTTTCATGGCAGGTCTCTCTGGGTACATGAGAAGATTCCTGTCACAGTCGACTTAATCGCAAGAATCACTGGGCTACCTAAAGACGGAGCCGAGCCTTCCCAATTTTTCCATGGGAAGGATAATAACAAGAAGCATGTGGAATAGTTGACGGCAAATTACGGTGTGGAGAAAGATTCCAGAGGATACCTCATCCACACAATCAACGAACAGGCTTTCAGGGTTGAGGCAAAGATGCTCGCAGTCAAGGTGACATGAAAGAACAGGCCCAAGGAATGTAATTCAGGGGTCATCGTCGCCGCGGAATGATGTGCTGTTGGAGAGCAGATGGATTGGTCCAAATTCCTGCTACACGAGTTGATCAAATATGTGCACGATGCACAAGAGTACGGAAAACCATTTATGTACTCATGGCTCATCATGCTGATTGCATTAGTAGGATGGAGGGAACCCGACCACTATCAGGGTATGGACATCGCAGAAGCCCAGGTATGCAAATGTGTGCGGTACCAGAACTTATGGGCCACCACTGATAAAGAGCGACATAAAGACAACATTGTGCAATTTTATGTGTTGCTGGAGAGGATGTGGATAGATGCACATATGATACCATGAATACCAGAGCAAGCCGCAACAAAGTATAGATGAATCGCAAGACTATCAGTCGAGGCACAGACGATTTACCTTCAAGCCCGAGCATATCCGACGAATCAATGGTTGCGGACACAGTATAAGCTCACCGAGGCTAAGCTCGACGCCATTATCGTTAGATGGCTGAAGGAATGGAAGATCCCATCCGATCAGAAGGACATGTCAAATGGACATGCAACAAATCGACCAAACCCAGCCAGGGAGGACACAGCTTCTGCCAGCCAGAAGGAAGGCACAGGACAAGACAACCCTACGAAAGATCAGTCAGAAGGGTCCATCCATGATGGAGACTCAACAATAAGAACCCTAACAGATTCTGAATTAGATGCGTAGGACAAGGAAAGAAGGACAAAGCATAGGATGGACTGTGGAGAAGGAATCGCAGGTGGTGGTCTTCTAGCGGAGCAGGTGAATAGGCTCCTGGAGACACTTACAGAGGTCATAGGGGATAGTTGTGGGAAAATTACCCAACATTCAGCTGAGCAATGCCAACAGATAGGAGAGCTACTATCTACACTAGTGGAAACAGTAATTAACTCAAGTGTACTGCATGGAGATATTCGACAAAATTTGTCGACACCGAGAGTTGAGGTAGAAGTTGGCACACAGCCATGGATAGTACAAATCGAATCCCATGCGATGAAAATAGGTGATGAGGATGTGGAATTCGAGGTACGGAAGTCCGACTAGGTTATGGTAAATTTCAATTTACTCCCAATGTTAACACTACACTGAATCCAAGCCGCAACAAGCATAGAGATCCACGACCGCGAGGATGCAATGCACAACAAGATGGTCGAATACAAGAAGCAACTGCAAACCAGTGAGATGGAGGCACAACATGTCCAAGATGAACAAGTTGCAACACTAGCCGAGAAAGAGAAGGCTATAGAGGAACGAGCCAAATTAGAAAGAGCTCTTGCGAAGGCATGCGAAATGGCAGAGCTAGACCCAGATGTAGACCTAGAAGCAAGAGTTTTTATGTTATGGGTGGTTCTTATTAAGCTAAGGAAGGAAAATACAGAGGTTCAGGTGAGAGTGACACCCAACACACCGTCGGAACAGATCCAGAGTTGGTAGACGACGATTGAGGAAGCACTGACAGAGATCTAGGAGCTGGAATGGGAAGTGTAGACAGTCGTAGAAGGAATCATAGAGTTTTGGGGTAGTGTAGTCGAGGATGACCAGCTGACTGCACTGAAGGGACAACTCAGCGAAGCAGAAGCACAGTTAGAGTCCTTTAATGTGTTAATTTTTTGATAAATGCATTCAAACATTATCTAGGATCCTACTAAGAGAATAACAAGCACAACATAACAATCATAAACACAAGAGACACAAAGTTTCCTGGGGGAAAACCAAGAAGGTGAAAAACCCCACAACTTCCTCAGAGATAGAGTAAGCCCCAATACAAATATCACAAAGATCAATCCCCAAAAGATAGATGACTCCAGCAACTACTTCTCCTCCACTTGTGCGCACTCCTCTCTCAACTAATGCGAGTTGGATGAGTGAGTGAATGAATAGAATGAGACACACTCACTCTCTATTTATACACAAATTAACCTGCCTTTAACTCTAGCTGGGCCGACTTCCTAAGGAATTCTAATAACCCACTCACATGACACAAGAAGCGTCAACCCCACACTGGTGGTCTAATAACCCATCAAATATAAGTTGTGACACTCGCAACACTTGCGACACTTACGACACTTACAAATACAAATGATGACACTTCTGATTGGAGGAATAATACATCTCCATCATGAATATAATAAAGTACAAGTGTAATACATAGAAGAATATATTTCGAAGTTACAAATACATCAACACTCCCTCTTAACTAGGAAGGTATTCTCTAGACACAGGTCATTAATACATATCGCCACAAGTCTTCAATTCTGAAGCTCGATCATCGTCACTAGATCATGGAGCATCATCGTCATTGTTGCTGTACTCGTCATCTCGATCACTGGGCTATCTCTCAATTCTTCTCTTCATAGGAATTTCTACAGAGCCAACCTTTTTTCATGCTGGATGTAGGCCTAGCCTCTTGTAGGTCTTCATCATCTCTACAAGCTGCCTGATAGAGGTGGAACCTCAACACTGATTACGTGCATCTGCAAAACCTGACAAGAGCATCCCAGGATCCTTTATGTGCCTAAGCATGATCGACAAGATCTCCCAGGACTAATTACATGTAGCCCTTTCACAAAACCTTTAAAGAGCATCCCAGGAATGTTTATGTGCCTAGCATGACCGGCAAGATCTCGAAAGAGCATCCCAAGAATTTTACGAGCTTACTACTCAACCTCTCGGATCTCTAGGACTGATTACATGTGAACAGGAAAAACCTTAAAAGAGCATCCCAGGAACGCTTATGTGCCTAGCATGACCGACAAGATCTATAAAGAGCATCCCAGGACTTTTAAGTTCCTAGCACAACCTATCGGATCTCTAGGAATGATTACATGCCTCCCTCGCAAAACCTTGAAATAGCATCCCATGATTGATTACGAGCTTACTTCTCAACCTATCGGATCTCCCAGGGAACTATTACATGCTACTGCACAACCTGCCACATATCTACAGCCTCGAAGTATCATCCTGATACTCATGATCCACCTGATCATTCTCGCATTGAGCATCAACCTGATGCTTCATGATCAAACTGATCATCATCATACAGTACATCATCCCGATGCACATCATCATCGCATGATCATCCTAATCATCGTCACAGAATCGTCTTGATGGATATCATCATCACATGATCATCCTGATCATCGTCACAGCATCGTCCTGATGCATATCATCATCGCATGATCATCGTCACAGCATCATCATGATTCATATCATCTGGATTATGATCATCCTGATCATCATACATAGCAGTAACCGGAGCATCGTCCTGATGCTCATCACATAGTGCTTACATCCACAGCCATGGGAAGGATCCTCCTACCACCATGCTTGGAATGTCTCCTACAAATGTGCCCCATCACTTCTTCCTCGAAGTACCTTCTATCTAAAGAACACCAAGCTTCTCTCTGAAGTACTCAAACTTCACTCTGGCTAGTGGTTTGGTCAACACATATGCAATCTTCTCATCTGTCGCAACATATTGGAGCTTCACTGCTCCTCTCTGCACCATATCCCTGATATAGTGATATTTGATCTCGATGTGCTTCGACCTATCATGGAACACCAGGTTCTTTGACAACTTCACACAACTCTGGTTGTCACAATAGATATAGGTAGCATCCAACTGGAGATCAAATAAGTCAGACAGTAGCTTCTTTAGCCATACTGCCTCACAACTAGCCGAAGAAGCTACAACATACTTTGCTTCGGTTGTACTCAGTGCTTCGCAAGATTGATTCCTACTAAACCAGGAGATCACACCTGATCCCATACTGAAGCAGCACCCCGAAGTGCTTTTCCTATCTGCAGCACTGCCTTCCCAATCTGAATCAACATAACCCTCCAGGTTAAACTTTTGATTCGCATCATACTTGAGCCCATAATCAATTATACCTTTTAGGTACCTCAGAATATGCTTTACAACAACCAGGTGAACATTTCTAGGATCTGTCAGAAACTGGCTCAAGGTGTTCACCACAAAGCAAATATCTGGTCTCGTGTTCATCAGGTACATCAAGGACCCAATCATCTAACGATACATCGTGACATCAATCGACTTTGATGAAGCATCACTCTATATCTTCAGGTTCGATGCCATAGCCATGGCCTTGCAGTCCATCATCCCGAACCGCTTCAGAATCTCTACTACATACTTCCCTTGTCCAAGGAAGATTCCATCTGCACTCTGCCACACCTCCATACCTAGAAATTAATGCATCATTCCCAAGTCCTTCATCTCGAACTCAGCAGCAAGCTTCCTCTTCATGTTGGAAATCAATCTATCCTCTCCTATCAAAAACAAGTCATCCACATACAAAAGGAGTATCACTGGATTGCCTTCCTGAACCTTGTAGTAAAGGTTGGAATCCGCTTTACTTTTGGTAAAGCCCAAACTGGACAAGAAGCTGTCTATTCTGCCATACCATGTCCTAGATGCTTGCTTCAAGCCATACAAGGATTTCTTCAATCTACACACATGTGTCTCAAAACCGAGTGGTTGCTCCACATACACTTCCTCTTCGACTACACCATTCAAGAAAGCTGTCTTGACATCCATGTGGTGTATCTTCCATTTCATTACTACAGCCAAAGCAAGTACTGTTCTGATGGAAGTGTATCTAGCTATAGGTGCAAAAGTCTCTTCATAATCTATCCCCTCTTTCTGGGAGAAGCCACGAGCTACAAATATTTCCTTGTATTTCTCTATGCTGCCATCTACAACATGCTTGATCTTGTAGATCCACTTGGAAGTCACAACAGACTTCCCATCTGGTCTTGGGACCACATCCCAAACATCATTCTTCATGATCGATTAGTATTCCTCGACCATGGCATCCTTCCATTCTTTCTTTTCCGTTGCTTCTTCATAAATTGAAGGTTCTTTGTTCATAATGTCACAGAGCAAGGCAACATAGCTGGTGTGTGATCTTGTCCTTTTCCTTTCTTTGTGTTACTCCTCTGGAATACCATACCTTTCTGCATCTTGGATGAGCTCTCTAGCCCATGCAGGTTTCCTCTTGTGAGAGTTCTTCTCATGGGGTGGATCTACAGGTTCTTGTGGATCTTCTATTTCACGATCCACTTCTGGTAATGCTTCATTCATGGTGGTGTCTTGTGTTCTGGGTACCCTTGGTTCTTCATAGTCTTCAATAGGTGTTTTCCTGGATTTGATGTATGCTGAGTTTTCATCAAAAGTCACATGTCTGCTGATATCAATCTTCTTGAACCTTGGAAAGTATATGCCTTCGAGTTTTCACTGTACCCCACAAATATACTCTTCTTTCTTGAAGGATCTAACTTTGTCCTCTTTTATTTTGGAACATGTGTATATACTGGATAGCCAAATATTCTGAGATGGCTAACTTCTGGTCTCTTACTAGAGAAAACTTCTTCTGGTGTCTTGTTGTCAAGTATCTTGTGTGGTGTTCTGTTTTGTACATATACAGTTGTCCTAGTTGCTTCTGCCAATAGGTGCATGGGTAGATATTGGTCATGCAGCATTGCTCGTGCTGCTTCCATGATTTTTTTATTCTTCCTTTTTGAAACCCCATTTTGTTGTGGATTGTAGGGAGTGGCCAAATCCCTCTCAATCCCTGAATCACTACATAACTTCTTGAAGTCTCTTGAAGTGAATTCTCTGCCATTGTCAGATCTAAAGGTCTTGATCTTCTTATCAGTTTGATTTTCTATCAAGGCTTTTACCTCCTTGAGCTTATCAAACACTTCATCTTTGTTCTTCAAGAAATAAACCCAAGTATTCCTAGAGAAATCATCAATGAAAGAAACATAATATACATACCCACTCAGAGAACTGGATGACATTGGTCCGCATACATCGGAGTGGATAATCTTCAAGATTCCTTTTGCTTTGCTTTAACTGCTTGGAAATTCCTTCTTTGTGTTCTTTCCCTTTGCACATCCTTTGCAAACACCTTCATGTTTTGACTGGATCTCAGGAAGACCTTCTACTACTTTGCTTGCAATTGGTAGTGCCCTATAGTGCACATGAGAAAGCCTTCTATGCCAAAATTCACTTGGCTCCATGGATTCATGTACCATGGCATGCTCAGGTTGTCCCTTTAATTTGTACAATCCTCCCTCTTGCTCTCCAATCACTACTGCATCATCTCTGGTCTTACGTTTTGGCCACATAAGTATTTGGCCATCCACAAATGCAACTCTCATTCCTTTTGCATCCAAAGATGATATGGAGAGAAGATTCATCTTGAGTCCAAGTACATATAGAACATCTTGCATCTTTATAGACTTCCCAGAGTCTAACTTGTAGGAGGATTCACCACTTCATTTTATGGGGTATTGATAGTCATCCCCAAGTTTCACCTTATGAGGTGACTCATGTTCCGATAGATCCATAAGAGATTCTTTGAATCCCGTCATATGTTTAGAAGCCCCACTATCAATAATCCAATCATTAAACCCATGTGTAACAGTACCAGTGAGAGCAGAGATTAGAACATATTCATCGTCACTTGAAGAGTCTTCATTCTCTACCTTATCTTCTTCCTGGGAGGTTCATCATCCTCAACATCATGAGCATGATATCTCTTCTTGTTGTTCTTCTTCTTCTTGTTGTTGAAGTCTTTTCTTCTTTTGGGACATTCTGAGGCAAAGTGTCCATTCTCATTACATGTGAAGCATCTCAAATATTTCTTATCTCTTTGATGGTGGTGAAAAGATTTCTTGTGATGAGATGGCTCCCTCTTGGGCTTACTTCTCTTGGTGTGAGCTGTGAGAGCTTGATCTTCATTTCCCATATTTTCTTCTTGAGCTACAAGCCTAGCTTCTTCTTGGTAACATTCCTCCCATAGTCTACTGAAAGAGATTAACTTCTTTCTTGCACAAATACCTTGGATGAAGGAGTCCCATGACCTAAGTAGGCCATTCAATGTGGTCATGACAATTTTTGCATTCTCTACTACTTCATCCATAGCTTCAAGTTGTTCTTTGATTTGAGAGACCTTAGTAAAGTAGGATTATATGGTCTCTCCATTCTGGAACTTTACCCCTTTCAATTGATTCCGCAGAGTCATCTTCCGATTTATATTCTTTCCTTCAAACAGCTTGGTCAATGAGTCAAACATCTCTTTAGGTGTCTTTAGAGAAGACACATGGGGTATGAGATGGTCTTTTATAGAATCAGCAATGATTCTCTTGGCTTTGAGCAAGTTCTTCTTGTGTAAGGCCTTAGCCTCATCTCCCTCTAGAACTGGAACCTCTTCACTTATGTAGGTATCCAATTCATTCTCTTCTAGGATTAACCCAATCCTATACTTCCATGCTCGGAAGTTATTAGCTCCTTCAAGCTTATCCTCAAGCTTGGTGTGGTGAGACATCTTAATGAGAAACTCAAATGGAAATAAAAAATTTAGGTCTTACCACTTGATTTGCTGAAAATTGGATTTGGAGCTGGATTAGGGTTTGTTAGAGAAACCCTAAAAATTCAAACTTCTGAAAGGATGGAAAGATGCACCTTGCTGAGCTGATCAAGCTAGTATACTTCAATTTTGAAATCTGCAAAATTTGACCCCTCAAAATTGCCTTTGAAACTTCCAGATCTTCTAGACAAAATCCCGAACTAGGGTTTGATAATGGCCGGGGTTCTACCCAGCCAAAAAGTTCGATCTTGTGCTCTAAACTTTGATTTTTCTGAGGAGCAACCAGCCGTGGTCACAGATTCCAAAAATTTCAACTTTTGCAGAAACCCTAATTTTCCCCCTTTTCGATCAAAATCTCGAATTAGGGTTTGATGAAGCCCAGCCTTCTTCCCAACCAAAAGGTTCGATCTTGGTCTCTAAAATTTGATTTTCTTGAGGGGCATCTAGTCGTGGTCTCGGATTCCAAAAATTCCAACTTTCTCCGAAACCCTTATTTCGTGTAGTAGTGACGGGCGAAAAAACTAAAAGTGCTAAGAATTGAATTATGTCTCGACAGAAAGATGCGCCCTTCCAAGGAGAGTCAGCCTAGCCTCCTACCTTTGATGATATGATGAGAGAAATCCAAAGATTAAGAATCCCTAGCTTCCGCAGCTGCATAGTGTCTTCTTCTTACCACGACTCTGATACCATGTTAATTTTTCGATAAATGCATTCAAACATTATCTAGGATCCTACTAAGAGAATAACAAGCATAGCATAACAATCATAAACACAAGAGACACAGAGTTTCCTTGGGGAAAACCAAGAAGGTGAAAAGCTCCGCAACTTCCTTAGAGATAGAGTAAGCCCCAATACAAAAATAAAAAAGATCAATCTCCAAAAGATAGATGACTCTAGCAGCTACTCCTCCTCCACTTGTGCGCACTCCTCTCTCAACTAATGCGAGTTGGATGAGTGAGTGAATGAATAGAATGAGACACACTCACTCTCTATTTATACACAACTTAACCTGCCTTTAACTCTAGCTGGGCTGACTTCTTACGGAAGTCTAATAACCCCCTTCACATGACACAAGTAGGTCCGACCCCACATTGATGGTCTAATAACCCATCAAATATAAGTTGCGAAACTTACAAATACAAATGATGACACTTCTGATTGGAGGAATAATACATCTCCATCATGAATATAATAAAGTACAAGTGTAATACATAGAAGAATATCTTCTGAACTTACAAATACATCAACCATTAGAGGAAATTTGGGGTCTAAAATGGGCCTTATAAGAAAATGAGCCAACCATAATTTCTTGATGAGTTTGAATTCAAGAACCAATAGAATATCAATAAAATGAGTCAACCATAATGGTTGACTTGAGATATTTGTCATAAATAAAACTACTTTTTTTGTTCGTATTTTCAACATATATCCTTGTGTTTTTACTCAAATTTCAAGCGGGAGCACTCATTGGATTGCGGAATTAAATTCCACATCCAACAAGTAACCACACTGTAAACTTTTGACAGACCCTGCTACCCCAAAAACAAGAAATACCTGAAAAAAATGTGATGATGATGTTGAAAATACGAACAAAAAAATAGTTTTTTTTCTTTCTTCCTCCAAAATTTAATAAATATTATTTTATTCTTTGTGCCAAGAGGCGCTCTACAGCCCAGTATGGGGAAGATCTTGTGAGTCGCGAGTTTGTCAAGTAACAAAATAATACAAAGTAATAAATATTATGTCAGCCATAAACAAAAAAGAATAATACAAAGTAAAAAGTAAATATGAGACTTAAACTAGAGACTTTAGAGCTTAGAATTAGGTGGTAAATATTATGTCGGCCATAAACAAAAAAGAATAATACAAAGTAAAAAGTAAATATGAGACTTAAACTAGAGACTTTACTTTTTGTACCGAGTGAAACAAGGTGCTCTACAGCCCAGTATGGGGGAGATCTTGTAACGTTTTTCCATGTTTGTCCTTATCGTCGGCCATAATAAATAAAGTTTGCCTTTAACATAATAACAAATTTTTTTAAATATTATGTCGTCGATTAATAAAAGGATGTGTATTTTCGTTTGAATTAAATCCTAGGCTATATAATACATGGATGTATATTTTCGTTTGATTTAAATCCTAGGCTATAAATGTTTATCTTTATTATTGTCGGTCATTAATTAAAATGTAAAAAAAAAAAATGTAATGGAAAGTATTTAAGGAAAAGTAAAAAAGTAAAATGTATTGTCGGCCATTAATTAAAATGTAAAAAAAAGTAAAATTATGAAAAGTATTTAAAAAAAGTCCATGACGACTTATAAAATAAAATATTATGAAAAGTAATTAAAAAAAAGATGTTCGTTTATAAAATAAAAAATTAAAATTTAAACCCGGATCTATCAATAAAGAGAGATTAAATTTCTTGAGTTTAAATTTAAAAAAAAAAATACACCTCAAGAAATTGGATCCCTCTCGATGCTTGATAGATATGGGTTTAAGATGGATCTATGCTGGTTTAACTATTATTTTATTCTTTTAACTATTCTTTTATTATTTTCCTTAGGAGGACCATTTTAGATCTCAAATTTCTTCTAATGATAATGGATCGATTAAAGAGATGCCCCCAATGATACGAATGACAAAGGAAGCGGAACTGAAAAGCATGCAACATCGTGTAACAAAGGCCCACGAAAGATAGCAACGAAGGGCCACGCACTTGGACGAGCTCCAAACGAAAGCCGAAGTTCTCATAGCATGTGTGGTAGAGGTAATGAAATAGGTTAAGGAGCAACTGGAGGAAGCGCGACAGAAAGGTTGAGAACACCCAACGGAGCAGCAGGTCGAAGAATGTGCATAGATTAGAGCATCAGTGAAGGAAGTAGTTGACCAGATCAAAACTGCATATGATGACTTCCAACAGCAGGTGAACAAACGAGCGATGTCTAGTGGAAATGGCTTGAGGGCGAGCCACAAGTTTGTGTTGGGGGCCTGTTGGCACGGGATTAGTCTGCAAGAAGTGCGAAAGCCGACAGCTACGGAAGGGACAATCCGCGAAAGAAGGGTCATTCGTGGAGAATGCGGAAGTGTGAAAGTAGTTAGTTTGTTAGATAAGGGTCATGTGGACTGTTTTGTAACCAATTAGTTTTGTATAAATAGGAGTATGATTGTAAGCCTAAGGGCATTGATCCGGTGATGAATAGAAAAATCGATTTGTTGAGTTTTGATCCAGTTGTTGATCTGTTTTGTATCTGCGATATGATGTATTGGTTGTTTTTGCAAAGGTTATTCTGCAGGTTTTAATGAATGCATGAAGATGTTCGATTATGGTGCTATCTGTGTCTTTGTTTCTGTTAAATGGTGAATGCGAATGTTTGATTAATGTTTAATGCTCTGTGGGTTCGGTAATTGTTGTTCATGCTAATGAATAGTTAGATCATGTTGATGCAAATGTTTATTATGAGTTGATTCTGCAATTGATGATGCAAATGATCAACTAGTGCGAAAGATATAATCTCTGGTTTTTGCGGTTGTAATGTATGTTTGATGCATGTCCTCAACTCCACTGCGGAAACGTGGTTCTTGCAGCTCCCTTGTGCATCTCGGGTGAGACTTCACTTGCTTTGCGAGTGTTGCTAGAAAGGGTAAAACCTTTCTGGGTTGATGCATAAGGGAGTTCGGTTGATGGTTTGTTGACGACAGTGCTAAGTGAACCCCTGTTGATAGTCGCTATGTCAACATATATTTTGACAAAACTACTTGCCAAAACTTTGATTTTACATATCATAAAAAGATCCAGAGGAATTTATAAAAGCTATTATGGTCAAAGACATCATTTTTGTTACTGGTTGCTACTATTGAATTGCCTCGAATGCATTGATACTCTACCTATCGATGAGGTTGCTCCACTTTACATTCCTCCTTCTGAATCATTGGCCATGAGGCAATTGATGATTTCTGAGCGTATATGTTTTTGATAATGGTGAGGTGAGGCATTTGATCTTATTCCGAGCATCAAATAAGCTTGTGCATCCATTTGATTTCCTCTTCCTGCTCCTTTGTTCAGCCGCTAAGGCAAGGAACTTTGCACTCTAATATGGCAGTCCTGGCCTTCTGATGTCCCATTTTCTCTTTGTGCAATTGCTCTATATCTTCAACTTTACTGGCTATGTTCCTTTTCCATTCTTCAAGACTTGAGATAAGGCCAACGATTGCCTCCTGGAGGTTGTCGCACCTATGCTTGTACCAACAAATGACATGTTTTAGACAGTTAGGAGAGGAATTCATGGCAGGATCGGGGTCAATTCTTGATTTGCATAGCCCAGGGGAATGCAAAGGTGTCGAGTCTAAGCACACCATGTGAAGCACAGGGCAGGGCCAGGTGTGAAGGAGCAAATAAACAGATAAATTGTATGAGCAATTCATGGTGGAATGAATGACAATTGTGAGCGATGAAGGATAATAATGGTAGGATTGCAATAGAGGGTGATAATGGTACACAACCATTCCATTAAACACTTAGGGGGGGATTACAAATCATATGCAGGAGTACCATCATCATGAGATTAGGGCAAGGTTTGGCACATGTGGGAGAGGGTAGGGGATATATATATATATATCATAGTAAATGTAGGAGAGAGGAGGAGTCAAATCGTGGGTACGGCGAGGATAGGTGGCGAAGCAGAGGGTAGACGTCATGTTGAGGATGACAGGGGTGGCTAGGTTCGAGTCCATGCAGGGTGGCAAGCTGTGAGCATGGTAGTGACTTAAGACATGTGGTAGGGTTGTTGGTTCAGGATGAGATAAAGAAAGAGCTTTGAAGTAGTTGGAGGGAGTGATAAGAAAGCTAGGGATGTTGGTTATTAAGGGATAAGGGCTAAAGAGAAATCGTTTGTGAGTAGTGTAATGCAACTTGAGGAGTGGAAGCAAGATTGGCTTATTTATCTGCCTTGGAATTGGGGTATTGGAGAACATGGAAGTATTGTAGTTCTTCAAAGTCTTTGGCTAAAGAAGATATCCTTATGAAGATGCATTCCAATGTGATGTCCCTATGCTAGGTATCTCTTCTTAGATGATGAATTATTAAGGGCTAGTCTCCAACAACTCTCAACTTGTTAATTCTTTTCACTTTAGCAAGACAAAGACCCTTACAAAGAGCCAACGCTTGAACATGATTATTAATTGTCGTGCCAATTCCCCAAGCAAATTCTATTTCATTATTTCCTTTGTTGTTAAAAAGGACCTCGTGCACCTACCACCCCAATATAATTTGTATTTTTAAATAAAAATATCAATTTTGTTTATGAATTTAATTAACATAATTTATTAATTAATAAATGTAAAATAAAATGGACTTAATGATTATAATGATTATTATTCATTGAGATCAATTTTGATAATTATATTTATATAAAATAATTATTAAATTTAAAAATATAATTGCATTTGGAGGAGCCAGGTGCTTTAGAGCCCAATATGAGGGAGATGCCTTCCTAAGTAACATAATATAAAAAAATAAAATAAAAATCATGTTGACCTAAATTAAAAAGTCATATCTTTTTTAATAACATAAGGTTATGCTATCAAGAATAAAAATAAAAAGTAATTAAAAAAATTAATGTCCCCTCATAAAAGATTGGAGATTGATTAAAGGTATCAAATTGGGTGATGATTGCTCTTTGACGCATCTTCTATTTGTAGATGATGTTCTGCTTGCTGGCATCGACTCTGTCTCAGAGTGGAAGGTTTTCTCCAACATCATAAACTTCTTTTGTAAGGTTTCTGGTATGAAGGTTAGTATTACTAAGTCTTGTTTTTATCAGCATAATGTGGAAGTTGATAGACGTGAAGAAATTGCAAATATTCTACCATATAATTGTAAAGATCTGACTGATGGTATGAAATATTTGGGATTTATTTTAAAACCAAATTCCTACAAAGCAGAAGATTGGCGATGGTTTATTAGCAAGTTTGAACGTAAGATTGACCATTGGTCATATCGGTTACTCTCATCAGGTGGCAGACTTGTTTTAGTCAATGCTGTACTATCTAGTATCCCAGTTTTCTGGCTAACTTTATTAGAGGTTCTAGCATACATTCTAAATAGCCTCAGGAGGCTTACTTTTAATTTTCTCTGGTCTGGCACTCGTGAAGGCTCAAAACTGGTAATGGTTAAGTGGAAGGTTCTTGCAAGACCGGTGAAATGTGGTGGGTGGGGCATCAAAGATTTTTCTGCCTTCAGTAAAGCTCTTAGAATGAAGAGTTTTTGGCGTGGGTTGTTTAGCAATTCATTGTGGTCGAAGGTTCTTCATATAAAGTATATTAAAACTGACTTGATCAGTTGGCTGAGGAAATCCAAGCATATTTCTGGTTCGTTGTCTCCAATTTGGAGAGGTTTCCTTAAAGTTTATGATGGGATAGCAAATGATTTATGTTGGCAGGTAGGTAATGGTGATAGTATTCGTATTGGGATAGATCCGGTGCTTGGTTTAGATGAAGGTTTTCGTCTGTCAGATAGTTTGGTCTCTTGGTTGAATCTGCTGGGGATTTATACTCTTAATCATATCTATGATTGGGACCGTTTACACAGCACTGGTTCTGGTTGGTTATTTTATTTAGATGGATTGATTCCTGAACATGCAAGAGAATGGGATCGTTATATTCAGGCTCTCAGGATTGTTGGCATTTCTCTTTCAGGATCTCTGGATAAACTAGTATGGACGGGTAATCCAAAAGATGGCACTGTTACTGCAAATTATGCTTATGATAAGATTATTCAGCATCAGGGTATTTATCCATCTCACTGGTGGTATTCAAAAAATTGGAAATGGTCATTACCTTTGAAGGTTAAATGTTTCCTTTGGCATGCACTTAATGGAAGTCTTAAGACTTGGGAAAATCTGCTTAAATGTGGCTGGTATGGTCCTAGTCGTTGCTGCTTATGTAATTTATCTTCTGAAACTGCAGATCATATTTTGGTGAAGTGCTCTTTTTTGCAGAAAGTCTGGGACTTGTGTTGTCTTGATCTCAATTTACAGTTTATATGGAATGCTCTGGATTTTGGCAGTGGATTACTCAACTGGGTTAGAGGAAAAAACAAGTCACTTTTCCTTCCTATTTTTACTTCATGGATCATTTGGTTTTCCAGAAATGAAATGATTTTCCAGAACAAAAAACCTGATGCCGCGCAGTGTGCAAAGATTGTTTGTAATTTATTACAGACTTATTCTCAAGATGATCACGTTATAAAGGTTGTGAGTTTGAGACCTTTCTCCTTTGAAGTTTCTCAACCTGTATTATTTTTCGACGGGGCTGCTCAGAATGGTTTGTGTGCTGCTGGTGGGGTTATTTATATTAATGATAGCCGTTATTTTTCTCTTCGTCTAAATGGTGGTAAGGGTACCAATATGAAAGCTGAGTTATTGGCACTATGGGTCATTCTAAAGGTGGCAAATTCCTTTGGTTTGGTGAATCTTAGAGTTTTTGGGGATTCTCGTGTTACGATTAAATGGGCATCAAATGAATACTTTCTTAATGCATTGGAACTAAACTACTTGTGTGCTAGTATTCGTCAAGAGATGTCAAAGCTGGATCAGATTTCTTTCGAGCATATCTACAGAATTCATAATACTCTTGCAGATCAACTTTCAAAAGATGCTTTGGCTGAACCTGTTGGTTTTCTTTTTTGGGAAGAATGGATGGAGGCTTGTCTGCTTGATAGGGGAAACTTATATTTCTTTTAAAAGAAATTTTGTAACCAAGGGACAGATCTTAGTTTTTTTGTCTGTAAAGCTTTTTTTGTCTGCTTATCTTTATATATAATAACTTCGAGAATGGATATTTTTGAGATCAAGATCTAGTATGGATATCTTGAACTTAAATATTCTCAATCATTGTACTATTTGATTCGCTTGAATAACAATAGTACGATTTTTTTCAGCTGGAAAAAAAATAAAAAATTCTTGAGATATAAATTTTTCCTAACCTGTAAAATGTTAAGATAAAAAAAATAAAAATAAAAATAAAAATTACACATCAAAATATTGGATCTATGTTAGTTAATAGAGAAGCGAAGTACTCTATAACCGATATCAGGGAGAAGTTGTCACATACGTAACATAACATAAAATATTAAATAATATATACATATATACATATATATATATATAATCTGGATCTTTAAACTAACATAAATAAATCTAGTTTAAAATAGATCTATATTAATGTCTAAAACCCACATAACAAATAATTTAAAAAGACAAACCCATGTGATATAACTTTTGGATACTCCATCTGTTATTATCACCAAATAGCTTTAAAAGAATATTGAGAAAAAAAATCCGTCCAACAACATTTTGGTTTTGGAGTTTTACTTGTTTTATTTAATGGTATAGTAAAAAAAATAGATCCCATACTCTTGAAGGGTATTTTGCCTGTTATTTGTTTACCAAATTAAGAATATAAAAAAGTCTAATGACAAAAGTTAAATTCTTAATTGAGTGTGTTTTATATGCAAAATTAAATCCTCAATTCAGAGTTTTTGATTTGCAAAATTTAATATTAAAATTGAAATGTATATTTTGCCTTGCTTTCTCAGTGATTTTGGGGTTTGGGATAAAAAACGGTTAAAATTTT
Organism: Larix kaempferi; assembly: GCA_027924585.1. NCBI lineage: Eukaryota > Viridiplantae > Streptophyta > Pinopsida > Pinales > Pinaceae > Larix > Larix kaempferi. The sequence continues at coordinate 33,592,887 of BSBM01000510.1, forward strand.
TGCTGGAAATTGTTATAACTATCCAGATTGCCGAAATTGTGATCTGAGCACTCTAAATTACGATTTTGGCAAGAATTGCTCTGCCAGATTCCGACGAATCAGGGGTTTTTTAGTTAACTCTTATACAACTCCTAATTAGAACACTCAGAGAGTAATGAAAGACACCATTTATGCAAACAAAATTGCAATTTAAACAATCAAAATCACAATTTCAATAAAATAATCAGAGAACCAAATTCTTTGTGAGAAAACTTTAAAAAAAAAATACAAAGAATATAGTTTTTAATTTACTCCGTGCCTTTACGTACAAGGCGTACCATCCACCGATTTATAGTGCCTGCACATCCCACTGTACTATCCACCTCATATTAACACTTGACGAAGGTAGAGCGATAGGCTGAACAGTCTTGTCAGTGAGCGACCCGTTTCGATCACAGGTCGCCCACTGAGGCCGGGTCTAGCGAAGACTTTGGCAAAGACTCCAACTTATTGTCGCGGATTCTGAGACTCCAGGCTCCAAACACCCAAAATCAAAAGTGGAAAAAGAAAGTGGGGACACACCTACTTTCTTCTGTAAATTACTCGGTAATTTCGCATGGAAGTTGGTGCTCGCTCTCAATCTTCCAGGCAACTGCTCCGAAACTTTCTCTCATCTACGGCGCAGCTTCCAGCGATTCGACCCTTGGTTCAACGCCAACTCTTGGCTCCATAAATATACAGACTGGCTATTCCTCAGAAGCAGATTCGTGAAGTGAAATTCGTTGGTTTGAATGCACGCGGCAAGGCTGAGATGAATATGACCCAGAAACCGCTGCCAGCTCGAACATACGTGAAAGCCCATCCAATGCCTGATTGGGATAAGTTCCTGAAAAGAGAGAACGAGTCGATGGCTGCCGTGCTGTGCTATATGGTGTTTTTCCTTCTCGCCTATTCTATGATTCTCCTCATTTTCTCCTCCTCCAATCCCAATTCCAAAATCTGGCAGATTCCCTATTTCCGGTTTTATATATCCGCTGTTGCAGGTTCAATTACTGTCATGTTTGTGTATGCCGTATATAATGTTATAGCCCACTCAGCGCGCATGTGGAAGGAGAAGGATAACCTCGACTGCCATCAATGAGAGGAGGATCTGTCTCCACATCCTTTCGACCTGTAAAGCCGCCCGCTCGTTGTTCCCAGGGGCAGAGGACTAGACTCTTATTTCAAAATTTTCATTCATCTCTATTCCTGGGATTCGAACGTCCGACCTTATATTGAAAATAAACAAAAGTATGTGTGGTAGTCCATGAAATCCTTTGTTGCTTTATCAAAGTTATGTTATAAGGGTTTAGGGTATCTGGCAATGTAATTTCTCTTTTATGATAATGAAACTTTTTTTATTTTTTATTTTTTAATTTAGATGGACATCTCCATTAAAATGTTAGCACCCTATTCTATTTGGATAAGAATTTGTGACCATTTGTTAAAAATAACTGTTATTAATAATTAGCCTTATTATAACCCTTGTATTTTATAACAAAAAATACAGTCATTTATTAGCAATGGTAACGCAAGGAGATTATCTTGAATTTCATAATAATTAATATTTTTATGTAACAAAAGTATTTACATAAATTTATCCATAGTTAATATGATATAATTATGACGATGATTATCCTCATTTCAAATCAATTTTGATTTATTAATTGGTTTGCTTTAATGTTGTCGTTTTTATCATCACTTAAACTTCTCTAAATCTTTTTAATTTTGATGACTTAATAAGTGATGAAGATAGGAATTGTCCAACAATAATTCTAACATTTATTATTAATATAATAAGTGGGGGTGCACAAAGGGGGACAAGTACAACTATGGGAAGAGAGATCTATATTAATGTTATTGAAAAGTTGATAAGAAGATAGTATACTTGAACTTGTTGCAACTCCTTTACCTAAGTTTGGGTTCTTCTAGCCTTAGCCTTCAATCATACCCCATCTCATATGACAATGACTCAATTTTCAACTCATAGAGGAGCAAAGGAGTGGCTCAACAAACTCTAGAGGAGAATAGTTCAAACATGTCGAAGATGCATAAACATTCTCAAGGTGAGGATTAGGGCCAATGGATTGAAATTAACAGAGATCGGACTATAGTTTCAACATAGGGCTGAATTGCCCCTTTGTCCAACCATAGACCTCTTGTTTATATGCTTACGAAGTGGTTCCAACAATTGGGGCATGATATCAAGGCTATATAGGTGTACGACCTCCATGATCTTTGCTTGAGGCCCATACATTTTATACTTTATTCTTTTTTGGCCATTTTGAGTGCATGCATGGGTTGCTAACTAGCAAACTACATGTTGTGCATGAGTTGCATCACTATAGGGTGCATGCACAAGGAAAGAGGCTTTAACCAAATTGTAAATTCTTGACTCTTGGCATGAATGTGACTTAGTTCAACTCATTGGTCAATGGGTGACTAAATTTGGCTATAACAAATGTTTTGATCCATCCATTAAATGCTCATAACCTCAATACTTCTTAAGTTATCGATGTGAAGTGTGATGACCAAGTATAGCATAGTGGCCAAAATGAAGCACCATGCTACCACATAAGAGCCACTCCACATTCTGTCAAAGGGAGTGGAGGACGAAGGGAGTCATGAAGTCACCACCCAGGAATGAAAATGTGAGGAATCCCACTAGGTTAGTTGTTAATGTCCAAAGGGTTTTGGTTAATTTTATGTGGTAGTTCATTTGGGCTTTGATGCTTTATAAGAAGCAAGATTTCTAATCAATGTAAGAAACGAAATATCGTTAATGAAACCAACGATAACAACACAAAGGAAAGGGGGAGCCTGGGGTTGAAGGAACACACTTGGATTCAATAAAGGTTTGTAACCTTTGATGAATCCACACAGGAGATTGAGCTGCCATTGCACTCCATGCTATGATGCCTATCTATTCATGCTTTCCTGGAAATGTCTCCAAAGAAATGCAAATGTGTATACATAAAACACACTAATCTATCAAGATAAATAATGAAAAATATTCCCTAGTGACAGTTATAGTTGGCCCTCAGTTGGGAGGTGCACTCCCTATAATGGTGGCACTAGTAACACTCATTTAAGATGGGATCGAAGAACCCAAGAGAAAACAATCAAGGATAAACTCTCAAATTCAAACAACCAAGGGTAACAAAGGGAAAGAAACAAGCAAGAGGAAAGATTCCTTTCAACATGCCCCCCCACCCACCACTATAGGGTATAGTATAGGTGCCCACCTTCACACTTATCCACCCCATGCTATCCCTATTGTGGGAACTGATGGAGACATTAATATAGGTAGTCTAAGACCTCACGCAACGATGAGATCTAATCCTAGCAAAAATCTAACACATTTTCAGTCAAAATTGAAAGAGAAAGAATATAAATGGATGGACATTCTAGCTATGAACCATGTTGGAATTTAGAAACGTCCCAACATTTTGAGTGGACACTTCATCGATCATCAAGGGATACAAATGATACAAAAGCAAGGTTATTGATAGACATGGCAAGCACATAAGGGAAAACCTTGTACACAAATGAATGTTGAGAAAAAGTTGGAATTTCCAACTACTCATCCACGGGTCAAACCTCATAATCTATAGTTTTTTCATTGGAAACAAGCCTTTATCCCATGTCTCCATGCAAGACAAGTACATATGCACTTTTACAACCCATGTATATCGTGTTGGAGGGAAACTATGAAGTTGGGAAACGCTTAATTTTGAGCCTATTAATCCTTGTGAATGCCCAAAATGGTGGTTTGGCATTAAGAATTTCAAGAATGTATCTCTAACTAATCCAGGTACAACAAATCAAGCACATATGTTGAGGTTCATCCAAGGGAAGAAAAGAGTGGCTAACCAAGAAATCCACTAAGAGGTAAACAAGATCTAAGAATGACCTAATAAAGCAACAAAGGCGGCCTTGCCTAAGCATTAGAAATTAAATGGAGAAAACACATTCATACATCTAGACTTGTGAAGGGGGATACACAAAGGTGGGGATTCCCAACACCATAACCCATCTAGAGATGTTGGGAGGCCTAATTGTTGTCATGTACCCAACCACCCTTGTAACATTCTTGATGTAACAGGGTACTCCAATTTCACAGTTGAACTTGCCTTTTGATACCAAAATCGATTCTAGTAGTTTCTTGTAGATGTTAATAGCGAAAGCAAGCTACAACAACCTTAATTATGAATTACAAAACCATTTATGAGTGTAGATTTATCAAGCATACACCCATGATAGTGTTAATTAAGCTCATACACACAAGAATGCTCCATTGTAAAATAAATAATACAAGACTATAATATAGACAGAACATCCATAATACATTCAACTACTTATCTTATGGAGATAGTCCTCCAACTAGATGCAAATGGAGGACATTCTTTCTAGTGTTAGGCACTTTGTCACACTAAATCTTTTGATGATAGAGACCATTCCCGAGATAAGGTTATTATTCCACAAGGGTGAAGTTCCCAATATTTCTACTAAGTCCAAAACCCAATATTAGGTAGTGCCAAAACGCCTTCTACAAATATCCTAATCAATAAGCACTTCCCCCTTAGCTTGCAAAAAATCAAGAATGGGATCTCCTTCTCTACTCAGGGTAACCCAATTCCCTTCCAAAGCTCTATAACAGGTTGTCCAAGGAATCTCATTGTTGGGACTCTAGGGATTCTCAATTGTAGGCCAAGTTCCTATCACAATGGCATAGTGAACATCATCACCAAATTCCCTAGGGCTATTTCCATACGCATGTATGGAAGATCCTCAAACTGATTGGAAGAATGATAATGAAAAAAATATCTCTAACTCAATTTCCCACATTTTATATGCATGTTCCAAACTTGCCATGTGGCTCCTCATGAGGAGTTCACTATTCACCCTTTAATCATCACTTGGGATAATTAATTAATGTTTAAATAAATCAACCCCCATAAACATGGGTTAACAACTTTAGGGTATATTTCTAACTATGGCTTACTGTAAAGGCTAGGGACTTAGGCTATATAACTCACTAAGGTCCTCTACCCTAAGGTCCTCTACCCTTGGCCCCATTTCACTTCCCCATTTGTAGAATTATAGCCTCACATCTCTTCGTCATCTATATTCATTTTCATCCATCAAGGATTTATATATCATCAATATGTATACATAATTACAATGTCTTTGGTCGTCCTTAAGCATTTAAGTCAGGCTCCTAGCAATTTCATCATTACTTACATATTATATTATGGGATAAAAAATGGGGTATTATATTCATCATCTTTGGAATTTGATTGCATAGATGCAAAACTATGATTGAATCTTCCTTTACGTGGCATATATTTTCCTATGAGTAAATCATAACAAGAATAATATAAAGGTACACATTATTTTTAAGAAAAACCTTATAGGTTCCCTCTTCTTCCCTGGAATATCTAGATGGAGGGTAACTTAATTGCCAATTGTGAACCTATCATCTCCTAATTGACAACATGCTTGAGTGGATGGGTCAACTAGCTAAACCATGGAGCTAAATAGTAAGGTACACCTATATCGTGGTATTTTGGAATAACTTCTACAACTATAAAATATCTTTCCCTTGTCCTTACTCTATCTATCACTTAATAACATTGGAAGAGAATAAACATTATATGATGTCTAGCCACATTGGATTGACCTCTACGGATTTTAGCAGTAGGGGTATGGATTTGGTTCTCCCGCAACATAATGTGTTCAAAATGGTACCATGTAATTTAAATTGGTACCATGTGATTGATGAAGTTCCAAGGTGTTCAAAATAGATTATTAGGTGTGCAAAGCTTGAGATCATACTTCATGTGGGACATTGCATCTACATTCACATGGTGTATCTACACATATTATGTATGATTACACTCGATGCATATTGAAGTCCTCAACATTTGATTTTTATCCTCACCCCAAAACATCCTCCCCTAAATTAATTAAATATCCATTTTGTAATGCCCTTTATAGCCATATTAAACTCATTAGTTAGACATTAACATAACTAAGTACAGTTAATTAAAAATAATATTGTGTTTGAGGGTTAAATAATGTAGGAACTAAAGTTTATAGTATATTTATTTAAAAGTTATTTAGTCAATATTATTGAATAGCTCAATACACACACACACACACACACATATAGCGTTAATTCAAGATTAAAATAACCAAGTATGTTGAATTAAAAATAATATTGGGGTTGAGGGTTAAATGATGTAGGCACTAAAGTTTATAGTATATTTATTTAAAAGTTATTTAGTCAATATTATTGAATAACTCAATACGTCATATATATATAGTGTTAATTCAGGATTACCCCACTTGTCATCCATGCACATGGATGCCAAGTGGAATAATCAATGTAAGAGGACATTTGAAGAGGGCCGTTGAAAAAGAAGAAGGGGATTTTTCACGAAGTGAAGGGGGCAAGGAGGAATTAGAGAGTGCAAGAGTTTTTACAGTGGGGAAATCTCAAGAGGGGAAATCGTTGATTGCCATAGATTACTGGTTGGGAGCTTGGGGGCTCTCAATATTCAATTGAGGGGATTAGGTTGGGAGTGTTGGTTGTGGAGCCTGATCTCCAGATTCAGAGATATTATTATTCAGCTGTGTCTGTACCCCAGGTTTGGTTATGATCCCGGTACGATCCCCAAGGGGTCCGGGGGAGTGGTTGCACTCCCCCGGTTGGGGGGCATGGGGGCCAGTGGGCCCCCAAGAAAGGGGGTTTGGGGGCGTAGCCCCCGAGAAAAATTTTTGGGGCTATTTTCACCAACAGTTTTCAGGCCCATGGTTTTGGGTAACCCGTGGTATTTTCCCATTGTATTTCCCTTATAAAAGAAAGACATTGTAACACGGCTAGGGTTGATGTATTAGGTATTATGCATTGTAAAGATCTTTGAGATCAAGAAGAGAGACTGTGAGATAGTGAAGAGGAAGTGCAACGACTATGATGCAGGTTGTATCCCTTCACTTTTTTGGACGGAATAATAATAAGGACTGGCAACTTCAGTGTGGACGTATCCCATCTTGGGTGAACCATGATATATCTGTGTCTCTCTTGTAGTGTGTATGTGTGATTATATTTTCATTTCTGTTTATTGTTATTGCTCTGCAATCCTGTTTTTCTAACAGGGAGGAGAGGGGATCCCAAGTTTTTCGGTTGGAGAAGGAACGAATGGCGTGAAGTGAACTTCGGGATCTCCAGGAAGTGTAGTATAAAACCTTAGTTTTTTTTTAAATTCATTTGTAAAATAAGAAATTGTAATTGATTTGTTTTCTTTACTTTCACATAACCTCTTTGTTTGATAGTTCATTAATATTTTTTACCATCAATCAATGCCATAAGAATCCCCTTTAGGGCATTTCACATTTACATTAACTTTAGCATGTGCAAGGTTGGGCATATTTTCTCCTTACCTGGGAATTTTTAATTATAGGTCGTGCAATGAGGTGGAGGAGATTGTGGTTCTAGGGTTTGCATGCTAGGGTTTCAGTAAACGTTTTCAGGAAGATATCGGGTTGAATTCTAGGATTTTGAATGGCGGCATGGAGAGAGGAGGAATCATGGTGAAGGAGTCAAGGAGGGGATCAAGCCATTCCCCAACGGAATGTCGGGCTGAAGGAAGGGAAATGCCAAAACGTAGAGTGGTGGATGGAATGGGAGGTAAAGGGTCGATCTCGAGAGCGATGACTCCATCCAGTAGAGGAGATAGGAGAAGATTGGGTGGATGTATTTCTAATACGACGCAAATCCCCTCAATGCAAGTTAAATTGGAGAAACTAAGACAATTAATCTAGTACATGAAGGATCATGCCTTAATTGGTAATTTTTTAGGAATCTGGCCCGTAGAGAAGGTGTAGATATGGTGGATCAATACCACATGGAAGCCAAAATTCCATTATGACCTATAGTTAGGATCAAAAGGTTTTTTCACAATTGATCTCTTTAACTTAGAAGATTGGAATATGATCTTTGAAGGAGGCCCATACTTCTTCTATTCTACAAGCCTATTTCTATGCTTGTGGAAGGAACGCTTTAGCCTAAATAAGGGAGATCTTGTGATAGATCTGGTTTGGATTCATTTAAATTCCTTGCTGACTGAGTACTGAGATCCATAGATATTGACAGACATTGGGAACTCCTTGGGTGACTTTGTGAAAATTGTTGAGTATTGATTTCCATTGATGTCAACTAAAGAAGATGTCAAGTGTTTGACTGTCATCTAATGTCAAAGAGGATGTTAACTAATTCAGTATGAGTCATTGATATCAGCACAAGTCAAAGTGGATACAACATTCCAGCAGAAATATAAAGAAGCCACTTTGAGGAAGTCCATGTGCATGATGAAGAAAGCATGACATCAAAAGCATATGTGAAAAAGGTGAAGGTGACAGATATGCAACTTTGAAGTATATCTAAAAGCACAGACATTTGAAGAAGACAAGAAGCATATATATGTGCAAGCTGACAGACATGGACTCCAGTCTGAAAGAGTATATCTAGGTACTGCATCCATTATGAAGAAGTTTGAAGTTGTGAATCAAGGATGTATTAAGTATGCCACTTTGGAGTATATCTAAGAGTTCATTCAGGTAGAAGATGTGTATCAAAGATACATCATACATGAACCAGTATGAATAAGTACATAAGATGATACTTCATACAGATCCAAAATGATACTTCATGAAGATTCAGTTCAAGAAGGAACACAAGTAATGTATCTTACATCATATAGTCCTTGTGCAGAAATTAAGTCCACCAAGCTACACCTTCTCATGACAAATAACCAATGAGATGTCTAGACAATAGTACAAGTGCTCAAACTGCCAAGAATATGATTGGACCAATGGGACAAGCAAGCTAGCAAGTCTAAGTGTTTCTTGGTTGATGGTTGGGAGTGCGCAGGAAGAAAAGAAACGACAGATGGACGAACAATCCTGAAAGCACGCAAGCATAGCCAATCAGAAGATGCCTTCAGGTGGTGAAAAGTGCACAAGTTCCTAAATTGGTACGATTGGTTGAATATCACAATAAGAAAATACCACAGCCGATGAACAACAAGTGTGCAAGTCCCACAAGTAATGATAAGGAAGAGGTCAAAGTCCCACCAAAGAGAAGTTGGAGTGTGTGCAGTTTCTGTAAATATTTATCACATCAAGGACGCATCACCCAAATACAATGATGAGCATGAGTCACAATCCCACTATGTAGGAGCTGGAGAATGCGCAAACTATGCAAAATGGTGATAACTCAAGAGCACATTACTCACAAAGGATGGTACATCAAGGGTATGGACATATCAAAGATAAGGTGGAAGATTGCGCATATATCATAAGGCAATGTGTGATAATCTGCAGCGATCTAGCAACTGTAACAATCTCACAATCAAACTCTCAAGATTATTTGCAAAGAAGAAGAGAAGCATGCACTCAATAATCACTCACAAACACAGAATATTGGACAATGTCAATATCATACAATGAATAATGAATGTAAAGAATGTGTTACAATGAACTACAAAGGAGCATCATATAGGATTCGAATTAGCCAAGTAGGGCATTCGAATCTGAGCTCAAATTCTAGCTTGGAGAATAATGGAGACATCATCCAATCAGCAATATCAGTCATAAATGGCAAGAGCCAGTCAAGTGTGTCCAACTGAGTCTAACAGAACCATCTAGGCATAAATCAGGGAATGAAGACTCCAAGGGGAGTGTACGAGGCTGTCTAACTCAAAGTCTATCTTGGATAACAATTGAGACATCATCCAGTCAATAGTATCAGTCATAAATGGTAATAGTCAGTCAAGTGTGTCTAACTGAGTCTAACAAAGCCATCTAAGCATAAATCAAGGAATGGAGACTCCAAGGGGGGCGCATGAGACTGTCAAATAGTCAAGTGGAACTCTAGAACTAGCTAACTAGAAGCTACAAGCAGTCAACATGAGCAATCAGTGGAAGAACTACTCAATCAATGTACTAACTGAATGATAACTCCCGGTAGGTGAGATAAGGTGCCCTAACTGAGTGATAACTGAAGGTAGGTGAGTAAAGGTTCTCTAACTGGCAGTTGTAGGTGAGAAAGGCACACTTTCCATGTAGAACGGTCAAGGAGGGCGCATCAGGTAGGTAGGAGGACAAATGGGGGCTAAAAACAAGCTCTAGAGAGCTACAAGTAAGCTCTAGGTGCTAGGGAGACCACCATGACGATGATTGGATGCATGCAGTGGAATGAAAAGCATGCAGGCATGCAAAATTTAAAAATGATGGTGTGAATATTCAAACACCCCCCCGCAAGCTATACTATGAGGTAATAACTGAAATCTAAAAAATAGGGCCCTGGTGACTAAGACCAAAGGTCACCCCTTACAATCAATCTAAATAAACTAAGTGAGGAAAGAGGGAAAACCCAATGGGAAGAAATCCCTCCCTCAAAATAGACTGAAGGATGCTAATGTAGCATATCATCTATCACCCCTTAAGGAGGTAAGTGTCCTTATTTTCCAAAGAAGGCTCGATCGATCTGAAATGGATCAGCAATGTGAGAAGGATGAAACCTTCCATTCTAAAAATATGATCTGGTTCTTCTATGATCATGTGGATCACCAACCAAATCACCGGCAGATCGGAGTGTAGTGGTTTCCCATTGAGGAAGAGGAGGAATATCAGGTGAGAGATCTTCAGGTTCTTGTGGATCTGGATCTCTCATTCGCTCATCTTCATCATTAGTTGCTAGACCTTCAGGTTCTTGTGGATTTGGATCTAGCATTCCATCATCATCATCTCCATCTTCAGATTCTGAATCTGAGATATCATGTGAAGATGCATCTATAGCTGGCTCATAATCACATCCAAACTCTGAATATGAAATCTCATGTGAAGAAGCAAGTACAATTGGCTCATCATCACATCCAAACTCTGAATCTGAAATCTCATGTGATGATGCTTCGCTCTCTTGATCATCAATCAAAGGAGGAGGTATCTTCCTTTTGGGAAGAAGTGGATCATGCTGCAAAAACATAATATGAAGATCATCATGAAGTATGTGATTCGAACCAACTGAGGTAGAATCAAAACCATGAATGTGTAGATAGTTCCTTGATATCTCCTTTGAACCAGCATAGGTGAGATCATGACCAAGGAAACTATGACATGATGATGGTGAATCTTCAACAAGATCACTGGTGGATGCAACAATGATGGTGGCCCATGAACCAATAGGTGATAGATCTTCAAGTTCTTGTGGATTTGGATCTAGCATTCTCTCAAAAAGAGTTATCTTCCTCTTGGGAAGAAATGAATCATGCTCCAAAAACATGTGCTTGAGTTCTCCAACAATGGATGCAAGCAAATTAGATCCAAGACTTGGAAGATGGTTTCTCATGATCTCCTTTGAACCAACAGGGGTGAAATCAAAACCAAAATCACAGAAAGGTGCATGAGTCATGAACCCAAGCGAATGATAGAGTCTTCCATCATTAGTGAAACTCTGAAAACATGTTCCAATGGCCAAATAGGAATCCAAAGAAAGCATATGACAAGGAAGAGCGAATGCATTACCTTCCAAATCTGATTTTTCCTTAAAAATACTCAGTAGGTCATCATCTTGCACATCAATAGGGGCATCAACTCCATGAAAGTGTATGTAGTTCTTTGATATCTTCTTTGAACCAAAAGAGGTAAGATCATAACCAAATGAATGATATAATGGTGATGGATTGAACTTCAAATCAGATCCAAGATTTTGAGGATGGCTTCTTATGATCTTCTTTGAACCAAAAGTGGTGAGATCAAAACCAAAAAGGATATGCATGAGACTTGAATCCAAGCGAATGGTACAGTCTTCCATCTTCAGTGAATCTCTGAAAACATGTGCCAATGACCAAATAGGAGTCCATAGAAATATTTTGATCAAGAAGGGCGAATGCATTCCTCCCAAATATTCCAAGATGCTCAGTAGGTCATCATCTTGCACATCAGCAAGCTCATGGGAAGTAGAGATTGTGAAGGTCTCTTCAACTTCTAGAGTAGTAACTGATATCTTTTCCTCAGACTTCAGATAGCAAGATGGATCAACTGAAACCATATGTTGTACTTCGACTTCATCTTGAACAACTTCATCATGGGAGATGATGGAGGTCGAGTCATGAATAGAGAGAGCACTGTAGGAAGTATCACTGGGCTTGCTTTCCACATGGCTAGCCTCAACCTCTTCCTCCTGACTTCCAAATAATTTGTCCAATCTAGTCCATAGATCACTTGGATGTTTATCAAGATCAATGTAGTATTCCATATTGGAAAACATAGTAATACATATGCTTCATGAGGCTCCGTCACAAGCATCAATCCAATCTTCTTTCTCTTTATAGGAAGAAAAATCTCTCTTAATACTAGTACACACATCAAAAAGACCAAGTCTCTTCAGATATGATGTCATATTTGGTTTCTACTCGTCATATTTGAATGGACTGAGAGAAGGAACTCCTTCCAGATACATAGAAAATGTTGTTCAATTTCAAATCTACTGTTGTAACTGCAAAAACTGTTGCAACTGCAGAAAACTTCGAAACCTGCAAAACAAGAAGAGTTTTTGCCGATGGAGAATGCTACACTTTGACTGAACATTACCTTTTGAACAATGAGCACATAGAATAAGTCCTTCACACCTGGCTAGACCTCACTAGATTTCTCCAATGAATTCAAGTACTATCACCAAGATTTGTTGTGGAAACTTAGAGGCTTCTGGTGTTCAAGTGAAATATAGCTACTCAAAGAAATGCTGCAACTGCTGCAATTCGAATAGATGTTGACTGCTCTGATACCATGTAATAATCTGTAGGGATCTAGCAACTGTAACAATCTCACAATCAAACTCTCAAGATTATTTGCAAAGAAGAAGAGAAGCATGCACTCAATAATCACTCACAAACACATAATAATGGAAAATGTCAACATCATATAATGAGTAATGAATGTAAAGAATGTGTTACAATGAACTGCAAAGGAACATCATATAGGATTCGAGTTATCCAAGTAGGGAATTTGAATCTGAGCTCAGAGTCTAGCTTGGAGAACAATGGAGACATCATCTAGTCAGCAATATCAGTCATAAATGGTAAGAGCCAGTCAAGTGTGTCCAACTGAGTCTAACAAAACCATCTAGGCATAAATCAGGGAATGGAGACTCCAAGGGGAGTGCATGAGGCCGTCTAACTCAAATTCTAGCTTGGATAACAATGGAGACATCATCCAGTCAATAGTATCAGTCATAAATGGTAATAGTCATTCAAGTGTGTCTAACTGAGTCTAACAGAACCATCTAGGCATAAATCAGGGAATGGAAACTCCAAGGGGGGTGCATGAGGCTGTCAAATAGTCAAGTGGAACTCCATAACTAGCTAACTAGAATCTACAAGCAGTCAACACGAGCAATCAATGGAAGAACTACTCAATCAATGCACTAACTGAATGATAACATCCGATAGGTGAGATAAGGTGCCCTAACTGAGTGATAACTGAAGCTAGGTGAGTAAAGGAAAACTAACTAACAGTGGTAGGTGAGAAAGGTGCACTTGCCATGCAGAATGGTCAGGGAGGGCACATCAGGTAGGTAGGAGGCCAAATGGGGGCTAAAGACAGGCTTTGGAGACCTAGAAGCAAGCTCTAGGTGCTGGGGAGACCACCATGATGATGGATGGATGCATGTAGTGGCATGCAAAGCACGCAGGCATGCAACATATAAAAATGATGGTGTGAATATTCCAACACAATGGTACATCTCGAGCGCAATGGTATAAAGTACCATTAAGTTGTGGACCTTAAGGGCGCTTGATACATTAGAGATGACACATCAATAGCGTTGATGATGACATGTGGCATATGGACGATCTGTGAAGTATGGAAGAAGGGATGCCACCACCAACTTGCAAACATACAATCCATGCAGGACATGTATAAATAGAGATGCAAGTTGGAGATTTGAAGTGAAGCAAAGGAGCAAGAAGATTGCAAGTTTTGTTAAAGTTTCAGTTTGTTTTTTGGGGCATCAAGGGGCTCGTGGACAGAAAAAAATCATCTAGCAAAGAGATGAATGCGCACATGCAGCTGAACGAAGTTTAACGATGTGCAGAAAGATGTTGTAAATCTATGACAATTGCACAAACACGGAAAGGAAGAAATACTGAAGAATGCACAATGTTGAATATCTTGAAGGACTGTATCACAATCAACACGTCGATAGTCACATAAGTTGAAGCGACAGAAGTGCAGAGATATAATCGAAGGTTATCAGATATTGCGTGGATGTCTAGTTGATGCATATGAACTGAAGTGAAAGTGTATGAAGTTGAAGACTACATCTAATGAGCAACAACAGAACAATAGAATAATCAAATAAGCGCATCATGATGTAGATGATCTAAGACAAGTGCGTTATACTAAATGGACCAATCATTTGATGCACATGACATCACAGATCGTCTGAAGGACTACAACACGTATTCAGAATGGACACATCATAAAGTGCGCAATTATCTTTGTTAGTAGTGCTTCATTTTAGTACAACACGTTATCAATTGAAAGCATAATATCAGTTGATCATTGTAGTCATGTAAAGAAGAATGTTGAACCATAAGCGTAGCCTGAAGCATCAGCAGAGCACAAAATCCATGAAGTAAGTCATCAATAGAAGTGTGATTTGAGAAGAAAGAGAAATCAAGTGATGTATGCAGAGTAGTGACAGAATACAGTCTGCATACAATGGTTGCACACAACATATTCATTATTAGAAGACCTGAATAAGTGCGTAGAGTTGAAGAACAACAAGGTAGCAAAATATATCAGACATCATGGAGTTCGGACATGGAAAGGATATAGGGAGTAGGAGTCCTTTAGGTTAGTGCATGTAAAGAAACAAGGAGACAGGGAGTCATAACTTCCTTCAGCTCGATGCCTGTAAAACAAAACAACAGGGGGTTAGGTCCTCCTTCTAGTCGGTACTGGAGAAAAATCAGGGGGTTGGATCCTCCTTACAATTGGTGCTGGTAAATACAGGAAGTTAGTGCTTCCTTGAATGTATTATTTCTCATTATAAAGAAGCATTCCGTGGTTTTCTCCCATTTGTGTTTCCACATAAAAATCCTATGTGTTATGTGTTGATGATTTGGTACATGTACATGTGAATGTTTATTTACTGATGGATAACAGATGATAAATGATTAAGTAAAGTTTAATCTGTTAAAGAAGGTAAAATATGCTAATAACTGCACGAATACTGATTCACCCCCCTCTCAGTATTAAATTGATTCCAACAATTAGTATTAGAGTGGGTGTCTTCAGTAATAGATTAACATTTGGAAGATAGATCAACGCCTAGTTATGGGAAATGAAGGTTCTTCACGTGAAACACCATGGTTACATGAAGAATGATGTTTAGACAACCTCTTTGTTACAGAAGCATGAGACATTATTCGTACACAGAGAAATACAATAGAAGAGGTTAAGAAGATAGCAAAAAGAACGTTAAATATACTAAAGAAGAAGGAAGAAAAATCTAAAGAATTGGTAACGACTCTCACTGACTAGCTACAGGAAGCTAGAGAAACCAGTCATAATGGAAAGCTAAGGAACATAAACTTGGAAGGCAAGTTGAAAAAGTCAACTAAAGAGAATCATAAGCTTGAAAAGGAGATTACCCTTCTCAAGAAAGATTTGGAAAAGGTCACAGAAGAAAAGGGAGAAAAGAGTAGGTAAATTCTGTCATTAAAAATTCAGCTACAGAAACAATGTGACAATCAAAATCATTTTTAGGTAAGTCAACAAGAGATTGTCTTGCTCAAAAAAAGAAACCTAGAATATGAGAAACAACTTGATGAACAATGAACCACCTTGCAAGCAAAACATGAATATCTAAAAAGGTTACAAGACCAAGTCATCATAACAGAAATCTTTTCCAGAGGCACTGAGGTACTGAATGAGATTCTCAGAAAACAAAGATCCCCTCACAATAAAGCTGGCATAGGTTTTGAAGACAATGATGAACAAAGTGTAAAGGAGATTGCACAACTAAAGAAGAAAAAATTGTACACTGCGCAGAAAAAAGAAATGAGTATGCGCAAACTTGTTCGGTGTTGGAAATGTACAATGATTGGACACAATGGTAAATACCGCAACAATGTAATCTGTTATAAGTACAACAAAGTAGGTCACAAGGCACTGGACTGTAAAATACCAAGAAAAACTACCAATCAATGGATAAAGAAGACTAATGGAGCATCAAATCAAAAATTGAAGGAAACATTGATGAAGGACAAAGAAAAACTCACTACTGTAAAAGAGTGTGAAGGAAGAAGAATGTGAATGATGATAATACGCCAAGCGCTCCTCTCAATGAATGGAAGGACTCGGAAGACACATATGTCTCCAGCTCAGCACAAGACTAATTCATCATCAAATAGACGCATCGCAGTAAGACATATGGCACATCATAAACTGCGACAATGGGGAGAAATATTAATGACTTAGTGGAGCAATGGCACGAACGAAATTAATTAATCAAACGACAAGAACATTAATAATAGGAGTGGTTAAATGAATCTTGAAAAAATATCAAGTCAAAGTGACAATTACCTAACTCTGACAAATCCGCAAAAAGTAGAGATCATTAATGAAATAGATTATAAATTGGGACAAAAGCCCAGTCTGAACCACTGCGTCTATTGAGAACAAGGGATACTGATTTAACAGTGATTTTTGAAGCAATTGTCGAAGATCATGGCACCCAGAAGAAAATGCAGAACCAAGAACCCGTTTGTGAAGAAGCCAAAGGATTCTGAAAAGTCTGAAAAACACGAACACGAATATATTCCAGTCAGTAAACCTGATGCACCAAATGTAATGCTGTCGAAAGTAGAGGACACCTAGTTGCATGAACAAATTAAATATGAAGGTGTTCTTGTTGAAGGGAACCTGCATAGATTACTGCATAAGTTTACATTTGCATATCATATGTTACTGATGAAGAAAAATTTCCAGGGTTAGCTATGGACAAGTATATGGACAAGAAGGAAATATTAGATCCTAGGATTCCAACTATAATGGTTCTCAAAGAATGGGCATATAAACTCTCAAAAACTAGAGTACTAAATCTACTCAAAATACTGCACTTTGGAATATCTCCAGAAGTAAAAATTTGCACCAAGTTGCTCCTATCACAGGTACATGATGGTCTCCTATGGATAAACAAACCTATTTCAATCAATGTCAAGGTCATAGAAGAAATCACAGGATTACCCGCAGCAAGAGAAGAAGTGTCGACAACAATCTCTACAACAAAATTGAGAATGAGAAAATGATTGTTGTGGAAGTATATGTGGATGCCATCATTTTTGGAAGAAATGATGATAGAATGAGTCAGCAATTTTCAAAAGACATGCAAAAGGAATTTGAAATGTCCATGCTAGGAGAGATGTCCTTCCTCCTTGGGATACAAATTTCACAATTAAATGATGGTATCTTCATATCTCAATCCAAATATGTGAAAGAAATGCTGAAAAGATTCAACATGGAAGATTGTAAGCTTGTTTTCACCCCCATGGTGACAAGATGAAAATTGAGTAAAGATGATGATACTAAAGAAGTAGACTAGATACTTTATAGATCAATGATTGGAAATTTACTATATGTAACTGCTTCTAGACTAGACATCATGCAAGATGTTGGACTTGTTGCCATATTCCAGGAAACACCAAAGGAAACGCATGTTCAAGCAGTTAAAAGAATTTTTAGATATTTGAAAGGGACCATGTATCTTGGCTTATGGTATCCACGAAGAAAAAATCTCAACTTAGTCACATACACTATTGCAAACTGGGCCGGAAGTATTGATGATAGGAGAAGCACTATTGGTGTTGCGTTTTTCTTAGGAAACTATCTTGTGTCTTCTTGAATCAGCAAAAAAAAACCATATGTGGTGCTATCTACAACAAAAGATGAATACATTGCTGCAACCGCTTGTTTCTCATAAGTATTATGGATGAAACAGACCTTGAAGGATCTTCAAGTAAACATAAATCATCCAATACAAATTTTGTGTGACACCACACGTATAGTAAGCATCTCCAAGAATCCTGTTATGCACTGCAAAACTAAGCACATTCCCATAAAATATCATTTTGTAAGAGAGCAAGTAGAAGACAATGTTATCAAACTAGAATATGTTGACACCAAGGAACAAATTGTAGATATATTCACAAAAACTATTCCCCGACGTACGTTTGAATATCTTAGAGAAAATTTGTGTGTGGTTTTCAATCCTCAACATAAGGAGAACCAAAACAAAGAAGAATAAAAAAAAAAGGGGGGGCATTGTGTAGTAGGAAAGTAAGAATGATATGCAAAAAGTATGAGAATGTGTTGTGACAATAACATACGACCAAAATGGAAGGTGCAGTTGAACATCTACTTTAGAAAAAGCAATAAAAGATAATTGTGAATAAACACTAGAAAATGAAGCATATAGGCAGGGAGAGTTATCCCTGGAACCAGTCAAGATGAGAGTGGGCACACAACACAATGGAATAACTCACATAGCGCAATGGACCTCTTTGTCGTTGATGTCAAAGGGGGAGAAATGCATGAAGATGAAAAAAAATGCATAAAGAAACCAGGAGAAATACATGAAGCAAATGTGAAAGAGTGTAATGTCCTCGGACCTCCCTTGTGGCCTTTTGAGGCCATCGATGACCCGACGTCATTTTTTTTTTACTTCCAAAACTACACACAACTGCATTGGACTCGGATCCACAACTCACCTTTGCAATCCGCAGTCTGCAATTGTGCCTTTCCGCAATCCGCAGTATGCATTGCATCTTTCCACAATCCACATTCCGCATTGCGTCTTTCCGCAATCCACAATTGCGTCCTTCCGCAATCCGCAACTTGCATTGCGTCTTTCCACAATCCGCATTGTGTCTTTCCGCAATCTGCAATTGCGTCCTTCTGCAATCCACAATCCGCATTGCATGTGCGGAAATGTAAATTTCCCTCCAAACGACCTTCCGCAATCCGCATTGCGGGTGCGGAAATGCGGAAATCTAACTTTTCCTCCAAACAACCTTCTGCAATCTGCAATCCGCATTGCGGCTGCGGAAATGCTGAAGTCTAACTTTTCTGCCAAATGACCTTCTGCAATCCGCAATGCGCATTGAGGGTGCGGAAATATAACATCAACTTTCAGAAAACTTCCCCTTCCGCAATCCGCAATCCGCATTGCAGAAGCCGGAATTGCGGAAGTCCAACTTCTATGTTCTAGCATTTTACCAATGCAAACTTCTAAGGGGCATAACTTCCTCATCCAGAATCCAAATGAGACAAGGTTGGTACCCTTGGAAAGATCTTGGAGAGATATATCCAGTGGTAGAATCCCCTTCCTAGATGAGGTATCTAACCTCCTCATATTATTCTCTGAATTTTTTTCTATAACCTTCTAAGGTATTTTCCAACCCTTAACAGGTCTCTACCTTTCCCTACCATAACCCATCTTTCCTCTGTCCCACATAGCGGTCTAGGAATACCCCAGGCCCCATAACCATCCCCATGATTAAGTAAGGTTAAGCAGGCCATTACAATTTTAAACATCTCATAACAAAACACATAGAATAAATGAAACTAAGGCTAACCATACATCTAACACATGTATATTAGCAATGCATTAAACTCATGCAACTCAATAAAGCATTCAACCTGTGCTCAGCCTTTCACTCAGACTTACACATGGTATAACTATTAATCACATTCATATAACATTCATTCAATAGTCTTAAGCAAAGAAACATAATAATAACACATGAAATAACATCATTCATTCCACAGAATATTTATCTCTATATCTTGAAGTTGCCCCAACAACTAGCTAGGTGAGAGCAACGTTCCACCCAACCTTAGGTCTCTGTCCAACCTATAATATTTCATCTGAGAGACCACCCCCGAGATGGGCTACGTATCCACTAAGGAGGGCTAGGTCGACTCTCTAACAGTCAAGATCCACTTCTATGCTAAGCCAACCTACAGTTGGGTTTATCAAGAAATCTAGGAAACATACTCATGCTAAGCCACCCTGCAGTTGGGTTTATCAAGCATCCACATGCTAAGCCAAACTACAGATGGGTTTATCAAGCATACAGGGAAACAGGGAGGAGATTGATAATCCAATGAGCTCAACCTCAGAGCTACAGACATCTCAATCACTCAACAGATAAGGCACCCACATTATCCACCTCACCCAACACAAGGAAGGCCCTCTTCTCTGCTACATAGTCCCTCAAGGCCCCTTCCCTTCTAGTGCTATTCAGGGTAGGCATAAGAAGGTCCTACTGCTAGTTCTATGAGATCATAGTCTTCACCGGGTTTGTCAAGAATTCCCACCCTAAACCCAATCTTTTACTTCTACTAAATAAGCGGTTTCATTCCAGGGTTGCGGACTTAGCTCTATCTCGCAACTTGACTCTCTGATCGTGGAATTTCAAGCCCCACACAGCTTCCTCAATATATGCATGCCTTGTAATCCGCCTTCAACTCGTCTTCAGGTTTCTACTCAAAGATCATGCATACGCATGGGATCCCTCTGGTACTCGGCTCTACTTCCTTGGCTCTCTCTGTGTCTCAGGGTCTCTCTCCAACATAATGAATCCTCTAACCAATCGATAGAATGAATGAACTAAGTGCATAACCAAAAATGAAAAATGTTGGAACCCTCAACTCCGATCTCTGCGCCGTTTTTTCCCCTGCGAATATCCTCCGCAGGCTTACCTTCTCCACGTCCTGTAACCAAATCCGTACTCGTATAGGGAATCAAATTGGTTGCTCCTGCTTAAGTGGCAGGACGGGTCATCGTCCCACAACCCCCTCACCTCACACTAGTGGATACCTTCGCCCCCTTCTCATTAGCTGCCTCACTTAGCCAGTTTGGGTATTTCATTGCAATATTAAACATTCACATTAGTTACAAAATTTCATGGCTTAATGGCACATGCATAGTCCCATTGTCAAATACTTGCCTATGAAATAAAACCTTAAACATCTACTAGTGGGGCCTTGCCCTTGAGCTCCACACTAGGATCAACACACATCGCACAAACATAATATTTACATTGAGGCCAATAATTACTAAGGAAAGGTAGGGGTATTACAAAGAGTACGAATTCTTGAGGACCGCAGACATCAAAAGAAGCAGAGCATGAAGTATGAAGCAGATGTGAAAGAGCATGAAGTCTTGAGGACTGCAGACATCAAAAGAAGCACAGCATGAAGTATGAAGTAGACATGGAAGACCATGAAGTCTTGAGGACATCAGAGTATAAAGATATCAAAGAAACAGAGCATGAAGCATGAAGCAGGCGTGAAAGAGGGTGAAGAAGAATACTTGAAAACATGTCACGAAGATATGATCTGCGCAGATATGACAAGAAGATATATTGATAAATAATGCAGTGACAAAGAATCCAAAATAATTCAGGGGGAGCATTGCGAACAAAACACAGATGAAGCACACAACTCAAAGAAAATTAGGCACAACTTCATAAGGTGTTGACATCAATGCCAAAGGGGGAGATTGTTGATCATTGGTTGTAATTGATGTCAACTAAAGAAGATGTCAAGTTTTTGAATGTCATCTAATGTCAAAGAGGATGTAAATTGATTCAATATGAGTCATTGATATCAACACAAGTCAAAGTGGATACAATATTCCAACAGAAATATAAAGAAGCCACTTTGAGGAAGTCTATGCACATGATGAAGAAAGCATGAACATTAGAAGTATATGTGCAAAAGGTGAAGGTGACAAATATGCAACTTTGAAGTATATCTAAAATCACATTCATCTGAAGAAGACAAGAAGCATATATATGTGCAAGTTGATAGACATGGATGCCAATTTGAAAGAGTATATCTAGGTACTACATCCATTATGAAGAAGTCTGAAGTTGTGAATCAAGGATGCATTAAGTATGCAACTTTGGAGTATATCTAAGAGTGCATTTAGGCAGAAGATGTGTATCAAGGATACATCATACATGAACCGATATGAATAAGTACATAAGATGATACTTCATACAGATCCAAAATGATACTTCATGAAGATTCAGTTCAAGAAGGAACACAAGCAATGTATCCTACATCATATAGTCCTTGTGCATAAATTAAGTCCACCAAGCTACACCTTCTCATGAAAAACAACCAAGGAGTTGGTTGGAAAATAGTACAAGTGCTCAAACTACCAAGAAGATGATTGGACCAAAGGGACAAGCAAGCTAGCAATTCTAAGTGTTGCTTGGTTGATGGTTGGGAGTGTTTAGGAAGAAAAGAAACAACAGATAGACAGACAATCCTGAAAGCACACAAGCACAGCCAATCAGAAGATTCCTTCAGGTGGTGAAAAGTGCACAAGTTCCGAAATGGGTACGATCAGTTGAAGATCACAATGAGAAAATACCACATCTGACAAACAACAAGTGCGCAAGTCCCACAAGTAATGATAAGGCAGAGGTCAAAGTCCCACCAAAGAGAAGTTGGAGTGTGCGTAATTTCTGTAAAGCTTTATCACATCAAGGACGCATCACCCAAATACAATGAGGAGCATGCGTCACAATCCCACTAAGTAGAAACTGGAGAATGCAAAAACTATGAAAAATGGTGATAACTCAAGATTTCATTACCCACAAAGGATGGTACATTAAGGGCATGGACATATCAAAGATAAGGTGGAAGATTCTGCATATACCATAAGGAAATGGTACATCTAGAGCACAATGGTACACCACCAAGTTATAAAGTCCCACTAAGTTGTGGATCTTAATGGTGCTATACATCATAGATGACACATCAGTAGCACTGATGATGACACGTGGCATATGCATGATCCGTGAAGTATGGAAGAAAGGACGCCACCACCAACTTGCAAACATACAATGCGTGCAGGACATGTATAAATAGAGATGCAAGTTTGAGATTTGAAGTGAAGCGAAGGAGCAAGAAGATTGAAATTTTTGTGAAACCCCTCATGGATATTCCTCTTGGAAGGACACTCTGGGGGAATCCCATGTTGTAGATGGGGTTATTGGTGCCGTTACATCCATCATTAGACCTTATGTGCATTTCTTCCACACATTGAATCCTACTTATAGTACTACCCCTAGTACTGTGCAACCATCGCTGAGTTGTGGCCCTGATCTATAATGTGCCTTGTCTCATTAAGGAGAGGCACCCTCATATGCATCTCCATCCCCACTCCCCATGTCCATGGACCCTGTTGGGACCAAGTTGGGACAAAGTTTTGGTAACATTTTTGATAAGCAGGAAAAGCTGAGCTGGGCGCAACTCAGAAAAAGGGTGTAATTTTGTCTAAGTGTTGAGGGTGCTGTGAAGTTGTGTGCAGCATTCGAATTTTGGAGGCACCGCGAAGACCAGCGCTGCGAGGAAGCAGTGCTGTGAATCAGTCATGCCACGTGGAGCCAGCAAAGCTGAGTGTTGGACAAGGATTAGGTGCAGGTATCGGATGGACCAGTAGTGGTCTAATTTTGGAAAGATGCTCCAGGAGTGCCGAGCGGCGAGCACGAGTAAATCAGGAAGGCAGCCAATGCACGAGTCTGTTAAGGAAAGGAAAGCTTAGGGAAAGCGACGGCTTGTAATGCCTAGCGGACGGAACCATTAGGGATGAACGGTTCAGAGAAAGCGACCTGTTGGCACGCGTGTGACAGGGGGGCCGATAGCGATAGAATGAAGACGTGGAGAACCGCCATGATGAAGCAGACGCTACTAGATGCTAGTAAGCCGGGTTAGGGAAACTGGTGCAGTTTTGTAAACCCTAAGGGTTTTGGGTTTAGGTCTTCAGTATTGTAAAGACTTGACCTTCGAGCATGATCTATTAAAGAAGACAATTTTGTATGGGATGGGGTTACTTTTGGGGGTCACTCTTTACTTTTGCTGTTACAATTTCGGATGGTTGTACTGTAAAACCTTTATGAGTCAAGAAGATTGTAAAGGCTCTGCAGCTGTGTGCATAGAGACCTATCTGAGAGGAAGGATAGTCTGCAGTTGAGTGCGCAGACTAAGAATGGTTGTCCCCATCCCTTTTAAAGAAATATATTACCAACCGTTCTTGTGGACATAGCTTCCCACCCGGGGGAGTGAACCACGTTAAATCTCGTGTTGCGTGATTGTGTTTTATGAATGAATGCGTATCTGTATTTTCTGTAAATGAATGTCTAGATGTTTCCTTGCATGCTGTTATGAGAGAACTTTGATATGCATTTTCCTTTAGAAGAAGTATGGAGATGATATGTTAAGTTCTGTATGAATAGATGAATGATGAACATTTAGTGTTGCATTTGAAGACAATGAATCAGTCATTTGGTTAAACACTTTCTTGTAGGTAGTAAAAGAATGCTTAACAGTTGGATTGTATAGTTATATATGTTCAAATTGTAGCAACCCGACTTAACGAATGAATGTTAGAAGAATAGTCAGTTAAGTGCCTGAACGAGTGGATGAGTGATATTCGCTTCAGTGCCTTAAGCATCTTCAAAATAATCCAAGTATAGAATAAAGCTGCATTGTTCACAGCTTCGGAAGAAGTCCCGCGGTAGAAGAACATAGTGGTGTGGACTGCAGAGTTGCTCATTGCTATGCTGTCTCACCTCGCAACACATACCCCCTGTTGTGCTGCGCAATACGTCCGTCCGAGCAACTTATCACTTACTGTGGAAACCTGATTCCGCAGTACACCATAGATACACCTCGGGTGAGACCTCAACCTGCTCGCAGGTTGTTTTTGAAAGGGCTGGTGCGAATGGGTTTTGTTGGTCAAGGGGAAACCGCGAAGAACCTGGGTCTTCTATAAAACCTCTGGGTCAGTTAGAGCCAACAAATGGTTCCGTTGCCGCACTAGAATCTGTGATGAGTTGCAATCGTGATGTGTGACGAAGAATACCAGTTCCTAGAAGGATCTGACAACTGGAATCCTGAAAAGATAGAAATCCAAGCTTGGTGGGACAAGACCAGAAGAGACTTTGCAAGGAAAGAGAATAGACATCCGCGTCTATCTGACACACAGTGGTCGGATAGATATTTGAGGGAAGATATTCATGAGATTTTCTGGGCATCATTTCCAAACGAGCTGCACGCATGGATCTCGCAGCTCGCAGAGAAGACAACTTGTTTTCAAGGAGGAGTTCCTACAGAGTGGACTCCTGAGCTCACAACGCAGCTCAAAGCAATAGAC
The DNA here is from genome assembly GCA_027924585.1 of Larix kaempferi. Lineage (NCBI taxonomy): Eukaryota > Viridiplantae > Streptophyta > Pinopsida > Pinales > Pinaceae > Larix > Larix kaempferi. The sequence goes on from BSBM01000510.1 coordinate 33,618,211, forward strand.
AGTCCGTTGACACACGCAGTTGATTTTTGGGTCGACCATATGCTAGAAGGCTTCGTAATAGAATTTGCTATAGACACACTCAAGTCCTACAGCCAAGCAGAAGCATACTTTTTCGAAGGATTCCAAGGTAAGTTGCTGAAAAATCTCAGTCTATACATTAAGATGTTATTAGCTGAGAAAGGTGTTTTAAGAATGCAGTAATATTCCTAAAGTTTGTCATGGTAAACAGTATATATAGTGATTCTGACGAAGATACCCATAATCTTAGAAGTGGAAAGAGGTATAAATTTAATAAGAATCTTGGAGGCCCTGGACTCCATATTGATACTAAGATTCTGTGTAATATTGACAACGAAGCCGCACCACATTTACACCTGACAACCCACCAGCTACAGATATTGCACCACCTTTATCTCAAAACCCACCCGCTACGCAGCCCACCCCGCAGAATACTCAGCCCAGTACATCTATCCTGATAAGACAATTTGTTTTCACTGCGCAGATCCCTTTACAGCAGTCGTGCACTAATTCGGGCGCTCCACCACCTAGTAGCACAATGGAAAACATAGATATGAAGCTACCGATATTCAAAGGAACTGGCCTAGAAGACCCTGATCAACATTGGTTTCTTTGCGAAGCCGTATGGAGTGTAAGACAAATCCAGGATGATGCAGTGAAGAGAGCACAACTCATCACCACTTTCAGGGACAGAGCTTTACACTGGTTCATGAAATACTCTAACACACAACCGAGAACACTCATAGAAATTAAAGCTGCGCTCGTGGCTGAGTTTAAGAAACCCAAATCTGAATCTCAATGTATAACCAAGTTGAAAGAAATAAAGAAGAAACAGACTGAAATGGTTTGGGAGTTTGATCAGAAGTTCAAGACCCTATTGGACCAAGTAAGCTTTGTTATAGCCCCAGAACAGCACAAGGAATGGTTCATTGCTGCGTTGTTTCCCCATATTAGATTACCATTGATGCAGCAGAACGTTACATTGTAGGAAGAGGCCTTGGAGATCGCAATGAAGCTAGAAGCTTTGCCGATTGGTGAGACTAGTTCTGGGATGTCTCAGATCCAGAACCAACTGACCACCCTGACACTAGAACTGCAAAGCATGAAAAATGGAAAAGAACAAAGGTATGAACCTACAAATGAGGTCTGGTGTACAGGTTGTAAAGGATAAGGCCATGACCGAGAGCATTGCCCGTTATTCCACGACTATCTTAATAGTGGTGCGCCCAACCCATTAAATCAGAATCAGGCCCCATGGTGTGAAATTTGTAGAACTACAGGACACAAACTTGAAGACTGCTATCTTATACAGAAATATGTGAAAACACCTAAAAATTTATACTGCAATTTCTGTAAATCAGTTGGACATGATGAATCCAATTGCCGAGCATATGAATTAATGAACAAGAGAAAACGAGATATGGACTCAATGAGAGGCGCTGGCTTGTACTGCGTACAAGAAGATAACCAGCCGAAAGAAGAGAATGTGCAATATGACCAAGGAGGATACAAAGGTCATGGTGCTGGATACCGCAGCAGAGGAAGAAATGCTGGCCCGGTGTAGGGAAGAGGTCGTGGCCAGGTCATTTGTTATAATTGTGGCTAGCTAGGTTAGGTATCCAGAGATTGCGTTAACCCATGCACTACGTGCAATTATTGTAAATCATTTGAGCATGTTATTGAAGATTGCCCAGTCCTAGAGGTGGAAATGCAGAAAAGAAGACGGACGGACGCACCAAACACGAACGTCCAGTGGATTGTAGTAGAGAAAAGACCAGTAGAACTGAGCATCAATGTGGTCACGTGCAGTGGCACTCAGATAGGCCGCGATAGGGGAGCATAAGCTTCCATGTCAGGGGAGGCTCACACAAATCAGTCTCCTATTGAGACAATATGGATAAGGAAAGCTCCGGGTAAAAGACCTGCTCTCGACCTACAAAAGAACAAGGAAGTCTTTATCGACACGTGCGATACCTTCAGAGAACCAGCAACAGAGTCACAGAGGATCCCATTGCATAGTGAAGCACCGCATGTTGAAGACATGCCAGTGGCCTATGACAAAACAAGCACTGTGACGGATGTCAGCACCTCTGTTGCGCAGTTCCTGCGAAGCTGCATGAAGCTACTCAAAAGTGAAAATGACATAGCAGAGCTACAAAAGTTCATAAACCAGTATGAGCTGCAGACCGGAATAGAGGCTTATGATAGCGCAGTACATCACATAAGGAAGCATAAAAGAACAGGCCGAGAAACGAGACTTACCACGTAGATTGGAGATTTTGAAATGGATGAAGTCATCCCTTATCTAGGATCTGAAGTAAATGTCTTAACTAAGCAGACATGGCAGCAGATGGGTCGACCAAAGTTGTCATGGTCACCTATCTAGTTGAGAATGGATAACCAAGAGAAAGTCATACCTTTTGGCCGTTTAGCTGACGTGATAGTCGATATTGATGGAGTCCAAAGTCATGCAGAATTTGAAGTTATCGAGATTGTGGATGATAGTCAGCCTTTTTCTGCACTGCTAGGAATTGACTGGGCTATTGATAACTTGGATATTATCAACTTAAAAACAAAGAAGATGATATTTGAAGGAAAGCATCTTAGGGTCATTGCACCTTTGGATCCTGCAGATGGTGACAGATACAACAAGCCAATTCAAGAGGAATCCAAGGCTCAAGACTTGGACAGACTATACCAGCTCACAGCGAACCAGGAATATTACATTATCCTACTACAGATGGTACACTCAACTGGAGATGTGACAGCTCCTGCGTCTCTAATTCGGAGGCAGGGCTGGAGTCGGATGCATGAAGTATCAACAAGAAGGTGTGCGTAGGTTATGAAATCACTGAGCTGGATAGGGAAGGAGGTAAGTCCTATTCCCACATATGATGGTTCTGCTAATGTTTATACTTTCATCCAGGAATACACTGTAGCTATTGCAGATGAGCACAGATTACCAGCATTGGATATGGCACTGCGAGACACGCCCTCCAGATGGTGGAATACGCACAAGTAGACATTAACCACTTGGGATCAATGCAGAATTCAGATGCAGATTCGGTTTGCTGACTGGGTTACCTTACCCTTTGGAAAGTTTAATGGATAGACAGATCCTAGTCAACACATTGAAGTCTGTTCACAAGCATGGGTGGAAAGGCCACACACATAATGGGTGCATTTATTTGTACACATGCTAGAGGATAACATTCCAAAGAAATGGTACCTAGACCTGGAGTTGTGCAGAGAAACCACTGATTGGGAAATGTTAATTGCGAAATTTCAGAGGGACTTCACCTTCGAGGATGAGAACCCGCTGATCCATGAGGCATTGCAACTAATTAAGGAACGCATATTCAGGGAAGACTGTCCTCACAAAAATATGGCATTGGAAGAATTCTTCGGGCCAGATCACATTCCCATGAACCTACAGTCGGAATGGAAGGAACATGAAGAACACTTTATCGAGTGTTACAACCTAGCTGAGGACATCGATGATAGAAATGAAGACGATGACGATGATCCGCGCAACATAAACATACCAGAATCAGAGGGTGCGCGCGACATAGAAGGACCTCCGTTAGAAATCCCAGATATGAGCTGACCAGTAAAAACACAGAAGGTGAATATTGGCACAAAAGAAGAACCGAAGTTCGCAGCAATCAGAGACTATTGGGACGATCAGACTGTTGCAGAGATCACAGACACCTTTCATGAATATTAGGAGCTGTTTCCGACAAAATTTACAGAAATGAAAGGAATTCTGGGAGACCTAGGAATCATGAAAATACCCTTGAAGCCAGGCGCAAAGCTTGTGGAGCAGAGACCATATAGACTAAATCCACGCTACAAAGAAAGAGTGCACACAGAGTTGGATAAGATGCTTGAAGCAGGAATCATTGAACCTATCGAAGAATCCGAGTGGATTAGTCCCATGGTCGTTCAAGACAAGAAAACGAAGGGTGAGATTAGGATTTGTGTGGATCTCAGAAAACTGAATGATGCTTCTATGCACAACCCATTCCCCACTCCTTTTATAGATGAAGTGCTTGATAATGTTGGAGGGAATGAGGCCTATTCCTTTACTGATGGTTTCTCCAGATATCATCAGATAAGGATTGGCATAAGACGACTTTTGCTACAGAATGGGGGTCGTTCCAGTACACAGTAATGCCTTTTGGCCTGAAGAACGCACCTGCCATATTTTCCAGAGTGGTCGTCACAACATTCAAAGAGTTTATGCATAAGTTTCTCGAAGCCTATTTTAATGATTGGGCTGTGTTTGGTCTATTGAAGAACCATTGTACGAACCTCAAAATAATGCTTGAGAAGTGTCGACAGCATCAGATCTCTTTAAATCTAAAGAAGTGTATTTTTTGTGTTCCTTATGGAATTCTACTTGGGCACATTGTTTGTAAGCAAGGACTGATGGTGGACCCTGCGAAGATTGCTATTATTGTGAACTTGCCAACACCAAATTCAGTAAAGATGTTGTGCTCTACCTTAGGCCATACTGGATACTATAGGAAATTTATAAAGGGTTACACGCAGATAACCGCAACAATGGAAAAGCTGCTAAAGAAAGAAGCACCGTTCATTTGGAATGCAGAATGCGAATAGGGCTTTGACACACTAAAAGAAAAGATGGTGACTGCGCCGATTCTAGTCTTTCCAGACTGGACGAAGCCATTCCATGTCCATGTTGACGCATCATGCATTGCCCTGGGAATTGTATTAGCTCAGCTAGGAGAATGAGGTATTGACCACCCTATTGCATTCTCGAGTAGGAAGCTCTCAACAGCAGAGAAGAACTATACTACTATTGAGAGGGAAGGCCTTGTGATGGTATATGCCCTACAAAAATTCAAACACTACTTGCTTGGTGCGCACTTCCTTATGTTCACTGACCATTCTGCGTTGAAATACTTGGTCAATAAGCCAGTGTTAGGGGGGCTCATATGCAGATGGCTATTGCTATTCCAGGAGTATGATTTTGAAATTGTTGTTAAGCTAGGTAGACTAAACTTGGGACCTGATCATCTGTCAAGGATTGAGTCAGGAGAAGAGCCGATGAACATTGAAGACAGTCTGCTTGATGCACAATTATTTGCCATATAGGTTGCCGATGATTATTATAAGGATATCATTAATTTACTAACAACAGGGCTGGCACCACAGGAATTATCTGTCCAGCAGAAGAAGTAGCTAGTGGTGTGCACCTCAGACTTCACTATAATTGCAGGTCAGTTATAAAAACTTGGACCGGATGAAGTCCAGCGCAGATGCATACTAGATCATGAAAAACCATTTATTCTAGCAGATGCGCATTCAGGGGTCACGAGAGGTCACTATGCAGGAAGGGCCACTGCGCAGAAGATATTGCGCGCAGGGCTATGGTGGTCCACGATCCAAAAAGACTCCAAAGAACACTGTAGGAACTGTGGTGTCTGTCAAAGGACAGGGAAACCTTCACGAAGAGATGAGATGCCATTAAACTCGTAGTTGACCATGCAGGCATTTGAGAAATGGGCAATTGATTTTGTGGGTCCTATAAACCCACCAAGAAAAAGAACTGGTGCGAGGTATATTATTACTGCTACTAATTACCTCACAGGATGGGCAGAAGCAAAGCCAGTAAAGGACTGCAGCGCCAGTACTACTGCGCAATTCATGTTTGAAGAAATATTCTCAATATTTGGCTATCCAAAGATTCTGATGAGTGACCAAGGTACCCACTTTTTAAACAAGACCATTGAGGCACTTACAGAGGAATTCCACATTCATCATCAGCGTAGTACTCCATATCATCCACGGGCGAATGGCACTGTTGAGGCTTTCAATAAGATACTAGAGAATGCATTGACTAAGGTCTGCAACGTAAATAGAGATGATTGGGATTTGGGTGTCTCCTCTGTGTTATGGGCATATAGGACTACATGCAAGAAATTGACAGGACATACACCTTTCCAGTTGGCTTATGGGAAGGAAGCTATAATGCTAATGGAATATATTGTCCCTAGTTTAAGGATCGCTGTGTTCACAGGGATGGCAGACCGCACATCATTAGAATAAAGGTTTCTACACCTAGTTGGGTTGGAGGAAGATCGCTTCATTACCGGCTTCCACCAGCAAGTTCAGAAAGACCATGAGAAATCTTGGCATGATTGCCATATAAAGAACAAGTGCTTTCAGGTATGTGACCTCGTCCTCCTGTATGATAGAAAATTCATGAAGTTTCCTGGTAAATTTAAGATGCATTGGCTTGGTCCATATACTGTGATACATGTTACTAACACTGGTGCAGTCCAGTTAGCCAATTTAGCTGGCGATACCCTACCAACTTTGATAAATGGAAGCAGGCTTAAGCTGTATCATGACAGCCTTGCTTCGCAGAATCCTGAATGATAAGCAGAGAAAGATATTTCCAGGTGCCAGGTACAGTTGAAATTGGACACTGGAAATGTAAAAGAATCTGTACATGTATGATAGGTATATCAATGTGTGTACCGTGCAGCACTGCTGAATCTGCGCAGGGAAAAAAAAAAGAAAAAAAAAAAGAGGAAGTAAGAAAAGAAAAAGGGAGCCACACAGTTGAAAAATAGTGGCACTGCGAAGTAACTGCACAGGATCGCAGATGGCTTGCCGCGCAGCTCGACGCAAGACTAAAAAAAAATAAAAAAAAATATCCTTTACACTGCTTTTGAGAAAAATAGTTGTTATATGACCGTTGTAAGCAATCGCTTCAGCATTTAACGAAAAGATAGCCATTTTGAACACATTGACGACAGAAGGGACCGAAGGATTCGTTCAAATTGGCCAACAGATACCACATTAAATGCTCATCTAGCCGTTGGAAGGCGTGGCAAGGAATCAATTGAGCCTATAAATAACGCCGCATAAGGACTCACGGGCATTACCAGACACTTAGAATTTTCATGCTATCACTCCTGTGATAGAAATCCTTAGTTATATTTCAGAGTCAGTTACCTATTCTCGTCGGTGAATGTCCAAATCACCAAATAGAGAGGAAGAGCTTACACTTCAAGAATCAATCCGAGTCTTTCAGCACGGGGGAATTGCAGAGTTAATGAAAACCCATGCCAAGAAGGTTGCACTCGAACCTGGTCAAGCATCCAGAAGATCACCTCGCCATACTCCAATCATGCATGACAAAGGGAAAGATAAAGGGAAAGACGTAACTGCACCATGAAGTAAGATTCTAAAGACAGGCTAGATGGCGCAAAGATCGCCAGTCTTTCAGAAGGAACCCCTAAAGTTGACACCCGAGTACATATCACCACGGGCATTGGATGCCCCAGTCTTTAAATTGACCAAGAATGTTAGATACGACATCCCATTGTCGCCAATTTCAAAACATGTAGAGGTTGCCAAGAACCTGCTCAGAAAGATCGCAGACTGTAAGTGGGAATATTTCGACCTCCTAGACGTGCAAAAGGAAGAGCCCCATGTGCCTAAGTACCCACAGTTCCATCCTGACCAGTACATGTGCTGGAAGAAGGATTCCAAGGGAACTTATAACTCGGTGGCTGAAAGCTGGCTCACACCTGTCGTTCAGTCAGGACTGCTGAACTTGTTGAGGTTGCCACACTTTGATCGATCACCAGAACTTAATTTAGTGGTTTGCACACTAATGGCACGAATCCACCAGGGATATCTGTGGCTCGACAGAAATATCGATGTCAACATTGATTTGATCCACTGCATTACGGGGTTAAGCAAGCGCGGTAAGGATCCCAAGATATTATTCCAAGGGAAGAATAAGGAGAAAGAAGTGGTCGAAAAGATGAAGAAAGATCATTCATTGGTGAAAAGGAAAAGAGGTTTTCCCACAGAAGACATTGAAGACAGGGCGACAAGATTCGTTACCCAGCTGCTTGCAGGAAAAATCATCAGAACAGCTAGGCCTCCGGAGGTGCCTGCGGGCATAGTACTACTCGGTGCCGCAACGGCTGAAGGCACCGAATTCAATTGGTGTCAGTATCTTCTTAATGAGTTCTTGGATGAGCTCAATGATACCCAAGAGAATGGTGTACAATTCCACTTCACATGGCTGATCATCCTCATCGCCTTGTCCGGATGGAAGGAGCCAAACGACTATGTCGGTGTCATTACAGAAACCAACGATCCTAGAGGGTTCCGTTATGTCAACCTCTGGGAAAACATCAACGCAGAGTGACAGCTGAAGTTTTTTATCAGTATTACACTCAGCTGCGCGATGTGATCACCTAGATAGCCTGCATCACAGAGCAGGTCACATTGAAGTACATTCGCATTCTTGATTTTCAGGTTGACATGCGATGTATTTTCATTTCACCCAAGGAAAAGATGAAGAAGCCAGAATGGTACTCGGGTAACTACCATATGTACAAGGATGACATTGAAATCCTCATGAAGGACTGGCCCGTTGAATTCCATGTTGAAGTCATGGATGTTGAGATAGACTCTGACGAAGACGAGCCAATCCCGCTGTCATGCCCGATTGTTGAAGAAACAGGAAAGCTGAAAGAGCCTGAGACCTCGCAGAAGCTGAAGGCGCGGAAGAAGATGAAGGCCACAAAGACTCAAGCTGAGACAATGTTGAAGGAAGATGACTTTGACATGATAGCAGAAAGGGTCTCAGAACAGATGCAGGAGCTCATGATTGACAAAGACAAAAAGGATAAGGTCATCCAGGATGACCTGCAAAAGACTGTTGGTTGTGGAGCCAGAGCTTCTAGTCTCATAGATGATATTATATCAGCCGTGTTTGTACCCCAGTTTTATATGATATGTAGGTGGACTGTACACTCACCCCAACGGGGGGGTGTGGGGGGGCATCGCCCCCCCACGGGGTTCCAGGGGGGATGGTTTTTTGGGGCTGTTTTCGCCAGCTGTTTTGCGGGCCCATGGTTTTGGGTATCCCGTGGTATTTTCCCATTGTATTTCCCTTATAAAATAAAGACATTGTAATACGGCTAGGGATGATGATGAATTAGGTTTTATGCATTGTAAAGATCTCTGAGATCAGGAGAGAGACTGTGAAACAAAGAAGAGGAAGTGCAGCGGTTGTGCTGCAGGTTGTATCCCTTCACCTTGCTGGACGGTAATAATAATAAGGACTGGCAAATTCAGTGTGGACGTAGCCCAAGTTGGGTGAACCACGATATATATGTGTCTCTCTTGTAATGTGTATGTGTGATTATATTTGCATTTCTGTTTATTGTTATTGCTTTGCGATCCTGTTTTTCTAACAATTGGTATCAGAGCCAAGGGTCTATTTGGCAGTTAAACCCGCAGGAAGCTAGGGTTTCTGGTTTGAGTGGGAGCAATGGCAGAAGAAGGAAAGTTTAAGCTCGAGAAGTTTAACGGCCAAAACTTCGGGTTATGGAAGATGCAAATGGAGGACTATCTGTACCAGAAGGATCTATTCCTACCGTTGGGAGGAAAAGCAAAGCAGCCGATGGCTATTAAGGACGAAGAATGGGAGGTTCTTGATAGAAAGGCTCTGGGAACAATATGGTTGAGCCTGGCTTCGTTGGTGGCTTTCAATATCTCAAAAGAAACGACAACACAGGGTTTGATGAGTGCATTGGGTAAGCTGTATGAAAAACTCTTGGCCTCCAACAAGGTATTTCTAATGAAGCATTTATTTAATATGAAGATGTCTGAAGGTGGATCTGTTACTGATCATTTAAATGAGTTTAATACGGTTACAAATCAGCTACGTTCTATAAGTGTGAACTTTGATGATGAGGTTAGGGCTCTTCTAATCTTGTGTTCATTGCCAGAAAGCTGGAATAGCTTGGTCATGGCTGTAAGTAACTATGTCTCTGGTTCAAACACCTTGAAATTTGATGATGTTATTGGTGTTATTCTGAGCGAGGAAATGCGAAGAAAAAGCACAGGTGAGACATCAGGTAATGCGTTGACCATGGAGAGCAGGGGAAGACAAAAGGAGAGAGGAAAGAGCCAAGGTAATCATGGAAAGTATAAAACGGGCAGATCCAAGTCCAGACTGGGAAAGATAGAGTGCTGAAACTATGGAAAGAAAGGACATCTGAAGAAAGACTGCAAATCTCTAAAGAAGAAAGGAGATGCACAGAAGGAAACTACCCAGGAAGCAAATGTAGCAGGTGAGGTGTTACAAGATGCTTTGATTCTTACATTAGATAATACTAGTGATTATCGGGTAGTAGATTCAGGAGCTTCATGTCATGCTACACCCCATAGGAAATACTTTCATGAGTATGTTCCTGGTGACTTTGGACATGTTTTATTGGGTGATGATGAGCCATGTAAAATTGTTGGAATGGGTAAGGTATGGATAAAAGTTAAGAATGGAACTGATTGGTTGTTGAAAGAAGTTAGGCATATTCCTGCTATGAAAAGAAATCTGATCTCAACAGGGCAGTTGGGAGATGGCGGCTGTCTATCTACGTTCGGAGAAAAGTGGTGGAAGATCACTAAAGGATCAATGGTGATAGCAAAAGGAGACAGAGTAGGTACGTTATATTTATGTCCTCATAATACTGACCATTCTATATCTTTAGCTTCCACAGGAATAGATACAGCATTGTGGCATCATAGGCTTGGCCACATGAGTGAGAAGGGGATGCAGATTCTCCACTCAAGGAAGTTGCTACCGGATTTGAAGCAGGTAAGTTTGGAATTCTGTGAAAACTGTGCTTATGGAAAACAGAAGAGAGTCAGATTTCTCAGGGTTGGGAAACAGAAGAAGAATGAAAAATTAGAGCTTGTGCATACAGATGTATGGGGACCGGCTTAGGTACAATCTCTTGGTGGCTCTCATTATTATGTTACATTTATTGATGATGCAACTAGAAAAACTTGGGTTTATTGCATTAGACAGAAATATGATGTGTTTGCTACTTTTAAGAAGTGGAAAGCTTTGGTTGAGAATGAGACAGGAAAAAGATTAAAGTGTCTCAGATCTGATAATGGAGGTGAGTACTGCGGAAAGGAGTTTGATAGTTACTGTTCATACCATGGGATTCGTAGAGAGAAGACAGTCCCAGGAACACCACAGGAAAATGGTGTGTCAGAAAGGATGAACAGAACGATCATGGAGCATGCAAGGTGTATGAGACTGCATGCAGGGTTGCCCTTATAGTTTTGGGCGGATGCTGTAAATACTGTTGTTTATTTAATAAACAGAGGACCTTCAAGTGCTTTGGATGGTGGTATTCCAGAGGAAGCATGGACAGATAAAAAGGTAAACTACTCATTTTTGAGAACGTTTGGTTGTGAAGCATTTGTCCATATTAATAAAGAAAATAGAACAAAGATTGAAGCTAAATCCAAGAAATGCACCTTTATTGGATATGGGGTTGATGAATTTGGTTATCATTTATAGGATTATGAAAATAACAAAATCATCAGGAGTAGAGATGTGATATTCAATGAAAATGTCATGTATAAAGATCAGTTGCAGGGAAAGAAACAGGAAAAGGAAAACACAGAGTACATAGTGCTTTATGAAATTAAAGCAAATGAAGTTTCAAAGGTGCCAGAAAATCAAGAGCAGCAACAAGTATCTGAAACTCCTGCAACTGTAAGAAGATCTACCAGGTTAAGTAGACTCCTTGAACGATACTCTCCTTCAATGTATTATTTATTGATGACTGATTCTGGTGAACCAGAATGTTATGAAGAAGCAATGCAGGTGGAAACTAGAAAGAAGTGGGAGCAAGGCATGAATGAGGAGATGGACTCATTGGTAGGAAACCAGACTTGGGATTTGGTTTAGTTTCCTGCTGGTAAAAGAGCATTGCAAAACAAATGGATTTACAGGTCGAAGGAAGAAGAAGGAGGTAAGAAGCGGTACAAGGCCAGACTTGTTGTAAAGGGGTTTGCACAGAAGAAAGGTATAGATTTTGATGAAATATTTTCCCTGTTGTTAAGATGAATTCAATTAGGATTATCTTAAGTCTAGTGGTGGTAGAAGATTTGCATCTTGAACAGTTAGATGTAAAAACAGCCTTCCTCCATGGGGATTTGGAGGAAGAAATATATATGCAGCAGCCACAAGGGTATGAGGTCAAAGGTAAGGAGGATCTGGTATACAGGTTGAAAAAGAGCTTGTATGGCTTGAAGCAAGCTCCAAGGCAGTGGTATCTAAAGTTTGACAGGTTTATGACAGAACAAGGTTATAGTAGATGTCATTCTGACCACTGTGTTTATTTCAAGAAGCTAGACAATGGAAGATATATTATCTTGTTATTGTATGTGGATGACATGCTTGTTGCAGGGTCTGACATGCAGGATATAAATGTACTCAAAAGGAAGTTAGCTAATTCATTTGCGATGAAGGATTTGGGTGCTGCAAAGCAAATCCTTGGTATGAGAATAATGAGAGACAGGAAAAATCGCAAATTGACATTGTCTCAAAGTGAGTACATACAAAAGGTGTTGGAGAGGTTCAGAATGCAGAATGCAAAACCTGTAAGTACACCTTTGGCTAACCATTTCAGTCTAAGTAAGGAAATGTGTCCCAAGACACAAGAAGAGACAGATTACGTGTCCAAGATTCCCTATCAATCAGCAGTTGGCAGCTTGATGTATGCCATGGTGTGCACAAGACCAGATATTGCACATGCAGTGGGAGTTGTGAGCAGATATATGAACAATCCAGGTAAAGAACTTTGGAAGGAAGTACAGTGGATTCTCAGGTATTTGAGAGGTATTACCACTGAGGCATTATGTTTTGGAGGTTCAGACACTGTTCTACAGGGATATGTTGATGCAGATATGGCAAGTGACAAGGATAGCAAGAGGAGCACCACAGGGTATGTGTTTATTGTAGGTGGAACAGCAGTAAGATGGATTTTGAAACTACAGAAGGTTGTTGCACTTTCAACAACAGAAGCAGAGTATGTTTCCATTACAGAGGCTAGTAAAGAGATGATTTGGTTGCAGAGGTTTATGGAGGAAGTGGGTAAGAAGAAGAAGGATAGCAGATTGTATAGTGGCAGCCAGAGTGCCATTCACCTTGCAAAGAACTCAGCATTCCATTCCAGGACTAAACATATAGAGCTCAAGTACCATTTCATACGCTCTGTTATGGAAGATGAACTGTTGAAGCTGGAAAAGATACATACTAGCCAGAATCCTGCAGACATGTTCACAAAGGTAGTGACCAGAGAGAAACTGAGTTCGTGCTCGGTTTCATTTGGCCTTCTAGCATGAAGGTGAAGAGGAGAAATTTGCCAAGTCCAAGTCCAGCAAGTGCAACAACGGTGGAGTTGCTGTGATCAGTCTCCAAGTGGGAGATTGTTGGTTGTGGAGTCAGATCTTCTAGTCTCATAGATGATATTATGTCAGCCGTGTTTGTACCCCAGTTTTATATGATATGTAGGTGGACTGTACACTCACCCCAGTGGGGGGGTGTGGGGGGGCATCGCCCCCCCACAGCGTTCCAGGGGGGATGGTTTTTTGGGGTTGTTTTCGCCAGCTGTTTTGCGGGCCGATGGTTTTGGGTATCCCGTGGTATTTTCCCATTGTATTTCCCTTATAAAATAAAGACATTGTAATACGGCTAGGGATGATGATGTATTAGGTTTTATGCATTGTAAAGATCTCTGAGATTAGGAGAGAGACTGTGAAACAAAGAAGAGGAAGTGCAGCGGTTGTGCTGCAGGTTGTATCCCTTCACCTTGCTGGACAATAATAATAATAAGGACTGGCAAATTCAGTGTGGACGTAGCCCAAGTTGGGTGAACCACGATATATCTGTGTCTCTCTTGTAATGTGTATGTGTGATTATATTTGCATTTCTGTTTATTGTTATTGCTCTGTGATCCTGTTTTTCTAACAAAGACCAAGCTCGCACTGCAAGGTCTCATGAAGAAAATGGACGGTGTCCAGAAAATCCTAACCTTGTCGCGCGACACAGCAGCTGAAGGGAGGTCGGTGGGAACCTCGCAGCAAGCACCGGCGCAACTAGAAATAACGCTGCCTTCTAAGACCAGGATTGTCCATGTGGACCCATTGGTGATTGCATTACCAATGATTGAATAGATCGCCCTGGACACAAAGGGAGTCGAGCGGGTAGAGCTCGACTTGGCCAAAATCCCCTTTTCTGGTTTACACTTCATCCACATGTAGATCGTCAAGGAGATGCATGAAAGAACAGTAGAGTCCATGAAGTCTCAAGTGGAGCTCCACGCAGCAAACAGGAAACTCGAGTTGCGCGCAGACATGCAGCTGCGTGATGAACAGGACTGCAGGAAACAATTGGAGAATACCATATCCACTCTTGCCTAAGATATTGAAGGTATAGAACTCCAGGATGATCCTGCAGACACAGTTCTAAGCATCAGAGAAAAGGTGAGATCCTTGAAGTCGGAGTTACAGGATAAATAATTTTTTTACGAAGCCGATCTTACCTTATTGAAGAAAAAACTAAATACGCAGACGCCATTAACTGAGCAGCAGTTAAGAGAGCAAGTAGTGAGTTCCGCTGCACAGAGCATAAAGAGTGAGATGGCTAAGTGCCAAGATCTCTTGGAAAAAGTTTCAAAGGCATTCACTTCCCTTGAAGAGGATCAAGGGATACTGTAGGTAAAGACCGCGGTAAAAGAAAAGCAGACTGCGCTAGAAACATTGGACGCAGAGCTCAAGGCTTTGCCACCCAGGGAAAGGATGTCCAGGTATAAGGAAATATCAGGCTTGAAGAAGGAAGTCCAGGCATTAAGAGAAAAAGAGACTGAGATGGATAATCAATCACAGCAACTCCTGGAGGATTCTACAGCAGTGTCGTAGCAGATAGAAGACAAGCTGAAGGAACTGCACGACAACCAGGAGCAAGTACAGGGACAGATTAGAGAAGAGATAACTCTAGCACTGCTTGAGATAGGACAACAAGTTGAACAAGATACCAGAGAAGTAGTGTAACAGTTGTTTGGTACATACAATGAGTTCGCGGCCAAATTGGTTCCACCGTTCCCGGAGCAGAGTGAGACGACCGAAGCAGCGAGTGGCTCGGGGACGAGCCACATGTAAGTGTTAGGGGCATGTTGGGCCCAAGTTGGGACAAAGTTTTGGTAACATTTTTGATAAGCAGGAAAAGTTGAGCTGGGCACAGCTTAGAAAAAGGGTGTACTTTTGTCTAAGTGTTGAGGGTGCTGCGAATTTGTGTGCAACATCTGAATTTTGGAGGCACCACGAAGACCAGCGCTACGAGGAAGCAGTGCTGCGAAGCAATCAGGCCACGTGGAGCCAACAAAGTAGAGTGTTGGACAAGGATCAGGTGCAGGTATCGGATGGACCAGTAATGGTCTAATTTTGGAAAGATGCTCCAGGAATGCCGAGCAGCGGGCACAAGCAAATCAGGAAGGCGACCAATGCATGAGTTTGTTAAGGAAAGGACAACTCAAGGAAAGCGATGGCTTGTCATGCTTAGTGGATGGAACCGTTAGGGATGAACGGTTCAAAGAAAGTGACATGTTGGCACATGTGCGACAGGGGGGCCGATAGCGACATAATGAAGACGTGGAGATTTTCCACGATGAAGCAGACACTACTAGATGCCAGCAAGCTGGGTTATGGAAACCGACGCAGTTTTGTAAACCCTAAGGGTTTTGGGTTTAGGTCTTTAGTATTGTAAAGACATGACCTTCAGGCATGATCTAGTAAAGAAGACAATTTTGTATGGGATGGGGTTACTTTTGGGGGTCACTCTTTACTTTTGTTGTTACAATTTCGGATGGTTGTACTGTAAAACCTTTATGAGTCAAGAAGATTGTAAAGGCTCTGCAGCTATGTGTGCAGAGACCTATCTGAGAGGAAGGAGAGTCTGCAGCTGAGTGCGCATACTAAGAATGGTTGTCCCCATCCCTTTTAAAGAAATATATTACCAACCGTTCTTGTGGACGTAGCTTCCCACCCGGGGGAGTGAACCACATTAAATCTCGTGTTGCATGATTGTGTTTTATGAATGAATGCTTATCTGTATTTTATGTAAATGAATGTCTAGATGTTTCCTTGCATGTTGTTATGAGAGAACTTTGATATGCATTTTCCTTCAGAAGAAGTATGGAGATGATATGTTAAGTTCTGTATGAACAGATGAATGATGAACATTTAGTGTTGTGTTTGAAGACAGTGAATCAGTAATTTGGTTAAACACTTTCTTGTATGTAGTAGAAGAATGCTTACCAGTTGGATTGTATAGTTATATATGTTCAAATCACAGCAACCCGACTTAACGAATGAATGTTAGAAGAATAGTCAGTTAAGTGCCTGAACGAGTGGATGAGTGATATTTGCTTCAGTGCCTTAAGTGTCTTCAAAATAATCCAAGTATAGAATAAAGCTACATTGTTCGCAGCTTCGGAAGAAGTCCCGTGGTAGAAGAACATAGTGGTGCGGATTGTAGTGTTGCTCATCGCTGCGCTGTCTCACCTCGCAGCACATACCCCTTGTTGTGCTGCGCAGTACGTCCGTCCGAGCAATTTATCACTTACTGTGGAAACCTGATTCCGTAGTACCCCATAGATACACCTCGGGTGAGACCTCAACCTGCTCGCAGGTTTTTTCCGAAAGGGCCGGTGCGCAGGGGTTTTGTTGGTCAAGGGGAAACCGCGAAGAACCTGGGTCTTATAGAAAACCTTTGGGTCAGTTAGAGCCAACAGAACCACTTATCCAGGACCTGGCTTTGGCAACAATTCAAGAGGTGAAGCGCCTCCTCCAGCAACTAACTCTTATTATCCTTGTCTTGTCCCACCACTAGTAGCTCCTACATCCACCCAACCTCAAGTTCCTTCCGTTCCACAAGGGAACGTTTACACCTAGCAGAACCAGGCACATACCCAAACAAACCCCCATAATCAATAAGGGAAACCTAATCAGATACGAGGTAGGAACCATGGAAACAACCAATTCCGAGGAGGGACCTCCTAACCCCCTGGGTAATAACAGAGCAAATCCTACCAACCATGACCCCAATGAACCACCCAATAAAGGAAAGAACCCATAGCTACAAACTAACTAGTCGTGTTATTTCTGCAATGTCTATGAACATTACATGCATCACTGCCCCCATTTGGAAAAATCCCGTCAACTATTGGATGAGGCCAATCGTTAAGAGGCCATTGCTTTCCTTTGCGCACAACCTAATCCACCTCAGTCAGATAAACAATCGATGATGTTGCAAAACCCCTTACCCACTCAAGGGGTCATCACCACACAACCTCCAGTTATATACGCTGCATCCTCGAGTCAACTTCCTGACTCAGGAGTTCACCACCTCTTAATGATGTCTTCTGAGGTCAAACTCCAGCCTCGTCGCAATAAATATGGTTCAGCTACTGAGATCATATTATCCTATAAGGCTATCACATCTACCCCCCGTATACTAGTCTTTACGCCTCCCTCCACCACTAACCAATGGGGCTCCCAAGGCCCCAAATTTTCCCTTGCATCACATTGCTAACAATCCCAATGCTCGAGCCACTCCCAATTAAAGCATCATGGATGTTTTGGCCCAATCTCCCATCGCCATGTCCACCTTAGAAGTTCTCTAGACTTCCTAGCACAATGAAAATCCCTAATGTCAGTTTTAGGTGCAATCGACCCTTATGATTTGTCTAATGGAATTCGAGTTAGATCAGTAAAAACCTCGCATGCCTTTGTCCATCGCATTTTAGATCCCCATCTTGATCAGGAACTTAGTAAACCATCGATGCACTGTCGATGAGGGAACCTCTACAAGCATCATGTCCAACTTTGTTTGGTAGAAACTTAGGTCCCCTCCATTGTAGCCTTCGATGAAGGAACTGCATGCTTATGATGGTCGTGCAATCATTTACAGGGACTTCTCTTGAATGTCTCTATCGCGTTAGTAGGAAAACCCATCCTAATTGACATTAAAGTCATTAATGACCAACTTGACTATAACCTTCTCTTAGGACATAGCTGCATGTATGTGATGAAGGTTGTTTCCTCATCCATGTTTCGGCTCATGATGTTCCCTCATGAGGAGAGGGTCATCAAAATTAACCAACTGACCTACTATGACCCTAAAATTCCAGCTACTCCATAAAATGTCCTCCACGTGGTTGACAAATATTCCCTTGGTATGTACATCCCATCCATTTCCACCACAAGTCCAGATCATTATTGTGACATTCCAATGAACACCACATTTTAGGCTCTCTCCCCACCCCCTCAACCATAGAGATATCAGACTTGTGCACCATTTATTTGAGCAAACTAGTCCCTAAACCACAACCTACGACTCAGCTGGCCCCCCAACTACAACCTCAATAGCAATCCCAACCCCAACCACCATCAATGCCTAGCCATGTGGGAGCCACTCCTATACACACAATCCTATTCTTGTTCCCACCATTAGGATTCGTTAGCATGCTCGTAATGGAAACACTGAATCTCCTTGAATGGACATTAGGGATTCCCATATGGTACTTACCTGCACCTAATCCCAACCTGACCCCACAATTCATTTTACAATCTGTACAACCAATTGAAACTGCTAATCATCAACCTCTCAACATGTCCTCGAAAACACCCTCCAACCACGCCCTTGTCCCATCAAGAAGGCTGGGGGAAAGACTAGAAAGACAACTACTTCAACAACTACAAAAAAAGTCTTGAATCCTCCTCCTACTGCCTCAGCTCGAGCACCTTCACCTTGCAATTTTTGCAATGTTTTAGGTCACGCTACCCAGAATTGCTTGCAGTTTCCCATCCTCCACACTCACATGCATATATTGGATGATGGTGAAAAAATACCGTTAGTTCAAGTACCATACCCTCCTCAACCGCATAGCAAATCTTTACGCACAAACCATTCATGTGTAGTTTGTGGCCATTATGTTCACTACTCCCATCACTACCCCAATTTATGAAAATATCGATCCATGTTGGATGACTTGCACAAGCTCTCCTTGGAGCCTCAAGTCACCATCATTGAATAAATACACCCCTAGCATCTTCTTCAACCGAGATGAACACTATCTATTTTATCACGACCATGGATCCACCAACCACATCCTCATCTCAGACTGATCCCTCAGATCTCTCAACCCAATTATTTCGAAGTGATGAAGAAATAATCAGAGCGTTAACCAAGATTGACTTCCCTTGGGATGATATGCATCATCGTGCTTACTTTATTTCTGAGGATCCTACCACATCTATGGCCGATTAATTCTCGATCAAATCGAAATATTTTATTCATGGAAACGTTGATTGGTTCAAAAATCCTATCCCAGAAATTGACGCCTTCGAGGAGGGTAACATGGCCAACATATCACCCACTATCCAAGTGGATATCTCTGTTAATCCTGGTGTTGTCGAAAATATTACGTTAGGCACCTCCTGCACCCTTGAATAATTTACCTCCTATAAAAAAGTATTCCAATATTTTCATGACGTTTTTGAATGGTCCTACACCGAGATGCCTGGTCTCTATCCTTCCATCATTGATCATCACATTGACACTTGGCCCGACATTGCACCTATTTTCAAAAAGCAGAGACCCATTCATTCATCCAAAATGCTGGAAGTAAAGGCATAAATTGAGAAGTTGCACCAAGCAAGTTTCATATACCCAATTGTGTATAACACTTGGGTTTCCAACCCTGTCCCTGCCAATAAAAAACTATACACCATTCACGTCTATACCAAATTTCGATATTTGAATCTAGTGTGTCCTAAGGACAACTTCCCAAAATCATTTATTGATCAAATCATTGATGCATGCACTGGCCACGAGGTCCTTTCCTTTATGGATGGATTCTCTGGTTACAACCAGATTCAGATCCACAAAGAGGATCAGTATAAGACTGCATTTACCACCGCTTGGGGCACCTTTTCCTATAAAGCTATGCCATTTGGACTTAAAAATGATGGAGGCACCTTCCAATGGGCCTTGTATTTCTATTTTCATGACTTGTTCCATAACATCCTAGTCTACTTGGATGACCTCACAGCTCGATCCATGAAATGATCTCAACACCTAGAAGACCTACAAAAAGTCTTCCTACAATGTCGAAAGTGCAACATTTGCCTGAACCCTCTCAAGTGTGTGTTTTGTGTCCTTGCTATTCGATTGTTGGGATTCATTGTTTCCTATAAAGGTATCACCATGGATCCCTTGAAGGTTCAAGCCATCCTTGACCTTCCATCCCCCCGCACCTTGCACCAATTGAAAATACTTCAAGGTAAGGCCAATTTTCTTCGACGATTCATTCTGGATTATGCCATGAAAGTCCAACATTTCTTGGGCTTGCTTCTGATCAACGTTTCTTTCATTTGAGATGAACATGCACAAGCTTATTTCAATGCATTGAAACAATCCCTGACTTCCATTCCCTTGAGATCGCCATCACATTTCATGAAGTATTTTATCGTTTACATTTCGACATCTGAACATGCCATCATAGGATTTCTAGTCCATAAAGTGTTGCAGCTGCAACCTCTCCCCCAAAATTTGCTTAAAATTTTATGGCCCCCCTCCTTATTTTTAATTTTTGGATGAATTCTTAGACTTCATCTTCTTTTTATTCTTTAGATTTCAAAAGTTTGTATTTTTAGTTGCCTTAGAAAAAAATTTAACACTTAGAAAAAAAAAAGTAAATTTTATGTTTTAGAGCAAAATGCATTTTTTTCCGTAACAGTCGAAGGTAATATCATTTTGTCTCCGAAATGGTCGGGAAAAAAATGGTTTTCTATGCGATCGGAGGAAAATTGAATTTCGCTCCGAAACAATTGGGTTAGAATAGGGTTTTGCATCGATCAAAAAAAATTTCCGATTGTACGTCGAAGTAATCGATGTTGAATTGATTTTTGCTCCGATACATAATCAGAGCTTGACCCCTTTTACCTTCGGCATAGTTTTGGTTTTGTTTTTGAAATAGAACCGACACAATTTTTATTTTTAGCTCGAAACAGGAGCCGGTGTAGAATTGTTTTACCGGTGCAAAGCCGCCAAACACTACGAAACAACTCCGGCATAAAATTTAAATTTCACCTGAACCTCAACTAGCGTAAAACATGTTTTGCCACCGAAATGTGTTGTTTAAAATTGTTTTGACCTATGATTTAATGTAACACCGTGTGAAAAGATTGTTCTACCGGAAAACATTAATGCACAATTAATATTTTTAGGGTTAATTTCTTGGTTTAAAAACGGTATTTTGGTGTTCTTTTAACACTTCGTTGCAACATCATTCTTTCTATGTGGTATCGTGAACCTTTGTCCGAGCATCAATGACATATGGAGCATCCTTGCTGCTGAGTCATGATCGCACTGCCAGGTAGTTACCGTTGCATCCATTAGTAGAAATTGTTTGTTTTTTTCGATTGGAGGGAAAATCGAAGTTAGGTTGAAACCGTTATTTCACAATTTACTCCCGTTGGTCTAGGGTTTGCTTATTTTTTTGGTGATAGCAGGTAGTTTCTAGGTTAAACACAGTTTTCAACCCTTTACCATTCGCAAATTTACATCTTACCGTTCTCCTTGCGAGTTTCATTGAGTGCGTCTGAGATAATAAGTTGGCCTTGATGAGTTTCAGACCAGTAAATTGCTTGATAGAGAGCCATCGACATTGTTTCCTTTGGAGTTTACCTGGGTCAAAAAGGGGATTAAAACCCTAGGTGTTTGGGATTAGTCAGTTGAGAGAACAGTTGAATTTGTATTACATTGGTTCCTTTGTTTTGTTTGGAACGGTTAATGAACTGTTCTACCCTATTTTTCATATAGAATAATTATGTTTACATATTTCATTTTCATAATAGAGCATTTCTGAATTAGCTTCATGATGGATTTGAATACATAAATGTTATAAATTTCTAGTATTGTCATTCTTTTTTGCTCACTGTGAAATACTAAAACCCAATCGAACAAACTTGCAAACTGATGAACTATTACTGGATAAATGGTCATCTTGACAAACTGATTTTTTAAAACAGACCTAAGAGATGATTTTTCATTTTTTCATAGAAATTGTTACAAGCACACTTTCTCCCCATAGAGTGATCCGCATTGAAAGAAAATTATTAAATGAAGAGGAAAATTAAACTTTTACTAATACTGAGCCTGAACTAATTAAATTTTACTTTCAGTTTCTTGTAGACTTTATGATTACCATTTAAATACACTGATACTGCTTTTTATTACAGGATACATATATGTATAGAAGGTCTTCCAAGCGCAAAGCCAAAGTTTTAGAATCTAATTCATACTTTGAAGTAGTTCCATAAATTATTATGGAAACCTTGTTTGAAGATACCAGAGCTATCACCGGAGTAGTCCCCGAATATGAATGGGGTGAAATATACCAACTTATTAGAGATCAAGATGTGTCTGATGCTCCTATTGAGGAGATGGTAATTTATCAAAATATAAAGAAATCAAGTCTCCAGAAAGCTGCAACTCACCCATAATTATTTCCTTGCTCTAAGGTAATGCGCTGTATTTTTCCTTATATAAACGTCAAGTTTAGAATCATTGCAGGAGCTAATGGAAAAGGGTTTGCTTCATTTCAACTGACACACATAAGCACATCTTACAAATTACCTGCTCCCAAAATAATTCTAACTGATGACTAGATCAAGAGAATCAATATAGATCATTCAAAATATGCCAAGAAAATGCTTCTCCTGGGAAAACAGCTGAGGTAGAGAGCTAGTGGAGAACATGATTCACAGAACTTGAAAACCCCATTCAGAATTGTGGCCATGATGCTAAGCTGAATATTTGGAAGGGAAAATGAAAACATATACAAGCTCAACTAGGTTCCGATAATGTATCATATTGCCACTCATGGCACTATTTTTAATTGGGTATATATTATTTCAGAGAGCATGGTTGCAACAATATCAGTAACTCAAGGAAGTTTGACGCAGAATAAAGCATATTTTTACATGTCATCTTACCTAATTGACTGCATCCTGATTAGGAACCCATTTTATAAATTAGGATGTTATTGGGTCCCAGATGAAACTCCCTTCTGTGTGGCTTACTAGATTATGTCGGCTCATAAGTATGCCAACTTTTACAAACTCATATGTGAAGAATTCATAATTCCCTCATATAAACTAATTTTCGATGAGGAGCATAATTGCATGTCAGACAATGCATTGGAGTTGATCAACAAGTATGGAGATTATTATTTTACACCAGAGGGTACTTATATTTAGATGTATGGAGGCACCAAGAGTCCTTCTTTGATGCCAAAATATGTCACAGACTATATAGTTCACAAGGAAGTAGTAAGACAAGTTTTCATAGACGGAGTTGGAAATTTCATAAATGAGAATAAGAAAGCATCTTATCCTTCACTCCCTTTTACTATTAGAGCATATAAGTTTACTAAGGTCAAAGGAGCAAAAACTTTTGTGAAGGATCTCGAAGCATACCACTTTGGAGAAAAAATATTTATCATGAAAGATAAATTACAAAAGGGAGCTAAACATTGTGCCTCATGTAAGATCAACTTTGAATATACGGATCATTTCCTGAAAGATGAGGAAGTGTATAGAAAATCCAAGAACACGTCAGACTTGAACAATTGATTTTGTAGAAAAGAAGGAACAAGTTCAAGTCAAAAAAAAGAAACCTCAAAAGAGGAAGAACAAAAGAAAGCATAGGAAGAAGCCTTGGCAGCAGAATAGGAAAAGAGGAAACAAGAAGAAGAAAGAAGACAAAGAGAAGAAGAGACAAGAATTAAAGAAGAACAAGAAAAGGCAGATAAGGAAGCTGGTGGGCAGGAACATAAAAAATGCAAGATGAAGTCGAAAAGAAGAAGGAAGAAGAAGAGAAGATCAAGAAAGTTGTGGAAGAAAAGAGATATCAAGAAGAAAATCAGAATCCACAAGATATGGAAGTAGATAAACCAACTGACCTATAAATACCTCTTACACTAGGCCATCTCCCATTAGTTGAGCTTGGAATCACACTGTTTACTCCTTCAAAACAACATTCTTTACCAAATCTTGAAACAATTGTTTTTTATACCAAAATGAATACCATCATAAGGAGATCATAAAAGAGACTGAAGATTGGTACACAACCTGATATTGTGATTGTACAAGAGAGTACTCTAGTTGAAGGTACCAATAAAGATATGAAATTCACTGCTTCTATGAATATTGTTGCAGCACAAGCTAATGCAGACAAAGTGGACAAATTGCTGGATGATTTAGAACGCAGCAAAGCAAAAATGCTCAAATTAAAGGATAATTCCGTACAAGCTCGAAGGGAAGGAATTGAGAAGAAAATAAATCGGGACGCCATAGAAGCAAAGAAAGAAAGAATTTTGTTGGATTATCAAGGCCTTGAGGATGAAAAGGATTCTTTGAATGTACAACTAGTGATTATGGAAGGAGAAAGAACTGATTTCCAATCTCGAATCAAAGAATTATAAGGAAAGAAAACTTAGTTGAATCAATAGGTAGAATACCTAAGGATTGGAAAGGGCTTACATGGATGAATGGATGAAATAAAATGAGTCTTTTATGGAACAAATCAAAATTTCTCAGGCCCCAAAACATGACATGGCACCATTATACAAACATTGTTGTGAACTACAAGAACATATTTTTCACTCCCAAGAGTGATTGACAGAGGATATTTATGAACTAAGGGAAATGATGGATAGAATGAAATAGAGTTATGTAGAGGCTTCCACCGTAAAATAGAAACTAGTAGACACATTCAATAAAGTGAAAAGGCTAATTGGGTGGAAAGGGAGAATTAAATAAATTCTTGATCACTTGACTAAAAGAATAGCTACTGAATTAAAGTTAGATATAGCTCTCTTGGAAAGTTGTCGGAAGTCGGCCAAGAGAATACAAAATGAAGTGCAAAGATCAGTTACAAAGTGTGAAGAAATTTATCAATCTATATACCAAATGTATGAGAAATTTCATATTCCATTCCCTAAAGCTATCAATGAATTTCCATCCAAAGAACAACACTTAGTAGAGTTGAGAAATAATTTGGGGGAAGATTTGAAGTACATTAAAGAGTTGGGCATGCTCACTATAGAGGATATTCAGTAGCATGTGGGACAAGCAACTCTAAATGAAGATTTTCTAGGAGAGGGCCACAAGGCAGCAACAAAGGGACTAATAGATATAGTCAAAGAACCGTCCACTCACGAAATTTATTTAAAGTTATTAGAACCTCAACAATTTAATGTAATATCTTATGAAAGTGACCTTTGGGACAATTATATTTCAATTCAAGAGAATCCTCCATCAAATTAATGTAATTTGTAATTTATTAGCTATTTTTGGTTGTGTAAGAACAAAAGGATAAAATGTGGAAACCAAAGGGTAAGAGGGAGTGTGGAGTGATTAGTCACATAGAGACAAATTTTTGTAAAGATAAATAGGAGGGATTAGAAAGGGAATTGGATTTTGGATGGTGTAATAGAAGCAAGTAACATTTTGTATGAGAATTATTTTTTTGCTAATGAGAAAGAATTGTTTTGCTGGGCGAAAACTTACATGGAATTTGCATGGAATGCTATGAATTAAGGCGCAAAATTACTTCTTCCTTTGTTCATATTTATGTTGTGAGATCTTTTTTGCTTTTTTGGACTATTCTAATGGCATATGAATGATTTTACTGATTTCTGGTATAAAATGCAAATGTCTGTGTAGAAATGAGTAATAAATGAAATCAATGAATATCAAAGCTATCTTTGTGTATCATTTTACTGTGATTGTGAATACTTTATTTCAGACAATTAACTGTTGAATTTGTACTAGCAATCTCAGATTTTACTCATATTTTAAAACTCGCTCCTTGCAAGGATAGATTAGTTTAATTAGTTAAAAGATGTACTTTATTAGATTAGGGTTAATTGATGGATAAGGTAGAAGTGATAAGACGAGAGGTAAGAACCTGCGCATCACTTGTGAGGCTTCTACCTATCAGTCAAAGTTTCATGCATCATTAGGATTAGAGAATTTGCATTTGCATCTCCATATATAAAATATAAACGGTGGTTCAGGCCACAATCGGTAAATACTAATTCAAAAAACATCTACGGTAGCCGGACCGTTAACCGGACAGATTCCCCATTTCCAAACAGTGAATAGTCTAGTTGAGACTTTTCATTAAGGAGAATACCTACTCTTGATGCAAGGATTTTTCCAGGCATCAACAGATTTGGCGCTAGAAGGAGGAACTCCTATGCATGGTTGGTAGAGGAATTTTGTTTTCATAAGGAATTTCTCTGGGTTTCCGATTGGAACATCTCAACTAGAAGAATTGATTTCTGAGGCTGACTACCAAGAACATTTTAATTCTGAAACTGAACACATTGAGCATTTATATGCTATCCCTCACTAAGAAGTAGATAATTTCCGGAGGCATACTAGATCATACATAAGAAAACTTGGAGGATTATCGGTGGTACCATTATTACTTAGAAGAAAATATCCTAGACGAAAGGTTATGCAAAATAAGGATTATGTACTTGTGGAATCATTAGAATAATTGGTTGATTTATCATTACAAGATATACCCGATCCTATAAATAAGTTAAGACCCAATTCTCCTGAATCAATCACTTCTCTGCACATACAAACACTCCCACACACACCCCCACATTCACCACCACAATCTCCTCCACGTATTGCTCACATGCATCATAATGTTAATCAACCACCTACATGGAGGGCTAGAGGGCCTTTGAATTTACCTGCCCCTTTGCATGATTTACCCAAACATCCAGAGCAGATATTGCCTAAGTTTGATCCCGGGAGAGGAATTTTTGTTGATGACCACTTAATTTTTTATTATTTGGCATTGAATTTGTTGGATGTGGAACATAAAGATGTTGTATGCAGATTATTTCCATATACTTTTGAACGTAAGGAATCATCTTGGTTTTTTAGCTTACAAACTGGTTCTATAATAGATTGGGATAGTTTTGAAAAGGTCTTCTTAATTTGGTGAGCATAGAACTTTAGCTTCATTTATGAAAGAACTATTGTCTTTAAGAATGGATAAAAAAGAAAGGGAGACAAGATTTTCATCAAAGATTTACTACTGTCCTGAATAAATTCAATGTTGCTACAAAACCTGCTGAAGAATCATTGGTCGAATATTATACCACAATGCTACATCCACCCTTAGCTATGTTTGTTAAACGATCATGTAAGGATACTTTTACAGAAAATTTTGAAGAAGATAAGAAAGTGGAGACATATATTAATAGTATTGTGGAGCATGTTGTAGACACTTAAGCAAAAGTGTGGTCAAATTGGTTCAAAATTTGTCCAATAAAATAGTGGATTTAGAGAAAGAAAAGGGTGCTAGTTCTTCAACAAGGAAACCTTTCAAGCCTTTCTATAAGAAAAAAGAAGAAAGTCCAAAACCCCCATCTAATGATTCTGTTTTTTTTTTTTAATTTAAATGAAGTTGGCATGGATCAATTTTGTACTTTCCATCAAGATCATCATTTTGAGAAAACTTTCCCACAGTGGGTCAATTCAATGACTCTAGTAATGAATCAATTATTGGATAAACATCTCTTAGATCAAGAAGATCAAGGTAAAGACCAATCAAATGAAACGAAAGATCATAATGAAGAGACTACATTAGTCTTATGGGACTGGGCCCCAAATTTTGTTTTGGATGATGAAGAAGAAATAGAAGAAATTCAAGTTTCATCAGTAGGTTATGCTACTAGGAGTAAGGGACCAGTTGATGAACAAGGTATATTACTCCCAAAAGCGAAAGAAGGTAATGCTATTATAAAAAATCATAATAAAACTAATAATGCAAATCAATCACAGCCAAAAGTGACAGAGAAGAGATCTACTAATTCTTCGGAAGGTACAAAAAAAATAATTCCATTAGTAAATAAACAAGTAACCCCTTCATCCAACAGACTTGATCTAGGTGGAAACACTGGAGGAAATCATAACATGGGGTATGATATTGTGGAAGACATATAGAAGACAAAAGCCAATATATCTTTATTTTAAATGTGTAATTTACCACAACAAAGAAAGAATCTATTGGAATCTTTTGATCTGAATGAAACAATAAGCAATGCGGTCAACAAGAATAAGCAGTCGATAATGATTGAATCGGATATTGAAATAAATGAGGCTAGTATTGGTGGGAAATCAAAATCTCAAACTCCACCTTTTTCTTACATAACTGCTTAGTATATTCTGGAGCTTCATCTAATATCATGCCACTTTATATTTGTAAGAAGATTAATGGACAACCAATAGCATCCCCTTCTCGTACTATTCAACTTGATCGATCAGATGTCAAATTCATTGGGGAAATGAAGAATGTTTTGATTAGATTGGTTGTGGATTCAAGAGTATGTCAATTCATTGATATTATGGTAGTAGATATTCCAGAATCTTATGGATTAATATTAAGTAGGGATTGGTCAAGTAAATTGAATGGTTATTTTGCAACAGATTGGTCCCATTTGTGGTTTCCATATAAGAAAACAGAATCAAATTAAAGTGTTAAGAGAACCACATATGAAATATAACATGACAAAATTAGAGGGAAAGAATGAACCAGTAAATTTTTCATCTTCTGTGTTGGGAAATTATTTTATGGAAATAGAACCTCGAAATTATCAAGCTGAAACCATTGGTCATGATTCAAACATACAGTTTGATCTCCTTCAATTTGCATGGACTGATGATATTGATTGTATTATAGTAGAGTTAGTTACTCACTTAGGTGACAATACTAACATAGTTAAAATAGAAGATAAATTTTGGAATTTATATTTTGATGGCTCTAAGACACAAGAGGGAGCAGGAGCTAGTTGTGTTCTTGTAGATACCCAAGGAAAAAGACTATCTCTCTATTGTAGATTATAATTTGAATGCACCAATAACACTGTTGAGTATGAAGCTCTGATTTAGGGACTCAAAAAAACAATTGACTTAAATGTTAAAAATTTAAAAGTGTTTGGTGATTTTGAGATAATTGTCAGACAGGTAAGAAATACCATTCATTGCCTATCTCCCCATTTGAAAGGTTATCAATCTGAGGTATGGAATTTGATCTCTAATTTTGATGCTTTTAATATAAATTCTATTCCTAGATTGCAAAATGTTGTTGTTGGTTTTTAGTTACTTTTGCTTCACGTCTAGTACCAACTAATAATAAATGTTCCATTGAATTACTTTTCAGGCCATCTGTTCTAGATAATATTACTAATTGGAGAGTGTTTGATGACAAGGAGCAAATTATCAATTTCTTGACCGATGAAAATATGTTTAAGGAATCGATTATTGATGGAGATCAACATCAATCAGATTTAGAATTAGACAAGGACAAAAGCAATGTAAATTTTATGCCAAAGGGAGTACGAACTCTAGAGAATTTATTTGATTTCAACATAAATTTAGGAAGCCAACTAATGTTAAAACAAATAGCTTCTCATTGAAGTATTAATTGGTGAACTTAGGTACAGAGCAAGAACCAAAATATGTTAATTTGGGAAAGTGTTGTTCGCTTGGGGAAAGATATAAATTTACTAAATTATTTCAGTAATACAAAGATGTTTTTTCATGGACGTATGATGATTTAAAGACTTATGATGCAAGTATCATACAACATGTGATACCAATTAAACAAGGTGTAAATCATTTTCAACAGCAACTCTGAAAAATGCATCCTACCTTAGAACTATTGATTCAGAAGGAATTAAAAAAATTATTGGATGCCAAAATTATTTTCAAAGTTTGGCATTTTGAGTGGGTGGCGAATTTGGTACCTGTGCGTAAGAAATCAGGAGAGATAAGACTATGTGTGGATTTTCGAAATCTAAATAGAGCATTAGACAAAGACAATTATCCGATCCCGCCCACGGAACAAATTTTACAACTTGTGTCGGGCTCAGAAATGTTCTCCTTGTTAGATGGATTTTAAGGATATAATCAAGTATTAGTGGACGAAAAAGATCGTCTCAAAACTACTTTCCATACAAAATGGGGAACATTCGCTTATAGAAGAATGCCATTTTTTCTTATGAATGCTGGAGGCACATTCCAAAGGGCCATGGATATCGCATTCTGAGGGTTGATCGTCTACAGTGTGGTTGTTTATTTAGATGATGTTACAGTCTTCTCCAAGAAAAGAGAAGACCATGTTTTTCATTTAAAACAGATCTTTGAACGTTGCAGAAAATATGGCATATTTTGAATCCCAAGAAAAGCATATTCGTTGTTTTAGAAAGGAATCTATTAGGGCACATCATCTCTAAAAATGGAATCTCGATTGACCTAGAAAGAATTCAAGCTATATTCCAGATTCTCATGCCCCATAATAAGAAGACAGTGCAGTCATTCATGGGAAGAATAAATTTTGTTCAAAGGTTTGTACCAGATTTCGCATAAATTGCAAAACCTTTGCAACAAATGGTGAAGCAAATTGTACAATTTAAATGGACTAAAATAGAAAGGAACGTGTTTAAGGATATAAAAAACACTATTGCACATGCACCCTCATTAAGCAGTCCTGATTTTGGAAAATATTTCATTATATATACTTTTGCTTCTGAGCATTCTCTTGCAGCAATGCTCACGCAAAAGAGAGAGCAAGGGGATGAATATATGATATATTCTATGAGCAGTGGATTACAGGGAGCTGAACTCAATTACCCAGATGTAGAAAAACAAGCTTATGTAGTATTTAAAGCTGTGAAGCAGCTCAGACCCTATATTCTGAAGAATATAACCAAGGTTGTAGTACCTCATCCATCTATTAGATCTTTATTTGTACAAAAGGAATTGGGAGAAAGACGTGGAAATTAGGTGAATGCATTACAAGAATATGATTTAGAATTTAAGTCCGCAAACATTGTCAACGATCAAGGATTATGCAAGATGCTTACTGAAAATTCAAATGAAGAGGTTTATGGATGGGACAACTATCACCTACCCAAATTTTGAGAATAATTACTTTATATTATTATCTTTTGCAAAATACTTTGTGTTAAATTATAATTACAAGTTTTGTAATTAATGACCAATTTGGTCAAAGTGTAATGACTCATTATTATTATTTAATAAATACAAATGGGAGACAAACACTCAAGAAAGCTGTTACAAGAGTGTTCATTGGCCCACTAGGAGGAATGGGAGCTGCAAGAAGGCATGGGACAGATGGCAGCATTTGCACTCTACCATTAGCTATTGGTTATGGGACAACTACCCCTAATTTGTGGCATTTCCTCTCCATGTGGAGAGAGGTGAGCAGGTTGCTCACTAATGACAAGTCAATTACAAAAAGACCTAGGCAACCTATAAAAAGGAAATTCAAATTGAGCAGGGGGCTCAGAGAATGTTTTCTGCAGAAACATTTCCTCATGTGCATCAGGTGATGACTGAGAGATTTGAATAGGGAGGCTATGGAGAGTGCAAGTATAAGTCTGCAAAATATTATGAGAAGGACAAACAAGAGGTTCTGGTGCATGTCCCATTGACTACTAAGCTTATAAGGCTGGATAAATTTCTTGCTGCTGCAAGTGGAGATCCTAAGTTTCTGAAGTTTCTTCCTCCTGGTGGATCAGTGAACAGGCTCGGGGGTCCTAAGGCAGGCATCTTGGGTGTCTGGGAGCAGGTTGGGTGGAACAGGCTTCTTGGGTGATTTGTTCCTCCTACCACATTCAGGTTCTACATTTTTCTGTGTTTTCCAGTTGCATGATTTCTTTCAGTAATTGGTTTAGAAATATTATTAATGATCAGTGGCAATAAAATGTTTAAAATTCTGATTTAAATTTTAATTGCTTAACTGATAAAATGACTCCTCTGAATTTTTCCCCATGCGTGACGCTGCATCGTACTCCAGTATAGAGAGGTAGCATTAAATCTATTCATTTAAGTAAAACATAACATTCATCTAATTTCTTAACCCCAAGAGACACCCATGCACAGATCTATATTCCCCAGGCATTTCATTTTCTAGATATTTTAGCAGCTGTAAATTAAATCTCTGCACCGACTGAATATACTGTTCACAAAATTTTCATTCTTGAAAACAAAACATAACACTTCATTCTCTGCATGAAAAAGCTATGAATACGCATCTATTTTACTCATCAAATATCTATTTTTTTAGTTCATTGTTGCAAGAAAAATCCATCTGCATCATACAGTTGTTAATCTCTTCTTCTATATGTTTTCTTTTAACCAGCTGTAAGAACAAGTACGTATCTTATGCATTTTCAACTAAGTACAGTAATCCACAATATCCCCATGCAAACGCACCATAATTATTTCTTTTCCTAGTTACACTTATGATTGCTATACATCAATCTCCTATCTTTTGAACCAAAAGCAAAGTACGTTTCGAGCGACCCAACCCTAGAAAGTACGAGACTCTAAACCTTGTCATAATTCCTATCTAATAATAGCAACCATACGCTAATTTTCGTTTTGAGATTACAAACAGACGATTCAGCTATCAAGGAATTTCACAGAGATCGATGGCATGATGGCCACATTGTTGCCCACCCAAAACTCACAACCATAGTATGAAAAAACAAACAAACAACACCTCCAAACAGTTATGTACAGGTCGAGACCCAGGCTCGGGTTCGATCCTCAAACCACTAGTATGGTTGCATTTAAAATATAAGGGTTCCATTCATTTAAACAAAAAAAATGTGTGACTTAGCTACCACTAGCATTACAAGTTCCAGAATTCCAATCTTTCTCAAACATGCAAACTGAAAGAAAAATTACGATCACAATTAGAGCACCTTCGTAAAACCATAAAACACGGTGGTATCATTTTCCCATTATCAAACAAAACATTCCATAGCTGTCACGTCCCCATTTTGACCCCCTTTTGTAAATGATGTAAATACTGATATTTAATCATGGTGAGGAGCTCAAGGCCAAGGCCCCACCATTGATTTAGCGTTTATGTATCGGAAATTAAAAATAGATGCCTATGGTTCTTGTGCGAGATGGGCACAATGTATATAAGACATCATGTAATTACGAATTTTTAATGAAAAACCCACAACCGGCTATGCAATGCAACAAAAGAGATGGGGCATGGTTCTACAAGGAATAGGGAGGGAAATTTTTCAAACCCTTGAGCCAATAGTATTAATCCATGTGTCAATGGGGAAACCCATAAACCACCAACTACCCATTTTGTCTCATGTACCCAATCATTTAATTTTTTTCAAGAAATTGGTTAAGGCAGTTAATGCCTTGGGAATGAAAGAGTATGGGAAAGCCATTTTCGTGCATGGGCAAGCCATCAACTTGGAAAATCGTGTTTTTGCTTGTGGGGCAAGAAACCACCCACGAAATGGTGCCCAAAGCCATGGGGAATGGGCAGTCTTCATTCATTCACGCAGTTGGAGTTAGCTGGGTCCTTCCCATTTACGTTTCTCATCTAAATACTACATTTTTCCATGCTTGGGAGTCGTTTTTGCCTGGTATAACAGTTGGGAGAGGAAGGCCACGAATTGGGGACTAGGAGGGAGGTCGTTTTGCCCCGAATTGACCCTGGACGTTTTACTAAAAACGGATTTGGCTTCCTGGGTTGTTCACCAACTTCCCATTTCGTTTTTGTGGGTTCCCACGTTTTTCTGGGTTAGTTGAAACCCCATCTCATGCATCCCACTGTGGAAAACGTTTTTCTCATGCCCGGCAAGTGGGGTTCTGCTGTTATGTGCATCCTCGTTTTTGGTTTGAACCTGTGAATTGAAGTTTGGAGTGGTAGTGGATGGAAGTGGCTTGATAAACCTAGTGGGGGAGACAACCTATCAAGAAGATCAAGAGGGCTTTGGTTACTCTTCTATGCATACCCTGAGAGCACTAGATAGGGAAGGTATGGCTTGAGGGGGTGCCAAGCTAGATAGATCTTGCAAGGTTATCCCTGGCTCTGTGCTGGAGCTCACTAGCTTAGCAACTCTTCCTTTCCATCTCCTAGCAGCCTGATAATCCCAATTGTAGATTGGATTGGCTCATCTTGGTGTATGCTTGGCTATGTGTGAGTCTGCTGTTCCCTGGTTCCTTATAGAGATCATGCCCAGCTCGGGGGTGGCAGTGGTGCTGAGAGATTGAGGAGCACACTGGCCTACGGTTGGGTGGAACGTTGCAGTTGCATAGCCAGTTGCGAGGGACTACTTTTGTATAAGATAAGTATTCTCTTGTGCATTAAATTGAAATTACTTATTTGATGAACATCTTAAATGTATGATGGATGTGAAATTCTTAATATTCCGCTGTGATTTTCTCAAAACCATACAGTTCCATCTATCTCTGTTATATTATGTTCATGCTTATGATTAAATGTTTCATAGGGCTAGACACCCAGTTTAATATCACATCTGTTATGCATTTGTGTATGTATATATTCTTACTCATTTGAATTTGAATGCTTGTTTAATGAATGGATATGGGGGCTAGATGCCCGGTTTAACCTCACGATCCTCTCCATCTAGCTGGTAGGATGGGAGGGGACGTGACAATAGCTATCATTTCCGAACCTAACAAGCAATGGCGATGGACAGTGGAAGCTACCTACAACGAGGCTCGACCATTGTTCAAACATTCCAACCACATGATATTCAAATGGTGGCACTCCATCCAAAACGCAAATAGAGCGAGCAAAAGGGAAACCCTCGGCTCTCAGGCACCGAGAGTAAAAAAAATCATTAACAGAATTACATTAGGGTACAACAGTCCATAGGGTTTCACCCTTAGCAAAAGTACAACATCAAAATGAATCCATGGAGAAACAAGCCACCTAAACGCATACCCTTGACAGGAAGTAGAGCCGAGCGACAACTCAACAACCAAGGACTACCCTGTACAGACTATCTTCATTTAAAGTTGAAAAACATTAAAAAAAAAAAATAAAAAAAAAAAAAAAAAAAAAAAAAAAAAAAAAAAAAAAAAAGCCATCACTGGATTAGGGTCATATAACTCCAACCCTCGGTGTTTATAGCCACCATCAAAACTTGAAATGAAAAGGGCACCCATGGGGTTTCGAGAACACCCAGAACTTACTAGGTTTTGGATGTATCAGCTCCCATTCCCAAACCTTGCTTTCATCCTGCGTGTTGGGTACCTGCCCAAACATGGCTCGAAGGGTTACAAACCGAGGAAATCTTTATAAAAATATATATATATAGTACTGGAAAGAAAAAAAAAACTTGCATTGTGAGAACTTACCGTTGAGGGGGAACACCGAACCATAGACACGCCACACTGGTAAGCACATTGAAAGCAACAACGAAACCAGACACCGCAAATTCTATAACCATCACAGGATTTGTTTACGAACCAAACCACAAAAAAAGGGTTAACCGCATACAACACCTCTGTCAAATCACGGTGCTATGGAACCACCTACGAACTCATCACACTACCACGCAGAGGTGCAAAGCTCAAAACCGAGAACCCTAACTCGCATCAACCGGTCGGCTTCATGACCTCCCTCCAAAACAAACGCAACAATGAAGGATTCAAACACCAACTTTCCCATTTTACCACGCAAAGATCGAGCATCAATCTTAGCCTCACACCTCTAAGCGATCGACGGTGTAGAGTTTCCCATCAAGGCCTATCGATGTTTGCACCCAACTGTAATCATTACTGCATTGAATTTGTCACTCTTACCAAGCTTCCAGTCGACTTACGTAAGTGCCAAAGCATAGCCCAGGTCGGACCATGGAGTTAATACCATCTGTACAACCACGTGACACTGGCCAACTCGGCTTCCACTTCACCTTACCAACCTGCAACGAATGCTTAGTCATTAATACGATAGTTGGAACCAACTAAACTCTTCACCCTGTCACAATCAACCCTTCGTAAGGTTAGCCCCATGGTAGGAATACGTTGGATTGGATGCAAGGTATGAAACATAACAATATAGTAACTGGTAATATAGCCTATACATTATACGAATGAATAATCCCTTTGATGCTATATTAAAATACATGAAAATGATATGTATTACAACATCATCGCAATTGTATAAGCCACGTGCCATGTGCATTGTAGGTTTTGATACAAGGCTATGATCCTCCAACCCAGAAGAGGAGCATGAACTTATAAGTATAGTCACTTAATACAGTGCTATAATGATAGCCATGTATTACAAGCCCATTTGATAGATGTCTAAGTTGTGATTCGGATGGCAACATTATACCCTATAATGTCAAGTTCATAACGGTAGTCTTTAGACCACTCATATATTAATCTGGAATTAATAATCAAATCATGAATTCAGACTTATAATAGTCTAAATAGAAGCAAGACAGAATGATAAGCTGTATAGTATAAGCACTAGAAGTACAATTTTCGCATAGCCTCAGCAATAGATTTTGGTATCTTTAAATTGATGATAACGCCATTTAGACACACGATAATAATTACAGGCATTTTAACAAATACCTAGATGATGCGAAGTTATACCACTGGAGAGTTTTGTTTTACAACATACAAACTAGATGAAGAAACAAGTATCCAAAACTCCAATAATTGTTTCGAAATGACGTAATCAACATACGAATTTTACACTGACGATAAACACCTATACTCTCATCTTACCTGCGGTCTGCACATGGAAAATAGGATGCAAATGCCTTAGCCAAACGCAGCTAAGTAAGCTCTAGGGAACCCCGTAGGACCACCCTTTTGTCATCATCAAAAGCAACTATTAGAACTTGTTAATTAAAGAAAAATTCTATCGCAATGATTAAATTACAATTAATGCAGAAAAGATGTTGTAAGCTGAAAAGTGCCATAACACATTGAGTACATTAATTCCTTGAGTAAGAATTAAATCAAAATTACTTTCCGCATTTATGACACATTAATGTTGTCCTTACAGCATTCAATATTTCCGCAATTACATTTCTTTAACATTATTTGCTGAGATAAAAAAATTTTAAATTTTTATAAAATTATCGGGATGTTACATGTGGTATTAGAGCTCATGTTCAAACTCTAGGCCTAAAAACGGTCCAAGAAACACACAAACAGAAAATTTATGACTATGAAATTTTTCGCTAACTCAAGTTTAAATTATTTTGTCGTATACAGAAAATTGTTTTTAATTTACAGATATGGAAGGATCAGCTGAACATATGAGGGGCAGATTTCCATCAAACAACCATAGTACGGAACATCAATTCCAGGGCAACTTGGGAAACGATTCATCAGAATTATTACGTGCTTTTCAAGAATTGAAAGCAGAGATTAGGTCAGTAAAGCAGGACAATGAAATAATCCTGAGGACATAAGAGGAGTTGAAGCAAGCACTGTTCGACCAATACCCAAAATATGAACAGGAAATTGAACATACTTCCGAATCTGAACAATTACCTCAGGAAGGCGAGGATAAGCAAACAAAAACAGCTGAGGAAAACAACAACTCAACATCGTCAAGAAATTCCAAACATCGATGTAAACAGAAGCATAACTACTCTAGTGACAGCAGTGAAGGAGACTTCAGGCCAAAGACAAAAAGAAATAAATAATACAAATAGATATCTAGTGAATTCAAGAAAATCAAACCCCCAACTTTCAATGGCAAAACAAAGAAAGGAGAGACAGCGAAAGCATGGCTGTCCAGCATGAAAAAAGTATTTTCAAATCTATGACTATTTGGAATCCTTAAAGGAAAAAATGGCAATTTATAATATGACCGAGAAGGCAGATATTTGGTGGCAAGACCTTAAAAGGGTAAAAGGCATAAAGGACCGAGATGTGAGTTGGAGTACTTTTAAAAGATACTTCAAGAAGAAATTCTTATCTGAGTAGTATTATGAAGAAAAATCCAAAGAATTCTATGATCTAAAACTGGGAACAATGAACATGAAAGAACTGAACAACAAGTTTTTAAGTTTGCTAAGGTATGTGCCGTACATGGTGGAATAAAAACCGAAGGTCCAGAGGTACCTAATTTGTCTACCCTTCAACATCAAGGACATAATAGAGTACGATAACCCTAAGACATTGGAAGAAGCCATGAGGAAAGCAACTTTTTTCTTTGACCATAATAAGAAAAGAGAAGGGGTACCTAGCTGGAAAAACCCAAAACCCAGTAATTTTGAACAGAAAAGGAAAAATTTCAGATATGGTGGAAATTCCGGTTTCCAGAGGAAAAATTTTCAGAAATAATCAGCAGCAGAAATTTACAGCACCCAGAAATGTTCCCAGTGTTGCCAGGACCAATGAGCAAAAGCCACCTATAAAATGCTTTGAGTGCCAAGGACCTCATTATGCCTCAGATTGTCCCCTTAAGAAGTGGACAACCAACCATATTCACTCCATACAGTCTGAAGCTACTGTAGGAGATGTGGCAAGAGAAGTACCCAGAATTAGTGCATCATTAGACAACCGGCAAGCAGAACACCAAGTCTCAATGGTAGAGGTCGAAGGTATGCTACAAAACCACCCTGTTTCTATTTTAATTGACCCTGGTGCTAGTCTAAGTTATATATCACCAGTTATTGTAGAAAGCCTCAAGTTGAAAACATAAAAATTCAATAAATCCTGGTTAGTTAGATTAGCGACAGGAACAAAAAGAAAGGTTTCTGATTTTGTGGAAAATTGTGCTTTATCTATGAATCAACTAACAACATAGGTTAAGTTAAATATTTTTCCATTAGGATCATATGATATCCTAATTGGCATGGACTGGTTAGAAACCCATTGTGTCATTTTGAATTGTTATGAGAAAAGTTTCATTTGCCTGGATGATGAAGAAAGGACAGCAGAAGTAAAAGGCATCCCTAGGAAAACATCCGTTAGGCAGATTTCAGCCATGCAAGTAAAGAGGGCAATCAGAAAAGGATGTCAGATGTTTGCAGTAAATGCGGTGCATGATGAGTTGAGCACTAAGGAGGTCAAACTGAAAATAGAGGACATGCCTATCTTAAAGGATTTAAAAGATATTTCTCCTGAAGAGATCCCATAATTACCTCCCAAAAGAGACCTAGATTTTACTATTGAATTAATACCAGGTGCGATACCAAGTTCTAAATCTCCATACCGAATGAATATACTAGAGCCGAATGAGTTAAAATCTCAGTTGAAGGAGCTGATCGATAAAAAATACATAATACCCAGTGTGTCTCCTTGGGGAGCACCAGTCATTTTTGTTAAGAAGAAGGATGGTACCCTAACAATTTGCATAGATTATCGTCAACTGAATAAAATGATGATAAAGAATAGGTACCCTCTACCTCGCATTGACGATCTATTTGACCAGCTATGCGGAGCAACGGTATTCTCGAAGATTGATTTACGATCAGGATGTCATCAGGTTCGTGAGAAGGATGAAGACATTTTCTAAACAGCCTTTAGAACTCGTTCTGGACACTATGAGTTTGTTGTCATGTTGTTTGGATTTACTAATGCCCCTGCTGCATTTATGTGTTTGATGAACAAAATTCTGCACAAATACTTAGATAAGTTTGCAGTTGTGTTTATCGATGACATTTTAGTATATTCTAAGAACAAGGAGGAGCATGATGAACATCTACATACCATTCTGCAAGTTCTGAGAGAGCACTAGTTATATGCTAAGTTCAGTAAGTGTGATTTTTACAAAGACAAGATTTAGTACTTAGGACACATAATCTCTGAGGAAGGGATTTCGGTTGACCCCGCCAAGATAAAGGCCATTAATGAATGGCTGGTTCCTAAAGATGTGACAGATGTGCGATCGTTCATGGGCATTACTGGTTATTACAGAAAATTCATTGAAGGGTTTTCAAGGATTGCAAACCCCATAACGTCGCTGCAGAAAAAAGGAAAGAAGTTTGTATGGGATCAAAAGTGTGTGGACAGTTTTACAAGGTTAAAGGAATTGCTGACTACAGTGCCTATTTTGAGGATTGCAGATCCTAATAAATATTTTGTAGTATGTACAGACACGTGCAGTGACGGACTTGGAGGAGTCCTAACACAGGAGGGACATGCTGTAGCCTATGAATCGAGAAAGCTGAAAATACATGAGAAGAACTATTCTACCTACGATCTAGAATTGTTAGCAGTAATTCATGCCTTGAAAATGTGGCGTCACCACCTTATTGGC
Organism: Larix kaempferi; assembly: GCA_027924585.1. Classification (NCBI taxonomy): domain Eukaryota; kingdom Viridiplantae; phylum Streptophyta; class Pinopsida; order Pinales; family Pinaceae; genus Larix; species Larix kaempferi. The sequence continues at coordinate 33,658,298 of BSBM01000510.1, forward strand.
AGAAAATTTACCTTAATGACAAATAATATGGGATTGAATTATTTATTAGATTAGACAAATTTGAATGCTAGGCAAGCTAGATGGCTAACTTTTCTGAGTGAGTATGATTTTGAAATTCAAGACATTAAGGGGAAGGAGAATAAAGTTGCTGATGCGTTAAGTCGTAATGCAAGGATACATTTTATTTCATCCATCAGCACATACGCAACAGATTTGGAAAAACATATTTTTGAAGGAATTAAAGAGGATGAAGAATACAAAAAATTACAGGAAAGGACAGCAGAAAACAATTTTGAAAATTCTATAACATATTTCAGTTTGAAGGAAAACGGCTTACTGTTGTACAAAAATAGACTATATGTACCAAACGTACCGACAGTAAAAATTCTGATTTTGGATGAGATGCACAAAAGCCACTACTCTTGCCATCCAGGTTATCAGAAGACCATCACAATGCTACGGAAAGAGTATTATTGGCCCATAATGAAGGATGAAGTAGCAGAATATATAGCTAAGTGTTTTGATTGTCAAAAAGTAAAGGTGGAACATCAACATCCTGTTGGATTGCTACAGCCCTTGCCTATACCCAGCTGGAAATGGGAAATCATAAGTATAGATTTCATCACTGGGTTACCAAAGAATAAAAAACAGCACGACTCCATCATGGTGGTAGTAGACAAAATTAGCAAGGCAACCCATTTTATCCCTGTCAAAACTACCCATAAAGCTCCAAAACTACCCATAAAGCTCCTGATATTGAAGAAAATTTTATGAAGCAGATCTTCTGACTACATGGGATACCCAAGGTAATAGTTTCGGACCGAGATTCAAAGTTCACAGGAAATTTTTGGAGGTCCTTGTTCAAGGGGTTAAATACCACCTTAAATTTCAGTACCGCGTTTCATCCGCAAACAGACGGACAGACTGAAAGGGTGAACCAGATATTGGAAGACATGCTCATAATGTATGTTAAGGATCATCATGGTAAGTGGGAGGACTACTTGCATCTAGCAGAGTTTGCGTATAACAATCACTACCATGCTTCAGCCAAGCTTAGCCCGTTTGAAATTCTTTACGGTAGGAAATGTAACACACTTGTTTCGTGGAGTGATCCAGTCAGTAGAGTCACCTTAGGGCCTGAATTGTTGTAGGAGTTAGAACTAATTGTGAAGCAGGTACAAGGAACTCTTAAAGCTGCCTAGGATAGACAGAAAAGTCAAGCAGACCTTAAAAGAACTCATAAAGAGTTCCAGGTCGGTGAGCATGTTTTTCTTAAGGTAAGGCCAAAAAAGAGTTCATTGAAGTTGAGAAGCTGTGCCAAACTGGCACCCAGGTATTGTGGTCCTTTTGAAAGCTTGTCAAGAGTTGGACCTGTGGCATATCAATTAGCCTTACCCTCAAACCTCAAAATCCATAATGTTTTTCACATTTCATTTTTAAAGAAATATGTGCATGATCCTACTCATGTTGTAAATTGAAATAATGTTCAGGTGGAACAAGGCGACGATTTTCCAGTGGAACCGGACTGTATTCTCGCAAGGAAAGAAACTCTACTCCAGAACCGCACCGTTGGCCAAGTAAAAGTGCAATGGAAGCACTTTAGCCCAGCAGAGGCAACCTGGGAGTTAGAGATTAGTATGCGGGTTGCATACCCAACTCCGTTCTAGGAACACTCAAAGAGTGAATAAAGCAACATCGAGGACAATGTTGAGGCTTAAGGGGGGGTGTATGTCACCTACCCAAAATTTGAGAATAATTACTATATATTATTTTTTTTGCAAAATACTTTGTGTTAAATTATAATTACAATTTTTGTAATTAATGACCAATTTGGTCAAAGATGACTATAATGACTCATTATTATTATTTAATCAATAAAAATGGGAGACAAACACTCAAGAAAGCTGTTACAAGAGTGTTCACTGGCCCACTAGGAGGAATGGGAGCTGCAAGAAGGCATGGGACAGATGGCAGCATTTGCACTCTACCATTAGTTATTGGTTATGGGACAACTACCCCTAATTTGTGGCATTTCCTCTCCAGGTGGAGAGAGGTGAGCAGGAGCTCACTAATGACCAATTAATTACAAAAAGACCTAGGCAGCCTATAAAAAGGCAATTCGAATTGAGCAAGGGGCTCATAGAATGTTTTCTGCAGAAAAATTTCCTCATGTGCATCAGGTGATGACTGATAGATTCGAATAGGGAGGCTGTGGAGAGTGAAAGTATAAGTCTGCAAAATATTATGAGAAGGACAAACCATAGGTGCTGGTGCAGGTCCCATTGAATACTAAGCCTGTAAGGCTGGATAAATTTCTTGCTGCTGCAAGTGGAGATCCTAAGCTTCCGAAGTTTCTTCCTCCTGGTGGATTAGTGAACAGGCTCGGGGGTCCTAAAGCAGGCATCTTGGCTGTCTGGGAGCAGGTTGGGTGGAACAAGCTTCTTGGGTGATTTGTTCCTCCTACCACATCTAGGTTCTACATTTTTCTATGTTTTCTAGTTGCATGATTTCTTTCAGTAATTGGTTTAGAAATATTATTAATGATCAGTGGCAGTAAAATGTTTAAAATTCTGATTTAAATTTTAATTGCTTAACTGATAAAATAACTCCTCTGCATTTTTCCCCGTGCATGAGGCTAGATCGTACTCCAGTACAGAGAGGTAGCATTAAATATGTTCATTTAAGTAAAACATAACATTAATCTAATTTCTCAACCCCAAGAGACACCCATGCACAGATCTATATTCCCAGGCATTTCATTTTCTAGATATTTTAGCAGCTGTAAATTAAATCTCTGCACCGACTGAAGATACTATTCACAAAATTTTCATTCTTGAAAACAAAACAGAACACTTCATTCTCTGCATGAAAAAGCTATGAATACGCATCTATTTTACTCATCAAATATCTATGTTTTTAGTTCATTGTTGCAAGAAAAATCTATCTGCATCATACAGTTGTTAATCTCTTCTTCTATATGTTTTCTTTTAACCAGTTATAAGAACAAGTACGTATCTTATGCATTTTCAACTAAGTACAGTAATCCACAGTATCCGCATGCAAACACACCATAATTATTTATTTTCCTAGTTACACTTCTAATTTCTATACATCAGTCTCCTATCTTTTGAACCAAAAGCAAAGTACGTTTCGAGCGACCCAACCCTAGAAAGTATGAGACTCTAAACCTTGTCATAATTCCTATCTAATAATAGCAACCATACGCTAAGTTTCATTCTGAGATTACAAACAAACGATTCAGCTATCAAGGAATTTCATAGAGACCGATGGCACGATGGCCACATTGTTGCCCACCCAAAACTCACAACCATAGTATAAACAAACAAAAAAACAACACCTCCATATAGTTATGTACAGGTAGAGACCCAGGCTTGGGTTCGATCCTCAAACCACTAGCATGGTTTCATTTAAAATAGAAGGGTTCCATTCATTTAAACAAAAAAAAATGTGTGACTTAGTTACCACCAGCATTACAAGTTCCAGAATTCCAATATTTCTCAGACGTTCAAACCGAAAGAAAAATTACGATCACAATTAGAGCACCTTCGTAAAACCATAAAACACAGTGGTATCATTTCCCCATTATCAAACAAAACATTCCATAGATATCATTTCCGAACCTAACAAGCAATGGCGATTGACAGTGGAAGCTACCTACAATGAGGCTCGACCATTGTTCAAACATTCCAACCACACGATATTCAAATGGTGGCACTCCATCCAAAACGCAAATAGAGCGAGCAAAAGGAAACCCTCGGCTCTCAGGCGCCGGCAGTAAAAAAAATCATTAACATAATTACATTAGGGTACAACAATCCATAGGGTTTCACCCTTAGAAAAAGTAGAACATTAAAATGAATCCATGGAGCAACAAGCCACCTAAACACATACCCTTGACAGGAAGTAGAGCCGAGTGAAAACTCAAAAAACCAATGACTACCCTGTATAGTTTATCTTCATTTCAAGTTGAAAAACTTGAAATCCATTGCCGGATTAGGGTCCTATAACTCCAACCCTCGGCGTTTACAGCCACCATCAAAACTTGAAATGAAAAGGGCACCCATGGGGTTTCGCGAACACCCATAACTTATCAGGGCCCATTCCCAAACCTTGCTCTCATCCTGTGTGTTGGGTACCTTCCCAAACATGGCTCGAAGGGTTATAAACCGAGCAAAGCTTTATAAAAAAAAAATATATAGCACTGGAAAGAAAACAAAAAAACTTGCATTGTGAGAACTTACTGTTGAGGGGGAACGCCGAACCATAGACACGCCACACTGGTAAGCACATTGAAAGCAGCAATGAAACCAGACACCGCAAATTCTATAACCATCACAGGATTGGTTTACGAACCATACCACAAAATAAGGGTTAACCGCATACACCTTTGTCAAAGCACAGTGTTATGGCACCACCTGCGAACTCATCACACTACCACATAGAGGTGCAAAGCTCAAAACCGAGAACCCTAAATCGCATCAACCGGTCGGCTTCATGACCTCCCTCCAAAACAAATGCAATAATGAAGGACTGAAACACCAACTTTCCCATTTTACCACACAAAGATTGGGCATCAATCTCAACCTCACACCTCTCAGGGATCGACAGTGTAGAGTTTCCCATCAAGGCACGTCGATGTTTGCACCCAACTGTAATCATTACTGCATTGAATTGTCACTCTTACCAAGCTGCCAATCGACTTATGTAAGTGCCAAAGCATAGCCCAACTCAGACCATGGAGTTAATACCGTCTGTACAACCACGTGACACTGGCCAACTCGACTTCCACTTCACCTTACCAAATTGCAACGTATGCTCAGTCATTAATACGACAGTTGGAACCAACTAAACTCTTCACCCTGTCACAATCAACCCTTCGTAAGGTTAGCCCCATGGTAGCAATATGTTGGCTTGGATGCAAGGTCTGAAACATAACAATATAGTAACTGGTAATATAACCTATACATTATACGAATGCATAATCCCTTTGATGCTATATTAAAATATATGAAAATGATATGTATTACAACATCATCGCAATTGTATAAGCCACGTGCCATGTGCATTGTAGGTTTTGATACAAGGATATGATCCTCCAACCCATAAGAGGAGCATGAACTTGTAAGTATAGTCACTTAATACAACGCTATAATGATAGCCATGTATTACAAGCCCATTTGATAGATGTCTAAGCTGTGATTCGGATGGTGACATTATACCCTATAATGTCAAGTTCATAACGATATTCTTTAGACCACTCATATATTAAACTGACATTAATAATCAAATCATGAATTCGGACTTAGAATAGTCTAAATAGAATCAAGACAGAATGATAAGCTCTATAGTATAAGCACTAGAATTACAATTTTCGCATAGCCTCAGCAACAGATTTTGGTATCTTTAAATTGATGATAACGCCATTTAGACACACGATAATAATTACAGGCATTTTAACAAATACCTAGATGATGCGAAGTTATACCATTGGAGAGTTTTGAATTTACAACATACAATCTAGATGAAGAAACAGGTATCCAAAACTCCAGTAACTGTTTTGAAATGAAGTAATCAACATACGAATTTTACACTGACGATAAACACCTGTACTCTTATCTTACCTGCGGTCTGCACATGGAAAATAGGATGCAAATTCCTTATCCAAACGTAGCTAAGTAAGCTCCAGGGAACCCCGTAGGACCACCCTTTTGTCATCATCAAAAGCAGCTGTTAGAACTTGTTAATTAAAGAAAAATTCTATCGCAATTATTAAATTACAATTAATGCATAAAAGATGTCGTAAGCTGAAAAGTGCCATAACACATTGAGTACATTAATTCCTTGAGTAATAGTTAAATCAAAATTACTTTCCGCATTTATGATGCATTAATGTTGTCCTTACAACATTCAATATATCCACAATTACATTTCTTTAACATTATTTGCTGAGATAAAAACTTTTAAATGTTTATAAAATTATCGGGATGTTACAACTAATCTGAAATGAATTTTTTAGAAGTATGTTCTATTCATACTACTCCTGATTCATGGTATAGAGATTTAATACATTATCTTTAGCATGGGTATACTCTAAAACATTGGAATTCTAAGCAAAGAAGAGATATTAGATTGAAATTAGCTTCGTATCAAATAATCAATGGAGTACTTTTAGAAGAAATTATGATGGAATATTTCTCATATGTCTAGAAAATGATGATGTAGAAAAGGTGGTTAAAGAATTGCATAATGGTCTTGCGGTAGGTCATTATTCTGGGGATACAACTGCACATAAAATTTTGAGAGCTGAATATTACTGGCCTACCATTTTCAAAGATGCACATGCTTATGTATGAAAATGCAATATATGCCAAAAGAGTGTCAGTAGACTATTAAAACTAGAAGCACCATTACAACTAGTTATGATTTTCGAGCCATTTGAACAGTGGGGTTTAGACATCATCGGAGAAAACAACCCCAACTCTTCTTTACAACATCGTTATATTCTTACTGCGACATATTATTTTACCTGATGGGATGACATTTTCCCCTTACGCAAAGTCAACGAAGATGTAGTTATCAAATTCCTGCAGGAGAACATCATAACCAGGTTTGGGGTTCCAATTTCTTTAGTTTTTGACAATGCTTCTTATTTATTTTCTTTAAAAATGAGTGATTTTTTTGTTGAAAAAAGAATTAAACTGCATTACTCTTCTAATTACTATCCACAAGGGAATGGGTAAGGAGAGTCTACTAATAAGAACTTGATGAGAATATTAAAGAAAACTATCATTGAAAATCAAAGGAATTAGCATGTAGCTCTTCCCAATTCTCTATGGGCCTATAGGGTCACTCCAAAGAATTCTTTATGGGTTTCTCTTTACACATTAGTTTACGGGAAAGAGGCTATACTTCCTCCAAATGTCCTACTACCTTCCTTGTAGTTAGCTCAAGCATCTCGAGGGTCAAATAGTGGAATCATGTAGTCATGAATTAATACTTTGTTAAAACTTGAAGAAGAAGGACAAAAGACCAAAGACAATTTTAACCTTCACCAATGTAATATTAAAAATTGGTTTGATAGTCGGAAGTCTGGAAAGAAAATTTTTGAGGTAGGAGATCTAGTTCTAAAGTGGGATCACCCCATGAAGAAAAGGGAAATCATACCAAGTTTCAAAATTTATGGCTTGGCCCTTACCAGATTGCTGAGAAGCTTGGTCCAGTAACATATAAATTACAAGATCTACAAGGGGATATGGAAACTCTTCCCGTAAACAACCAAGCCCTCAAACAATATTTTTCTTAGGATTAGGAAAGTTTTGTACATAAATAATTTTCCTTTTTTCTTGTTTACTTTTGCAGAATAGTTTACTTTAGCCTTAATATTAGTTTGCATCTTTGTTTTGAATAAAGTTAGCCCAATATTCAAAGTAATAAGCATGAAACTAGGATCTGATATTATGCATAGAATTACTCTTGTGGAAGGATTTAGGAATTTAGGAGTGAAAATTTCTTTGAAACATAAATATATTTCTTTTTCTAAAAAGCTATGGAAACTATTTGTCTTAATTGTCATTCGATTTCATGGGAAAATCTGTCACTTGGTTCATTCTACATCAAGATGTACTAAAACCTATGTAAATAGCCAAGATAAAGACTTCTAAATTTACTATCTTGGGGCTCCGTTCACTTAGCACTTAATAACCTTGTCTCGGGCAGTATACTATAGATGACCCATGGAAAGGAAGCAAATCTTGCAGATATATGAAAATCAAAATGATCCTATACCACAATATTAAATCCGAAGGCACAAATAGAGTCAAAATTTCTTTGAAATTTTTAATATCCATTGAAGAAAAATTGGATATTTGAGTAATAAGTAGATGTAAAATCCAATCAAGAGGATACTCTTGATGATATTCAAAAAGGTTCTTCTCCGTTTGTGGGTATGATAAATCAAATAAAATATTCATTACTCACACAAAAGGACATTATGGATGGAAGAACCTACGACAAATATTTGAAGACAAAGAGAACTATATATTAAAATGACTAGAGCATCAAAGTATGCTAAAGCATCAAAGAAATGCTAGTGGTACAGGAATGAGGAACACACGAGTACATCTGCTTGATATTGTTACAATCTTTTGGTGTCTTCTTTAGTGACTGCTAAAAGTTAGGGTAAGTAAATAAACCCCATACTATGGCCTCAAGAGAGTGATTGTGAAATCTAAACCAGGCTACCCTTTCCCTAAAGTTAATAATCATTATGATCCAAGAGGCACTTATTCTTAACTGAAATAGAGAATTTAATCACTAAGTGGAATGGTAAAGCATGAATTTTACAACTAGAAATCATTGATAAGTAAAGTGATTATTACCCTAATTAAGTTACATGTTCCAAATGAGTTTTCTGTTCATTTTTCATAGATCTAAGTTCCCTAACTAATCGCCAATTGTTGCAGCTACAACCTCTCCCACGAAATTTGCCTAAAATTTTAGCACCCCCTCCTTTTTAATTTATGGATGCATTCTTAGACTTCATCTTCTTTTTATTCTTTAGATTTCAGAAGTTTGTATTTTTAGTTGCCTTAGAAAAAAATTAACACTTTGAAAAAAAAAAAAATTGTTTCGGAGCAAAAGGCATTTTTTTCCGAAACAGTCGGAGGTAATATCATTTTTTCGCCGAAACGGTCAGGAAAAAAATGGTTTTCTATACGATCGGAGGAAAATTGAATTTCACTCCGAAACAGCCGGGTTAGAATAGGGTTTTGCACCGATCAGAGAAATTTCCAATTGTCCATTGAAGTGATCAATGTTGAATTGATTTTTGCTCCAATACATAATCAGAGCTTGCCCCCTTTTTGTTGGTAGGTGGTTTGGCAAGGAAGAATCGTAGCATCACCGATGCTGCGACATGTCAGAAGAGGTTGCAGAAGGCAGAAGGCTAGATTATTTTATGTAATTTTGAGTCTATTGAACCACAGAATGTGGGTTTTTGGGTCATTGGACCATATGATATGTAATTTTGGGTTAATTGTACCACAGTAGGTAGGTTTTTGGGTCATTTGGACTGCGTCAGTTAGATTTTGGGTCATTTGTCCAAGTGTCGGTTAGGAAGTTGTTAGTAAGTGGACAAGCATTGTAAAGGAGAAAGCCTATATATAGTCATAAGTTGTAAGTGTAATGGGATCTTAGTACGGATCTTTGGATGTTGATTGTGTGCATCTTTTGAGTCTGTATGTGAGAACAAGAGATATTTCCAAGATCTGGTTTTGCGGAGATGTTGTATCAGGGTTTTTACTGAATTAATATGACATAATAGAATTGTTTGGAGAAATTCCTTGTGTACCTTTTGTGCATGTTGCAATGGTTTCTTGCTGCAGTTAATACTTTAATGTTATACTTGTCATGATGAATGTTTCTGTTGAATGACGCTATGAATATGAATTATGTTAAACTTGAATGCATAGATGTATCTTGAATGTTGCGATAAGTTAAGCAAGAAAGTATTGCCACAATCATCCTCCTTCATTCGGTGGAAACATGGTTCCATCCACTCTCCTTTGATTGCCTCAGGTGAGACCTCATCTGCTCCATAGGTGTTGCTGGACAGGGTAAAACCTGTCTGGGCCGGTGCTCAGAAATATTGCGGTGGGTTGGTGTCGACAGTGATGGGAACCCTTGTCGACTGGGTTTGAGGCAACAAATAGTTCCGTTGCTGGGGCTGTGTGCGAAGTGAAAGGAGGAATTGTTGTGGCATCCGACGCAACTGGAGATACAGAGCTGGTTTGATCAAAGGTTGCAGGAATTTGCTGAAGAAGAAATCCAGAACACTCGACTGACGGTAAATCAGTGGGTGGATAGATATATTCACGACGGTCTGCATGAATGGTTTTTCTGTGAATTCTCGGTCCTTTTGTTCGAGTGGTTGACAAAGTTGACCTATCAGAAGAGGAACCACCAAGGTGGTGAGCTGACGACCTGGACCCTGGAGTTGAACCAAGAACTGGAGGAAGTCAACAATAAAGCATCGTGGGCTGTCGAAGTGTGGCTTGATAGGATCTTGGAAGGGTATATCACTGAATTTGCGGTTGATACACAAAATTCCTATAGCAAAGTTGAAAGATATTTCTTCCGCGAACCCCGGGGAAGGTTTCTGCTGTCGCTCCAACTGTCCATTAAGATGCTTATTTGCGAAAAGGGTATATTGAAGATGCATATAGATCAGTAAGCAGCCTGGTGGGTGGAGGCCATGGGTATTGCGACAACAGGGGGGCAGTGCATGGAATGATTAGGGGTAGATGGGTGCAGGTCACGACGAGACTGTGAGTGAATCTAAGTAAGAGATTGGTCTTACAAGGGGAGGAGCAAGGTTTCAACAGGAAAAGAGGAAGAGGATAGGAGAAGGTCCTGCTGCGATTGAACTGTGAGTTCATGAAGGAAGACCACACGGGACGAAGTGACCTCACTGTCCGGACAATGACGCACAGGCTACGCCCAGGATAGAGGTAGGACCTAACCCTAGCAGCAACATACCCACACCTCCTCTCACTAGCTGTCAACCAGTGAGAAACAACACTTCGACCCCACCGGGTCAACAAAACTTGATCGCTAGTAGTTCAGTACCTGCAGGAAGGAAGCCCAGGATGGAGGGTGATGATGCTAAGTTACCATTGTTCCATGGGAATGGGATAGATAACCCAGAAAAATATTGGTTTTTGTGTGGAGCGGTATGGACCGTAAAACAGATCACTGATGATGATGCCAAGAAAGGACAGCTGGCGACAACTCTGTGAGGTTGTGCCTCATATTGGTTTATGAAATTTGTTCTAGTCCCTACAAGAGCTCCGACGAAGTCACTCAATGAGATCAGGGATGGGTTGATTGCAGAATTTAGGCAGCCCAAGTCTGAGGCTCAATATATCATAGAATTGAAAGAAATTAAGAAATATCCAAACAAGACGGTGCGGGATTTTGACCAGCAGTTCAAAACGCTAATGGCAAGGGTTAGTTTCGATATGAGTGCTGTCCAACATAAAGAGTGGTTCATTGTGGCACTACTATCACACATTCAGGTACCATTGATGCAACAGAACATCACAACACCCAGTGAAGCTCTGGAAATTGCAATGCGATTGGAAGCATCTCCGATTGGTGAAAATGCGGCTGGGATGTCGCAGATACAAACACAACTAGCTAACTTGACCATATAGCTGCAAGATTTGAAGAAGGGCAAGGAGCAGCATGAAGAAGTATGGTGTACGCGATGTCGAGGAGAAGGGCACATGGAGGACAATTGCACCGACTTCCGCAACTATTTGGTTTCAGGAGCTCCAAACCCGTTGAATGGTGGTGGCATGCCGTGGTGTCGTGTTTGTCAGGTATTTGGGAACTGCCATGAAGAATATCCATATATGCAAAAAATGGTCACCAAGCCGATGAATCTGTATTGCACTTTCTGTAAATTGGTGGGACATGATCACAAAGATTTTCGGGCATATGGGTTGCTTCACAAGAGAATGTATGACGCATTCTATGTAAAGGATGACCAGCATGCCATACAACAACCGTAGGTAGCCCAGCTGCTACCTCAACCGTAGGTACAATTTGTACCACAGCAACCAACATAGCAACAGTTTGTGCCACAATATGCCCCGATGCAAATGGCTCCACAACAGCCACAGTACATTCAAAAACTTCAATATGCATAGCAAGCGCAAGGCATGCAACCAGCTCAATGTAGCAATAGTACAACCAACCGTAGTACCAACCACAGGGTGGATTCCATGGACGATTCCGGGGGTGGACGCAGTGGAGGATTTGGTCGTGGAGGAGGATGAGGAGGCCGCGGACTTGTTCAGTGATATCACTGTGTAGTATGGGGACACTATCAGCGCTATTGTCCACTACTGCAGATGCAGTGTACATTTTTATTTGTTACAGATCATACAATGGAGAACTGCCCACAGTTGATTGCACGATGGCAGGTAGGGAATGTTCCGTAGTTGCAGAACTAGGCATAACCGCCAGTATAGAATCAGGTGCAGCAACTGGTACAGAAACCGGTGCAGAACCAGAACCAACATCCCATTCCAAACGCTAATCAAAATGTGAACCAACCAGGGAACCTAGCGCCAAATCAAAATCAAGGTGCGAATGTTGCGACAATTTCTATGGAGCCGAGACCACAAGATGCAGTTGTCGTAGTTATTACACGGGGAGGAGCAGCAACAGGAGGGGACATTCGAAAGCCCAAGAAAAAGAAGGTATCATTTGATGTTGAGTTGGAGCGCGATACATTCTTTTAGGCATGTCGTGCATTGGACCAGGACCGCGGTAAAGCTATCATCTGCGACATGCCCCCTATTTTTTATGCGACTTCAGAGAAGGGTCCATCAGCACAGTCTGGAACCTTGCAGAAGTTTCTTGAGAGCTGTTTATTGTTGGCAAGAGATCCTATAGAACTTGCTGAGATTAAATGGTTGTTGGAGCATCCAGCTAGGGGACGGCAGGAGTCCGCGGTAAACTCCTTACAGCAGTGGAATACTGGTAAGGAGATGCGAATGAATATCCAAATTGGGGATTATGACATTGATTCAGTTATTCTGGATCTTGGTTCAGATGTCAACATCTTAACCAAGCAGGCATGGCAGAAAATGGGGAGCCCCCCATTGATTTGGTCTCCTGTACAACTCCGATTAGCTAATCATACTAAAGTGATGCCGATTGGGAGAGTCCCACGGTTGGTGGTGGATATTGAGGGCATGAAGACCTACGCTGACTTTGATGTCATCGAAGTGGTTGAAGGAGGAAGTTCGTATCTTGCGTTGTTGGGGATCGGATGGGATAATGACAGTGGAGCAGTAATCAACTTCAAGCGACGGATGATGACTTTTGAAAACCGCGATCTCAGAGTCATAGCCCCATTGGATCCGGCTGAAGGTCGCAGATACATTGAGCCAGTGAAGGACGACGATCCCAGTGGATGGGACCATGCATTTAATATTTTCGAAGACTATATTCATCCAACTGCCAATGGTGAGCTAGGATGGCGCAGTGACAGCTCTGCGTCTTCTGACTCTGATGACGCTCTATAACACAGGCAGAACCGCTTGCATGAGGTGTCGTTCTGCAAGTGTAGGTTAATCACATAGTCACTATGCTGTGTCGAAACTAAAACGGTCACACTACCAGTATATGAAGGGCTGCCTGGTTTGTCTGACTTTCTGGAAAAGTTCGAGGAAAGAGTCTTAGAACCACAACGATTGCTGGCATTGGAAAAAGCACTGAAGGCTGTTACAACACGCTAGTGGGTGACACACAAGGCATCAATTGATGGATGGTCGACATGTAGAAGATTGTTGATGGTTCGCTTCAGCGATACCGAGGTTTACCACACAAGGAAATATGATGGTTGGAACGATCTTGGAGGCCATCTGATGGAGTGTCAGACATTATGGGCATCATGACCAAGAGATGAGTGGGTCCATGCATTTATCCATACCTTGGATGAAATGTCGCGGTCATGGTATACTGCATCTGAATTACGGGGAGAAATCACTACTTGGTTGGAGTTGACAATACGTTTTACTCATACGTTCAGTTTTGCTGATCCCAACCCGGATGTCCATAACGCTCTGTAGATCCTCCGTGATGTGGTTCTAAAGGTTGTGCCCGTGGCATACCCGATGGATCCACACACGCACTGCCAGATGCAATCCATAAAGGAATGTTATAATATCACTGGTGGGCCCGAAGACGATGATGATCTGCAGAATGTCCATATTTCGGAGTCTAAAGGAAGTGGCAACGTGGTTCCACCTAGTGCGCCAACTGATCCATTCAGTCAGCCCTTGAAGCTTCGCAAGATCAATATTGGGATGAAGGCCACTCCCAAGTTCACGAATGTTGGAGATTATTGGCATGATGGGAAAGGTCACTGAGTTGCTGCATGAGTTCCAAGACCTTTTTCCTACCAAGTTCTCTGAAATGAAAGGTATTTTGGGTGATCTAGGCGAGATGAAGATTCCCTTGAAACCAGATGCTAAACCGATCAGGCAGCGACCTTATCAGCTAAATCTGCAACATAAGGATAAGGTCAAGGAAGAACTTGATCGCATGTTGGATGCTGGTATCATTGAATCGGTTGAAGAGTCAGAATGGATTAGTCCTATGGTGGTACAGGACAAGAAGACTGGTGAGGTACGCATCTGCATTGATTTGTGAAAGTTAAATGATGCCTGCTTGCATGATCCCTTTCCGACCTCATTTACTAATGAAGTACTTGAGGGAGTAGGTGGCCAGGAGATGTATTCTTTCATAGATGGGTTCTCAGGCTATCATCAGATCCGTATTGAAAAAGAAGACTGCCACAAGACGACGTTTGTGACAGAATGGGGATGTTTTCAGTATACCGTGATGTCGTTTGGATTGAAGAATTCACCTGCGATATTTTCGCGGGTTGTTGTTGTTGCATTCAAGGATTTCATCCAGAAGTTCTTGCAGGTATACATGGATGATTGGACAGTTTATGGTTTGATCTGCAATCATTTGGCCAATCTGCGGTTGATGTTGGAGCACTTTTGCCAACACCTGATATCGCTGAATTTGAAGAAGTGTATCTTTTGCGCACCGTTTGGGATATTTCTAGGTCACATTGTGTGCAAATAAGGGTTGTTAGTCGATCCAGCAAAGATTGCACTCATTTTGAGCTTGACACCGCCAACCACTGTTAAGAAGTTTAGGGCGATGTTGGGGCATACTGGGTATTATCGCAAGTTCATCAGGGGATATGCAGTGATCACCGCCCCTATGGAGAATCTATTGAAGAAAGATGCAGTATTTCAATGGAGCACTGAATGTTAGGATAGTTTTGAATAGCTGAAGGCTAATATGGCTTCGGCACCGATACTAATATTCCCGGACTGGAGTAAGGAATTCCATGTCCATGTTGATGCATCGTCAATTGCACTCGGTGTGGTGCTAGTGCAACCAGGAGAGGGGGATCTTAATCACCCTATTGCTTTTGCCAGTCGGAAGCTATCATCCGTAGAAAGCAACTACACCACTACCAAGAGGGAAGGCTTGGCGATGGTCTACGCGCTGCAAAAGTTCCGACACTACTTATTGAGCAGACATTTTAAGATGTTCACAGACCACTCTACATTGAAGTACCTGGTTAATAAGTCTGTGTTGGGGGGGAAGATATGCCACTAGCTACTTCTCTTTCAAGACTTCGATTTTGAAGTGATTATGAAGCCAGGACGGTTAAATTCCGGCCCTGAACATCTATCGTGGATTGACACAGGAGAGGAGCCAACTAACATTAAAGACGTGTTGCCTGGTGCACAATTGTTTAGGGTTGAAGTAGCTTATGGCTATTTTGAAGACATAATTCAATTTCTGGCAATAGGTACCGCACCAGACGAGCTCACCACTAGTCAAAAGAAGTAGTTGGTGGTTAAAGTTGTCAACTTCCAGCTCATCGCAGGAGCGTTATACAAGATGGGTGCAGATGAGATATTGCGACGGTGTGTCTTGCCACATGAGAAAGCATAGATCCTCAGAAGCACATGGAGGCGTGGCTGGAGGGAACTACAATGGTCGGGCGACTGCCAGGAAGGTGCTTCGTGTGGGTCTTTGGTGGCCCACGCTACATAATGATGTGATAGACTATGCGCGGTTCTGTGATGTTTGTCAGAGAACCGAGAAGCCATCCAGGAGGGACGAGATGCCGCTGGTGCCTCAGCTAACACTACAACCATTTGACAAATGGGTAGTGGATTTTGTGGGACCAATCAATCCATCGAGGAAGTGCACTGGGGCAAGATACATCATTACAGCGATAGATTACTTGACAAGATGGGCGGAAGCTACACCAATCATTGATTTTTCAACAGCCACGACTGCGCGGTTTTTGTTTGACAACATTATCACTCACTTCGGCTGCCCCAAGATATTGATGAGTGATCAAGGCAACCACTTTCTCAATCGCACCATCGGCGCATTGATGGAGGAGCTGCAGATACAGCATAAGAAGAGTACGCATATCATCCATAGGAAAATGGCACGATGGAAGCTTTCAATAAGATATTGGAACATGCACTAACAAAGGTGTGCAATGCGAACTGCGATGACTGGGATTTGAAAATACCAGCTGTGTTGTGGGCATATCGCACCACATGTAAAGGCTGATGGGTCAGACACCATTCAAGTTGGTGTATGGACAAGAAGCGATTATGCCAATGGAGTACATCATTCCAAGTCTATGCATAGCGGAAGTGACAGGTATGGATGAAGAAACAGCATTGGACGAACGTCTAGCGTAATTAGTACAACTGGAGGAAGATCGCTTTATCGCAGGTTTCCACTAAGGTGTGGAGAAGGATCTCTAGAAGGCTTGGCATGATTGCCACATAAAAAACAAATAGTTTTAACAGGGCGACTTGGTGTTGTTGTACGACAGCAAGTTTATGAAACATCCAGGAAAATTGCAGATGCATTGGCTTGGTCCGTATCGCATCAGTAGCATTACTTCAAGAGGAGCAGTCCAATTGCAGCAGTTGGACAAAGCGATGCTCCAAAAGTTGATTAATGGTAGAAAGTTGAAGCCCTATCGGTTGGGATTAGAATAGCGTGATGCCTGAGTCGTATCGAAAAAAATAAAATAAAAATAAAAATGTATGTGCAGGTTGATTGGTGGCAGGATGACGCACTGACTGAGATGAGAATGCACAGGCAGGGAGGCTTGTGCCACAAGTTAGGAGCAGTCCGTGACAAGTGGCAGAATTGCGACCGGGTCAAATCAGCAATAAATGCCAAAAGTTAAAAGATTTAATTAACGACGCTTGTTCGAATGATGGGCATTAATGGCGGATCCGACCAATCGGCTGACAAGATCGACAACGGATTTGCGTCATTAATATGAGATTTCGGTTGAGTTAATGCAGAATTTAGTGATGATTACGGAGGATTCGTTTGGATGCTATAAGAATGGGTCGAAGTTAGTCGGAAGGCACCGAGAATTCAGTGGGTAAGTGCCTGTGCAGTGCTGTCGAGCATCATTGTTGCCTAGTGCGTGTAGTTGTGAGTTGGGCAAGGTTCAGTTGAACTTGTAGAGTGTTGAGCGTTAAGTGGGTCCATCAATTACACCAGCGAAGCCATCAGTTGTAAAGATGGGTAAGGTATTCCATGAGAGATAGAAACAGTTGAGATTAGCAGTGAAGTTGAGTCTCCTTTCACCGAGATTTCCATTGAAGAAGAAGTCGAGTCTGCAAGAGACATCAATCTTGAGGCCGAGATTGCAAACATTCCCGTGAGAGAGTCGGTAATTGCTAAGAAGCGTCGGGGAGGTCAGCTGTCTAAATCACCGTAGAGCAATCATCAGCTTCAGTCCTCCATTGCTATGGCGGGGGAAGCTCAAGGGGAAGCGGGTCATCCAGCCGTCAGGTTGATGAGTCTGCCGAATGGGAAGGACTCTCAACCACTGATATCCCAGGGTATGTCCCCCCCAGTCGACCTGGAGCACCTTCCCAGAAGGTGCAGAGGAATCAGAAGTACCCATTACGGATGCCTGCACTGCCCAAAGCAATGGAGTGCTCTATTGACATTGGACCTACATTGATGCGTCTGAAATATGACGACCATGATATGGTGGCATATAAGGAGATTACATTGCACTTGTATGAGCTAGGATCACAATTGAGTGGTAAGTCGGTTCCACGTGATTGGGCGCGGGGTTTGCAACAAGCAGGCCTGCTAGGCCTTATCAATATGCCCCATTTTGGACGACTGCCGAAGGTCAATGCATGTGTGAAGCAACTGCTGGCCTGCTTTCACTGTGATACGTTGTGGCTGGATGAAGGAATTCCTATAACAGTGCACTTGATCACAGAAATTACCGGGTTTCCTAAGGATGGGGTCGACCCATCGCAGTATCTCTGAGGGAAGGAAAACGACAAAAAGATGGCCATGTAGTTGGTAAAGCACTATGATTTGGAGAAGGATGGCCAGGGTTACCGCACCAGTAGCATCAATGACTAGGAAGTGCTCACCGGCACCAAGATACTTTCCTGCAAAGTGGTATGGGGTGGCCGACCCAATCAGTGTAATTAGGGCATTGTGGTGTGTGCTGAACAAGTGTGCGGCCAGGGTGTAAATGAACTGGTCACTTTTTCTATTGAATCAGTTGATGGAGGATGTCGCGGAGGTCCAATCCAATAAGGGCTCGTTCACATATAGTTGGATGCTACTACTGATTGCATTCGTGGCTTGGAAGGAGCCCGATGTGTACCAGGGTATGGAGGTTGATGTTGTGGAAGAGCGTCGTTGTGCACGGTATCAAAACCTGTGGTTTTTTTTAGAACAAGAACGGAATAAGGAATGTACATTGCTATTCTGGTTATACTGGGAGATGCTCTGTGTGGCTGCAACAAGGGTGCCCCGTTTGTCTGAAGAAACCGCAACATAGTTTAAGCTGGTCATGGTATTTGCAATTTGACCACATTCAATTTATGTCCAAGCTCGCCACGATCCAGATAGGCAATGGTTGCTGACATCATATAAGGTAACAACGACAGAGTTGGAGGATATCGTGAATGACTGGCCAGCGGAATGGCATGAACCTATGGGGTTGGCTGAGATTGAGGCTGGGGAACTGGTGCAAGGTCTAGATGATCGTGTATCAACATAGGACCAGCACAGTCATCATGACTTAGACTGAGAATCCATCAAGACACCGACATATGATGACAGTAACCACGCCCTAGAAGAAAACAAAACGAAAGGGCACTAGGACCCTGCAACAATCAGTGGACTACCCCTATCGATGGAAGCACACTTGGGATGACTCATAAAAGCAATCGCTAATGCATCCACCGCAGCAACTCAAAAGATGAACAAGGCGACAAATGAATGATTCCATGCGCTCAGTGCTCGAATGGAATCTTTGTGTGACATGGTTTCGTGGAGGGCACTTGAAGAAGCAGTAGCACCACAAGTTAGCACAATCAACACTGAGCCACGGGTTAGGAATGTGGAGATTCCCCCGACTGCGATTGTTACTAAAGATGAGGCCATGAACACCTTGTTGCAGTAGTTGAAGAAGGTGTCCATCAATGTTAACATGTTGTCGGAGAAAGGATTGACAACTATGCAGACAGTGGCTAGCCGAGAAATGGCTGACAGAATGCACAAGATCAGTGTGAAGTGCACGAAGTTGCAGGAGCGTGAGGCAGCTGCACAAGCAACCATTGTAGAGTTGACGGGACGGGCCGCTGCAGCACGACAGGCTGTGGATGAGCTCGAGGAAGACATCAAGAAGGAATGAGTTGAGAAGGTTTACGAGATTGAAGAATTGAAGAAAGAGTAGGACCGCCTCATCACAGAGAAGGCCCATATGTGGGATGACAGTGTGCAGGTACACCGGGCCATTGCGGAGGCTTATCACCATGTGCCGGAGCTCACTGAAGAGGTGAATATGATTCAACGTGTGCAGAAAATGGGGGTTGTCATTGTCCAGTTATGACACGAGAACCAGGAGCTAAAATCTCAGGTGAACCCCGACACCCCTCAAGCAGAGGTGGACGACCGCAAACGCGTAAGTGAGGATATAGCAACGTAGTTGGCGAAGCTGGAAACAGCAGCAACGAGGCTCACAGATGACACTATGCAGTTCTAGGGCCAGATCGTTCAGGATGAGCAGGTTGAACAGTTGATGAAGGTTCGACAGGAAGCAGAGGGGTAGTTGGAGATGCTGAAGGAAGCGATGTGCGTGATGCCACCCATGGAGTAGGTTTCCAAGTTTGTGGATTTGAAAGATCTACAGCAGCGCGTCGCCAAGGCCGATGAGCGACAGAAGAAGCATGCCGCGCAGCTGGAGGAGTTCCAGGATGTTGGTGGCCAGTTTGTGACAAAGGTTGGCGAAGTTCTCCAGGCAGTACAGGGACATAGTCAACAAGTGGCTGCAAAGCTGATCGAACACCCATTGCCCCAGGATGTCGTCGACAGTCAAGAGGCGGCTATGGCAGCAAAGGAAATGGTGACGACATTCGAGCAGCAGTATGCGGAATTCAAAGTCAAGGCCATAGAGTACACCATGTCCAGTTGACGTGGCTCGAGGGCGAGCCACAAGATTGTGTTGGGGGCCTATTGGTAGGCGGTTTGACAAGGAAGAATCGCAGCATCGTCGATGCTGCGACATGTCAGAAGAGGTCGTGGAAGGAAGAAGGCTAGATTATTTTATGTAATTTTGAGTCAATTGAACCACAGAATGCGGGTTTTTAGGGTCATTGGACCATATGATATGTAATTTTGGGTTAATTGTACCGTAGTAGGCGGGTTTGTGGGTAATTTGGACCGCGTCAGTTAGATTTTGGGTCATTTGTGCAAGTGTCGGTTAGGAAGTTGTTAGTAAGTGGACAAGCATTGTAAAGGCGGAAGCCTATATATAGTCATAAGTTGTAAGTGTAATGGGATCTTAGTACGGATCTTTGGATGTTGATTGTGCGCATCTTTTGAGTTTGTATGTGAGATCAAGAGATATTGCCGAGATCTGGTTTTGCGGAGATGTTGTATCATGGTTTTTGTTGAAGTAATATGACATACTGGAACTGTTTGGTGAAATTCCTTGTGTACCTTTTATGCATGTTTCGATGGTTTCTTGCTGCAGTTAATACTTTAATGTTATACTTGTCGCGATGAATGTTTTTGTGGAATGACGCTATGACTATGAATGATGCTAAACTTGAATGCATAGATCTGTCTTGAATGTTGCGATAAGTTAAGTAAGCAAGTATTTCCACAATCATCCTCCTTCATTCGGCGGAAACATGGTTCCATCCACTCTCCCTTGATCTCCTTGGGTGAGACCTCATCTGCTCCGCAGGTGTTGCTGGAAAGGGTAAAACCTGTCTGGGCCGGTGCTAAGGTAGATCGTGGTGGGTTGGTGTCGACAGTGATGGGAACCCCTGTCGACTAGGTTTGATTCAACGCTTTTATGTTCGACGTAGTTTTGGTTTTATCTCCGAAATAGAACTGGCAGAAGTTTGATTTTTATCCCGAAACATGATTTAGTGTAGAATTGTTTAATTGGTGCAAATCCTCCAAATATTGCGAAACAACTCCGGCGTAAAATTAAAATTTCACCCAAAACTCGACCAACGTAAAACATGTTTTTCCATCATTGTTTAAAATCATTTTGACCTCTGATTTAATGTAACACCGTGTGAAAATATTGTTCCGCCGTCAAACATTAATGCACAATTAATATTTTTAGGGTTAATTTCTTAGTTTAAAAAGGGGATTCTTGTGTTCTTTTAACACTCCTTTGCAACATCATTCTCTCTATGTGGTATTGTGAACATTTGTCAGAACATCAATGACATTTGGCACATCCTTGGTGCTGAGTCACGACCGCACTTCTAGGTAGGTACCGTTACATCCATTAGTAGAACTTTTTTGTTTTTTTCGATTGGCGGGAAAGCAGAGTTAGGTTGAAAATGTTATTTCACATTTTAAGCTCGCTGGTCTAGGGTTTGCTTTTTTTTTGGTGATAATAGGCAGTTTCTAGTTTAAACACAGTTTTCAACCCTTTCCCATTCGCAAATTTACATCTTACCATTCTCCTTGCGAGTTTCATTGAGTGCATCCGAGATAATAAGTTGGCCTCGATGAGTTTCAGACCAGGAAATTGTGTGATAGAGATCCATCGACATTGTTTCCTTTGGAGTTTACATGGGTCAAAAAGGGGAGTAAAACCCTAGGTGCTTGGGATTAGTCAGTCAAGAGAATAGTTGAATTTATATTACATTGGTTCCTTTGTCTTTTTTGGAATGGTTAATGAACTATTCTACCCTATTTTAGTTGAATTTATATTTCATTTTAACAATAAAGCATTTCCGAATTAGCTTCATGCTTAATTTGAAGACATAAATGTTATAAATTTGCGGTATTGTCATTCTTTTTTGCTCATTGTGAAATACTAAAACCCAATGGAAAAAAATTGCAAACTAATGAACTATTACTGGATAAATGGTCACCTTGACAACTGATTTTTTAAAACAGACCTAAGAGATGATTTTTCATTTTTTCACAGAAATTGTTACAAGCACACTTTCTCCCCATAGAGTGTTCTGCATTGAAAGAAAATTATTAAATGAAGAGGAAGCTTAAAATTTTACTAATACTGATCCTGAACTAATTGAATTTTTCTTTCAGTTTCTTGTAGACTTTATGATTACCATTTAAATACACTGATACTGCTTTTTATTACAGGATTCAGATATGTATAGAAGGTCTTCCAAGTGCAAAGCCAAAGTTGCAGAGCCTGATTCAGATATTGAAGTAGTTCCAGAAACTATTATGGAAACCTTGTTTGAAGATACCAGAACTATCACCGGAGTAGTACCTAAATACAAATGGGTTGAAATATACAAACTTATCAGAAATCAAGATGTGCTTGATGATTCTATTGAAGAGATGTTAATTTATCAAAATATAAAGAAATCAAGTCTCCACAAAGATGCAACTCACCCGAAATTATTCTCTTGATCTGAGGTAATAGGCTATATTTTTCCTTATATAGACGTCAAGTCTATAATCATTGCAGTATCTAATGGAAAAGGGTTCACTTCATTTCAACCGAAACATATAAGCACAAATTACAAATTACCTGCTCCCAAAATCCTTCTAACTGATGACTGGATCAAGAGCATCAATATAGATAATTCAGAATACGCCAAGAAAATGATTCTCCCGGGAAAACAGCTGAGTAGAGAGCCATTGGAGAACTTGATTCACAAAACTTGAAAACCCCATTCATAATTGTGGCCATGATGCTGAGCCGAATCTTTGGAATGGAAAATGCAAACATATACAAGCTCAGCTGGGTTTCGATCATGTATCATATTGCCACTCATGGCACTATTTTTAATTGGGCGGATATTATTTTAGAGAGCATGGTTGCAGCAATATCAGCATCTCAAGGAGGCTTGACACAGAATAAAACATATTTCTACATGTCATCTTACCTAATTGACTGCATCCTAATTAGGAACCCATTTTATAAATTAGGATGTTATTGGGTTCAGATGAAACCCCCCTCTATGTGGATTACCAGATTATGTGGGCTCATAAGTATGCAAGCTTTTACAAGCTCATATGCGAAGAGTTCATAATGCCCTTGTATAAACTAATTTTCGATGAGGAGCCTAATTGCATGTCAAACAATGCATTGGAGGTGATCACCAAGTATGGATATTATTATTTTACACTAGAGGGTACTTATATTCGGATGTATGGAGGCGCCAAGAGTCCTTCTTTGATGCCAAAATATGTCACAGACTATATAATTCATAAGGAAGCAATAAGATATGTTTTCATAAACAAAGTTGGACATTTTCTAAATGAGAATTATAAAGAATCTTATCCTCCGCTCCATTTTACTATCGTAGCATATAAGTTTACTAGGGTCAAAGGAGCAGAAAAGTTTGCGAAGGTTCTCAAAGCATACCACTTTGGAGAAAAAATATTTATCAAGAATGATAAATTACAGAAGGCAGCTAAACATTGTGCCTCATGCAAGATCAACTTTGAATATACAAATCATTTCCTGAAATATGAGGAAGTGTATAAAAGAGCCAAGAACATGCCAGACTTAAACAAGTGATTTGGTAGAAAGAAGGAACACGTTCAAGCCAGACAAAAAGAAACCTCAAAAGAGGCAGAACAAAAGAAAGCACAGGAAGAAGTCTTCGCAGCATAAAAGGAAAAGAGGAAACGAGAAGAAGAAAGAAGACAAAGAGAAGAAGAGGAAAGATTTAAAGAAGAACATGAAAAGGAAGATAAGGAAGTTGTGTTGATGCCTCGAATATCGCAGCATCAATCAACAAGGGATTCTCCCCAGTAAGCGATCCCAACTAGATCGCCCACCGTTTGGTGTGGGGAATCCGTCCGGTTAACGTTTCCAGCTATCGTGTGAGGTTTAAAGATTTTTTTATTTTACCGGTTGTGGCCCGATCCACCAGTTATATATTTTGTATTTAATATGATATGCATGTGCCCTAAATTAAATGCATGTGGTAAACAAATCTATGCTAACCTAATTTACATCTAAATTAACCTATCGTTATAAGGAGCAAATTTAAAGAATGAGTAATAAACTGGAAATGCACCCAAGAACTTCACAGATAGTTGTTAAATTGAAAGAAGCATTTACAACAGAAATAAAGATTATCCAAGATAGCTTTGATAAAGATAAGCATTCTACTACCCATTTAACACATAAATTTTGCAAAGGAAATGAAACCATTCATAGCAAAGAATTAATTCACAATCGCCAAGAAATATCTCACAGGAAATGTATGGAAGACGCAGAAACAGTTCAACAATTATCCAACACGATTCCAAGCAAGGTGTTGTGCAGGCTTCCATAGGCCAAAACGATTTTTTCTTATTCATGTAGCAGAAATAGTTCATATACAAGACAGAAATGTCCTTTCACTTGCCAAAAGTCCTTTCTATCTCCTCCTAATAAGCTATATATAGCTTTACAAGATGTGCTAGGAGTTTCCACCTATACCCTAACCATTTATATTCCTCTAATTTGTCTTGTAGTGCTGATATTACAAAAAGGAGAAATATCCCAAATAACTTTACAAAAATGAACGGGAGCTAAAGACCACGAGTCATTTTAATAATTCAAAGGTGCATGCATAGAATAGTAACCCAAGAGGCATTAGTGAATGTGAGCTATCCCTGAGCTGGCTCCTTGGTAGACTTGGGCGCTTCTAAGACTGTCGGTGTTTCTTCTAACCCTACTGCAACAGCTGGGACACTCTCTGAGGTCGAAGCTTGGTTGGTTGCCAGTGCCCTATCTACCTCTGCTATATAATTTCCCCACTGATTTGCTTCCTTTACAATATTTATTCCAACCAAGGGAATCATAAACCTAAGAGACAATTCTTGCTTGGCAAGTTCCTCTACTAGAACAATCATTTCTGCCATAGTGGCCCGGAGACTTTCTTCTAGGCAGTGTTTATGAATAACAACTTGGCTGATAAATTGGTGCAGGTCTTCTGATGTCAAGATGTCCAGCTTCTACACATATTAGCTTTCTTCCTTGAGCCCTTCATATAGGTCAGATAAACGTTGTGCTCTATCTAAGAATTCTTCTATCCTCCGGGGCATGACCATTTGACAACTTTCCTGTGTGGCTCGAATTTGAGAATACAAATTCTTACATCGCTCATAAGTAGCTAGGGTTACGGTGGCCAATTTTACTCCGCAATCTTTAGAATAATCTAAGGTGCACACATATGCCCTGTATTCAACAACAGACTTAAGGAGAAGAGTTGCTGGGAATTTTGATTTCCCTTCTCTCCACTCGATGTGTTTCTTAATTTCTCCACTAATGCGTGTGTGCTTCCTCCTGACCCTGGTGGCTTCGACATTGATTTCTTTAACCTTGGCCATTATTTTTTTTAGCTTGTATATTTCCTCTAATAGGATTTCTTGGAAGCCATAGGTCTTCTTTAGTATTTCACAGGATTGCTCATGGAAGGGGCTAATGTCCCCCATTTTGCAATTTGCCAACTTCAATTTCTGTTCTAACAACTCGTTGCCTCCTTGCAACTTTTCAATGTGTTCCTTCAGGTCGTTGATCTCTTGAATATTGTCAAACTTCTCTGATTCAAGCTTCAGGTTTTTACCTTCAAGTTCTACCTTTTATGCCTCTAACACCCTTACTTGTATTGCCAAAGCTCTTCTATCAGCTTCCAGCTGTTGGAGTGTTTCATTTAATTCTTCCTTTTGGGATGTGAGGGCAGCATTCCTCTCGATCATCAAATTTGTATAATTGTGCTCTTTGACTAAATATTCCTACAACTGATGTGCCTTCTCTTTTTCTATACTCAATTTATCTCCTAGTATGTTGACATTGTCTGCAGTCGTTGTAACTGTGGCTACGGATATAGATGCTAGGAGTTTAAAAGCCTCCTCTGTGTTCTGCATGACCATGGTTTCATGTGTAGTGACAATGTCGTACCGAAAAGGTCTTTTCAAACTGGAACCTGTCTCTTTAATGATAGTTTTTCTTTTCTTGTTGTAAGCGAACTTTTCCCATTTAGAGACTGTACTGCCTTTTGAGGGTGTAAAAGGGACAATGGGGAGATCTCTTATGGGGGAACCCATATCTAGTCTTGCAGGTCTGGGATTTTGGGGTCAACATCCTCTTGGTATTTCTTTTCTTCTTCTTCTTTTCTTCGTGCCTCTTCCTCCTGCTCCCTTCTTAGTGTGTCATCTTCTTCCTGCTTCGCATTTCTTTCCAATCTGATTCTTTCTTCTTCTTCCTTCCTCTTTGCCTCAGCTTCAGCTGCTTGGAATCTCAAAGTCTCTTCTTCTTGGCATTTATCCTCTTTTTCCTTGTTTATTCTTTTCTGAGCTTCCTCTTGGATTTTCTTGGCTTGTTCCAGGGGCCTTTGTTCTTCTTTCGAGAGAGACTCAGCAGTCTCCACGGTACCCTTTTCTTGCTGCTACTCTATTTTCCCCACAACATTAGAGATCGAGCTGGCCCCTCCTTTTCCCATTTGACAAATCCGTAGCTCAGTCATATTTCTAACCTCCCTATATGCTTCTTCCTCTTGATCATAATAGTTAGCATACTCAAAGGGAGTGGAGAGTTCTTTGCAATGTTGTGCAACTTTGCCTTGTCGATCATTCCTTTGAAAAATCTTTTCTCCAAAATGAAAGCTTCTCAACTCTGCGATAAAATCTTTTATAGTTGTAATTCCTGAGAACTTGTAGGCCCCGACATAGAAGTGTAAGGGCGGAAAAGTAGCTTTCTTGGCCTTATACAGGGTATTACCAATTCCATCAATGAATACCTGTCTTACCATCTCCTTGTGGACTATATAATCTTTAGCATACCTAGGTAGGATATATGGGGATTTGGAGCCTCCGTACATTCTTATGTAGGTACCTTCTGGAGAAAAATAGAAATCACCATATTTCTCCAAAGCTTCCATGGTGTTCTTAGATAGGCAGTTAGGTTCTTCATTAAACATTAATTCATATAGGGGCATGATGAACTCCTCGCAAATGAGTTTGTAATCCCTTTTGTAATTCTGAGACCAGAAGATTTTGTAGGCAATGAACACTGAGCCATCCATCGAGTTCCATATGTATCCCAACTTGGGAAAGGGACATTTCACCACAATAAAATCTATCAAGTAAGATGCCATATAATATTCTTCCTTCCTCTCCACTAATCCTTCTCGTGCAGCTATTATAGCTGCTGACAGGTTGTCTGAGAGAATATCAGCCCAGTTAAAGATTGTCCCTTTGAAAGCTACATAGTGGATGATAGGAACCCATTGCAGCATGAACATCGTCCCATTGGGTCTTTCGAAGACTATGCTTAACATGAGAGTGATCAGTCTAAAAGGGGGCCTCAAATTCTGAACCTCGTACTCCTCACTATCCTTTCTTCTAATTTGTTTACCTGAAATTAACAGCTTCCTTGCCATCTCTAGATTATCCATCTGGATCCCTTCCAACCATGCATCATCAAGCCGCTGTTGGGATTTGGGAAACTTGTAGGCTGTTGAGATATAGGATGGGTGAAACGAGGAAAAATCCTTTCCTTTGTTGTCTGCTATAACTCTTGTCTCGGTGTTCACATGCTCCAAAACCCATCCAATTACTTCTGAGCATGGGAAGAGTTATGGACGTGTGGCCGCCTTGGATATACAAGAGTTTTGAATGTTCTGATATAAACATTCCTCCTCAAGAAGAGCTTTAGGGAAGTCCTAATCTCTTATCATGCGGTATACGTCTCCCCAGTTTACTTCTGGAGGCATGCCTGTGGTGCACTTGGTATCCTGGAATGTAGTTTCTACTCTTGTGCTTTCGTCGGCTGCCTTTGATTTTCTCTTGCCACCTTTATCCATTTTTTTGAAAACCCTGTTCAACAATCAGACATGAATAAGAATATATGACATGACATTAACAATCCAAACTAGCATCCTACTTATAATGATAATATACAAATGCCAACTAGAACTCCTAATTCCTGCTCGTCTCACTGTTTTAAAATATTTCTTTCACATGCCATTTTATAATCTTGTGAAAAACCTTAGTTTGGTTACTTCTGCTATTGATATTGCAACTACAAACTATGAGAGCAGTGCACATAAAGTGGGCTTGGGTATTCTACGTTCTTATAAGAAAAGACATGATAATAACCGGCCTGAAAGCGCAGAAAGACGTAAAACTCCACAGTCGCAAAAACGCTTATAACTTAGTGCAAGGACGGGCAATGTTGGTCTTGAAATTACTAAACAGGTGGCTTTTATGACGAGCAGAGGTATGCTGCAGGTTCTTCTAACACTTAAGCGGTGGATTCTTGAGGTTCTAGAGCCTTTTATGTCCACACTTAGGGCTTCAATCCGTCTTAGCCGGGGTGCACATGGGTCTGCTATAGCCATGATTACTCTGAGAGTCCTGCCATGGCTAGGATAGAACGAAAAGAGTGACGGATCATGCCCCTTTAAACGGGAAGAACACATTATAACAAGGTCTGCCAAGGTACTAACCTATGAAGGGACGAATGTTATGTGGATGTCGGCGTTTGTTGCAGAGCCTGCGAGCCTAGAACGTGCGCTTCGTGACTTTAAACGAAAACGGGGAAGGGAGCTCTGGGGCGACGAAAGACAATGGAACACCAATGTGGTTCACGCCCTATATATTAAAAACGGTACATGTGAACCATTATTAGGTTGGTTGCAATCCATTAAAACGGGATTTAAGGTAGTGTACAGATGGGTCAAATCAACCTTTTCTCAATAAATACGACCGCCAAAAATCGAAAAGACTAGGTTAAGGTTTTCGTCTCCTGCAGACAGAAAAGCTGATTTTTTCCCGCCGTTGCGGGAGAATTGTCTGAATGTTTCCGCAAAGCAAAAGTGTGCCGCGACGCATTGGCAAACTTAAGTGAGTTTGTCCGCCTTTGTGGGAGAGTTATCCGAGTTCGTTTGAAAATGTGCCACTCTACCCACCGGTGCGGAAGATTTTCTTGAAGACCTTCCCTATTTCGGGAATGATAGATGAGTCTTCCCTCAAAGATGACTTATTGGTATGTTTCCGATGTTTGTGGAAGAGTTAGACGAAAAATCTCACTGTTGCGGAGAAACTTGATGAATCTGTTCCGCCGTGGGTCCAATTGATCAAAGGTTTCTCCCTTTCGGAGGTTTTAAGATAAGTTTTCCACCGTGGCTTTACTTAGCCTTTTTGATTCCGCAGTTTCGGAAAGTTTGGACCAACTCTTCTGCCGTTGCGGCCCAAAATCTTGAGTTGTACTTAGGAGAAAAAGACATAACTCAAAAAGTAAGGCAGGTAAAGACTTTTCTTCAGGGAAAACTATGTAAGGAGAGACTATGATGTCCAAATATCCTTAGCCAGCGTCTCCTCAAAAACAGAAGGAGGGCCCCAGTATTTTCAAAAATCTAGGGGGGGATGTTGTAGCAACAACAAATGGCGATTTGCTGGCGAACACAAATCTATGAAACAAACTCATCTCAAGGTCAGGAAACTTTCAAAGTGATGATTACATGCACAACCAGATGTCTCCATAGTTCAGCTTCGAAGAATGCAGTTATCACTCTTATCGTGATGGTGATAAAGGGGAAGGCAGCTTTGACTTAGATTTCTTTAAAACTCTCTAAGGGCCGGAGTGTGGAGTTTATTTTAAAAAGTCTGTCTTCCAGAAGCTTACTAGTATAGGACTCCACAGGATCATGAAAAAATCTCACAGGCACATTCGTTTGTTCCTCATTCCCATGCTTTTACATCCTTTTAGATGTTTCTTTAATTCATGACTTTTAGCCGCTTTGAGTCTTCCAGAAATAACTTTCTCCTGCTTTCAAAATTTTGATATAAGTTCTTCAATCCAAAATGTCCTTTTGTGTGAACAGAATATTTATTTGATTTCATGCTTCATGGATGGAGAAGAACCTTGCTAGGCTGGTTTATTAGAACAGCTTCCTTCATCTACCTTGACTTACAAGCTTCTTTTATTTTCTCAGCCATGCTTTAATTGAGGCGAGAATTTCTGGAAACCAAACTCTTTGACATATGCCTTTTGGCTTTACTTGCAGCATGAGATCATTTTAAATACCATGTATATGTGAGACATGCTTCCTCTCCATGGGTCCTGCCATAGTTAACTTCTTGAGACAGCTATAAATGTTAGGGTGAATGGGCCCTAAGATAGTCAAAAGGAAATGCTAGATCTTAGCTATTTGACAGGGGTTATTTCTGACCAAACAGGAAAGAGGACCACTGCATTTTAAGAAACCAATCAGTGAAAGCAAAGTTACAAATATGTATTCCCTTTATTGGTGGGCCTCTTATGACCATCCTTTCGAGTTCTCTAGAGTCTCATTCATTCAGCTACACCAGGATTTGAGTTTGGCTTTATTTCAAATAAAGAACTTAATAAAAAAGGAAAACAAAGCAAATAAAAGAAGATGGATCAAGCTGACTGGAAAACTAAAAGGTAATCAAAGTAATTTAAAATGAAGCAAAAGAAAAGAAGAACAAACCCAAACAGAAAAACAATGTTTTATTTATGTACAAAAATTCCTTCAGAAATCACGCAAAGTATTGTTTTAGGGCGAGGCCATTGAGAGGGAGGTTTAGTTCCTCTCCTTGTAAATATTTCACTTTATAGGTTGATGGACCAAGCTTTTCAGAAATTTGATAAGGGCCAAGCCATAGGTGCTGAAACTTTGTGTGCATTCCCTTATCGTCGTGTTGGTGGTCCCATTTGAGGACTAAGTCTCCTACTTCGAAAGTCCTCTTCCCAGATTTTCTTTTATCAAACCATCGTTTGACTATGTCTTGGTGATGATGAAACCATTCCTTGGCCTTTTCCTGTGACTCTTCTAGTTTTAGCAGGGTATCAATCTTGAACTGTAGGGCTTGACTGGTAGAACCTCGGGAGGATTGGGCCAACTTCAAGGATGGGAGTAATATATTCGGAGGGAGAATAGCTTCTTTTCCATAGACCAGGTTGAAAGGGGAAGCTCCTAAGGTGTTTTGGGGCGTTACTCTGTCTTCCCATAGGGCGTGAGGGAGGGTTGTGTGTCATTTTTATTTTATTTTCGATCACAGTCTTTTTCAGGATTCAGATGAGATTTTTATTGGTCGATTCAGCTAAACCGTTTCCCTGAGGGTAGTAATTGGCTGGATAATGTAATTTAATTCCTCTTTCATACATGAATTCATTAATCTTTATTGACGAAAAATAAAGTGCATTATCAAAAACTAGAGAAATTGGAACCCCAAACCTGGTTATGATGTTCTCTTCCAAAACATTGATGACCGTATCCTCGTTAGCTTTCCGTAGGGGAATTGCTTCGGCCCATCTTGTAAAATAATCTATAGCGTTCAGAATGTACCGATGCTGCAGTGAGGAGTTAGGGTTTATTTCTCCAATAATATATATACCCCATTGCTCGAATGGTTCAGTGATGATAACGGGTTGCAAGGGACCTGCTGCTTTAGGTAGCTTTCCAGTGCTTCTTTGACATACATCGCAATTTCTGACATAGGCATGGGCATCCCTGAAGAGAGTAGGCCAATAATACCCTGCTCTGAGAATTTTGTGGGCTGTAGTGTCCCCACAGTAATGTCCTCCAGCAGGTCCATGATGTATTTCCTTGACCACGTTAATAGCATCTTCCTTTTCTAAACATCTGAGATAAACGCCATCATAGTTCTTCTTGAAGAGTAATCCTTCAATGATATGATAAGCTTTTGATTTAAGACGGAGGGCTCTCCTTTGCTTCGGAATCCAATGTTCTGGTAAGTAACCCAATTGTAAGTAATGCACTAGGTCTCTGTACCAAGACTCTGGGGCCGTAAAAATTGGACATACGTCTATCACATTCAACTCAGCTTCATTCCTTCAATCTAGCTCTTCGTCAGTTGGGCTTTGAGTAAGTAGCTTGCATAGACCTTGACCTTTGATGATGTTAGCCGGCTTGAATTCTAAGTTGTACTCTTGGAGAGCAGTGACCCAATTCCCTCTTCTTTCTCCCAATTCATTTTGAATGAAAAGAGACCTGACAGTGGGATGAGGGACTATGACTTTAGTTCTATTTTTTAGAATATACGGCCTAAACTGCTTTACTGCTTTGAAAACTGCATATGCTTGCTTATCTACCACGGGATAGTTCAGTTCATCACCCTGTAGACCAGTGCTCATAAAATAAATTGGGTATTCATCTCCTGATTCCGTCTTTTGAGTAAGCACAACTGCGAGAGAGTTATCAGAAGCAAACATGTACATTATAAAATCTTTATCAAAATCTGGACTTCTTAAAGAAGGTTCCTTGGCTATAGCAGCTTTGATTCCTTTGAATGCAACCCTTTCCAAGTCTGTCCACTTAAATTGTACACTCTGCTTGACCATTTGTTGCAAAGGTTTAACGATCTGAGCGAAGTCTGGCACGAACCTTTGGACAAAATTTATGGTGCCCATGAATGATTGCATAGACTTCTTGCTATGGGGCATGGGAATCTTATTGATAGCTTGAATCCTTTCTTGATCTATTGAGATTCCCTCCTTGGAAATAATATGACCGAGAAGCTTTCCCTCAAGAACAACAAAAATGTTTTTCTTAGGATTTAGAGAGATGTCGTACTTCCTACATCGATCAAAGATTTGTTTTAGGTGAGAAACATGGTCTTCTCTCTTCTTCGAAAAAAATTTCACATCATCCAAGTATACTACTACACATTGACCGCCCAGTCCTCGGAAAGCAATGTCCATGGCTCGCTGAAAAGTAGATCCTGCGTTAATTAAGCCAAAAGGCATCCTCTGGTACGCGAAGGTTCCCCACTTTGTGCGAAAAGTGGTCTTGAGTCGGTCTTCCTCTGTTACTAGCACTTGGTTGTAACCAGAGAAGCCGTCTAGTAGGGAAAAGAGTTCTGATCCTGAAACCATCTACAATATCTGTTCCATTTGGGGTACCGGATAGTTGTCTTTATCGGAAGGTTTGTTTAAGTTCAGGAAATCTACACACAACCTGATATCCCCTGATTTCTTTCGCACGGGAACTAGATTAGCCACCCATTCAGAATGTCGGACTTTAAAAATAATCTTTGCCTCCAACAATTTTTTTAACTCTTTATGTATTAGAGGCTTAAGTGTCGGATGCATCCTTCTTAACTGTTGCTGAAAAGGTTTGACACCTTCCTTCATAGGTATTACGTGTTGAATGATGCGGGTGTCATATGTCTTTAGATCGTCATAGGTCCCAAGCGAACACATATTTATATTGCTGGAAAATTTTAATGAATCTACTTCTTTCTTCTGGCGTATAACATTTACCAAGATTGACATACTTTGGTTAAGCTTTTGTGCCCAAGTTTATTAATTTGTATCGCATGGCCGAGCTATGGGTTTTGGCATTCACAGGTCTCCTGAACTTGCTTTGCAAATCGAAAATCACTTCTAGAGTTCTCACTCTTTTGGGCATGAAGTTCCCTTTCATTGTGTCTTTATTTTGTAGAATTGAGTCATGCTCTTCTTCTTCTATGATGGCTTCCTGAAAAGCATCTTCATTGGTTAAGAAACTGATAATCTGATCGTCGTCATCAAATACTCTGAAATTTGTGATGTTGTCCAGAACAGAAGGCCTGAAAATTAATTCAATAGAACATTTATTATTAGTGGGCACTAATATGGAAGCGGAGGTGGCTAACAGATCAGTTGCAGCGTTTTGCAATCTTGGGACAAAATTGATG
Organism: Larix kaempferi; assembly: GCA_027924585.1. NCBI lineage: Eukaryota > Viridiplantae > Streptophyta > Pinopsida > Pinales > Pinaceae > Larix > Larix kaempferi. The sequence goes on from BSBM01000510.1 coordinate 33,692,126, forward strand.
TTAAAAGCATCAAAACACGAAATTAAATTCCAAACTTTTGCTTGATAACCTTTTAAGTGTGGTGAAAGACAATGAATCATATTTCTTATTTGCCCAACAACAATTTCAGAATCACCAAAGACTTTCAAAAACTTGCATTAAGACCAATGGCTTTCTTCAAACCTTGAATGAGAGCTTCGTATTCTGTGGTATTATTAGTACACTCAAACTCTAACCTACATGATAAAAAATGTTTGTTTCTATCATGATCAATTAAAATGCAACCAGCTCCGGATCCTTCCTGAGTCTTGGAGCCATCAAAGTAAAGAGTCCAAAAGATATTCTCTTCTTTAACTAAGTTAGTTTCATTACTCACTAAATTAGTGACTAAATCTACTATATTACAATCAATATCATCATCCCGTGAAAAGTGAAGGAGATTGGACTGTTTGTCTGAAATATGGCTAACTTCTTCTGATTTGTAGTTCCCAGGTTCGATTTCCAAGAAGTAATTTCCTAAAACTGAAGACGAAAAAGCCACAGCTTCATTTTTTTCCTCTAACTGAGTAACATTTTGTTTCATGTGTTGCTCTCTTAATATCTTGATCCAATCCTGCCTATTTTGATAGGGCGGCCACAGATGAGACCAATCTGTTGCAAAATAGCCATTCAGTTTCGCAGACTAGTCCCTACTCAAAATTAGACCATATGCCTTAGGAATATCGACCACCATTATATCAATGAATTGACATACTCTAGGATCGGATGACAACCTAATAAGTACATCTTTCAGTTCACCAATAACCTTGACAACAGTTCTATCTAATTGAATGATTTGAGATGGGGATGGGATTGGTTGTCCATTAATATTTTTGCAAATTGACAAAGGCATGACATTCGAACTAGCACATGAGTCTACCAAACAATTATGCACATTGTGATTAAAAATCTCGAAGGTTAAGAGAAAATGAAGAGTTTGAGATTTCGATTTTCCGCCAATACTTGCTTCATTAATTTCTGGGTTCTCGTCAGTGTTTTCTATTGAGACACTTGCTTGTGGATCAAAGGCTTCCATCAATCTCTTCCTCTGTTGCGGTAAGATACACATATCAAAAATGGAAACGCTCACTTTTGTTTTCTTAATATCCTCGATTATATCATATCTCATGTCACATCCCTTTGAAATCTTTGATTGATTTTCTGTTTTGTTTAAAGAAGCTTGTGGCTGTTTGATTATTTCTGAGTTTGGTTCTTTAGTTACCGTAGGGGCAATTGTCGGGTTTGTCTTGGGTTGGGTAGGAATGACAGTTATGTGTTGCTTCGGTATTTGATTATATCTTTCTTTAGGTGCTTCTATTGCTGGATCGATCACTGGTCCTTTACTCCTGGTACTGATGTTAATATATGTTGCACTTCATCTACGAACTCTTCACAAGATGGCTCTTGGGAAGGAGTCCAATCCCAAAGGATCATCGTAGTGTCGGGAGCTAGTTCTTCACTGTCAAGAATTTGTTCTTGTTGGGGGCTCATTTGCTCAGGCATTTGTGCATCTAACATTTGGTTCATTACTAAGCTCATCGAATTGATCCACTGTGGACAGCTTTTCTCCAAGTGTTGTTCTTGGTGGAAAGTGCAGAAGTGGTCCATGCCTATTTCATTTAGATTTAGTACAGCAGAATTGTTCACTAGTGGGGTTGACTGTCCATTTTCTTCTTTCTTTTTATAGAAAGGCTTGAAAGGTGGCCTTGAAGAACTCGTTGCCTTATCCTTTTCTAGATCCACAATTTTATTAGAGAGTTTCTGCATCATTTTTATGACATTTTCTAAATCTGCTGCGGGTTCTGCTTTATCCCTGGTTAACAAAAAAGGTTTCTTAACAGCTGTCAGCTTGACCTCTACATCTAAAGCATGTTTAGCAATGCTGTCAGCCTCTTCTTCTACTTTCTTGGCTTCTTCAAAATTTTCTGTCAGGGTGGGTTTTTTTGTTCTCTTGACGAACATTGCTAGCGGGGATTTAAAAGTTGTTGTATAATACTCTACTAAGCATTCCTCAGTTGGATTTGTTGCATCACTAAAATTATTTAACAATGTTTTGAACCTCTGGTTAAACTCTTGAACTTTCTCATTCTTTTCCATTCTCATAGACAACAATTCTTTCATGAGAGTAGCTACAGTTTTCTCATTTCCATACTTTTTAAGAAAACATTTCTCAAAATCTTCCCAACTTGTTATCGAACCGGCTTGCAAACTAAAGTACCAGGAAGATACTTTGGGTATGAAAGTATAAGGAAAGAGACGACAAACAACGTCCTTGTATTCCACATTTAGAAGATTTAGAGCTAAATAAAAACTTTTAAGGTGGTCTTCAGCAGAAATTCCTTTGCTAGGGTCATACTTAGGTAAAACCTTTTCTGGGTTTTTGGGCAAATCATGGAATGGTTCAACTACATTTAATGCTCCCTTGGCTCTCCATGCGGGTACGGCCATGACTCTCAGTGGAGAACGTGGTGGTGTATGTGGTGGTGAGTTAAGAGGAGTATGCCTTGGAGTGTGCTATTGTTCTGGATTCGTGGGGGTCTTGTGTCTAACTTCGTCAAAAGGTTCAGTGATTTCTTCTAGAGATAAATCTAATAATTCTTCTAGACTTTGAATAAGAACGAAATCCCTTGTACACTGAATATTTTTCCGAGGAGCTATGATTCTGGGTAACAGAGGAACTATGGTTAGCCCTCCAAGACTTCTCATGTACGAGTGAGTATGTCTCCTGAAGCGATTTACTTCTTCAAATGGGACAACATACAATGTTTCTGGCTGTTCTGTTTCAGGATTAGGATCTTCTTGATTTCTTGATTCCAGATCTGGAAATTCTGGGATGATTGTTTGAGATCCGTTTTCAGTGGAATTTTTACCAACAAAGGAATCTCTTCTTCTAGCCATGCATTGGTGGCCCTCCTTCTAGCGCCAAAAACTGTTGATGCCTCGAATATTGCAGCATCAATCAGTAAGGGATTCTCCCCAGTAAGCGTTCCCAACTAGATTTCCCACCATTTGGTGGGAGGAATCCGCTCGGTTAACCATTCCGGCTACCATGTGAGGTTTAAAGATTTGTTTATTTTACTGGTTGTGACCCAATCCACCGGTTATATATTTTGTATTTAATATGATATGCATGTGCCCTAAATTAAATGCATGTGGTAAACAAATCTATGCTAAACTAATTTAAATCTAAATTAACGTATCCTTATAAGGAGCAAATTTAAAGAATGAGTAATAAACTGGAAATGCACCCAAGAACTTCACAGATAGCTATTAAATTGAATGAAGCATTTACAGCAGAAATAAAGATTATCCAAGATAGCTTTGATAAAGATAAGCATTCTACTACCCATTTAACACAAAAATTTTGCAAAGGAAATAAAACCATTCATAGTAGAGAATTAATTCACAATAGCCAGGAAAGATCTCACAGGAAATGTATGGAAGACGCAGAAATAGTTCAGCAATTATCCAACACGTTCCCCAGCAAAGTGCTGTGCAGGCTTCCACAGGCCAAAACGATTTTTTCTTATTCATGTAGCAGAAATAGTTCATATACAAGACAGAAATGTCCTTTCACCTGCCAAAATTCCTTTCTATCTCCTCCTAATCAGCTATATATAGCTTTACAAGATGTTCTAGGAGTTGCCACCTATACCCTAACTATTTATATTCCTCTAATTTGTCTTGTAGTGCTAATATTACAAAAAGGAGAAATATCCCAAATAACTTTACAAAAATGAACGGGAGCTAAAGACCACGAGTCATTTTAATAATTAAAAGGTGCACGCATAAAATAGTAACCCAAGAGGCGTTAGCGAATGCGATCTATCCCTAAGCTGGCTCCTTGGTTGACTTGGGCGCTTCTAAGACTACCAGTGTTTCTTCTAACCCTACTGCAATAGCTGGGACACTCTCTGAGGTAGAAGCCTGGTTAGCTTCCAGTGCCCTATCTACCTCTGCTATATAATTTCCCCACTGATTTGCTTCCTTTACAATATTTATTCCAACTAGGGGAATCATAACCTAAGAGACACTTCTTGCTTGGCAAGTTCCTCTGCTAAAACAATCATTTCTGCCATAGTGGCCCGGAGACTTTCTTCTAGGCGGTGTTTATGAATAGTAGCTAGGCTGATAAATTGGTGCAAGTCTTCTGACGTCAAGATGTCTAGCTTTTGCACATATTCGCTTTCTACCTTGATCCCTTCATTTAGGTCAGATAAATGTTGTGCTCTATCTGGGAATTCTTCTATCCTTTGGGGCATGACCATCTGACAACTTTCCTATGTGGCTCGAATTTGAGAATACAAATTCTTACATCGCTCATAAGTAGATAGGAGTTCTTGGAAGCCATAGGTCTTCTTTAGTATTTCACAGGCTTGCTCGTGGAAGGGGCTAATGTCCCCCATTTTGTTGTTTGCCAGCTTCAATCGCTGTTCTAACAACTCGTTGCCTCCTTACAACTTTTCAATGTGTTCCTTTAGGTTGTCGATCTCTTGAATATTGTCAAACTTCTCTGATTCAAGCTTCAGGTTTTTACCTTCAAGTTCTACCTTTTCTGCTTCTAACACCCTTACTTGTATTGCTAGAGCTCTCCTATCAGCTTCCAGCTATTGGAGTGTTTCATTTAATTCTTCCTTTTGGGATGTGAGGGCATCATTCCTCTCGATCATCAAATTTGTATAATTCTACTCTTTTACTAAAGCTTCCTGCAACTGACGTGCCTTCTCTTTTTCTATACTCAATTTATCTCCTAGTATGTTGACATTGTCTGCAGTCGCTGTAACTGTGGCTATGGAGATGTATGCTAGGAGTTTAGCAGCCTCCTCTATGTTCTGCATGGCCGTGGTTTCATGTTTAGTGACAATGTCTAACGGAAAAGGTCTTTTCAAACTAGAACCTGTCTCTTTAACAATGGTTTTTCTTTTCTTGTTGTAAGCAAACTTTTCCCATTTAGAGACTGTACTTCCTTTTGAGGGTGTAAAAGGGACAATGGAGAGATCTCTTATGGGGGAACCCATATTTAAGGCTTGCAGGTCTCGGATTTTGGGGTCAACATCCTCTTTGGATTTCTTTTCTTCTTCTTCTTTTCTGCGTGCCTCTTCCTCCTACTCCCTTCTTAGTGGGTCATCTTCTTCCTATTTCACATTTCTTTCCAATCTGATTCTCTCTTCTTCTTCCTTCCTCTTTGCCTCAGCTTCAACTGCTTGGACTCTCAAAGTCTCTTCTTCTTGGTGTTAATCCTCTTTTTCCTTGTTGATTCTTTTCTCAGCTTCCTCTTGGATTTTCTTGGCTTGTTCCAGGGGCCTTTGTTCTTCTTTCGAAAGAGACTCAGCAGTCTCCACAGTACCCTTTTCTTGCTGCTGATCTATTTTTCCCACAACATTAGAGCTCGAGCTGGCCCCTCCTTTTCCCATTTGACAAATCCGTAGCTCAGTCATATTTCTAAACCCCCTATATGCTTCCTCCTCTTGATCATAATAGTTAGCATACTCAAAGGGAGTGGAGAGTTCTTTGCAATGTTGTGCAACTTTGCCTTGTCGATCATTCGTGTGAAAAATCTTTTCTCCAAAATGAAAGCTTCTCAACTCTACGACAAAATATTTTACATTTGTAATTACTGAGAACTTGTAGGCCCCGACATAGAAGGGTAAGGGCAGAAAAGTAGCTTTCTTGGCCTTATACAGGGTATTACCAATTCCATCAATGAATACCTGTCTTACCATCTCCTTGTGGACTATATAATCCGTAGCGTACCTAGGTAGGATATACGGGGCTTTGGAGCCTCCGTACATTCTTATGTAGGTACCTTTTGGAGAAAAATAGAAATCACCATATTTCTCCAAAGCTTCCATGGTGTTCTCAGATAGGCAGTTAGGTTCTTCATTAAACATTAATTCATATAGGGGCATGATGAACTCCTCGCAAATGAGTTTGTAATTCTGAGCCCAGAAGATTTTGTAGGCAATGAACACTGAGCCATCCACCGAGTTCCATATGCATCCCAACTTGGGAAAGGGACATTTCACCACAATACAATCTATCAAGTAAGAGGCAATACAATATTCTGCCTTCCTCTCCACTAATCCTTCTCGTGCAACTATTATAGCCGATGATAGGCTGTCTGAGAGAATATCAGCCTAGTTGAATATTGTCCCTTTGAAAGCTACATAGTGGATGATAGGAACCCATTGCAGCATGAACATCGTCCCATCGGGTCTTCTGAAGATTCTGCTTAACATGAGAGCGATCAGTCTGAAAGGGGGCCTCAGATTCTAAACCTCATACTCCTCACTATCCTTTCTTCTGATTTGTTTGCCTGAAATTAACGACTTCCTTGCCAGCTCTAGATTATCCATCTGGATCCCTTCCAACCATGCATCATCAAGCCGCTATTGGGATTTGGGAAACTTGTAGGCCATTGAGATATAGGATGGGTGAAATGAGGCAAAAGCCTTTCCTTTGTTGTTTGCTATAACTCTTGTCTCGGTGTTCGCATGCTGCAAAACCCATCCAATTACTTCCGAGCACAGGAAGAGTTATGGACGTGTGGCCGCCTTAGATATACAAAAGTTTTAGATGTTCTTATATAAACATTCCTTCTGAAGAAGAGATTTAGGGAAGTCTTGATTTCTTATCATGCGGTATACGTCTCCCCAGTGTAGTTCTGGAGGCATGCCTGTGGTGCACTTGGTATCCTAGAATGTAGTTTCTACTCTTGTGCTTTCGTCGGTTGTTGCTGGAGGGGCCTAGGTCGGTCTGTCAACTAGGCCCTCTGCCCGACCACTCTGCAGCACATGTCGATAGGTCACGTCGACTAGTATAGTTCGGGTCGATTGGATAAACCGACAGATGGTTATGTAACTATATTTGCATATATATATATATATATCTAGGCTAGTGAGCCAATGTAATAGAGAGATTGGTTCTATGACTGTATTCTGCTCTTGCTGGTTAATATAAAGGCTTGTCTCTCTCTCTATCTCGTCTCTTGTATCTGTATCATTGTATAGGCTTGCTTATATTATGTAGTGTATCCATGATAACCATATGAACCTTGGGACTACAACATCTGGTTCTGTTGCCGGTTGATACATGAAAAATTACTAGCAGCATGACCTATGATTTCAGAAGAGGAGATTAGAGAATGGTGGGAGAAGAAAATCATGAATTACCTACTGAACTATGCGCGATGTAACAAGCTGATGATTAGCCAAGCGAGAGATCGATTCTTCTCCAAGACCCATGAGCGATTTGTAGAGTCCGTACCGACCGCATTGAAGAAACTTCTGGATGAACAAACCAATTGATGAAATAGAATGGAAGCTATTGTCGAAGCTGATCAACGGAGGACGTACAAATCTATCGAAGTGGTGCGAAAAGATTGCAGAAGATTTCTATGAATAACAGGCAATCGAAAATCGAGTCTCGGTAGACAAAATAAGAAGAAAGTTCTTCACTGAACTAGCTGATCAATTTCTATGTTCTCTGCCGACATTATTGTTTAAATTTTTTATTGACAAAGGTGTCGCACATATTGTCGAAACAAGACCATTGCTACTTCCACCCCTTCCAAACTCTAATTGGGAGGAGAAAGAACGTAAGTGGGAAAAATTTGTAAAGGAACGCGAATGGGAATTTTTCTTGAACAAATGATGGTCTGCACTTCCCCAATAGTCTAGAAACCTTTGAGCCGGCATTGGGGGGGTGATGAAGCATGATCTGATGTACCTAGTTTGATGAAACTCGACATATGACAAACGACATGACCAACAGTGGAAGAAAATCCGACAAAGACAGACTCTTGAGTGACAAAAGCACCCGATATATTCAGAAAATTGAAAGAGAAAAGAGGAGGAAGCGACGTGAAGAGCTGCGGGAGCAGGTAATTGCACTCCAGAGAACGCAAGGATCAAATGTCGTGATAGATGCAGAAGAAAATTTTCCAGAATCAAGCCGAGCCCGCGATGATCGAGGTGTCAAAGAGGAACTGTCACCGATGGATGAAGACTTGTGGATAGAGCGTGGTAGAGCTCTCCAAGTTCAAATACCTAAAACGGTAGCACCTCCATCTCCATTTCGTTTAACACAAAGCATTCGGGTGGAATAAATTGTCGAAGAAAATCTAGGTCTCCATGCTGGTCAGTCGGGGATTTGGAGTCGTCGAAGCATAGAAGGCGATGATATTAATAGACTATTGATTCATCGACCAGAGGAAGGAAATTGGGTATCTTTTCAACCCAAATTTTCAAATAGAATTTTTCATCTAGTGTACTCAGAGCATGAGGAAGCGACCTCCCTGCCAATACCAAGTTTGAGCGACTCGACAAGCACGTCGAAAAGCCTGAGATTTAGTAAAATCCCGTTCGAGCAAAACTTTATTTGGATTTCGATATAAGTGATCGAAGAAGGCAGATCTAGCGATATCGAAGAAGATATAGTTACTGATTTTGAAGACAGAGAACTAAGTCCAGAAAGACAGCTAATCCAAATTAACAAAGCACCAAGTGTTGATTGTGGAAATAACCCACCCACACCTCCATCAAATTCTCAGAATAATACACCAGCAGACATGGCACACATAACAACACACCTTCCATTCTACGAAGGAGAGGAAGACCCAAGAAGACATTGGTTTGTGTGCGAAGCAATATGGACAGCGATTCAAATTACCAATGAAGAAAGACATATTGCTCAATTTGTTGGTTCGTTAAGAAAAAGAGCACTGACATGGTACATGGGGTACATAGAAAAATCGCCAAATTCAGCAAAAGCACAAATCAAACAAAGTTTTCTGGCCTTTTTTTATGATTGAAGATGCGACATACCTAGCGGCAGAACGACTGAAGACGACAGTCCAAAAGCCGACCGAAACTGTCAAGGAGTACGACAAAAGGTTTAAAGACCTCCTGAGAAAATTAGACTATGAAATCGAAGAAAAACTATTAATCAAATGGTTTATTGCTGGTTTAATTAATAAAATCAATATACATGTCCGTTGACAAAATGTTAATATATATGAAGATGCACTAAGAGTAGCACTAGAAATTGAAATGGATGACAAATACCCTCTAGTATCCATGGATAGACACGTCGACGAACTCCTTGAAAGTATGGAACAAGCTATCAGAAATATGACGTTAAAAGGACCAGAACTATGGTGTACAACTTGTCAAGCTTCAGGACATACCAAAGATTCTTGTCGAATTGAGGATCGGCGACAAGAAGTAAAACTCATTCAATCTAGATGTTTTTGCGATCTATGCAAAGAGTATGATTCACATACCACAAATGATTGTCCATATGATCTAAAAAATAAGAAGGCAAGATGGTATCAAATTTGTGAAGTGAATACACATACAATTGAAGAATGTCATCTGAACCTGAAAAATCGGCAAAATTATCATGCAGTGTACCAGACAAATTCTGTTGAACAGAACCAAGACATAAAGCTAGCAAATGATAGATTCGTGAGAAATGATGGAAGAAATTACCAGTACAATCAAAACAGGAAGGACAGATACCCAAGGTATAATGATTGACGGTACGATCGACGATATGACGGCTACAATAGACGCGGTGGATACCAGAGTCACGGTCATGGCAGTAGAGGTCGAGGCATTCGATCTGGTTGACCTGGTGCATGTTTTACATGTTTCAGCAAGAATCACCGGCATGTAGAATGCCCTTATAAGGAAAGAACTGATCTTAAATTTTGTACAAAGTGTGGGGTAGGCGATCACTATTTAGAGGATTTCCCTACCATGATTGAGAAAATAAATAATAAAAAGAATGTTCATGTTTTATCTTATATTCAAAAAATGATGTGCTTCGTACAAAAAACTTGCAAATTGTAACAAGGCAAGGCACTCACATTGGTCAAGATAAAGCTCAAATAACTAGAATTGTCGATAAGGAGGATTATCCAAATCCTATAAAAAAAAATATGTGTACAAAGATGCATCCGACATATTTCATGACTTAGCAACACATGAAGATGTTCTCAATGAATTGCTCAAATTAATTTCAAATGAAGAAGTTGTAGGAAAAATGATTGACCTATTACATAAATTAAAACATGTCGAGCAAAGACAAACTAAAAACATTTGCCGACTAAAACAAAAAGAGAAAAATGATGCCAACCCATTAGTCGATCTCGACATCAATGGATATCATGTATGACAAGTCGTACTAGATTTTGGATCCCAAGTGAATATCATGACTCATGATACCTGGGACCAACTCGGTCGACCTCAACTACAGGAATCAGGCATCTACTTAAAGCTCGCAAATCAAGGATTAATTGAGCTGATTGGAGTATGGAAAGGAGTCGAAACTTCCATTAAAGGTATCACGTCGACAATAGACTTCAAAATCATCATCCCAAAAGATGATGCAAGCTCATTCCCTGCATTCATCAGTCGACCATGGGGATGAAAGATGAAGGCTTCAATTTCCTTAGATAAAAGCCGTATCAAGTTGAAAGGCAACAGTGAGAAGGTTATCGTACCAATCTTCCCATCTCAAGGAGAACCTTGGTCAGAACCTATAGAAGTCGATAATGATGTCCAACAACTTTACCGAATAGACAATAATGAAGATCGCATTGAGCCAAACACCCAAGGAGAACTTCATCTCAGAGATCCTATCTCGCTCGGATACAATTCAGATGTAGAATTGTATGACTAGAAAATAGAGAATTATGATTTACATGCAAAAGAATGCTGGACTATAGAAGCCATCTCAAGGAAGCAAATAAAGAAGTGTCTCTCAGTATCTTACACACCGAATATTTTCAAACGAAAAATGCGAGCATATCCAACACTTGTTCCAGATAAAAATGTACAATACGGTAGCTCGACATTAAGATATAAAGAACGTGATTCACCTGATGTTCATGTCGAACAGGTATCAAAACATGTCGAAGAGCAAGGCCGACTACAAATTTTGGTAGAGACATTCACTGGTCAAGCTGCGAGATGGTGGGACACTCATCAATTGAAACTACAAAATTGGAATACCACATCAACATCTTTCATAGAAAGGTTTGGAGGAAGAAAATTGACAACTCGGGCTGAAATTCCCTTTTTTACACAAGGACAAAACCCTGAAGCTCACATTGACTGTTGTGAAAAAGAATGGAGAAAATTAGGCTATAAAGATGAAAGAAAATGGCCTCACCTTTTCCCTAGAACACTTGATGATCTACCTAACAAATGGTACAAGATGGAAGAAGCGAGAGGAGAAAATTTCTTTTGGAAAGACCTAAAAGAAAATTTTATTAAGGATTTCCAGTTTTCTCCACAGGATGAAAGAATGGTCAAAGCAAGCAAAAGCATTAAATAATTTCTGCATCCAACAGAAACATTAACAGAAGAGTATGCACCCACCTAACACCTGCTACAATATAAAGACGAAAGAAAAACAACACTTGACAAGACTGAGTCTAGAAACAGAGATATTAGTAGGAAAAAGTTTTCAATGGAGAAAGGATCATCCCAGTGTGTCGAAGCCTGTAAGAACAATCTTAAGCACAAAGATTGTAGAAAAAGATGAACCCAAAAGGTTATCAGAAAAAGACTTTCCACCAACTTTCACACAAATCAAAGAAGGTGAAAGACAGATAAGTAACAATTGTGCACTAGAATGGATGGACGCAAAGATTAAAACAAAGGAAGTAGATATTTCAAACGACGATCGACCGAAAATGGCAAAGATTGGCGATTACTGGAATGAGGAACAAACAATAGAAATCTCCAGTATTCTCAAAGAATTTCAAGACATTTTTGCTCGAGACTATAAAGACTTGAAAGGACTTGTAAAGGAAATGGGTGAGATGAAAATTGATATTAAACCTGACGCCAGACTCGTAAAGAAAAGACCCTACAAACTTGCTCAAAAATATAAGGATATTGTCAAAAAGGAGATCGATAACATGCTTGCTGCAGGAATCATATATCCTATCAACCAGTCGGAGTGGGCAAGTCCCATGGTCGTTCATCCAAAGAAACAAGATCCGACACGACTGAGAATTTGTGTTGACTTTCGGGAGCTGAGCAAGGTAACACTAATAGATCCCTTCCCTACCCCTTTTGCAGATGAAATTATTAATGAAGTTGCAAGGCATGAGTGTTATTCTTTCACGGATGGATTCTCGAGGTACAAGCAAGTACCTATAGCAAAAGAAGATCAGAAAAAGACAACATTTGTGTGCGAATTTGGGTCATTCGCATATAAAGTTATGCCTTTCGGTTTGAAGAACACACCTACAGTCTTCTCAAGAATTGTTGTCAAATCATTTCAAGAATATATTTACAAAACCATGGCTATATACTTTGATGATTGGACAATTTATACAATGTTGAAAGATCACTGCAAGTGGCTCAGACTAATGTTGGAAAGATGTCGACAGATACAACTGTCCCTGAACATTAAAAAGTTCATCTTCGTGACACCTATCGGCATATTACTTGGCCATGTAGTTTGCAAAGAAGGAATCAAGGTTGACTATGCGAATATCAAAAGCCTCCAATTAATTTGAAACAGGTACGAATCCAGTTGGGTCATACCAGATATTACAGGAAGTTTATCAGACATTATTCCGATATGACTTATCCTCTCGAAGAATTGCTAAAAGATGATCGAGATTATAGATGGACAGAGGAATGCAACATTTCATTCAACACATTGAAAAGAAAAATGGTCGAAGCACCGATTCTTCGACTTCTGAATTGGTCAAAGAAATTTCATGTACATATTAATGCATCTGGAATAGCAGTGGGAGCCATTCTAACACAACCCGGAGATGATGACATAGATTATCCTAATGCATTCAGCAGTCGAAAATTGAATAAAGATGAAAGAAATTATTCTACAACCGAAAGAGAAGCATTAGGTATGGTATTTTCCCTTCAGAAACACCGTCATTATTTATTGGCTAATCCCTTTGTATTTTATACAGATCACCAAGCTTTAAATTACTTAGTCAATAAACCATTGCATCACGGGAGACTATGTAATTGGTTATTACTATTTCAAGAATTTGAATTCGAAGTAATCATTCGACCTGGAAAATCTAATGTCGGACCAGACCATCTGTTGAGAGTTGACACAGGAGAAGAACTGACAGGAATTGAATACGGCTTACCAGATGCACACTTGTTTCGCATTGAAGCAGTACCTTAAGAACTTACGAAAATTGCACAATTTCTCGAAAATGGGCAAGCTCCAAAGGGAATGAATGAGAAAAAGAGGAAGATATTAGCAATGAAAGCAACCCTCTACACTTTAATCAATGGATTCCTTTATAAACTTGGCCTGGATGATATACTACGCCGATGTGCACTTGAGCATGAACGATAGGATATAATTACAGAAGCCCATGCTGGACCAGCGGTAGGACATTATCATGCAGACAAAACAGCTAGAAAAATCTTGCAGGCAAGACTTTGGTGGTCGACAGTTCATAAAGACTGTCGAGAGTTTGTATCTAAGTGTGATAAATGTCAGCACATGGGCCGACCACTACCAAGAAGAGAAATGCCATTGATACCAATTAACCCTAGCTGAACATTTGAAATTTGGGCTATCGATTTTATTGGACCATTTCCAGTAGTGGGAAGACGAACAGGTGCTCGGTATATTATCACTGCTGTCGAATACGTTACCAAGTGGGCAGAAGCAGAACCAGTCGAAACACGTTCAAGTGAAGTTGCCACTAAATTTATTTATGAAAACATCATAATTCATTTTGGATGCCCATAACATTGATAAGTGACCAAGTTACGCACTTTGTATGTAAAACCATTAAAGCATTGACTATGGAATTTGCATTTTCTCATAGAATAAGCACAGCATATCATCCTCAATCGAATGACGTAGTAGAATCATTCAATAAAACACTTACAAAAGGACTGACGAAAATTTGCAACATAGAGAAAGATGATTGGGACGATAAAGTACCTACTGTCCTTTGGGCATATAGAACAACATATAAGAGAACAACAGGACATACACCATTCTCACTTGTCTATGGGCAAGAGGCTGTCATGCCGTTACATTTACGACAACAAGCACGAACCATTGCAACAACTCTACATATCGACGTTGAAGACACTCAACATGAATGGCTATTACAGTTGTCGAAGCTGGATGAAAGTCGACAGTTGGCAATAGAACATCAGAGAGTGAAAAAATGACAACAGAAAGCATGGCATGATAGAAATATCAAACAAAAGAATCTGTTAGTTGGAGATTTAGCACTCCTCTATAATAGCTGAGTAAAAGGGAAGCCAAAGAAGTTGCATATAGAATGGATGGGACCCTATATCATCAAAATGTTAAATCCTAATGGCTCGGTCCGACTGAAAATGTTACAAGGAAATATTTTCAAGAAAGCAGTAAATGGCACCCGACTTAAAAGGTATAAATCATGAATATTCGAAAAAAAAAAAAAAAAAACGGTTAGAAATAACCGAATGACAGTACTATAAGCAATCAATCAAATATAACAGAACACGACAAAAGTAGAAATGACGAGAGAATGGCAGAAGAAGGAGGGAAAAAGCAAAGAAAGAAGTCCGGCGCACAACCATCGATATTACAGGCACCGACAAGAACATCGACGGTTTGCAGAAGAAAATCTGGCACGGCAGAAACATTGGAGCTTGGACAGACCAAACATAAGTAGAGAAACTTGTCGACATAACACAATGAACGAGCTGTCGCAGTGCCATAATGACAAAGCAATAAAGGCTAAAGATAACCGTGCTGCCAGAAGTAATGTATCTGATGAAGTGTCGATATCCGGCCAGTCTAATTTAATAGCCCTATCAAATCAACCATTAATACATGCCTCTACGTCTTGTTCACCCATGCCGAGTAACTCCACCATAAATACGGAGCTCGAGGATTCTTGGTTACTCTTTTGCCGAGAACTTGAACTCCAAGAAACAGAATTCCCTGACTCTATTGAGGCTAATTTCACAACCTCGCACCTTGAATCCTCCATGGCTCCCGAAAAACTTTAACAGCTAGCAGAGCTGCCGCAACGTCAGTTAGAGAACTGGAGAAAGAACAAACACCACTGGAAACTAGGCGCTAGTTGATTCGGAATGAAAAGGCATTAGAACCCACCTAGAAGAAAGCATGGCGGAGCATTGAATATTGGGGGAAGGATTTAAATGGTCACTGGAGAGGGAAGCACAATGGTTGCAGACAACCACAATTATGCATTACCTAAAGGCACCTTTAATGGATAATTTTGGAGGATTGAAAGAATTCATTGCACAATTCATTGTTAGTAGGTATCACAATGGCAAGCTTTACTTTGATGTTTCGGTTGAAATCAATGGTGAAATCATCCACAAAATCACTGGCCTTTGACATAAAGGAGATGCTGTACCAACAAGTTCAGGTGCAGGATTGATTGATGAGTTTGTCGATTCTCCTGCTAGAAAGAACTCGCGAGGTATAGTCGTGAGCCATATTGTTTTTGGCAATTACAAAATTGTCGCCAAGATTGTATCACATGCACTTTCATGGACAGGCAGAGGTTTAGACTTGAAGAACAAAATTCTAGAAGCTGTCAAGAATATGGCTATGAACGACAAGGTATACAATTCGGCAAATTACCTGGCCGACATTCTCAAATATACATGCCATAAGTGCCAGGAGGAGGGAGCTAGCATCCGCTACCCATCTGTACTCATTTGGATTGCTATGGCCCACTTTCGACCAAAAGGAAAAAAGGTTTTTCCCGAAAAATGACTCATCCTTATGGAAACTTTTCGCTGCTTTGCACCTGGAGCAAGCCAATATGGACCTACAACAGTCAAACTTTGGCTTGAAGCATGGTTTATTGATCTTAAATAAATAGCAACAAGATGGAGGGTACCACAGAACGTCCATCGAAGCCTGCCCCCGACAGTGCACATCCAACTATCTTTGGATGACACAACAGTATGGTACATGGAAGGAGCAGCAGGAATAGCATAATGGCTCTACTATTACCCTTCAGTAAGTGAAATCTTCACAGAGTTAAGCCGCCAATCTAACGAAGTATTACCCATCCCGGCACAAGCAAGGAAAACCAACTTCAAATATGTTGAGCCTCTATCCAACATGGAACAAGAAGAAGCATATGAAATTCGGTTGTACATGAGCAATTTCAGCTATCAGCTCAAGCTAACACCTAGCCCTAAGGTGTTAACACTTACCCAAACTCCGCACACAGAATTAGCAGAGGCCGGAGAACAGTCGAACAGCGACATAGAGTCCGACAACCCAAAACATCTTCTGACAGATGATAATATTCAGAAGGTAGCAGCAGAAATTGTCAAAGCCTGACAGAACCGAGTAATATCGACCAAGGGAAAAGGGAAAAGGGAAGTAACATTTCAAGAACCGATGGTAGCAGATGAGATTGAGCTATATGACATCGCTACCCAAATCCTTGAAGATGCAGCTAAGAACAAACTGCCAGTCAAAGATCAGTTCAAAAAATTCTTAGAAACAGATAAGTATCCATCTTCCCAAATTATTGTTAAAAAACCCAGAATTTCAGTCATACCTAATATTGACTTAACCATCCAGTCCCCTCCCCATTCCCCAACTCCAGTAGAAGAAGAAATAAGTCTATTATCATTACCTTCTCCTCCTGTCATAGAAGACATCGCTTTGAATACATTCATTGCAAACATTCCGGTATTTTGTCCAGACTAGCGTGAGATGGTCATCCAACAACCCGTTTTTGCCTCTTCATCTTCTAACCCGGTTAATTTAGCTCCCTCCGACATCATTCAAACTGGAAGTTTGCCTTTACAATAATCCATTCCAGAAATTGTTGGTCACTTGACAACCCATCATATCAGAAATCCTAACCCATTAGACTTAGTATATGCACAACAAACAGGTGTCTATACTCCTCTTCCAGTCAATTCACCTCCACAACAAATGAATCCATCTCAATCGAACACCATTCGAAAATAAAATCCCCAATTTGTTGGTTCCCAGGTTGAGTTTAGTCTAGTTAGTTCGGACCCACATGATAGTACCATTTCAATGAGTCCAATTCCGACATCCCTCAACCTACCATCACTCCCGGTAAACTAGTCGAGTTCCCTTGTTGACGGATCCAAGTCTAGTCCACTTACACAGCAGCTCAACAAAGAAGCAGCCACAACAGAAGCAGATAAAGCCACTTCTACTATACCTAAGGAAGCAATCGTAAATCAAGAAACTGTAGCCGACATGACAAGACCATCAGAGCACACAAATGCTCCAAATATCAATATAAGCAATATAGAAATCTCTAGCACACCAGCAACAAATCCACCAAGGGCTGAAGTAGCAGAACATGAAACTCCAGTCATCACAATAGCAATACCCAGTACACAAAGTCAGGCAGAACAGGCTGTTTTCAGCACACAAGTAGTCATCGACAGGCACCCAGCAACAGAAGGAAAAGATAAGGACCCGGAACATCAAACTGTAAACAAAGAAAAAGAAAAGAGTAGCTACATGAAGCACAAAGAAAAGAAACGCAAAGAAAGAGAATTGCAACAGCAATTGGAAATGTAGCAAATACAGGAAAATGTTCCATCTGTATATTTAGACCAATTGGGAGCTACTACAAGTTATCGGCCACACTTGGTGCCCCAAGATGAACTTGATTTACTTGAAGACGCAGTCTTCAGAGTCCAAAGATGTTGCCGACAGGAATCACAAGAACAAATATTACAGCTCCAGGAAGAAAATAGTACATTTCTCACCAAATGTGAATGCTTAGCTCAACAAGTTGTTCTGCTTTCGGCTAGTTCCAACACGACACCACCTCTAGACAGAGCATACCGGTTATTGGAATCTGTCGTGTCGATGCTACAATCTGAGCTTCTCAAGAAACAGCAAGATCAAGCTACTGAGGTGGCTTCCCTCAGGAAAAATCAGTTTACAGCCTTTTTAGAAGCCTTCAAAGTACTCAAGCAGTACGCTAATCAAGCAGAAAAACTTACCACAGTTCTGAACAATTGGTATGTTTATTATGGCAACATCTACAAAGATCTTCAGAAAACAAGAGCATTGCTAAGTAACCTTCAGCACTAGTGCTTGACTACAGATGAAGCCCTAATCAAACAACTTGATAACCAGATCATCATGGAAAACAAGAAATTGGATAAGTTAGAGAAACAAGAAGTCCAGTGGATGTCACAAGCCCGAGGAGGCCTCCATAAACTTGGAGAAATTCAGCCTCGAATTCATCAGTTACTTGCTGCTGCCGACAATACAATCAACACATTTGGTCCCGACATGATCCACTTGCAGGCTACATCCACTCATGACAACATGGAAAATCTGTCGAAACTCACAACTCTGACCATAGCCATCTAGAATCTGCTCCGCACTTGGGAATAATTCTAGCACCACCTCTCTGTCTCTGCTGAAGTTATCATCGAAGCCTGTCTCCAGATACCTGACACTATTGATTCCAGCATTCCTCTGTCATAACCGTCTGTATAACTCTTTTTTTGAAATTTTGATCTCTCCATTTCTTTAGGACGAAGAAATATTTTGAGATGGGGGAGATGTTGGAGGGGCCTAGGTCGGCCTGTTGACTAGGCTCTCTGCTCGACCACTCTGCAGCACATGTCGACAGGTCGCATCGACTAGTATAGGTTGGGTCGGTTGGATAAACTGACAGATGGTTATGTAACTGTATTTGCATATATATATATATATATATATATATATCTAGGCTAGTGAGCCGATGTAATAGAGAGATTGGTTCTATGACTGTATTTTGCTCTTGCTGGTTAATATAAAGGCTTGTCTCTCACTCTATCTCGTCTCTTGTATCTGTATCATTGTATATGCTTGCTTATATTATGTAGTGTATCCATGATAACCATATGAACCTTGGGACTACAACAGCGGCCTTTGATTTTCTCTTGCCACCTTTAGCCATTTTTTTGAAAATCATGTTCAACAATCAGACATGAATAAGAATATATGAAACGACGTTAACAATCCAAACCAGCATCCTACTTATAATGATAATATCCAAATGCCAACCAGAACTCCTAATTCTTGCTCGTCTCACTATTTTAAAATATTTCTTTCACATGTCATTTTATAATCTTGTGAAAAACCTTAGTTCGGTTACTTCTGTTGTTGATATTGCAACTACGAACTATGAGAGCAATGCACATAAAGTGCGCCTGGGTATTCTACGTTCTTATAAGAAAAGACATGATAATAACTGGCCTGAAAGTGCAGAAAGACATAAAACTCCACAGTCACGAAAACGCTTATAACTTGGTGCAAGGATGGGCAAGGTTGGTCTTGAAATTACTAAACAGGTGGCTTTTATGATGAGCAGAGGTATGCTGCCGGTTCTTCTAACACTTAAGCGGTGGGTGCTTGAGGTTCTAAAGTCTTTTATGTCTACACTTAGGGCTTCAATACGTCTTAGTTGGGGTGCACATGGGTCAGCTATAGCCATGATTACTCTGAGAGTCCTGCCATGGCTAGGATAGAACGAAAAGAGTGATGGATCATGCCCCTTTAAACGGGAAGAACACATTATAACAAGGTTTTCCAAGGTACTAACCTATGAAGGGACAAACGTTACGCGGATGCCGGCATTTGTTGCAGAGCCTGCGAGCTTGGAACGTGCGCTTCGTGACTTTAAACGGAAACGAAGAAAAGAGCTCTGGGAGACGAAAGACAATGGAACATCAACGGGGTTCACACCCTATATATTAAAAACGGTACGTGCGAACCATTATTAGGGTGGTTGCAAGCCATTAAAACGGGATTTAAGGTAGCGTACGGATGGGTCAAATCAACCTTTTCTCAATAAATATGACTGCCAAAAATCGGAAAGACTAGGTTAAGGTTTCCGTCTCCTACAGACAGAAAAGCTGAATTTTGCCCACCGTTGTGGGAGAATTGTCCGAATGTTTCCACAAAGGAGAAGTGTATTGCAACGCATCGGAAAACTTAAGTGAGTTTGTCCGCCTTTGCGGGAGAGTTATCCGAGTTCTTCCGAAAATGTTCCACTCTACCCACTGGTGCGGAAGAGTTTCTTGAAGACCTTTTCTATTTCAAGAAAGATAGACAAGTCTTCCCGCAAAGATGACTTATTGGTATGTTTCCGATGTTTGCGAAAGAGTTAGATGAAAACTCTCACCGTTGCGGAGAAACTTGATGAATCTGTTCCGCCGCCAGTCCACTTGATCAAAGGTTTCGCCCTTTCGGAGGTTTTAAGATAGGTTTTCCACCGTGGATTGACTTAGCCTTTTTGATTCCACGGTTTCGGAAAATTTGGACCAACTCTTCCACCGTTGCAGCAAGGTTAGCTCAGAGCTTCCGCCGTTGCGGCCCAAAATCTTGAGTTTTACTTAGGCGAAAAAGACATAACTCAAAAAGCAAGGCAGGTAAATACTTTTCTTCAGGGAAAACTAAGTAAGGAGAGACTATGATGTCCAAAAATACTTAGGCAAAGTTTCCTCAAAAACAGAAGGAGGGCCCCAATATTTTCAAAAATCTAGGGGGGGATGTTGTAGCAAAAACAAGTTTTTGAGAAGGAACAAAAAAAATTACAAGATGAAGCCGAAAAGAAGAAGGAAGAGGAAGAGAATATCAAGAAAGTTGTGGAAGAAGAGAGAGATCAAGAAGAAAATTAGAATCCACAATATATGGAAGTAGATAAACCAGTTGACCTATAAATACCTCTTATAGGAGGCCATCTCCCATTAGTTGAGCTTGGACTCACACCATTTACTCCTTCAAAACAAGATTTTGTAGCAAAGCTTAACGCCATTGTTTTTTATCCCAAAAGGAAGACCATCCTAAGGAGATCAAAACAGAGACTGAAGATTGGTACACAACCTGATCTTGTGACTATATAGGAGAGTACTCTAGTTCAAGGTACCAATAAATATCCAAAATTCACTGATTCTATGAATATTGATGCAGCACAAGCTAATGTAGACAATGTGGATAAATTGTTGGATGATTTAGAATGCAACAAAGAAAAAATGCTCAAATTAAAGGATAATTTAGTACAAGCTCGAAGTGAAGGAATTGAGATGAAAATAAAGTGGGACACCATAGAAGTAGAGAAAGAAAGACTTTTGTTGTATTATCAAGGCCTTGAGGATGAAAAGGATTCTCTGAATGTACAACTAGTTATTATGAAAGGAGAAAGAATTGATTTCCAATCTCGAATAAAATAATTAGAAGGAAAGGAAACTTAGTTGAATCAACAAGTAGAATCCCCGACGATTGAAAAGGGCTCAGATGGATGAATGGTTGAAAGAAAAGGATTCTTTGATTGAACAAATCAAAATTGCCCAGGAAAAAAAACATGACATCACACCATTCTACGAACATGCTTGTGAACTACAAGAACATATTTTTCACTCCCAAGACTTATTGACAAAGGAAATTTATGAAGGGAAATGATGGCTAGAATGAAACATATTTTTGCAGAGGCCGCCACCATAAAAAAAAAACTAGTAGACACTTGCCTAAAAGAACAGTTTCTAAATTAAATTTAGATATAGCTCTCTTGGAAAGTTGTTGGAAGTCAGCCAATAGAATTCAAAATGAAGTGCAAAGATCAGTTACAAAGTGTGAAGAAATTTATCAATTGTTGATTAAGTTTCCATTGATGCCAACAATGCCTGGTCATTGATGCCAACAGTTGAGTCTTGGTGTCCCTTGTGGAGCCCTTGAGGGTTAGTATTTGATTTTTGGTTGTATGTGTCAGATGAGACCTTTTGAGTTTGTCCAAGCCCAAGATTGAAGCCCTTGGAGGCCTTGGGACAATGGAAAAATCCATGGTTACCCATTGACCTTATTGAGTGCCCCTAATTTGTATCTTGGTCCCAATTGAGACCATTGTCAAGTCCCTTGCTCCTAGTTGTCTTTTGGTTGATGATATTTGTGCTACTTATACTTTAGATGGTCCTATTGTTGGTTTTTGGATGGATGTTGTGGTAGTTTGGTCCTTGGAACTCACACAATTGACCTATGCCCCTACTTGATGTCTTAGCTTGTTGATGTGTTCTTTGAAGTACTAAGTGGTCCAAATGACCCAATATGTGGTCATTTGTGACTTGGTGGGGTCATTGAACCCACACACATGGATTCTTCTTGCTTTATATTTCTTGACCTCATATCCCTTGATATGTTATGAAGCCCATGGATCCCTTGGAAATGGTCTTGCTTACACGTAGTTTGATGACCCTAGAGGATGACCTCATAGGGGTTAATCTTGAAGATGAGGAAGACTTGGTTCATTAGTTATGATGCACTCCTACCTGGTCATGGAAGTGATGACTCTTGATAAACTTGGAAGTATGGTCATACTTGGTTGAGATGCCCTTACAAGTGTCGTTACACCCTTGCCCATGTTGGAGTTGATGGAGTCTATTGTTCTTACAATGAAACGAACCTTAATAACATCAATGATACACATTTTGGTGGAAAATGTGTATAAATAAGTGACGTTTTCCTCATTTTTAAAAGGAGAATGTGTGTACATAGCTCTGATTTCGGAGTTCCTCACTACGGCTTCCTTTCTACCTGAATATTCAGCAAAAAAAAAATCCATGGGGTTGCTACAAGTAGTTTTTTTTTATCTTTTGAGAAATTTTGAGTTGCTTCTATGAGAATTTCGGGCTACTTTTGTGTGAAATTCGGGCGGCTTCTGTGAGAAATTCAGATTGTCTCCTCTCCTTCAGAAATTCATACTGTCTCCTCTCCTTCAGAAATTCGAACTGTTTCCTCTCCTTCAGAAATTCAAACTGTCTCCTCTCCACCAGAATTTCAGACTATGTCTTTTTACACCATAATTTTGTACTGTCTCTGTAAATTTCGGGTTGCTTCTGTTGTCTCCTCTCTACAAAATTTGGGAAGCTTCTATATATTTGAGGTATGCACAGAAAGTTTTTTTGTAGATGACACAGTGACCATAGCAAATTACACTTCAGACTTTCTTCAACAGTTTGTGAGGTATGTGAAACTTCAAGAGACCAGACAAATGACCAATCCAGTCTACACATTGATGATATGTAAGTCCAGTTTACATAGTGATGATATGTAAGTTCAATTTACACAGTGATGATTTGTAAGTCCAGCTTACACAGTGATGTTATGTTTACATAGTGATGAATTACACAGTAATGAGATAGTATGTATGCTCAGTCAGTGATTTACATAGTGATGTGGCAGTATGTATGATAGTCCACAATGATTTACATAGTGATGTGGCAGTATGTATGATAGTCCACAATGATTTACACAGTGATGATGTGTATGCTCAGTTTACTTAGTAAGATGTTAAGATGCTTAAGTGATGAAATGTTCAGTGATATGATAGTGACATGCTGACTGATATACAAATCTAGAATCAAACAAAGAAATGATCAGTGATACAAACATGCTTAATGTTTTTTATTCTCAGTACACAGTACAGTGATATGTTCAGAGATATACTCAATATATGCATGAATATTGATGAGCCAGTAATGTTTACACAAGTATTCTTAGCTTGATTACACATTGATACATGTACTTAGCGATGCATGATATATATATACTCAGTGAACCGGTAGCACACAGAGAGAAATGTTAAAATGCTAGTAGTGATTACACAGTGATATGATGTGCTATTAATATGATACACAATGTTATATGCCCAGTGGTGTACACAGGATTATACATGCTTAAGAATGTATGCTGTGATATATAGAAATAATGATGCAATGATGACAATGATGAAATGATAAACAATGGTAATGCGTAGCTAGTACATTGGTTCAGTTGAATAGGATACATGAGCAAATTCCTTAACTCAGTTTGGCTGAGTTGGATGATTAGCTAGTTTGACCTAGGTGGACTGAGTCTGGTATACGGTTGGTTAGACTTAGATTGAATGATTCAGATGATGTGAGTAGCAGATTGGTTGGTACAGCTTGATTGGATAGATTGATCATATAAGTTGTTTTGCACAGGTTGAGAAGTACATGTGTTGATTGGAAGGTATGCAGGATCAGTGCAGTTGTAGTTCAACAATTTCTATCTCCATATCAAGGTGGCAAGATGGCGAAATGAAATCTAGGGAGCTAGGGCTTAGGAGGGGGCAAGGAAATATAGGGATCTAGGGATTCCTTCAGGTTGTAGCCTGTAAATTAGGGGGTTGTAGCCTCCTTCCAGTTGTAGCTAGAGAATTGAAGTCATTGTAAAAAGGGGGTTGTTGCCTCCTTCCAATTGTTGCTGGAAAACTATTATTATAAAGGATTTCGTGGTTTTTCCCCCAGGACTTGGGTTTCCACGTAAAAATATTGTGTACTATTTTTTGTTGTGATTTCTATGTGATGACATGTGATGATGAGATATAATTGTTGATATAATGATAATAACATACTCTGCATAATATTGGATAAGCTGTTGATGATTGTTAAAGTTGAAAAAGTAATAAAATATATACACACTGTTCACCCCTCCTTCTCAATGTGCTCGGTGTGTCCAACAACTATCTACCAAACGTATGAGAAATGCCATATTTGTTGGGTTGGGCCCAAGTGGGTTGGAAAAACATACAAGTATAGAAAAATGTGCGTAGCGCGCAGTAGGAAGAAAAGGAAATTTTGATAATTGCACATTGCGCACTGCGGCAAGGAGAGAAAGCAATTTTGGTAAAAGCACATTGCGCGCGGTGGCAGGCGACAGACAATTTTGGGGTTTTGCGCGTGTCACATGATAGAAATAGCTAAGGCATGGTCGCGTATTAGGATGATGCGCATGGTAGCGCATGAGCTATTTTTGGTTTAGAACATGGGTAAAGGTCAGATAGGGACATGACCTATTTTGGGTAAGGAACAGGTGGACGGTAGATGAAAGTGACCTGTTCGAACATGTGGCGGCAAGCAGTGGAGAAGCTAGGCCATGATGCCAATGGCGACAAACAGGCAGAAGGAGTGGACAGGGACAGGCCATGATGCAGTTGTGACTGTTTTGAGGACTGCGGCTATCAGAAGAGCGTGTGAGCCACGAGTGGCACAGCTGGAACAAATGGAGCAGGCTATCGACGGTGACAGCTAGGGTGGCGCTTAGCCATGCTAGTTTTCGCAACCTTAGGGTTTCGGCCTAATGATTGTAAATACATGACCTACGGGCATGATCTATAAATAAGGAAAAATTTGGTAAGGGAAGGGTTACTCTTCATTTTGTAAGTACTGATTATTGTAGAATCTTAAGCTTAGAAAAGCCATTGAAAAGGCTCTGCAGCTGAGTGCCCAGAGACCTATCTGAGAGAGAAGAGAGTCTGCAGTTGAGTGCACAGACTAAGAAGGGTTGTACCCTTCCCATTAAGAGCAATATTAACAACCGTTCTTGTGGACGTAGCCTCCATTCGGGGAGTGAACCACGTTAAATTCTTTGTTGTGTGACCAATGTGTGTTTATGATTGTTTAGTTGCTTGGTATGAATGTTTAATGCTGGAAACTTTTGTTATGTGATTGCTTTGGTATGTATTCGCCGCAGAGAATGGGAATATTATGTTAAGTAATGCATGCGCAGAGGAATGTTAAGTATTCAACATGTATGAATCTGTCGATTGGAATGTATGAATCAAGCCATTGGTCAAGTAGTGAACATTGAGTTTAAGCGCAGCGTTGGAGCGCACATTAACGTATATTTAGTAAACCATCTACAATTTACTGATAAGAAATTAGACGGAATAAAGGGATAAAGAATGCTAAGTAGAGTGGTTAGAATTGAACACGCTGGAAAGGACACGCAGTCCCATGGATGCGCCGAGTCAATGAAGGTTTCTGCGAGGTAGGCTGTTGATAGCTTATAGTCGTAACGTAGAGGTACCTTGTATCGCACAATCAGTAGAGGCACAAGTGCGCAAGCATAGTTGCGTGCCGAAGTACCCCACACGGAACAGAAGGTTCGCGCAGTTACCTATCCACGCAACCCACAAGGATTTGCATTGTTTACTAATCTTCCCCCCATCGCATCACCCGGTTGTGGAAACTTGATTCCGTACCCACCCCCTGCAGCTTTGCCTCGGGTGAGACCTTAGGCTACACGCAGCCTATTACCGAAAGGGCCAATGAATAGGGGTTTTGTTGGTTCCCTGAACTGTGAAGTACCTCGGTCTACATTGAAAACCTCTAACTCAGTCTAGACATCCAGCAAATGGTTCCATTGCTCGGCTAAGACCAGTGATGCGATAGTGTGTTGGAAAGTAATGTGTGAAGAAGAATACTAGTTCCCGTTAGGATCAGACATTTGTAGAAAAGATACGATATCAGGATGAGTTCCACGCAAATAGGTTGCACGGAAGCATTGTACGATGACCAGATCTTCATCCCCGAGGAACTACATCTGCTAAGGAGGGAAGTAATATCGATCAATCAGTTCCTCACTAGTACCATTGGCTTGCTTGAGCTTGGAGACCAAGCGGATGAGATGACAGTTGAGGATGTACTTAACATAGCCTCGAGCGACGATATTGACTACATTCGCACTCAAGAACCCAACGCCATGACAGTAACTCAAGATCGCAATTAGCACCATCGACAGGACCTTTCTCCTCTCCTTGACATTATAGCTCTCTATATTTATGCCGAATTTGATGACTTTTTCAACCTTGCAAGGACGATACTATCAAAGCTACACCACAACCCGTACAGGAAAGAGGAGACTGATATCTACGATCATCCACATAACTGGTTCAAAGTTCATCACTGTTGGAAGTGGAAAGGAATGACGTGTGGTTACCAACCTTGCTAAAAAGTTGTGAAGATCAAAATACGAAACACACGAAGAGCGACGCAATACTAGGCTGAGATGTTGCTCACGACAGTAGCCAAATGTGCGACACAAGGAGCATCAGGGAAGGTTGTTTCACGGAAAACAGTACATGAGTCATCTGATAAGCTGTTAAATGGAGTACAGTTTCCTAGACAGTACAACCTTATCTGAAATTCCTGCACTGACATAGCCACTCATTATAAGACCACTCAATAATGATGACAACTGGGATCCCGACGGTAGAAGACGTTGTTCAGGCTGGCGTGACACCATACGTCCAGGCGATATGAGTAAAATCCCATCACCTTCAAAAATGATCGTCTGGTTATCCATGCAGCAAGTCACTACATCAACATTTGGCACATGGCCACTGTAAGAGTAGCATGATTAGCACTCATCACACATCATGGGGCAGATGGCGCCAGCTGATCAGCTTACACGGGTGCCAACGTGGCTACTCCAGCTGAGAGTGTGTGAATCATGTGAAGCTAATCCCCCCCCCCCTAGGGACTCTAAAATACCAGGTTGTAAGCAAACTAGGCTATATATACTGAACCCTACAAGCGTCAAGAGAACAATTCTTTGTTATATTATTTTCCCAGGGTAGTCACTGACCTTGGGATATACACTGAGATTTAGTAGTTGAAAGAAAGGCCAAGAAGGCCCGGGAAGAAGAGCACTGGCCAAGTGCCATGGTTCACTTCATCTCCAGTGGAAGCACCACTGGTTCCTTAAGATCTAGGACAATGAGCATCCATGGGAAATCCGCAAAAGCATCTGCTGTAACTCTCGGGAGACATCACCCTGGGGTTTCATCCGAGATGTCTATGAGGTCCCTAATCGTCAAGAGTAATGTGGCACTCGGTAAGTGTAACCATCGAGTTTCATCCAATATGTCTACAAATTTAGTGATCTTTCAAAGAACTATGGTCTCCTTGCATTTAGAATCACCAGGAGAAGAGGCAGAGAGAGCCCTGCAGGAGACGACCCGAGTCGCGAAACAGATGTGCCAGAACAACCGGCCTGTTTCCCGTCTTGGTGACGTAGATGAACTTTTGTGCTAGTAAGAAAACCTATAGACCACTTAGAAAGGTGCACAAGAGTTAGATGATCAAGATTCCACGGGAATGACGGTCGTTGGCAAGAAGTACATGACAGCGAGCCACACCCCATCAGTTCGTTTCAAGAAATACATGGCCATGGCATTGATCTTTAGAGGGATATCACTGCGATATTCATCGCAACCTATCCGGAGTTTCCCCTAAACTCAGTTGGACAGCTAAGAACATAGTTGCGGAGTTAGAAGGAAATCTGCAAAGCTTCACCATAAAGCTTGGAACGAAGGAAGACGCTGCTCCAGAAGCCGCAAGTGGAAGTGGCTCGAGACGAGCCATAGGTGAGTGTTATGGGCCTGTTGGGCTGGGCCCAAGTGGGTTGGAAAAACATACAAGTATGGAAAAAAGCGCATAGCACGCTGTTGCAGGAAGAAAAGGAAATTTTGATAATTGCGCATTGCGCGCTGCGGCAGGGAGAGAAAGCAGTTTTGGTAAAAGCACATTGCGTGCGGCGGTAGGCAACATAAAATTTTGGGGTTTCGTGCGTGTCGCGCGATATAAATAGCTAAGGCATGATCGCGTAGTAGGACGATGCGCATGGTAGCGCATGAGCTATTTTTGGTTCAAAACATGGGTAAAGGTCAGACAGGGACATGACCTATTTTGTGTAAGGAACAGGTGGACGGTAGATGAAAGTGACCTGTTCGAACGTGTGGCGGCAAGTAGTGGGGAAGCTAGGCCATGACACCGATGGTGACAGGCAGGCGGAAGTAGTGGATAGGGATAGGCCATGATGCAGTTCTAACCGTTTTGAGGACTGTGATTGTCAAAAGAGCGTGTGAGCCACGAGTGGCACAGATGGAATAGATGGAGCAGGCTGTCGACAGTGACAACCAGGGTGGCGGTTAGCCACGCCTGTTTTCGGAACCTTAGGGTTTCGGACTAATGATTGTAAAGACATGACCTACGGGCATGAACTATAGATAAGGCACAATTTGGTAAGGGAAGGGTTACTCTTCATTTTGTAAGTACTGATTATTGTAGAATCTTAAGCTTAGAAAAGCCATTGAAAAGGCTCTATAGCTAAGTGCGCAGAGACCTATATGGGAGAGAAGAGAGTCTGCAGCTGAGTGTGCAGACTAAGAATAGTTGTACCCTTCCCATTAAGAGAAATATTAACAACCGTTCTTGTGGACATAGCCTCCATCCGGGGGGTGAACCACGTTAAATTCTGTGTTGTGTGACCAATGTGTGTTTATGATTGTTTAATTGCTTGGTATGAATGTTTAATGCTGGAAACTTCTGTTATGTTATTGCTTTTATATGTATTCGCCGCAGAGAATGGGAATAATATGTTAAGTAATGCATGCACAGAGGAATGTTAAGTATTCAACATGTATGAATCTGTCGATTGGAATGTATGAATCAAGCCATTGGTCAAGTAGTGAACATTGAGTTTAAGCGCAGCGTTGGAGCGCACAGTAATGTATATTTAGTAAACCATCTACAATTTACTGATAAGAACTTGGACGCAATAAAGGGATAAAGAATGCTAAGTATAGTCGTTAGAATTGAAAACCCTGGAAAGGATGCATAGTCCCATGGATGCGCCGAGTCAATGAAGGTTGTTGCGAGGTAGGATATTGATAGCTTACAGTTGTAACGTAGAGGTACACTATATCGCACAGTCAGTAGAGGCACAAGTGCGCAGGCGCAGTTGCGCACCGAAGTACCCCATGCGGAACAGAAGGTTCACGCAGTTACCTATCCGTGCAACCCACAAGGAGTTGTGTTGTTTACTAATCTTCCCCCCATCGCATCACCCAGTTGTGGAAACTTGATTCCGCACTCACCCCCTGCAGCTTCACCTCGCGTGAGACCTCAGGCTACGCGCAGCCTGTTTCCAAAAGGGCCGGTGAATAGGGGTTTTGTTGGTTCCCTGAACCACGAAGTACATAGGTTTGCATTGGAAACCTCTAACTTAGTCTAGACAACCAACAATATTCCAATCCCTAAAGCTATCGATCAATTGCCATCCAAAGAACAATGCTTAGTAGAGTTGAGAAATAGTTTGGGGGAAGATTTGAAGTACATTAAAGAACTGGGCATGCTCACTATAGAGGATCTTCAGCAGCATGTGGGAAAAGCAACTCTAAATGCATATTTTCTAGGAAAGGGTCACAAGGTAGCATCAAAGGGACTAATAGATATAGTCAAATAACTGTCCACTCACAAAATTGCTTTAAGGTTATTAGAACTTCAACAATTTAATGTAATATATTATGAAAGTGACCTTTGGGACAATTATATTTTAAGTCAAGAGAATCCTCTAGCAAATTAATGTAATTTGTAATTTATTATCTATTTTTGGTTGTGTAACCACAAAAGGACAAAATGTGGAAACCAAAGGATAAGAGGGAATGTGAAGTGATTAGTCACATGGAGACAAATTTGTGTAAAGATAAATAGGAGGGATTAGAAAGGGAAAGGGATTTTGGCTGGTGTAATAGAAGCAAGTAACATTTTGTATGAGAATTATTTTTCTACTAATGAGAAAGAACTATTTTTTTGGGCAAACGCTTACATGGAATTTGCATGGAATGCCATGAATTAAGGCACATAATTACTTCTTCCTTGGTTCATATTTATGCTTTGAGATATTTCTTACTTTATTGGACTATTATAATGGCGTATGAATGATTTACTGATTTCTATTATAAAATGCAAATGTCTGTGTAGAAATGAGTAATAAATGAAATCCATGAATATCAAAGCTATCTTTGGGTATCATTTTACTGTGATTGAGAATACTTTATTTCGGACAGTTAACTGTTGAATTTGTACTAGCAATCTTAGATATTACTCATATTTTAAAAATCGCTCCTTACAATTATAGATTACTCTAATTAGTTAAAATATGTACTTTATTAAAGTAGGGTTAATTGATTGATAAGGTAGAAGTGATAAGATGAGAGGTAAGAACCTGCACATCACTTGTGAGGCTTGTACCTATCAGTCAATATTTTATGCATCATTAGGATTAGAGCATTTTCATTTGCATATCCATATATAAAATATAAACAGTGGGTTGAGCTGCAATCAGTAAAGAAAAATTTGAAAAACATCTACGGTAGTTGGACCGTTAGCTGTATGGATTCCCCATTTCCAAACAATGAATAGTCTAGTTGGGACTTGTCATTAGGGAGAATCCCTGCTGTCGACACAAGTATTTTTCTAGGATTCAACATGAAGATGTTTCTTTCCAAGAGCATGTCATATACTACGTGATTCATACCTTATCCAACCCACCATTGTGTTATCCCCATGAGGAGAAAATGGCCCTAGCCATCGTCTTCTTGGTTCAAAAAATACACCATTAAATTCTTGTGACCCGAACTGGAGTAGTGACAAACTCCATCCCTGTGGTCTATCTCTTGATTCGTCTCCTTGTCCGAAGTCGTGTGTCCAAGTGGATCGTTATCCTCCAAGACTATGACCTTGAATTCGTCACATCCAAAAGAACCAAGGAATTGGCCTTGGCACAACTTATAGCAGACTTACCATATTTGTTTGCATCACCTCCGATCACTGTCACTCTACCTGACGAACCTCTGTTCACCATTTTATTAGATGGCCCATGGTACAGAGACATCCTAGTCTATTTTCGCACTCAAAAACTTGGATCGCACCTCAGTTGCGACGACCGAGGCTTCATTCACCATCAAGCTTCTTGATGCCTCCTTATTGGCGATGTCCTTTATCGACACGATGTTTAAACCATTTTGCATTGATTCCTTACACACAATGAGGCTGAGCAGGTCTTGAATGACTGCCATAACGGAGCCTACGGTAGCCACCTCTCTGGTATGGCCACCGCCCAAAAGGTTATTCGCGTTGGTTATTTTTGGCTGATTCTCTTTATTGATTTCATTATGGTAGTCAAACACTGTCGCAATTGCCAACTCTTTTCCCCAAATGCGAGAACCCCTCCTGTGCTACTCCACCCCATTCTCATTGTTGGTCCTTTCTACAAATAGGCCATTGATTTCATGGAGTGAAATCCCACCTCAGCTGGAGGTCACATTTACATCATTGTGGTTGTTGACTATTTCACCAAACGGGACGAAGCCATGCCCATATTTAATTGTCGGGATGAGACAGTGGCACACTTTTATTTAACCATGTTGTTACTCATTTCGAGGTCCCTCTCCAACTCATATATGACCATGGAAAAAATTTTGAGGACACCAATTGGAAGGAGTTATCTACCCTACTGAAATTTGAGCATCAATACGCCGCTTTGTACTACTCGCAGGGAAATGAACAAGTCGAGGTTGTTAACAAGATCATCAAAACCATGCTCCAATGCATGGTGGATAAAAATAAGTCCAATTGAAATCACATGCTCTTTCTATCGTTATGGGCCTACCGTACATCTACCAAAACCGCCATGGGTTTTACCCTATTCCACTTGGTGCACGATGTGGAATATGTTCTCCCCATTGAGTGTGAAATTCCATCCTCACAAATAGTTGTTGATCTTCTACCAGACACTTCTCCTTTGGATAAATGCTTGCTCACATTGGAATAGGTGGATGAATATCATCAGTATGCCATCCATATGCCAAGCATCAGTCCAAATCCCATTATAATACTCGTGTTCATCCTCGTACCTTCAAGGAAGGAGGCCTTGTGCTCGTTTATGACTAATCCCATGACAAGCATGGAAAATGAAAGTTTGAGTATATGTGGCAAGGCCCATACCTCATCAAGGACTGCCTTGGCAAGGAGGCATACATCCTAGCCTATTTTGAAGGACATCTCTTGACCAAATCCCATAATGGGTTGTACCTCAAGAGATTCTATGCTTAAGCTCTCTGAACACAGTGCTTCGGTCTATATAGTTTTCTTTCTTTTTGTTTTCTATCCTTTTTACGCTTGAGCCTTATGGTTTTATTTCATGATTGTTACCAGATGGATCCTACTCCATTTATTCATGTCAGTTTCGTTGATGGTGCAAGTATATGGTCTCCTAATATCTCCTTGGCATCTTGGGTGTTATATTACCCTTCACACAAGTTGATCCACCTCGACAAAGTGTGTGTTAGTGGTTCCACCAATAAACAGGTTGAGTACAATGTTGTGATCGATCTCTTAACCACTGCTCTCTAGTTGGGCGTTCATCACCTCCATGTATTTTTGGACTCCCAGCTCCTTGTCGCCTAGTTGAATAAATACTATCAAGTACGTGATCCTTGACTTTTTAGAAAATTCCTATGCACTAAACAATTGGTTAGACATTTTGAATTCATTACATGCATGCATGTCCTCCAAAATCAAAATAGTGTTGCAAACCAAATGGCTAATGACATTCTAGAATGGTATATCAATCGCCGCATATAGGAAGTAAATCATTAACACACATCATCATATCATTTTTCATTCACATGTACATAGACATCATATAAGCATCATCATGCAATAAAAGGATCATAAACATAAAAACCATAAAAAGTGCATCCACATGCATAAATATATACAAAATTCCATAATGTCTAAAACATCACATAGGCATGTTTGCATTGAGGAGCCCCAACAACTTCCTTATAAAAAATAAACCAAGTGCATCAATCAAAAATCCCCATGCCCACAGCATTGGGGGGGGAATCTATAAGCTGTCGACTAATAATCTGAGTCCTATGACTTGTCGTCCTTAGTGTCCTCCTCCTCCTCTAGGGGCACATCACTCCTAGACATAACTCTCATAGACTCAGCCATCACAGTGATCCACCGCATGATGGACCTCCACTCAAGAGGGCCCTCGTAACATATGGCGATTAGATCCTTGTCCAGATGCTACCACCTATCGTATATAATTCCATCTAGTAACTGATTGATCCCCCTCCGAAGTGAGTCTAGAGTAGCCTCAATACTCCGTTGACGTTGATACCCACGACCTAGAGGATCTAGACCCTCAACTCTGCCCCTACGCCTCTGGTACCCCGCTAGGTCCATTGGTCCAATATTTTCACGCACATGACCAAGTCATCAATATCATTTCCATATCAAAATATCTAGCTAACATCTATGCTAGTAAGTACAAAATGTGGCACTTCACATAAAAAAACTATATACATACCACTGGGTCTCGAAGCTTGACCGGGAGGTTGAGGCAGCTATGCATCTCCCCTAAAGTCCATGTCAGCATAGGGGTAGTCCTTAATCACAACCGATAACTGACACCACTAAGAAAATAACTCCCGCATAAAGAACCCGCCCACCAGTTCGCCTCCCCCGTGAGTCATTATCTCCCCCCATCATTGCATCCTCAGCTAAGTAGACCCACCATCACACACTACTACATGCGGTCATAGTTTCAGTACCTGCTCGAAGAAGAAAGAGCATAGAAATGATGGCAAGCAAAAGCCCCCCCCAATATGGCTCACCTTGTTCAAATCTCGTCGAACAACCATCAAATACATTTGAGCCCAACCAAAATATGTACCCTCCATTACTCACTCCAGAAGCATCAACTACTCTCTTGAGATATTGTGCAGCCCGCTCGACCCAAGCACTCGCACTATCACAGCCTCCACCACCTATGTATCAAGGTTCTCAATATCACAAACCAAAATTTAGGTGTCATGCACCTCTGTAGTCCCATAGTAGTGACAAGCCAGCATATCCTACATAGACATATGTTGGTTGTACAAGCGATGTATCTGCAATCACCCCTAATCATGGGAGTCTTGTCATGAAGTATACATCATCCAGGGTAAGCTCTAATCCCTCACCCTATATCACAAATTCCCTAGGCTCTTTGTCCCAAAAATCTATGAGCTTGTTCAATAACATCTTGGCCACACACATCAAAGGAAACTTAACAAACTTGAACAAGTTGCACTTGGCCAAACTATCCTGTACTTCTTGGTCATCGTTGATATTCCCCGGGACATCCCCTAGTTCCTGCTCTTTCCGGTTCACCCATGGAATATTGCAAGCCTGAAATAACTTGGTCAGCACCATACCACAAAATTCCCTCCTTGGGCCCAAATCACGCTTGTTTACTTGATTGGTGTGACTCGGGTCACGCAAATCGCTCATAAAAGTGTGACATGGGTCACACTTGTCTCCGAGACAGGCACAAACCAAGGCATGCCTGTCTTGTCAAAAAGTATGACCCAAGTCACGCTTCTCCCATAAAAAAGTGTTGCATGGCCGTGAAGCCCTTGCGAGCTCCAACAGGGTCCCTAGGAGGCCAAAAATCATGAAATAAACCAGTAAAATGACAAGAATGACCTACAAAATTACTTAGAAGTCGTAAAAGTCAAATCCCTCAATCCAATAAGGAGAAAACAATAGTACTTTTCATGGGCCCTCCACACAACCTCAACACTCAACAATGAAAATGTCATGTGGAGGGTGGGCTCCCCCTAGTTTATAGGCCATTTTGGCCCCTTTTTCTTCCTTTAACCATAGCGGAGTCCTCCAATGTTGGGTTTTTATGTCGTTCACACCGCTAGAATCAACGTTATGTTCCTTTGATGATTATAGAGTCCATTTGTCTTGATCACCACCTTTTTCTTAGCCATTTTTTGAGGCCCACCTCGATTCACATGCCACCATGCGAGTCATTCCCTGCATGTACCTCTGTACAACCCTCTCTATTGCATCCTATTCGCAAGCCCTTTGCTCCCTGCATACTATAGTTATTGAGTTGTTTTTCTACCATCCAGTTGCCTACAAGAAGGACCCATCAGTGTTCTACTTCACCTTCTCTCTGTTCCACTCATATCCTTCGTCCCATTGAGAACATCCTCCTTGCGTGACATACATGTATGTCTAGTACATGTTTATCTCTTTTTCAGGCCAACCATATTGCTTCTGAAAAAGACACTTAGGGAGATTCTTTTAAGATCTTTTTTTACTCCTTAAAGAATGAAAAGATCATCGAGCAATCTTGCTTCCTTTCATGCTCATTAAAAGTATTTGAAAGGGAATCCATTCGCGACGCCTGTTATCCATTTTTCGAACCAGTTGGACTAATTACTAAAAAAGGAATACTCTCGTCCCTTTGGCTAGAAGAGTTCTCCATTGCACGCTTTTATGCTTTTTCGGGATTTAGGGACTAACTTATGAAAAAAAACACTCACGGAGTCTTCTTTCTATTTTCAGACTCTCTAAAATTGAAAACACCAGCAAGCATTTACCGTCTTGGGCTCAACAAAAATACACAAGATAGTGCCATATCGAGCACACTTCTTTCCATTTGTTGAGCTCATTAAACCATGAATACGGCCTAAATGGTTGTTATGGAGAAAAAATTCCCATGGCTTGGGGTAGACCACAACAGGCATATGACTACCAAAAATCAACTCAATTCTCAATACAATGCTATATAAATGAAAATGCTAAGATGTGGATAAATGACCAACCTTCAACCGGATGTTCGAAGTAGATCCCCGTTGAGCTTTCCCAATCTCTACACTTGAGCCTCCATCTTAGTCTCAACAAAAAATACAAGCAAGTGCATATAATATGTGAAAGATATTAGCATAAACAATAGCATGGTCCATGATATAACAAGCAAATGTACCCAATGTTAATTAACCATTCACAACATCAATTGGATGAGAAAATGAGTATTTATATTAATGAAACAAGAAGTACATGATACAACCTCTTGCCGGCAACTCATCTGAACCGAGAACTAGGTCCCTCCACTTGTGTCTCCGCCACTTCAATCCCCCATGCAATGGAAAACTCAAACTATGAAGGAGTTTGGTAGGTGAACATAAGAGTTTCACAACAACTAGGATCAATGGATGTAGACTCAAGCTATGGAAAAAACTCAATAGAGTTTCCATGCTCTCTCATTCTCCTCCTTCCATGTACCATAAGATCTCAATATATAGCCTTCCAAAGGTAGGTGAAAGGTCAAACCGAGTAGTTTCGGGATACATGGAGGGCCAAAGGTCACCCTATGACTGCTTTTTGGAGTAAAAAGTGTGTTTTTATTAAAATTTACCATTTTAACTTGATGTGCGTGGACTGTAGTGGGACAGCCTGTGCATGCGCGAGTTGCAGCAAAGTAGCTCCATACAGGAACAAAAATAGGGAAAAATGGGTTCCTGAAAGGAAAAAAGTGGTTCTGAGTCCATGAAATGAATATCATAGGCCAAATAGGAAAAATGCTCACAAGGTGGAAGAATATGCTGTAACAGATGCCCCCTAATGTGTGAGGTCAAAGAAGGTACTACGATGGCCGAAATACAGTATAAATCTCAGAAGTGGAATGATGGAAACACAAATGGAAGGAGTAGCCCACTCATCATAATACAATGATCTCTCAGAATACATATCAGTACAATATATAGCAATATGATACAATGGCCATGAATAGGTAGTATATAGTAAATACATTTCATAAGCGGTCATAGCCATGACCCAGAAAGATATGGTCTCTTGTTGAAAAGGAAACAGCTGATGTATGAGACTGATCTCTCATAAGAAAATCACGATCACTAGTAGCATACTGAATGCCACTAAAGTATGGAGGTCTTCTACACAAATCACCAATGGTGCATGCCCTATCAAGCGAATAAAGGTGCTGATGTTGAACCTGATGTGGCATCGTCTAATTACCGGTCATTGATGTATACTGTTAACAGACACGAGATAACCCACCAATAATGAAAATGGGAATCAAGGCACAGAGTACAGTCATCAAAGTGTGAATAAAGGTGTTGAGGTTGAACACTCTGATGAATCCATCGATCAGGAGAAATTGATGAATCCCCAACTATCGATGGCGAGAGAACCTACCACTAATGACTACAAGACTCAAGGTACTCAACTGACTCTAACTCTCAATTCCAGAATAAATGGGTTGGACTCAATGAAGTGAAACTCGCTGGAAGGAGGGACTTAATGCATACCCCATCAGCCAACACGAGGTAACTAGCTACGTTGCAAGATTTGGAAGAACTCGGATGAACAGATCGGACTGTATGGGATGGCCGACATGCAATAGTCAAGAGATATGAGGAGTGGCCGACTCTGGTTTCAATACTTCCTTTGAACAAGAGCATGAATGGATGGATAGACTTAGGCAGCATAGGCTCAAGTACTAGATGATAACGATACTTTGCGACACAAGAGGAATCAACAAAGGCTCCATAATGACTAGATTCTTAACCAGTCGGTGGAGTAATATCTGAGAAATTAGTACAACTCCTAAGGTCCTACTAATGTCCCGACTCATAATGAATGGAGTGGAAATGAATGCTCTGTTCAAAGGCAGCATGACAGCTGCCAATAAGAAGTAGTACAAATTTTCCCGTCCGACTTTTTGAATTATTTGTTTTTTTTGGCCTTTTTCATATTAGGAAAGCTTGAAAAAGAATAAAATTGCTTATAGTATAACAAGTGATGGAACGAGTGTCAAGTACAATCAAACTAGTTCCAAGCAATGGAACATACCTATGATCAATGCAAGGAATCATTTGCAAGATGTCGACACTCGAGGGGGTGTTCCCTCAAGGTAAGGGTCATCAAGCTACGAAAGATAAATGGAGACTCTGCTTGGTTCAGAAGGTAAAGTGCTCAAGCACATGGCTAATAACTGCGAAACGCAGGAGCCGGCACAAGGCTCAAAGGCAAGCAGGATGATGCAATGCAATCACAACTCGACATAAATGGGGAATCCTCATAGGAGATGACCAGAATAAAATGAAGTAGAGTATGAGTCTTCATCACAATGTCATGGCATGACTATAAAGGATTCCCAATCTTAAGGAGAAACAATGGCATGGGCGCCAAAAGAAATAAATTGATCTAACTAGGGCACCCATGGTCGGACAAGCCCTACCACCAAATAACACTTCTAGAGCAGCATAGAGATTCTATGTCAGTTAAAAAGCGGGGTCACACCTAAGGTTAATGAATGTGGTCATAGGGTCAAATGCAACAATGCAGGAAAAATGACATCCTAACCTATATGCCAGGTGTAGAAAATACCTGTCGAAGGCGCGAAATGGTTGAAAAATTCACTTTCATCGGAAAAAACTATTCAAAACGACAATTTACAGCTTCATATTAGTCCAAAACGGCTCAAAATGGCAAAAACTATAAGAAAGTGGGTATGAAAAACTATAAACAGTAATAAAAAAAATTACTTTTACCATTCCATTTTCATTTTTACCCACCATAGTGCTTTTGGTTGGTTTTTACACTCGATCTTCAGCTATAGATTACGAGAGCTACGGGCATCGTATTCATGAACCGTCTGGATAAGGTTGGTTGTCTCATCCCCCTCTTCAATTTAATAGCTTTTATTTCAGTTTTGAATGGTCAATTTTTTTTCTTTTTCCATAGGTTACATCCACAAATCGTTGTACGTGGGTTATTGTAATACAGGTCACGTGGAGGGCTCGTTGTGCGCGGTCAGCACATGTGTTGACCACGTATATGCGCGATTGTATGCATAGTAGCCTGCGTACAGCGCCATGGGTTTGGTTTTTTAAGACGTGGGCACTAAAAAATGCCTTGTTTTTTCCTCTAGGATGGTCCTAGAGGGGAGAGAGAGAGAACATGACATTGTTGATGAGCATGTACACCAAGATCTACCCGCCCAATAAGCGCTGCAAGCATGTGGGATCTACAAGTTTTGGAGCATCAGGGGTTTAAGGCCCAAAACCAATTGCTCGCACATTTGATCAACTATTGGGACACTAAGGCACAACAGTTCGATCTAGATGGCCAACCACTTCCATTGGAGGTGGAAGACATATACTTTATTACTGTATTGTCCCGCCGGCATGAGACAGTGAGTCTTAGGTCTCACAATGTGGGAGAAGGAATCACCATCAATGATTACATTATTGCATCATTGGCACCCAAAAGGTGGGAATCCAGGTTCCCATCGAAGCCATAGCAAGCCTAAGTATGAAGATCATAGTCCTCACCCTCGGGAGAATTACAAGATCAGCTGCACTTCATCAGGCTTCAAGACCTATGATATTCTACGCAACTGAGTGTATGAGACCCACAGTAACTTATTGGTTCACAATATTGCTGGGTACGATGAAGACTCAACTAACGGAGTGCAAGCTTGGATGGGCCAAGAACTTTGGCTTTGGTAGTATTCTATGTAGTTGTTTCTTTGAGAGAGTATTGGGCTTCAGTCCGAGGGTTGAATTCCCTCCGCATGGTCTCTGAGATCCCGCCCAGACCTGTGGACAGAGGTACTGATGCAGTAGGGTGGTGGCCGACAGGCATCACCATATTCATAGGAGTTCTTTCACTGGTGGGCACGACAGGTCATCGTCATCAATGACTACCCATATGAGGGGATAAACTACCGTGAAGATAGAGACATGCCGCTCCCTCCAGGGGCCGTGTTCAGGGACATAGGTATGACTACTCTTTTTAAGTTTTGTGTTTTTTAAATTTTTTGGATTTTTTATTATAATTGAATGCAAAAATATTTTTGGTGTGGTATCATATTAATGGGTGACTATTTGCTTGCAGATCTGGGTCCGCAAAGACCCCATGGATTCCCATGGCACCACCGCAGAGGCAGGGGAGGCGAGATAGTAGGTGTGGTGTCAGAGCGCACACTGGAGACGGTATGGTTCAACCTATCCCGTATGACTGCTCGGGTACCACTCATAGAGGTAGAGCATATAACGGAGGCGATGCAACAACATGTGGTCGGGGTACCAAGTGTATGGGTGCAGCTACTGTGGCATATAGCCAACACCGTGCACTATTATACTTAGACTCATCTCGCCGAGGCGGCGAGGCCTCCCTGCAGGGATTAGATTCCATGGGGCTCACTATTTTTGTATCGGATTGTATATTTTTGAGAGCTACATGCTCCAATTTTGTATCATGACACCACTTTATATATATATATAGATATAGATATAGATATATATATATAATTTGTTTTTCCGACTCTACTATTGTGTATGTACAAATGTGTGACTAAATGTTACTTGTGTGCTTCTTTTATTGATGTGAAAAATGCCAATCTAGCACATAATTAGCATATGCATCAGTTATATGATTAAAACATCTCAGAACGTGAATGTATGTAATAAAAACAAAATGACGCTCCAAGAGTCTTACCCTTGAGAACCTCCTTAGTAACATAGGATCCCTCACATGGCACTAGCCATTCAATTGAGACACAACCAGTTGTGCATCCAAGAGAACTTCTAAAGATTGGATACCATGCGAAATGGAATCACGAAGTAACTCAATGACGACATTGTACTTGGCCACATTGTTGGATGTAGGCCCGAGACAAGCACCTCCTGAAGACACAATCTGATGGTCGGGCGAGTAAATAACCCATGCAGCAGAAGAAAGTATCTACGTATGATGGCTAGCCCCATCTGTGAATCCCAAGAACATTCGAGATTCTGCTGACATTTGTCAACCAAACGAAATCGAATCAACAGACTCGAAAAATCAAAAGAAAGCTAAACTATGTACAGAAGAAACTATACAATAGTATACAAAAGTATCAGCTCGAGCTAGAAGCTCAAGTGTAATACCGCTTGAGGTATGTTAAGTTTAAACTAATTTGACTAGCAAGATCACTAAAAGAAACATAATCACAAGATAGACAAAGATATTACCCTGGGAAACCCTCATGGGGTAGAAAACCCAGCAAAGCTTTCCTCAATAAGATGATCAACCAAAATACAAGATGTGCTCCAAGACTTGACCTCCTTCTCTACCTCCGATGCAGACCTCTCAAACACTAGTGCGCTACTTTCTGAGTTGAGCAAGTGTGTCAAATGAGGAGCTCTCCTCCTCTACTTATACTGATTCCCGATTGACCAAAATCCCTAATGGGGCCAACCTCTCCTAGTGAAGCCTAATAACCCCTAAATAATAAACTCAGGGCCGACCCCCACATGGTGGGTCTAATAACCCTGGTTACTACAATTCATTGGAGGAATAAACATCTCCGGATACATAATAGAATCACCTCAGAGGGATGAAACATCTCCGGAATAATAAAGTACAAATATAATATTCTTAGAATTTACAATATTCAACACTCCCCGTTAACGAGAAGGATATTATAACAACATCTGTAGGAGCAAGGATTCATTGACTACATCGTACATGATACATCTGTAAATCATCGGAAGCTTTCTTCAATGCATCATCATTAGTAACTTAACCAGTTACTGGAACATCAATCATCATCATCATCGTCATCACACAATCATCAGCATCGTCATCACACGATCATCATACAGGATGCTCAATCCCAATCTCTTTAGGACATAGGTCCATGGATGATACAATCCAAATCATGTATCGTTTGAACCAAGGTCTAGGGACGATACAGTCCTATCAACTCTAGTGATCCTTCCTTTTGGAATTACGGGATCCATCACAATCATGTTTAAGACTATCCTTCCTTTCGGAATTACGGGATTTACGGTCTAAGGATGATTAATCCCACTCAATCTCTTTTAAGACAATCCTTCCTTTTGGAATTACGGGATTTACAGTCTAAGGATGATTAATCCCACTCAATATCTTTTAAGACAATCCTTCCTTTCAGAATTACAGGATTTACGGTCTAAGGATGATTAATCCCACTCAATCTCTTTTAAGACAATCCTTCCTTTCGAAATTATGGGATTTACGGTCTAAGGATGATTAATCCCACATGTCCACTAAGGACTTCATTCTCGAAGACCATACGTCTATGGATCAATTCAAGGGACCAAAGTCCGGGGACGATACAATCCCCACCTGTCCACTAAGGACTTTATTCTCGGAGACCAAATGTCTACGGATCAATTCAAGGGATCGAAGTCCGGGGACGATACAATCC
Organism: Larix kaempferi; assembly: GCA_027924585.1. Classification (NCBI taxonomy): domain Eukaryota; kingdom Viridiplantae; phylum Streptophyta; class Pinopsida; order Pinales; family Pinaceae; genus Larix; species Larix kaempferi. The sequence goes on from BSBM01000510.1 coordinate 33,734,897, forward strand.
CCACCTGTCCACTAAGGAATTTATTCTCGGAGACCATACATCTACGGATCAATTCAAGGGACCAAAGTCCGGGGACGATACAATCCCCACTTGTATCCTCATCAATACAGATACTGTTAGTACATCACTAGTACAAGTACATACAAGTATCCTCATCAATACATGTCTACATATCATCAAACCATGTATCCTCATCAATACATCAATATAAAAACATGTATTCTCATCAATACATCAATATAAAAACATATATCCTCATCAATACATCAGAATATAAAAACATGTATTCTCATCAATACATCAGAATATAAAAACATGTATTCTCATCAATACATCAATATAAAAACATGTATCCTTATCAATACATAAAGAAACAAGTAATATAAGTATTCTAAGTATAAGAGTCCTAAATCCAAGCATATATAAATATCTAGGTTTAATAAACAGGTATCCTTATCATCGACCTTGCTGTCAATGAGGGCAATCTCATCATCAGTGATTATATCACTCCCCCTTCCAAGGAGGGTCCTTTTGAACTACACCAAGCTTGTCTCGGAAATATTCAAATTTCACTCAAGATAGAGGTTTGGTCAATATATCAACAATTTGTTCCTCAGTACTCACATACTCGAGTTTAATAGCTCCTCTTTGCACCATATCTCGTATGTAGAAATATCAGATCTCTATGTGTTTTGACTTATCATGGAACACTGGATTTTCTGTCATCTTGATACAGCTTTGATTGTCACACATGATCACAGTGGGATCCAATTCTAAGTCAAACACTCCAGATAATAGCTTCTGAAGCCACACTGCTTCACAACTGGCAGAGCAGGCAGCTATATATTCTGCTTCAGCAGTACTGAGAGCCACACTAGATTGTTTCTTGCCGAACCATGAGATCATGGCAGATCCAAGACCATAGCATCCACCTGATGTACTCTTTCTGTCTGAGACACTTCCTTCCCAATCAAAATCTGAGTAACCATGTAATCTGAGTTCATGATTTCCAAGATAATATAGACCAAAATCAAATGTACCCTTTCGATACCTCATTACATGCTTGGCAACTATTAAGTGAACCTTTCTAGGTTCTACTAGATACTGACTCAGGGTATTTACAGCAAAGCATATATCTGGTCTGGTATTTGTTAAATACATCAATGACCCAATTATTTGTCTATATAGAGTTATATCCACTAATTCTGATGAGTCATTAACTAATAACTTCAATTTGGAGTCCATGGGAGTGGCCATGGCTTTACACTCCAACATATTGAATCTTTTCATAATCTCCACAGCATACTTACCTTGATTTAGAAATATTCCTTTTGGTTCTTGCCATACTTCTAGACCTAAGAAGTAGTGCATTAATCCGAGATCCTTCATCTCAAATTCTGAAGAAAGCTTCTTCTTGCATTCGATAATTTGATTCTCATTTCCTGTTAGAAATAGATCATCTACATATAATAGTAATATAACAGGTTCATCATCCATGACTTTGAGGTAAATATTTGGATCAGCTTTGCTTTTGGTAAAGCCCATGCTTGTTAAGAAACTGTTAATCCTTCTACACCAAGCTCTGGGAGCTTGCTTTAATCCATATAAAGCCTTTTTCAGTTTGCATACATGAGCTCTTCTATCTTTAACCTCAAATCCTTGTGGTTGTTCTACGTACACTATTTTTTCAATTACACCATTCAGGAAGGTTGTCTTGACATCCATCTGGTGTAATTTCCATTTCATCATGGATGCAAGTGCCATGATAGTCCTAATTGAAGTGTACCTAGCAACTGGTGCAAATGTTTCTTCATAGTTAATTCCCTCTTTTTGAGAGAATCCTCTGGCTACAAATCTTGCTTTATATTTTTCAATGCTACCATCTGCAACATGTTTTATCTTGAATATCAATTTGGAAGAAACCACACTTTTATCTTTTGGTTTGGGAACTATATCCCAAACATCATTTTTCATTATTGACTGGTATTCTTCTGTCATTGCTTCTACCCACTCTTTCTTCTAAGCTACCTCTTCATAGCTAGTACGTTGTTGATCCACAAGATCACACATCAAGGCCACATAGTTTGATACTAGCTTTGGTTTCTTTCTTTCTCTAGTGGAGCCTTCAGGAGCTCCATATTTTTCAGCTCCTTGAATAATGTCTCTAGCCCATGATGGCCTTCTTTTTCTAGATAAATTTGTAATTGGGGGTTCTTGTGGTTCTAACATGTCATAATCCTCTAGTGCATCATCTCTAGGGATGGGTATAGCTTATGTGATTATAGGAGGTGACTCTTCTTCATAGACCTCTTCAAGTTGGCACTTCCTATATTTCTTGAGAGCTGCTTCTTCATCAAATGTTACATCTCTACTTATTTCCATATGATGAAAACTAGGTATGTAAATTCTGAATGCTTTGGATGATTCACAATATCCAACAAATATTCCCTTCTTACCAAAAGGATCCAACTTGGTTCTCTTTTCTTTTGGAATGTGAATGTACACAGGACATCCAAATATTTTGAGATGACTTACCTTAGGCTTCTTTCTTGTGAACACTTCTTCTGGAGTCTTGAATTCAAGAGCACTATGGGATAGTCTATTTTGTACATAGATTGTTGTCCTAGCTGCTTCATCCCATAGATACATGGGTAGATCTTGGTCATGTATCATAGTCTTTACAGCTTCCATGATAGTTCTATTCTTTCTTTCAGCAACCCCATTTTGTTGGGAAATGTAGGGAGTGGTTAATTCCCTCCTGATTCCAGCTTCCTTACAAAAGTATTCAAAGTCCTTTGAAGTATATTCTCCACCATTATCTGTTATGAGAATCATGATTTTCTTTTCTGAGAGATTTTCTATTAAGGCCTTGAATTCTTTGAATTTTCCAAAGACTTCATTCTTTCCTTTTAGAAAGTATATCCAAGTCTTCCTTGAATAGTCATCAATGAATGTGAGATAGTATTCAAACCCACTTAGGGATGTGGTGGGCATTGGTCCACATACATCTGAGTGAATTAACTCCAAAATGTTCTTAGTCTTTGTTTCACTCTTTAGAAAGGGGTTCTTGACATTCTTCCCCTTTTCACATCCTTTGCATGAGCCATTATGATCAATCTTTAAGTCTGGTAAACCTATGACCACCTTGCTCACATAAGGTAGGGCCTTGTAATTAATGTGAGCAAGCCTTCTATGCCATAGTTCACTAGGGCTAGTGGTTTCATGGACAAGGGCAACTTCTGGGTGACCCTTGAGTTTGTAAATACCTCCTTCTTCTTCACCAATAACAATTGCATCATCAATTGACTTTCCTTTGGGCCACATGAGCACTTGTCCATCAATAAATGCAATTCTAAATCCTTTCTTATCTAGTGCTGAGATAGAAAGTAGGTTCTTCTTCAAACCTGGTACATATAAAATTTCTTTCATTTTCAAAGGTGTTCCAGAATCAAGCTTGTAACTTGCTTCACCAATTCCCTTGATGGGATATTGATAATCATCACCTAGAGATACCTTTTGTGGAGAAGACTTTTCTTCAAGTCTTGAGAGAGTTTTCTTTTGGCCTGTCATGTGCTTTGAAGCACCACTATCAATGATCCATGTATCTTCTCCAGGAGACACAGATCCAGAGAGTGCAGAAAATAGAACATATTCTTCTACATCTTCTTCTTCACTATCATCTTCTACAAGATTTGCTTGATGTCTTGTATAGTGAAGATTTTTCTTCTTCTTTGAAGGACAAAATCTAGCAATGTGTCCTTCCTTATGACAATGGAAACATTGGAAAGAAGAGAAATTTCCTTTTCCTTTCTTCTGAAATTTTTGAGGAGAATGAGGTTCCTTGTGATTGACCTTCTTGAAGTGAGAATGATTCTTCCTTCTCTTAGTGTGTGTGGCCAAGGCTTGGCCATCTTCTTTGAGAAGGGATTCTCTGTTGGCTACCCTAGCTTCTTCTTGAACACTGTCCTCCCAAACTACATCAAACTTCATACTTTCTTTTCCGGCACACATAGTTTGTATAAATGACTCCCAAGGTCTAGTGAGACCATTTAGAGCAGTCATCACAAGTTCATCTTCATCAAGAGTATCACCAATGGCATCTAGTTGCTCCTTGATTTGGGATACCCTTGAGAAGTAGTCTTGAATGGATTCTCCTTTGTGCATCTTGGTACTCTTCAACTGAGTTCTTAGGTTCATCTTCCTATTGTTGTTCTTTCATTCATACATTCTTCCTAGGGCATCATACATTTCCTTTGGAGTCTTCTTGGAAGCCACTTGGGGAATCAAGTGGTCTTTAATAGAATCATCTATGATTCTCTTTTCCCTAATCAAATCCTTCCTATGCTTTTCTTTGGCTTCATCTCCTTCAGGTTCTGCAACTCCATCCTTGATATAATGAGCAAGATCATTCTCTTAAAGAATGAGACCAATTCTGTATTTCCATGCCCAAAAATTCTCTATACCTTCTAGCTTGTCTTCAAGCTTAGTGCTTGGAGCCATCTTCTCTTGGGGGAGTCCAAGAGATAAGAGATAGAATAGTACTTACTCGGAAACTTTAAATTTTCACTTTCCCGAAGTTCTACTCAACCAAAAACCTCGATCCAAGGCTCAAAAGATAGATCTTTAGAAGAGCTATTCATCCATGCAACTAGAAACCAAAAATACTAACTTTTGTAGAAACCCTAATTTTGGGAGAGAGAGAGAAATATAATTTCACCTTGTGAAAGATGTTCTATTCAGGATAGCTCTGATACCATGTTAATTTTAAACTAATTTGACTAGCAATATCACTAAAAGAAACATAATCAGAAGATAGACAAAGATATTACCCTGGGAAACCCTCATGGGGTAGAAAACCTAGCAAATTTTTCCTCAATAAGATGATCAACCAAAATACAAGATGTGCTCCAAGACTTGACCTCCTTCTCTACCTCCTATGCAGAGCTCTCAAACACAAGTGCACTACTTTCTGAGTTGAGCAAGTGTGTTAAATGAGGATCTCTCCTCCTCTACTTATACTGATTCCCGACTGACCAAAATCCCTAATGGGGCCGACCTCTCCTAGTGAAGTCTAATAACCCCTAAATAATAAACTCAGGGCCAACCCCCACATGGTGGGTCTAATAACCCTAGTTACCACAATTCATCAGAGGAATAAACATCTCCGGATACATAATAGAATCACCTCGGAGGGATGAAACATATCCAAAATAATAAAGTACAAATATAATATTCTTAGAAGTTACAATATTCAACAAGGTAGAGCCCATTTCTAGGCTCCTTCAAGGCATTCCCTTCGTAATCTTACAACTCGTAGGTGTTAACACCCAAAAAGTGCTCACTAGCTCATTCCCTTATTCACATGACCCATTTGTCCACTTTTCCACCATTTGAGCCTCTAAAGCCATCAAAAGGTCACCAAAAAGACCGTAATACACCTTTTTTCCCCTCAAAATATATATTTTTCCTCAAAAAACACAAAAAACCCTCAAAAAGGGTCCAGAATTCCCAAAAAATATTAAAAGGGAATAAAAATATTCAAAATATTCAAAAAAGGAAAAAGAGGAAAAAAGAGACCTAAACCATGTTGGTTAATACCATTGGTTTCCTTAAAACCACAATGGTATTCCCCATCACCAAAAACTATAAAAAGGTGATAAGGGCTCCTCACTTTCCATCCATCCATCATCCTATCCTCATGCTGTCAAAATCTCTCTTGAGTTCTTTGACCATTGTGGCAATCTTGGAGAAGAGACCATTGGAGCCTGGAGCATCTCAACCTTGGAGTTGCTCAACGCCAAACATCCTGAGGTATTATAATACAAAAGTCATTTTTTATTTCGTTTCTTGTTCTTGTTCTTAAATCTTTTCAAGTTTATTGTTATATGCACATGTTAGATGCAGATTAATTTATAGTTGTATTTGATTTCAATTTGAAGACTGCTACTACAAGTTAGTAGGTGCATCCTTGCACATGCTTGGTTGAAAAACCAAGCAACTGTTTTTTGGCGACTCCGCTGGCTTTCGAGCTTTAATTTTTTTCTTTAGATCTTAGTTTTTTACTTGTTTTTATCATTTAAATTAGCAGATTTGCCATACTAGACAACATATTCATTGCTTCCCTAGTCGTTGGCCCTTTCTGTAGCCTCTAACAGACCGAAATCTCAATTTTCGGTTTCATTTTTGGCAATTTGTTTTTCGTTTTTCACATCACGACCTTTTGCCCAACAGTCGCGTAGCTCATCGCGACTTCGTGGTCCTTTTTTCGCACTGCACATCGTGGCTTCGCGGCCATTTTCTGTGTTGCACATCGCGGCTTCGCGGCAGTTTTCCGTGCTGCACATCGCAGCTTCATGGCCATTTTCCACGCTGCACATCGTGACTTCGCGACCAAAACCCGTGATGCACATCGCGGCTTTTGCCCTAAAACCCGCAATGCTATCTTTTTAAATTTGGCTAATTTTTTAGAAAAAAATTTGCAGTACTTTTTGCCAATTTAGCCTATTTTACAGTATTATTTTTTCTGCATTATTACATCCATAGTGAATCATTTTCTATTTACATATGCTCCATTAAAAAATCTTTTAAAAATTTTCAGCAGGTGGAAGAAATATTTTTAGCATTATATTTAGATCATAGGTTTCACTTTAATTTTGCTCAATAGTTTGCCCAAGCATTTCTTAAGAAATCCATTTATTTCTTGAAATTGTTAAGTTATTTGTTTTCCTTTAAATTATTTCGAAAATCCATAGTTTTTGAAGTATTTTTGTTAAAGCATTTACATTTCAGAAAGCGTCTTTATTTTTTGCAAATTGGAATCGTCTTGTTTTTCATTTGTAATCAATCGCCCAAGCGAGGCAAATCATTTTCAGTTAAATAATCACACTTGCACCCAATCTGCCACATTTTTAATTAATTGAGCCTTAAAATCTACCTTAACTCAACAAACTTTTGTAACCCCACTTGGGGAGCACTTAAAAGAATCTTGTAGTTAGGTAGGATTGAGGAGAAAGGTGTTCCAATAACACCCCTCAATTATTTACATTTGAGACATAGTGGTTGTCCTTTATGGTACCAAAAATCGCTTATAATTTTGACATGGTTATCAACCAATTTATCGGGAAGGCCTCTCCCTTAGGAGAGTTGAAGTAGCCAGACTGGTTCCGGAAGCTTGAGTGCAATACCGCAATCCATTCAGTAACCGAAGGATACCTTTCGAAGTTCTTGGTGTACACCCGTACGGGGGTACAACGGAGATAGAACCAAACTGCAGATTCACCCAACCGAACGTGTCATGAATGGGGTATCCTAGTTGCCATTTTTTAGGATTGTCTACCCGTTGTACCTCCCGGTAGGGGGATATCTAGCCGTTGATTCTACACTCTATATTGTCGACTCACAATACTTCTAGTTAGGTGTTTGCATGATACAATACCCACCTTTGGTCTAGTGAGCACCACTTTTTTTTAGGAACTGTTTAACTTTTGGTATTTTGACCACTTTTTTGGATCCCTTCACTTATTATAGCACAGTTGTTATAATAAGTTTTTTTGAGGTTGGTTGTTGGCCTGAGAGCCATTATTTTTTCACTCCCCTCTTGCACACATTGTTGCACTAGGTTTTTGAGTTTTTTACATCACCACCATCCACTAACATTTTTTATACATTTCTCACCATTGAGAATTTAAGACGATCCCACTGTTTTCAAGGTGAACCCCCTCAGTTCGGTACACTTGACTCTACATGTCACAAACGTAGAGCATTATCCCTTGACTCGACCCGTCATCAGCATAGAACACAATCATCACCTTGATTCTACACTCTATATTGTCTGACTTGGATTCCATCACCTTGCAGAGGATATAGTTTATCGACTCACAATACTTTTAGTTAGGTGTTTGCACGATACAATACCCACCTTTGGTCTAGTGAGCACCACTTTTTTCTAGGAACTGTTTAACTTTTGGTATTCTGACCACCTTTTTGGATCCCTCCACTTATTATAGCACAGTTGTTATAATAAGTGTTTTTGAGGTTGGTTGTTGGCTTGAGAGCCATTATTTTTTCACTCCCCTCTTGCACACATTGTTGCACTAGGGTTTTGAGTTTTTTACATCACCACCATCCACTGACATTTTTTATACATCTCTCACCATTGAGAACTTAAGACGATCTTGCTGTTTTCAGGGTGAACCCCCTCAGTTCAGTACACTTGAATCTACACGTCACAGACATAGAGCATTATCCCTTGAATCGACACGTCATTAGCATAGAACACAGTCATCTGATTCTGACGTGCCTCATTTCACATCTGATTCTGAGGATGAATCCGAACACCCTACTGAGACACCACCAACCAACCCCATTGCTGGATCACAATATGAACCCCTTTTCACCAGTGCTATTGGAGCTACATCAACAAACCCTACTACTACTGTGCCACCCACGGTAACCACAACCCCCTTAAGCATGCCTAATATAGGGTCCATTCCCCCTTTAGGTATTCCCAACACAGGACCACCAGCTATTATGGGTATGCCCAACATAGGGGTCACACCCCCTCTCATTACCACAACCTAGATCCCAGGAATTCCGGGCACTATTCCTAACCCCTCTGCAACCCATGTTGCACTTGGGATCGCCGACCCTTCCCACACCACATCGGTTGGAGGACACATCCCTTCCATACCTAGCATACCCTTAGTGGCCACTGGACCACTACATAATGCTACCATTAGCAGTTATGTCCCAGTCACTACGCCACACCCATCTACCATTTTACCATACATGGCTAGTCTGAACTTACCAGAATTAGCCAGGTTAACCAACGATCCTATTAGACACAACCCTAAGTGGCCACCCATGCCCACAAAGCTTCCCTCAGACATCCCAAAGTTTGAAGGAAAAGCTGGGGAAGACCCCCAAAACCACATCATGTCTTTCACCTGTGGTGTTCCTCTAACTCCATAGTAGATGATTCCATTAGACTGAGACTGTTACAACGAACATTCACTGGCTCTGCAGCCAAGTGGTACATTGAGAAACCACATGGGACCCACAACACATTTACGTCCTCGCCTCAACTTTCCTCTAGTTTTTTCAACTACCTGTATGCTATGATGCAGGAGTAGAAATACTTTTGTCTTGTAGACAGAACACCACTACACACATCACTGATCATATCCATGAATGGCGTAAGCACCATATCCTCTACAAGATAAAACTTGACGATCGAATATTTTTGGACTGGTTTCTCAAATCACTCCTACCCCTCATAGCCAAAGATGTAGCTTCCGAACGACCCCAATTAGAAGAAGAAGCTATCTTAAAAGCTCAGCAATTCGACCTCATATATGCCCAGTCAGGATATCTATACACTATTTTACCTAACACCCCACGTGGCGATCCATCCTGCCATGACGCGCCGGGGGCATCACATGCTGCCGACGGTATTATCGGCCAAGTTATGGAGAAAAACAAACCTTTTACCATGACGAGTACAAACAACACCCCAAACCTTTCTAGGGCTTCATCCTATTCTGGGGCTACAACTTCGTATGCTCCTATAACAAACACCCATCACATCCATGGACCTTCGTGTCCACCACAATGTTATGGGAATGCACCACCAGCTTATGCGCCAACTCCATATTATAACCAACCGGCCCACCAGACTCCAGTACAGTCACAAGCCCAAGTGGCTTATTATCCTCAACAGGCAGCACCTCTTGCTCCAACACTTTCAGCAGCTCAAGGTTACCCACAACCGCAGCAAACGCCAGGGCCACCTCAGAACCCTCCTATTTACTACCCATCGCAACCTTCTCTAGAGCCTGCACGACCTCAAAACCCACCTACTGCCCAAGGGCATGTTTACATGCAGCAAAACCAATTTACAAACCAGAACAACCAGCGAGGCCAAAAAAATCATGGAAGAGGATGTAACCGCGGAAACAACCAACAACATAATCAAGGTGGACCACCACCTAATCCCCCAAATAACAATAACGCTGCTCCCCCCAACCAAAACCCTGATCATCCACCGAAACAGGACAAAAATAATAACTTGAGAACAAACCATCCATGTTCCATATGTGGAGTCTACAGACATTACACACATAATTGCCCCCATTTAGATCGAGCGCATCAACTCTGGACCGACAACGCCCAACGGAAAGGACATGCTGCACAACCAACATCCCCCCCTCAGCAACAACCCATGATATTGCAAAATCCCTTACCTAACCAAGGCACGGTCAACACTCGTCCAAATGATCCCCCTCAAGGATCCGTTGCAACACAGCAGCAAATCACTTACACAGCAGCTGACTACCAGCATGCAGATTCCAACACTCACCATTTTCTCATGATGTCATCAAATGATGTCAATATTCAAACCCATCGCAATCAATATGGATCCGCCCCGAAGGCTACACCTACTGACCCATTATCGAGTACTCCCCCAATTGATCAACCACTTCGCATACCCACTATACCAATGGACGAGGGCCCCAAAGAACCTCGTTTCCCTTTGAGACGGATTAACAATAACCCGAACGCTCATGCAGCTTCCAACTATAACATTGTAGAAGATTAGCTCAGTCCCCCGCTGCTATGTCTGCTCTCGAAATCTTAAAAAACTGTCCTGCATAGAGAAAGTTGTTGTTATCTGCCATTGGTGCTATAGATCCTAACGACACTAACATGATGGCTTTCGACTTAGAACAAGTTGAACCTTGCATGCTTGCATCTCTAGCTTTTCAAGTTTCAGTCTCCATTCGCAACCTTGTTGTCCATCGATGCATAATCGATGAAGGGGCCTCTACCTATGTCATGTCGACTTTCGTATGGCAGAAACTTGGATCCCCAACACTACAGCCATCCACTACCGCATTACGAGCATACGATGGCCGTGTAGCTCAACCTCAAGGTTTGCTAGTGAACGTACCCATACAACTTGGGGGAAAATTGGTTCTTATAGATATAGAGTTCATTAACGCCCAACTTGATTACAATCTCCTTCTGGGACGAAGCTACATGTATAAAATGAAAGCTATCGCTTCTTCAGTTTTCTGCATCATGATGTTCCCCCATGAAGGACGCATAGTCAAAATCGACCAAATTACATACTATGACCCCAATGCCCCTGCAACGCCAGAAAATGTTCTTCCCATGATCGAACAACCCATTCTTAGTGCGCCCACATCGTTTGTCTCCTCAGTCGGACTCGGGATATATTCGGATACCCCCATGACCGACATTTTCCCTTCTATTCCACCTCCTCTCCAGGTAACTAAAGTATCTGATTTGTGCACCTTATCGCACAATGAACAACAACATCCTCAACAACCTCAACCACTACCACTAGCACCCATTGTGCCTACTCATATTGGAATAACACCAATCCATACCATCCCATTCTTATTTCCGTTTTCAGGACTTGTTAGCTCACCAATAATGGCTACACTCAACCTCCTAGGTTTAATAATAGGGTTACTAGTATGGTACTTACCTGCACCAAACCCCCCGCCGACTCCGACCATTTTTTTACAACCGGTACAACCTGTGAATATGTCAAACCATCCACCACCTGGCATACCAAACCACCAAAATCGTCCACCACCTAGTGTTTCGAACCCCCAAAACCGATCAATTCCAACAAGGGGCACTACATTGACATCTACTTATGTCCCCCCTCAATCCCGCCACACTGGGGGAAGAGGTCCTCAAACCTACAACACTACACCCACAACTTGCACCCCCCCAGTGACTCCTAAATTAGCCAAGAATCCCTCAACCCGTGTACTCCCTAAGTGCTCCTTGTGCGACGATATTGGCCACGATACACAGTATGTCCACAACTACCAGCACTTCAAGAACACATGAATATGTTGGACGATGGCGTCAACATTCCAGTTGTCAAATTAGAATTACCATCTCAACCTTGTGATAAATCATTGCGCACAAACCACCCTTGTGCAATATGTGGAATCTACGGTCATTATTCACATCACTGCCCGGATCTCCCAGATTATAGAGCATCCCTATATGAGATGAATAATGCCGACCTAGAGATATCCCCAGAGATATCCCCCCCACTTGTTGAGGAAATATTCCCTCCAGAATCATGCCATTCAGAAGAAATCAATACCATTTACATGATTTCAACTACTTATAAACCCGAGCCAGTGAATTTATGGACCGATTACTTTTGCACTGATGAGGAGGTTCTAGAAACACTCACGGTATCGGATTACCCTTGGGATGATATGCACCATCGATCATACTTCCTCCCTGAGGCATCTACATCCACCATGGCAAACAAACTATCTATTGAATCCAAAGATTTTTTGCCAACCAAGGTCGATTGGTTCAAGGACCCAATCCCAGCTCCAGAAGCCTTTGAAGAAGGTAACATGGCTAACATTTCACCCAGTATAAAAATCGATATCTCCACCACCCCCGTAAAGCCTGAGCTTATCTCTTTGGGTGCATCTTGCACTGAAAAAGAAACCCAAGCTTATAAGAAACTCTTCTAAGAATTTCGAGATGTCTTCGCCTGGTCTTATGCCGAGATGCCTGGTCTTGATCCTACCATCATAGAACATCACATAGACACTTGGCCCAACGTATCACCGGTCCACCAGAAACAACGTCCCATTCACCCATCCAAGCTTCCTGCCATCAAAGCAGAAATTGAGAAGCTTCGAGCAGTAGGTTTCATATACCCGATTGCATATACCACCTGGGTTTCAAATCCAGTACCTGTTAATAAAAAAGTAGGCACCATCCGCATTTGTACTGACTTCCGTGACCTTAACCTAGCTTGTCCCAAAGACAACTTCCCCACACCATTTATTGACCAACTAATCGATGAGTGTGCGGGGCATGAGCTCCTCTCTTTTATGGATGGTTTCTCCGGATACAACCAAATCAAAATCCATAAAGAAGATCAATACAAGACCGCTTTTACCACCCCATGGGGCACCTTTGCCTATCGCGTCATGCCTTTCGGTCTCAAAAATGCGAGAGCCACTTTCCAACGAGCCATGACTTATTTCTTTCATGATCTGCATAAAATCATTAAAGTTTATCTAGACGACCTCACCGCCCGATCTAAGAAATGATCTAACCACTTAGAAGATCTCCGATAGGTTTTCTTGCATTGTCGCAAATACAAAATCCTCTTGAACCCACTTAAATGTGTATTTTGCGTTACAGCAGGCCGCCTACTAGGGCTTGTCATTTCAAAAAAAAGGATCACCATTGACCCTCTAAAATTTCAAGCCATAGTGGACCTCCCCTCACCACGTACATTAAGACAACTCCAAAGCCTCCAGGGGAAATCCAACTTCCTTTGTCGTTTTGTCCTAGACTATGCAACCACAGTACATGGTTTCCTCCGTTTGCTACATCTTCATACCCGCTTTGTATGGGACAACCAAGCAGAAGGAGCCTTTATGGACCTGAAAAAAGCACTTATAAGTGCCCCGTTGATTTCTCCACCAGATTTCATGAAAGACTTTACCCTTTACATTTCAGCATCAGATTACGCCGTTTCCGGAGTACTCGTCCAAGAAGACTCCACTCGCCAAGAGCATGTCATTTATTATGTGAGCCAGACCTTATCAGGCCCACCACTCCGCTACCCACATGAAGAGAAGATGGCCCTCACCATCGTCTTTTCAGTACAAAAGCTGCGACATTACATCCTTCTCAGCCACACCACGGTTGTGGCCAATTCCAACCCAATGGTATATCTCTTGAATCGTCGCCTTCTACAAGGCCATGTTTCCAAATGGGTGATCATCTTACAAGAATATGACCTAACTTTCAAAACTCTGAAGAGCACCAAAGCATTAGCACTCACTCAGCTCATTACGGATTTACCATCATTGTCATCATCACCAATTATCCAGACTGATCTAATCGACGAACATTTGTTCATTATCTTGTTGAATGACCCTTGGTATGGCGACATTTTGGTATACCTCCACACATAGAAGTTTCAACCCAACATCGACCGTGACGGACGTCGACGCATCCGTCACCATGCCCCCCGTTATCTCATATTGGGTGATGTCCTCTATCGACGTGGCATCGACACAATCTTACGACGATGCCTTTCCCAAGACGAAGTAGAACAAGTTCTTAACGACTGTCATAGCGATGCCTGCGGCTGCCATTTTTCAGGAATGGCCACCGCCCAAAAGGTAATCCACGCAGGATATTTTTGGCCATCATTATTCACTGATTGTATCACAACAATCAAACACTGCCAAAACTGCCAGCTCTTTGCCCCAAAGGCAAGAACCCCACCCGCCCCCCTTCATCTAGTCATCACCAATGGACCATTTTGCAAATGGGCCATTGACTTCATGAACTACAATCCCACATCAGCCGGTGGTCACAAACACATTATTGTGGCCGTTGATTACTTTACCAAATGGGTGGAAGCCATGCCTACTTACAATTACAAAGCCGACACTGCAGCCCGTTTTTTCCTCAACCATGTTATTGCTCGTTTCGGAGTACCCAAACAACTCGTCTCAGACCACGGTTCTCATTTCGAAGACTCCATTTGGAGAGAATTGTCCACACTCCTTAAGATTGAACACCATTTCTCCTCCGCCTACTACCCCCAAGGGAATGGCCAAGTCGAAGTTGTTAACAAAATTTTGAAAACCATCCTCCAACGCACCGTTGACAAACACAGATCCAATTGGCATCACATGATTTTTCCCGCATTATAGGATTACCGCACGTCAACCAAGACCGCGACCGGCTTTACCCCTTTCCATTTAGTTCATGGCGTGGAATATGTCCTCCCCATTGAATGCTAGATACCCACATTACAAATGTCCATAGAACTTCTCCCTGATACATCAATGATTGAAGAACGCTTGCTTCTTTAGAGCAGGCTGGCGAAGATTGCCGCGCAGCTCTCCAAACAATCGAAGCCGCTACGAACAGATCTAAACTTCACTATGATAAACATGTTCACCCACGATTATTTAGTGAGGCGACCTTGTACTTGCCTATGATCAAGCTCATGACAAAACAGGAAAAGGAAAGTTTGTGTCCATGTGGCAAGGCCCATATATTGTACACACCGACCTTGGATAGGGAGCATATACTCTGACCGACTCAGAAGGAAACACCCTACGCAACCCACGTAATGGGTTGTACCTCAAACGATTTTACCCATAGAAAATCTGATGGGCACCACAGTCCACAATTGTATAGTCTTATTTTCGTTTTTCACAAAAAATACAAAAACCTAAAAATTTGTTTTTCCTGCATAACCACATATGGATCCTGTTCCACTTTGCTACGTTGGCTTCGTTGATGGTGCAAGCCGTTGGTCTCCCAATCTTGCCTCTGCAGCTTGGGTAATATATTCCCCTTCACATGAGTTGATCCACATCAACGGAGTGTGCATAGGTGCTGCCACAAACAACCAAGCTGAGTACGACGCCGTGACCGGTCTCTTGGCTGCTGCTCTCCAAATGAACATAAGTCACCTTAGCGTTTTCTTGGACTCTCAGCTCCTTGTTTCCCAGCTCAACAATGATTACCAGGTACGCGATCCCTGTCTATTCAGAAAATTCCTGCGCACTAAAGAAATGATTCGACAGTATGAGTCCATTTCATTCACACATGTCCTAAGGAATCTAAACAGTGTAGCAGACCATATGGCAAACAACATTCTTGATTGGCACACCAATCAAACCATGTAGACAAAACAAATATGTGCCTCCACGGGAAAACAAATAAACAAGATGTGCATCCACATGCATACACGACTATATACCTAAACATATATATATCTATATAATCATATAATCACAATGTCACAGGTGCCCTCAACAGCCAATATACAAAAACATATAGCCGTACAAAAAGGAACATCCCCATATGCTCATCAGCATTTGGGGGCAAATATACAATCAACTAGTCATCACGATCCCTAGGATCCTCTTGCTCCTCCTCCATTGGCTCCTCTGGATCCTCCTAATCTCGAGCCCTCCTCTTGGCCATCACCACCGCTACTCTAAGCAGGATAGAACGACACTCATGAGGAGCATCGAAACAACGCTCAATGATGTCCCGGTCCAAGTTCATCCACCCCTCCTCTGGCGCTCTTGCTAGAATCATGTCCAGTGTCTCTCGTACGCCCTCAACTGCATCATCTCGAGGACGCACAACCCCTCGAGCATGTGGAGGCAGTACCACTATAGGTGGAGGAACGACCACCATCGCCCGTCCCCTACGGCCCACATGATCAACTGGTGGTACCGGACCAACATCTGCACAATCACACAAGTGAACCAAGTCAATATCATATAAATATCTCTAACTATACTCATAACAAAATCATCCAAACACATAATGTAGTAGAGAACCAAAAATAAAGACATACCATCTAAACCCCAGGCCTGCCCCTGAGCTCGAGGCATCTCCGGATCTCCTCAATAATCCATGCCAGCATATGGATAGTCATCAATCAGCAGGGGGATCTGCTCCCACTGCTCATACATGTCCTCCAAAAAGAACCCGCAGATACCACCACCACCCTGGGGCATCATCTGCCCCCACTACACCATGCGCGGCTCACTAACCAACCCGTCTCGAACCGGCACACATAGCTGCAAGGTCAGTACCCGCTCAAAGAAAAAACAACAAAGGAAGGAGGCATAGCAAAACTCTCCCCCCTCCCGACTGACCTTGTCCAGATCTCGCCGGACACAGGCCAAAAACATCTGACCCCACGCATAGTAGGTCCCTCTCAACACAGAATCTACCATCATCATTTGTCCCCTAGACAAATGATGTGGCACCGCAGCACCCAATACGCGTAGAACACAGGCCCCAATAGCCCGCATCTCCCACTCCCTCAAATATCTCGGGCTCAATGCACTGTTCTGCGCAATAGCACCTAGCACACAAAATCTCTCCTGAAGATCCTCAATATCTCAACTAGTCGGGATCCTTGGCAGAAGATCCTCAATATCTCAACCAGTTTGGATCCTCGACAGAAGATCCCATACCTCCCCTAAGAGAGGCAACCCAGTAAGAAAGTAAACATCAGAAAGGGTGATCTCCAACCTCTCACACCCCACTATGAAAGCAGCCTCTGCTGGAACCCAGAAGCCCACCAATTTGTTCAGCAGCTCTTTGACTGAACGCATGGGTGGAATCTGAGCGAACTTTAGGAGCTTGCCTGTAGCCAAAGCTTGTTGGACACCCTGGTCGGTCTGAATCCACACCGTCAAATCCGCATCCATCTCTCGCTCCCGCCATGATACTAGCAGTCTCCTCAACATCCTGCCAAAAAACAAAGAAAATTTTTTAGAAACAGAAATTTTTTTCAAAAAATTCCATCGCGGCTTTCAGGCCTTTAGCCGTGATGATCATCGCGGCTTTTCCATCAAAAGCCATGATGATGATCGCGGGTATCTGCCCCACAGTCGCGATGAACATTGCAACTGTCAGCGCGATAGTCACGATGAACATCGCAACTGTCAACCCCAAACCCACAATGAACATCGTGGGTTTCGATCCGAAACCCACAATGTTCATCGCGGAAAATGAAGCGAAACCCGTGATATTCCACGTTGGAATGCCAACGTGGAATTTCGCAGCCTTCGAGGGCCTTCGGGGGCCCGCCGCTAACCAAAAAGGACATAAATTGAAAGGCTAAGGCACATAGGCTTACCTGAAGCTCGCGGAACAAAATTCCAACGGTTGAATCTCCCACAAATCGAGAAAGAGCTCTGACCTCACTCAAATGCTCTATGAAACTCACATGTAACAATGACACATGTCACATTGGGCCCACACCCTATTTATAGAAATTTGACCATTTTTCCAATAGCAATTTCGGTATCATATGACGTCCGTTTTTCAAACCGTTGGTACCATTGGAATCAGCACAGCAAGAACTTCATGATAGTCCTCTCCTTTTCCCGATTCCACCAGGTCCATTTTTCGATCATTTTTTCCATGCCCCTCATCACCTCAGTTTGTGTGCCACCTTGGATGTCATCCATTTTTTACGAGTCTTATATTGTCAAATTTAGTTTTCCACGCCCGTGATGATGCTTGAGATCATTTCTCTCTCTCACACCTAGATGTTTTTGGGCATCTTTTACATGCCTCCCTCGTCGCCTCGGTTTGCGTCCCACATCGATCGTCGTCCATTTTTTACGAGTCTTATATCGCCGGTTTCAGTTTTTTGTGCTCATGATGATGCTTGAAATCATTTCTCGCTCTCACGCCCAGATGTTTTGGGCATTTTTTACATGTCCCCCTCGTTGCCTCGGTTTGCGTGCCACATCGATCGTCATCCATTTTTTACAAGTCTTATATCGCCGGATTCAGTTTTCCGCACTCGTGATGATGATTGAGATCATTTCTCACTCTCACCTCCATATTTTTGGGGGCATTTTTTTCAAAATGCCACTCATCACCTCGATTTGCGTGCCACATCAGCTGTTTCCCGTTGTTCACAATCTTTATGTCATCGGATTCAATTCTCCGTGCTCGTGATGATGCTTGAGATTATTTCTTGCTCTCACCAATACCTTTTTGTTCGGTATAATTTTATCCCTTGTTTGCACCGAGCAATTCTTTTACAAAAAGGACACTTAGGGATTTTTTGTTAAGCTCTTTTCTGACTCCTAAAACAATGAAAAGATCGTCGAGCAACCTTGCTTCCTTTCATGCTCGCTAAAAGTATTTGAAAGGGCGTCTACCTGGTATAAGTTTACCCCTTTTCCGGACCTTGTAGACTAATTACAAAAAAGGAATACTCTAGTCACATCGGCTAGAAGAGTTCTCCATTTGCATCATTTTATGCTTTTTCGGGCCTTGGAGACTAACTTACGAAAAAGAACACCAATGGAGTCTACTTACCACTTTTAGACTCTCAAAAAATGAAAGAAACCATGAGCAATCACCGTCTTGGGCTCGCATAAATCCACAGGACGGTACTCCTCCACCAATTCAGAGTCTTCTTATCGTTTTCAGACACCTTAAAAATGAAATCACTCATGAGCACGAACAGTACTAGGCTCACAAAATCCACAGGATAGTACCATTTCAGAGCACACTTTTATCCCTTCTTGGAGCTCATTAAAACTACAAAGAAGGACCCAATGGTGCTTCTCAGCACCACAACAGATCACGTCTACTCATATGGAAGCTTCCCCATTTTCGTCGCCTTTGTTCAGAGCATTCTGCAGTATGTCACACTGAGAGTCCCTCTACAGCATCCATCAACTTGTCCCCCCCAGAGTCACTCCAATCTACAATACACACCCTTCAATCCCTAAAGCTATGATCCCTGCACCTACAAGTTAGTTTCCTACGCTACCAGGTCAACCATGTCATCATGCTTTGAACAAAGGAAGTTTGAGTCCACCCACTCTATGACCCCAGTTAGTTCCCATCCCCACAGTATGTCAGTCCTACCATCAGTACTATCACACTTCAGTTCTACACCTCACGCTCCTACCAAGGAAACATCATTGCCTTGGTAGTTGCTGGTCTCCCTCTGTCGACGCCAACCAAATCTATTCCAGAGGATAGACCCAGAGGTCCCTATGCCTTGGACTCATCACCATTAGCGATGAGTTCCTATGGATCATTTTGAAGGAGTCCTCAGTGCCTCTCGAAATGATTGTTTCTCACATGCTCGACTTCAACACCTTGATCGCATCGTTGAGACTCATACAGGATATCGATCCTTTCAGTTATTTGTTGAAGACCCCGGATATCATCCGAATATACCACATATAAGAGTCTAATTAAGGATACAACCAGTTACATATTCCTATGGATATTTGGGTTGCGCTTGGCGACAATTTTCAGATGTTGGACACCTTCAGTTGCAGCAGTTCATCAACCCTTTTGATACCTTATTCGGAATGGTTGTTGCATTTCCAGTGTATCATTTATTGAGATCAATCATGTTATGATCATGAGTACATCCTAGAATAGTGTCCCCTTTGGACCATTATGATCTACCAGCCTATTTTTTATGTATTATTCAGGTCCCCCTTCTTGGGACTAATTGTTATGTATATGTCTTGATACGAGCATGGGTATGCCCGCCTCGTCCATTATCAGAGATTATTCCTCATTCATCTTGAGGCCATGTAATATTTTTCAATTTTTTGCAAATTCCAAAGGGGCCGTTGTTCCAGTCTCCAATCGGTCTCTCCTCTACTCCAAACCCCAGGAAAAACACAAAAGAACTATGATGTCTATCGGCCATACGATGAGCTCCTGCCCTCACACATCAGGGGGCAATCTGTTAACACCCAAAAAGTGCTCACTAGCTCATTCCCTTATTCACATGACCCATTTGTCCACTTTTCCACCATTTGAGCCTCTAAAGCCATCAAAAGGTCACCAAAAAGACCATAATACACCTTTTTTCCCCTCAAAATATATATTTTTTCCTAAAAAAACCCCCAAAAAGGGTCCATAATTCCCAAAAAATATTAAAAGGGAATAAAAATATTCAAAATATTCATAAAAGGAAAAAGAGGGAAAAAGAGACATAAACCATGTTGGTTAATACCATTGGTTTCCTTAAAACCACAATGGTATTCCCCATCACTAAAAACTATAAAAAGGTGATAGGGGCTCCTCACTTTCCATCCATCCATCATCCTATCCTCATGCTGTCAAAATCTCTCTTGAGTTCTTTGACCATTGTAGCAATCTTAGAGAAGAGACCATTGGAGCCTGGAGCATCTCAACCTTGGAGTTGCTCAACACCAAACATCCTCACCATTTGAGGTATTATAATACAAAAGTCATTTTTATTTCGTTTCTTGTTCTTGTTCTTAAATCTTTTCAAGTTTATTGTTATATGCACATGTTAGATTCAGATTAATTTATAGTTGTATTTGATTTCAATTTGAAGACTACTACTACAAGTTAGTAGGTGCATCCTTGCACATGCTTGGTTGAAAAACCAAGCAACAGTACGATCCTTTCTCCAGGACACGCCTCACAACATAAGGACCATGCCACATGGGATTAAACTTTCCTGCCCCTAGGGGTTCCTTAGATTGATCATAAAGGAGGACCAAGTCACCTTCATCATATTATCGGGGATGGACAGACCTATCATATTGAACCTTAACACGACGCTTGTTAGCATCAATTGCTACGATGGCATCCCGACGCTGCTCGTCAAGTTGCTTGAGGCAGACTATACATTGCTCTACTTCTGAAGTGTCAGGTAGGATCTCTATAGCTATTTTTAAAGAAGGTATTTTGCATTCAATCGGCAAGATAGACTCCACACCATGGACTAACTGAAATGGTGAGAACCAGCTAGAAGTCTTGATTGTACACCCAAAAAGCAGGATATAACATAATGTGCCAATTTCTCTTGCTTTGTCAGATGGTTCGTTGGAGAATGGTCTTTAAGGACTTATTTAGCCTCGACTTGACCATTCGCTTGACGATAATATGAAGAGGAATAATCTTGCTTAAACCCAAGCTTGAGTGACAAATCCGCCATCATATGGTTTTGGAAGTGACTACCATGGTCAGTGACAATCTCCCTCGGGATACCAAAACGAGTTATAATCTAATTGAATACGAAGTGGGCTGCTGTAGCACCATCGTATTTAACGGTTGGCATGGCCTTAGCCCATTTGGTAAAATAATCAACGGCCACGATGATATGGTGATGCCCCCCAGAAGAGGCTGGGTTGCAATCCATGAAATCTACCGCCTACTTGGTGAAGGGACCTCGGTGATGACCAGATGTAAAGGAGCAGGGTGCAAGCGCATGTTCCGAGAAAACACCTAGAAAGGATGACATCTCTTCACAACATTTACACAATATTTGAATTTTGTAGGCCAAAAATATCCCGCTCACAAGATACGTTGGGCTGTCGCAAGCCCGGATAAGTGACCGCCACACGCTTCGCTATGGAAATCATTAAGTACTAGCTCCACTTCTTCATGAGTTAAACAACGATGGAGGATAGAGTCTTTTCCTCAGCGATACAAAGTTTTACCGATGATGACATAATCTTTAGCATGATGTATCACACGCCGTCGCTCATCTCGCGAATAGTGCGAAGGGAACTTCAGAGTTTGGAGTTATATAATGACATCCCCATACCAAGGGTCCGTTGACGAGATAATAAACAAATGTTCATCCACAAATGGGTCTTCATGGACTACTTCCTCATCAATTCTTGGGAAATCCAACATCAATTCTGTGAAAACCAAGGACTTCACCGACTTTTCCGAAGCAAAATCAAGTTCAAACTCCTGAAGGATGAAAGACCATTTATTATATTCCCCCCCAATTATGCGTCGTGAGAGCACAAATTGAAACAGATTGACATGCGCTATAACGGTGGTCTTCCTAAGCATAATATAATGTCGTAGTCGTTGGAATGCATGAACAGCCGCAAGGGCCAATTTCTCAACATGAGAGTATCTCAGCTCAGCACCTATGAGGTTTCTACTCAGATAATAAACGGCATGCTCTTGAAGCACATCGTTCACCTGAACTAATACCATACCAATAGTCTCTTGAGACGTGGCCACATAAAGCAAAAAATATCTTGCAAAGTTGGGTGGACTAAGAAGAGGGGCCGATACCAAGGCTTTCTTCAAAGCGTCGAAGGAATGTTGGGCTCGCTCATCCCAGATAAAAGGGGTGTCCTTCTTCAGGAATCGCGTGAAACCCTTAGTAAGATTGGCATAATTCACGATAAACGGTGCAAGAAAGTGGCTCTCCCTTGGAGGCTCTGAAGCTGAATCAAGTTACGTGGGGGAGGCAATCGAATTATTTCCTCAACCTTTAAAGGATCGACTCTAATACCCTCTTTGGAAACTACAAACCCTAGAAGGAGACTAGTTTTCACGACAAAGATGCACTTGTTAGGGTTCAACCTAATTTTATAACACCGGCATCTTTCTAAAATAAGGCGGAGGTGACTGGGGTGATCAACTCTCTTACGAGAATGACCAGCAAGATCATCCAGATAAACCTCCACTATGCGCTTAAGTTCATGAAAGGCGTAGGTCATGGCACGTTGAAAAGTATCTACGGCGTTTTTAAGGCCAAAGGGAATATTCCGGTATGCAAAGGCACCCCAAAGACATATAAATGCAGTGTTGATCCTCGGTTTTAATCTGGATCTGATTGTAACCTGAAAAACCATCCATGAAAGAAAACACTTCGCTTCCTGCACATGCATCCAAGATTTGATCTATGAATGGAGTGGGAAAGTTATCCTTAGGACATGCACAGTTCAGATATCTAAAATCAGTACACACACGGATGGTTCCCTACTTCTTATCCACGGGAACAGGATTGGACACCCATTCAGTAAGGGGAATCGGGTAAATGAAACCTGCTTTGAGCATTTTCTCTACCTCTTCCTTGATTGCAGCTTCCTTCCATGGATTCACAGCACGAAGACGTTGCTGAACAAGCTTAACATTTGGATAAGTCTTAATTTCATGTTCAACAATACTAGGGTCTATTCCTGACATCTCCTCATAAGACTAGGCTAAAACATCCTGAAATTCTTTGAAAATATCGGTGTAAATGCGGATCTCCTCGGGGGAACAATCGGCACCGATGTAAACGTTCTCAATCTTTCTGGGAGTGCGAGAGATGTTGATTGGAATGGTTGGGGAAATGTAAGCCATGTTCCCCTCCCTGTAAATACCATGTCAATCCAAAGGAGCCACAGGGTGACCAACCTTCTTTGCTAGAGTTGATCGAAACTCTTCCTTCTCAATAAGGTCAAGGTCGGGAAGAAAATATGATCAATGATGTAGATCTTCCCAAGGATTATCACTACCATACATGGCTTTGATGATAGCTTCATCTGAAGGAAAAGTACCATCAAGGAAATCATGCGAGCAAGAGGAGTTGACTGCCCACGCGGGCAGCATAACAGGATCTTCCTCTTCTGTCTGTGAAGAGGAGAGATCCCGATCTGCAGTTGCTTGTTGAATCTCACGATAGGCAAGCTCAACTGCAGATAATGGCACGGCCATCCCGATGTGCACAATAATTCTAGACGAAGAGAACGTGGAAGGTAAATTCCACGAATCATTAAAATATGACCCTGAATGGTACACTCTGTAATGAGGATGGGGCACGGTTGGAAACGGTTCCTATAAAAGAGATTGGTGCAACAAAGTCAAAAGATCCCATCAAAGAGGAATACAATCCTACACCAATATTTCTAGTTGCCAGCAAAGAATTTTCGATCTGAGGAAATTTCATTCCTGGTGATGCAATGGTATTGGAACTCATGAAATCGAGTTGATCGACCATCACAATATTGACTTCGTGTGGAAAGCAGATAACTCTAAACACAGAGGACACGATTTCTTTCATAGCGTAGATCGAATTCCTACCGAGAAAAAGGTTGTAGTCGATGGGTGCATCAACCATCTAGACTTCAATTGGCACGATCTTCCCACCCAAGTGGACCTCAAGGGAGGGGATAATAGCATGTGGTCTAAATGAAAGACCATCGAATGCAGTCAACATGGTCATAGACTTCGACGAAGGAGGGGAGCCTAAAGCCTTCCAACAAGCTAACGACATAATTGACGTAGAAGCACCTTCATCAACCACGGTACGTTGAACGATCTTCTGTAGGAACCTAACATGGACTTGAAAAGCCACCTTGTAGAGAAACCGAGGCTGAACATCAGTAGCGTCGAACTTGAGAATGTTCAGGCTACATTGATCCTAGACACCCAAAGAACATAAAAGGGCAGTCCTCTGAGAAGGACAAGCCTGGAGAACCTCAAGAACTGACATGGCACGTGGAGTCTGGCCCAGATCTTCTACAATGGAGTAGTTATGGGTGGCTTGTGCATTGGGATTGTGTGTCGAGTGCTTAATAACACCTTTAGATATATGTGGCATAGAGTTCGGCTTCTCGATATGCAATGGAGTATCAGGAGGAGGGGGCTCATTCCCTAATGGAGGCTGTGGAGCTCCATAATCACGAGAGTGAGTAGCAACACTAACTTTTGATTTGACCATATTAACGCATCCGTAACCGCCAGCAGGGGTAGAGGACGTCTAAGTTTCATAGGTCCCACTATTGGCGATCAAAGCTCCCGAAGCCATATTTTGGGATGAGGAAGGGGATACTTCAGCACAGCTGGGCCCTGTGCAATGTGCTTTGCGGCTTCTTCAATATGAGGACACAAATGTGTAAGGTGATATTCCGTTAGATCCACAAGTACTCGTCTTGTAGATTTGGTTATGAATCAGATGCACAATCTGTCCATTAGCCAATATACCCCCAGACAGGCTCATGCCTCATCCATTTCCACCCAATCATCGGATGTTCACTCTATACAATCAGCGAACGCATCAGGTAACCAACAACCTGGTGGGAAGAAAAAGGGGAAAAACAATCGTAGGGGTGGGAATAATAAGAAAAATAACGTTAAGAAAGAAAACCAGATGTCTATGTATCATCGAATGGGTTTGTACTTGTGGGCGGGGACATCCCAAACCCATGAGAAGTCATGTGTGGTGAACTATCCACCCAATCAGTTCTCAAAGAGAATATGAGAGGAGGGGAAGTTCGCTTTGGACTAGCGGGCGGAGTCAAACGGACTCCAGCTGTGCCAGATGTGGAACTCATGATAAGAGCTCTCTGAAACTCATGAGATGTAAATGAAATACTATCGGTAGTCTTCCGACACCTGTTAATAAAAGACTGCGACGGATCACTAGCTGGTAAACCGACCAACCTACGAGATCGACGAAGGGGTGAATCTCGATCCACGATGACTTCAAAGAGTCAACCAAATAATCGTCTCCTAAAGGCCTACTAGAGCGTCACAGAGCATACACCTAAAATAAACCTACAACCAAATGCACACAAACAGGACTGGCTCAAGGGACCTCTCGACACTATAGCCAGTATGTCTCTCCTAGGAGAGGCTTGAGACTCCCAAACTATAACTGGAGGTAATAGAATCAGTTATAAGGGCCCTCATACTTCACTGTGTGCACATGATCAAATACCTATACATACAACAACTATGTTTTCTGACCCCTATCTGACTCAGGATACTCACAGAATAACCGCTCTAAGCACCCTATGTGATACCTAGGTAAAACAACTAAGGCCACCAAGTATAACCAATGCTCAGGAGGAAAGTTGCAGGTGGGATCCGTCGTATGGGAAGGGTAACTAAGCCCGAAACTCAAGAGGTTCAAATCCCCCAAGAGTCCCCAAACATGAACAAATCCTAGAAATATATCCCACATTCAACTAGTATTGGAGGGCTATCTCCGCGACCAACCTCCCGTGACCTCGGGCTTAACTCGGGTTTGATTAGAGCTTCCTAAGAACATTGATACATACCATGGGTTTCAGCACTCCCTGGTCAGACACATAATGTTTGGTTCAATAGTCTTTGATTGTTAACTCACAATGATCTATTCCAAGACTCTAAACCTATACTAGTTGGTGCACCCTATAAAAGAGAAAATCCTTTTTAATCAATTTTAGATTAAGCATTAATTTTAAATGGTTGTGATTACTCAAAGGCTATGATTGTGAAACTAATGATGTGTAAAGACTCAATGATATGCACACCAGGAAAACACTCGACTCATTTATCCATAAAAAGGTATGCCACTATATGACAGTCAAATCAACGATTCAAAAATAACAAGGCAATCTCTTTATATTTTCATGCTCAAGCAAGTCCTAATGAAATCACAAGCACTCTAAATGCAAAATGCAATGAATTAAAGCAAATATTTTTGTATTTTCACTTATAAATGAAAGGAAAATGCAAAACATTGTTTTTGTATTTTCACTTATAAATGAAAGGAAAATGCAAAACATTGTTTTTGTATTTTTTTTCAATATAGATGAATGAAAAAATGCGGGTGGAATCAGAACTCTTCAGAAAAATGCAGAGCATGCAAAGCAAGCAAACCAGCATATCCCAAAAAGTAAGACTAATCCAAGCTAATGAGCTATAAAAATGAAAAATAGTTCAAAACCAAAAAGCTCAAAAACTAAAGAAAAAGGAGTTTCTGGTCAACAAAGAGACATGGAACAGCCAGAATGCAGGCCTACTAAGACTCAGGAACACCCAGACTTCACCCAGCAACAACCAAAGATAAAAAACAAATCAATCTCAGAGTTGTATGCAACTGTTCATAGAATAGTAGCATGTATACACAGGCTACTGTACTGACAGTAGTGCATCCATGCAGGCTAAGCAAAGCTGACCCGCATAAATGGAAAGGTGAGTGGACCAAAAATGAATCAAACAGCTAAGAAAAATCAATATTTCTTATACCGATCCTAACAGCCAGTCAATGACATAGAAGCTCGAGAAAATAGAAACTCAAAACAAGGAAAAATGCCAAAAATCCCCAAAATGGAGGTTCCTCCTCAATGGAGTCGCCATTTTTGTTATGGAGAAAAACATCATATTGCTTGGGGTAGACCACAACAGACATATGACTACCAGAAATCAACTCAATTCTCAAAACAATGCTATATAAATGAAAATGCTAAGATGTGGATAAATGACCAACCTTCAACCGGATGTTTGAAGTAGATCCCCATTGAGCTTTCCCAATCTCTACACTTGAACCTGCATCTTAGTCTCAACAACAAATACAATCAAGTGCATATAATATGTGAAAGATATTAGCATAAACAATAGCATGGTCCATGATATAACAAGCAAATGTACCCAATGTTAATTAACCATTCGCAACATCAATTGGACGAGAAAATGAGTATTTATATTAATGAAACAAGAAGTACATGATACAACCTCTTACTGACAACTCATCTGAACCAAGAACTAGGTCCCTCCACATGTCTCTCCACCACTTCAATCCCCCATGCAATGGCAAACTCAAACTATGAAGGAGTTTGGTAGGTGAACATAATAGGTTCACAACAACTAGGATCAATGGATGTAGACTCAAGCTATGGCAAAAATTCAATAGAGTTTTGATGCTCTCTCTTTCTCCTCCTTCCATGTACCATAAGAGCTCAATATATAGCCTTCCAAAGGTAGGTGAAAGGTCGAATTGAGTCGTTTTGGGATACATGGAGGGCCAAAGGTCACCCTATGACCGATTTTTGGAGTAAAAGGTGAGTTTTTATTAAAATTTACCATTTTAACTTGATGTACGTGGGCTGTAGTGGGACAGCTTGTGCATGCGCGAGTTGCAGCAAAGCAACTTGCGTACAAGAACAAAAATAGGGAAAAATGGGTTCCTGAAAGGAAAAAAGTGGTTATGAGTCCACGAAATGAATATCATAGGCCAAATAGTAAAAATGCTCACAGGGTGGCAAAATACGTTGTAACAATGGTTCCTTTCGGTGCCCCTGCAAATCACATATAGTCTCGTATTATGGCAGCATCTCCAGCATGGTCACCTTTGTTCAGAGTATTCTGCAATGTGTAATCATTGGATTCCCCTTGATATCACCTATTAGTCCCCTTTTTGAGTATCCTGCATTGTAATCACAGTCTCTGGTACCCTGGATATGATTTCCTCCCACCATGGCTATGATCCCCTCCCTTGAGATCACTTTCATACGCTGCCAAGTCATTCCTACCATCATACTCTGAACAGAGGAAGTTTGAGTCCCATTACTCATTTACCCTCATTCCCCTCAACAATGTCTCAGTCCCATGTTCAGTTCTATCACATCTTGGTTGTATCCCTTGAGCTCCTATCAAGGACTCATCAGTTCCTTGGCAGTTGTAGGTCTCCCTCTGTCGATTTCAGCACATCTATTCCATAGGATATACTTAGAGGTCCCTGTGCCTTGGCCTCATCACCATCAGTGGTGAGTTCCTATGGACCCCCTGAGGGGAGTCATCATTGCCCCTTAGAATAGTTGCTTCTCAGGTGCTCGACATTAGCTACATCATCACACGATTGAGATCCATACAGGGTGTTGGTTCATTTATGGTTTGGTTGAATACCCCTAATTTCCATTGAATCTAGCATATTGGTGAGTTTCTTTGGAACCCTTCCAGTACTATGTTCCTATGGATATTCGAGATGCATTGGCGATAGTGTTTGGAAGCCCTCCATTCATATGCTTCCTAATGTATCTAGTTCAGATCCAGTCCATTGTACCTCCCATATTCAGACTCTCAGTTATTTGAGTCCTTATAGTTGTTGGACCCCTTCAGATCTAGCAAAGCATCATTTGTGATATCTCATTCATGATGAATGCCATTGTTTCTAGTTTCAATTCCCCCGATCAGCCATGGTTGGACGATGTGTACATTCTAGTTTTGAGTCCTTCTTAGATACCTTTGATGTACACAATAGTTGTTCATGTATAGCTCAAGTCCACTTTGGGACTCATTATTATTTGTATATCTTGATACATTCCATTGAACATGGGTATGTACGCCTCATCTATATATTTAAGATTATATGTACTTCATCCATTATTGAGGCATTGTATTTGCAATTATAGCCCTTTCATTTCAGACGAAGCGCTTGTTCCACTCTTTGACACGGTCTCCATTCTCCACCACCGTCCTACTCACTACCTTTGAAAAGAGAGATCCTATGATGCTTATCTTCCATACAATGAAATCCCACCCTCACACATCAGGGGGCAATTTGTTAACACCCAAAGATCACCCACCATGCTCATTCCCTAGCTACAACATCCAATTATCCATTTTTTCCCCATAGTTTTCCTTCACCAACCCAAAATCCTAAAGTTTAAAACCAAATTGGCCCATAATTGTTGTTTCCCTCTCCAAAAATAGGGAAATTAAGCATATTCCCTCTAAAAAAGAGTAAAATCCCCAAAACTACAAAAAAGAAAATAAAAAGGGGAAAAACATTCAAAATTAAAAAAGGAGACGGAAAATCCCAAATACCATTGGCCAATACTAAGGTCTACCCAAAACCATGGGAAAAAAACATAGGACAAATATTTCTATAAATAAATGGTGAAGGCCCCCACTTTACAGACAATTCTCCATTTTCTACTAAAACTCTGAAAAAAATTCTTTTGAAACCCTGAGCCATCCATTTTTGTTCGATTTTCCCCCATTTTGACTTTGGCACCTTGTGAGTATTTGGTGGAGAACCAACACGGACTTCGGAGACCAGGAGCATCCCCTTCTACACGGCTGCAAGGGCCCATTTTCCTCCATCACTCTGAGATAACCATCTATTGTAAAAAACCATTTTTTACATAATGAAAAATAAATTATTCTTTGATTCATGAAAACATTTGCTGAATGTTTTGATTAAAGAATTTTTGTTGCATTAGCTTAGCTTATTTCTATTTGCATGCACACAATATATCTAGTTTTTTCTTCTGTAATTTTTTGTTATTTTAGTTTATTTGTATTTCCCATTCGAACTGTTACTAAGACTTCCATAAGTCTTAGCAAGTGATTTTTAGCATCATCTAGTGTGAAAACACTAGCTATAGTGTCTATTCAAAAAAACAAGTTCTATCTTGGAAGTCACCCTTTTGGATAAGCAAATCTAATCCAAGTTCAAGAAGAGGTATTAGTCGACAAATATTCATCCCGAAGTCGGTCAACCCTAGATCTGACTCAGCCTGATTCACAAACAATAGGCTCGGTCAAAACCAATAACTATAATACCATGTTGGGGAACCTCTTCATATGAACCATAGAACAGAAAAGAAAATAACAGAAGGGAACTGTATTCCAAGAAAAGAGGTGGTGTTTAAAGACACCATTGCAACACTTAAGCATAACACATTGTGAGTAGAACATCACAATACATTATCAATATTTCTCAAAAATCGATATCAACACAACCCATAGGGTTGTTATTTTATATTCTCCATATCTAGAACAAACTCCCTTGAAGTGAGGAAAATTTGGTCCACGGATAGGGGTCGTTGGTTCTAACTGCCACGAAATATGCAATGTCCCATAGTTTAGTTGGTTGTTCTAATTGAGCCAACCACAACCTCATTGACCATTTAGTCTACCACTCAGTTGAGCGTCCAATCGACTGCTCTGCTAATTGATCGATGTACTTCGACTAGATGTCTCTAGAAGATCCAAAGGTGTGATGTACTTGCATAACCTTAGGTTCCAACAAAGGTACTTCATGTTCTTGTAGAGCAAGAGAAACACTACATATTAGTCAAGTTCATCAGTTCACTCTCAAATATGGAATAGGCAGAAGATCAAATAATAGACCAGAAGTGAGTTCCCTATGGATTCTTCTCTGGTTCGCATCGAAAAAGGTATATTAAAAATCAAAATCTTTAGTGATTCTAAATTACTTGTAGATTGGTGCAATAATTGATGTACAATTTCAAACATTGCTTTGGCTCCTTTACTTAACAGAATTAAGGAAGTTAGAACACATTTCCAACATATTTTCTTTCAACATGTTTATAGAGAATTTAACTCAAAGGAAGATATGTTATCAAATGAATCCATAGCTCTGGAGGAGGGTCCTTCAGCCTCACAAAAACATTCTGAAAACAATTATCTTCTAGCAATAAATCAATTCGTTTTTTAAATTATGCGTTTGTAATGACCCATTTCTTTCAGAAGGTCTGATGTGAACTAGATTAGAGTCAGAAGACTGTAATGAAGACCACAACCATTAAAACATAGAGAAACTGAATAGAGCATCAAGGCTCATCAATGCATATTTTGATTTCTTTATGAAATAGCAAATATAATTATTTTTTCTTGAAAACAAAAAATAAGTTAATTACAAATAAATAAATAAAAACTAAAAATGATGTATTTTCAGGTCTCTACCACAAGGAGGATGAGCATTGGTTGCTTCCTTATAGGATTGGCATTCTACATATAAGTTTGAAACTTTCCATCTCTCTTTTACTTCTATAATTGTTGGTTGTTTTAAGTTCTCTAGGATTATGTATTATTCTCCCACAAGACTTTGATAGTTCAATGAAACCATTCTCTAGCAATTTGAACGTGTAAATGGTATTAATGATGTTCCGAGTAACAAAAGCCTTGATAATGATATTTCAATTGAGCAAAACAAAGAACAAAGTGAAAACATACTAAAACTATGTATTTTTCTTATTCATTGCAATAATAATTGTATTCTATGATGAAGCTTGTAAAATGTATTTTTGAAGAAATTTATTTTAATGTTTTTATCTTAAAAAAATATCTTAATTTTTATACACGTAACGCCTCAAAAAAATTGATGTTTCTTTGTATTTAATAGTTTTGGATTTAAAATAGATTTTTAACATAAATAAAAACATAATTATATAAAAAATCATATCCATACTTACCTAATGGTTTTATATATAGTATGTGTATATGTATATATATATTATATGTTCAGCTCTCTGCTCTCTGTATACATGTACAAAGGATAAGAATTCAAATTTCTCCATCAAACTTTGAATTGCAAAGAACAAATGTTGAAGATGAGGCTCATTTATTGAATCTTAGATGGATGGATTTTAGTTTATTAAGATAAAAATATAATGATAAATAGTGTTGTTATCTTGGGCCATTTCTAACTCGGTTTCCTAAACGAGAAGCATTACAATAACAGCTAATGTTGCCATGAAGATTTTTGGATGAAATTTCAAGATTTGCAACTCGGTTTCCAACACCAGAAGCATTATAATAATCAGCTACTATTGCCACGATGACTTTTTAATGAAATTTCAAGATTTACTTGTTTGTTATAATACTTTGTTTTATAATAATTTAATTGTTGCCACGATGACTTCTTAATGAAATTTCAAGATTTACTTGTTTGTTATAATACTTTGTTTTATAATAATTTAATTGTTGTAAATGTGCTATTTTTTCAATGTGAGCTGGATACTTTGAATTCACATGGCTGTAACATGGAGAATAAGATTTAGGTAGTTCTCGGAAGCTACGACACTATAAAATAAATGTTTAAGATAATGGCATCGTATTATAAAGCAAAATGATGGATTTATTATTATTGCTGAAGGCCGATAATATAGCAATGGGTTGTTATTTCATTTTTGTTTTGATAATTTTAAAAACTATTTTGAAATTTTTTTTTAATAATTGTATATTAAATTTAATATTTTGAAAATGAAAATTATTTTATTAAATATTTTAAAATTAAATTTCTTATTTTATGATTGGCTAAAATCATGAATTGACTAATTACTCCTGCTTAGGATGTGAAATTTTGAAAAATAAAAAACAATTTCAAATTACAAAATTAAAAAAAAACATTTACTTGCCATTTGGCTTTCATACATCATGTTTCATTAATGACATTAAATATAATGTGTGCTATTTAATTCCTATTATTTGTTTAATTTTATAAATGGTTCAAATTTGACTTATATCTATTACAAATTAGATCTTATAATTAAATTAAATTATTTATTTATTTATATCACATCCTTGAGTATTGTACTGCCAGTCCGGACTGGCTCGAGAGGCAACATTAATAGTCATCCCAACCACGGTACAGAAATTACAGTTCGCAATCCATGACACGATGTGGTTATAATGGCTCGTCTCATGCATGATACTCCTACTCCAAACACGCGTCGCACTACCACCTCCACGTGCCATATTCACAACACACCCTTAGTTTAGTGAAACACTCACATCTGGGAAAAAATTATATTTTTACATATAAAGATTTTATGTATTTTTTGCTATTTCACTTTTGTTTTGATAATTTTAAAAACTATTATATTTTCAAATGTTTTTTATTTATTTGTAGATTAGTTTTATTACTATTTTCCTTATTTTTAAAAGGCAATAATAAGCAGCTTTGCTGCTAATTTCACTTGTTTATATAAAGATGTTTTTATAATTCAATTTCAACTCGTAGTTTATAATTTTTTTATAAATATCTACATATATATCATTTTAATAAATGTTTAGTTAGTGCATGGAAGCTACGATATTTTTAAAAAATGCTGTTAGCATATTACAAAGAAAAATGGTGGGTTTAGTTTATAGGAAGATGTTTTTGTTTCCTGTTTTTAAATGGTTAGTATGTAGAATCATGTTATACAAGTTAAAGGTATACATTTTATTTGGAATGGGAATGGTTTCTAGGAAGCTTTACAAGTTTGGTTAAATGATGTAGTTTTTATTGATTTCAGAATTCTATTAGTTCTCATGAGTTTTTATGATCTGAGGAGCATGGTTGGCCAAGAATAAGGTGATTTTTCAAGATACATGCATCCCCCCTCAGGTTTATGCATCTAACAGTTTGACTATCTTGAATCACTTTCCTAGTCTATAGGTCCATCGAAGCAAAGAAAGGTTAGTGAGGAGATAATTGATAAAACTGGTTGTTGGGCCTATTTTGATGGAGCCTCTCAAGGTAGACTTGGCATGGGAGGAGTAGGGGGCTATGTCTTCTTGTCTGGCACACATTGACCTTGGCAGGTGCTCCAACAACCGAGTTGAATTGATGGCACTCAAGTTAGTGTTGTTATTGGCTCTCTCAAAGGGGGTTCTGAAGATCCAAGTATTTGGGGATTCTATGTTGGTAGTTGACTGGTTAAAATTGAAAAAGCCACCAAAGAACAGCTTGATGAAGCATTTATATGAGGAACTCATCAAAATAGAAACTTTATTCCAGGGCATATCTTATCAACATATTTATAGGGAAAGAAACAAGTCAGTAAACCATCTGTGAAAACTGGGGCTACATATAAGAGAAGGATCCTGGCAATTGTGGGAAGGAATTCATGACACTATCACTGAACTAGACCCGGGACCTCATCCTAGATGATCCTATTTCTGTTGATAAATTTCAGATGGACTACTCTTCACATGGCTACTGCTTATAATTTTGTTGTGTATTGTTTTGTATGTTTTTTTTTATATATCCTTAACAACAAAATATATGTAAATTATTAAGCACAAACATGTATATGTATTTGTGTACCAGACTTGTTGATTTATGTTTTCATACATCTACGATGTTGAAGGTTATAGATTCAATTATTAATATGATAGAACTACAATTTTTTTCTTTAGACAAAAAAATATTATATATATTTATAATTAAATTTCAACTAGTAGTTTATAATATTTTTATAGTATATAAATTATTTTAATAAATGCTTCAGCAATAAGTTAAGACATTTTTTAAAATACTTAAGATAATGGCATCATATTATAAAACAAAATGGTGGGTTTATTTTATAGAAAAATGCCTTTATAATTCAATTTCAACTAATTATAACTTGTAATTCTTTTATAATATATATCATTTTAATAAAGGCTCAATTAATAGCTTATAATTTTTTTATAATATATAAATATATATCATTTTAATAAAGCCTTAGGCAGTTATGGAAGCCATGACTTTTTAAAAAAAAATGAGGCAATGACAATATATTATAAAGCAAAATGATGGGTTTAGTCTATAGAAAGATGCCTTTATAATTCATTATAATATATAAATATGTATAATTTTAAACTTAATATATATGTTTTAAAAACCTTGCTTTAACATATTAAAGAATGTTGTATTACTCATGTGATACACGATTTTGTTTATAGTGTCATATATGATGTTATACGGTGTCTTGTATGGATTTAATTCATAAGAACTTTTTTTTAACCAAAATTTTATGATCATGATTACTTTTCAATTATATAGTAGTGTTTATTATTTATATTCAAATCTTTTTTTAATTAGTAGAGAAGTTATTTTTTATAAGACATAGGGTTTGTGGTTAGGTAATTTGCAAACGGAAAAGTTAAGGATATCGTAAGATATCAAGGAGAAATTTTAAAAGTTTGTGGGTATGTCTTTATCCCTAATATCCACAAGGTTTTTAATTTAGTACTGAAGCAAAATTCGAGACTAAAAGTCTTCTTGTTTTTATTTTAGAAGTGGAGATAAAAACAATCCATATAATTATAGGACCATTATGATTAACCCTCTTTTAGCCAAGTTATATGGAATTATTTTGGAAAACAAGATTAGCATATGCTTAGTGTTAGAACTAGAAATTGTAACCCCAATTTTAGTCATTTTTCTCTTGTTTTTCTTTTGTTTTTGTTTTTAAATTTAAATTTTATTATTTTTTCATACATCTTATTGTTCTTATTCTATTTTGTTCTTATTTATGATTTAAATATGACTTATAATCACTAAATATTCATTTAGGTTTGCAAATATATATTTCAATATCATTCATAACCCATTTATTAAATTTTTATGAATGTTTTATGAGTGAAATGTGACTTAGTACATTCCCGCAACGTAATACATGGAGGCTACCAGAATGTCCTTTGTTTTAGTCACTGTCATTGGGCACATATTACGAGGCAGTGGAAACGAATTTTAGAAAACCAAAAGAGGTTTTTGTCCAAAACAGACTCATTCACAAAATCTCCCTCATTTTTGCAACAGATGTCATGGTTTGGAAGATTCGAATGAATCTTTATAGCCTATTTGTCAGGTTTCATTTAATGATTTCCTGTTTTAGTCATCATCTTTCAGTGCATATTTCGATCGATTGGAGAATAATTTTTAAAAACCAAGAGAGGTTTTTGTTCATCACGGAACCATACACAAAAACCTCTCTCATTTTTCTCACAGGTATCCCGGATCAAGATATATGGAGGGTTCTTTGAGACCCATTTTTCAGAAATTCACCAAATTTCCCTCAGAATCCGATTTTGTTATTTTGGGCATATTCGACCCTAGAGTTCTAGATCTGGTAACAGTCTTTGTAACTCTTATGAAATTATAAAAGGGAGAAGGGTAGTAAGATTAGAGGGGGGTTCTTTGTTCTGGGAAGGGTTAGCTGTTCTGAAGCTATTGTACCAAAAACACATATGACAGACTCTTAGTAAGTTTTGAAGACTAAATGTTTGGAATGAAATATATTATATAAGCCATATTTTGATCTATATTCTAGTTGATGTTTATGATCAGTTTGATCACCTTTATTATCACTTCATTTCTTGATAAAAGTTTTTATCCTGAGATGCTTTTAAGTTTGTGGGCATAACTGGATTCTTTCATTTGTATGTATCTGGTTTACATCTATGTTTCAGACTTTTTCATTTCAGATCTTCAAAATAGTTTTCTGATTTAGTAATTATATGTTGTTTGTATTTCATTACCCTTTCCATGTATGATTCCTTCACAATCTATAAAAATTAAACCATTTTTCGTTAGTTTTTCTTTTGGATGTTCTAGCTTGTACCTTTGTATTCTAGGTACAATTTCTAGTGCAAACACTTAGAAAGTCACGTAAAAAGAGCTAAAGCTAAGCATGATTTACGAGCTATCATCCAATTGTGGACCACCTTGTTATGCATAGGATCGTTGTTGATGAGTGTTATAATAATAAAATCAATCTTCGTAATGTCATGAATTTGAAAATGACAGTAAATTTGTAATGGTGTTTTATATATTTTAATTTGATGTGCCAATGCAGCCATGTTCTTGCTGGAAGATGTAGCCTCAGGCCTT
This sequence comes from Larix kaempferi, assembly GCA_027924585.1. Taxonomy (NCBI): domain Eukaryota; kingdom Viridiplantae; phylum Streptophyta; class Pinopsida; order Pinales; family Pinaceae; genus Larix; species Larix kaempferi. The sequence continues at coordinate 33,772,398 of BSBM01000510.1, forward strand.
ATTACTGTCATTTTTTTTGTTAATGTATATATCTGATGAGGAATTGGAATTTCTATAAATAGATACACATAAGATAACATATTGTCCATCTATGAAGGATTGACATGGAGATCATGGTGTTAGAGAACTATATAGATAGAAATGGAAATGTCCATGGTGTGTTTCCTAGACATTGAAATATGTGGAGATGAAAATGTTAAGATTGCCTTCTATAGATTATTGGTTATTTATTGGGTAGTTATGCTATCCACATGGCTATAATTTATACTTGTGCCCCTGTTTGGATATCTTGTTTCCAATGTTACATGGGGGTCTGTCCCTTCTCCTATAGGTCGCGTCCCTTGTCTCTAAGGACTTTGGGTCTAGTTGCAGGTGGAAGTCCCAATTATATAATGTAGTGACCTATAATACTATGAAGTATGTGTTTCTACCCTGTATCTACATGTTTTTCGTGATATGCAAACAAAATATTTTTTTGTGATATGCAAACAAAGTGTTTTTCTCATGATATGTAAACACAGTGTTTTGTACCTATTATTTAAGTATTTTTTACTCTTATTAACTTGTATCATGGTTTTATGTTTTATGTTTCTTTATTTAAAAAAAAAAAAAAATATGTCCATCCTCATTTTGCGTGCCTTCCAACATCCCCAAAAACTTTTTGCAATATACCTATCTCAATATACCTATATTAACTTAGTATACATTAATATCTCCTCAGTTTCAAAGAGTTTTTTTCAGTTTATTTAGTTTTATAGCCTCCATATCAGTAGAACAAAGTGAGAATTGCTTGTAAGGCTTACATTGAATAATGTTAGATATGATTGGCCATCTATGGTGGCTTATGGAAACCACAATTTACCGACAGTTGGAGAGGTCCTTCCAAAGTTAAATGGAAAGCTAGTTGGAATGGATTTTCGTGTTCCAACACTTAATATTTTAGTTCTGGATCTAACATGTGGCTTAGCAAAGCCAACATCTAACGATGAAGTAAAAGCAACAATAAAGAATTGTCATTTTAACGTTGGCACAATATAACATTATATTGTTTAAAAACAATTTATTCTCTTATTGCTATTAATGTCATCTTGAAGGCTTGATTACAATGTGTTGTATACATGTTTAGGGCTGCATCTTAAGGGTCACTAAAAGGCATCCTTGGATACAATGAAAATGACATCATCTCAAATGATTTCATTGGTGATGTAAGGTAAGAACTTGCATGGTTTTCAAGTCCTCCATTTCAAGATGAGTATCTTTCATGCGAAACTTTATTTCTTTTGGACATTTTTGTTTTATGTGTCATTCTTTGTAGCATTTTTATCTATAATATTGTTTTCTATTAATTGCTAACTCTTCTTATTGTCAAGATGTTGATGGTTACTATGTTGTATGTTGTATCTGATGAGACAAATATCCTCAAAGAAGAACTTGGGAAATATTTTGCTCCTTCTCCTTAAGGGAATATTCATGACTACTAAATTAGAATACAACTCTTCTCTACTAGTATCTGTGACATCAATGAGCCAAAATAATCACTATACAACTTCTTTTCTAATGGTGTTGCTTCAATTTAGCTTTGCGGTTTGCTTTCTCTATACATCAACTACCTTGCAAATCTTTTCACATCCTCTACGTAAGCTCATGCCGATGCCTCTTATTGATAGCCATGGACAACTCTGCAACTCGAGCTCCAGAGTATATGTGTTTTCCATAAACCAATTGGAACATATATTTTGTATTTGGGGTAGATATTTGTATTCCCAATAGTGGTTGTATAGGATTTTAAGTTGACCTTTGTTTTCTGTTGTTTTTTTTTCTCGAACATTTCTCATATAAAAATGCAGTAGATGACCTTTAAAAATGGATTTCACTTTGTCAAATATATTATGGATTTGTGTATCCTTAGTTCCATAGTTGGAAAATAACCCACTTTAAAATGCAAGGTTTGCCCACTCAATTACCATTTTTGAATCACCAAATAATTGCAATATGTTACATTTCTTGGAGGTCGCTACCTTTAAGACTGCCCACAATGTTGCCAATTCCACCTTAGTGTTTGAACAATGACCCAGAGCAAAAAAAAAATTGTTTTGTGAATATATATATATAAATAATAATGTTCAATATATATATGCTCAATAAAGTCAATCACCTTTTTTTTTTTGCAAAAGTAGTTACTATGTTTTAAAATCTATGATGTCTATGAAAAGTCAATAAAATTACTAGTTAAAAACATTGTTTAAGTTTTTTTTGAATAATTCAATTTAATAATTTAGTAATAAAATATTAATGTCTTTAATATATATATGAAAAGTCAATGAAAGTACTAGCTAAAACATTATTTAAGTTTTTTTTGAATAATTCAATTTAATAATAAAATAATAATGTCTTTAATATATATATATACCTTGGTCATGACATCTAAACCAAATAATTCATTAATTTCTAATACTACTTTTTTTTAATCCAATTTTTTCATATTTATAATTATACACTTTTTCTTTTTATGAATCTTAAAAAGAAATTTATAAACATCTTTGTTGCATTCACTTTGGAAATCTTATCTTTCAAAATGTGTTTAAAACAAATATAAGTTTTAAGTATGAACTAAAGAATATACCTCGGAATAATTGACTTCTTACCAATCATTCTACTTTAAATGATTTGCTGGGCTTTCTACTTATATTTTGCTTTACAACTGGTCTATCCTGCTGGACTTAATTTTTTTTAAATGATTTGCTGGGCTTTTTACTTATATTTTGCTTTACAACTGGTCTATCCTGCTGCACTCAATATTTTTGTCATTCTTTATGTAGAAACTTATAAATGGCATTCAAATAAAAAACAAGCTCCTTAACTCAATAATTCATCTAGAAACTTGGGATCTCTAAGAAGTGGTTGTTTAAAACGTGGGTCAACCCTCTCTAAAATAAACTAAAATGATCTTAATAATCCAATCAATCTCTTATCACCTCCTCTTATTATGTTAATCCCTTTGTTTTTCTCTTATAAGTAACTCCGTGTGTAGGAGCGAGAATCCCCGGCCTTCGCCTTCTTCCAATTTTAATATCTCTACTCGTTGTCTACCTGATTTTTCACTGGAGTCGAACCTATCTCACAGGCGTGTACAGCATGGCCAACAGCAGCAGGATTCTGATAATTGGAGGAACAGGCTACATCGGTCGTCATATATCCAAAGCTAGCCTTGCTCTCGGCCATCCCACATTCCTTCTTGTCAGAGAGTCCACCGCTTCTAATCCTGAGAAAGCTAAGCTTCTGGAATCCTTCAAGGCCTCAGGTGCTATTATACTCCATGTAAGTGCTCTCTCTGCCTTTGGGATCAAAGCTAGCTGATCAGTACATGCAATTTTCTAGTGATAAATTCCCTCATTTGGTCATTTCTTGTGCTGGTGGAGAGCGTTGACTAGCATAAACTACTTGTGAAGTTTTGTTTTTCTCATTCAGACATGGTCATTACATGATCTCTCATGGTGGACTGTGAGAACCGAACTGTGTGGCAGTTCTTTGTTTGTTTTTTGCGTGGGTATTATTTTTTCATTCTTTCCTGTAATGGTTTTTCAGCTAAGTTCAGTGTACCAGAATTCTGTAATGTAATTTCCTTGTGGGAAGGCTCATATTCTCATTTCAGGCTCATATTCTCATTTCTTATAATGGGCTGTGAAAATGGATCAGTATAAGGTAGTTATACACCCTTATTTTCTTATGGGTAAGCCCATTTGATCATTCCTTGTTATGGGATGTGATCTCTGAATATCATACCTTTACTGTTTTCTTCCTGTGTTATGCTTATTTAATCTTTAATCTACTGGACGGTGATGTGTTCAGTATAAATTCTTTCTCAAGTGGATTTTTTTTTTCTGTGGATGTTCACTTCCTTATTTCATATATTGATTTGTGAGAAGTGATGAGCACATTTTGCAACTGTATTATTTTTCCCTTGTGAATTTGATTCCAGGATTCCATGTAAATGGATTTTGAAGCCCAACCCCAGTACACTGATTCACTGCTGCTTTGTTCTTGTGGGTAACCCAATGGATCATTTCTCTAAGTGGGTTGTGAGGACTGAGAAGGACATACTAGTTTTGTACTTTTTTTCTTGTTGGTATGCATATTTGGTCCTTTTTTGATTGATTATGGCAGTGAATATTCTACAATGTTCTTTTTCATAACAGAGAGACTAGACTCTGCAGTTATTTGTTCTATATTTGGATTCCACAATGCAGGGTTCTGTTATAGATTTCTGTCAGTCTTCATCTGAAAATCGATGTGCTCTGCCATCCTGTATTTCAGACAGACAATTGTAGGAGTAGGTGTTCATCTAGGACATCTTTGTCTTGGATATGCCCAGATGCATGACCTGAATAGGATATCATCGATTTGCAGGGATCTCTGGAGGACCAGGCAAGTCTTGTGGAGGCAATCAAGAAAGTCGATGTAGTTATCTCCGCTGTAAAGGGACCACAGCTGACAGATCAGCTGAATATTATCAAGGCCATTAAGGAGGTTGGAACTGTCAAGGTATATAGTACTGTTGATAAGATTTGAGACTTCCATATATATGCTAAAGTTAGATAGCATTTCCAAATGTTTTTTTATAACAGTTAGTGATGATATTTACAGAGGTTTTTGCCAGCTGAGTTTGGGAATGACGCCGATAAGGCCAATGCAGTGGGTCCTGCAAAGATCATGTTTGCTACCAAAGCGAAAATTCGCAGGGCCATTGAGGCAGAAGGCATCCCTTACACCTATGTCTCTAGCAACTGTTTTGCTGGGCTTTTTTTGCCAGGTTTGGGGCAGCCGGGCCTTACTCTCCCTCCAAGGGATAAAGTTGTGATATCTGGAGATGGAAATGCCAAAGGTATTTATAATGCTCTCTGTGCTAAAAAAATAATGTTTTATGACTAGCATTCTATCATCTTTGAGCAGTAGTAATCCATCCGCTGTGGATATGCAGTTGTATTTGTGGAGGAGGAGGATATCGGAACATTTACCATCAAGGCAGTGAATGACCCTAGAACACTAAACAAGACCCTGTATTTGAGGATTCCGGCCAATACCTATTCTATTAACGAGCTCGTCGCTTTTTGGGAGAAGAAGATTGGCAAGACTCTGGAGAAAACCTATATAGCAGAGGAAGAAGTGCTCAAAAAAATTGCAGGTTAGGCGGTGTTTGCAGGCATAATACAAATATTTTTTTAAAGAGTTTTATGTATCTATTTGCTCGCAGTACGTGTGTTGAGTATAGATTCTTTTGCTTTGTAGATGTTGGTGGAAATGTGGGAAGCGTATTTTTGTTGTTTCATTTAGAATGAATGAATGACTTAGCTCTTGTAAAATGCTCTCTTGTGTGATGCAGAGTCGCCATTCCCAATCAATATCATGTTGTCAACCGGCCACTCTATTTTTGTGAAAGGGGATCAAACAAATTTTGAAATTGGACCTGATGGTGTGGAGGCTAGTCAGCTCTACCCAGAAGTGAAATACACTACTGTTGAAGAATACCTCAGTCAATATGTCTGAAGTTGACTGTGAGAGGTGCTTGGCAAAATAATAGTGGTGGCAAGTGTCTTCATAAGGCTGTTGCCACTGTTCCAATAAGGCTGTTGCCTCTGTTCCAATTTTAGTGATTAATACGGGCATTAAGCAAAGCTTACAATCCTCGCAAGCAGTGAATGTAGGTTATGCCTTTTGTTTTGTATTTAAGGGTGTTGCATGGATAACCAGTTATTAAACAAAGTTAATATTCCTATGCTGACAATCCTCGCAAGCAGTGAATGTAGGTTATGCCTTTTGTTTTGTATTTAAGGGTGTTGCATGGATAACCAGTTATTAAACAAAGTTAATATTCCTATGCTGACAATCCTCGCAAGCAGTGAATGTAGGTTATGCCTTTTGTTTTGTATTTAAGGGTGTTGCATGGATAACCAGTTATTAAACAAAGTTAATATTACTTAGGAATAGAATAGGATGTTGATCCTTTATAAAGTTTCAATAATTTTGTAGATTTTAATCCACAGTCTCAAAAAATTTTAATTATGTAAAATTATAGTTGTTAGGTTAAGATGGATTAATATTAAAAATTTATTTATTTATTTAAAAATATTTCTTTTTAAACAAGTTCTTTTTGTTAAGAGATGAGATGTTAATTTTTATTCCATTTTAAGTATGTACATTACACACTTCATTGCAATAAACACAATTTTCTTATCTTTAATGGAAAAACCACATTAATATATCATTGCCCATTTTAATGTTCTCACAAAAAAAATTAAATGACAAATAATTTGTGTATTTTTTCAAATTATGGTTACCCCTTTAAAGATGTAAAGGCACTATGCATTGATATTTTGTGCTTCAAACACTAGTGTTTCATTGTACACGTATCATGAATTCTCTAATACCATGGTGATCAATTCTTAGGCCTAGTTGGCCTTAAAAGTTTGTTCATTTAGAACATGTTTTTCCTTGGAAAAAACTACGCAGTTTATTTTATTGCATAATAAACCACATTTTACATAGCCCATTTAAGGCCTTTCTTCCATTGTTTCGTGTAATAAATACACACAAGGGACAAAAAGTATCTCTTCCCTTTATTCATACAAAAAAAACAATACATATATGCTGCAATATCTATATAGCCTCTCAGCTAATCATTATCTTCCAAATCTTGGTAATCACATAAAATGAAAAACTATAGGTCCTCCTCATAAACAACTGAACTTTTAGCCCCTAGAAAGGTCCTAGATCTAATTTAAATAGAGTATCCTTCAACATTTCCCATCTATTCCAAGTGCCCACTCCTACCTGTAGACCATTCTTGGACAATTGGTTTGCCACTGTGTTTCTCTCTCTAAAGATATGGACAAAGTTTGTAGCCTAAAAAACCTCTATCAACCTACAAATTTCTTCATAAATGGGTAGAAGTAGTATATTTCTTGGGGGACTCCTCTTACCCAGCGGATCAATAACTAAATTTGAGTCCCCAAAAATTTGCAACCTATGTACATTTCTCATAATTGTCAAACTCATAGTTATCTTGATTGCCATCATTTCTACTTTATTGTTTGTGCAATCACCCAAAACTGCAGAAAAATTAATCCAATGATCGTCACTGAGATAGAGGATACCACCTACCCCTCCTTGTGTCGAAATACCTTGTGAAGCCCCATCAAAATATAGCCAACAATTAGTCCTATCAATAGTTTCATGTACAATCCTCCTTTCTTTGATTTTGTCTGCTTCTTGAGGAAAGTGACTTAAGATTGCAGGCCTTTTGAACTAGAGATTTAGGGGGATATAAACATATCCTAAAAAATGGCTTTATTTTTGGATATCCATAACTCCCAGATAAAAATGACTCGTAAAGCCTAGTAATCTATAAAATCATGATTGTTAGTCCATGTCTCCAACGCATTCTTTAGTTCCTTTCCTTCCCAAATAAATTGTTTCCTACAAACTTGTGAGGGAAATGCACACATCTTCTTGATGTAATCACAAGAAACGAGTAAGTGTTTTATAATCTCTCCAGGTGTTTTACATTGTGGACATCTTCCTAGTCCATTCTAGAATTTTCTAAGCATGGAGTCCCACACAGGAACCTTGTTTGCTATAGCCAACCATGCAAAGATCTTGGATTTCAAAGGACATTTGTACTTCCATATTGCAGAAAACCACCATCTAACTTAAGGGAGATCTTCTTCCCCTCTTATAAATTCGTAACCAATCCTGGGAGTGTAGTGACCACATGATTCATTTATGCACCAAATCAAAACATCCTCTCTATCCACCAACTTTATATGACTATTCCTGAGAGCCAAAGTATACATGTTCCATAGATATGCTTCCTTCTCATTCATGAACCCTAGTACATCTGCCTTATGCCATTCCTGCTTCATTACTGTGGATTTTACAAGTTCTCCAATCTATTATGGGCGAAAAAACCCTAATCTCTCAGGAAATCAACCATGGGAGGGGCATATGCCCCCCTCCACAACCTACCTAAGGAATATAATTGGAAAAATATGTGTTCTCTTCAGTAAATATCATCCTTGCTTTGCACAAGAAGGTTTTTTGCATGGGATTGAAACAAATGTATTAGTATAAACTCATCTTAAAGTTGGATCTTTTATGGGTCAATAGAGATTAGATAATTAGACATGCAAATCTTTTTTATAGTGCAAAACTTGAGGAAATGTTTTCACTTTGAGGGATTTTATCCCTCTTAGCACTTGATAGGTATAGAATTAAGATGGATCTAGGTTGGTTCCAATCATAGGTGGTTGTTTCAAAGTTTTAAATGATTATCTTAATTTATATGTATATGTTTTAGACAAATTTGATCATTTGATGCAGTAAAAAAGACAGTTTCAAAAGATACACAAGGATTAAGGTGAATAATAGTAAAGTAACAATGTCCAATGACGAAGAAGATCAATAGTAAGAAAGTAATAGGGTGCATATAATGAATAATAGATAGATTAAATAATTACCAATCTCAATTTGTCTTCTTTAGCTTTTATTTTCCACGCGCTCTTTTATCTTTCCAATCTTTCATATGAATCATACAGAAATGAATTTGGTTTTGAAGACCATTCAAACCTTTAACTCAAGATATTGTAATGAAATGTTGCAGTCAAGGTCACACCTTGTTTCTCTTACTTTTCAATATTAATAGTTTTTGTTCTCCAAACTCATATGTTCTTAACAGTTCTATTTACATTTTATTGTATGCTTTGGGTTTTTAATTATGCATTGTACATCTCAAATGCATTTTATATATCGTAATATTATCATGGTTTTAATATGTAAATACTAATAGAGGAGTCAATTCCACAAGCAAAGAAAGTGATTAATTTCAACTTATAATTGAGAATTTTTTTCGAACATTATATAATGTATTTTGAAATTGGTTTGCAATATGTTATGGGTAAATTCATTTCACTTGATAATTTGCAGCATTTCATTATTGAATCAATGCATTGAGTCAAACTTTTTTTGTAATATTTCTTCCATTAATGTATTGAACATTTTTCTTTGTATTATCATTAAAATAAATACATTATTGTTTTGCATTATGTCATTAGTAAAATCAATACTTTGTATTATCATTGAAATCAGTACACTCTATTATTTTGCATTATGTCATTACTAAAATTAATGCAACTATTTTATTGCTCTAAATCAATTTTACTATATCATCATTGAAATTAATGCACCCTAATATTTTATGGTTTTGTTAAAATCAATCAAATTACTTCATTGCTTTAAATCATTTGTAGTTGACTAAAGATTAGATGATTTGAATTTTTCGGTCATTATTAATTGAATCTAATGCTTTAATCATTGGTCAGATCGAGATTTTTCATTGTTCCAAATCCATTTTGAAATGTAGAAATGGATTCAATGTCCTCAAATACCCTTGCTACACTCGGATTGTGCAATCTCGATAGCTTTTCTCTACGATTTCAACAACTCTTGTTGGATTTTGAGTAAAAACAATCAAGAAATGAATTGAAAAAATGGTCCAAATTGATGCTTCTTTAGACTACTTGAATATCAATGCACCTTGTTATCTCTTGCTTATTCTAAGAAAATCAATGCGCCTACTTAATTCCAATGTTGTTTAGCATTGTTAAAATAATTGCAATTACATATTTCTCTAAGTTAATTTTCACTATATCATCATTGAAATCAATGCACCTTACTTTCTCTTTTTTTTTATGAAATCAATGCAACTACTAAATGCCTATGCATTATATAATTGTTGAAATCAATGCAATTATGTAATTCCTTAAATCAATTTTCAATGTGTCATGGAATTATGTAATTGCTTCAAATCATTTTACGTTGTATCATTATTGAAATCAATGCACTTAATTAACTCATGTGACTCTTAAAGAACATATATACATGAAATCTTAAAATTTAGAGATATATTAATATATTCTTTCACTTTAGGTGTGTGAGATCATGATAATATTAGAGATGGCTTTCATTGACATTATTTTGTAAGTTTTATTGTGTTATAACTTGCAATTTCCCCAGGAAGGGAAAAATGAACGTCGAGAGGAAGAGCACAAGGAAGGAAAAACAGTTTGGCTAGATTCTAAGTAATAGGTTACAATGCATCATCAAAACATAAACTAAAATCATAATTGAAGTAACAATATTTGACTTACTAAGAGAATGAAGTAAAGTAAATACTCAACCTTAGTAGATACTTCCAATCCTAGCTCCCAAGTACCTCTTTCTCTCAATACCTATCTATACCATAAGGAGGATAACAAGTGGTCTAACAACAATAAATATGAATAGACCTATCTAGCATCATCTCTGTCAGTGCTCAAGGCATCCTAGTTATCACTCATCACCATAGCACCCAAAACTTGTCTTACTCTCAATAGGCACTTGAAGGTAAGGAAATAGCTACCAAATATAGTCTTTTCAATCTTAAGTAGCTGCAACCTAGAGTGAGTGCCATAAAAGTAATGGACACTTGTATGCCCGATAACAGATTTAATAAGTTTATTCCCTTTTTTTACAAGTCATTAATTCATCCATGGTCTTTATGCTTGATAATGTCATGCATCAAAAGGTTTAATGTGTGCACCAACCACCCAAACTAGCATATGTGAGAATGAACTTGCTCAATGATTTTTCTTATTCCCTTATAATTCTCCACATCATCAATGATTACCTAAATCACATTAACATGAGCAACAATGTTGGTGGTTTTTAGTAGGAATTTTTAAAATTTTTGAGCGGATGAAGTGATTGAAAAGGAGTCATGTATTGCAAGAAATGTTGCACCTCTAGCCAATCCAATAAGAACATTTATCAAATGTTGGTTTCTAACATTTGTCTGATCATCAACTACAATTGATACCCCAATATATTCCCACTCCTCTATGGATTTTTTCTCTTTCCATATCTAGTAACACAATTCTAGATATCTCCTACCTTGGGCCCTTATACATCACATGCACAGAGAAACTGCATCACTTTTGTGTCCACATCTTTTAAATTCACCCCCTATATTCCACGAGGTTCCATTAGCATGAGGGAATGTAGATGTATTGCTACCGAATATATATGAGCATTAGTTTGAACCTTTTGTTTTAACCATGCATTCTTTGTGTTGCTTCCTCTTTCTTGATGTATTTTTGTCTATCTTCCTTTGATACCCTAGGGAAAATTCAGATCCCAATGGCCCTCTTATTATCATCACTCTCCATTACCACACAAAGATGGCTCCTCACACAAGTATATGAATTTAGTGATTTGACCCCTTCCCCCCTACTCCCTCAAGTTTTGTCACAAACTTCCACAAGGGTGTTAATGAATTTTTGCCACTGTAATCCCCTTCCAAACCTTTATCATCTTCATATAATGTATCACTATGAGAATGACCAATGCCCTCTGCTTCCCTCTCATTCCTAGTCCCCACCAACACCATGAAAATAAAAAATGGAACCATAAAATACAAGAAGCACATTTTCTTCAAATCTTAAATGAAAAACTTGCTATAAAATGAGGAAGGAGAAGGAATAAGAAAGAGTAGGAGAAGAGGAATAGTCCAGAAATAAACAACAAATATATATATATATATATATATATATATATATATATATATATATATATATATATATATATATATATATATATAGAGAGAGAGAGAGAGAGAGAGAGAGAGAGAGAGAGAGAGAGATATGCATGAAAATCAAATTACTAAGAAAGAGAAAGTACATATATTTGTAATATATGTACTTTCTCCAAATCAAATTACAAATAAAAAATATATGCAAATCAAATTGTACTTAGACATCTAATCTCATCATTAACTTCTAAGCATAACTCATATAGATGCTAAACTCTGAACAACCACCCAAAGAGATATAGTACAAAAGTATTTTAACGAAAACACATGTAATACATGTTTACAAATATTTACTAAACCAAGTCTCATTAGGTTATGCTTCAAATGTTCTTGTAAGATCCCAAATTGAATAGTCATGCCACTAACCATTTTAATTCTCATTTTAGTTGAAACAAAACACTTTTACACCAAAAATTTAACTTGTCACTTCCCCAATAATTTTATAATTTCCAACAAAGGTCTTGATCATTGTAATAAAAGAACTTTGGAAATTTCTTGACAAAGATGAGATTTTTTCCAAAAGCTAGGAACAAGAGAGTTGATGTTCCCAGAGCTATGTTTCTAACACCACCTCGAGAGCTCGTGTCTTCTTGGTTATGAGCCAACAAAGTGATTACTTTCACTAACCAAATTTCATCCAACGGTGCATTATAGACATTTTGCACTAGTTATAGGGTGTAGTTGAACCCTTTGTCCCTTGATTATCCATTATAAATAGTTGTAAGGTGCAACTGGATTCCCATTTCCTTCTTTCCCTATATGTAAGGGTACACACATCCCCAACCCTTGTTTTCTATAGAGAAAAAAATATCTCTAATGTGTTTAATCAACTAGCTTGATAGGATCTCTAATGTGTTTAATCGGCTAGCTTGATAGGATCATTTCCCTTAGTTTATCAATGCTAAGTTGTATTCAGTGCTTGAGTCTTGTATGCAACTAGATCTCTTTGAGTTTACTCATCATTTTCTCTTTGTACATGGGTGGTCATTTTCCAATCATCCATTTTCCTACACGATGTTAAGATTTGTGGGTTTTTGTGCTTTAAAGAAACTATGGGATTATTCGAAGGCTTTATAAATATAGAAGATTTGTATTACAATAATATATGACTGAATCAATGCAAATAAAAAATTGCTAAGAGGTTGGTGCTTTTGAATTGATAACCATTGCTTATGAAATTAAATTTTAATTGAATCAATGAGGCACAAAGCAGTCTCAATCAACCCATAAGGCATGCTCAACATATTTATCCACTGTTCATGATCCAATAAATCCTTTCCTACTTTTCGGTCAACTGCCAGCCAACCCCTATTTTGAAACAAATGAAAAATAGTGGGTATCTATCCAATGAAGCAATAACATAACCTGCGCTTTGTAGAAGATATATCAAGGAATCATATGCATATATTTTGGATGTTGAGTTGGTAAATCTCACTCCATGGATATTACACGCTCAGTTTTGGGAAAAGATATCAAGGTGACATGCTATTTTTTATGTTGAGTTGGTAAATCTCACTCTACATTTATTACATGCCCCAGTTATTTCAATGACCTGGGAAGTTTGTAGTGGTGGCGAGTATAACAAGGAATGGTTCTATGGACTCGAAGTATGCCCCAAGTATTTCTCCTATGATCAGATGAATGCTTAATAATTAAAACTATTTATTTCACCTCTGCATGCATGGAGAAGAGGGAAAACCTTGCCTATACAGGCATCAACTCACATATAATGAGAAACAAAAAACCTATCAAAGATATCTTAATTTCAACTATGGAAATCACCATACCTTGAGATAGTGTTAAACCCATAAATAGATATACAACGAGTGAATTTCCCTTGAGATAGTGTTAAACCCAAATATATATATACAATTAGTAAATTTATCTAACAATATATTTCCATATGATAATTATTGCTAAGGCAAAAAATTGGTGATATGATGCCAACTAGTACATTACAACCACTGAAAATCAATACATGGTAGAAAATATGCAAATTCCCATCTTCATTGTTTGTTCCACTTAGAATTACCAATCATCCCCATAAGAGCATTGCCCATGTTTGAAATGATGGAAGTGTTTGGAATCCCTCACAACAATTTCTCTGCCAACAATATTTGTGATGGGCCTGGTTGCAGAGTGATAATCACCACACACTAGAAGGTTCTTGACAATCCAGATAGGGGTATCAAGGGAAGTATTAATGATCCCAAAATCAATAGAAAACCTCTCACTATGATAGCATAGAATATGCTCCTTTTGCTCCTCCTCTACATCCTGAAGAGCATAGTATTTGTTGGGTGTATACCCTGCCTCCTTCATCTGCTCGGACAATCTATCTAAATTTTCATATATTTCCTCTGGTTGAATGTGTGAATGGTCTCCTATCAAAAAATCATGTATCTTGTTAATAAAATCAATCAAGCCGCATCCAGGTAACTTTGTATTGTTTCTTTCTTTCATCAATTTTCGCACCTTTGCTACATTATTCCATGGGCTAACTGCTGCATAGATGTTTGAGAGTTGCACATAGTACACATCATTTTCAGGGTCCAACTCAAAAAGGTGATTTTCCACACATTCCCCTAACTCTATATTGGCATGAGTTTTACAAGCACCAAGCAAGGATCCTCGAACAACATTGTTAGGTTTTACTGGCATTTTGTTGATAAATTCTTCTACTTCTTCAAGGTTCTCTGCGTGACCAAGAAGGTCCACCATGCAGAAATAGTGCTCCATTGAAGGAGAAAGCTGATAATCTTGAACCATGGAATTGTAATATTGCCAGCCATCATCTACTAGCCATGCATGGAAACATGCACAAAGAACACCAACAAAATTTATATTGTTTGGTTTTGTGCCAGAGAATTGCAACTATTCAAAGAGTTGAAGTGCTTCCTTCCCAAAACCATGTGCAACATACCCCACAATCATGGAAGTCCATGAAACAACATTACGCTTAGGAATTTTGTCAAACACTTGGCGTGCTTCCTCTATGCTTCCACATTTAGCATACGTATCTACAAGGGCATTCCAAATGAAAATATCAAATTGAAATGCCCTCCTAATTATGCTATCATGGATCTCCATACCCTTGCAAAGAGCTTCTAAAATAGAAAATGCAAGGAGAATGATTACAACGGTTACTGCGTTCTGCTTCATCCCTGTTAGCTGCATTTCTCGAAAAATCCTCAAGGCCTCATCAAAATTCCCATTTTGTGCATACACTGCGATCATGGCATTCCATGAAACCACATTCCACTCTGGCATTTTTGGAAAGAGCCTCAGCACCTCATCAAGGCATCCAGCCTAGGTATATCCAGTAACCATCGCAGTCCATGAGAACAAATTTATTTTAGGTATTTTCTCGAAGAGCTCCGTAGCCCGGCCAACATACCCAATGTCCACATATCCTGCAACCATAACAGTGTAAGAAACCACATTTTGTTCAGGAATTTTGTCAAACACTTTACGTGCATCTTCTATATACCCACATTTCACATACATATATGCTAGAGCACTCCCTATATACAAACCCCTTCTAATTATATCCATGGATCTTCATGGATCTTCTTGCCATGTTCCAGAACCGCTAAGTTGGAACAGGCAGGGAAAATAGTAGCAAACATGAATTGATCTGGTTGAGTGTCATTCGTTTGAATTTGGAAAAAAAACTCCAAGGCTTCCTCGTCATGATCATGCTTGGAATAAGCTTGAATCATGGTGGTCCATGAGGCCACATTTCACACAGGCATCTCATCCAAAACTTAGCGGGAATCCACCAGTCTCCCACACTTGGCATACAAAACCATGAGCTTGTTGTTCATGAAAATGTCCAGGTTATATCCAGATCCACTCATGTAAGTATGTGCTCTGTTGGCTTCTAAGAGTGCCCTTTTGTGGAGACACTCTTGCAGTTGAGAGGAATGCGTATATGAGTTTGACCGAAAGTGTTTGGGATTTGTAAGATACAAATAATCTAGGGCCTTCTTTAGCCAACCCTGCCTGCATAATGCGACACCTCCTCACGGATTCCATTGGAATATTTTGCGTTAATCGTGTCCAGTAGTTGTGAGTTGAGAGAAAGAGAGGAGAACCCGGCTTTCTCACTGTGATGGAGTATTTTGAGCTCTGTGGGAATAAACTACATTTTTTGAATGTGGTGAATCCATGACAGATGGGTGTGCCAATACCATGGTGGCATTGTGTTACAAAATCCAATCGTTGCATAGCATAGCCGAATGAAACTTGTATTCTCTATTCGATGCAGTCCTCGGCTCGTCCCATATACATGAGATCGAGGGTTTGCTCAACCTTGACAAGGACGGAAGAGTGGGTTTCGCTTTTCCCAGATATGGGAGTAGCAAGGAGAATAGTAGATCAAAGGACAAAACACCAAAGCAACGTGAAAACCAGCGGGAAAACATCAAACATGTGTCGTTAATCTATTGGAGACATAAGTGAGGAATCTAGGAATAGTGTCCTACGAGAGGATCTCATAGAAAGAACGCCTACGGCGTAAATATATGTTAAGCAAATTATTTATGATATTAAAAATACACTGAAGGGAAATTCATTTATTATGCCAATTTAAACATGCCATACATTGACTTGATGTGGAAATGGTTAAATCCCTTATACTACTCCATACAAGTAATTGACCTTGTCCTTTGACCTATCTAACCTCCCCTATTTACATCTAAGTAGAATGTGGAAACTTTTAGATAAATTGTGTTATTCATGTGGATCCTATGTCTACCCTCATTATTATATTTTTCTGAATTTGTCATGGAAAGGGTATAACCAACTTATCTCCCATAGACATTACTTTTGAGTTTCTCACATATATATATATATATATATATATATATATTTGATCGTATCTGTGACTCTCAACGTTACTCTCAAGCCCAAGGTTGTGTCCTCTATTTTCATGGTTCTCAAACAATATCTTAAGTAGAAACTTCTGCATAGATGACCTTGGCACAATTCCATGATGGCCATCATTCCAACTTTAAGGGGGACTTAATTTTATATCATGAACAAAGTACATATTAGGTTGAGTTAGACCCACACATGTTCTCCCTTGCCCTCACAATTTTTTTATTTCCTTCTTCAACCTTCCATTCAATTTTTCTTATGCCATAGATGGCAAGTCTTCACTCCCTTCATTTAATATGGTCATAGTGAGTATATAGTAAAATTTTGATCCTCCCAAACTTATCATATTATTGTCCATCTTAACTCCAGCAAGGAAATCAACCATACCCATCCACCAAACACAATACATGGTAAACTATCATAAGCATGAAACCCAAAATATGGAAGATTGTCATGCTCTCAAAAGAATGGTGACCTTTGTAGTCTATCCTTACCTCCAATCCTACGCCATCCTGCATTGCCTCCTAACATGACTCCCCATATCCCTAAAACACTTATTCTTCTCTCATATCCATAGGATTAACATCCTAAGATCTCTTCCCCCACAAAGCCTTACCTTTGTCAAGAAGTTCTTTGTGATTTTCCTCTTTTCTTTTTACAGAGTCTAAGTCCTCATTTTCCTACCTCACCTAAACCTCCTCGGTCCATCTCCCCTTATTTTATTTTTATCCCTAGATATTGTATGGCCTCTTTCCTTTTTCCATCAAGCCCTTCGAGTATCTTAGCCTACTCCTTATTAGCCTCCCTATCATGAATGAATCCACTTGTAACTTCCTTTTTTTATCTTGCTTAACACAATATTTTTACTTCCCATATATGACACAAAATTATAATGTGAAATAACTAAATTATGGATACATTGCATACAAAATAGATAACGTGATAGGAAAAAATATGTCAATTGGCATATGACAAGGCAAGTTGGGTAAAGTTCCAACCTTCTCATGAATAACACTTTCTAGTATGACACACAAATCAATTTCTACTCACACCTGTTTCTGTAGTTTTCGAACCTAATATCGTACAAGTTTATCAGAAAGATGTACATTAACAACCCAAAAATATCATATAATAGAAAACAAAGGAGATCTCCTGCTAATTTCTACATTTGGTGTCGTCTAAATCTTAAAATGGATGATAAGTGAAGCAAGGATTTTCCAACAAAGAACCAACCAGTGCTCAAGCAACAATAGGTTGTTGGAAAAAATATTCAATAGCTAATGAGCCAAGGATATTATGGTCTATGGATCTGTAGCAGTAAGTCCCTCAACAAGTCTTATTGGATCCCATATACTGTGAACCTTCATGTTTATTCCTGTAGATGTGATTTTTCATAGTCTTGTGTACACTATGTGCCTTGGATAACTCTTAACCACTCCTTGAGAATATGACATTTCACACTTGATTTATCTTTTGAAATCTCAACATTGACTGTATATTCAACACAAATCCTGTAGCATACTTATTTTTAGCGATTAACTCAATCTATTGCTACCTCTGATTTGCATTAAAACTTTCTAAAAATGTCCCAAAACAATCAGTCTAGATATACAATAATCAGTCCTTAACCCCTGTGTCATGTCCCAAATTTGGAATTGGGTCACAATGGCCTAATCACATTAGCCATATTCATTAGAGTTTGCAAAGTTGATGTTAAGGGTCAAATAATTGCCAAGGAGGAAAATTACTAGTTTCCTAGGTTTGGGGTGGAAGCTTTGGGATTTGGAATAATGGGGATAATAAATGATGTTTGAACATTATAATGGCATAAATATTTAATAAAGGAGCTAAATAAATATATACAAGTGAAAATCAAAGTGGCATTTCATCATGAAGACACATGGAGGAAGTGGGACCCACATATGGCTAGATTTCCCCACTACATTTGGCATCATTCTCTCACCAATTCGAATTCAAGGTGAATGGTAACATACTTGGGGAAGTCCAAAAGGTATTATTCATGGAATAACTCATCCAAGGTCGAAATATAGAGGAAGAGTAACTCCCATGGAAGAGGAAGAGGCAATTTGGAGCTAGTGAGACACTTGGGCTAGATTCCCTAGCTCTATGACAACAATGATGAAGATGCTATGACACCTATGACACAAATCAGACCTGAAGGCTGACATATGACATATATGACATGTCAGGGCTAAAAATAGACTCCAAGAGGGCGCTCAAGGGTGTTAGGGCAGCTAAGATGTTTCCACATGTGATTTGGTGGAAGTGGGAGACTAGGAATTGTTGTACAAGTGGCGTTCTTTGGAATCTCTTCCCAACTTGAGTTGGCATGAGTCTCTTGGAAGGAATTCGACCCATGGAGGCCATTAGAACTTTATAAATGTCAATAACAAAGAATGAAACCGGCTTTTGATCATTTGTAGAATTTGCAATTGCATTTGTGAAGAGGGAGAGCTAGTGGATGACTAGTTTCTTGCCTTAGCCAATTTCGAGGGTGAAAGATTCCCATCCAAGTTGGTAATTGGAAAGGCCATTCAGACCTTTCATTTGGAGCTTTAATGGAGTCTTTATTTGCAGGTGTAAGCTACAGGGCAGCTCATGGTTTCTTCTATTGCAGCTCACTCCTTCAACCATTTCCGGTTTTGATGGCATATTCTTGATCCTTGAGGGAGGGCGTTTTTGGTGAGCTATTGTACTCTTTGGGGAAGATTTTAATGCCCCATTTCTTTTGTAATATGAAGTAAATACTCTGTTCTTCATCTACAAAAAGTTTCAGGTCGAAATTCCAAGTAGAAATGTATAAATCTCATTTTTAATGGAAGAACAATGCCATTTCCCCACTACCTTGTTGTGAGCCAATGTATTGATGATGATTTCGAATGGATGGATGATTCTCTGATATATTTGTGGTCAATATAATTCCATGGATGTCTTCTACAAGTTTCATGTACTTTACTTGAGCATTTGAAGTATTTTTACTTAGTTTAATTGCACTGGGAGAAGAAATAGTGCCATTTCCCCAAGGGTCGAATTGGTGATTTTTGCAGTTGAATGGGAGAGGGTTGGAACAGATATAATAATAAATTAATGGTGAAAATGAGACCTTAATAACATCCTTAATACATTCCCTACCTTTGTTCAGAAATTTGAGTGGCTTTGGAGGCATTTGGGAAGCCATTTTCAATACTTACCCCAGGGGGATTTGAACCCCAAATTACTAGTAAAATTGCATACTTGGTCTAGAATCTTAAGAGAGTTTGCAGAGGTATTTTGGTGGCCATATATCATCCCTGAAAATCATATTCAAGTCTTAATATCATTCATACACCTTCCTTGAAGATTTGAAGGCATTTGGAGTCAATTCGAGACATAGAGACCAATACTAGTTAAAGGCAAATTACTAGTAAAGTTCCCTACATTGGCCAGAATTGAAAGAGTATTTGCAGAAGTATTTTAAAGGTCCAAAGGAATCCTTAAAACACATATTTATGTTCTAATATCATTCATATACCTTCTCAGAAGATTTGAAATCATTTGGGGCAAATTTGGGACCTAGAGATCAAACTAGTCAAAGGTCGAACTAGGGAAAAAAAGTGGAAAATTGCCATTTTAATAAAATTCCTAACAAGGGACATTACAGTGGTATCAAAGCATGATCTTGGCACCTGATGTGGTATAATATTCATGAGGACAATAATTCAGGTACCACCATTAGATATTGAAACCGAAAGTGCTTTTGTTGAAGAAAAAAAAAAGTAGGAGAAGAAGAGCAAATTTTTTGAGGAAACTATGACTAGGGATGAAAAGGGAGCCTCATATGATGGTGAGGAGCATATAAAAATTATGAAAACAATATTTGAAGATATGACCAAGCAACTTAAGGAAGGATTCGAATTGTTTTCTATCGAACTTGTGGAAAAAATTATTGATTTTAAGGAAACCAAGGGGAAAAATGCATCAGCTTGCTTGAAGGAGCAAAAGGAAGAGACATCACAAGATCATGAAGAAGAGTCTATTGAAAATATGGAAGATCATTTCGAGACACCTTCTAGCTTAGACATGAACCAAAGAGCATCTACTGATGGATGCTTAAACTATGAAGGAGTACCTACTGATGGGTGCTCACACCTCTATGTTGGTGACATAGAGATCACTTTTGAAAGTGTTGCTGCAAGCCCAAGTTCCATTAAGCATGATAATGAAGACCTTGCAGCAGTTGAAGAAGAACCAAGATCAACTTCTCCATCACCACTTGAGCTTCATGAAGTTGGTCCAAGAAAAAATGAAGAAGATGAGGAGGTTCATTTGCAAGAGCCTCATTTTCTTGAAGGGTCCTTAAAGATGAATGAAAAGAAGATCCAAGAGTCCCTCAGCATTCTCCATGACACTCAAGCATTGGTGTCAAATTCTTCTTGGAGAGCTACTTCATTGGAGGAAACATCCTTCCTTGAAGACATGGAGAAGATTCAAAGAGCAATGTGCCACATCAAAGGTAATTTCATGTCTTTGCTTTTTGATAGAAACCATTTGTTTGAGCTTAATGAATTGTTACATGATGCATACTTGAAGAATAATGAGGATATTCATAAGCTCACAATTCAAAATGAGCAACTTCTTGAAAAGTTGCAAGATACTTGTTTTTCCTCCTATGTTTCAAATTGTCAAATGGTAGATTGTTTGGAGGATTCTCATGACATGGTGGTGTTCGGATATCCATCATCTATTTCGGGATACATATCTATTTCAGGATCATCTATTTCAGGATACATATCTACTTCAGGATCTTGCATGATCTATTTCAGGATATGCAGTCCAGTCACCAGTTTGATGCCTCCAGCACCTTATCCACCTTCTTCTAGCACCCGGGAGCCACTTTCCACAGAGTTTTAGCCCTCCTAAGCTGAAAGGCGCCCTCTTCTCACCTACTGACAGAGAAGGGCGCACTTGTTCACCTACCACTGCAGATTCACTCCAGTTACATTCAGTTAGCTCCGATTCTGATTGATTTCACTCCGATTTCACTCCTGACTGACTGTTTCACCTCCGATTGACCTCCAGTTCGATTAGGTGACTTGCTATAACTCCAGTTAGCCTCCCATGCGCCCCCACTGAGCCTCCAGATCCTATATCAGTGCTACACACTTCAGTTACATTTATTATGATCAGTTAGACTCAGCTTGACACCTGGATGACTGGTTGGTGTGATTGATGAGCACCACCGATGATTGATGAGGACTCCTAGACAGAGTCAAGCTACTCCATTCAGTGATTCGAATGACCTCCTTAGGCAATTCGAATTGCTCTGTTCATTGTAACAGTTTTTATTGTAATTCATTCACCCTTTCTGGGATAGTGAGCACTGCTGCATGTTTTGCACAGTTTTGCACCATATTTTCTATGTTCATCTGTTGTGATTGATTTACTTGTTCATTAGATCTGCTGTGACTAATTTTACATGGTATCAGAGCCATTGCAGGGACAAGATCTCTTTTCTACAGGTGTTTATACAAGAAGATTTGACTGAATTGCTAAAAATTGCAAAAAGTTTGGCATGAGATATCTCAAGGGCATTCGCTCCTGTGCATGCAAAGCTTGAAAAATACTCCAATACCACTCCAGAAGCTTGAGTTACCACATAATTCCTGGATCTGATACATTGGACCTATTCAACACTGCTTGAAATCCAATCCCAGGTGTGATGCAACTCTCAAAGGGTGGATTGTTCGACCTTATTGTGATTGTTCTTATGTGATTTGCAGGTTAATTATCTCCTCCAAGTGCACTCGCTACATTCTGCATGCAAGCTTCCCTACAGCATTTCCATTCGCTATAGTCTGCATGCAAGCTTCTTCTTCATCATTTGACTCGCTCCTAGCAATGGAATACTCTTCTTCAAAGCCTATCCTCACCCCATTCAATTATTTTGATTGGAAAGATGATATGGAGATCATATTACGTTCAAAAGGATACTACCGAGTCACTCTTGGTCTTGAATTGGAGCCAAACAATGGGGCAGAAAGAACCAAACACTACAATAAGCTTGATGAAGCTTACGGTCTTCTTTGTATCTCCATCTCCAAAGATCTTCACTTCCATCTCAGCGGATTGAAGACTCCAAAGGCCATATGGGAGCAACTTGAGACACTATTCGGCAAGCAGGATGAGCTTAGGGCTTTTCAATTAGAGAATGAATTGATTGGCCTTAATCCTGAGAATTTCGAGACCATCAATGAATTCTTCACAAAATTCAAGAACTTGAACTTGCAATTGAAGAACAGTGGTGTTATCAAAGAGGATAAACAGTTGATCCTCTCCATTCTAAGCAAGCTTGGGAAAGATTATTCGGTATTTGTCTCCACTTTCAATTCCGGTCGGCTAACTACCCCGAATTGGAAGATGCCTACCTTGAATGCCTTCATTGAGTCCGTTACGAAAGAGCATGACAAGTTGATTCAAATGGGGTTCATAAGCTCCAAAGATTCAGCCCTATTTGTTCAAGGACCCAAGATCTCGAATGGTAAAGGAAAGCTAAAGAAGGAGAAGCCCAAATTCGAGCCTCACAAGCAAAAAGACAAAGGCAAGCAAACGGATGCACCATCCAGTTCGAAATCCAAGCAAAAGGGCAAAGAAGGTAACCAAAAATCTAAATGTACTTATTGTAACCGTGGCTTTCATCCCGAAAGTTCATGTATGAAGAAGACTATAGATCAAATGGCCCTCCTTTTGGAAAAGAACAACATAACCCTTCCTGACGGTGCAAGGAAGAAGGATCGGAATGACGATCATGAAAGAGGACAAGCACTCATGGCAACGGTTTCGAAGCCCACTCTCTTGATAGATTCGGGTGCATCAAATCATATGGCTGCAAATATTGATTCTTTTTCCTCATTCGATCCAAACAGCTCCATCCCCATCCATTTGGGAGATGACTCAAAAATTTCTTCAAAGGGCAAAGGTACGATTCATGTAGATCATGGATGCTTTCAGAATGTTCTCTATGTGCCTTCCTTAGCTTCGAATCTCCTTTCTGTGTATCAAATGACACATACTGGTGATCCAAAGAAAGTCACATTCAGCCCTAATACAGTTGAAATTTCTGATATCAAAAGTGGAAGACTAGTTGCGGTTGGAAAGGCAAACCACACTGCAAAATGTTATGAGTTTTCGCACTTTATTCCGCTTGCAAAGCCCACTGCTCTTCGCACACATGGTAATGAGGTTAGTAGGCTTTGGAATGAAAGATTTGGACATCTAAATTATAAGTATTTGCTGCTGCTATCAAATAAATCCATGGTTGATGGGCTTCCACAACTCCGTTCCTCGAAGGGAATATGCACCGGTTGCATTATTGGGAAGCACCCCGAGCACAGATTCGACCGCGGCAAGGCTAGCAGAGCCTCTACTATTTTGGGATTGATCCATTCTGATATCAGCGGTCCACTGCCCCATATGTCATTAAATGGTTCAAGGTATGTTTTGACATTTATTGATGATTATTCTCGCTTTACATGGGTATTCTTTCTCAAAAACAAGTCAGAAGTGCTTGGAAAATTCAAGGATTTTAAGGCTTCTGTTGAGACCACCACTGAGAGCAAGATCAAAGCTCTTAGATCTGATAATGGTGGGGAATATATCAAGTCCGAGTTGCTGCAACTTTGTGCCCAAAGCAGAATCAAGATCCAACATACAGTTCCCTACACACCCCAGCAGAACGGTGTAGCGGAAAGGAAAAACCGGTCACTGAAAGAGATGGCTACATGCATGATTGAATCGAAAGGTTTGGCTGCAAATCTTTGGGCTGAAGCAATCAATGTTGCTGCATATATACAGAACCGTGTTCCACATTCATCCGTGAAAGGTATGACTCCTTTCGAAGCATTCTTTGGTCACAAACCGGATGTGTCAAATTTGAGAGTTTTTGGCTCTACTGCATGGGCTAGAATTCCTTCTGAGAAGAGACGAGCTTTGGATCCACAAAGTATCGAGTGCATATTGATAGGATATGGGGAAGAATCAAAAGCATATAAAATCATGGATATCATATCTAAAAAGATATTCATAGAGCGCAGTGTGCAGTTTGAAGAACCGCTTCAAGAATTGCAACTAGTTGAGGAGAAAACTGCCGACTCACCGCCTTCACCAGAAGAAGATTCGAGCAGCGATAATGAAGGTATGAGTTCTGATATTTCTGATATTGTAGCAGCATATGATGATCATGACATATCAGGTTTGGAATCCGACCATTCAGATCCCCCTCAGTTACCAAAGTGGGCCCAAAATACTCTACAATCTGCTGGTTCGAATCTTGGAAATCCTGCTGATCCGAGACGAACAAGAGGAGACTTTCAAAGGGCAGGTATGGCTCTTTCTATTGCTGATCCATTTCTTCCTAAGATTTGTTATTTGATGGCTGGTTCAGATCCCCAATCATATTATTCAGCCCATCGAGATCCGAGATGGAAAGATGCCATGGATGAAGAGTACAGTTCTCTTCAAAAGAACAATACATGGGAGCTAGTTTCTCTTCCACCTGGAAGAAAATTAGTGAAGTGTAAATGGGTCTACCGTACTAAAGTTGCTGCTGATGGCACTATCAGCAAATATAAAGCAAGGTTGGTGGCAAAAGGTTTTTCCCAAGTCCAAGGAGTGGACTACACAGATACCTTTGCACCGGTTGCAAAGATGGATTCCATCCGCCTTGTTTTAGCTATTGCCGCATCCAAGCACTGGGAGGTGCATCACATGGATGTGAAGAGTGCATTTTTACATGGAGACCTTGCTGAAGAGGTCTATATGCAGCAGCCAGAGGGTTATACATCAGATCCATCATTGGTTTGTAGATTGAAGAAGTCTTTGTACGGGTTAAAACAGGCCCCAAGAGCTTGGTACGCAAAGATGGACTCCTTCCTTCTTTCTCAGAATTTCCAAAGATGCAAATCTGATCCGAATGTCTATCTTCAGCGAGTTAAAGGTAATTTGTTGGTTATTGTACTTTATGTTGATGATCTGCTTATTACTGGTAGCACACTTACTTCAATAAACAAGCTAAAATCTGCCCTAAATCTAGCTTTTGACATGAGCGATTTGGGCTTGCTGAGTCACTTTTTGGGCTTGGAGATAGCTCAAAATTTCGATGGGATCACTATATCTCAGCAAAAATATGCTTCCGACCTGTTATTGAAGTTTAATATGGCTGAATGTAAGGCAGCCCCATTCCCATTCCTCTCAGGAATCAGTCTTGAGGAGGGAGATTCCACACCGCTCGCAGATTGCAGTATGTATCGACAGTTGATTGGTTCACTACTTTATTTGACACATTCACGGCCTGATATCTCATATTCCGTGAGTGCCGTGTCAAGATATATGCAGCAGCCACATGAGCTTCATTGGCGAGCAGCCAAGCGGATCTTGCAGTATGTGCAAGGTACGAGACAGTTTGGCATACATTATGCTGCAGATTCTGAGCTAGATTTCATTGGTTTTACTGATTCAGATTGGGCAGGTGATAGCATTGATCGGAAGTCCACTTCCGGTTATGTTTTAATGATTGGTCATGGTGCTATTTGCTGGTCCAGCAAAAAGCAAGCAGCCATTGCACTTTCTTCAGCAGAGGCAGAGTATCGAGGGGCAGTCAATGCCTGCATTCAGGCAGTTTGGTTGCAGGGTATTCTTTCCGAGTTTGGTTTTGGTGGCACTACTTCGACTGTCCTATTTTGTGACAATCAAAGTGCTATCAAGATCTCCACAGATCCAGTTCAGCGGTAGAGGACCAAACACATTGAGATTCATATGCATTACATTCGACAGTTGGTGCACAACCGCACCATCATTCTGCAATATTGCCCTACTGATGAGCAAATTGCAGACATCTTCACCAAGAGCTTCACTGAGAAGAAGTTCTCTTACCTCCGTTCACTGTTGGGGGTGAGTTCCATCATGGTGGAGACAGATTGATTCATTATTATGCTTTAGACTTGAGGGGGGGCTTTCTTCCCACTGGGTTTTCCCTCTTTCCTCACTTAGTTTATTTTTCAGCATTTTTTGGATTATTGTATTGGGGTGACCTTTGGTCTTAGTTACCAGGGCCCCACATTATTTTAGTTGGCACATCATAGTCTAGCTTGAGGGGGGGTGTTCGGATATCCATCATCTATTTCGGGATACATATCTATTTCAGGATCATCTATTTCAGGATACATATCTACTTCAGGATCTTGCATGATCTATTTCAGGATATGCAGTCCAGTCACCAGTTTGATGCCTCCAGCACCTTATCCACCTTCTTCTAGCACCCGGGAGCCACTTTCCACAGAGTTTTAGCCCTCCTAAGCTGAAAGGAGCCCTCTTCTCACCTACTGACAGAGAAGGGCGCACTTGTTCACCTACCACTGCAGATTCACTCCAGTTACATTCAGTTAGCTCCGATTCTGATTGATTTCACTCCGATTTCACTCCTGACTGACTGTTTCACCTCCGATTGACCTCCAGTTCGATTAGGTGACTTGCTCTGACTCCAGTTAGCCTCCCATGCGCCCCCACTGAGCCTCCAGATCCTATATCAGTGCTACACACTTCAGTTACATTTATTATGATCAGTTAGACTTAGCTTGACACCTGGATGACTGGTTGGTGTGATTGATGAGCACCACCGATGATTGATGAGGACTCCTAGACAGAGTCAAGCTACTCCATTCAGTGATTCGAATGACCTCCTTAGGCAATTCGAATTGCTCTGTTCATTGTAACAGTTTGTATTGTAATTCATTCACCCTTTCTGGGATAGTGAGCACTGCTGCATGTTTTGCACAGTTTTGCACCATATTTTCTATGTTCATCTGTTGTGATTGATTTACTTGTTCATTAGATCTGCTGTGACTAATTTTACAGGTGGATCATGAGAAATGTGAAAACTTGAATGTTCTTGATGTGTTTGAAGATGAACTTGAATAGATCCAAACACTTGATGTGGTGGAAGATGAATTTGAATTGCCTCTTGATGAAGGTTATGCAATTTTTAAAGAAGAGCATGATTCCTCTACATTGGAACCAAACTATGACAAAGAGTTCACACTTTTGAAGGAGCTGCATGATACTACCCACATGGATCCTTCCCATGATAAAACTCCTGAACTTTTTGATCATTTGGGTGAGTTAGTACATTCTCCTACATCCTACAATTCCATGTTTTGCAGTATTAGTCTCAATGAAGTATGGGTGAAAGGGTTCTTTTTGATGGTGCCACATGAGGAGTATGGAACTCCTAGATTTACTTTTTATGATGATATGGTTGGAGCACATTCTTATTCACATTTGCAGAAGCATACTTTGTTACTTTATGATGATGCACATCTACATGGATGCACCTATGATATGCATTTGAGTCACTTGAAGACTCATGGTTTTTCTTGCTCAACACTTGATTCATTTGATGTTGGAGGAACTTCATCCAACACTTGGGTGAATAGATTTATGATTGGAGAACATTTTTGTTGGAAGCCACATACTTTGTTATATCTTTATGATGATGACATTCAGGGATGTATGGGTGAGACTTCTTTGAGTCATTTGAAGTCTCCTTGTTTTTTCTGCTCATTATTTGGTTCAGATTTTAATGGAGATTCTTCATTCACTTCTCGGATGAAAGAATACATGGCTGAATATTTTGATGCATATCACATCCTTTTGGAGCAGCTTTATAAGACATGGGATCCTCACCTATGTCATTGGATCAGATTTGATTGGTCACTTGAAGCTTGTATGCACTTGGAAAACGGTGGTCTACTTGCTTGGAGGTATAAGCACTTTCATGATTCTTTGATGAAGCACCTCCTTGATATTAATTTTCATTATGTAGTTATGTACTTTGATGATATATATTTGGTACTCATGATGTTTGGAAGAATGCATACAAGAAAATGGGATCCAGGAATCCTCTTATCTAATGGTGTAGGTTGGAGAGCACTCTTAATTGTTGGGGTGCAATACAAGCAATGGGACCCTGGAATAATTTTTATCTCATTGGTTTCAAATTTTTTGGGGAAACAAGCAGTATGGGAGATGGATTTCCCCACTTAATAAAGTGATTTTTATCAGAGTAGTGCAGCAGCAAGCATGTTGGTTCCTCTCTAAAATATTCATGGAAACTCAAAGACTCAAGGTTTGGCAATTCAATGGCAACTTCAAAGAATTATACAGAAAGCAGGTTCTTCAACACCCATGTTTGAAATTGCTTGAGGACAAGCAATATTGGGAAGGGAGGATTTGTCATGTCTCAAATTTGGAATTGGGTCACAATGGCCTAATCACATTAGCCATATTCATTAGAGTTTGCAAAGTTGATGTTAAGGGTCAAATAATTGCCAAGGAGGAAAATTACTAGTTTCCTAGGTTTGGGGTGGAAGCTTTGGGATTTGGAATAATGGGGATAATAAATGATGTTTGAACATTAGAATGGAATAAATATTTAATAAAGGAGCTAAATAAATATATACAAGTGAAAATCAAAGTGGCATTTCATCATGAAGACACATGGAGGAAGTGGGACCCACATATGGCTAGATTTCCCCACTACATTTGGCATCATTCTCTCACCAATTCGAATTCAAGGTGAATGGTAACATACTTGGGGAAGTCCAAAAGGTATTATTCATGGAATAACTCATCCAAGGTCGAAATATAGAGGAAGAGTAACTCCCATGGAAGAGGAAGAGGCAATTTGGAGCTAGTGAGACACTTGGGCTAGATTCCCTAGATCTATGACAACAATGATGAAAATGCTATGACACCTATGACACAAATCAGACCTGAAGGCTGACATATGACATATATGACATGGCAGGGCTAAAAATAGACTCCAAGAGGGCGCTCAAGGGTGTTAGGGCAGCTAAGATGCTTCCACATGTGATTTGGTGGAAGTGGGAGACTAGGAATTGTTGTACAAGTGGCGTTCTTTGGAATCTCTTCCCAACATGAGTTGGCATGAGTCTCTTGGAAGGAATTCGACCCATGGAGGCCATTAGAACTTTATAAATGTCAATAACAAAGAATGAAACCGGATTTTGATCATTTGTAGAATTTGCAATTGCATTTGTGAAGAGGGAGAGCTAGTGGATGACTAGTTTCTTGCCTTAGCCAATTTCGAGGGTGAAAGATTCCCATCCAAGTTGGTAATTGGAAAGGCCATTCAGACCTTTCATTTGGAGCTTTAATGGAGTCTTTATTTGCAGGTGTAAGCTACAGGGCAGCTCATGGTTTCTTCTATTGCAGCTCACTCCTTCAACCATTTCCGGTTTTGATGGCATATTCTTGATCCTTGAGGGAGGGCGTTTTTGGTGAGCTATTGTACTCTTTGGGGAAGCTTTTAATGCCCCATTTATTTTGTAATATGAATTAAATACTCCGTTATTCATCTACAAAAAGTTTCAGGTCGAAATTCCAAGTAGAAATGTATAAATCTCATTTTTAATGGAAGAACAATGCCATTTCCCCACTACCTTGTTGTGAGCCAATGTATTGATGATGATTTCGAATGGATGGATGATTCTCTGATATATTTGTGGTCAATATAATTCCATGGATGTCTTCTAAAAGTTTCATGTACTGTACTTGAGCATTTGAAGTATTTTTACTTAGTTTAATTGCACTGGTAGAAGAAATAGTGCCATTTCCCCAAGGGTCGAATTGGTGATTTTTGCAGTTGAATGGGAGAGGGTTGGAACAGATATAATAATCAATTAATGGTGAACATGAGACCTTAATAACATCCTTAATACATTCCCTACCTTTGTTCAGAAATTTGAGTGGCTTTGGAGGCATTTGGGAAGCCATTTTCAATACTTACCCCAGGGGGATTTGAACCCCAAATTACTAGTAAAATTGCATACTTGGTATAGAATCTTAAGAGAGTTTGCAGAGGTATTTTGGTGGCCATATATCATCCCTGAACATCATATTCAAGTCTTAATATCATTCATACACCTTCCTTGAAGATTTGAAGGCATTTGGAGTCAATTCGAGACATAGAGACCAATACTAGTTAAAGGCAAATTACTAGTAAAGTTCCCTACATTGGCCAGAATTGAAAGAGTATTTGCAGAAGTATTTTAAAGGTCCAAAGGCATCCTTAAAACACATATTTATGTTCTAATATCATTCATATACCTTCTCAGAAGATTTGAAATCATTTGGGGCAAATTTGGGACCTAGAGATCAAACTAGTCAAAGGTCGAACTAGGGAAAAAAAGTGGAAAATTGCCATTTTAATAAAATTCCTAACAAGGGACATTACACCCTGTTCCAAAATTGTCCTTGAATTAGCCTCTGTTCAACCCTTGTCCCCTTGTACCTTCTCTCCTCTTCTGCTATTCATCTTCATGTCTTCACAAATGAGAGTGCACCTCCACTCTTATTTATATCCATCCAATTGTCAAATATGAGGCAAACAACTTGTAGATATGCTAATTTCTTTTTTTCATTAAAAATGTATTGCATGAAGGAGGGTCGACTTGCTCTTGTATATTAGTTTTACTTCATTGTTGTGTTGGGAGGAGGGATGAATTGCCTCTTTTTTAATTCTTCAACATTGTGTTTTTTCTTGTGTAGGATTTGTTTGACTTCAGGCTTCTTCAACGTGGACTTCAAGCTTCTTCAAAGTGACATTTCATTATTCCAATTCTTCAAGTCTTTGCTTCTTTATGAAATTTCATTCATATGACACTTCAACATCATTGCAACATTAAGGCACATCAAACACTTCAACATTTCTTGTCAAATATTGACTTCTTTACTAAGCTTGACATAACAAGCAAGAATATTCAAACGTTGCTTGTCTTGTGGTAGACAGTGGGAAATTTGACTATTTTGTGGAATGTTTTGGCTGAGAGCCATCACCATCAAAGAGAGATGTATCTTTCCCCTGCATACATGTCTCAGCACTCTGGAAGCCAGCTGAAAAAGTGTTTGCATTTGTTGCATATCTTATGATAAGTTGATAACCCTGTATCAATGCCGAGATAAACATGTAGTAGTGTAAACAAGGTAGGCTGGTGACTGGTAAAGTGTTGTAGATATTTGAGGGAGACTTATTGCTTCTCTGGAGGATGGATCATCTAGTGAATCTGTTGATAATAGCTCTGTATTTTTTGGGCTTTGGATTGATGTCATAGGCATGTTGCATGTGCAGAAATAGGGATTTTCTCCTGTGGTTGGCATGCATATGCCACTTGTTACTTAGCAACGAACTTATATGAAAAATGAGTGTGTTGCGTTATATAAACATGGAAATAACCCTCAAATAGGATCCATTACCTCTGCTCTACTATTCTGATGAGTTTCTGGAGATATTTGAGCTTTTCTAGCAACAATAAGGCATCCTCTCAGAATTCCTCAGTAGTATATGCATCAGAACAACGATGAAATTCCTCAACAGTATATGCATCAGAACAACGATGAAAGAGTTATTCATAATGACAAGCCGCAATTTCATTTTTGACAACACTTTTTGTTGACATTAATGCAAACATGTATGATGGATTGGTGATTCTTGGAGGAAGGGAACCTGATAACCTAGCCAAAACACCATTCGTATTTGCTCATTTTGGGTCTATACCATGATGTATTTAATGAGGTATGAGTCAATGTCTTTTTGTTAACACTTGGCCAGCATGACATTCATGTTATTAACAATCTTATGTTGGGCACTGCAAACAATTAAAAGAAGGCATGACCGAGTGTGATAGCCAAAACTGTTGCATTTTGAGAGTCAACATCGAATACTTGCAGGCGGCTAGGGTAGGACTCGCCCATCCATTCTTCCACTTCCATCTTCTCTGCTCACTTGGTCTTTCAATTTCTGTGTTTGGCTTATTACAACGATGGAAATTTTTCCCTATGGTGACGTGCTTCAAGAGACGGTGGTTGTTCCTCTTAGATGGCACCGGCGGTGTCCCCTACGAAGAGTTTGGGATCGATGGAATCCACGGGGTTCATGGCGTGGCTCCGATGGAAGAGATGGGAGTAGCAAGGAGGACAGAAGACTAGAGGACAAAACACCATAGTAGCGTGAAAACCAGCGGGAAAACAACAAACATGTGGCATTAATCTATTGGAGACATAATCGAGGAATCTAGGAACAATGTCCTACGAGAGGATCTCATAGAAAGAACGCCTACGGCGTAAATATCCATATTAATCGTGATTTATTTTTTGCAATTATCCATATTCTTGAATTATATCTCTATATGTAATTGATTCTCCCTTTGACATAGCCATCATGCGATAGGTTTTTTTGCAAGGTTACAATATATTTATATTTGGTATTTCATTGTTTGAAATCAAATCATACATCGATGTGCCTTAATAGGCCCTATACCATGTACATTTTAAAAAAACATCCGCATTGTTAGGTTCTTCATCGGTCCTATATAATTACTTAATTACAGTTTTCTTAGGCTCCTAAAAGGTAATATGTACATATCAAATATTTCCTTTCATTCTACATCGTCAACAAAACATTAAAAAAAACTATAGAGATCACATCTCTCATTTCAGCTTCTAAATTTATAAAGAAAAAATTCCAAGATTTAGGTTTGGTCCCCTCCTTTGAATTCTTGTTTAGATAGGGTCTCCTCCTACAAGGAAACAACTTCCTTATAATTGATCAGCACTTAGTTGAATTCCCTATCTTTATGTGTAGATTAAATTTTATCGAAATGTTGTATGTACATCGAAGACTTGACTCATGATTAGGTCTAACATAATATTACCAATTCTACATTTGTTGTTTACCCTATCTTTAAAGTTCTTGGAGTTTCCAAATATCCGCAAGTGTTTTTTACATTTTTCTATTATTGTTTTCATAAAAAAAAAACAAAAAGTACATAAAGTTTAGCTCTTCTATTATTTTATTTTCTAACAACATATTCAAGAGTAAATAATGAGATGACTTAAAATAAAGAAGTTCTTAGAGTCTCCACATATCTACAATTGTTTTCTACATTTTTCTATTATTGTTTTCATAAAAAGCCAAAGTGCATAAAATTTAGGTCTACTATTATTTTATTTTCTAACAACATATTCAAGAGTAAATAATGAGATGACTTAAAATAAAGAATAGCTCATATTCGGCACATACTTGAGCCTCTTGACAAGCTCCATTAAAGAATATCCATGCCTATTAAAGTAAAATTCAACTCCAAACCTTGAAAAAAATTCTTGGAAATACATATTCCCAATATAATAAAGCAAAGAAAATCATATATATATATATATATATATATATATATATATATATATATATATATTCACCATGAGTAAAAACAATTTACCAAAACGAAGTGATCCCATTTGATTTTCAAAAGAAATTTGCAACATTTCATTCCAAATATATGGAAAATAAGTGGTCCATAAAATATTCACTACATTTGTATAGGATGCACTTACCAAGTCCATGTAGATCCACTTACCAAGTCCATGCCCAATTTTTTTGGGTCCATTCTCCTATTTTATTTTTTGTCCATGCTACACGATTTTTTATTTTAGAGAACTTTGTAATTTCCATACTATCTCCCACTACCAAGCTCTTTCTCATATATGGGATTCCTCCAGCTTTGTTGAATAACCTAGTTTATTTATGTACTCTCATGATCATGTATTTCTAGACCTTTTATCATGATCTATAATCTTGATACCATCTTGCTTTAACAATTTTACATATATTATTTTTTCTTTTCACCTTGAAGATTGAAAACATCACCGCTCTCTAATATTGAAACAATGCATTTGATACATTGGGATTTGTTGCCTCTTTTAGTGAAAAAATCTCCAAAGAAAGAAGATCATTTATAAGAGCATCTAACAACCTAACCCTCACTTTGTTTCCATTTTATACTTTTCAGGCTACCCTATTTCCAATTAAGGGGAATGCCCTATTGAAGGCATTCCATACAATTGTAGCTCCTTGATGGTTTTTCCTTTATATTTTAAACCATTATTCCATTGACTTATCTTTTAATTAATTAGTCTTCATTAATTTTCCCTAGATTCATTTATTATAGATCTCGATTTTTTGTAGGTAGGACCAAACTAAAAACATAAATATACTTCAACTCCCATTCAACTTCTTTTGTTAATTTTTCCATTCTTATCCATTTGACCAAAGGGATTTCTTCCTTTTCTTTGTTTCCTTGTCCATAAGAAGCTAAGCACTTTCTTTTTAGTCTAAAATTCATTTTAGTATATCGTCTATGGATCTCCAATACAAGGATACTCTCTAAAACATTATGAACCAAGACTAATATGCCACCTCTAGACAACCATTTGTTATACCAGATTGGAATTTTGCCTTCTATTTTATTATACAACTACATCCAATTAGACCAATAATAATCATTTGGTTTTAATTTAAAACTCAAATACTCTACACCTTCATCATTTTCAATAGAATTGATTGGGAACATGTTTTAAGTTTGTATTCTCTCTTCTAAACATCAATAATGACTTTGACAAGTTAATTACCATTCCTCTAACTTTACAAGAAATTTCCAAGACTTCCTTTCCACTTTACATTTCCTATTTGGAAACTTGTCGAAATATCATAATTGTTAAATTCTAAGTCACAACAGATCATAGAGCTGAGAATACCTCATAGTGAAAGAATGAGCAAAGAAGGTGAATTACAGTGAAAATTGCAGTAAAATTAATCATGCATTGGAACTTAGATGGAAGTAGAAATGTGTAACATTATCCATTAATCAATATAGTTCACAAATATTTTACAATGGATAGAATTTGATTATCCTAGGAGAATTTGAAACCCCTGACAGTCTAGCATAGGAATTGTCATTGTTGGAGTGCTCCAGAAGTCCCAAACTCAACTCAGCTCAACTCAACCAAAACTCAGTTAACTGAAGCTACTGTCAGTTAACTCACCAAGGAGGGCGCAATTGTTAGTTTGTCATGCAAATCAATCAGTAAAGGGCGCATTAGATCACAAACAGTGGCAATCGGAGCACAAACCCCCCACAAGAGTCAGCTAACTCAGGTGGATTGAACCAGATCACTAAGTTGGCTCCTAAAATGTAGGGAACTAACTCTAGTGGTCCTAAAATGATGCATGCAGGGTGCATTAGGTGGCTAATGGGTCCTAGATAACATATGCACACCACTAGGGGGAAAATGGCATCATCAACTACTAGGAAAAGGAAAATAATGCTAAGTAGGATAAGGATGGAGTATTAATTATCCTAACACCCCCCCTTAATCCAAACTTGGATATCTTGGGCCCTGGTTATTGAGACCAAAGGTCACCCATACAATCAAATAAATGATAAGAAGAATTGTTCATGAATCTAAGGAAATGGGGAAAAAACCTCATGGGAAAAATACCCCCCCCCCCCTAAAAAATGAACAACAAGAAACTCAAGCAGCCGTCACACTAAGCAGAGAAGGAAAAAAAAACAAAGTGAAAGAATTTGTAAAAATGCAGGAAATCTGCTCCTATCTAGGATAGTGATGCAGGTTCTAGATCTGGATCTACTCCTCTGATGTACCTCCCACTGTGTTGAAGCTGTATTTTCCAAAACAAGTCTTTCAGAAACGATATTTGCTACTGGAGCGAATGGCTCATTGTAGTCCAAATCATGAACCCTTGAGTACCCTTTTTCAACCAACCGAGCTTTGTACTTGGTTGTAGATCCATCATGGAAAGTCTCTTTGAAATATTGTTGATCATACCCCACCATCATGTAGCACCTCTCTGAGAGAAGTGGATATGTATGACATAGTGCAAGGTTTGCATATCGATATTGAGATTTATTTCTTCTATGGTCAGATGGATCCCTAGCTATGTTCCTAGTAGCTTCAATGACTTTGTGAGACCATATTGGCCTTGGACATGGATTGGGAGCAGGTAATGGATCTAGATCTGGATCTGCTTGAACTTCATACTCAACATCAAGATCTTAGTCCTAATCTTCAGAATTTGAAACTGGATCATTAGAAGAGACATCATTCTCATCTTTATCAGATGCCAATGGAGTAGCTAGAGAGTATGGAAAAAATGTGAGAATGCATATGCCTTTGAGGCATGGTTTGCAAACCCTTTCGCTATAAGCTTCCCAGAAAAGATATATGCAATCTCAATTGTGTCAGGTCCAAAAATTACTTTCTTTGGTGAACTTGTGTGTCATCTGATAAGCAGATAAAAAGTTTGCTGCCAAAGAAGGAACAAATAGAACATTTTTGAAATTTCCATGATCTAGTTGTATTGTGCCCTTCCCTTCAGCAGAGATCTGAGAATTATCTCCCATGTAAATACTTAGACCATCATTGAGATCTAGAGAAGAAAATGATTCATTGGAGGAAACCATGTGGTTGGAGGCTCCAGAATCTATGAGGAAGGCTTGTGATTGTGTGAATACAGCCTTCAGTGTAGGGAATATCTCATGATCATCTATCTCACTTCTAGAATCAGTCTCCCTTGCGCCTTCTGGGAGGGCAATGTTGTGTTGTTCAATAAGTTTGGTCATTTGATCTAACTTCTTCTTCATGCAAGATCTCTCTGGATAGTTTTCTTTCTTGCAATAGGAACACTTGGTCTTCTCAAACCCATTTTGCGTATCCTTCTTGGATTTGGAGGCTCCTTCTGATGGATTAGGCTTCTCATACAGTTTGGATTCAACTTGCTTCTTGTCCCTTCCTTTATGCTTCCCTTTAGCATTCACACTTTTTGACTCTCCAGCCATAGGAGCTTGATTTTTGGAGGCCTTCAAGGTGCCCATCTGAATCAGCTTGTATTGTTCTTGGATGGGAGATTCAGTGAATGCATCTAAGGAAGGAATTTTCCAGTTGGGGATTGAAAATCTCCCAAAATGGAAAGTAGAAACAAATATTGAAAATTCCAGACCAATCTTGATTAGGATGGATAGCACCAGTTGCTCATCCTTTTTCTCAATGCCACATTGTTTGCACTGCATAACCAAGGATTTGAATTTAGAAAAGAACGACTGTATGGTTTCAAAACTGCTGGGTTAAAGAACAATTAATTCATTCTCTAGAATATGGCCTCTCATCTCATATTGTTTGCCGAAGAGAGTCTCAAGATTCAACCAAACCTCTCTTGGAGTCTTCAATCCTTCAAGGTGAAAGAGCAAGTATCTGGAAATATGAATACACATGAAACCAAATGCTTCATATAATCTGTTTAGATACTTGGCCTTCTCAACAACTACCTGAGTTTCGACCTCCTTTCCCATTGTGACCCTGTACAGACTCTTGTTGTGCAATACCATTTGCATATCATCCCTTCGGTCAAAATAATTTAAGGGTGTCAAGATCCTTGGAGACAAAGGAACATTCTAATTCTCCATGTAAAATTGATAGAGCGAATACAAACTGAAACTATTGCTACTGTTGCACTGAAAAACCGTCAATATCCTACAAAAAACTCTCAATTTTGGAGATAAAATACTACTGAGCACTGCTTTAGGACAATAGGAACTTTTATCCAGATCCTTCACACCTAGCTATACCTCAAAGGATTTCTCCAATGAATTCAATGCAATGGCACAAGGACTTGTTGGGGAAATCCAGAGGCTTCTGGTGCACTAATGAAAGTAGTTGCTCAACCTACGCTCTCTGAGCTCTTATACCATGTGAAATTCTAAGTCATAGCAGATCATAGAGCTGAGAATACCTCACAGTGAAAGAATGAGTAGAGAAGGTGAATTACAGTGAAAATTGCAGTGAAAAGAGCAATAAAATTAATCATGCATTGGAACTCAGATGGAAGCAGAAATGTGGAACATTATCCATTAATCAGTATAGTCCACAAATATGTTACAATGGAAAGAATTCGATTATCCTAGGAGAATTTGAATCCTTATCAGTCTAGCATAGGAATTTTCACCGCTGGAGTGCTCAGGAAGTCCCAAACTCAACTCAACTCAACCAAAACTCAATTAACTGAATCTATTGTTAGTTAACTAACCACGGAAGGTGCATTGTCATTTTTTCATCCAAATCAATTAGAAAAGGGTACATTAGATCACAAACAGTGGAAATCGGAGCACATACCCCCCACAAGAGTCAGCTAACTCCGGTGGACTGAACCAGATCACTGAGTTGGCTCATAAAATGTAGGGAATTGACTCTAGTGGTCCTAAAATGATGCGTGCAGGGCGCATTAGGTGGCTAATGGGTCCTAGATGACATTTTCACAACACTAGGAGAAAATGACATCATCAATTACTAGGAAAAATAAAATAATGCTAAGTAGGACACGGATGGAGTATTAATTATCCTAACAATAATTTCATATACCAAAAGCAGGTGCAAAATAACCATTAAATTTGAGATTTTTATCATTTTCAATTCTCCTTTTCTCCTTGCATATTTTATGAGCATGTTTAAACCTTCAAATACTAATAAAAATAAAAAGAGAGATGAGAGACATCATTGTCTTAGTCCCCTTTTGGCATTGAAACACCATAAATGAGATCCAATTATGAACACAACATAAAAGACAAATGACAAGAGTTACTTTTAATCACAATGTCTTAGATCATCATCTTTATGAGTTTCCATCCTTATCATAATGATGTGCCCTCGTTATCTATTGATGAGCATGTATTGTATATTGATATCATTGGATGAATAGAGGAATTGAGATGGCCATGTTATCTATTGACAAGCATGTATTATATATCGATATCACTGGATGAATACATAGGTTGAGATGGCTCAAACTCTTTTGCATGCTCAACTTCTTAATATGGTATCAGAGCATCTTAATATATATATGGTAGTATTTCTTTAGTGTTGTAGCCAATAGCGAAATGTGAGCAATAAGTAAAATAATAGTCTACACAAATATTTGCATCAATTTGGATGCAAAATGTTAAAATATGAGATATGTTGAGTTGGAGTTATTTTTGTACTCTAAAATACTAGAAGAGTGGCACAGTGGATTTGTTTATCATAGATATGCACAATCACCTTCTTGTAATGCAAAAAATAATAAGAGGTGATATAATTTCAATGTGGTTAATTTATGCATTGAGAATACTTTATATGCACATATATTTTCGCAATTCTTCTAAAATATATCTAGCAAATATGGTATAAAGATAGCAAATCTCATTTCCCTTTTCCCATTTTTTGAGTGCAATTTATAGATACACACAAAACCATTCAAGGAGCCTTAAAATCATGGAACTAAAGCCCTTACATAGTTATACCAAATTTGTCATAGGAGAATTAAGATAATGGGCAAATCCCTTTACAAGAACATTAGTCTAAAAAGATAAATGCAATGTATCATTATGGTCGATGGATCTACATACAAAAATTCTACTCATATCATGAATAATTCCCAACAATAACTATATTCATCACTCAGATCAATAGATCACTCTCTAGAATGTTTTTTCTTCAATTTTTTATACAAAATGATTGTGTAGAAGGAAACAACGATAGATCTTTGAGCCACTTATTCTGCAACCTGAAATCATCCATTGCTACTCAATCAAGAACTTAGTAGATTTGATTGAAAATTCATAAATGGGTAAGATACATCTACAATACATTATCCATATTATGGTGTTATTATAGAAAAAATTGGCACTTCAATGACCCTAATGACACCCTAATCACCTTAACAACCTCAGGGTGGCCCTAATGACATCAAAGCCAAAAAAACATCCAATTGTCCCTAATGTGGATCCAAATATCCCTATTTTAATATGAAGAATCCCTAATCATTGTGACAAGCCTACAATCAAGTGTTGGGGCCATCCATAAATATTGATTCCACCCCAATACATGCTCTCACCCCTTTCTAGCTCAATTTTCACTAAAAAAATGGCTTTGAAGTGTTACACACCAAAATGTCACACTTGAGTATTCTACTTTTGCCACCATTAAATTCGGTTTATTATGCTTCCTAAATGTGTTCTAGAGGGAAACCTAAAGCCTATTATGGTCCGTATACATGTTGGGAAGAAAAATCCATCATTCTGAGGAGGTTGAAATCTCATCATTTAGACCTTGTTTTTTGCTCATTTTTGAAGAATGTCGCCTCCCCTACCTTGTCCAGGGAGGGATAAAATTCAACCTCTGGTTATAGGGGAGTGATAATTTCCATTTTTATCACTCTGTGGCCTTCTTTAGGGGAGAAATAATTTTGGTCCAACTACTTTGGCATGGATCTAGGATCAGGATTTTGGATAAGATTTTGGATAGGAGGTTCTATGCTTCAAATACTCCCTCCATTTCCATTCCAAGGAAGCTAATCCTTCCTGATCCATAATATCCTCCCTTCATCCATCCTTTTCTCCATAGTATTTAAGCCTTCAAACCCTATATAATGAAGGCCATCCTTGGGTGAAAGGATGAAAGAAGAGAGTATCCTTTCCTTGCTCAATTGTAGAGTGATATATCGAAAGAATGCTTGAAGATGCCATCCTTATGCTAGTTTGATTGTCAAGGGGTATGGAAGGAGATCTTGAAGGAGATATTGTTGCTAATTCAAGTATAATTTGTATGTACTTCTTTCTGGATTTCCATTCAATACAAACTTGGCCTATTTCTCCCAATTTCATGTATTTCATGGTGAATGTATGAATTTGTTTATCATTTGATAGTTAGATCTTTGTTTATACACTTGTTGCTTTGGAGAATGTATTGTATTTTTCTTGTGAACAAGTCCATAATACCAGATATCAAGTCTAGGAGCTGGATCAACCTAGGAGTAGTGAAGACAACCATCAAAAGTGAGGTAGGTCATCTATCTCCTTTGTTTCTTCCATAGCTTATTTGCTTGTGTATGAAATAGGTCTAGGAGGATGTTAGTGTCCATAGGGAGAATTTTCTACCACATAAATTGGAGACCATACTGGGGACTTTCCCTAGCTTCACTAGCCCTTTGAGTTCTTGTTTGGATGACTGAATGTATTTTAATGTGTGTTTTATTTTCAATTTTACATTTCATAATCATCATTTGGAATTCCTTTGAGTCAATAACTCAATCTACCCTCAGATATGAGTAAGAAGTGTTATTCATTTGACTTTTCAGGACTTTATCGCCCCCCCAAAGAAGCCTACAGAGCGATAATTCCAATTTATCACTCATTGGTAGTTGTCTAGGGAGTGATAATTTGCATTTTATCACTCCATTCTAGTCTATTAGGGGGTGATAATTCCCTTTTATCACTCTGTCTATGAGGTCATATGGGAGATAATCCCTTGTTTTGAGCATTTTTTAGCCTTCCTTACTTAGTTTTGCTTGGTTTTTTGTCTAAAAAATCTTTGTGTGAGCCTTTGTTGCTTGATAGAAGCTTTGTATGCCTTTGAATTGAGTGTTTGAGTGTTTTTTTATTCCTATTTTTCCTCGTTCTTTCCTTTCCAATGTTTGGATGTGTGACATCAACCTAGGCTAACTTGATCCTTTGTTGAAGTTCACAATCTCCCTGATCTGATTGATCTAATCCAATGGCATTCAAACCCCTCTAACCTTACTTATAACCTCCCAAAAATAATTTAGGGGTGTTTGGGACCTACTTGGTTGTTTTTGGAACCTATTTGGTTGTGTTTCGGACCTACTTGGTTGTTTTTGGAACCTATTTGGTTGTGTTTGGGACCTACTTGATTGGTTTGGGATTGAAGTGTGTTGTTTGGGGTACTTGCATTTTGGCTCTTGTTTGGGTGAAACATTGATCCCTATTGAGCCCCATAACCCTATATCCCTATCACAACTCTTCATTTCCATCTGATTTACTTGGATTGAACATTAAAGGTTTAAAAAATGCCCTATTTTTATTGTTTGGTTTGCAAATTAGATACTTTGGTTTTTTTGTAAGTAGCAAGTGTTAAATTTTCAGAATTTACTTCAATCTGATCTAGGATCTTAACTGAGAGAACAACATGTACAACAAATCTATAGCATATCAATCATGGACACAATAATGCAAGCACACAAGAGACAAAGAGTTTACTTGGGGAAAACCATAAAGGTGAAAAACCCCAATAACTTTCTCAGAGATAGATAGAGCAATGATACAAACAGAATACAAGAGATAGTCTTCTCCTAGCAGCAGAGCCTCCTCCTCCACAAGTGCGCCACTCTCCAAAGTGTGTGTGAGTGAATAGGATGTGTAAAATGAGAGAGACACGCTCTCTATTTATACACTAACTTGACTTGACCTTTACTCAACTAGGTCGGCCTCAACTTAACCACTTAACATAATGTTGACTGGGATGACCCCCATTAGGGTGGTCTAATAACCCTTTGACCCACATGGCCGACCTCCAATAGGGTGGTATAATAACCCTTTGACCCACATGACTTATACAGGGCCGACCCCAACAAGGTGGTCTAATAACCCATCAAGTATAAGTTACGACACTTACAATATAAATGATGACACTTCCGTATAGAGGAATAATAACATCTCTATAGGAATACAATATACATATATGTGAAATATATTCCAAAGTTACATAAACATCAACACTCCCTGTTAACTAGGAAGGTATTTCTCGACACAGGTCTTCTAGCACAAGTCATCTTCTCTAGATCATCGTCACTGGATAATCATCATCGAGTCATCATCATCGTCACTGCTGCTGCTATCCCAATCAATCTTTGAATCTACTCGTCATAGGAAGTTCTACAGAGCCAGTCATTTTTCATACTGGATGTAGTGCCACCACCTGCAGGTCTTCATCATCTGTGCGAACGGTCTGATAGAGGTGGTCTCTTAGGACTAATTTTATGTGCGGATGCAATACCGTAAAGAGTATCCCAGGAACATTTATGTGCCTAAGAACGACCGGCAATATCTCCCAGGACTGATTACATGCATCTCCTCCACAATACCTTTAAAGAGCATCCCAGGAACATTTATGTGCCGCAGCACGACCGGCAAGATCTCTAAAGAGCATCCTAGGACTTATTACGAGCACACAGCTCAACCTCTCGGATCTCCGGGACTGATTACATGTGGATAGACAAAACCTTTAAAGAGCATCCCAGGAACATTTATGTGCTACAGCACGATCGACAATATCTCTAAAGAGCATCCCAGGACTAATTACGAGCACACAGCTCAACCTCTCGGATCTCCAAGACTGATTACATGTCTCCATAGTAATACCTCATCCCAGAACTGATTACGAGCACATAGCTCAACCTATCGGATATCTGAGGACTGATTACATACTACATAGCAATATCAAAAAGAGTATCCCAGGAACATTTATGTGCCGCAGCATGACCGACAAGATCTCCCAGGACTGATTACATGCTATTTGCACAACCTGCCACATATCATCTCTGACCTCCAAGTATCAACTTGATACTCATGATCCAACGGATCATCATTGCACAAAGCATCATCCTGATGCTCATGATCACACTGATCATCATTACTGTACCATCCTGGTACATACCATCTGGAGCAACATCTTGAAGCTCATCATCATGATCATCCTGATCATACAATGCATCCACCTGATGCATACCAAGTATCTACCTGATACATATCATCATACATGATCCACCTGATCATACAGTGTATCCACCTTATACAAATACAAATACATGATCCACCTGATCATACAATGTATCCAGTTGATACAAATACAAATACATGATCCACCTGATCATACCTGATACATATCAACAACATACATGATCTTCCTGATCATACAATGTATCCACCTGATACATATACAGATACATGGCCCAAGCATCCAACATGATGCATATACAAAATACA
The DNA here is from genome assembly GCA_027924585.1 of Larix kaempferi. Lineage (NCBI taxonomy): Eukaryota > Viridiplantae > Streptophyta > Pinopsida > Pinales > Pinaceae > Larix > Larix kaempferi. The sequence goes on from BSBM01000510.1 coordinate 33,816,753, forward strand.
TACAAATGATCCAACTGATCAAATCCAGCATCCAACGTGATGCGTACATACATATACATATAAATGATCCAACTGATCATATCTAACATCATCCTGATGCATATACAAAGCAGTAACTGGAGCATCATCCTGATGTTCATCATCCATGATCCTCTTGATCATCATAGCATCATCTTCTTCAGATCATCTCATCGTCCATGAAGCACAGCCCAGATGCACATCATCCAGTACTTTCATCACTGACATGGGAGAACACATCTACCACCATTCAGGGAAGGCTCCAGCCCTTACTTTTTCACCATGGGAGAACACATCTACCACCATGTGAGAATGGCTCAACAATTACATCACGACCATGGGAGAACACATCAACCATGTCAAAAAAGCTCATGTGCATCTGCATCTTCCGGACTCATCACTTCCCTTTGGAATGAACCTCGATCTGAAGTGCACCAAGCCTCTCTCTGAAGTACTCAAACTGCACTTTGGCCAATAGCTTGGTCAATACATCTGCAACCTTCTCATCCGTCGCAACATACTCTGCTTCGACTGTACTCAGTGCTACGCAGGACTGCTTCCTGCTAAACCAAGAGATCACACCTGATCCCATACTGAAGTAACACCTAGAAGTGCTCTTCCTATCTACAGCACTGCTTGCCCAATCTGAATCAACATAACCCTGCAAGTTAAACTTTTGATTCGTATCATACTTGAGCCCATAATCAACTGTACCCTTCAGGTACCTTAGAATATGCTTTACAGCAACCAAGTGAACATCTCTCGGATCCATCAGGAACTGGCTCAATGTGTTCACCGCAAAGCAAATATTTGGTCTCGTGTTCGTTAGGTACATCAAGGACCCAATCATAGTGACATCAACTGGTTCAGATGAAGCATCACATAGAAGCTTCAGGTTCGATTCCATAGCCTCGCAGTCCATCATCCCGAACCTCTTCAGTATCTCTATTGCATACTTCCCTTGTCCAAGGAAGATTCCATCTGCACTCTGCCACACCTCCATACCAAGAAAGTAGTGCATCATACCCAATTTCTTCATCTCTAACTCGGCAGCAAGCTTCCGCTACGTGTCGGCAATCAATCTATCCTCACCTGTAACAAATAGGTCATCCACATACAAAAGTAGTATCACTGGATTGCCTTCCTCAACCTTGTAGTAAAGGTTGGAATCCGCTTTAATATTGGTAAAGCCCAAACTGGATAGAAAGTTGTCTACCATACCAAGTTCTGCACATATATGACTCCCTGTCATGTGTCTTTGAACCAAGTGGCTTCTCCTCATACACTTCTTCTTCAACTACACCATTCAAGAAGGCTGTCTTGAAATCCATCTGGTGTATCTTCCACTTCATCACTGCAGCCAGAGCAAGTACGGATCTAATGGAAGTGTATCTGGCTATAGGAGCAAAAGTCTCTATGCTACCACCTGCAGCATGCTTGATCTTGTAGATCCTCTTGGGAGTCACTACAGACTCCCCTTCAGGTCTTGGGACTGCATCCCAAACATCTTCATGATCGACCGGTACTCCTCGATCATGGCATTCTTCCCAGATCCTGGGAACTTCAATATCTTCAATATTTTCAATAGATAACTTTGTTTCTTGAACAAATGTTGTAGTCCTTCTTTTGCAGGTGATGGTATACGATCTTTCCTACACAACAAGTTAAATTGCATGATTAGAAAATATCTCATAGTTTTCAGAACAAATTCTTACACATAAAGAAATATGTCATACAGTCATGCAATTATTTTAGCCAATGCTTCACTACAATATTTATCCATATCCCGTAACTTTCTAGATGCCTTCCAATCTCTACCAGGACATTGTTAAGAGTGTGCACAACTCCTAACATGTCAGCAAAGAGGTTTCAATCTAGATAAGTAGCAATGGAATGTTGTACAGTGCCATAGGCCACTTACCCATGTATATTAGTAGTATACTGTTCATCAATGCAACTATTCTAATATGCATAATACACAACCTAATTCTAGGAACATAAGCATATACATCATTGAATAACATTATGTAAGAAATGAAAATTCAAATACTTATCTTTGTTTGGTTACTGGGTGGACTCCCTCTGAATATTTGCAACTCCATTCTGATGTGGAATGTGAGAAGTGGTCAACTCCATCTGAATATCTGCATCCTTGCAGAAACTACTGAAGTGTGCTCCTTTGCTTTCTTGTAGGAACAACTGGAGTGTGCTCCCTCTTGATCTTTGCTTCCTGGATTACTTGTCCTTGAACTTATATCCATCCTTAACCACTATGCATGCTTATTAGTATCATCATTGTGTTATCCTTGAGGTCTCTCACATAATCACACATTCATTAGTATAATCTTAATACTATCAAAACACAATAATCTTAAACATGTATAGTCATGATCATTCACATATAATAAACATTAGTATTCAAGGTTTCAAGGAAGTCTTCTTTTACTCATGCATATTCTTATTTGATCATAGGATTCTTCTGATTAGTTAAATCATCAATGCATAAACCCGTGATTACTCAAACCTATACCTTCATGATTCTTCTGGTTAGTCATATCATCAATTATGGTAAGAAACATAATATGCATACAACCATGACTATTCAAACCTATGACTTCATGAATAATCATGATCAACAACACAACAGTATAAGATCCTAACACAAGGTAGGATTCTAGCTTGATATAGGAAAAAAATACATGGATTAGCATGCTATCTAGTTATGTCTAACATACCCACATAATGTCTTCTGGTTCTCTTTAGTGACTTGTGCTAGTAACCTGCATGTATCATAAGTTAACCATTGTAGAACCAAGTTATACATACCTTGAAAGTAGATCTTCTATGTGATCCATGACAATGGATGAATCTTTGTCTTCATGTCACCATGAGCATATGTTCTTGAAGTAGAACATGATTTGACTTTCTTGGTGTACCTTTTGTGTTAGCAGACAACATAAAACTCATACAACACCATAATGCATTAGTACAATCATAAGTGTCAACACCCTAATCAATGAATATCTTCTATCGTGCATTCATAATTTTATTAAGGTGATATGACAAGTCTAGATTTAATCAAGATTGTAATAACCGTAATAATATGAAGACAAATATACCATAAACTTAATCATGAACAAATCTTGAAACATACCTGGATAAGTCATACATGTCGATATTTCTTGTAATCTTCTTATGTGAGGCCTTAGCCTCATCTCCCTCTGAAACAGGAACTTCTTCACTTATGCAGGTGACCAATCCATCTTCTTCTAGGATTAACCCAATCCACTTGATTTGCAAGAACTGGATCTGAAGCTGGATTAGGGTTTGTCAGAGAAACCCCAAAAATTCAAACTTTGAATTTCAAACTTCCGAAAGGATAGAAATATGTGCCTTGATGAGCTGATCAAGCTGGTATGTTTAGAATTTGAAAACTGCAAAGTTTCACTCCTCAATTTTGCCTTTGAAACTTTTGGATTCACTAGACGTGACCCCGAACTGAGGTTTGATGAAGCCCACTCTCCTGCCCAATCAAAAGGTTTGATCCAAAGCTCTAAGCTTCTATTTTTATGAGGAGCTTCTAGCCGTGGTCACAGATTTCAAAAATTCCCATTTTTGCAGAAGCCCTAATTTTCCACTTTTCTGATCAAAGTCCCGAACTAGGGTCTGATCAAGCCCGGCCTTTTGCCCAACCAAAAATTCTTATCTTGGTCTCTAAATTTTGATTTTGATGAGTAGCATTCAGCCATGGTCTCCGATTACAAAAATTCCAACTTTATCCGAAACCCTAAATTCCGGAATCCATGAATGAAGGTGCTAAAAAATAATTCTGTTTTGACATAAATATGTACCTGATTGTTTTTGGTGTAACTCCGAACTTTTCGATCCACAGGGTCTGAAAAAGTTTTCTGAGATATCCCGACCTATCATATTTCCATCCCGGTAGGTCTGACCTCAGCTGGATTCTCTAAGAGAGATTTATGCCAAGTGTCTCAACGTGACCTGTTTATGGGATAAAACAGGAGAGCGAACTTGTACGGCGTGCCACGTGTCACTGGTTCAACTTCGGCCTCTGAAATTTTTTCTTGAGATAGTATAGTCTGTGTACTACTTGTCACTTTTTACTAAATTTCATTTGGATCTTCCTATCCCAAGTTATGACCTTTTTACCAAGGTCACCTGTTTTTGACTCAGATCTGGAAGAGGCAGAAACCCTATATTGTACAGATCATAAATCAAAAAGTACAACGAATTAGATGTTTTCCTTTGGACAAAAGGTACATGGGGATCTGATATTTGACTTGTAAATGTTTTAGATCCGAAAACTTTGCCAAAATGGATTTATAGCAAAAGTTCTACGATGACTGGTTTTTGCTATATCAAGCCCTAGCATCATAAGTGCAACAAGTGTCATACATGCCATATCATGCCTTCTTTCAGGATAGCTCTGATACCATGTTAAATTTTCAGAATTTACTTCAATCTGATCTAGGATCTTAACTGAGAGAACAACATGTACAGCAAATCTACATCATATCAATCATGGACACAATAATGCAAGCACACAAGAGACAAAGAGTTTACTTGGGGAAAACCATAAAGGTGAAAAGCCCCAATAACTTCCTCAGAGATAGATAGAGCAATGATACAACCAAAATACAAGAGATAGTCTTCTCCTATCAGCAGAGCCTCCTCCTCCACAAGTGCGCCACTCTCCAAAGTGTGAGTGAGTGAATAGGATGTGTAAAATGAGAGAGACACACTCTCTATTTATACACTAACTTGACTTGACCTTTACTCAACTAGGTCGGCCTCAACTTAACCACTTAACATAATGTTGACTGGGCCGACCCCCACTAGGGTGGTCTAATAACCCTTTGACCCACATGGCCGACCTCCAATAGGGTGGTCTAATAACCCTTTGACCCACATGACTTATACGGGGCCGACCCCAACAAGGTGGTCTAATAACCCATCAAGTATAAGTTACGACACTTACAATATAAATGACGACGCTTATGTATAGAGGAATAATAACATCTCTATAGGAATACAATATACATATATGTGAAATACATTCCGAAGTTACATATACATCAACAACAAGCTTTGAAGGTCTCTTTGTGATCCAAATACTTTGAGCCTTGCTAGTTTGGGTGAATTGTTTGTCTTCTTTGGTATTGGTCCATTTGCAAAATTTATCGGAGTCCTTTTATTTCAAGATTGAAACAAAATATTTCCTTTTGAAGTCCCTTATGCAATTTGAAAGCTCTTGAGAATGGAAAATTTTATTTTCCTTCTTTGCTCTTAGATCCATTGCCATTAACATTGAATCTTGTTAATAGAAAGAAAGGAGATTACATTTCAAGCTTTTTAATTCAGTTTGGATGTCTTGGAAAAGTGGAATTTTTTCTTTATCTTCTTTAATTTTAGAGTTTTACAAGTGAAATCAAATCTTGTAGGTTGGAACAAAGAAGTTTTGTTTTGAGTATTTTAATGCAATTTAGGAGTCTTTGAAAGCAAAAATTTGTCTTCATTCTTTTGGTTCTTTTGAAAATAGCATTGAATCCTTTAGAATAGAACGAAGAAGTTCATACTTCGATTCTTTGTAGAAGTTTTTGAAAAAGAAGAAAACAAGAAAAAAAGTCTTTCATTTTTGGTGTTCATTTGAAGAGGATTGTCTTTTATTTGATTTTGGATTTCAAAATTGTTTGTTTGGTTTGGCATTGCTTTCCTCATTCATTTGAATAGAGAAATTAGAAACTGTGCATTGCATGAAAAGTGAAAAAAATTGCATTTCATTGGGTGTTTACATTGAGAAGAAGAATACGAAATAAAATATTTCCATTTGCATTTAGTTGCATGGTTTGGAGTTGAGTCATCAGACCATAAGTTTTAGCTTCGTTACCCGTTCAGTAAAAAACAACCCTAAAATCAACCAACATGCTAATAAAATCAATTAGACTTTTTGTTTTGTAGCAAACCAACAATAGTATAAGGATTAGTTCCCTTGGAATTAAAAAAGTGAGTAAATTATCCAAGAGTTACTCAAACGAGACTAGGAACAATAATGAGAGAAAATCCATTAGTAGCGCGAAGTGCTTGTTGGGAAAGCTCCTCTAGCATAGACGTCAAGTGGTAGGATAAGTCTAGAAGAGTGCTTGGACTGGTCCCCAACACTCTCTCTCGGTGGGGTTATGCGAGTTAGGGAGTAAACTTAGTAGTGGCAACTCCTCTGGGTGACACCACTATTTGTGTTGATTTGGGTCTAAGACATTTGTCTTACATTACCTACCTATTCGCAAACGCCCTCTCCCACAACTGTTCCACCCAACCACCAAACGTGAAGTGGTATCCCTAGTTGCTTTTCCTAGGTTATCTTCCCAGGTGACTGCAGTGGTGGTGCTAACGGTACCTAAGACAGACGTGCAACACACGATTTTGGATCCTTAGGAGGGTACTTGGTTGCGTCCTATACTTTCACCTTTGGAAGTCCATTACGGAGTAGTTGTGGGTAACTATATCTTGTTTCTTTGCTAATAGCTTGATATCCTGTCTTTGGAAGATCACTTACTTATCGATTTATTAGTTTATTACCTTTAGTTCCCTTTTAGGGGTGTATTATTCCTGCATTCATAGTTGTCCCTAGGAATTATTTTTGTTTCACACTAGCTGACCAAGGTTTGCAAAGATATCGTAGAATGCAAGGGTTGGACCTTGAGGAGCAAGAACCTCCACCTTCACAACATTCACATCATTCTTCCAATGAGGGAACTATTCATGAAGGAACCCCCTCCAAAGTTGGAAGCATTGATCCCTTTAACGATCATATTGAAGGAGAGGTTGAAACTATTACAGAAGGCCCCATCCCTCTGTCAAATCCCTCTCTTACTAGAACCATTGATCAAGTACTTGTAGAATTGCATTCTACTAGATATTTTGATGCTTCTTCCACTTATCGATTCGCACCTGACACATATAATAGGAATCCTTTGTATATTAATTTGACACCTTCTCACTCTTCCAATCGGTTGACCACATCACCCTTATTACCGACTGCCACTATGTACAATCCCACAAGAACCATTGTGGCTCAAACTGCTATCACTTTCCTTTATGGGGAACTTCATTGGCCGAGAGTATCCCCCAGGTTGTCCAGGTGAATATAGCCTTACCATTCATGCACACAAACCCTCTCACATTCGACTTAGGTCACACCTATGCTCATAGAGAGTTGCCTAGGCTCACACCAAGTAATTTACTTGGTGTTTCTTTACCATGTTACTCTAATCGAGCAACTCATCAAGGTTTAGTCTCGAGTCATGTTATGAATAGCTTGAACCAACCCTCCCTCCCTTAAGTAGGAACATTATGACAGTTACACAGAATGGTTCATCAATTCTTGCAATGAATTCAGTGGTGAATCCACCCATGTCTTACCCCGGGGGGAAAGCTATGACTGGGGCGCAAGTTGTGCCCGAGGGTCAACCCTTAGTTTTTGGGAAACAATCGATTTCAGGGAAACAACTAGTTTTAGGATGGGATTTTCCAGCATCCAACCACTTATGGGAGGACAAATTTCCCAACCGGACACCTCCATGGCTTCTACTACACCCCTCCATACTAGGTTACCATATCTAGGAGCTACAAAATTTCCATGGGGTCAACCTAATTTGATGAGTATCCCTCCGCAAGGATGCCTACCTATTAAACCTATGAAACCCATGTTTCTTACCTCCAAATCCCCCCAAAACTCATATATAGGAGGAACGACATGTTTTAATATCCCATTCGAACCAACCTTAGGTCCTACTAGTATTATGATTCCCTATCAATATTACCAGTATTTTCAAGTCAACCGAAAATTACCATTTTTGGATACGTTGGATATTCCTAACTTATCACATTTGACAAATGATCCCATACAACATGCCCAATTCTGGCCACCAGTCCACACCAAACTACTATCTGATATTCCAAAATTCGACATGAATCCAAGGGAGGATTCCAACAACCATGTCATGACCTACCATCTATGGTTTTCTTCCAATTCCTTAATGGATGTCTCCATTCAGTTGAGACTTTTTCATAGGACTCTCACTAGCACAGGTGCAAACTGGTACGTTGAATTACCACGACACTTATTTAGTGATTTCAATTCCCTTTCCATGGCATTTTTGACACATTTTCAGTTACCAATTCGATATGAAACCTGTACTAAGCTTTTAACCTCACTTAGACAATCCAATTCCACTCACATATCTAATCATATTCATGAGTGGAGATGGCAGCATCAATTAATTAAAGCCAATGTTTCGGACCAAATTTTACCTGATTAGTTCACCAAGTCACTTTTTCCACCCATTACTAGGGATGTTTCTATGGGAGGTGTTGTTACCGAAGAGAAAGTAATTAGTCATGCTCAATACTTGGATTTGGTATATTCCCAATTCAACACATTATACAATTTGATCCCTAATGCTCCCCATCCCACCAATGACCCCTCGAGACCATCCACAAAGCCTCATGCCGATGGTATTGTAGGTTCCGTAAAAGCACAGTCTATTACCCAATTGAATGGGAAACAAAGCTAACTAACTTCTACCCCAACCTTAACACAAAGTGGTTCAAACACCAAGAATACTGCACCTCCCACTCAAACCTTTGAGGTGAATTCAATCCAATCCAACTCATCTCAACCATTTGGAGGTAAGAAGAAGAACAAAGGGAAATCCAAAAAATATTCAAACTAGTGGGAGAATAATAAAACCCAATATCCTACTGCTGAAACCAAACCAAAGAGAAAGGAAAATTTTCCTTGCCTAATCTATGGAGATGACCACTACACGAAGTATTCCCCTCATCGTGATGAGGTCATTAAGTTCTTGAAATGGAAATCCCAATCGACAGTATTAAGTAACCCTTTCCAACCTCAACAACAACAAATTATTGTTGATAATCCTCCGCAGGGGGGAAATGGGAGTCATCCTCATCATGCAAAGACTTCCTCCATTGCTTAAGTCCTCATGAGAAATGAGATGATCATCTTAAAAACCAAGTCACAGACATGTGAACCTATTCCAAACAAGAACACCAATGGAAGTCCTATAGATAAAACATCCACATCCACCACCCCTCCACCTCCTGGCCCTCTTCAAATAGAGAAGCAGATTCTTGACATAGTGTTGGGCCCACCAAAGAGCACAATTCAAAAAGTGACATTTAATCAAAGTGCCTATGCTTCCCAAAATTACAATATTGCTGAGGACTTATCCCAAGCACCTTGCACTATGTCAACTCTCAAATTTTTACAAAACTGTCCTAGTCATAGTAGAACCCTGTTGTTAGCTCTTGGGATGCCGTTCAACCTAGAATACTCCCAATACTATTATGTTCAACCTGGAATTCTTTAAGACAAGGATTTCTCATTAACTTGCGTTATAAATGCATACGAACATATGTGGGAAAAACATCCATCAGAACATTTTGGATGAAGGTGCCTCGACTTCCATCATGTCATTAATAATACTGTTGGAGGGATATCATCACTCCTGAATTTAATTAGTCTCCAACCACGCATAAGTCCGTCCATAGTTGTGGTTTTCAACATTATGGACTTTTACCATCTTTAATTGTGGAATTGGGGGGCAAGACTATTTCCATTCATGTGGAAGTAGTCAAATCCCCTTTGGATTATAATTTGTTGCTCAGTCGAAATTAGTTTTACATACTGACCGTCATTATATCCGCAATCTTTCGCATGGTACAATTTTGTCACAAAGGGAAAATTGTTACCATTGACCAACTTGACTTTTCACCCTTGATATCCACAACAACACTACCAATAATGTCCCTCTCTTAGGGAATTATAAACCTCAATATGAGGATGTGGGAGTAGGCCTTCTTAAATATTCTCCAATCATATGATTTTTTCCTTGTCTTCCATAGATCTCCCACGGTAGGTGACCATGGTTAATATGATTTCATCTACAGTACAACAATCCCTTGAATCATATGATCCTTGGGTAGTACCTAGTCCATATGGACTTGAATCACTTGGAAACATGCATTCCTTCCAGAGAAATGTTCTTCCATATGATGAAGACCTCTTGGAAGCCATGTAATCGCCACGATCATAGCTCACTTTCCGTGTCATTAAAAAATGAAACAAATAACAACGAGCATAGTTCGCTTTTTGTGTCAAGCACTTTAAACAATGAAAGATATAATCACGAGCATAGTTCACTTTCTGTGTCAAGCTCATTAAAAAATGAAATTGATAACCATGATCATAATTCCTTGTATGTGTCAAGCTCATTAAAAAATGAAACAAATCCCCCTTCTATCAAGTCAAGCTTTCCACTAGATCTCGTACCTAAACCTTCATTTCCTCTACCTGTCTCACTTAATCCTCTTTCTTCTTCCCGCTCTGGTGAATCTATTAGTATCCAAGAGTTTAATCAAGTGAACAAGAAGAGTCGACAGATGACATGTAGCTTGGGGGGCATGTCTCTAGCCTCTAGGAATCATACTGGAGTTAAGACACTAAATTCTCTGATCATGTTGGGGGAAAAGTTCCAACCTATGGACATCGTGTTTGGAGAAAACCTGTTAATGGGTATCACCCAAAGTATCGACCTTTGGATATCATGTTGGGAGGAAACCCACCAATGGGTATCATACCGAGCATAGTTCATTCTCTATTTCAAGCTCGTTAAAAAAAGAAGTAGATAACCAGAGCATAGTTCATTCTTTGTTTCAATCCCATTAAAAAATGAAGCAGATACCCCAAGCATTCTTTTTACCCATCTTCAAGCTCGTTACAAACAGTAATAGGTTTTGAGATTAGTTTTCACTTTTTCGTTCTTTGGTTAAAACATGAAAAAATTCCAAGCACTTTTGATACCATAGTCATGCTTGTTAAAATTGAGAAAAAAGGTGTTGAGTTTAGTCCGCTTTTCTCGTACTCGTAAAATAATGAGGAAGTGTCTGATGAGTATAGGTTTATCTCTTTATCCGACCTCGCTAGACTATTTATGGAAAAGAAACTGCACCAAGTTTACTTTTAGTCTTTGTCGTACTCAGTTATAAACCATGATAAAGTCATCTTTTGAGTGATAGTTTATCCCTTTTTCGACCTCATGAGACTACATACAAAAAATGAAATCTTTGGAGTCTCCTTTAAGTTCTTTTGAGGCTCCCAAAATATGAAAATATTGTCATGCGAGCTTGATTTCTTTCACGGTTGTTAAGAGTATTTGAAAGAGTGTCTGTATAGGTTTACCCCTTTTTTGGACCTAATGGACTAATTACAAAAAAGGTATACTCTAGTCAACCATTGACTATAATAGCTCTCTCTCGTATTTTTTTATCCTTTTTCAAGCAAAGGAGACTAAGTTTACAAAAAAGAACAATTTTGGAGTCTTCTTTAGATTCTTTTTAGACTCTCTAAACATGAAAATATATCTAAGTTTACCTTCTTTGAACTTATAAAATAATGCATCAAAGGGACCATATGGGATCGAACCCCTCCTTTAGTTTCATTAAACATATGATGAGGGACTCAACTAAGATTAGCTACACCGAGAATTTGTTACCCTCCTCAAGCTCGTTAAAACAAAAATTGGTGGGGGGAGAATTGGGAAAAATAGGCCAGTTTCGTATTATGGAAGCCATTTGTCTCCCTTGAACATGGCAGTTGCTTGCATCTTGTCTTACAGTTGGGTAATCTACTTGCCTCTGATTTATACCAATTCCACGATTCATCTTACCCCTTTGGTCCATATGAATAATGTCTTAGTCATTGGTGCATTATGTTTTTGTTCCTATCTTGTTGATTCAATGCTTCCAAGTCAATTGTCATATCGTCCAATGTTCAAGGGAAGTTATCCTGAGTCAGCCTTTCTGCATTCCTATCAACCTTCTTCCTTGTGTCAGTATGTGCTCATTTAATATACCATTTTGCATCACTTTCCTTTGTTGGTTTTGTGTCGATGATGTGGGATACATCATGGCCCTCCTTCGACGATTTTGTTCCTATCTACTTCAACACATCATCCAAGAGTCATACTTAGAAACTAATTAGTACCTTGGAACCTGCATGCCTCAATGACAAGTTTCCTCGCTTTCAACAGTAGGTTTAAATCATTGGCCTATGATCAAATGATTCCATGAGTGTTTGACTTCAGCCCATTTACTTGCATTCGTTGGAATGTACTAGGGTATCGTGGGAGTCATTATCATTATTGGTGATTTCCCTCACACTTGTTAACAGTTTACATTAATGACTGGTAATCAAGTGGTTTCTACCATGTTCAACTTCAGTACATCTATTCGCATGGTTAGAATCGTACCACTTTGGGATTGGGAGAAAGACCCTGGGGACCTTTGTTATGTACTTTACCTAGGTTGCGATGGATATTTCTTTAGTAGGTTCCAGTATGGACATCATGCTGGTACACTTACTGATATGTATACTATCACACATGTCCACTTTGTATTGGTCCATGGTTGTGTCATTATTGTATCATGGATCCACTTTGTATTCTTTTGTGGCCATGATCTATTCAAGTCATGCAGATACAGATCCACATTGTATGTTTGGTGGTTGTATCCTTAGTCAATACTTTCATGGATCCTCAATGTATTGGTCGACGACCATGCTTTGAGTCGGATAATTCTGAGCATGGGTATGCCTACCTCGAGGATGATATTGATATATTGTTTGATCTTGGTTTGTAGCATCTGTCCGGCTTTCTTCTTCTTGTACCCTTATATTTTGGTAAAGTGTTTCAGCCATCAACCTTCCGACCTCACACTTTACGGGGAATCTATTACACACCAAAATGTCACACTTGAGTGTTCTACTTTTACCACCATGAAAATGGGTTTATTATGCTTCCTAGATGTGTTCTAGAGGGAAACCTAAAGCCTATTATGGTCCCTATACATGTTGGGAAGAGAAATATGTCATTAGGAGGTCGAAAGCTTATCATTAGACCTTGTGTTTTGCCCATTTTTGAAGAATATCGCCCCACTACCTTGTTCATGGAGGGATAAATTTCAACCTCTAGTGTTAGGGGAGCGCTAATTTCCCCTTTTATCACTCTGTGGCCTTCTTTAGGGGTGCAATAATTTTGGTCTAACTAATTTGGCATGGATCTAGGATCATGATTTTGGATAAGATTTTGGATAGGAGGTTCTATGCTTCATATCCTCCCTCCCTTTCCATTATGAGGCTAATCCTTCTTGATCCATCATATCCTCCCTTGATCCATCCTTTTCTCCATAGTAGTTAAGCCTCCAAACCCTATATAATGAGGACCATCCTTCGTTGAATAGATGAAAGAAAAGAGTATCCTTAATCTGCTCAATTGTAGAGTGATATATGGAAATAATGCTTGAAGATATCATCCTTATGCTAGTCTAATTGTCAAGGGGTCTGAAATGAGAGCTTGGAGGAGATGATGTTGCTAAGTCAGGTATAATTTGTATATATTTATTTATGGCTTTCCATTCAATACAAACTTGGCCTATTTCTCCCAATTTCATGTCTTTCATGGTGAATGTATAAATTTGTCTATCATTTGATAATTAGATCTTTGTTTATACACTTGTTACTTTGGAGAAGGTATTGTCTTTTGCTTGTAAACAGGTCCATAAGCCCAGATCTCAAGGCTAGGAGCTGGATCAACCTAGGAGTAGCGAGGACAACCATCAAAAGTGAGGTATCGCATATATCTCCTTTGTTTCTTCCATAGCTTTTTTGCTTTTGTATGAATTATGTCTAGGAGGATGTTAGTGTCCACTTGTTTACTTTTGTCTTGGATTGGGGAATAGGGAACCATTTTATAATCCAAGAGAAGTTCTACCTATCCGAAGGGAGAATTTTCCACCACATGAAGGCACACACAAGTTTTCTTGATTCAAAGTACCTATGCACACTACTTTCCTTCCTACAAGGAGCATGTGCCCTGGAAAATCCCTGAAAAACTATACAAATCTAAAAAAATTACAAAATTTTGATGGTTGGAAAAGTATTTTTGAAAGGCAACTTATTGAAATCATCTCTATAACTATCTCAACCATGTACAAAAGGTATAAAAGAGACAAAATTGGAAGAGATAGGGGCACCAAGTATTTTTCATAAGGTTATGCTAGAGGATTTTAGCCCTATATTCCAGATTTTTTATGTCCTTCCCCCTCATAAACCCTTGTTTCTAAGTATTATTGTCTTCTTGTCTAAGTGAGGTACATTTATTATTGAGACACTCTCTCCTGATGACGAGCCCTACTTTGTGGCTCAAAACGTCGAGAAGAAATACTCCTTAACGCAGTCTTCCTCTCCATCTACTTCCTTATTATATTAAAAAATGAGTTTGAATAAGTTGGTGGAATGAAGGCATCAGTGGCTTGGGTGAAAAGGGACTTGGATAGTGGTTCTAGAGGTGGAGGCAACAAGATTACCTATAAATATACTTGTTGTTATTTTATCAAATAATAGAGATCTACTATCTTTCCAACCCAAATCTAATTGTCGATCCTACTTGTGGTTGATTTATGTTGGTTTAAAGTACTTAAATTTCCTGATGCGTTACCTAGGATAGGTCATTGCATGTATGATTTGTTATTTGATTTGTGATTTTATGTTTCTATAAAAGGATTTGAGAAGGGTTTATGTTTCTCTTGTGTGAAGATTTGGAGAATCCTTGAGATGGAGTGCTTGGACGATCTCGTGGAGGAAAAAGCTTAAGGATAATCGAGAGGGCACGTGGTCATTTCCTTCTCTATCTTGATCAATTCTATTTCTTTCTTGATTCTTGGATTAGTGGCATGAGTCTAGATCAATTATCCTAGGTGAATTGTAGTAGGGATCTCTCCTTTGCTCTAGATAGTCAGTCGTAGCTATTAGGGGGGTCTTTCTCTGAAACATAATTGACGGCTTCATCAAGGAGGAATTCCTCGAATTATTCTTTGCAGGGTCTCTTTAGGGATAGTTTCCTTGTTTTGCTTGATCATTTAGGAACCCATCTCCTACCCTTGTAACAATCTTTTCCCCTTATTGAAGCTGTGACATTGCAAATTTTATGAAGTTTTTAGACTGTTTAGTAACCTAGATGAAGTATATGCTACGTTTAGAAGGTACATAAGTGTGCATATGCACTTTTGACCAGGATACAAAAGTGTTCCATGCACATTTTTCACTACATAGGCATGTGTACCTGGTTAGGGGAAAAAAAGTTAAAAATTAAATTAAATTCCTATTTCGGTTTATCAGGTTTAGTGGGGATCTGGGTCTTTCTTGGATTTTCAAAATTCTTAATTTTAAGCCTTTGAAATCACCATTTATTGGTTTTTTCATTAGGTTCCTAATGGAAAGTAAAAATTGAAAATAACATAAAACCATAATTCTTTCGGTTCATGTAGGAATGTATTAGGTATTTTGATGCCCTTAGGAGTGTTTGCATATAAAGGAATAATATTATATCACTTTCATTAGCATGTTCTCATGAAAGTCATAAATAGTTGCTTGCTTTGGTTACAGTAATTTCCTTAAAAGTTGCATCTTCTTAAGTTTTGAAAGGTTTTTCTTGGTTCTTATGATTTTCATAAGTTGTTTATTGTCAAGCATCTATTTCAAGTTTGAAGTAGTATTTCCCATTTGCAATTAATCTCTTTTGTATATTTTTCATTTGAAAATAACATCCTTTTCTCACTTCCACATCCCTCTAAGTAACAATATCCTTAAAATCAATGTAACTAAAATAAACTAGACTTGTTTTTCTTTGATACAAAACCAATAGTAGTCTAGGTTCTAGGTCCTTAGTTGTAGGTGCGGAGAGTAAATTCTCCAAGTAGATGTAAACAAAAATAGGATCTCACTGATTTAATGCATAAATCCATTAGCAGCAGGAGGAATTTGTTGGGAAAGTGTGTGTCACACGTGCGTCAAGCGCAAGGTATATTGGCTCCTTCATTTTTGGATGGACCATAGTCACGAAAGACTGTGCAAAGAACAAGGAGATTTTTTTGGATGGATTCATTAGGCTTGCAACCATACCAGGGCCACTCTTGTGACTATATACCATGTCTAGGAAAGACATGAAGGCACCAATATAGAATAGAGAGAATATTGATGAGATCAATGATCAAGCCGTGGAAGCATCGACCAAGAAACAAGCCAAATGTAGTACCTTAGTCGATCTTTAGTTTTGGGTTTTGTATATGGGGTCATGGGATTGTGGGTTATGTCTATGTATCCAGATCTACGACAGGTCATTTTGTAGACTAAAGTTAAGGTTGTAGAGCTGATTGTATGGATTGTATTGAAGATATGTGGATTAATATAAATGAGGATTATTGGTGCCCTTGAAATTTATGTGTATATGCTATATGGTATGAATGTTTTCCACTATATATGATTCTTTGCTTTATACAAGTTGCGTAACTCTATTATGAATGTGTATGGATATATGATGAATACATATTACGGAATTGTAAATAGACAAGTTGTTTCTCAGTATATATTTGCAGTTAATCCTCATGATTAACAAGTATAGGTAGTGCTTAAAGTGAGACCTTATCCTTCGGGGATTGAATATGCGATCACTTTAGACTACAATGGACCCCTTT
The DNA here is from genome assembly GCA_027924585.1 of Larix kaempferi. NCBI lineage: Eukaryota > Viridiplantae > Streptophyta > Pinopsida > Pinales > Pinaceae > Larix > Larix kaempferi. The sequence continues at coordinate 33,833,403 of BSBM01000510.1, forward strand.
CTTGGAATTTGTGCAAGAACACTTATATTTTTCAGTTTTGCACCAACAAATGGTTCCATTGACAGGATTTGGTTTCTAACGGGACATCGTTAACTACTTGGGTACACTAATACTCAAGAGTAGCATTCAATATTGGTGGGAAAAGAGGTTTGAGGACTTTGTAATACATGAAGTTGAATTGCAAGGGTGGGCTCCACCGAAGCTTAGAGAATACATAAATATGTTAATGGGACCAAATATTGATCAATACTAGTTTTGTGGGACCAGTTCTTGATCAATACAAAGTTTTGTGGGTTGAGTTCCCTGTAAAAATACCCAAATGGTTAAAAAAACATGTGAAAGCCCCATAACATAGAAAACAACAATAGAGAACTGAACAATGGACTTGAGGAGATCTAGTAGCATTGAACCAACTAGATACTTCGTTAACTAGGGATGTTATTTTTTGGGTAGAAAATGATTTGACATGGTATATTGTAGAATTTGCAGCAGAAAACAACTAGTCTATATCCAGAGATGAAGAAGATCTCAGAAAGGAAGCGAGAGGTAGGCTATTGAAGGAAGTCCCATTGTGGATTAATTCCTGGATGGTTGAATACAGATTTTTGTCACTGAACTTGATTAGAATGGAGGAGTAAAACCCTTTCACAACTAGGGGAGTGGTCGAGGTGATGCTTCCAAGTTGAGGAAAGTAAAAGTTCTGCACAATGGGGGGGGTCTATTCGTGACTCCAATACTAAGCATGTAGCAAGAAGATCAACATTATGAGAAAAGTGGTGGAAAATGCAGATGCAAAAAATAAAGAAAAGAGGTGTGCAACTAGAATGAGTTGTGGAAAGTGAAGTAACGAGAGGAACAAGACGGTATGCCTATTTTAAGTAAGAAAAGAGACTATAAATTTCAGTCACCAAGTAGAAGATTGTAGAATCAATCATTTGAACCATCCCTTGAAGAAGTTGCAGAATGGTCAGAGTTGTCAGGATCTTCAAAAAATGGAAAAACCTTGAAAAGTGAACCCCCCATTGGTGTAGAATGAGATAATAGAAGTAATGAATGTGGCATGCCTTTGATTAACCCTAGGCATAATTACTGCAACATTTGGTAATCCCTTTTAAGAATCATGGTTTACAGTTACGGTGGTACAATCTGACAGTTGGTAGTTCTAACAGTTTACAGTTGGTAGTCAGTGAAAGAAGTAGTAGTTTTCAATAGAGTAGTAGTAACACCCTGGCTCAGCGTGGACCCCAAGGGTTTGTGTTGATAGGAACTCTAGTCACTAGTATGGTTGGGATACAACCCAACTTGTCTATGAAATTCCTAAAGTCCCAGGGAATAGGAGATGAAGAAGATGTGGAGCAACACTAGTTTCTATGTGAATACATTTGTAACTCTAGAGAGACACCTCATGCATAAAATTTGATTGAATTTCATACCACAATGTATGGAATATATCTACAATGGTATATGAAGTTGATCGAATGAAGGGATCCCAATGCATCAACCCTAACACTATAAGTGGTAATGAAGTTATTCTTAAATGAGTTTCAACTTCCAAAGTCAGAGCAACATGGAATCACAAAGCTGAGGGAAATACAACAAACACAAGGATAATCCATTTGGGATTATGCAAAATGATTTAGATATCTGTTGGTGATGCGGGAGCATCCTGCTCTCTACTCTAGTCAAATGTTTGATCAAGACCTTAGGGTCTTTATTTTCTGAGTTAGTATTTATTTGAATGAGATTGTTATGTCCCAAATTTTTCATTGGGTCGCAATGGCCTAAGCTCATTGGTCATATTCATGAGAATTTGTCAAATTGATGCTAAGGGTCAAATAATTGCTAAAGAGGAAAATTACTAGTTTTCTAGGTTGGGGGTGGAAGCTTTGTGATTTGAGATAAGGGGGATAATAAATGATGTTTGAACATTAGAATGGAATAAATATTTAATAAAGGAGCTAAATAAATAAATACAAGAGAAATTATAGGTGGCAATTGGTTTTGAAGACATATGGAGGATGTGGGAACCACACTAGCTTGATTTTTCAATGCCACATGGCATCTCTCTCTTGCAATTTCGAATACATGAGAAGGAAAACATTCTTGGATGAGTTGGTAGGCTCATATACATGGAATTTAGCATCATAGGTCGAATTTGGATGGAATGGTAACCTTCATGGAAGAAGAAGAGTCAAACTAGAGGTTTGTGGACACTTGGGCTAGATTCCCTAACTCCTATGACAACAGTGATGAAGAATCTATGACACCTATGACACAAATCAGACCTGAAGGATGACATATGACATATATGACATGTCATGGCTAAAAATAGCCTCCACTAGGGTGCTCAAGTGAGTTAGGGAAGCCAAAGAGACACCAATTCGAATTTGGAGAAGGAAGGAGATAGAATTGGAAGGACAAGTGGCATACTTGGGAATCTCTTCCCAACTCAAGTTGGCATGAAGCTCTTGAAAGGAATTCGACCCATGGAGGACATTAGAATTTTATAAAAGTCATGAACAAAGAAGAAATATGGAAACTTTTGATCATTTTTATAATTTTCAATTGCATTTGTGAAGAGGGAGAGCTAGTGGATGACTAGTTTCTTGCCTTAGCCAATTTCGAGGGTGAAAGATTCCCATCTAAGTTGGTAATTGGAAAGGCCATTCAGACCTTTCATTTGGATATTTAATGGAGTCATTTGTTGCAGGTGTAAGCTACAGGGATTATCATGGTTTCTTCTATTGCAGCTCATTCCTTCAACCATTTCCAGTTTTCATTGCATATTGTTGGAGGGGCCTAGGTTAGCATGTCGACTAGGCTCTCCACCTGACCATTTTGAAGTATATGTCGACAGGTCATGTCGACTAGTATAGGTCGGGTCGGTCGGTTAAACTGACAAACGCTTATGTAACTATATTGAAAGATATGTATATATAGGCTATTGAGCCGATGTACTGGTTAGATTGGTTCTATGTTGTATTTTGCTCTTGCTGGTTAATACAAAGGCTTGTGCTTCTCTCTATCTGTCTCGTCTCTTGTATCTGTATCATTGTGCATGCATGCTTATAATATATAATGTATCTCTGGTAACCATGTGACCCTTGGAACTACAACATTTGGTTATGTTGTAGTCTAGCTGGTCAGGATACACGGCTCTCACCCGAGAGACCCGGGTTCAAGTCCAGTTACAGGAAGAAAGGAATGCGTTTCTTGCTAAGTGTGAAGACTTATCCCAGCAAGTCATTTCACTTCCTGCAAATCCCGACATGACATCACCTTTCGAAAGAGCATATCATTTATTCGAGTCTGTCGTGTCGACTCTACAATTAGAGCTTCTAAAGAAACAACAGGACCAGGCTGTTGAAGTATCTTCCCTTATGGAAAATCAGTATATAGCCTTCACAGAAGCTCTCAGTTTGCTCAAGAAATATGATATTAAAGCTGTCAAATTTACTGAAGTTTTAAACAATTGGTATGTACATTATGGTGAGGTGTACAACCAACTTCAAAAGACACGCACACTTCTGAGCACACTTCATCATCAATGTTTGACCACAGAAGAATCACTTACTAAAAGCCTCGACAACCAAATCATCATGGAAAATAGGAAGCTGGACAAATTAGAAAAACATGAAGTACAGTGGATCTCACAAGAATTCCTTGGCCTCTCCAAACTTGAAGAAATCCAGCCCCGGATCCAACACTTACTTGTTGCTACCAAAGAAACAGTCATAGTCCTTGGCCCCGACATGACCAATTTACAAAGTACCTCCACTCAAGACAAGATGAAACACTTGTTGAAGCTCACGACATTGACTGTGGATATCCAAGCTTTGTTGCGTACATGGGAAGACTTCCAGCACCATCTCTTTGTCTCTATCGAAGCTATTGTCGAGGTTTGCTTACAACTACCTGATGCTACTAACTCCAGCCTGCCATTTTCATAACCGTCTAAGTACTTCTTTTTGTTGTTTTGATCTCTCCATTTCTTAGGGATGAAGAAAGATTTTGAGGTGGGGGAGATGTTGGAGGGGCCTAGGTCGGCCTGTCGACTAGGCCCTCCGCCCAACCATTTTGAAGTATATGTCGACATGTCGCGTCGTCTAGTATAGTTCGGGTCGGTCGGTTAAACTGACAGATGGTTATGTAACTGTATTGAAAGATATGTATATATAGGCTGTTGAGCCGATGTACTAGTTAGATTGGTTCTATGTTGTATCTTGCTCTTGTTGGTTAATACAAAGGCTTGTGCTTCTCTCTATTTGTCTTGTCTCTTGTATATGTATCATTGTGCATTCATGCTTATAATATATAATGTATCTCTGGTAACCACATGATCCTTGGGACTACAACACATATTCTTGATCCTTGAGGGAGGGCGTTTTTGGTGAGCTATTGTACTCTTTGGAGGAGATTCTAATGCTCCATTTCTTTTATAATATGAATTAAATACTCTATTTTTCATCTCCAGAAATTTTCAAGTCGAAATATCAAGTGGTTGTATGTAAAATTGATGATTATTGAGCAAACAATGACCATTCCCCCACTAGATTGATGTATGCCAATGTATTGATGATGATTTCAAATGGAAGAATGTTTCTATGATATATTTATGATGTATGGACTTCCATTGATGATTATTAAAAGTTTCATGTTCAGCACTTAAGTATTTGGAGCCATCTTGCTCAGTTTTATTTCATTTGAAGAAGATTTAATGTTATTTTCCCCAAGGTTGAAACTAGTCTTCTTGCATCTGATTTAAGGGAGTTATAGCAGACATTAAAAGTTTAATGGTGATGCATATGAGTTCATGTTGATTTCCTTTATATTTACCCTACTTCCATTCATAAATTTTAGTTGTATTGTGTGCATTTGGAAAGTCATTTTCATCATCTACCCCTCGGGGATTTGAACCACAATTTTACTAGTAAAACTCCATACATTGATCAAATTTCCAAAGTGAGTTGCAGAAGTAATTTGATGGTTAAAAGAAACCTATAAAAACCATTTTTATGTATTAAAATCATTCATACACCTACTGGTACAATTTGAGAGCATTTGGAGCTATTTAGAGCCATCTACCATTGGGGGTTTGAAGCTCGAAATTACTAGTAATCTTCCCTACTTTGTCCGGATTTTAAATCAATGTGCAGAAGTGTTTTAAGGGTTTTTAAGTATCCATGAGCTATTTTATATGTATTAATACCTCTCAAATACCTTCATACCCATTATACAATCATTTGGGGTCATTTGGAGACCAAGAAACCAATACTAGTCAAAGAGGAATTGCTAGTCAAACTCCCTACTTTGGACAGAATTAAAAGAGGATTTGCAGAAGTAATCTAAAGGTCATATATGATCCCTGAACATCATATTCAAGTCCTAATATCAGTCATATACCTTCTCAGAATATTTGGGAGCATTTGGAGCAAATTGGAGACCTAGACATCAAAACTAGTCAAAGGTCGAACTAGGGAAAAAAGTGAAAAAATTGCAATTTTAATCAAATTCTTAAAAAGGGACATTACAGAGATATTGTAAATAATATTAAGTCTTAAGTGAGATTCTATATAATTTTTGAGTCATTAGGGGAGTGGTGAGTCATTAGGTGAGTCATTGAGTCAAAGTATGAGTCATGTAACTAAATCCATATCTTATGGCAGCATTTGATGAAGCATTCGATGGTTGCTTGATGAGTCGTAGAGCTAGGGTTAAGAGATTGCTAAATGTAGGTTACAGATGCTATGAGTTACTAGACTGTTGAGAGTTTGTGGGATCTGAACCAGAAGTGGTTTCATGAATCCCTTTGTATAAATGTGTGATCCTATGAGGCATAAAGTGTGGCCAAATAATATGAAATCACGCCAAAAACACTGGTCAGAGTTGTATCAGGTCTATGAAGCCCAGAGTGTAGATTCTGGATCAATATGAATGTACAGGTTCCTTATGTTGAGTGAAGGAAATCATATTTCGGAAGATCTCTATATAAATGTAGTTCTTTTTATGCCTATTATTATATGAATTGAGTGCTTGATGAACTCTGTTAAATACTTAGTTAATCTCTGTGTGTATGCGTAGCTTAGATTTAGAGCCTTTGAGATTGGAATGATGCAGAGTAGGTTTGATTGATTGTCTATGTGTGAGCGCATGTGTAATTGTGCTAACTTGCAGCGTGAACCCTAAGTTGTCGATCACTGAAAGGATCGATGCCCTGCATATGGAATTACAGACATGAAGCGCAGAGTTAGATTGGAACTATCCCGTGAAGCCAAGGTGAAGCCATGAAGGTGATGTGCAGATCCACTGAAGGAGATCGAGTCCAGTGAAAAGGAGGAAGAGGTTGATTGATCAATCCTCTGATAAATCAATGCAGAACGCAGGGTTTGCAGTCGATCCATTTAACAGAACTTGAATGGTCCATATTAAAGGATAGAAGGTAGATTGACGATGGGGAAAGAGTTCGCGAAGTGAATTTGTGTGGAAGATAGAGATCCGCAAGCCAAGTTGAATGTTCCGTAAGTGATAGCATATCGACGGACGTGGAAGAACCTGCAAGGTAATCGACGGTTCATATCATAATCCATAGAAGAAATAATTTGGAAGTTAATGGGAGAGCGGATGAGAAATTAGCACTAAGTATCGAAGTCCCCATTGATCGTAGATCCAATGGCCCACAGAAGCTGTGGGGCGAATACTTGTTGATCCGATGGTTCAGAGCACTGCGGAAGGACCATAGCGGGAGAATATTTGTGGAAGCCATTTCGGAAATTTGTGGAAGGCACGCCCCAACCCGCAACCCTCAATTGAGGAAGGCTCCAGTTGGGGAAGGGAAGATTGCGGACGCCCATTATGGAAGCCTTTTACCGAAGGAAATTACAGAAGGTTGCCCGCAATTGCGGAGCGAAAGTAATTGCGGAAGGGGTTTTTTGGACACCGATTGCAGAGAAAAATTACGGGGGGAAGTTTGGAAAGTATGCCCGCAATTGCGGAAGGAAGGTGATTCTGCAAGCGCGTTGTGGAAAGGTCATTGCAGAAAGATAACTGTGGGAAGAAGATAATTGCAGAAGGCAGTTTTGGAAAGTGAGGCCCAAATTGTAGAAAGACTTAGCTAGTTTTTGGCTAAGTTTGGTGATTCTATTAACTTAAGAATCATCCTAATCCCGGGGTAAGCAGGTTGGATAGGTTTTCTCCATTCCCACCTGCATCAATTAGTATCAGAGCTTAGATCAGAGCCAAGAGGTAAATCAAATTCTGATTTTCAATACATGTTGAAGTTGAAGACTAACAATTGTGTTGAGAAGGTTGGTCAAGTAGAAGTATTCAAAATTGAATCGAGAATTGCAGACAGGTGAGATGTTTCATCCAACTGTACAAGTGGAAGAGGACTGTTAAGAGTCTTAAAGGTATGGACTAATTGATGTTTTATTTAAATCTGGTTATAAGGATTTTTTGGAGCAAACAAGAAGGGCTTGATAGCAGCAGTGACATCTAGAGGAGTTGTATCAAGGAAAATTGTGTTCTTGATGAAGAAATTGTGAACTCTTAGAGAAGAGAAGAAGTAGTGGCAGAACCTAAAGATCCAACAGAGGTTGGACAAGCAGAGGACTAGTACATTCTTGGTCACTCTATATGCCAATTAATTACAACCAACATACAGAATGCTCAATATAAATTTTCAAACCCAGGGAGGTCTTTTATTTCAATGGCAACAAGCACAATCTATGCATAAACACTTTCAGTAGTTGATCAAGTAAATGGAGATAATAATCCTACCTATCTGCTCAGCCAAACTCATTCCATAAAGAAAACTAATCTAACTCATACATCTAGGAATTCAAAGTGCAACTACCTTCCTACAGAAATCGACCTAGAAATTATTGATCTAAGAATATAAATGAACTAGATTACTTTTACAAGAAGTTAAAGCCTATAATTATCAAACTACAGTATTCAATATTTACCAAAATGATGCATCTAGCAGCTACTGTTACTCAATCACAATCTTCCTATTCTAATGAATTAATTGAAGATACAACAGCAACCAGAAATTAAAAATAAGCTTGAACTCTAAATCGAAAACTATTGGAAATCCTAGAAAGCATAAATGACTAAAAGGAATGGAGTTGAGCTTGGTTGTAATAGCTATTGAACACACATGCATTAATCAAAATAACCTACACAGTCGACTGTCACACCACGCAGTTGCAGCTAATTGTAATGTAAAGAATAAACTACCAATAAAGAATGCAATCATAAACTCTATGTTGTAGCTATCAGAAATACACCTAATGCAATTCCACAACACACAGTAGGAAATGAATAAATATAACTACTTACTTAACTCGGCAATCTCTATGAGAAGGAGGGAGTTGGCCTTCTAACAGAGACGTCGTGAACTACCACAAATTAAGACACATAAATGGAAATAACTCTGCTCTTCATTAAAAGATGGTAATCCACAGTATCGGTCTCTGTTACAACCCGTACAAAATGATAATTATCCAACCCCAGACTTAGAAATCCTTCCTGAATTTATACATGAGGAATACAGTTCGTGATCCACTAATTTTGTGCAGCACTGAAGATCTACGATCTTCATGCTGCAGATTTACAACTAACTGTTACAGCCATAATGAATCGATGGCTTGATGACAGGGATAAATAACAAGTATAACCATTATTGCTTGCAATGTCAATAGACGCCTAATCATGATTATAGTTAGAATCCATACCTTCAAGATTGAATGCTCAAGCCGCCATTCTTCCATGGCATGATATTTCACAGTCGCATCTCTAGTAGAATATGCATGTGCCAAGATGAGTTGGACACTGGCAATCAAACTAATACGTGCATTCATGCTGAAAGGTTTCTTGGCAGACTGCGTTTTGAGCTATGGAGTAATCATTTAAATTGCAGTCGGGTCAGATCATTGACGACGAGACTGTTCCAAAAGACAGACCATCTAGAGGAGTTGCAGATGATGAATAATAGGATTGAGCAGAGTTTGGTGACATATGGAGGAATTCCAGTTGCAAAAATTCATAGAAAAGGCAAAAAATAGCGAAATAACAGCTGCTAGACTTGGCAGAATAGGCAAAAATAGCAGAGTCGTAGCTGCTTGCAAAAAGCGGGAATGAAATGGAATAGCGGAGTCGCAGCTGCTAGAATTGGCGGAATAGGCAAGAATAGCGGAGTCGCAACTGTTGGAAAAAAGTGGGAATGAAATGGAATAGCGGAGTCGCAGCTACTAGACTTGGTGGAATAGGAAAGAATATCGGAGTCGCAGCTGCTGGCAAAAAGCAGGAATGAAATGGAATAGCGGAGTTGCAACTGCTAGACTTGGTGGAATAGGCAAGAATAGCAGAGTCGCAACTGCTGGCAAAAGGGAAAAAAAATGAAGTGGAAATAGTGGAGTCACAGTTGCTGAAAAAGTGAAGTCAATAAAAAATGGCGGAGCTACAACTGCGAAAATAGGAGGAATAAGCAAGGCAAGGAGTCGCAGTTGTGCGCAATGAAGTAACAGGCAAATTTTCAACTGGCTGCTAAAAAACTAACGAATCATCCATCTTCTTCAAAGAGATTTATTAAATCAGGAAACAATGTAAGGTGCCTGCAATCGTCTGGCCCATTCACGACTGTTGTTCCTCCCATTAATTCCTGCACACAAATCTTCAAAACAAACCCAATCAAATGCAAAATGAAAAATAGCTATAATACAGAACGAAAAATAAATTATTTATGTATAAATTATGTGTGGATATTGCAGTTCCTAAAAATTCACAGGGGTTGAGAAAAATCCCTACCCTGGTGTTAACTAATAGTTTGGATCTGCTGCAACTTGTTAAACGAAAGCATCCTTCGAGATCGGTTTGTGATACAGTCGCAGCCGATGACCATTTGTGAATAATGGTGTCTTGTTTTCATCAATGGTGATCAATCGGACTGTTCCATTGTCAAATAAACAATCTATTTGATAACGTCCCAACCAAAGAGTGCATAGTTTGCCTTTAAAATCCCTCTTGAACCGTGAATCATATAACAGAGCCCAGTCTCCTTCCTGGAATACTTTCTTCTTTATGAATCTATCATGCCATTTAGAGCGTTGTTGTTGGATTAAAGTTGTATGATTTACTGTTGCTGTGCGTTTTTCATCCAATTCGTTAAGCTGGTTTAGTCGGTTCCTCTGTGCCTCGGATAGATCGAGGTTTGCTTCTACAGCTATTTTCAAAGTTCTGATTTCAAATTCAATTGGGAAAACAACATTCTTACCATATACCAATTCATAGGGGGGAAAACCAGTGGTGTTACGCCATGTAGTGCAATAGGCCCATATTGCTTCTGGAAGTCTCTCAGCCCAATCTTTACGATAGATGTCTTTGTCAAAATAGCCTCGATGACCTTGTTTGAACTCTCCACTTGGCCATTGTCCTGTGGATGATATGCTGAGTTTGTTCTGTGCTGAATATGAAATTTTTGTAACAGTGCTTCCAGTTTTTGAGACACAAACTGCGGTCCACCATCTGTGATGATTTCCTTGGGTTCTCCAAACCGAGTAAAAATTTCTTCATACAGGAAATCAATCACAGCTTGATCATTAGCCTTAACCAAGGCTACAAATTCTACCCATTTGGTCATATAATTTGTGCAAACCAAGATGTGGACTTTATTTTTTGAGGGAGGGTTGATAGGCCCTACAAAATCTAGAGCCCATATGTCCAATGGTTCAACCACGAGCTATGGCTGCAAAGGCATTTCATCTAATCTGTTGGGTTGGCCCATCCTTTGGCAGCTATCACATGCCTGAACATACTTCTTTGCGTCCATGAACAATGTGGGCCAGAAATAACCCATCCTCAAAACCTTATGACCTATCCTTTTGTCAGCAAAATGTGCCCCACAGGGCTCATCATGGCAAGCTTTAAGGATACTAAAAATTTCATCTTCTCTAACACATCTTCTGATTTCTAAATCAAGCCCTATGTAGAAAAAATGTCCATCAATCCAGCAATACCTAACACTCTGTTGTATGATTTTTCTTCTTTCTCTCTTCGATAGATGTGCTGGTAGCTTACCTGCAGCCAAGAAGTTAGTAATATCTGCATACAATGGGGAATGAGCTGATACTGCAAACAAATGCTCATCAGGGAAGGAATCTTCGATTGGTAAATTGTCATCACTGTTAGTAAGTCGAGATAAAAAGTCTGCAACAACGTTTTCGTTTCCTGGTCTATCAATAATTGTGATATCAAATTCCTGTAACAGTAGCAGCCATCTAGTAACTCTACCATTCGTGATTGGTTTGTTCATTAAATATTTGATGGCAGAATTATCAGTGTGCACAAAAGTGGAGTATCCAGTAATATAATGTCTAAACTTGTTAATGGCATAAACTATGGCAAGGAATTCCTTTTCTATGACAATATAGTTTAGTTCAGCAGGAGATAAGTTCTTGCTAATGTAATAAATTGCATAACGAGCATTACCTTCCTGCTGTCCCAAAACTGCTCCAATGGCAGTGTCTGAAGAATCTGAAGAAATATGAAAAGGAAGAGCCCAGTTGGGCCCTTGTAAGATGGGTGTTGTAGATAGCCTTTTCTTTAGCTCAGTAAATGTTGTTTGGCATGCATCATTCCAGACAAACTATGCATCCTTCATCAACAAGGTGAACAAAGCAGAAGCTAGTTTGGAAAAAATTCTATGAATCTTCTGTAATAACTAGCATGCCCCAAGAAGCTACGTACATCCTTTTGTGTTCCAGGAGTTGGTATATTTTCAATTACCTTGATTTTGGATGGATCTACCTGGATACCATCAGAAGAGATGAAGTGCCCCAGCACTATGCCCTCGCTCATCATCATATGACACTTTTTAGTGCTTAAAGAGAGTTGGCTCTGTTCACAGCGTTTCAAGACCTTTTCTAAATTTTTCAGTGCTTCTTCATAACTATCACCGTATGGAGTAAATTCATCCATAAAAATATCCATGCAATCATTTACCATCTCTAAAAAGATTCCAATCACTGCTCTTTGAAATGTGGCTGGTGCGTTACACAACCAAAAAGGAAGTACCTTGTATGCAAAAGTGCCCCAGGGATAGTTGAAAGTGGTTTTTTCTTGGTCTTCTGGAGCAATCTGGATTTGGTTATAGCCACTAAATCCATCCAAAAAGGTAAGAGGAAGTGGTATTTCTGCGTTGCTTTGTTCAATTCACTATAATCTACGCAGACCCTCCATTTCCCATTCTTCTTTGGCACAATCACGAGGGGAGAAACCCACTCACTGTCTGAAATCGGGTATATAAATCATGCTTACAAAAGTTTTTGGATCTCCTCTTTCACTATGTCTCTTAGATTTGGGTTCATCCTTCGTTGTGGTTGACACACGGACCTATAGTGGCTCTTAATGTAAATATGATGGGTGCATAGATTAGAAGGAATACCCTTCATGTCTGTGTACTCCCAAGCGAAATCTCCTCTACGTTGTTTCAACAGAGTGATTAGCTGTTCCAGCTTACTGGGCGCAAGGTCTGGATTGACGTTTAGTGTTTTCCCTGGCTTAATTTCTACTGGTACACTTTTCAAATTCTGGAGTATTGGACTTATACTGGCATCAGTAACTAAAGTTTCTTCTGTAAGATTTTCTTATTATGCTTCATCTAACTTACTATTAAGAATCTGGTAAACATGTTTGTTGACAGACGTGGGCTTACTGATGAAACTGTTGATGGCATCGTCCTCTGTTTCATCTTTAAATGTTAAGGCTCTCCCTATCGTTAATAACGGCTGAACACATTCCTCCTCCTCCAATTCTACCCAAAGTGGAGTTTTAGATTTTGTGCTTGGTCATGCTGGAGGATATAAGGTTAGGATTTTGATCTCAGTCCCGTCTGAGATGGTCATAGATCCTGACCGACAGCCAATACAGGCATCTGCTGTGGCCAACCACGGTCTTCCCAGGATTAGTGGGTGTCCCCCCAATTGAGATTTCGGTTGTAACACCAAGAAATCCACAGGATATTCCCACGAGTCAACAGAGATTACAAGTTCGTATAGGATCCCCTTAGGCTTGATTGTTGATCTGTCACAAAGTTCCAAAATAGTAGGGGTCGGCCGAAGGTTAGTGAGTCCAAGTTTCTTCACATTTTCTATGGTCATAACGTTAATAGCCGTGCATAAGTCTACCAAGACGTTGGGTATTTGTGTGTTTCCTATGTGAACTGTCACAGTAGGATTTCCAAGGTCATCATATTTTTCCACAAGAGTCTTCCCCATTATCAATTCAGAAAGCTTTCCCAATACATGGACAGTGGGAGGATCCCTAGGATTTCTTCCTGGTTTCTTGATACAAAAATCCCTGACAGTCTTAGCATAAATGGGCACGTCATGGAGGGCTTGTAATAGTGGAATTTTGACATACAAATTTTTCAACTCCCCTAAGAGATTGAATTGAGGTTTTTCCACTATTTTCTTCAGGGCCAATCGTTCGTCAGCCGATTCTCTCATCAAATATGTAGGTTGTGCTTCATCGTGTGTTACTTCCTGAGTTTCAGCCACTGTTTCGGTAGGAATGTCAGCATCCTCAATGATGGGGATTGCTGAATGAACAATATTCTCATAGTGCTGATTCACTCTAGTTTCAGTCACTGGGGATGGAACATCCTCAGTGATGATGGGTTCCACTACCCTCCCTGATCGTAATCGTATATCATTGCAGGGAACTTGGGAAATGGAATATGAAGGCATGTTGGCAGTCTCAAACTGATGGACTGCTTTATTGTTCGGGTTTGGGTTAGGTTGTGTAGGTAGTTGTGGTAGAAGCGGTGCATTCATAGGTGCGACATTGTTTTTAAATGGCAATTGTGGCTGTTGGTATTGTTGGTGAGGATACTGTTGAGGAGGGTATTGTTGATACTGTTAAGATTTAATATGCTAAGACATAAAATAGCAGCATTACATTCCATTTCACAATAATAGCATATACAGGATCACTGAAGAAACAACAAGCATAGCATAAACACAAGAGACAGAGATTTATCCTGGGAAAACCTCATGGGGTAGAAAACCCAGCAAAGCTTCCTCAATATAGATGACCAGCAATATACAAAGATGAAACCCTGAGACATGATCTCCTCCTCCACAATAGTAGACCTCTCCTCCACAAGTGCGCTATCCTCAAGTGTGTGAGTGTGTCAAATGAGGAACACACCTCCTCTATTTATACACTACACTGACATGTATTTTACACAGGTACACGTAGGCTCGTATTTAACCAATGGGTTAAATACCCTACTACAACTAACTGGGCCGACCCCTCTAGGGTGGTCTAATAACCCTTTGACCCACATGACACATACAGGGCCGACCCCCACTAGGTGGGTCTAATAACCCTAGTTACCACAACCAACTTGGAGGAATAAACATCTCCGGATTTATAGTATAATCACATCGGAGGTATGGAACATCTCCGGAATAAATAATATACAAATATAATATTCTTTGAAGTTACAATATTTCAACACTCCCCCTTAACGAGAAGGATATTATAACAGTATCTACACGAGCAAGGAGTCATCAACATCATACATGATACATCTATAAATCATTGGAAGATTTCTCAACATCATCAGTAACTCAAGCAGTTACTGGAACATCGACATCTTCAGTATTGAGTCTTTATCTTCTGTAGCACTTGAACAGCTACAATAATATCATCATCTGGATCCTCACGATTATCGTCATCACACGATCATCATCATCGTCATCTCATGATCATTAGCATCGTCATCACATGATCATCAGCATCGTCATCTCACGATCATCAGCATCGTCATCACACGATCATCAGCATCGTCATCACACGATCATTAGCATCGTCATCACACGATCATCAGCATCGTCATCACACGATTATCAGCATCATCATCACACGATCATCAGCATCGTCATATCATGATCATCAGCATTGTCATCACACGATCATCAGCATCATCATATCATGATCATCAGCATCGTCATCACACGATCATCAGCATCGTCATCTCACGATCATCAGCATCGTCATCATACGATTATCAGCATCATCATCACACGATCATCAGCATCATCATCAATACAAGTATCCATAACAATACAAGTATCCACATCATTAGCACAAGTATTCATGCCAATACAAGTATACATATCATCAATACAAGTATCCATACTGATACAAGTAACCATGTCATCAATACATGTATCCTACCAATACAAGTAACCACATCATCAATACAAGTATCCATACCGATACAAGTAACCACATCATCAATACAAGTATCCTACCGATACAAGTAACCACGTCATCAATACAAGTATCCTACCGATACAAGTAACCACGTCATCAATACAAGTATCCTACCGATACAAGTAACCACATCATCAATACAAGTATCCTACCGATACAAGTAACCACATCATCAATACAAGTATCCTACCGATACAAGTAACCACATCATCAATAAATAAAAAAACACTTTCTCGGAGACCATTCGTCTACGGATCAATTCAGGGACCAAAGTCCGGGGATGATAAAATCCCTACTTCTCGGAGACCACACGTCTACGGATCAATTCAGGGACCAAAGTCCAGGGATGATACAATCCCCACTTCTCGGAGACCACACGTCTACGGATCAATTCAGGGACCGAAGTCCGGGGATGATACAATCCCCACTTCTCGGAGACCACACGTCTATGGATCAATTCAGGGACCGAAGTTCGGGGATGATACAATCCCCACTTCTCGGAGACCACACGTCTACGGATCAATTCAGGGACCGAAGTCCGGGGATGATACAATCCCCACTTCTCGGAGACCTCACGTCTACGGATCAATTCAGGGACCGCAGTCCGGGGATGATACAATCCCCACTTCTCGGAGACCACACGTCTACGGATCAATTCAGGGACCGAAGTCCGGGGATGATACAATCCCCTCTTCTCGGAGACCTCACGTCTACGGATCAATTCAGGGACCGCAGTCCGGGGATGATACAATCCCTTGCCTGTTCATTCAGGACTTCATTATCGGAGACCCAGTCTACGGCTCTATTCTGGGACCTCAGTCCGGGGACGATGCAATCCCCTGCCTGTTCATTCAGGACTTCATTCTTGAAGACCTCACGTCTACGGCTCTCTTTAGGACTGAAAGTCCAGGGATGATCCAATCCCCTCAATTGTCCACTAAGGACTTCATTCTCGAAGACCTCACGTCTACGGCTCTCTTTAGGACTGAAAGTCCAGGGATGATCCAATCCCCTCAACTGTCCACTAAGGACTTCATTCTCGGAGACCTCACGTCTACGGCTCTCTTTAGGACTGAAAGTCCAGGGATGATCCAATCCCCTCAACTGTCCACTAAGGACTTCATTCTCGGAGACCTGACGTCTACGACTCTCTTTAGGACTGAAAGTCCAGGGATGATCCAATCCCCTCAACTGTCCACTAAGGACTTCATTCTCGGAGACCTGACGTCTACGGCTCTCTTTAGGACTGAAAGTCCAGGGATGATCCAATCCCCTCAACTGTCCACTAAGGACTTCATTCTCGGAGACCTCACGTCTACGGCTCTCTTTAGGACTGAAAGTCCAGGGATGATCCAATCCCCACCTGTCCACTAAGGACTTCATTTTCGGAGACCATACGTCTACGGATCTCTTTAGAACAAGTGTTCAAGGATGATACAATCCCCACATGTATTCTGATCAATACAAGTACAAGTATCCTCAACCATACAAGTACATTAATCAATACATGTATCATCAAAAGTATGTATTCTTACCAATACATCTTATCATCAAAAGCATGTATTCTCACCAATACATCTATTATCAAAAGCATGTATTCTTACTAATACATCTAACATCAAAAGCATGTATAAGTAAAACTAAGTATTCTAAGTATAAGAGTCCTAAATCTAAATATTTCTAAGTATCTAGGTGTAGAGAACAGGTTACCTCATCATCGACCTTGTTGTTCGTTGAGACAACCTCATCATCAGTGACTATACTACTCCCCCTTTCGAGGAGGGTCCTTTTGAACTACACCAAGCTTGTCTCGGAAGTATTCAAATTTCACTCGAGACAGAGGTTTGGTTGGTAACTTCTTCACTTGAGGTAGAGGTTTGGTTAGTACAAAGGTAACCTGTTACAAATTCAAACTTTATAGTTCCTTTCCGCATCATATCTTGTTAGTTCCCTATGATCTTTGACTTATCATGGAACACTAGATTCTATGTCATCTTGATACAACTCTATTTATCACATAGGATCACAGTTGGTTCTATCTCTAAGTCAAACAATCCTGAAGTCAAACTTCTTCACAACTAGTAGAGCAAGCAGCCACATATTCCGGTTGTGCTGAGAGCCACACTAGACTGCTTCCAGCTAAACCACGAGATCATGGCTAATCCCAGACAATAACATCCGCTCGATGTGTTCTTCCTGTCTGATACACTTTCTTCCCAATTAGCATTTGAGTAGCCATCTGAAGTCATGATCTCCAAGATAGCATAGATCAAAGTCTATCGTATCCTTTATGTGCCTCATCACATGCTTTTCAACTTTCGGGTGAACACATCTAGTTTCCACTAGATACTTGTTGGACACACCGAGCACACTGAGAGGGGGGGATGAACAGTGTGTATAGCTTTTTATTACTTTTTCAACTTTAACAATCATCAACTGCTTCTTCAATACATCATTCATTAATGTATTATCACATTATCATTATATCATCAACATTATTAACAATTACAGCTCATCATCACATATCATCATATCATCATCACATAGGAAGCATAGCAAAACACAATACACAAGATTTTTACGTGGAAACCCAAGTCCTGGGGGAAAAACCACGGAAGCCTTTATAATAATAATTTACCAGCAACCACTGGAAGGAGGCAACAACCCCCTTTGTTACAAAGACTTCAATTCTCCAGCTACAACTGGAAGGAGGCTACAACCCCCTGCTTTATAGGCTACAACCTGAAGGAAGCCTTAGCTCCCTAGATTTCCTTGCCCCGTCCTGCCACCCTGATATGAAGATAAATACTAAACTACTAAACCACAAACTGCACTGATCATGCGGACCTGCTATCCAACACCTGTACCACACTACACAATCTGTACCACACTGCACAACCACTGTCACTGCTCATCAACTGACCTCTGCTCATCACAACTGTGCCACACTGTACATCAATCTGTACAATCAATCTGTCCAATCTAGCTGTACCAGTCAATCTGTCTGCATAAATCAATCTACTGTTCACATTATTTAATTCAATAAATTTGAGTTCAATCAACTGTATACCAAACCACCTGGGTCAAACCAACTGCTCATACAACTCAGCCAATCTGAGTTAGACCAATTGCACATGTAACCTATTCGTCTGAATCAATGTACTCGCTGCTCATAACCACTGGTCATCATTTCATTATTGTCATCTATATATTGCTGCATACATCACTGAGCATATATATATATATATATAATCCTGTGTTCATTACTGAGCATATTACATATCACTGAGTGTCTTACATTACTGAGCATATCATATCATTACTGTGTCATACATATCATTGAGCATATCACTGTGCAAACTGATCATTACTGAGCATACATATCTTCACTGTTTATATCACTATGTATATCATCATTGTGTAAACTCAGCATACATATCGTTACTGTGTAAACTGAGCATACATGTCATCACTCTATGTATCATCACTATGTAAGCTGAGCATACTTTTCATCACTGAGCATATACACTACTGAACATCATCACATCACTGAGTAATCACTGAGCATAGGTGTAGATATCATATTACATCATATGACTAGCACATCATATCACTGTCTAATGTCTGAGTTTAGGTATCATCATCATCATAAAATATGCATAATTGTCACTTCAGTGTGCACCGTGTATGCATCATCAACATCAAGTATACATCATAATGTATAGGAGAGCATCATCACACTATGGTATGCATGTACATCATATTGTATAGGAGTGCATCAACTTCATAGAGTGTACATCATTATCACATGCATTATCATCATAAAGTGTATAATATCATAGCATAAAGGTATGCAACATCATCATCATATCCTCCATAATCACTTCAAATATATATACCAATATATAGGCTCACATACTAATATCAAAGATGAACTCTATCCATGAGAGACATGTGCCATTACAAGAGAAACCTAGAAGCATGATCCATACCTTTTTGAAGATCATAAGGTCAACAAACAATAGACATACCAAAATAAACTCTATATCATGTCATCACATAGCCCTCGTAACAAGCTTTCCAACGAGTCAAGAATTTTGTAATTCCGATTCCGTATGAGAAAGTTATGCCAATTTTAGTGAAGATACCCAAAAACATTTCCTCCACAAAATTTCGCACTTTTCTCCAAGAGTTGCGAAATTCCAATTGATGAGCAAATGAAATGTTTGATATTCTATTTATATAGGTCATGGAGGAAAGTTATTACCTCAAACAAGGCCGACATGCAATTCGAAATTACAAATAATTAAATTTTCTTTTGTTTGGTCGGCTCACCCCAAAAGGTGGGGTACACCAACTTCAAAAATTCATATCTCTTCAACCGTAAGGAGTTAGAAGATGCTCCACATATCAATGGAAATGGCTTGACGAGGACTATCTCCCTATGATGGGTTTATTTGCAAATTCTTGGTATAATACCCTTAAATTATTCAATGTGTCCAGGACGTCAAAGACCCCACACATGAGGGTGCCAAAGACCATACCACTAACTACAAGAGTTTCAAAGTCTTCTTCAACATATCAAGGCACGTCCGTGGGATCTACCTCCATCTACATCCCAATAGCTATATAACCACAAATAGGACCATACATCACCATGGTTCAAGACCCAAGGCACCGCATGCAAGGGTTTCAAGGACTCTTTCAAGGATATCATATAATATTTAAACAAGATACTTTCCATGGACTTCAAGCCCATCACATAGGACTCCGTCGCCAAGTAATGAGGGAATCATGACCAAGGATTCTCTCATATCAAAGGCTCCAACAATCATGGGCTTACAAACCACCATATGTATGGATTCCAAGACCCAAATCATTTCCAAATGCACCATCAATGATCATATAGTGTCCAAGGGTCATCATGCCGCCATTTATGTGGGTGCCAGACCTTCTCATGCATAATGACCATCTCCAAGGGTTCCATGACCCCAACAAGGGATACACAGGCATCAAGATCTTCATCAAGGGTTCCAAGTCTTGATCAATTCATTAATGACCACATCATCACCTTTAAGGGGACAAGGACCATTAAGCCATCAAATGTGGGTCCAAGGACTTCTTCAGGGCTTCTTCATCAAGCAAGGGGCTTCATAGGCTTCTTCAACCACCTAAACCACACCAAGAGATATACAAGGGTCAAGATCCATCATGACATCACCTGTGGGGTTGCTAGACCTTCTCCTGGGCTACCATGACCTCAATAAACACAAATGACCACTGAAAGGTTCATTTGGACTCTTGCAACTTCTTCAACACTTTTGTAGCGTACTGGGGTATAAGTTGTGGTACT
The DNA here is from genome assembly GCA_027924585.1 of Larix kaempferi. Classification (NCBI taxonomy): domain Eukaryota; kingdom Viridiplantae; phylum Streptophyta; class Pinopsida; order Pinales; family Pinaceae; genus Larix; species Larix kaempferi. Next base: position 33,854,038 of record BSBM01000510.1, read on the forward strand.
AGGGAAACAAAGAAACAATTGGGGAAACGCAAAACATCTTTGGGGTACTTAAAAACTCTACAGGGATCAACAATCTCCCCCTTTGTCAATCAACAATCTCAATCAACAATCTCCCCCTTTGTCATTGATGATGATATCATATACACTACTGAACATCATCACATCACTGAGTAATCACTGAGCATAGGTGTAGATATGAAAGTCCAGGGATGATCCAATCCCCTCAATTGTCCACTAAGGACTTCATTCTCGAAGACCTCACGTCTACGGCTCTCTTTAGGACTGAAAGTCCAGGGATGATAACAATTACAGCTCATCATCACATATCATCATATCATCATCATCATATCATCATATCATATACACTACTGAACATCATCACATCACTGAGTAATCACTGAGCATAGGTGTAGATATCATATTACATCATATGACTAGCACATCATATCACTGTCTAATGTGCTATTTTTCCTTTAGTAGTTTGTGGTTTAGTAGTTTAGTATTTATCTTCATATCAGGGTGGCAGGACGGGGCAAGGAAATCTAGGGAGCTAAGGCTTCCTTCAGGTTGTAGCCTATAAAGCAGGGGGTTGTAGCCTCCTTCCAGTTGTAGCTGGAGAATTGAAGTCTTTGTAACAAAGGGGGTTGTTGCCTCCTTCCAGTGGTTGCTGGTAAATTATTATTATAAAGGCTTCCGTGGTTTTTCCCCCAGGACTTGGGTTTCCACGTAAAAATCTTGTGTATTGTGTTTTGCTATGCTTCCTATGTGATGATGATATGATGATATGTGATGATGAGCTGTAATTGTTAATAATGTTGATGATATAATGATAATGTGATAATACATTAATGAATGATGTATTGAAGAAGCAGTTGATGATTGTTAAAGTTGAAAAAGTAATAAAAAGCTATACACACTGTTCACCCCCCCCTCTCAGTGTGCTCGGTGTGTCCAACAATTGGTATCAGAGCGGGTCCTTCACAGAAAGCCTTACCAGCTTGAAGTAGATCCTTGACACACCATGGGGTTCTCAGTGAATGGAGCACCATTGTTTTGCGGGACAAATTACTTGATCTGGAAAAGAAGAATGCAAGGTTATCTTGAAGCAGAAGGCAGTGGAGTATGGCAGTCAGTGCTTACTGGGTACGATCATCCGAAGAAAGTGAAAACAACAGCTCAGAAGGAAGCAAGGAAAAATAATTCAATGGCTATGGAATCCATATTGAAGGCTTATCAGATTCCATAAAAGAGAAAATTGGAAAGTGCAACACTGCTAAGGAACTATGGCTCAAAATAGAACATCTCTACTCCTCTAAGGAACATGAAGAAGAAGTTATGAAACTCATGACTGCAGATCTGACAGATCTCCAAAAGAAGAAAATAGGAAAGTGCAACTCAATTGAAGAATTGTCACTGAAGTTAGATCAACTCTACTCCATTCAAGAACAAAAAGCAGAAGACAACTCCATAGAAAGGTCAGTACAAGATCCAGGTAAGTATGAAGGTAAGTCTATTGAACACCCTGTTTGTAATGTTTTTGAAGAAATATGTCTATCGGGTATAGAGGATAAGTGCTATTCAAAATTCATAGATTGTAATACATCAAAATGTGATGAATCTCATTGTTTCTTGATAAATGATGGAAATGACTGTTTAAACAATGATATTACTAATGCTTTGCAAAAGGTTGAGAAACTTTGTAAACAGAACCATGTATTACAAGAACAATTGGACAAATCTGAGAAGAGGAATCAAGAAGAATCTGAGAAAGCCACACATACTATAATTGATCTAAATCTCCAAGTTGAAGAAGCTACCAGAATCAAAGAAGCCATATCCAACTCTCTGAAAGATCAACTTGAGAAGTCTGCTGTTGAAAATAAAAGACAATCAGAAGAAATTGACAAGCTCAGAAGACAGCTAGAAGATAAGGAGAAAGAATTGACTCGCAAGCTTCAAGACAAAGATAGTGATATCAGTATCTTACTTGAAAAAATGCAGAAGGAAAGATCCGCCAGTCAGAAAGAAGATCCAAGTGACAAAACAGGAATTCATTTCAATCATGAGATTGAAGATAAAATAAGAAGAAAACAAGAAGATGAAATCAAATCCTTGAAGATAGAATTGCGAAAGGTATGTATGACGAATTTTGACTTTGAAAAGGAACTCTCAGAACTCAGAAAAGAAAATCAAGAAATAAAAGGACAGATGGAAGACAATATTGTCATTGATCTAAAAGAACACATAGAAGAAGTCAAGAAAATTGAAGAAGACCTAACAAGACAACTCCAAGAAAAGATAGAAATTTGTCAAAAGCAAGAATTGAAGATCCTCTCTCTAAAGGAAGATCTGAACAAGGCAGTTGCTCAGTTGAAGACAAATTCAAAGATTGAAAAGAACATTGAAGAAAGTGAAAGTTCCAGGGAAAAAGAAGAAAAGGCTAATAGTTATACAGATATTTTCAGTAGATCCCATGATCAGCAAGATTCAAGGAAGAATAGAAACATAGAACTTGCATCACAAAGAAGATCCTTTGCTCAGGGAGATCCCATGATGTTCAGTGGTCACTGCTACAAGTGTAACAACTATGGTCACAAAGCCATCCATTGCAGAACTCATGACAGAATAATTCCAGATATAAATCAAGGTATGTTTTTCATTCAATGTTATAATTGTTATCATTATGGTCATTTTGCGAAACATTGCAGGATGCAGGGAGAAGTTAAAGTTTGGAGAAGAAAGCAAGTTCAACCGAATGTCATGAACAGTGATCAGCCTACCAAAGTATGGAAAATAAAGTCAGTAGATTGCACCAATGATCAAAACAGAAATGATGAAAATATTGGGAAAAACCCAATACCATTTTGAAGACTATCGATCAGTGTTATGAAGTGTAAAAGGAGCTATGTACTTGATTATCCTACAGTAGTTGGTTCCAGCATATAAGCAGCAGCAGTGCCCAGTGATAGGGGGAGCAGTATTGCTAACGAAAGTTCTCATTTCCATTGATGCAAAAAGGAAGAGAAGTTGTTGACATGGGGAGCATGCCCTGAGGGGGAGCGTTACCTCAAGATAGTACCCTTTGCCATTGATGCCAAAGGGGGAGAGAAGTTGTTGATAGGGGGAGCATTCCCTGAGGGGGGGATGTATTGTCAAAGGATGTTCCCTTTGCCATTGATGCCAAAGGGGGAGAGAAACTGTGACAAGGAGAGATTGTTCTGAAAAGGAGTTTGAGTGTTGTCATCAATGACAACTTAATCAACAATACTGACTCAAGGTGTTCACAACAAAGCATATATCTAACCTAATATATGTTAGATACATCAATGACCCAATAATTTGACTGTACAGAGTTATATCCACTAACTCTGATGAGTCATCTCCTAACAGTTTCAAGTTGGAATCCATAAGAGTGGCCATCATATCAAGTCTTCTCAAGATTTCTCAGCATACTTTCTCTGGTTGAGAAAGATTCCTACTGAGCCTTTCCATACTTCCAGACCTAGGAAGTAATACATTAATCTAAGATCTTTCATTTTTCTTTTCTACAGTCTTCTATCTGTGCCATCTCTCATCAGATGGGTCTACTGATATGAGCCTCAACATCATTCCAACTCTGTGGTGAGTTCCTTCTTGCATCCATGTCATATGTGTATAGAATCCATATTCAACCTTGTAGCAAAGGTTGAGATCCACATCACCCATGGTGATCATTAAGCTCATCAATTGATTATCGATCCTGGGAACCCATATAAAACCTGATTCACACTTCTTCTTTAATTACACCATTAAGAGAATGGTCTTATCTTAGCCACTTGGAGCAAACATCTCATCACGATTCTCTTCCTCTTTCTAAGAGAATCTTCTAGCCATGAGCCTTCTATATTTTGTTTGATTTGTAAATCTTCTTGTTGAACATCCATTGCTTGTTCAGTGTTCATCATTCATCATGATTTTTCCTACAAATCAAAATTAGGTACATGATTAGTAATACTTCATAATCATCAAATCATATTGACATGATAACCTATTATGCATACAGATATCATTTACATAGTTATGCAACTATTTTGACCAATACTTTGGCACAACACTTTCCCATATCCTGTATGCATACAGTGGCTATCTAGATGCCTTCCATCTCTACCAGAACATACTATCGAGAGTGTGCACAACTCTCAGCATGTCAGCAAAGAGGTTTCATTCTAGACAAGCAACAATGGAATGTTTGTCCAACTTACCAATCATATGCATATTAGTAGTATACTGTTCAATGTTCTATAAATATTTACACTCACCATGATATATTATAGGAATACAAATATGCATACAACCTATTACAGGCAATATCATTTACTATTTCAAATAACAACTCAAATACTTATCTTTTATGTTTGTGTGGTTGCCTCCCGCTTGATCTTCTGTATGTCTTTTGAACTTCTATTCATTCTGTACCACTGTGCATGTTCAAGTGTCATCCTCATGATCTCATACACAAACATACACCCATTAGTATGTTCTAAATGTTATCAAAACATTATAGTTCTAAATAATCTTGAAAATGTATGGTCATGATTATAGTTAATAAACATTAGTATTCAAGATTTCAGGGAAGTCTTCTTTTACTCATGCATATCATCAATCAAGATAAAAGACATAATATGCATAATCCCTTGATTACTAACTTTATGAATAAGCATAACCAATCATACCAAGTATACTTAAGGGATCCTAACACAAGGTAAGATTAATGGGAAACATACCTGGATTAGTATACCTACTTAGTTATGTAAAACATACCTAAACAATCTCTTCAATGATTTAGAGATCCTGAGCTAGAACCTGCATGTCTCATAGGTTAAGCATAATATAAAAAAGTCATACATACCTCGTAAGTAGAACAAAGATTATGGATGAGTCTTTGTCTTCATGTTTTCATGGTCATGGAACCTGATTTGTCTTTTGTGATGTACCTGTATCTTGTTAGCAGACAACATCAACCTCACACAACATCATAATGCATTAGTACAATCATATAGCCCTAATCAATGAATGTCTTTGATCATTCACATGCATTCATACTGTTACTAGGGTGATAAGACAATTCTAACATTAATCAAGATTGTACTAATAAATAATATGAAGACAAACACATCATGAAATTAATCAAGAATTAGATTTCAAGACATACCTGAGCCTCCTTAAGTCATACCTGTCGAGACTTCTTGTAGTCTTCTTATGCAAGGCCTTAGCCTCAACTCCCCCTGAAACTGGATCTGGAGCTTGATTAGGGTTTTCTAGAGAAACCCTAAAGATTCAACCTTTGACTTTCATACTTCTGAATGGATGAAAGAATATGTCATGCTGAGCTGATCAAACTGGCATACTTCAATTTTGGAATCTCCAAAATTTGACCCCTCAAAATTACCTTTGAAACTTCTGGATCTTCTGGACAGGATCCCGAACTAGGGTTTGATGAATCCCACCCTTTTGCCCAAACAAAAGGTTCGATCCAAGGCTCTAAACTCTTATTTTTCTTAGGAGCTTCCAGCCGTGGTTACATACTTCAAAAATTCCAACTTTTGCTGAAGCCCTAATTTTCCATCTTTCCGATCAAAATCCCGAACTGGGGTTTGATCAAGCCCGGTCTTCCACCCAACCAAAAAATTCAATCTTGGTCTCTAAATTTCGATTTTCCTGATTAGCATTCAGCCGTGGACTCCGATTCCAAAAGTTCTAACTTTCTCCGAAACCCTAAATTCCGGAAGCCATGAATAAAGGTGCTCCAAAAATAATTCTGTTTTGACAGAAATATGCACCTGATTGTTTCTGCTATAAATCTGAAATTTTTGCTCCACGGGGTCTGAAACCCTTTTTCTATAGTATCCTGACCTATCATCTTTCCATCCTGACAGGTCTGACCTCAATTGGGTTTTCTGAGAGAGAGTTATGCCAAGTGTCGCAACATGACCTGTTTATGGGATAAAACAGGAGAGCGAACTTGTACGGCATGCCACGTGTCACTGTTTGAACTTCGGCCTCTGAAAACTTTTTGTGAGATAGCTCGACCTGTCATCTTTCCATCCTGATAGGTATGACCTCAATTGGACTCTCTGAGAGAGATTTATGCCAAGTGTCGCAACGTGACCTGTTTATGGGATAAAACAAGAGAGCGAACTTGTACGGCGTGCCACGTGTCATTGGTTCACCTTCGGCCTCTGAAAACGTTTTTTGAGATAGTACAATCTGTGTGCTACCTGTCACTTTTTACAAAATTTCATTTGGATCTTCCTAGCCCAAGTTATGACCTTTTTTCCAAGGTCACCTGATTTTGACTGAGTTCTGGAAGAGGCAGAAACCCTAACTTGTACTGATCATAACTCATAAAGTACAACGAATCTGAGGGTTCCCTTTGGACACAAGGTACCTGGGGATGTTATCTTCGACCTGTAAACTTTTCAGACCCTGAACCTTCGCAGAAATGGATTTATAGAGAAAGTTCCACGATGACTGGTTTTTGCTATGTAAAACCCTAACCTTCAAATTGTCGTAAGTAAAGCAAGTGTCGTAAGTGCCATACCTTGTCTTCCTTCAGGTTAGCTCTGATACCATGTTAAGATTTAATATGCTAAGACATAAAATAGCAGCATTACATTCCATTTCACAATAATAGCATATACAGGATCACTGAAGAAACAACAAGCATAGCATAAACACAAGAGACAAAGATTTATCCTGGGAAACCCTCATGGGGTAGAAAACCCAGCAAAGCTTCCTCAATATAGATGACCAGCAATATACAAAGATGAAACCCTGAGACATGATCTCCTCCTCCACAATAGCAGACCTCTCCTCCACAAGTGCGCTATCCTCAAGTGTGTGAGTGTGTCAAATGAGGAACACACCTCCTCTATTTATACACTACACTGACATGTATTTTACACAGGTACACGTAGGCTCGTATTTAACCAATGGGTTAAATACCCTACTACAACTAACTGGGCCGACCCCTCTAGGGTGGTCTAATAACCCTTTGACCCACATGACACATACAGGGCCGACCCCCACTAGGTGGGTCTAATAACCCTAGTTACCACAACAAACTTGGAGGAATAAACATCTCTGGATTTATAGTATAATCACATCGGAGGTATGGAACATCTCCGGAATAAATAATATACAAATATAATATTCTTTGAAGTTACAATATTTCAACAGATACTGAGTCTGGTGATGGGGAAAGTTGTTTCCTTGGTAAGGATTTCTCTAGTTGGAATTCCAAAGGGCTTGGTTGTTTGATTGATGTGACCATGGTGTCCAAGAATTAGGATTTTGCATCGGATTCTGAGATGGATGCCACTGGTTACCAGAATAATGTGAAGGCAATTGTGTATTCATATTATTCATATTGTTCATACCATTCATATTATTCAGAAAAAATGATGGGTCTTGATTCATACCTTGATTGCGAGGCTGCCACGGTTTCTTCTGTGCAATGAAGTAAGCTTGTTCCACTTCTGAAGTGGATGCCTGTAGAACTGCTTTCACCTTAGGTAATGAGGGACATTCCTTGATGTGATGCTCCAACTCACATATTCTACATATTTTTGCTTTGTCCAGCGGGCACTCCTTCAGTGGGTGCTTTTTCCTACATTTGGGACAAAATACACCAAGTGTAAGATCTTCTACTACTTGCCTCTGTTTTGCTCTCAAGACATCTAACTCTGAGGAAATGTAGCTCATCATATCAGTTTTGAAATTCTCCAGTAAGTTGCCTATTTTTGCTCAAGTGGCTCCTCCACTAGCTGACTTCTTTGTCCTAGTGAAGACATCTTGATCTCGATCCTTGTCTCATTTGTTAGTTCTAGAGGATCCCCTTGATTACCTTTGACATAATTCAAAAATATTCTCGAAGGGTTCTTTTGAGATGTCCCCTTTCCTCAACAGATTCAACATATCAAGGCAATATTCTCTAATTCCTCGTAGCAAAATAATCTTAAGTACATCTTTTCCAATCTCAGTGTGTCCAGACATTTGTAAATTGTACAGCAATATTTCCACAAAGTATTCCAAGTTCTCTTCTTCCTTCTGAACCATTTTAAACAGCTCTTCCTTTCTATCCATGGTTCTACAATATTCTTGATATTTAGAAAGAAAGGTGTTTTTCATTTGGTCCCAAGTAGTAATGGTCTCACGACCTAGACTCATGAACCAACACAGAGCATTTCCTTTCAAGGTGGCTGGGAACAGTTTTAGCTTCTGAGCACTAGAGGTGTAATCATAGCTGCAACAGAGGATATCAAACTCAAAAAGAAATTCATCAGGATCTTCAGAAGATTTACCATGGAAATTCGAGAGAACTGATGGTGAGATGTTTTTCATAGGAGCTGATCCAGGTGTCTAGAGGATAGGGAATTCTAATGTAGACACAATATTACCAGGTTGATTATCTTCCACTTCTTCTTCCCAATTCTCCCTATGTTCATTCTCGCCTTCCTGTTCTCTATCAGCCATGGCTTTAGTCCAAAATTCAATGGCTTCCTTTATGCGTTCTTCCTCTGCTTGTGCTTCTTCTTTTCTTCTCCTCTCTTCTTCTCTCCTCCTCTCTTCCTCTGCTACTCGGCGAGTCTCCAACCACACTTCTTTAGTAACTCTGGTTCTATTGATATGATAAATCTCCTCTCTATCTGGTACACCCACAGCGCTTCCCTTATCATCAGGAGGTTTATATTCTGCAACAGGAGTTGAAGGTCCCATTGTATTCTCCACTGTTGATGCTGAATTCTCAAGATGGGGAGGAACAGAATTTCCTTTTCCTGTTGACGTCCGCAGTGGTCCAGTAGAAGAATCATCCTTAGCAATTATATCATCGATGAATGTTGCTCTTCCCATACCTGCATTACGACCTCGACCTCGTCCACCTGCAGTGTTAGTATTCAAAGGAGGTTCCCAATTTGTTTTTCTTGTATTCGTGCATGCTGTAAATGATTAAACTAAAATGAAATAATAATAAAAAAACTACTAACTATTTCTATCTATTACCATCCCCGACAATGGCGCCAAAATGTTGGTCACTCTATATGCTAATTAATTACAACCAACATACAAAATGCTCAATATAAATTGTCAAACCCAGGGAGGTCTTTTATTTCAATGGAAACAAGCACAATCTATGCATAAACACTTTCAGTAGTTGATCAAGTAAATGGAGATAATAATCCTACATATATGATCATCCAAACTCATTCCATAAAGAAAACTAATCTAACTCATACATCTAGGAATTCAAAGTGCAACTACCTTCCTACAGAAATCGACCTAGCAATTATTGATCTAAGAATATAAATGAACTAGATTACTTTTGCAAGAAGTTAAATCCTATAATTATCAACCTACAGTATTCAATCTTTACCAAAATGATCCATCTAGCAGCTACTGTTACTCAATCACAATCTTCCTATTCTAATGAATTAATTGAAGATACAACAGCAATCATAAATTAAACATAAGCTTGAACTCTAAATCGACAACTATTGGAAATCCTAGAAAGCATAAATGACTGAAAAGAATGGAGCTAAGCTTGGCTGTAACAACTATTGAACACACATGCATTAATCAAACTAACCTACACATTCGATTGTCACACCACGCAGTTGCAGCTAATTGTAATGCAAAGAATAAACTACCTATAAAGAATGCAATCATAAACTCTCTGTTGCAGCTATCATAAATACACCTAATGCAATTTCACAACACACAACAGGAAATGAATAAATCTAACTACCTACTTAACTGGGCAATCTCTGTGAGAAGGCGGGACCTGGCCTTCTAACAGAGACACCGTGAACTACCAAAAATTAAGACACAGAAATGGAAATAACTCTGCTCTTCATTAAAAGATGGTAATCCACAGTATCAGCCTCTGTTACAACCCATACAAAATGATAATTATCCAACCCCAGACTTAGAAATCCTTCCTGAGTTTATACATGAGGAATACAGTTCGTATCCACTAATTTCGTGCAACAATGAAGATCTACAATATTCATGCTGCAGAGTTGTAGCTAACTGTTACAGCCATAATGAATGAGGCCGTTAGTCATGAAGGATGTTGTTACACTGGCAGCCAATGGATCAACGGTTCAACCAATCGGGAGGTCTCCTGTTTGTTGCAGCTATGCTCTGTTTCAGCGACATGCTACAGCTTCATGTGGAGAGATGCGCTGTCCCTTGGAAATATGAGGAATTGATTTAGGAGAGTAACAGATGGCCCCACGTATGATTCTTTCCCAAGGCATTGCAGCTGATACACCTGTGCTTTGATCTTAACTTAATGAAATCATCACAAGTTAGCATAAATCGAAGGGTAGAATTCATAACCATAACAATCCTATGCATTTAATTAAATGAAGCAATAATGATATATACATTGTCAGGACTGCTGATTAATCTGGAAAAATGCATGTATATGGTTTATGAAAGTAAGGTGTAACAGGGCAAAATGATGTAATAGGTATAGTAAAAAAGGGGCATTTCCTGGGCACAACATCTCCCCCCAACTATCCATTTGCATGTCCCCATGCAACAGCCGATTATTTCAATCCTGACTCTGATCCTCGTTCATATTATGGAAGTGAGTCGAAGGAATCAATTTCGACAATCAACCCTTGGAAATGTTGGTTCTTGTGTAACAGCTTCTCCTTACCCTTAGCAGCTTCGTCTTCTATTGGAACTCACCAGATTTTCAATTGTGTTGGTACTTCTGAAACAATATCTTTTCCTTATGTCTCTGCTCTCAGCATCTTTTTCCTGAGTTGTAATTCCAACAAAAATAAATTTTGAGGGCGTTGGTTCTTGTGTAACAGCGTCTTATTTCTTGATTCTTTCGGCCCGTTGAATTGGTTAAATGTTTCTGAGACAATGAGGCTGTGTCATGGGATAGTTCCTTTGATTGTCTTGCTCCTGAGGGTTTTTGTAATGCTAGATCCACTACTGTAACTTTATGCCCTGCTATATTAAAAATATCTCCACATTCCAGGCATACCAGTTCTGGTTGTCCTTCATTCCCCTGAATGGACGATAAAATCCCCAATTGGTCTATAGCTTCCACCACTAAACTTGCATATTTGTTTGCATGGTTTTGGCATGTTTCCTTCCATTTTTCTAGTTCTGCATGAAGCACTTGCACCTCCTCCTTTAACAACTCATTTTCAAACAGAATATTATCTAATTGAGGTTCTTGTGTATCAGCAGGTGGTCGGGATTTCAAGATGGGAATCTCGATTTCTGCCCCAACAAATTGACCTGCTTCTGATGTAGTAACCGTTTTGAATTTTATCCTCTTTGCTGGGATGGATGTCTGGCCTTTTCTTATTAGTCCTTCTTTTCTCCTCTAAGGCAGAAAAAATCCTATCGCTTTAGAAATAGGGGCAGATCCCTCCTTTCTAATTAAAGTGCTTCTTATTTCAGGGAAGGTCTCCACATCCAGAGCTTCTAGACCATTTTCTGCTACTGCTTTCGCCTGATGGTCCTCTTCTACTGTTGTAGTTTTTGCTGCCTCAATCTCAATTTCCTCTTCATCTATCTCCTCTTCATCCTCCAATCAAACTTCTGGTGTTCCAGTCCTCCCCCCAACTGAATTTGAGGAACTCCAGTCCTCATCCACTGACCTTGCAGAGAGTTCACGGGGTGTTCCCGGACGAACCAGAAATTTCCCCCAGGTCAGTTTGTTATGTGCTAGGGCCTGTAAGATTAATAGTTTAATTAACCCATGATTTGAGAGGGATGATAAGGGGTGTTGAGATTTTTTAGTGCAATAAGCCATGTGTTGCAAGGATCTACGAATATAGTATGGCATATTTTGCAGCTTGCGATAACACAAATGTGACAAGAGGAAAATTTCATAAATGTAAACAACAATGTACCTCCCTTCACATGTGATGTATTTCTTTAAGAAGAGTGTGACTTGATCCCAAGGACTCGGAAGGGTCTCCAATGATGTTCCTCTTCCTCGTGGTTGAACACTCTCCCCTGCCGCTAGGAAATCCTCATTTGCAGTCGGGTGATGGCATTTTCGACTAAACCAGTGCTGCTCGATTCTGGGAAGTCCCGTTACCTCCGCCAGGATTACCTCTTAACCATCCACCCTTATTCCTCGAACCTCTAAATGAGTGCTCGTCAAGTTTCAGGAAAATTCAAGGGTTGTTTCCTCATGAAAACCATTCAAGCGTTGAAAATAGTATGTCCACCCTGCTTCTTGGAAGATAGAAAAGACATCTCTGTTCTTATACAGAGATTATATTGTTAAAGGCTCATACCTCACAAGGATACCCATATTGCTAATCTTTTTTGCGAAATATCGTAACGAACACACCAGTTACAGTTTCGAACATCGAACTGAGTGCATGCAGACACGGTTGATGGATAGTCAAAATTTGAATTGAGCATTGTTGGAAAGGTGGCACAGTTAGTTTTGGGATAAAACTTGTGGCAGGATTATCGCACAAGTTAGGTAGAAAGATGGTCAAATCATAAGTACGTGTAACAGCTTTAACGTGATTTTGGTTCAGTTGAGTTGTTGTGGATTGATGACAGGGATAAATAACAAGTATAACCATTATTCCTTGCAATGTCAATAGATTCCTAATCATGATTATAGTTAGAATCCGTACCTTCAATATTGAATGCTCAAGTCGCCATTCTGCCATGGCATGATATTTCACAGTCGCATCTCAGGTAGAATACGCATGTGCCAAGATGAGTTGGACACCGCCAATCAAACTAATACGTGCATTCATGCTGATAGGTTTCTTGGCAGACTGTGATTCGAGCTATGGAGTAATCATTTAAATTCGAGCCGGATCAGATCATTGACGGGGAGACTGTTCCGAAAGACATACCATCTAGCGGAGTTGCAGATGATGAATAAGAGGATTGAGTAGAGTTCGGAGACATATGGAGGAGTTCCAGTTGCAATTCAGAGAAAAGGAAAAAATAACGGAATAGCAGCTACTAGACTTGGCGGAATAAGCAAAAATAACAGAGTCGCGGCTGCTGAAAAAAAGCGGGAATGAAATGGAATAGCGAAGCCACAACTGCTAGACTTGGCGGAATAGGTAAGAATAGCAGAGTTGCAGCTGCTGGCAAGAAGCGGGAATGAAATGGAATAGCAGAGTCGCAGCTACTAGACTTGGCGGAATAGGAAAGAATAGCGGAGTCGCAGTTGCTAGCAAAAAGCGGGAATGAAATGGAATAGCGGAGTCGCGGCTGCTAGACTTAGCGGAATAGGCAAGAATAGTGGAGTCGCAGCTGCTGGCAAAAGGAAAAAAAAATGAAGTGGAAATAGAAGAGTCACAACTGGTGAAAAAGTGAAGTCAATAAAAAATGGCGGAGCTACAACTGCGAAAATAGGAGGAATGAGCAAGGCAAGGAGTCGCAATTGTGCGTAATGAAGTAACAAGGAAATTTTCAGTTGGCTGCTGAAAAACTAACGAATCATCCATCTTCTTCAAGAGCTTTATTAAATCAGGAAACAATGTAAGGTGCTTGCAATTGTCTGGCCCAGTCACGACTATTGTTCTTCCCATTAATTCCTGCACACAAATCTTCAAAACAAACCCGATCAAATGCAAAATGAAAAATAGATAAAATACACAATGAAAAATAAATTATTTATGTACAAATTATGTGTGGATATTGCAGTTCCTAAAAATTCAAAAGGGTTGAGAAAAATCCTTGCCCTGGCGTTAAGTGATAGTCTGGATCTGCTGCAACCTGTGAAATGAAAGCATCCTTCAAGATCAATTTGTGATACAGTCGCAGCCAATGACCATTTACGAATAATGGTGTCTTGTTTTCATCAATGGTGATCAATCGGGCTGTTCCATTTTCAAATACACGATCTATTTGATAAGGTCCCAACCAACGAGTGCGTAGTTTGCCTTTAAAATCCCTCTTGAACCGTGAATCATATAACAGAGCCCAGTCTCCTTCCTGGAATACTTTCTTCTTTATGAATCTATCATTCCATTTAGAGCGTTGTTGTTGGATTAAAGTTGTATGATTTACTGCACTGTGCGTTTTTCATCCAATTCGTTAAGTTGGTCCAGTGGGTTCCTCTGTGCCTCTGATAGATCGAGGTTTGCTTCTACAGCTGTTTTCAAGGTTCTGATTTCAAATTCAATTGGGAAAACAACATTCTTACCATATACCAATTCATAGGGGGGAAAACCAGTGGTGTTACGCCATGTAGTGCAATAGGCCCATAGTGCTTCTAGAAGTCTCTCAGCCCAATCTTTACGATGGCTTTTCACTGTCTTTGTCAAAATAGCCTCGATGACTTTGTTTGAACTCTCCACTTGGACATTGGCCTATGGATGATATGGTGAGTTTATTCGATGCTGAATATGAAATTTTTGTAACAGTGCTTCCAGTTTGTGAGACACAAACTGCGGTCCACCATCTGTGATGATTTCCTTGAGTACTCCAAACCAAGTCAAAATTTCTTCATACAGGAAATCAATCATAGCTTGATCATTAGCCTTAACCAAGGCTACAGCTCCTACCCATTTGGTCATGTAATCTGTGCAAACCAAGATGTGCACTTTCTGTTTTGAGGGAGGGTTGATAGGCCCTACAAAATCTAGAGCCCATCTGTCAAATGGTTCAACCACGAGCTGTGGCTGCAAAGGCATTTCATCTAATCTATTGGGTTGGCCCATCCTTTGGCAGCTATCACATGCTTGAACATGCTTCTTTGCGTCCCTGAACAATGTGGGCCAGAAATAACCCATCCTCAAAACCTTATGACTCGACCTTTTGTCAGCAAAATGTCCCCCACAGGGCTCATCATGGCAAGCATTAAGGATACTGAAAAAATCATCTTCTGTAACACATCTTCTGATTTCTAAATCAAGCCCTGTGTAGAAAAGATGTCCATCAATCCAGCAATACCTAGCACTCTGTTGTATGATTTTTATTCTTTCTCTCTTCGACAGATGTGCTGGTAGCTTACCTGCAGCCAAGAAGTTAGCAATATCTGCATACCATGGGGAATGAGCTGATACTGCAAACAAATGCTCATTGAGGAAGGAATATTTGACTGGTAATTTGTCATCACTGTTAGTAAGTCAAGATAAAAAATTTGCAACAATGTTTTCCTTTCCTAGTCTATCAATAATTGTGATATCAAATTCCTGTATCAGTAGTAGCCATCTAGTAACTCTAGCATTCGTGATTAGTTTGTTCATTAAATATTTGATGGCAAAATGATCAGTGTACACAAAAGTGGAGTATACAGTAATATAATGTCTAAACTTGTTGATGGCATAAACTATGGCAAGGAATTCCTTTTCTGTGATAGTATAGTTTAGTTCAACAGGAGATAAGTTCTTGCTAATGTAATAAATTGCATAAGGAGTATTACCTTCCTGTTGTCCCAAAACTGCTCCAATGACAGTGTCTGAAGCATCTGAAGAAATATGAAAAGGTAGAGCCCAGTTGGGCCCTCGTAAGATGGGTGTTGTAGATAGCCTTTTCTTTAGCTCAGTAAACGTTGTTTGGCATGCATAATTCTAGACAAACTGGAAATCCTTCATCAACAAGGTGAACAAAGGAGAAGCTAGTTTGGAAAAAATTTCTATGAATCTTCTGGAATAGCCAGCATGCCCCAAGAAGCTACGTACATCCTTTTGTGTTCCAGGAGTTGGTATATTTTCAATTACCTTGATTTTGGATGTATCTACCTGGATACCATCAGAAGAGATGAAGAGCCCCAGCACTATGCCCTCACTCATCATCATATGGCACTTTTCAGTGCTTAAAGAGAGCTGGCTCTGTTCACAGCGTTTGAAAACCTTTTCTAAATTTTTCAGTGCTTCTTCATAACTATCACCGTATGGAGTAAATTCATCCATAAAAATATCCATGCAATCATTTACCATCTCTAAAAAGATTCCAATCATTTCTCTCTGAAATGTGGCTGGTGCATTACACAACCCAAAAGGAAGTACCATGTATGCAAAAGTGCCCCAGGGACAGGTGAAAGTGGTTTTGTCTTGGTCTTTTGGAGCAATGTGGATTTGGTTATAGCCACTAAAGCCATCCAGAAAGGAAAAATACTTCTTCCCAGACAAGGTATCAAGGACCTGATCGATAAAAGGTAAGGGGAATTGGTCTTTCTGCGTTGCTTTGTTCAATTATCTATAATCCATGCAGACCCTCCATTTCCCATTCTTCTTTGGCACAATCATGAGTGGAGAAACCCACTCACTGTATGAAATCAGGAATATAAATCCTGCTTCCAAAAGTTTTTGGATCTCCTCTTTCACTATGTCTCTTAGGTTCGGGTTCATCCTTCGTTGTGGTTGACACACAGGCCTAGAGTCGCTCTTAATGTAAATATGATGGGTGCACAGATTAGAAGGAATACCCTTCATGTCTGTGTACTCCCAAGCGAAAGCTCCTCTTCGTTGTTTCAGCAGAGTGATTAGCTGTTCCAGTTCACTGGGAGCAAGGTTTGGATTGACGTTTAGTGTTTTCCTTGACTCAATTTCTACTGGTACACTTTTCAAATTCTGGAGTACTGGAATTATACTGGCATCACTGACTAGAGTTTCTTCTATAATATTTTCTTGTTCTGCTTCATCTAACTTACTGTTAAGAATCTGGTAACCATGTTTGTTGACAGACATGGGCTTACTAATGAAACTGTTGATGGCATTGTCCTCTATTTCATCTTTAAACGTTAAGGATCTCCTTATCGTTAATAATGGCTGAACACCTTCCTCCTCCTCCAATTCTACCCAAAGTGGAGTTTCAACTTCTATGCTTGGTCGCGCTGGAGGATATAAGGTTAGGATTTTGATCTCAGTCCTGTCTGAGATGGTCATAGATCCTGACCGACAGCTGATATAGGCATCTGCTGTGGGCAACCACGGTCTTCCCAGGATTAGTGGGTGTCCCCCCAACTGAGATTTCAGCTGTAATACCAAGAAATCCGCAGGATATTCCCACGAGTCAATAGAGATTACAAGGTCATCTAGGATCCCCTCAGGCTTGATTGTTGATCTGTCAGCAAGTTCCAAAATAGTAGGGGTCGGCCGAAGGTTAGTGAGTCCAAGTTTCTTCACAGTTTCTATGGTCATAACGTTAATTGCCGTGCCTAAGTCTACAAAGATGTTGGGGATTTGTGTGTTTCCTATGTGAACTGTCACAGTAGGATTTCCAGGGTCATCATATTTTGCCACAGGATTCTTCCCCATTATCAATTCAGAAAGCTTTCCCAATACATGGATAGTGGGAGGATCCCTAGGATTTCTTCCTGGTTTCTTAATACATAAATCCCTGACAGTCTTAGATTAAACGGGCACGTCATGGAGGGCTTGTAACAGTGGAATTTTGACATACAAATTTTTCAACTCCCTTAAGAGATTGAATTAAGGTTGTTCCACTGTTTTCTGCAGGGCCAATCATTCAGGGTATGGTGGTTCTCTCATCAAATGTGTAGGTTGTGCTTCAACGTGTGTTACTTCCTGAGTTTCAGCCACTGTTTCGGTAGGAATGTCAGCATCCTCAATGATGGGGATTGCTGAATGAACAATATTCTCATAGTGCTAATTCAATCCAGTTTCAGTCAGTGGGGATGGAACATCCTCAGTGATGATGGGTTCCACTACCCTCCCTGATCGTAATCGTATATCATTGCAGGGAACTTGGGAAATGGAATACGCAGGCATGTTGGCAGTCTCAAACTGATAGACTGCTTTATTGTTCGGGTTTGGGTTAGGTTGTGCAGGTAGCTGTGGTCGAAGTGGTGCATTCATAGGTGCGACATTGTTTTGAAATGGCACTTGTGGCTGTTGGTATTGTTGGTGAGGATACTGTTGAGGAGGGTACTGTTGATACGGAGTCTGGTGATGGGGGAAGTTGTTTCCTTGGTAAGGATTTCTCTAGTTGGAATTCCAAGGGGCTTGGTTGTTTGACTGATGTGACCATGGTGTCCAAGAATTAGGATTTTGCAATGGATTCTGAGATGGATTCCACTGGTTACCAAAATAATGTGAAGGCAATTGTGTATTCATATTATTCAGAAAAAATGATGGATATTGATTCATACCTTGATTGCGAGGCTACCATGGTTTCTTTTGTGCAATGAAGTAAGCTTGTTCCACTTCTGAAGTGGATGCCTGCAAAACTTCTTTGACCTTAGGTAGTGAGGGACATTCCTTAGTGTCATGCTCCAACTCACATATTCTACACATTTCTGCTTTGTCCAGCGGGCATTCCTTCAGTGGGTGCTCTTTCCTAAATTTGGGACAGAATACACCAAGTGTAAGATCTTCTACTACTTGCCTATGTTTTTGTCTCAAGACATCTAACTCTAAAGAAATGGAGCTCATCATATCAATTTTGAAATTCTCCAGTAAGTTTCCTATTTATGCTCGAGTGTCTCCTACACTAGCTAACTTCTTTGTCCTAGTGAAGACATCCTGATCTCGATCCTTGTCTCGTTTGTTAGTTCTAGAGGATCCCCTTGAGTACCTTCAACATAATTCAACAATCTTCTCGAAGGGTTCTTTTGAGATGTCCCCTTTCCCCAATAGATTCAACATATCAAGGCAATATTCTCTAATTCCTCATAGCAAAATAATATTAAGTACATCTTTTCCAATCTCAGTGTGTCCAGACCTTTGTAAATTGCACAGCAATCTTTCCACAAAGTCTTCCAAGTTCTCTTCTTCCTTCCGAACCATTTTAAACAGCTCTTCCTTTCTATCCCTTGTTCTACAATATTCTTGATATTTAGAACGAAAGGTGTTTTTCATTTGGTCCCAAGTAGCAATGGTCTCACGACCTAGACTCATGAACCAATGCAGAGCATTTCCTTTCAAGGTGGCTGGGAATAGTTTCATCTTCTGAGCACTAGAGGTGTAATCATAGCTGCAACAAAGGATATCAAACTCAAAAAGAAATTCATCAAGATTTTCAAAAGATTTACCATGGAAATTCGGGAGAATTGATGGTGAGATGTTTTTCATACGAGCTACTCCAAGTGTCTGGTGGATAGGGAATTCTAATGTAGCCACAGTATTACCATGATGAATATCATCCACTTCTTCTTCCCAGTTCTCCCTATGTTCATTCTCTCCTTCCTATTCTCTATCAGCCATGGCTTTAGTCCAAAATTCAATGGCTTCCTTTATGCATTCTTCCTCTGCTTTTGCTTCTTCTTTTCTTCTCCTCTCTTCTTCTCGCCTCCTCTCTTCCTCTGCTACTCGGCGAGTCTCCAACCACACTTCTTTAGTAACTTTGGTTCCATTGAGATGATAAATCTCCTCTCTATCTGGTACACCCACAATGCTTCCCTTATCTTCAGGAGGTTTATTTTCTGCAACAACAGTTGAAGGTCCCGTTGTATTCTCCACTATTGATGTTGAATTCTCAAGATGGGGAGGAACAGAATTTCCTCTTCCTGTAGATGTTCGCGGTGGTCTGGTATAAGAATCAGCCTTAGTAATTATATCATCGATGAATGTTTCTCTTCTCAGACCTGCATTACAACCTCTACCTCGTCCACCTGCAGTGTTAGTATTCAAAGGAGGTTCCCGATTTGTTTTTCTTGTATTCATGCATCTTGTATTCATGCATGCTATTCAAAGGAGGTTCCCAATTAATTACAATCAACATATAGAATGCTCAATATAAATTGTCAAACCCAGGGAGGTCTTTTATTTCAATGTAAACAAGCACAATCTATGCATAAACACTTTCAGTAGTTGATCAAGTAAATGGAGATAATAATCCTACCTATCTGCTCAGCCAAACTCATACATCTAGGAATTCAAAGTGCAACTACCTTCCTCCAGAAATCGACCTAGCAATTATTGATCTAAGAATATAAATGAACTAGATTACTTTTGCAAGAAGTTAAATCCTATAATTATCAAACTACAGTATTCAATCTTTACCAAAATTATCCATCTAGCAGCTACTGTTACTCAATCACAATCTGCCTATTCTAATGAATTAATTGAAGATACAACAACAACCAGAAATTAAACATAAGCTTGAACTCTAAATCGACAACTATTGGAAATCCTAGAAAGCATAAATGACTGAAAGGAATGGATTTGAGCTTGGCTGTAACAGCTATTGAACACACATGCATTAATCAAACTAACCTGCACAGTTGATTGTCACACCACGCAGTTGCAGCTAATTGTAATGCAAAGAATAAACTACCAATAAAGAATGCAATCATAAACTCTCTGTTGCAACTATCAGAAATACACCTAATGCAATTCCACAACACACAACAGGAAATGAATAAATCTAACTACGTACTTAACTTGACAATCTCTATGAGAAGGCGGGCCCTGGCCTTCTAACAGATACACTATGAACTACCACAAATTAAGACACAAAAATGGAAATAACTCTGCTCTTCATTAAAAGATGGTAATCCACAGTATCAGCCTCTATTACAACCCGTACAAAATGATAATTATCCAACCCCATAGTTAGAAAGCCTTCTCGAATTTATACATGAGGAATACAGTTCGTGATCCACTAATTTCGTGCAGTAATGAATATCTCTGATCTTCATGCTGCAGAGTTACAGCTGACTATTACAGCCATAATGAATGAGGTCGTTAGTCATGAAGGATGTTGTTACACTGGTAGTCAATGGATCAACGGTTCAACCAATCGGGAGGTGTCCTGTCTGTTGCAGCTATGCTCTGTTTCAGTGACCTGTTACAACTTCATGTGGAGAGATGCCCTGTCCCTTGAAAATATGAGGAATTGAGTTAGGAGAGTAACAGCTGGCCCCACGTATGATTCCTTCCCAAGGCATTGCAGCTGATACACCTGTGCTTTGATCTTAACTTAATGAAATCATCATAAGTTAGCATAAATCGAAGGGTAGAATTCATAACCATAACAATCTTAGGCATTTAATTAAATGAAACAGTAATGATATATACCTTGTCAGGACTGCTGATTAATCTGGAAAAATGCATGTATATGGTTTATTAAAGTAAGGTGTAACATGGCAAAATGATGTAATAGGTATAGTAAAAAAGGGGCATTTCCAGGGCCCAACATACATGTTCTCAGAGAAGAATTGGACTTGTAGAATCGAAGAGGAGCAAAGGAGTTGCTCAAGAGGTTCTAAAGGAAGGAACCAAGGATACCAAAAGGACAAGTTCAAGGAGAGATAGCTTGTTGAGGTATATAGGCAAGTATGAAGACTTGCTGAGAGAATCTTGGAGCAGTCCACAAGTGAACAAGATGAAGTTCACAGAGAAATAGGAGATGGATATAATGACTACTGAAGGTCGTTGCAGAGGTTCTAAAGGAAGCCACAGCAAAAGAAAAGATGCCAAGGAAGAAGACATCAACAGGATGAGTCAAGAATAATATGAAAGAGAATTAGTTGACATAGGATTGCAACTGATTCATTTAGACAAGCTGCTACAGAAAGAAGACCATAAGTATGGTTGGATAATGAAGAAGAAGAATGTGAGATGGAATTCACTATAGGTGAAGCTAAAGAAAGAGATGTCTGCTAGATTGAAGGAAGAACTTAGGAAAGCTGAGTCTCAGATAGAAGTTTCATACTATGAACCAGAATAGGGAAGCATCCTTGGAGAGGATGAAGATGAAGAAAAAGAGAGACTAACTAAAAGTCTCATGGATTTTGTAGGAAGTATAGATCAACTTATGGAGGAGATGTCTGTGAGGCCAAATGAGACCAAGAGGTCTTATGCTTTTGAAAATAATGATTTTTTTATGATTATAGGTTTTGTTGCAGCTGATAGGAAGTCCTTTGAAATTGTTTCAGAAGTAGATGTAGCCAAATATGATGAAGAAGGTCTCTGAAATGAGGAAAAGTTTACAGTGTTGCAGCAAAATGAACTCATTGATGAGTTTCTTAATAGAGGATAGCATTCATTTGGGGCTGTTATGAAGATGAAGGAAGAAAAAGAAATGTACAGATACATTTCCATCGAACATGATCAGAGTTTAATTCTGATGAAGAAAGGAACTGAACAGTCATCTTGGACTATCAGATAAGTGGAAGAAAGACAATATGTGCTTTCCAAAAGCATGACAACATAATATAATTATGTTGTAGTAGAAGGTGAGATGGTATCCTATGAAGATTGTATGCAGTCTGTAGCTCAGACTATTGGGGAGATGGATACTGGTGAAAGTGTGATGTTGTGCTCAGACCAACACAAAAGGAGGATGCCAAAAGGAACATTAGCATAGAATTCAGAGTCTCGGGGTTTTAAAACTAATGATTGGTGTGTGCTTGCAGGTATTGAAGGAAGTAAATGCAGACAAAATGGAAAATCTGTCATAGTGAAAGAAGAAGCAGTATTGTCTCAAAAGAATGATCAGTACCTAGAAGAGCTTGCTGTTACAAAGTTGGTTAATGAAGAAAAAGAGAAACTTTCTAATCTCAGAATGTATGATGAAGAACTGAAGTTGATAGAGGACTGGTTTCTCAAACCAAGAATCGATAAGGAGGATATCATGATGAATGTAAGCATATGAATGCTTAGTTACAGCATCGAAGAGGAGAAGATAAAGGGCCAAGACCTTGAATTGTCTTGTAAGTTAGTGGAAAGAAGCAGAGATCCAAAAGAACAGCAACAAGTTCAGAACAAGCAAGTGTACCAGCCAAAGGATAGACTGGACTATGAGATTGAAGAAATGAAGATGATGATGGTCAAGATGTTTCAAAGAAGACATGAAGAAAGAATGAAGATTTACATCAACAGAGAAAGGAAACATAACAACGGTAGAAGACGAGTAACATAGGAAGAGTACAAAAGAAAATTTAGTGGAGCATTGCAACAGAAATTTTGGAAGCCAAGAGAATTACAATCAGCAAGAAGACAACAGGGCAGCCATGAAGCAACTGAGGAGATTAAACACAAAGTTTGGGATCCAGGTATACTGAAGATTGAAGGTTATGACCAGGAGGTCATATTTCTTTCTTCTTGGGGAGTTTGATGCAGGATCATCCTGCTCTCCACTATAGTCAAATGTTTGATCAGGACCTTAGGGTCTTCATTTTTTGATTTAGTAGTTCTTTGAATGAGATATTGTAAATAATCCTAAGACTAGACTTATGTGAGATTCTAGATAAGTGTTGAGTCACTAGGGGAGTGGTGAGTCATTGAGTCAAAGTATGAGTCATGTAACTAAATCCATATCTTATGGCAGCATTTGATGGTTTCTTGATGAGTCGTAGAGCTAGGTTTAAGAGCTTGCTAAATGTAGGTTATAGTTGTTATGAGTTAGCAGATTGTTGAGCGTTTGTGGGATCTAAACCAGAAGTGGTTTCATGAATCTCTTTGTATAAATGTGTGAGCCTATGAGGAAAAACGTGTGGCTAGATAGTATGAAATTAGGCCAAGGACACTGGTCAGAGTTGTATCGGGTCTATGAAGACCAAATCGTAGATTCTAGATCAATATGAATGTACAGGTTCCTTGTGTTGAGTGAAGGAAAGCCTATTTTGATAGATCTTTGTATAAATGCAGTTCTTTATGTGTCTATGATTATATGAATTGAGTAATTGATGAAATCTGTTAAATGCTTAGTTAATATCTGTGTGTATGCATAGCTTATATTTAGGGCTTTTGAGATTGGAACGATCCAGAGTAGGTTTGATTGATTGTTTATGTGTGAGTGAATGTGTAATTGTGCTAACTTGCGGCGTGAACCCTAAGTTGTCAATCATTGAAAGGATCTATGCCCTGCGTATGGGTTTGTAGACGTGAAGCGCAGAGTTAGATTGGAACTAGCCTGTAAATCCAAGGTGAAGCCATGAAGGTGATGCACAAATCCAGTGAAGGAGATCGAGTCCAGTGAAAAGGAGGAAGAGGTTGATTGATCGATCCTTTGATCAATCAACACAGAACGCAGGGTTTGTAGTCGGTCCATTTAACAAAACTTGAATGATCCAGAGTAAAGGATAGAAGGTAGATCGACGATGGGGAAAGAGTTCGCGAAGTGAAGTTGCGTGGAAGATAGAGATCCGCAAGACAAGTTGAATGTTCCGCAAGTGGCAGCAGATCGGCGGATGTGGAAGAACCCGCAAGGTAATCGATGGTTCATATTGTGTTCCGCGGAAGAAAGAAGTTGGAAGTTAATGGGCGAGCGGATGTGAAATTAGCACTAAGTCTCGAAGTCCCTGTTGATCGTAGATCCAATGGCCCATAGAAGTTGCGGGGCGAATACTTGTTGATCCGATTATTCAGAGCACTGCGGAAGGACCATTGCGGGAGACAATTTGCGCAAGCCATTTCGGAAATTTATGGAAGGCATGCCCACAACCCGCAACCCGTAATTGTGGAAGGTTGCAGTTGCGAAGGGGAAGATTGCAGACACCCGTTGCAGAAGCATTTTCCGGAAGGAAATTGCAGAAGGTCGCCCGCAATTGCAGAGCGAAAGTAATTGCAGAAAGGGGTGTTGCGGACACCGATTGCAGAGGACAATGGCAAGGGAAGGTTTGGAAAGTACGCCCATAATTACGGAAGGAAGGTGATTTCGCAAGAGCGTTGCAGAAAGGTCGTTGTGGAAAGATAACTAGGGGAAGAAGATAATTGTGGAAGGATGTTTTGGCAAGTGAGGCCCAAATTGTAGAAAGACTTCGCTATTTTTTGGCTAAGTTTGGTGATTCTATTAACTTAAGAATCATCCTAATCCTAGGGTAAGCAAGTTGGATAGGATTTTTCCCATTCCCACCGGCATCAGTTGGCCAAGATTTCATTCCCTATGAATGATTCCCACCATAAGGAATGGTTTATTCAAGTATTATTACCTTTGAATCGAATTCCCTTATCACAACATGTTGTTGCCTCACCTCGAGCCACTTTGGAACAATAAATAAAGATTGAATCAATGGCTAACTATTCAGTTGGCACTCTAACTAGAGCATCATCTTCTACAAGCAACTTATCGCAAGTGCATAATCAAATTTCTACTTTAACTGAGAAGATTCAGGAGTTAGCTATACCTAAGACAAATCGAGTACAATGATGTGCATGGGATCTATGATAGAAGGCCATCACACATTGGAATGTTCATGATTGAGGGGAGGAATAACCCCTCTAGGAGGTTGGTTTACTGGAAGTTCAAGTGCAACCGTTGCGCAAGTAGTTGCATCAAACCCATTCCATGCGATCGACAACCCAAAATATCCAGATCCTCATAACTCTTCTTCGAATGAATATTGTGAGATCTACAAAGCATTTGTACATCCACGTTGACTTTGTCCTATTTTACAAAAGTACTCGATACCAAACATAGTATATTGTGAATTCTATGGGTATACAGTACATAGTACAAACAAGTGCAGAGCTCTAGATGCTCTGACAGAGTGGTTGGACCAATCTATATATTGGGTATCAGATCAGCAGCAACTGTAGGAAACAGGAGGTGGAGGAGGACATGGATTAGGAGGAGGTTTTGGAACTGGTAGAATAAAAGGACATGGATTACTGATATGTTGTTACAACTATAATGAGATTGATCATTTAGCATGAGATCGTAACCTTCCAAGAATATCTTGGTGAAACTATTTCCAAATAAACACTCATAGTATTGAAGAATGTATGGAGTTTATTGCAAAATGGGAGGATCACACATGGGGATCGAAGAATTTGATTAAATACAATACACGAGAGAACCATAGTCCAATAGGATTTTTTGTCACCCAGGGATGCGTTAAAAAAGATTCATATTTGAACAGTCAAGAGTCACCCAAAACTTGGAAAGCAGCTCCGTGAACAACGAAGTTTGATCTAGTTCACCAAAGAGAAATTTTCAAGGATGCCATTGAAATTTTTTAGCATATGTCGACTCTACTGGCCATAGATGTTTTGGAACCATTCCAGAATGGTAGGATTGATGATGTGCTAAGAATTTGCAAAAGAAATATAGTTCCAGGATCTTCAGGAAAGGTAAGAGACCTTGTCTCTCTATGTTTTATCTTACTCGGAGATATCTTGGAAGATGAAGGTGCAAGTTTCAAGTTGCGGAAAACTATTCGCATAATTTATGGTGTTGCAAAAGATGATGAAGAAATATGTACCCCTCTTCTGGAAATAAAAAGTCGGTTTGTGCATAAGAGAAGGAAGAAAAGGATTGGACTAGAATTTAGATTGGATGCTTAATTCCATGGATACGATATCAAGAATGTAATGCTAGATTTGGGATCTGATGTAAACATACTTCCAAAGAATTCCTAGGAATCCATGGGTCACCTATCCCTTGTTTACTCTCTTATTCAGTTGAAGATGGAAAAATAGTACCGCATCTTCCCTATTGGTCAATTGGAAAATGTAGAAGTGGACTTAGTAGGTGTAAATACCTTCACTAATTTCGAACTAATCGAGATCATGGGAGGAACTAATTCATATCTAGCTTTATTGGGAATATAATGGGGCTACAAAAACTATGGTGTGATCGACTTGAAGAATGAAACTATGAACTTTGGAGCTGATTTTGTGAAGGTTACACAACCTCTGGACCTGCTCCATGGGACAAGGTACACTGGGCCAGTACATGAGAATATGGAAATGGATGTTCTAGCTAAAATTTATTCTCTGAAAGTTGGGAGAAAGGAGGATTATGTGAATCCCATAGTAGATGGCTATGTGAGTTGGAGAAGCAATCGCTCTTTTGATAGTGATTCTAAAGAAGCATTAGATGATTAGCAGAATGGGTGGCATGATCTATCTTTCTGATGTTTCACAATGATAAAGTTAGTCCGATGGATTGGAATAGAAGTTCTCGATCCTCCAATATATGATGGAATTAACATTTTAGATGGGTTTCTATAGAAAATGAATACTTGTGTCACAGAAAATCACCGAATGAATGTCATGGATTTGATGTTTAGAGGTACTCCCACAAGATTGTGAGAGACACACAAGGATGATATACATGGTTGGAATACAACTGAGATAGCTTTAATACTTAAATTCAAACCTTCCAAGCACGCCAATTGAGTCACATAAATCTATATGGGTGAGATAGATCCATTCGTTCACATCAATCAGTGAAAGCGACAAGGTAACACAAATGGATTACATCCATAATTTTGGGTCCACCAGTTTTTCCACGAATTGGGACTCATCCCTAATGTTGGTACCTGCATGAAGAAACATGAAGGAAAACCGGTTGTTGGAGTAAATTAAGCATAAAATTTTGTGAATACTTTTCTTTTGTTGCAACATATGATCCTGTCACAGATGCTTTGCCAACAATATGAAAAAAAATTGTTTATTGACAAGCTGCAGAATGTGGGAAACCCATACATCTACCCAATCCATCAAGAATGGACTACCACACGTGTCTCTATTCTGGAGATAAAATCCTCTCTCTGCTATGCAAAGGTTGATAAAGAGAACCCAACCATGATGATATGGAACATATAAGGATCCTAACTCTCAATGATTCAGAAGGACCTTGGGAGGTGCAATAGAAGAAACCAAAAGAAGTTGAGAACTTATATACACAACCTATATAGTTGCGGAAAGTCAATATCGACACTAAGGATAGACCAATGATGGAAACCATAGGAGATTATTGATATGGTTAGACATTATCATAAATCATCACACTTATAAAAGAATATGGATATTTGTTTCCGCATAATTTTACAAAACTCAAAGGAATCCAAGGTGATCTGGGCAAGATGAAAATTGTGTTAAAACATGATGGGAAACCTATGAAGCATCGACCATATCGATTGAATCCTCGAGTTAAGGAAAAATTGAAGAAGGAAATTGATTGGATATTGAACAACATTTTAATTTTTACTGTGGATGAGTCCAACTAGATCATCCCTATCGTGAATCAGAGTAAGAAAGACACTGAAAATATCATATTCTACGTTGGCTATCAAAATCTGAATTCCACATGTATTCATGATCTCTTTTCGACGCCCGTCATCGATGAAGTATTGGAACAAGTAGTCAGGAATGAGGCCTATTCTTTTATAGACGGATTTTTAGGCTATCATCAGGTATGAATTGCGGGAGTAGATAAGAATACGACAACCTTTACCATAGAATGGGGATCCTTTGCTTACAATGTTATGCCTTGTGGACTAAATAATGCGCCTACAGTCTTTTGAGGATTGTCATAGTAGCTTTTAAAGAATTATTCCACAAGTTTTTGGAGGTATATTTGGATGGATAGAAAGTTTATAAGTTACTCAAAGATCATGTGGCGCTACTCTGGTTGATGTTGGAACATTTCCTATAGGTGCCATAGATTTCCTTGAACTTGTAGAAATGTAATTTTTGTGTACCCTGTGGCAATTGATTGGCTCACATCATCTACCACAATGGAGTCTTGGTTGATCCTGCAAAGATCATCGTCATTGTGAATTTACCATCCCCAAATTCTATTAAGCAGTTGAGATCTAGTTTTGGCCATACAGGGTATTACAAACGGTTCATCCACAACTATGATTCCATTACAGCCCATTTGGAACAACTCATAAAGAAAACAAAAGTATTCCAGTGGACAAAATATTGTGAAGAGGATTTTGCAATACTGAAGGAGAAAATGGTCAACACCCCAATTCTTACATTTCCTAATTGGAAAAAGGAATTCCATGTACATGTTGACACATCTAGAATTTCCCTTGGAGCTACGTTGGTGCAACCAGGTGGAGGAAAAATTGACCACTCTATCTACTTTTCTAATAGGAAACTATCCCAGGCCGACCGCAACTACACAACAACAGAAAGAGAAGGATTTGTGATGATATATTCCTTACAAAAGTTCTGCCACTACGTGCTAGGAGGACACTTTAAATTTTTCACAGACCATTCATCTCTCAATTACCTAGTGAATAAACATGTGTTAGAAGGGTGTATTTGCAGATGGTTGATCTTATTTTAGGAATTCTAGTTTGAAGTAATAGTCAAGCTGAGAAAGTACAATCATGAACTTGATCATCTTGCGACTAGAAACATGTGAATCTAAAGGACCGATCGATGATCAGCTACTTGATGCATATTTGACCAGAGTTGAGGCCATTATAGACCACTTATAAGAGGTTGCATTTTTTCTGACAACGGGTAAGGTGATGGACTACTATACCAAAACTCAGAAATGTAAAAAGATGTATAATATCAGTTGATCAAATGATAACTATAAAAGAATGGGATTGGTGAAATTTTACATCGTTGCATCCTTGATCATGAATGACCGTATATATTATCGGAAATCCATGTAGATGTTGTGGAAGGCCATGTTGGTGGAAAACCAATTGGAATGAATATTATACAAGCAAGATTATGGTGGCCAACTGTCTTTAAGGATGTTAAAACCTATTATAGGTCATGTGATGTTTTCCAGCAAGTTGGGAATCCTTTCGGACAAGCTGAGATACCACCTAATCCATTACATGCACTTCATCCATTTGAGAAATGGGCAGTTTATTTTACTAGCCCCATCAACATTTCCGCGAGGCACTCAAAATCGCTCTTGGGTTATAACCATCATAGAGCGATGGTGTTTTTGGGGAGAGTGGGTTTACTTGGTTTTGTTTTATAGAGTCTTTTATAGGCATGTGTTGATTGTAATTTTTTGACCCCTTAGAAGGCCTTAAATGTTTTGTTTTTGGATTGGAGGATGTGGCTAAAGTTCCTAAGGAGACCAGCCAAGGACCTCCTGCTCTTGAACAACCTATGGTTTCCCAAAAATCCATTCAACCTTTGCTTGATAAAGTGGTCAAACCGCTGCATACTTTGGTATATCCCACTCTTCTCTCTAAGGTTGACAACATTGAAGTGGTCGAACCGATGCAATCTTTGGGAAATCCCACTCTTCCTTCAAAGAGTGATGTGACTACCATTCAATCCTTCTTCACTATCAATTCAGAACCTTTTAATAAGGAGGCATTATGTTCACTTCAAATGAGCCACCAAAAATCTATAAGATTGCTTCCTTTGATTAGAATAGTTTAGTTGAGCCTCATCTTCCTTATTTTGCACCCTTCCAAATAATGGTTCAAGTTAAACATGAAATGATTTTTCGACGTATTGTACATCAAGGAGCTTATGTTAGTATTTTATTTGCATGTATTTGGAAGGGTTTGTGTTCTCCCAACCTTTTGTCTATTGCAAGTTCTTTACTAGCCTTTGATAGAATACCTAGTGAAACTTTAGGGTTTCTTCCTCAGTTTCCTATTTCATTACGTGGGAAGACTATCTTAGTCGGTTTTATTGTTATGGAGGTCCCATTAAACTTCAATATGCTCATTGGAAATGATTATGTATATGCTATGAATGTCATAGTGTTTGCGTTCTTTCATTTGATGCATTTTCCTCACAACATAAGCATTTTCACTATTGATCATCTTACATTTTTATATCTTCCTCTTTACCCAATGTTAGACCAAATTTCCCCTTTATCTCTTTCTAGTGTTTTGGTAAACACTAACTTTCCATGGGTGAATTAAGTGGCCTCATATCTCTTGTGTTCAATTTCTACTAAGAATAACGATCTACATTCATGCTCACCTTCTTGGGACTTAGTTCTAGTGGTTGACGAGGTAACACAATAGGGGATTTATATCATGTTCTACCCCATGTTGGTCCAAGTGGATCTGACATATGTTCTCTCTAGGATGAAATATTTCCATCAGATGAAGCTCTCTTAGAGGCTATGATTGATTTTAACATTCCTTCAGATATTTATGTCCTTTCCAAAAACCATATCCCTGGATTGGACCCAGCTGTAATCAAATCTACCCCTGATTTTCCTTTTGAGCCTAATCTCAATGTTTGTGTATACTCATAGTGGTAGTTTTGAGTCTTTTGAATCTTCCATTGTGTTGCAAGTTGGTGTTCCTAAAGAGTCTGATTCTTTTAGCAGATTATTAGACTCCTAAGATGACAAGTCTATTCCTGTAGACTCTATTATTGCTTTCAACTTTGATATTCCTCATGAGTTTGATATTTTTTACTATAGGTCCTTGGGCCTTGGAATTATTGAGTCTTTCCTGGTAGACTCTTCCTTGGTAATGAATATTATTGAAGACACTGAAGTTGGAAATACCACTATCAAAGTAACTTGTATCAGATCTTTCTTTTTAGATTTTTTAGATATGATCATGGTATTGTTGTTTCTTGGATACATGATTTTGAGATGGATTTGTGGTTTCTTAGGGATCATGATTTTCACATTGATTGATCCAGTTAGGTATATTTGAAAACTTGCATTAGGTTTATTTGTCCCCTATGTTACGATGCATTTAAGCCTTTTTCCACCCGAATTTTCCATAGGGTAAATCCTACTGGATATTGGTGTGTTAGCCTTCTCTATATACATTTTGCACCAGTTTAGTAGATGAGCCTACCTTGCATGGGACAATGTAGTTGGAACCCTCTTTCCATTTGTGTTCCCATGCTTATTTTCTTATAGCCTCGGGAGTTCTTTTAGTTTTACTATGACTTTGAGAAGAAGCCTCATGTCACTTTTTCTCATTTATTTCTGGCCATTCCTTATAAGGATCCCATTTTTATTGATTGTACATTTTCTTTTTCTCACTTCTACTTGCACACTTATGCCTAATTCTTCACTACAACTTTCCTACTATCATTGCATTCATTATGTTTTTCGTCATTTGCATCCACTGCATTTGCATTATGGGCTGTATTTTTGGAAGAAACATGTTGTCCAGTTTCCACCTATTACACCCTCTTTACATTGTGTTTTGCATAGGTTTGTTCCGTGCACTTGGAACATAGTTGCATTCCTTGCAACACTCATTTCTTCTATTGTAATTATAGCATTCTTTTATTCTTTTTTTAAGCTTTTCTAACACGAAAAAGACAAAAAAATAAAATATTTATAAAAAAATGGGGAGGGGGGGAAGATGTTAGATCTCCATTGTTATCATGGCAGCAAGTCAATTGTATCACCCTTACAAAAAACACTAATTTCAAGTCTTCTCGACAAGTGGGGTCTTAGTATTTCCTTAGGGAACCGAACCTTGATCTTTGAGTTTATACTCATCTTGTTGGTTACTCTTCCAATTACTATGGATAATTTGTTAATGACTCTTGTGTTGCAAATTTATATCATTGCTCCCTTTGTGTCTAATGTTTCCTAGGTCACCATTGTGTTTTGCTACTATTCAAGGGTCGTCTTTAACCTATGTTAGCCATTCCTCAGTTTCCATGAGTATTCATGTTGGCCTTCCTTGTTTTCAATATGTTCTCAGTTCCATCATCACAACCAGTGTTTCACTAACGCTAATGTAGAAGGCCCTCCTTGAATTCTCATTAGTTTGTTGTTTCATCGACTACAACACATTACTCTGAGAGATTGAACTAGAGTCGTTGGCACCCTCAACATACTTTCATAATTATTAGGTTAACTTGTGCAAAACAAATGACATCTCATCATTGGTCGCTGACTAAGCATTTTTCCTCATGTTCGATGACAAGACCTCTATTCACATGTAGGAATTTAGGTCATACCTTCGATTCCATTTTTATCATTGGTGGAATTCCTTACCTTTGCCAAAAAATTTCACCATGGGTTGTTTCTCATAGGGTATTTTCCATGCTTTATTTACGTCTAGTGCATGTGAGAGACATACTTGGTGGTGTTCATGCAAAATGATCTCTCAAAGGCATGAAAGTTATCGTTTAGTGTATAAATTGAAATTATTGCTTATGGTCTACCTTTAGGTGGTGAATGCCAATTTGGAATTGGTGACGATATTATGGAAAATGTTCATGCCACAACAAGTAGGAAAGGTCAACTTTGTTGAAGTCGTGAGTTTGAAAGCTACAGTAAAGTTGTAATTATTTTCATATATTTTAATATGATGCTCTTGTGCAACCATGTTCTAGTTGCTGGAAGATGAAGCTTTGGGCCTTATAGCTATCATTTTTCTTGATAATTCATATAATTGATGAGGAATTGGAATTTCTATAAATAGTTACACATAAGACAATAGATGGTATATCTATGAAGGACTATCATGGAGTTCATGGTGCTACACAAAATATCATTTTGAGCTCAATTGGTACTGCAAAAGTGTGCACATGTGACTAAATTTTGAGGACATGTACAAATAGTGATGAAAATGTTCATGGTGTGTTTCATGGAAATTGAAATATGTGGATGTTGACATGTCAAGATTTCCCTGTTTATATTATTGGCTATTTATTAGGTGGTGACAGTATCCACATGGCTCTAATTTATACTTATGCCATTATTTGGATATCATGTTTCCAATGTTGCATGGGAACATGTCCCTTCTCTTATAGGAAATGTCATGTGTCTCCAAGGAATTGGGTCTAGTTGCAGGTGGAAGTCCTAAATAGAATAATATGAAGTATGTGTTTTAACCCAGTATCTACACTTTATTCACGATATGCAAACAAAGGGCTTTGTACCTATTATTTAAGAATTGTTTATTTTTATTGACTGGTATCATGGTTTTATGTTTTATGGAAACCTATTTATAAAAAAATATTGTCCCCATCCCCATTTGGTGTGTCTTCCAACATCCACAAAATTTGTTGCAATATACCTATCTCGATATATCTATATTAACTTAATATATATATTAATATTTCCTTTGTTTTAAAGGGTTCTAATAGTTTATTTTGTTTTATAGCCTCTATATCAGTAGAAAAAAGTGAGATTTTCTTGTGAGGATTACATTGAATAACGTTGGATATGATTGCCCATCTATGGTGACTTTTGGAAATCACAATTTACATGTGTTGGGCCTGGCCCAAGTAAGGCATTTTTGACAAAACAGTTTTGGAACTACGAAGTTGAGCGCAGTTCAGTTGAATACTTTTTGGCAAAGACAGTTTTGGGAGTTGTGAAGTTGAGCGCAGCACAACATCGGCAGAGTAAGGAAGTCACTGCCGTGAAGAGACAACACTGCGAAGAGCCTGATCCGCGGGGATCTGGAAAGGCAGAATGTTGGAAGGAAAATGGTACATATTCCGGTAAGACCATTGTTGGTCTATTTTTGGTTAAGATACTCCATGATTACCAACCAGGCAGGTAAGGAGTAAGGCAGAAGGAAAGCGACCAGTCGAACAAGCAAGGGAGCACTACATGGATCGGTCGAGTAAAGCCATTAGAGAAGGAACGACTGGGTGAAAGTGACTTGTCGGCATGCACTCGGCAGGGGGGGTGAAAGCAACGTGACCACGTGCAGAGGATGGCCACGACGGAGGAGTCTCTATTAGAGCCTAGCAGTCCGGTTAGGGGAAAACCGCGACAGTTTTGGGAAACCTTAGGGTTTTTTCCTATGCATTGTAAAGACATGACCTACGGGCATGATCTATAAAAGAGCACAATTTTGTAAGGGAAAGGGTTGAATAATCTCTAGTAGTGAGGAATCTTCATTGTAAAATCTTATAAGTGTTGAATTCCATTGTAAAGGCTCTGCAGCTGTGTGCGCAGAGACCTACAGAGAGATAAGAGAGTCTACAGCTGAGTGCGTAGACTGGAACTGTTGTACCCTTCCCAAGATAATATAAAAATAGTTCCTGTGGACGTAGCTCCCATCCTGGGGGTGAACCACGTTAAATTCTGTGTTGTGTGATTTCTTATGTGCTTGAATCTGTATATTTGCTTACAATGAATGCTTAAGATCTCGTTTATCAGTTTATATGTTCTTACTTTTATATGTATTCGCCATAAAGAATGAAGATGGGAATAATATGTTAAGTATTGCATATGTGGATGAATGTTAGATGCATAAGTATTTCTAAGTCAGAATGAATGCATAAGTTGATTGAGTAAACACTAGAATCAGTGGAGTTCGCGTCGTTCGATTCCCTCGAAGCGTAGTATCGAAAGTGCGCAGTACATGGTGTTTTGTCATATTGCATAAGTCATAAGATAAATAACCTAAGGCAATCGATGAATGGATAGGAAATTCTAAGTAAAGTCACCAAAGTTGGTTAAGTCCGGAGAGGAAGCGTAGTTATCAGTTGCATTGTCCTGTTGTCGGAAAACCCTCCGAACCACGCAGTCCTTGGATGTGCGAGTTGTGCAAGTGTCCTCGCTGGTAGGAGTATTAGCCGCGAAGAAGGTGAACTTCGCGCAGTCCTCAATCCACAGCGCATTGTTCGATAGATTGGTTTACACACTCATCACCTGGTTGTGGAAACCAGATTCTGCAGCCCCCCCATAGCTTCGCCTCGGATGAGACCTTAGTCTGTTCGCAGATTGTTGCCGAAAGGGCTGGTGAAAAGGGGTTTTGTTGGTTCCTTGAACCGCGAAGAACCTGGGTCTTTATAGAAAACCTCAAGACAATTATGTAAGCCAACAAATGGTTCCATTGCCGCTCTAAGAATCATTGATGAGTTTCCACATTTGAAATACTGATGTGCTCGGAAGAAAAGGTTCTGTTGAGTGCAAAAATTGGCACCCAGAAAAGAAAGAGATTTGGGCCTGGTGTGACAAGACATAAAGAGACTTCACAAGGAAGGAAAATAGACATCCGCGTCTGTCTGACGTAGTTTGGTTGAACAAATAACTATGGAAATATATTCACTAAATTTTCTGGGCATCCTTTGGAAACGAGTCGCATGAGTGGATATCGAGGCTCGCAAAGCGAAAGAATTGTTTCCAGCCAGAAGTACCTACCGAGTGGACCCCGGAGCTCATTGTGAGGCTCAAAGCAATAGATAGTCCACTTTCATGAGCGTTTGACTTTTGGGTTGACAGTATACTAGAAGGCTTCGTGACAGAGTTCGCTGTGGACACGTTGAAGTCCTACAGTGCAGCCGAAGCAGTGTTTTTCAAAGGTTTCATAGGTAAGTACCTGAATAATTTGAGTTTATATATTAAAATGCTTTAGCTAAGAAAGGCGTCTTAAGAATGCAGTAAAATTTACAGAAATTTTTGAATCTGTAATGGTCACTAGCATATAT